>OU974083.1:7684911-9059911 GCA_918843875.1 Diadumene lineata | reverse complement strand
TCTCTTCAACTGTAACTGATGCGGTCTTGAAATACAAATTCGCTCTTCTTGGCTTAAAATTATTAACTCTCAAAAGTAAGCTTTAGATAGCCCAAGCACACAGCCGATAAGAACACAAATATTAAACAGAACTTTTCGTTTATCACACAAAAAGTTTACATTCTAGAATTTGTCAGCACGCAAGCAAAGTTCTTGAAAAAAAAGTAACTAAAAAAATGAATAAAAAAGCATTTGAGATACGTTTTGTTAAGACATTTTAGTATTTAACTTTGAACAGAAAAATAGCATTGAAGGTTTCCAAAGAGAATGTTTTTGACATGTGGGATTTTTAAGGGTACCATGATAAAGTCGAAGGAAGATTTTGCTTGTTAACGCCCATCAGTGCCTTCCCGCCAAACCGTGGTGCAATGGTACGCGCGCGGCACAATTTCTCCAATCGTACCTTTCCTTGTTTTAAGATAAGTATAATAAAACTGATAAAAAAAAATAGTTCTTCTTCGTCTTTTGTTGCTACGAATTTCCACCATAGGCATTGAAAATATAAAATTGATGAATATATTAAATACAAGTTTGTTTGAAGGGTTCGAGTGCGAAGAATTTTGACGATTTCAGCGACCAATTCTCACTTTCTACTATTTATTTAATTTCAAAATAAACGTAAATTGTTCTAATTATTAAAATTCTCACTCATTTGCTCCTCATTTTGATTCTTATATACAATACAATGTCATAAACTCAAACGGGACATAACTACCGCTTTATCGTCGATAGCTTAAGTCTCGTTCAAGATACTAAATTTTCTGTTTCAAAATCTCGGATTCCATACAAACATCCCAGATCTATTTCTTCTAGTATTTTAAATATCTATTCTTCTTTTATTTATATGTCCTATTAACTAGCTTTAAACTGCAATTTTTCGTGCCTTTTTGTATGTAATATGCTTGGAGTTTGAACTTTTTTCCTGATACGTTTTTTTTCTTCAAACGGGCACTTCGGAGCTTTACTTATACGTGGTCGATAACTTTGTCCCTATTTTCAAATATCTATCCTTCTTTCATCTGAAAATGTGTTTATGTCTAGTCTCAAAACATGAGCGCTGCTAGCTGATTTTAAACCATGGACTTTCATATGTTTTCGAAGTGAACTAGGATGTGTGTAACTTTTCTCGCACCCCACAAACTTACACGAGTATGGTTTCTCAAGCGTATGAACATGGATGTGTTTTCGTCTATCACTCGAGTTAGCAAAACGTTTATCACAACCCTTAAACTCACAAGCGAAAGGTCGCTCCCCCGAATGTACCCTAACGTGAATTTTTAAGTTTTCTGCTCTTGCAAAACTCTTGCCGCATCCAATCACAGAACATACAAAAGGCTTTTCTCCTGTATGTACTCGTATGTGGTTGATCAGTTTGTATTTGGCTTTGAAAGGTTGTCTTTCTCGTGGACAATCCTTCCAGTTGCAAACAAACCCGCTCAGTGAGCTACTCGCTAGATGAACATCAGTAATATGGGACACGAGGTCTTCTATTCTGTAAAATATCCTGCCGCAAAGTCCATCCAAATGATGGCTGCTTTCAATCCAGTTGCATGTCAATATTACATCTTCAGATTTCATAGAGCTGCTTGAATTGCCGCAAAGCTCTGGCGTCCGCCTTAGAAATGAAATAGTCTCTTCTTGACCTAAATTTACTAACGTATTCTTTGTAAACATCGTTCTTGGGTATACCATAGAGACAGATGGAGAAACGGAATCAATGTTTTTAGCAGATACTCCTTTGATGCTTGGTTGATCGAAACTCTGCGTCGAAGTCGACTTACTGCCAGTTAAGAGCATGTTTGAAGATTGTAGTTTAGTGTAATCGTTGATGTCCTGCTTTTGAAATACTACATTGATGTCGTTGTGTGAGCTAGATGGTAAGGCAGGAATGAGATATCTCTCTTCCATATAATTTTCACGTTCGTTCAGTGTATTCATCGCGGGACCTCTTCGACCCACTATCACACTGTCCTTTTGAGAAGGAATGGCTTCACACAGAACAGTATCTTCGTCGTCTGAGCAGTTACTCACGGATGATCCTCGGCTCGAGCTACAACCTCCGACAAGCTCAGGTCTATATGCTGGAAAGGAAAAATAGCTGCTTTTTGGACTGTGGAGGTTTTTGGAAGGATTATGTTGTATAGTAGTTGTAGAAAGTATATCCTCTCGTGATAAAGACTCTCTAGTCAGCCAAGGTTTAGTAGGTTCGTTGACCTTTTGAGTGTTGATACTACTACTAGTAAATCTCTCTCGGTCTGTTATATGTAGTGGTTCAGTCATATCGAAGTATTCTTGATTATTACTAGGCCTTGTTGATAGTAACAAAGCCGGCGGATCAGTCATACTACAAGCTGAACTACTTCTTACAGTTTGATTTGTGCCAAGGCTTTCACAAGGCTCAGACTTCACAATGATATGAGAAAAACTCACAAACTCCATTACTATGTAATGCTCATTTGAATGCTTACTTGACTACGCGGTTAATTCTCGTGGTCTTGTAGTATATAACTTGCTAGCTGTCTATGAGCGGACATTGTGTTTTAGTTTTCATCTGACTTCAGAGCCGCGCTGCTTCGCGACTTCACAAAGCGCACGCGCGAGTTCTACCACGCATGCGCTATTTCATCTCGCTGTGGGTATCGCATTGAAAGGCATGTTTGAAACGAGTGGCTCAAGGAGAGCTCCCTGTTGTGAATTTTCAATATAACCTGATGAAGCAATCAAATTTGCATCCTTCGAATCTCGCCTCACGGCAAGCAAGCACAGCAGTTATCACTTTTTCACCATATATTGACATCTGCACAGGGAGAGACTTAGCGATTCCGTTTCCTTTTTTCAGAGAAAAAAAAGTCCCGAAGACATTCACCCTCGAAGTGTATAGGCTGTCTGACGGTTTATTTTATACTGTCAAGCTAGCCACTTGATTATGAAGCTGGCAAAACATGTCGTTTGAAAAGCTCGAATCGATAAATACCAACTCAAATTTTGCATTTAAAATGATTCTATGTCTGTCCCAAAACGGGTGCTTTAGTTTGATATTATTCTCTTTGGGTGGTTTTTATGGGATGCTTGAATATTTCGAATTATTCGTTTTTTCACTTCTTAGAATATTTAATTGCGAAATTCGATGCTTTGGTCCCCCACAAAGTCCCTGAAGTGCGTGAAAGAGTCGATTTAGACCCCCCAAGACCTACAACTTTACAATTATCGTGATGTAAATATAACAATGTCGATTGCGAGCTATCAGAATCTAGACGTATCGCCAGCCGATATGAACAAAAAAAATGAAAATAAAAACAAAAAAAAACATAAGAAAAGAAAGGGAAAAATGAGTGAATTTTACATCAATAAAATTCGTATGAGGTTAAACTTAAGTTTCACAGTCTTAGAAAAGGAAATGAAAAATGAGAAAAATATTGACAAAAAAGATATTATCTGAATATTGATAGCAATCAATCAAAAACAGAGAAAAGATAACAAAAGAAAAAAATATATATAATATATATAAAGATACACGAAATCTTAAAAATAAATTTGATGTAAAATGAAAATATGAAATGTTGAAAATACATAAAATAGAAACTATTGTTATGTAAATGATATATGAATAATAAAAAATAAAAAAAACTGTTGAAGAAAAATAAGAAAATTTCAAAAATGTACGAAAAATTAACTAAAAGTTCAAATATTAATATAAGAATATTCAGTTAGGTAAAAAGATAAAATTGATAAAATTGCGCAATTTAACCTAACAATAACCCTAAACAAAATAAACACTAAAAAGTTGAATAAATGAATGAATGAATGAATAAAAGAACGAGTGCACGAATAAATGAATGAACAAACGAATGAGCGAATGATTGAACAACTGACTAAATGAATGAGTGGCGAATGAATGGATACTCTCCCCAGACCTCCTGCATCTCCAGTGAAGAATCGAGCCAAATATAAATACCAAATAAAACTAAAGAAAATTTCACGCCCGGAATATTAGAGAACAAACAATAACTCCGTGAAACACTGATAACTAAATAGTGACAAAATTAACTGTTGTACATACTTAGTGTTTGCACTCTCAAGTTTCAAGGATTAATTGTTTGCACTCTGTGGCATAATTTATACAGTTCAGTTACTAAATCCTGGCACTCACTCGTGAAATAGACGTTAGCATAACCTCAACTTGCTCTCCTCACTGTGAAATAGCGTGAACTAAGCATGAAGCGCAAGCACAAAGAAGAACGGAAAGTTTTGATCCTGGCGCTGCTTGCGTCTATGATTGTTCAAGTGACGAGAGCACAAGGGAAATGCATATATGTCTGATCAACTAGTTAGTACTAGAAATAAAACTGACTTATGCTGGTAGACATGTTTGGCAGTTAACGAATCATGTAGATTATCAGTAATGAGAAGAAAACAAACGAACAAACGACAACCGAAAAAAAAAACACAGAAAAAAACCCGCACACACACAAAAAAACAAAACAAAAAACGAACAATCTGAACAAACGAACAAACCCATATAAAGAAACAAATTCATATAAAACTCATGCAACCAGACAATCTATAGCCCGGCACCGATAAGTGCATGAAAAGCGCCTTCAGTTCTAAGGAACTATATATTTTCCACCGATGGTAGGCGAGCTGGTTGTCTAGCCAGATTGCGTGAGATGTCATTTCATATTGTCGCCACATACAATAAATCTCCTGTCGCTTTCTTCTTTAGTATAACCGTGATAACCTCTCCTGGAGAAAACACAGTTTATTCTTTGAGTCTGTACAGCGAAAAACAGCACGCGGTTTAGTTACGCGAATATGTAAGCTTAATCACGCCATCTAGCTGTTGATAAGGAAACTGGTAACAAATTACAATGCATTGTGGGGTCAGGTTCGGTACATGTTTTTCACTGCCGGAAGTCATATCATTATGAACTTGAAGTTCGCTTCTCATCGAGCTTTACAAATAAGCCTGAAGCGTTTTACCCCCGTCTCTAGACCAGAATCCTTTTCCCATTGCTTTTGTTCACTAATTATGACTTTTGTTTCTGTTTTTTTTGGGGGGGTGGGGGGGGGGATAAAAAAAATATGAAAGGATTTTGAAAACTTTTATGGTGTAGAGACGGGGGTAAACAACTGGCTTATCGTAAGATCCCACTAAAACAAAACGAGTAAAATTAAAGCGAGAAATCTCTTTTTAGTGTCGTGTTATTTGTTCAAAGAAAAGAATGAATAATGAAGAAAGCAAGAGAGTATGAGATAAGAGAGCTTATCCCCGGACCCCATCAGGGGCTCTACTCGTCGTGCTATTTTTAGAAACTTGTTACAAATTTCCGCACTTTTCAGTCTTGAGATGTTTTGACGATGCGACCGCGCCCCCAGCAATCTGGCCAATCACGTTCCGATCCCGAAATAACTTCAGTTAAAGATCCCCTGATGAGTGTAAAGCTCAACACGGAGGATAAGCTCATTACCTCATACTCTTTTGGAAGAAAGCTAATAATAGGATGTCCAGGGACTGGTTGCACTGACTAGCGCCATCCACCGGATAAATCTCTATCCATAGCATCAGAAATCAATAAAATGCTATGCAGTGGAGAACTTATAACCTGTGGATAATTTTGTCGAGGCTTCGTGCAACCGTCCCCTCGATAGCGCTAACCACTGGTTAAATTACAGGCAGCCCAGGCAATCTACTTGTCTTCTTGTCAAAATAGCGGTTCATTGGAAGTACGCAAGTTCGAGTCCAACGCTGGGAGACTTGTAAAAAAAAATTTTCTTATCACTTGATTTTGAAGCCATATTTTTCTTATTATTTTTATTTTTTATTTTTCTTTAATCTGAATTTTTTCATTCACGTTTTGTAATAAAGGGAAAAAATACAAAACGTGAATGAAAAAATTCATGTTTCGTGCAACCGGCCCCTGTTCTAGCGATTCATTCTCTTACCTTCCAAGGATATAGGTATACCAATTTCTTGTTGAAACGGAAAGGCAAAGTGTCAGAGTGATGTTCTCAGTAACAGCATTCAATTTTCCCTCAGGAACTTTGACCCTACAACCTATATAGTTGAGCCAAACTAGATCTCTGCCGCCTATAAGCACATGAGACTATTGCTGGTTGTGCGAGATTTTTCTTTAGTATTTGAGCCTACATTTTTCTTATCGTTTTCTTCTTTGCGCAAATTGTTTTTCTGTATTTTTCCCTTGCATAAAGTATTTTCTTTATTGTCAGACACAATAACCACCTGTCCTTAAAGACACATTATTCTAATCTATTTCTAGCAGCTGCCTTGTAAAAGTATCATCTGGAACTTCGTCTAATTCAAATTGTATTGCCTTTTGTACTCCGTTCCGGCGAGCACCAAAACTTTTAGTGGCAAATCAGTTGAACATGCGCGCACACACTTTCATGAAATTCAGGGAATTTTGACCTGACAATACATGAATGCAAAATTACTACAAAGCCTGTCGCTTTGAATTTTTGAAAATATTTATCTATATATTCATGGCAAGAGACTGATGGATAATCTGTGGCGGGACCAAATCAGTGTCCTCATTATAACACAGCTGGATTGTCCCTTTGGGCGCTCAGCCGTCAAAGTTGTAAAGACAGTCAAAGAGCCAAAACTAATCAAAAGTTAAAAAAATATATCTATAAGTGTGCACTTTGTTCTTTGTATTTGAATGTGATTATTTTGTAATCGGTGTCTGGGGTTCCGTTTGGACAGCTGTTCATTTGAAAGTGCTACTGATTGATATTGCAAGTTAGTTGCTTTAGTGCAAAGAAAAAGAGGAAAAACAGAGATAAATCACCTGAGAACAAAATCTAAATCAAGATAAAAACAGAGAAAGAGCCAGATTGCAAGAGACTATATATCGACTTCAAACAATCTGGCGACAAAATGAACGTAAGCGAAAGTTATTGCTCTGGCTCTTTCAATCCAAAGATCTTACAACAATTGCTCAAAAACGTGAACTTCTTAGAAATACCACTCAAAATCATCTTAATTCTACATGTTCTGCTGACAATATCTGCAACGTGTGGTAACAGTCTGATCATCGTCACCATCTTGAAATCACCAAATGCACAGAAGCCATCTTATTTGTTGATAACTAGTATAGCGTTCACAGATCTTCTCGTTGGCTTGGTTTACCATCCATTCTACATCGAAGAAACTATTTCCTTGTCGAAACCCAGTGGGTTTAGTAGTTATCACTGGTGTCTTCCAATGCTTGCTAGAGAGATGGTTAGTCTTTATCTTGGAGGGCTTTCGCTATGTATGGCTTTTTTGGTTAGCGTTGATAGATTTTTAGCGATATCTTTGAAGCAACGTTATAAATTAATCGTTACAAAGAGGAGGGTTATTGGCGTTGTTCTTTTTTCTGGTTGACATTCTTACCATTGACTGCAATTGCAATCAACAAAGAGGAACTGTCACAGCACTACGGATTAATTTCGTTGTCCTTAGGTACAGCTCTATTGGTGTCAACGTGTGTTTTCTATATCAAATCTTTCAGGGCTTTGAAGCGATACACTTCACAGATACACACCCAAAAACACAATACACTGCACACTAATAATGACATCACATCACAACAACACAGTGCATCACAATCTTGCACAACATGGACACAACAACCCACTACAAAACACCAATATTTTACAGTGCATCCACTCAGTACGACACAACATACTACTGTACAACACAGTACAACAACCACCCAACAACACAGTGCAACAGAACAACATACTACTGTACAACACAATACAACACCCACCCAACAACACAGTGCAACAGAACAACATACTACTGTACAACACAGTACAACACACACCCAGCAAAACAGTGCAACAGAACAACATACTACTGTACAACACAGTACAACACCCACCCAGCAAAACAGTGCAACAGAACAACATACTACTGTACAACACAGTACAACACCCACCCAACAAAACAGTGCAACAGAACACCATACTACTGTACAACACAGTACAACACCCACCCAACAAAACAGTGCAACAGAACAACACAGTACAGCACAACAACACAGTACAACACCCACCCAGCAAAACAGTGCAATAGAACAACATACTACTGTACAACACAGTACAACACACACCCAGCAAAACAGTGCAAGAGAACAACATACTACTGTACAACACAATACAACACCCACCCAGCAAAACAGTGCAATAGAACAACATACTACTGTACAACAGAGTACAGCACACAACCAGCAAAACAGTGCAACAGAACAACATACTACTGTACAACAGAGTACAACACCCACCCAACAAAACAGTGCAACAGAACAACATAGTACATCACAGCAACACAGTACAGCACCCACCCAACAAAACAGTGCAACACAACAACATAGTACAGCACAGCAACACAGTACAACACCCACCAAACAAAACAGTGCAACACAACAACATAGTACATCACAGCAACACAGTACAACATCCAACCAACAAAACAGTGCAACAGCACAACATACAGAACAACATAGTACATCACAGCAACACAGTAAAACACCCAACCAACAAAACAGTGCAACAGAACAACACAGTATAGCACAACAACACAGTACAACACACATCCAACAGAACAGTGCAACACAACAACATAGTACAGCACAGCAACACGGTACAACACACATCCGACAAAACAGTGCAACAGAACAACATAGTACAGCACAGCAACACAGTACAGCACACATCCAACAAAACAGTGCAGCAAAAACTCAACAATATAAAACATCGCAACACAACTTTGATTTTGCCAAGTACAAGAAATCCTTGGCGACGATGGTGATAGTATATTAGGTTGGTTGCTATTTTGCTATGGGGTATTTCTTGGCTTTCTTGTTCTGGTGCTCGTAACAATAAACAGCGACAGCAGCATAGCCATGTACGCTGCCGTATCTCACAAGTTTGCGATTGTTGTTTTCGGACTTAATTCAACTATAAATCCAGTGATTTATATCGTTCGGTTTAGAGATATTCGTCACGCAAGTCGTCAAATGATCGGCCGTTGGTTTGGTAAAGCATAACCCAATTACTTTTCTTAAACATTGCTGCTTAATTTGCCACAGGGATACAGATCCCAGAGTGGGGGAGGGAGGGGGAGATTCTACAGACAGTCTCCCTTGAGGCAACGCCCACCAGGACTTTTACTATAAAGATGTGAATTCTCTGACTGAAATTACGCTTGAAATCACGTTCGAAAGTATATTGGCATTTGAATTAAAACGGATAAATTCTTAACAAAAAATATTTACAATTTAGTTCGCTATTGCTCTATAAATCCGCATGCAGTACTCATTATTTATGTCATTTTTAAGATTTGCTTCTTTGTAATTGTCCAGTTTCAAATTCTCTTTCACACAGTTTGCCTCGAATGCGTGTAATATGTTCTTTCATTTTTTTTAACAACCAGGGTTAATGTGCAAAACAATTAATTGAATTTCTGAATATTTTATACACAATTCAGACTAACACAATGTCTACACTAAGGAACCGTTCATTATTTATGGCAGGGGGGGGGGCTGGGTGATTAAATGGGGGGTCTTGAATTTTTTCCAAGTCTGAAAAGGGGGGTATTGAATTAATTTTTTGGCTATCAGGGGGGTCTAGAAATTTCATAAGACAGATAAGGTAAATATGAGGGGGATCTGAAATTTATTTTGTTCTTACCAGGGGGGTCTTTAAAAAAAATGGGTTCCTTGGTAATTAATCACGCAGCCCCCCCCCCCCCCCTGCCATAAATAATGAACGGTCCCTAACCAAGATCCCACTAAGACAAAACGAGGAAAATTAAAGCGAGAAATCCCTTTTTAGTGTCGTGTCATTTGTTCAAAGAAAAGAATGAATAATGAAGAAAGCAAAGAGAGTATGAGGTAAGAGAGCTTATCCCGGGACCCCATCAGGGGCTCTACTCGTCGTGCTATTTTTAGAAACTTGTTAACAATCTCCGCGCTTTTGTCTTGAGATGTTTTGACGATGCGACCGCGGCCCCAGCAATCTAGCAAATCACGTTTCGATCCCGAAATAACTTCAGTTAAAGATCCCCTGATGAGTGTAAAGCTCAACACGGAAGCTAGAAAGCTAATAATAGATAGTCCAGGGACTGGTTGCACTGACTAGCGCCATCCACGGATATGAATCTCTATCCATAGCATCAGAAACAAATAAAATGCTATGCAGTGGAACTTTTAACCTACGGATAGCTTTGTCAAGTCTTCGTGCAACCGGCCCCTCATAAGCGCTAACCACTGGTTAAATCAAAGGCATTTATTAATTCATGGGAAGTACGCGAGTTTGAGTCCAACGCTAAGAGACTTGATAAATATATATATATATATATATTCTTATCACTTGATTTGGAAACCATATTTTTCTTATTTTTATTTTCTTATTTTTTTTACTTTTTATTTTTCTATAAATTAAAATTTTCCATTCACGTTTTGTAATAAAAAGGAAAAAAATACAAAACGTGAATGAAAAAATTCAATTCATAGAAAAATAAAAAGTAAAAATAATAAGAAAAATATGGTTTCAAAATCAAATGTTAAGAAAATAATTTTTTTTTCAAGATTTTGAAAAGAAGACAAGTAGATTGCCTTGGCTGCCTGTGAATAAGGCGGACAATTTTTATCAAATGGATAACTTTATTCAGGTTTCGTGCAACCGTCCCCAGTTCCAGCGATTCATTCTCTTTTCTTATACATCACTTTCTTATTGTCAGACACAATAACCACCTGTTCTTAAACACAAATTATCCTAATCTATTTCTATAGCATCTGCCTTGTAAAAGCGACATCTTGAACTTCCTTTAATCAAAATTGTATTTGCTTTTGTACTCCGTTTCGTTTGACCTGACAATAAATGCAAAATTACTACAAAGCCTGTCGTTTTCAATGTTTGAAAATATCTATATATTCATGGCAAGAAAGTGATGGATAATCTGTGGCGGGACCAAATCAGTGTCCTCATCATAACACAGCTGGATTGTCCCTTTGGGGGTTCAGCCGTCAAAGTTGTAAAGTCAGTCAAAGAGCCAAAACTAATTAAAAATACAAATATATCTATTAGTGTGCACCTCGTTCTTTGTATTTGAATGTGATTATTTTGTAATCGGTGTCTGGGGTTCCGTTTGAACAGCTGTTCATTTGAAAGTGCTACTGATTGATATTGCAAGTTAGTTGCTTTAGTGCAAAGAAAAAGAGGAAAAACAGAGATAAATCACCTGAGAACAAAATCTAAATCAAGATAAAAACAGAGAAAGAGCCAGATTGCAAGAGACTATATATCGACTTCAAACAATCTGGCGACAAAATGAACGTAAGCGAAAGTTATTGCTCTGGCTCTTTTAATCCAAAGATCTTACAACAATTGCTCAAAAACGTGAACGTCTTAGAAATACCACTCAAAATCATCTCAATTCTACATGTTCTGCTGACAATATCTGCAACGTGTGGTAACAGTCTGATCATCGTCACCATCTTGAAATCACCAAATGCACAGAAGCCATCGTATTTGTTGATAACAAGTATGGCGTTCACAGATCTTCTCGTTGGTTTGGTTTACCATCCAATGTACATTGAAGAAACTATTTCCTTATTGAAACCCAGTGCGTTTAGTAGTTATCACTGGTGTATTATGATGCTTGCTAGAGAGATGGTCAGTCTTTATCTTGGAGGGCTTTCGCTATGTATGGCTTTTTTGCTTAGCGTTGATAGATTTTTAGCGATATCTTTGAAGCAACGCTACAAATTAATCGTTACTAAGAGGAGGGTTATTGGCGTTGTTCTTTTTTCCTGGTTGACAGGGTTACCATTGACTGCAGTTGCAATCAACGAAGAGGAACTGACAGAGTACTACGGATTAACTTCGTTGTCCTTAGGTATAGCTGCATTGTTGTCAACGTGTGTTTTCTATTTCAAGTCTTTCAGGGCTTTGAAGCGATACATTTCACAGATACCCACCCAAAAACACAATACACTGCACACTAATAATGACATCACATCACAACAACACAGTGGATCACAATCTTGCAAAACATGGACACAACAACCCACTACAAAACATCAATATTTTACAGTGCATCCACTCAGTACAACACACCATACCGCTGTACAACACAGTACAACAACCACCCAACAAAACAGTGCAACAGAACAACATATTACAGCACAGCAACACGGTACAACACACATCCAACAGAACCTTGCAACACAAACTCAACAACATCAAACATCGCAACAGAACTTTGATTTTGCCAAGTACAAGAAATCCTTGTCGACGATGGTGATGATATTAGGTTGGTTGCTATTTTGCTATGGGGTATATTTTGGCTTTCTTGCTCTAATAGTCGTGACAATAAACAGCGACAGCAGCATAGCCATGTATGCTGCCGTATCTCACAGGTTTGCGATTGTTGTTTTCGGACTTAATTCAACTATAAATCCAGTGATTTATATCGTTCGGTTTAGAGATATTCGTCACGCAAGTCGTCAAATGATCGGCCGTTGGTTTGGTAAAGCATAACCCAATTACTTTACTTAACCGCTGCTTAATTTGCCACAGACTTACAGATCCCACAGTGGGGGAGGGAGGGGGAGATTCTACAGACAGTCTCCCTTGAGGCAACGCTCACCAGGACTTTTACTGTAAAGATATATTTCTCTGGCTGTAATTACTCTTTACGTTCGAAAGTATTTTGGCATTTGAATGAAAACGGATAAATTCTTAACAAAAAATATTTACAATTTAGTTCGCTATTGCTCTATAAATCCGCAGTACTCATAATAAATGTCATTTTAAAGATTTCCTTCTTTGTAATTGTCCAGTTTCAAATTCTCTTTCACACAGTTTGCCTCGAAGGCGTGTAATATGTTCTTTCATTTTTTTTAACAACCAGGGTTAATGTGCGAAAAAATTAATTGAATTTCTGAATATTTTATACACAATTCAGAGTAAGACAATGTCTACACTAATCCGGATAAATTTAAAAACGCAACTCTAGTTATCGAGTTCATTATCGTATCAGTAATTTCAGCAATCCAACGATCGTGAGCGATTATATGGAAACTAGGTTTAGGCCTTTATTTATTTATTTATTTATATTTATTTGATCATATTTATACAGGTTAGTCAAATTCAGCTGATAGCTGGTTTAAATTGAGACCTGCGTGAGACAGACACTGAGGATGGTCACAGCCAGAGATTTGTTTACGTCCTCAGCGGTTCTTTTACGTCCACCTTATAACATAGTCAGAGTGAAGGCAGACGGGACCTCCGGCTTAACGTCCTTATCCGAGAAGACGAGGCACTGGGAGAGTAAAATATCTTGACTAAGGACACAACGTGATCGCCCGGTCTAGGAATCGAACCCGAGCCAGTGGACCCGAAGTCAATGCCTTAATCACTAGGCCACCACGTCTCTCTCTCGTCTATGTCCAGACTAAAACGCATGAATCCGAAACAATTTTATGCAAATTGTATTGTTTATTTCACATTTTGTCACGGTTTCGGAACAAAAGTTGCGCTTTCAAATTTATCTGGCATAGTGTAGCTATGGCGTAAGGCTGCATAAAAGAGAATTTGTAACAACACGATTCCTATCAACTAACATTATTTGTATCTGTGCTGTATTGTCATCTTCATGACATGAAAAAAAACTCTAATATTAATTCTTTTCCCCGTCTTTATACTATTATAGAGTGCACGCACTAAATATGTGCAACATTTGTCACTATTTAGTAGTAAATAGCGCTAATTAAACAAAAGAAACCAATAGAATTAGCATAAAATAGCACTATTTAGTGGTATTTATGTTGCACACTTTTAGTGCGTGCACTCTATTTTCTTTGATACCATTATGATTTTTTTATCAAACCGTGATGTAAATTATTTCTCTTTCTGGATTTTTTTCCTTCGATCCCATTTCGAAATTCGGAACAAAACGATAATCATCTCCATGCATGTCACGAAATAAGTCTCTAATTCTTCCTGCAGTTTTTTATACTATCATATTTTCTTCAATTCCTATAATGATTCTTTTATCAATCCGTGACTTTTAACTACTTCTCTCTTTAGCTTATCTTTTTCTTCGATCCCTTTTTGTCGTTTTTATCTTCGTATTTTTTGCCAACTACCTTACACACATCCCTGATGTGTTGGTTCAAATAAGTCTTTCTCCTGACTCTCACTCCGCAATGTGGACATTGATGATTTTTCTCTCCGCTGTGTGAAGCCATATGATTTTTAAGAGTGTTTCTTTGGGCAAACTCAGCGTCGCACAAAGTGCATTTGTGTGGTTTGGCTCCAGTATGTATTTTCACATGGTCAGTCAGAGTCCACTTCTTGGCGAAGGCGCGCCCGCAATAAGAGCAGACGTGCGGTTTTACACCAGTGTGCGTCAAAACGTGACAATCCAAACACGATTTCTTGTTAGATGAATAATCACAGAAACTGCACTTGTATTTTTTCACTTCAGAATGAGTATACATGTGACCTTTCAGTTGTTTTTGATTTCGGAACTTATTACCGCAAATGTCACAGAGAAAAGGCTTGTAGTCTGGATGCTGTTCTTTAGTATGTTCATCGAGAGTTGTAGTCGTTTTGAAAGATTTTCCACAAAAGCATTTGTAAGGGTTTACGCCCGTATGCATCGCAAAATGCTTGTTGAAATGCGAAGCATTCGTGTAGGTTTTGTCACAAAAGTTGCAAGCGTACCTTTCAACGACGCCCACTTCTAATTTTTCTCCTTGATTACTACTTCTCGCCTTTTTGCATTTTGTTTCGCGTGTTTTTCGTTTGGTGTTTGTCTCATTCAATACAGTTTCTGAGAGTTTTAAATTAGATTTTGTCTTTCGTTTTCGTTTCTTTTGATTCCCGAAATCATCATTTTCCGCGTTTTCTTCTTCGCTATTTTTAGTGCCATTGTCACCATTGGTCGTAGTGACTGATTTCCTCTCTCTTTTTCGCTTCATTTGGTTAGGAAATACAGCATTTTCGGCAATATATTCATCATTCTTTTGTGACCAATTCACATTAGTCTTTGGTAACTCAGATTTCTTTACTCTTTTTCGTCTTGGATGATTCTGAAAACCACTTTTGGCGCTATTTTCGCTACTCTGTTTAACTTTGTTTTTCTCACAATTTTCAGCAACATTTTGGTAACTTTTTCCATTTTCTCGTCGATGCAGCATTTCATGATATTTAAAAACACCATTGTGTTTGAATGATCTTTGGCAGTAGCTGCACTGATAATCCCTTTGGATAATATTGCAGGTTTCAAGTGAACTGACTTGATGAGACGTTACTGGCATGCAAGATGGACCTCCTTTCTGGTTTCCATGGAAACTGACTTTGGCAGAGTTCTTGAGTTCTTCCAATGTAGAAGTGATTACATTTACATTCTTATCATGTTGAGAATTACCACCAATGTCAGGAATGTTATTATTGACATCGATGTCATGATGATGATGTTGACTATTATTATTTTCGTCAACAGTACTTTCCCATGATGCCTTTGAAACTAATGATTGGTTTGACTTCTTCACATCATCATCGCCGCCACTTTCAGCATCAACATGATCATCACCATCATCATCATCTTCATTATCATCATCATCATCACGATCAACATCATCATTTTCAACATGATCCTCATTATTGTAATCAACATCGTGTCTCTCACGTTTAGGTTTTAGCATTTGCTTCCATGGCTTCTTCTTCGCAGCACTGATATGACCAACATCACCATATTTGTAAGCAGCAGTATCATCATCATCAACGTGCTGATCATCATGACATGCATCATTTGAACTTTTGAAGTCTTTTGGTGGGAGAAACTTTTTCAATAGCTTGACATCATCACATTCATCATCGTCATTGTCATCTGCATGGCCTGAGTAAGCAGCAGAAGCAATATCATCATGTTTATCATCAACATGTTGATCATCATTGTGATTATCTTGACATGCATCATTGGAACTTTTGAAGTCTTTTGGTGGGAGAGACTTTTTCAATGGCTTGACATCACATTCATCATCTTCATTGCCATCTGCATGGCTGGAGTAAGCAGCTAAAGCAATATCATCATGTTTATCATCAACATGTTGATCAATATTGTGATTATCTTGACATGCACCATTGGAACTTTTGAAGTCTTTTGGTGGGAGAGACTTTTTCAATGGCTTGATATCAGATTCATCATCGTCATCATCATTGTCATCTGCATGGCTGACAGCATCTATTGCCCATGCTTCTGGTTCTAACAATCCTCTCAAGTAATTCAGATCATCATTGCCATTCAACTTGGTACCAAGTTCTTGGTTGTTTTGTTGTTCCATTTTCACAGTTGCAATTTTCTTGATGGACTTTGTATTATCTCTAGCATCAACATTCATCTCAGAAGATCTCGATTCATACTCACAATTCAAATTTACTTCTTCATCTTCTTCTTGCTTGACTATAACTTTCCTCACTGTTGACAAGCTGTGCAACAAATAACCAAGCCCCATAAATTCCTTTACTGGTTTATCCAAAGTTTTTTGCTCTGCATTTCTTGATTCCATTCCAATTTTCCACAAGAGAATCCTTTTATAAGTTTACTTGTTTAGTTATCAAATCCAAAGTCTGGAAAATAAGAGAATTTTGAACTTAGTTGATAAATCCAGAGTTAATAGCTCCATTCTGATGGTGTTAGTATATTGAAGAGTGGCATCACAAAATTTTATGTAACTTTGGTTTAGAGTTTTTGGATTTCATTAGCATTTTCAGAAAGGGCCATAAAAATGTGGTGCCATTGTGACAGAAAAATAGGTTTAAAAAAAGCCAAGATGTGAACAACAGATTATATCAATTCCCACATCAATACTGCACTTGTGCGTATGTATATAAATTATATCATTTCATAATTCATCAATTCGTTTTCGCCTCCATTCATTCCAAAATCCCAAATCCAGTCCAAGTCCAATCAACCACATAAGTTATCTTTGGATTGACGATACAGTTGATGTTTGTTGACTGTTCCTTTGATTTTGGAAAGGAGACTAAAGCAGCCAAAGAACAATTAAATATCAGTTAGACTGAGCAAAATGATAATAATTCCCAAAGTAGACAAAAATAATAATAGCCATGTTTAAAAACTTGAAGCATTTTGCATCGATTGTTTGGACACGTTTCAGCAATAAATGTCTCAACTTGTGTATGTTTACACTTATTTTTAGCACAAAAATTGGTTAAATTTATCGCATTTGCTAGCAAATGAGCTCTTAAAACTGATTAGGTCTTGTTCCGATAGCTTACGTTCACTACATTGAGCAGTTGTTTTGGAAATTCATGGGTTTTTTTACCTTGAAATTGGTAGAGTCCTGTTACAAACTTTTCATGTGTTATATGATGCCATACCACAGGAAACCCGAGCATGTGATGGAATGTGTGGAATGTGCACACTTTTTCTTTCTTAGCTCAGTTCTCCCAGCCCGACAAGCGTTTGATATCAGCAGCATAGACAAATATTTTTACTGAAAAGCAGAGCAATAATTTTTCTTCATTTTTATCTGAACTTTTTAAAGCTGTTTATTTTAATGTAAAACACCAATTTATATAATTAAGAGGGATTTTTTTGCTTTCTTATATGTGACTATATTTGATTTATCTTAAGCGATCTACTTTTAGTTTGCTATATTTTCTATTTTCTTATATTTATATATTTCATTTTGGTCAATAATTCTGAAAGTGAAAAATCAAAATTATATTTTGTTGTTGGGCTTCCTATGTCTAGACGGGGTTCCTGTGGAATCACCCGCCATATTGAACAAATTAACGTGGAAGGTCAAACAAGTCATCATTTGGGTGCATTTTTGCATGGCTAATCTACCAATATCAGTATCTATAAACTGGAAACCTTTCCTAGTGGGTTTTCTACTTCTTGCTGGATTCTTGTATTACTTCTCTGGACACATAAACAAACTTTTTCGCTTGCCACAAAGCACAAAATCATCATCCACAATGCTCAGGACTGGATTTCTAAAATTTGATGACGTTGACGATGCTATTTTTTATCAGCAAGTTACCCCAGAGAAGCCAAAATTACAAGTCCTGTTCCTACATGGACAGAGATTTACTTCCGAGGATTGGAACAAAATCAAAACGTTGGATTTTTTATCGAAAAAAGGATACGAAGTTTTGGCCATCGATCTTCCAGGTTTTGGAAAGTCGAAACTTCAGCCTCGTAAAACTGCGACAGAGAAAGCTAATTTCTTGAAAGAGCTCATGCATAAAACGAATTATAACGACGCAGTAATTGTTGCTCCATCTATGAGTGGGACATACGCTTTTCCATTCATTTTTGATGGTGAAAATGCGAAAAGTTTGAAAGGGTTTGTTCCTATTGCCCCAGTTGCAACGAAGGATTTCAACGACGACCAGTTCAAGAAACTTTCTCTGGCAACAATGGCAATTTTTGGGCAAAATGATGACCTCGATTTTGTTCCAGGAGCTAAAGAAAAGTTAAAATTGATTCCAGGTGTTGAGTTGAAAACGATAGATAACGCAGGGCACGCCTGTTATTTGGAGAAGCCCGGTGAATTCCACAGTCTTATGGAAGATTTCTTAGAAAAACTGGAGAAAGCCAATCCATCTGTTTGATATGTTCCATATATATGATTCTCTGGCCAGGGCATAGGAGCAATAATATTGATTGATTATTGTATATCCAACAACTGATTTTACTGACAAGGAAAAAAAAAACTAGACTAAAAGCTAGAATATTTAGATATGGGCTTCTTATATGGGCTGGATGCTTGGGTGCATAGTAACCACATTCAACACAATAACTCGATCTAACAGATCATTGGTGTACTTGTATTAAAACGTTTTGAAGGGTACAAAAAATAAAAGAGAGAGAAAGAAAGCAAGAAAGAAGAAGGGGGGACATGAAGAGCCTGAGTTCATTATTTAGACTGATTAAATATACCTATTTAAAAAAAACATTGCAAAGTTGACAGGAATTGTAGACCAAAGTTTCTGATTCTTTATGTAGATATATTGCTGCAAGTCGTCGATGGAATCTTGATAGAGAAAGAAAGAGAGTTGTGAGTGTTGATAACAATCTGAGCCAAAGTCAAAGATCTTTAGTCCAGCAAAAACACACTCTATAGAGTTCTTTACATCACTTATCAAATGACTATATTAGGGGTTTCATTATCTTTTTGAATAAGCGTCTGAGTAATTGAAGTGGGTGTCTGTGTCAAACATTTTCTAGGGCCAGGTCTGGGGGCACATATATTAATGACACACAATAACCGGCAGTAAGAGGTGTAATAGACAGTGCTATAACAACCCTGTTATATTAATGATTATATTTTGGATTGAAGAATTTGAAATTAGATATAATTTGGCCGAGATATTTTAAGGTAAACCTTTTGCAAATCAAGCAAGATTTAAAGATGTGGCCTTTGAAGGAGTGATTTTGTATTGTTTTAGGATCATAAATTATTGCTGAATTTGACAAGGTGTAAATATGTATTTCAAAAGTCTGATTACAGAATTAATGGCTGGGGTAAAATATTGCCATTGAAAAGGATTCTAATAAAATATTCTTGTAAAAAATTATTGATCTAGAATTTGAAAATAAAGAAATAAAGTAATAATAATTATTTTTATTAATATGAAGGTAAGAATGATATAGACCCCTTGCAGTTTGCTGGAATGCAGCTCAACCTGGAGGACAAAACAATGGATTTCAGCTCCCAAGAGAGCAATTGTTTTGTCCTCCAGATGGGGCTGCATTGATGTCATATGCAAAGTATCTATTACAAAAGCAATGGAAAATATGGTTTATTGCATAGAGTGCACACATTAAAAGTGTGCAACAGTTGTCACTATTTAGTAGTACATAGCACTAATTAAACACAAGAACAGAATTAGCATAAAATAGCACTATTTAGTGGTATTTATGTTGCACACTTTTAGTGCGTGCACTCTAACATAATGTAGAATGAACTATTAAAAATGGTCACTATTTCTTTTATTAAACGGAAAAAGCTTACATTAGTGATGTCTACTTATATACAAGTCGAGAAAATGATTTTTATCAATAATTTTATTAAAAATAACTATACACACTAATGAATATTAAGTAGTTAATAACTAATGATTAATTATTGAATAAAATTTGATAGCACTTTAAATCACTGTGAAAATTTGTAGAGAACTAATGTTTCCATGGTGATCAAAATGTCATTTCTCTACAAATCTTCTTGATGATTCAAATTACAATCTTGTATTCAATTACTTCTTTAGAAACCACGATGCAGTCCAAACTAGTATTTTACTTATCATCTTCCACATAATATTAATAATTATTAATTAATACAGTGCAGTAATGGGAGACTTGCTCCATGAGGCCCAGAAATGAAAAAAGTAAACCAAAATATGTAGAAAATAGCTTTAAAAGCTAAAATCGTTGCATCACTGGGTGCCTTTGCAATTTTGACTGGGTTTTGTTCTTACGCAACATTAACTGTCCATCCACCGAGGCGGCATCATTGATGTCCCAGAAAAAAAAACCACAGTCTAATCAAAGTTTCAAATTCACCTGGTCGCAATGCAACGTTTTTAGCTGTATCATATAAACATGTCAAGAAAAACAACAGTAAATTTCAAGATCGCAAAACTTCTCGAGCCATGTTTACACAAGCTATTTTACAACAATTTTTTATATTCTGGGCCCAGAGGGGGGGAGCTCCGATGGTAAACAATCGATGATGTTCGTCGTATCTTTTAGGGTTAAAAATTAGCGACTTGGTATCTTTTAGGGTTTAAAATATGAAATTTGCCCAATTCTCTCTTTTTGGTATCTTTCAAATCCTGATTTTTGTTTATTTTAGAGATGAAAAATTTGCTTAGCCATGCCCTTTTGAAAAACTTCAGGTATCCTTTAGCGGTATTTTTGAAAAATTCCGACAAGCATCCCAGATCATCTATTCCCAGGAGTACCCCCCCCCCAGGATTCCAGGGCTTTTCATGGAGCAGCAATGGAGCAGCAAAAGCCCTGTATCAATTGACAATGCTTCTAGAGATAATTGTGTAACCCACTGGTTTGGGTGATACTATTAACATATTAACAATAATTCCCAACCAGAAACAGAAGAATCCAGTCCAGTATTGCTACAAGTTCAACATTGCTTTGAAACGGTTGTTCCATGGTCTTCCTGAGAAGTATGTGGGATATGTCTTAATATTACTTTCAAAGCTGATAGAGTCATGAGTGTGAAACTGTAGAGTGCTAACACTAAATGTGTGCAACAGTTGTCACTATTTAGTGGTAAATAGCACTAATTAAATAAAAGAAAACAACAGAAATAGCATAAAATAGCACTATTTAGTGGTGTTTATGTTGCACACTTTTAGTGTGTGCACTCTAACATATCATTTTGTAACCATAGTTTCTAAGAAACATTGGAATTTTCTGCCGTATCACAGCTGATCAAAATAATACTATTTCCTACTCATATTGACTAAATCCAAAAATATTAAAATAACTAATTTAATACAAAAAAAAGATTTAAAACACAAAAAATTACTAACTACAATATACAGTTTTGTTAAAAAAGAAAGAAAATAAACATGAAAAAAATGGAAATGAAAAAGGAAAAAAATGAAAATGTTTGAACTGCACATACTTATGAATTCATTTCCGGGCAATAAAGTTTCAGCACATATAAAATTCAATTTTACAGCCAAATTAGTTTTATTCTGACCTGTCATAGATTCGTCTTTTCTTGTCAATAAATTACTGATGCAGAGATCATTTCAAATTAATCAAAACAGAATGTGTTGCAGCAAAAACTTTTTGAGAGTTTAATGTAAACGTTTGGATGGTTTGTTTGGACGTTTTTTTACAGAATCAAATGTTGTGTTTCCAGGGAGATCAGACATTGTTTTACTCTTGTGATGGCTCCGCCCCTAGAAACGTTTGACATCTCACATAACAACGGAAGATTTAAATTGTCTAAAGAAACCATCAAAATGTTCTCATTAAACGGTCAAACGGTTTTTGCTGTAAAGCAATCTCCAAGCTGATGAAATATCAAAACAAAGTTTTGAAATGGAGTTGCGATACAACAAATTGGCTGCAACTTGCAATTTGATTTAGACATCACAGCTTCAACAAATCTGAATCGCAATTCAACCTTTTTCATATATTAAAAAAAAATCAGTTTGACTTTAAATCTTCTACTAACTGAAAAAGTTCATCTGCTTTATCTGCAGTCTTCACTCTTATTAAATATGTTGCTGGTTTGCTGTTGTCTCCCTCGGAGGGCTTAGAATACAATGGAGGGTTTGGTATGGACACCAACATAACATTATTCTTTCCAGTTCTTGTAACTGGTGTTGTGGAGGTTATAAATACGTTGAGTAGAATTTTCCCGGTTGCAGTGTCAGCTCGGACAAGAAGTTGTGATTTGCCATCGATGTCTTTGATGTTCAGCATGCCTACACCTAACTCGGACCATGCATTGTTACGGTTGAAGAATAGTTTGCAGCGTACGGAAAATTTGGAGCCTTCCTCTGCAGAGACAACACTGGAAGATAGATGGAAGTACAATAAATGATTTGAAGCATTATAGAGAAAACAAAGGAAAACAAAGGGAAAAAAATGAAATAAAAACAAACTAAACACTAACAAATAGTTGTAAATATAACAATAAGTTGTACACCGTAGAATGATTCGAGAAAACTGACGTTTCGGACGTTAGTCCTTCGTCGGAGTAATGTTACTAGGACAAAGGACTAACATCCACTCTACGGTGTACAACTTATCGTTATATTTACAACTGTTTCTTTAGAAACATTGACGCAGTCCTTGCTAGTATTTTTTTACTAGTTTTTACTAACAAATAGTACTTATTTAACAACTATTCGTCACTAGCACTCGACCCATTTCACGACTTCTTATGACCAAATGTGATGAAATGACAAATCTCATGACTGTACTGACACAGGAAGCCCTCTCCCCAAAAGAAACCATTAAGAAAACATTTATTCCTTGTATTTTTTTTCCGCTGTCTCTATGTATGCCTATTATTTGTACTTATCTGTAGTCGTTCCTGACCCAAAATTGTAAATTTTAATAACATGTCAGCTAATTGTGTTTGTCAGTTATGCCCAAAAGACTGTAAATGTTATATATTCTCTCGTATTTATGTAATCAATGGCATTAATTAAATTATCTTGAATCTTAAATCTTATTAATTTATTTGAATCTTATTTATTTAAATGTGTTTATAATTTGTAATTTTTCCCTTTACTTTATGCGCCTAGATCCGGCCTGCTATAGGCGCTATATAAATTGTAATTATTATGGCAGTATATAACGTAAGAATGCCTAAAATTACTCTAGCGACTGGGCGTGTTGACACGTGACCAGTCACTAAAAATCTCTACAAAATGGCCCTAATGAATTTTATAATTAAGCTATCTAATTTCAAAATAGTTAAAACTTATTAATTTATACGTCTAAATTATGGCAAAAACTATGATTAAAAAATACTCTTATATAAATACTTAAAACAATTATTCCAAAATCTAGTCCTATATTTTTTTCCCGGTATTATTCAAAGCGACATAACCCTATTAAAATTATTCTATGTAAAATAATAAAACTCAATAAACTCTATATAAACTCATAAATTATCCTAATGCATATATGTAAATATGTTTATCAGTTCAATGTTCAATGTTCAATGTTCAATGTTCAAGGATCTTCATAGTTCTTGCTATGTTAAGAGTGCTTGTCAGCATTGCCTTCTGCATCTGTTTTATCACAATTTTGCTTCTTTCTCCAACTAAACTGTATATTGACTTCTGCACTTCTTTGGAGTAACCTCCCAGTACATCGATAATGATGTTGTGTTGTATAATTTCATATCCCGGGTACTGCATCTTTAATTCCCATCTCAGTGGACCGTACTTCCTTGTCTTTTCCTCTGTTTTAACTTCACGATTATCCATCCACGGGCAGCTCATCTCAATCAAAGTAATCTTCTTTCTTTCCTTATCTATGATTTGGGCATCAATACGGTTTGCGCGTACTTCTGTTTGCTCAGCAAAGAGAGGGACATCCCACAAGGCTTTAACTTTATCGTCCTCATAGACTGGTTTTGGCTTGATTGGCTTGTACCATGCGTACTCTTCCCTGGGTACTAAGCTGTAGCTGGCTAAAATCTCAAAGAATAGGATTCTGAGAACGTTATTATGCCTCTCCAGGTACTTTGACTGAGCTATCGCACTACAACCAGCTATTATTATTATTATTATTATAAATATTATTATTATTATTAAATACTAAATATTTTTAGCATTAAATGTGAGTATTTTGGTCTTTAATAAACATTCCTCATGACCCAAAGCAAGAAGTATCCTAAAGCCTGTATGTGTCCAATACCCAATTCGACCATGACAAACAGCTCAGAAAAAATACCAAATATTTGGAACATAGATTTCAAACAGTGGGTAGCAATAGTGTCAAATTTTGTAATAAAACAAACTTAAACTGAAAAAAACCTTTTTGGTTTTGGAGGTTCATCGCTTGGTTCATCTTCAGTTGTCTCTTTTGTTTCTTTTGGTTTTTCTTCCATCATAGTATTAGATGCAGCAGCTAGACCTGAAAACACCAATGAATTACCATGAAATGATTAAAGTAAATACATATCAAATAGCCCTTTGTTGATTGTTGTTGGTTGACCGGCAGTATAGTACCACCTATTTTACCTCTTACCGCCAGTTATTTTATGTCTTACTCAATAAACATGCCCCCAGACCCTCATAGAAAACATTTGGGACACAGATACCTACTTCAATATTACTCAGACGCTCATTTGGAAAAAAAAAAGGAAACCTTTGATACAGGTTTTAAAACCATCATGATGCACAAGCATGTACAACAAGTAATGGAAAATAAACCTTAAAAATCATACAAGGACCAACATTGTAGGTGATTTTCACTAACATATCTACAATCTTGGACAAAACCCTGCATTTTTATATGCAATTGTTATGTTTTATTTAGTTTCCTCTATTCTACAGGAAAAGCAGACTTTACAACTGTCAGTCCAGAGTTTCTCTATTACCCTTTTTCTCATTCTACTTACCAGCAAAAGGCTTCTCTTCGTGTAGTTCTATTTTAGTCTCAGCCTCAGTTGTCTTAAAATCCAAGCTTTTACTGCTTATTTGCTCAGTTCTGAGAGATGATGGTGGGGTAACCGATGGTAATGGCTTAATATCTGGAGACTGCTTACTGGGCGTCACTTTGCTCTCAATACTAGCCAAGTGTCTACGGTAGTCGTTGAACACAGGGGTTAAGTCCACATAAGGGTTTTCATTGACATGTTTTTGTATCCATGATGACACACTCATATTAAGTGCTTTAATGCTTTCTAGGTAGGACTCACTAGGATTATCATTTTCCGCTGGTTTTTCTCCTTTGCTCCCGTTCACTTTTGCCCATGGTTTTTCTTGCGAAGACCAGACATTATTACTAGTAGTACTTGCCAAACCACCAAATCCAGTAAAACCAGTCAAGCTTGTTTTAGCAGCTGGTTTCATCTCTTCTGTTGTAGAATCACTAGTATTGCTAAAACCAGTAAAACCAGTTTTGATAGCAGGTTTAAGTTCTGGTGCAGAATCGGAGTCTGCGGTAGGTTTACTATTCAGACCAGCAAAACCTGAAAAACTCGATGAGCTTGTTTTTGCTGCTGCTTTGAGATCTGACGAGGAATTGTTGGAGGATTTGCTGTTTAAACTAGTAAATCCAGAAAAACCTGTAAAGTTCTTGAATATTCCTCCAGCATTCTGAAAAGTGAAAAATCATCAAGTTAGTGATTACCACTATTATTAGAGTGCATACACTAAAAGTGTGCAACAGTTGTCACTATTTAGTGGTAAATAGCACTAATTAAACAAAAGAAAACAATAGAATTAGCATAAAATAAATAGCACTATTTAGTGGTATTTATGGTGCACAGTTTTAGTGCGTGCACTCTACCTCAAGATAACCAAGTTACACCAAACAAAACAAAACAGCATATCGTCTCACTTTGACGACTTTTGTCAGTCATTACTGTTTTTATTTTGTGTTTGTTTAGAATCATAAAACACACACACACACACACACAAATTAATTATGTGATTACCATTACCCAAGATAACAGAGATACAATAAACAACCTCTCTTCGCACTTCAATGTTTTTAAGTCATCAATGTTTTTCTGTTGTGTGCTGAATGAACAGCATCAAAATTAAACAAAAACAAAACAGAAAAAAAAAGGGAAAAAATACCTTTTGTGTTTCACCTGCAATTCTCCGTCTAGCTTTGATTATTCTAGGTAAAAAAGAACTACTTTAAAAAATGAAAGAGAAAATAAGCAAGAAACATGCACACATTAAACAATTCAAATTCACTGAAATTTCAGCCATTTGACAGATTGTTTACTAGAAATGTTTTACTGTTAGAAGTGGGAGCTGACCTCTTTATCTTCAATGTTTAGTTTCTCATTTACAACTATGTGACATCGCTCTTTGGAAATTATTCTTTCTTATGCAAAATGTTGGGCCAATCTGGGCTTGAAACAATTTTGTATTGAAAGGTCATCTTGTCCTGGATATATCCTATCCGAAATATATTTTGTTTTAAGCCTTACAGCATGCTTTACAGACGATTTCTGTAAAGTTACAGATTTCAAATTTACAAAACTAAAAACTCTATTTTCTCCAGATATAAATTCTTGAGTTTTGGATGAAAAATACAAATTTACACAGATAATAGGCAGCTATTAGCATTATAGCACTGCCTATGTTACCTCTTTCTGACAGTTATCTTGTGTCTTACTTAATAAATTAGCCCCTAGATCCCACTAGAAAACTTATGGGACACAGACCCCTACCTTAATTACTCAGATGCTTATTTAAAAAAATGAAACTCCTGTTATGGTTGGTGTTGGCATTACAGTGCAAACAATATATCCGTGAAACACTAATTACTAAATAGTACAACATAGTGCTAATTAAACAAAAGAAAACAATAGAATTTGCATAAAACTGCACTATTTAGTATTACTTAAGTTTCACGGATTAATTGTTTGCACTCTAAGTCATTTACAGCCAGCCTGGTATTTATAATGAACTTACTTTCTCTTACTGAGGTCTTCCTCACTTGCTACAGTGAATGTCCCAGCCTGTAGGAGTACAGAACATAGATTTTTAGCATGGAAACTGCTTCAAATGAGTACTGCTTTGCAATTTAATTATGTATTTTTGAAAGATATTCTGTGACTGGGATAATATTCTCAATGCCCAGCCAAATTTGAGAGTTCAATTTGTTATGTAAATTTGATCTCATTTAAAATTCAATTGTCAGTTATTCTTTGTTTTGAAATATACTTCATAACATACTAGATAAGTTATCACGCATGCTATGATTGGTTCTTCTTTATGAACCATTAATTTTCACGATAATTGGATGGATGCACGCTACTTATGATCCATTCCTTAAGTAGAGCATGTAAGTACATATATTTTCAAATGAAAAAAAGGGGTTACTGGACTTTGTTTTTGATATATTTTGCTCACAAATTGGAAAAATCAACAACAAAATAACAAATAGCAAGTTAACATTGTTTGTTTGAAGCTTTCCTTAGAGCACACTCAAGTGCTTGCGCAAAAATGATGCTCATGAGCAATGTCAATGAATGCCCTTAAGATCAGAATCAAAGTACAAGTGGGTGCTATTTAGCAATATTGCTGAGCTCCGAGAGTTGAGCTTTTGACCATCTATTTTGATCACATAGTGGGGCATTTCACAACATCTTTTTCTGAAATCAAAACGCTCTTGGTCTTTCGAAGAAGGGAAGAGGGGAGGGGAGGTGAGGGGAGGGGAGGAGGAAATAAGTATACCTTGGAATAAGTGTGATGTTGTACAGAACTTTAAGCATGTACAAACTTTTAAAATTAGATTTAGAAAATAAAATTATAAATATATATCACTGTTATAGGCAATCTATTATTAACATCATGTTTTTATCAAACAATATATATTGTGAGAAGTTTTGGCAAGTTCTTGCGGTAATTTGAATTTTGGCGGGCAGAATTTAGGTTGAGTGTTTCCATGCAATACTCGGACAGCAAAATCCCAGAAAATAAAATATCTTTAATGTGAAAAAGCCGTATTCAGTACCCAAAATTGACACAAAGATTTACAGTCTTAACACTGAAAGTTGCATTGTAAAAGGAATGAATTCCATCAGAGAAATAATTTCGTAATCGAGAAAGTCAAAATTTACTGGTGTCGAATTAGCGGCATTTTTCAATACAAATGTAATTTTTTTCCGTCGAAAAATAATTCCTTTTGAGCTAAAACTCGACTAAATTGAAGAATACAATCTAAAAGATAGTTAAAGATATAAACTGTAAGCTTACTTCCTCATTATCTTCATCTTCGTCCCAGTTATCACGATTCAAGTCTGATATAGCTCCACGTTTCGCCATTTTGAATCTTCGGCACTGGTACCAGAATACCTTGCGCGATTGATTTAGGAATTGTGACCGGAAGTCAGTTCAGATTGTACTTGTATGGGAGGGAGGGGATGGTATATTTTGTGTGGTATTTCCGTTAAGACCAAAACCTTCTAAAATTCTTTTCAATTGAGATTGCTTTTTTTTCAGGGTCATAGTTTTTTTTATTCCTTTGCAGGTGATCTGGATAGTTTCTGTCGACACAGACACATTTAAAACTATTTTGAGTTGCAAATATGGTTAAGAACTGAATGATTAAAAAGATAGATATTTACTTTAATTTGGAATAGGGTAACTCAATCAATACTACAAAAGGATAATAGGTAACTAGCGATAAAACTAGTGTGAGCTGCATCGGTGTTTCTAATGAAACAGTTGTTGTAAAAATGTAAGTTATACATCGTAAAAAGAAGAGAAAAATTAATGACGTTTCAGATGTTCGTCCTTTGACGGAGTAAGGATTTATAAGATGTATAACTTACATTTTTACAAATACTACAAAAGTATTGTTATCCTTAGAGGCCCTAAATCAATGAATGAATGAATGAATGAATGAATGAATGAATCAATGAATGAATGAATCAATCAATCAATAAATAAATAAATAAATAAATAAACAAATAAATAATAAAAAAAATCATTGGTGTCCATAGTCAAATTGCACTTATTTCCAAGTTGAGGCCAAAACAATGTTGAACTCCTCTGAATTTTTCCTACATCTTAGGAATAAGTTCAACAAGTCTACAAAAGTTTATATCAACAAATACAAACAAACAATCAATCTAATAAACAAACAAACAAACAATCAAATAAACAAACAAACAATCAAATGAACAAACAATCAAATAAACAAACAAACAATCAAATAAACAAACAATCAAATAAACAAACAAACAATCAAATAAACAAACAAACAATCCAATAAACAAGCAATCAAATATACAAAACAATAAAAAAAACAATCAAAGAAATAAACAATCAAACAAACGAACAAACAAACAAACAAACAAACAAACAAACAAACAAACAATCAATCAATCTGGAAGACAGACAAATAAAGAATTCCGACCAATATTTTACTCAGCAACTTTTTAATAGGCTCAAGATCTACTAATATATAATCACGTTTCTACAATTTTCTGTTGCCACCTCGGGCACCCCAAGCTGATTGGGAATTTGATATTTAAAAATAACTTAATACCATTAAAACTATGATTTTTAAATAATACACTCCCTATCAACTTGGGATGCCTGTATTCCCACAACATTAAACAGCTTTGTAATGAGAACAATTTCATAATAAAGATTAATTTTGTTTCCTTAAAACTTGCAATCATTGTTATCATTTTTGTTTTGTAATTTGTTAGAAAAATAAGTATTATTTATTAAGTCATCATGATTAGAATTATTGCTACTAGATATTTTTTACGTTTCGGTATAACTCAATGTACTGTCTTGGAGATTTTGCTTTAAACAAATAATTTTAATAGAGTATTTGGGTTTTAACAATTGCAAAATTTTCATTTGAAATTTGAAATGAAAAAGATTACAAAAACTTGTAGAGGACAAATCTAACAATATTCAAAATGTTGCACCATTTAAATTTGTATTTGACCATTAGTATCTGTACTTTTGAAGAAGATTGAGCGACAGATATATCCAAAAGCATATAGCCAGTCAGAATGTATGTATGTCAACATATTGAGGTCCTAGGGTCAGGGAGATTTTTCTTACAGCAATTTGATCTTCTAAGATAGATAAGTAGTCCGGTAAGTAGCAAAGAAATAATTTGCAGATACAACACAAATTAGTCATATTCCATACCATGTTTTGGCTTTGAGAGCCACCATCACTGCAGGATTATATCTACAAATAATTTCATATTTACACTGAGGGAAAAATACATCAATCAATCAATCAAGTAAAATATTATTATGTCAAAGGCAATTAATCTTTGTAGTTTGAATTCATAATTGCTAGCTTCTTCACTAAGACAGGTTCTATTACATTCTCTATTTCTTGAATCCTTCTTTGAAAATGAGCTCTGTTTGTTGCTAAGTATTTCCAAGGTCCAATCCTTGCTTTACGGTAAGCATACTCCCATGTTACGATATGATGTACTTCAACATCGTTTTCAAAATGTACTTTTTTCTTTTGTGCACAAGCAGCGCCTGCACTGTTATTTTGCACTTCTTCATTGTCCTCGATAACACTAACTTTTTTATTTTGGATAAACAGTCCTTCACTAATCTTCTGATCTTCAACATCTTCCACAGCAACTTTGGTTTCTCTTCCAGTTTCAACTGATTTGTTCAATTCTTTCGCATTTTCAAAGCCACATTTTTCTGTTTTTGCTCTTGTTCTTAGTTTCTTTTGTTGGAAATTAGGTTGTTCTGCAGTTCTAACCTCATCAGAAGTGGATTTGCTGACTATTTTGGGGGTTGGTTTTTGTGAGCAGTCATCAACTTGGAGAGTACAAATGTATGGAGTAGTTGAGTAGGACTGAGAAATCTTTACTTCAAATGAAGGCCAGCCAGAGTTGACAGCGACAACAATTTTATCCAGTGAATCGGCACAAAAAGGCTCACATTGATCAGTATCAAAAACTATAAAATCTTCTTCGCTATCATTACATAGGTCATCATCTTCCATAGCACTTTCATCATCATCATCCGAATCACTGTCATCATCGTCATCATCAACTTCATCATCTGAGAAGATAGACCCTTCTGAAGAATCCTCCATGACATCAAATCCAACTGTCATTGCAATGACTTGACCATGTTTGTTGTAGCAGATGTTTGAGATGTTTAGTGTAACACCGTTAATGTCAAAGCAGATATACGTAGTGTTCATACTGTGAAATGATTGGAATCCAGAGTCAATACTAGCTGCACTGCTGCAATGAGCCTCCTTTGGGATAATACACTCTTCTCTGGGAGGGATTTTGACTGGTTGAATCATACTTGCTTTTAAAGTTTTTTTGCAGTTTAGGTAGGATCCTAAGATAGGTGGTTCACTAGAGTGTGAGTTCTGCAAATGACAGAGGCATCCATCTTGGTTTAAACACTCCATTTGTTCCTCATCATGACTGTCTGCCTCTTCACAATGAACACCATCTTCTTTGGCAGAATGTTCATTAACTCCAACATAGTATTGTGAAGCTGGAGATGCTTGGTTGCAACTCTCCATCTTGTCTTTATCTTCACTTGGTCGCATTGCAGTTTCACAAATATAATCTTTATAAATATATGGTTTCATAAAATACATATTTTTCTGAAAACAATAAGGCTCTTGTTCCTCTATTTGTTCCGTAGAGTAACGTCCTTGACATCTATCCCATGCCAGACTTTCACAGGGGCATTGTTGATAATCATTTGCATTCATAAACGCTGAGTTCACTTTAGGATATAAATATCTCAAACTGTCAAGGCCAGCACTAGAAAAACCTCTTTCTTTCTGCATTATGCTTTCACAGGCAGAACTTTTGTAGACAGTTGGGTTAACAAATTCACAGTCACCAGACAGGCAATGGAAAGGATACAAATCAGTTGAATAACTTTCTTTCAAGTACGGTGACTCTAAGTTGCTTTTTCTTCTCAACTCTGCAGTAACAAATTGTTCAGAACTTTTCACACTGTGGTAATGAAATTGTTGGTTTTGACAAAAACTATATCTCTGTGAACTTCCAAAAGGGCAAAGTGTGTTTGATCCAGTAGTTATTTCTTTGCTGTAGTTCATATGAGGAAAAGACTGTTTTTTCTCAAACGGAGAAATTTGAGTACAATGTACTAAGTTCCTAGAATGCAAAAAGTTCATCAATATTAAATTATTCCAAGAAGAGTCTAGATGTGAAGTAAACAAGCAGATTTTGCATTCTTGATCAGAAGTGAGGTGTTCTTGATCTTCTTCTTTATGCTTTGATTGAGAAATGGGATGGTATTTGACTCTTGGTGTTTTCGAGTCTGAAAAGAAGATAAAAATTTAAATTAGTGATAATTATTGGCCATTATTAACAAATACATTTATGCATGACTACAAAATCACAACAGAGAAGGAATTTATATACAGTACTTAAAATGAAAGTTCTCTGCTAGAAGAATTAAAAATCAATTTAAATAAAAAATACAAGCATTTACCACATCTGATAGCCAACAATTAATTGTTCAAGACAATAATTTATAAAATGGTTGACAGATGTTTGTTCAGCTATATCCATAGCCATGTACAGATTGCCATCTCACGTTGTGTATATTCACAATCAAGTTCACATAGAGTTCTCGGAAGCTCAAATTAGAGAACATCTGTCTAGCAATTTAAAAGTAAAGAGTTGCAGTCTCCATCAATTTCAATCTTAACTTCTTCAATGTTTGTGCAATTTTTCTTTAAAAAGGAAGTGTTATGAAGAACTTTTTCCTCAATGATATTGGCTGCTGAACATGTTGATGCCTGCTTTTAGAAAGAATGTTTGTTATGCATACAGAATCACAAACCCAGTGAATAAAACAAAGAAATCAAATGAAACAATTAAATCAGTCAGATTTGTAGGTGGTGCATAGCCATAATAATATTTTCACACAATTTCATTCCCAACTTCAAGGATTTAATTTGTACAACTGGAAATGTGTGCTCATTTTGATGCCTTTGCATATAATCATCATAAGTAAATACTATTCTTTAATGCTTTTAGTGAAATAGAATTAATGGTTGCATATTTTCAGCTGACATTGGTTGCCTATGTAGATACATACATTATTGTTAAAACAAATAACGCAAAGCCAAGTAAATATAGCCGTTCAAATTGTCAGTGCTAGTAATTACTCAAGCTACAGATGTTCTTTACAACTAAACAGGGACTTTCAACAGTTATTTAACCACAGGTATAAACCAATTTAAACTTAACAAACTGTTACCAATGCGCATGTGATTTTATCACAAATCTTTTGTTTTGCCTTCTTTTGTCTTTCAAAATACAAAAGACAATTTAGGAATTCAGGATAAAATCACATGGGCACTGAAAGCGATTTTTTAACTATGAATTGGCTTATACTGTTGATAAATAGGGCTTCAATATGATACACACTTTAGATGGCGACAATCAAAAGAATGACTACTGTCTGGATATTCATTTGCATGGTAGTCTGCCAATCAACCAATCCAGTTGCATTGCATAACAGTTCACTGGATTAATTTGAATGGCATTCATTTCAAGTACAACAATCCCATGAAGTAGCCTCAGAGTATTTTAGTGCTTAGAGAAATTATGATATTGATTTGTATTTCTAGATAAGCAATTGAACATCATGATTGCACATAGGTACTGGTAAAATGTCGATGATTTTAATGTTGATAGTAATGATTATTATGGTGTTTCGGATGAAATACTAAAAAGGTTGGTAATAAAATGATATTTAAACATTTGTGATAATGATGATAACATTGATGAAAAAAAAAACCCGATAAAGATGTGATGAAAATGTAGATGAATGGATAAACTGTTTATTTCAATTGTGACAATGATTGCTTTAAAATATTATCAACAGTCCCAGACAGTCGGCTAAACATTGTATTGCATAAAAATTGAAATCAAATTCGTAGTGATTATAATATTCAAGTATGATTCAATGTAGCTAAACTATTGCAAGTTTTTGAATGGCTGAGTCATGGTTAAAACATTTCACTTCTGTACACACTGTACTCACCTTTAAGCCACGAGAAAAGACGATTGTTTAGAAAATAGAAAACACCTATCGTCCAAGCTCGAAACAAAATCTGAAAAAATCCTTGGAAAATGCCCCCCATCATATTCGTTATAACTTGTATTACAATAATTCCTATGAAGTCTAATCAATGTTAGCTTATAGATCTGCCTTGTAGTGGTTGTAGATGGTTAGAAATATTTTGAGTCCAATATTTCGCGATCACAATTCGCTGATAAACTCGTAGAGACAGTAGGTTTATAAATTCTGCTGGTAATTTTTCGTTTACGATCAAATAGCGCTGTATTCTCTCACAATCCATACTGATACGTTGTGTTTTTGATGTGTTGTGTTGGTAAATTACCAACAGAAAGTCACGTTGGACTTTTATACCCCAAGCTGACTCAGTATCTAATTCGGTAATTCGATTGAGGATGATGCAATTTCCAAGATGGCGACCAAGTTTAGTGATTCAACGCACGATTTTTAAAACTACGGTGAATTTTTCTTCCAAACTTCTCTTAAAGTTTTGGTTTAGGTTACGTAGCCCTTTGGCGTCGTTTCTGGAGGCTTTGAGGGGTGGCTTTAAGATGGAAATACAGTTGAACGGCTTTCACATACACGCCTCCGAAACGCCCGCCATTTTGCAGTCGAAGCCTCGAGAACTTACCGGAAGTATGTAGAAATCGACAATTTTCCGCCGGAAGTAAAAGCTCTTTCTGCTCCCAAGATGTACTTCCGGTTAATACCATGGGTTCACATAAAGAACTCTAAAAAAAGTATTTTATAATTATGCAATTTCACAAAAAGTTTTTAACATTAAATTTTCATTGCAAATGCACAATATTAGATTTTCGAGGTTTGATCGATATATAATAGTTTTATTACAAAAAAATAATAGTATTGCAATTTATGTTTAACGGATCTAAAAAGTGATTCATTTACATTAGATATTGAATTCTTTACCTTTTTTATTTGTATTAAAATTTATTCCGTTTTCGTTTTCATGTAAAACATTTATAGCACAGGAAGCCCAAATTGTCATCTGCGCGTGGACTGGCACTAACGCGGGAGTTTTTGCTGTGCTTGCCAGATTTGCAGACAAGTTTGATTGTATTTATCTTTTGTACTTGGAATTTGGGGATTTTATTGAGCATTGACACTTTTGAGGTAAAATCAACTTTATTAACTATTCCAACTGTATTTGGGGCCAGTTTTAAAGTAAATTTAAGCTCTATTTCTTCGAGGAATTGATAATATAGCTTATCCTAAACCTCGAACAGCTGCTGTGTACAACTTTTCGAAGAATGTTTTTAGTGGTAAAAACTGCATCAAAACAGTGAAAACTAATCTATTGCCCTCAGTCAACTGGCATTGTAATCCTCTTAACATTTGTTTGTGATGTAGTTCCATTTTCAATAGCCATAGTAAGATTGATATGTTAAAAATGCTTCCAACAACGGCATCTCCCAATGGTCTAACCCTGTTCTATGATTTGAAACATTGAGCCATCCCCCTTTACATTGCATGATTTGCCCTCAGTTTGAAAAGTAAAGAAAAAAAGAGACTAAACGGCTTAAAAATAGTCAAGAGATTTCCAAAATCCAATGTCAGTGTAATTTATGAATGGCCTCCAAACTCCTTAATGTTCTTGAAATCTTCCTCATGTTAGCCTGCGATGGGCTCCCTGGGGAGGCCTTTGATAGTTATTCAGGAACAGATGATCGATATCAGCTCTGATCATGAGATATGCATTGTGTTTTAATGTTGATGTATTTTTAATGTTTTTTTGTTGTTGTTGATGTTTTTTTCTTCAAAGAAATAAAATGCTATAATATTCTTCTCTGTTAGTCATGGGCGATGCATGGCCTAGTATCCTTGGACTCTTTGGTGATACAGATAACGATGATGACAATAGCGGCTTTGGACAGCAACAAGTGAGAAATTGTTTTTATAAACTAAATTAGAGAAATTCATGTTACATTATTCAGGGGGTGTACCACATATTTTGGTTTGGGAGGGGGGAGGGGAGGGGGCATACGATCACCAAAGACAGAAGTTATATCTACCCCCCAAAATTTTGAAAATACAACTCTCGCGGAAATGGGATTTCTGGCGTTCTGAGAAGCATTGAGAAAAAGCAAAAAGCATCAAATATTTACATTTTTAATAATTTCACTATGAGAAAAGGTATTTCTCATGGTTACAATGATATTTGATGAAATGTTGGAAGAATTATTGGGGGGGGGGGGGGCTATAGCCTCTCATCCATCCCTCTCACAGAGCCCCTGTTATTACATCCCATCCAGAACAAGAAAACACCAATTTGTGATAATATTGTTGAAATACTGCTACTTATAATATTAATATTAATATATTTCATATATATATATATTTAGGAAGTTTTTTGGGGCTGGGGCTGCGCTTTTAACAATGACTGTCTTGCTAAATTTTTGAGCTGCCGATTTTTTAACTCATTTCAGGGAGACTGGACTGACAATAAGGATAATCTTATCATCGTGATTGACTGTTCACCGTCAATGTTTCAATTAGCAGATGATGAAGATGACGATGGTGATTTACCATTCCAGAAGTCTATCAAGGTCAGAAAATAATAAACTGTTTCTTAAAGTTTTTTTTAGACTGCCATGTGTATCACATTTCTTTCAATCAATAATGTTCTCTTTGATTTCTTGTAATTTACAATGCTATGTTAATTATGTCTTTAAATAGAAAAGAAATAACATGTATATAAACCAGTTTTCCCTGAGGATTGGTTAGAAACTCAAAAGCTAGGAAAAATAAAGTACTTTTAATACACTGATGTAACAAATTATTTGCTTCCATGTACTTCGTTGACAGGGCCAAAGTTTAAACCCTAACCCTATTCTTGTTTTTGTAGTTCAAAGAAAATACTTATAATCAATGTCTATCTTTCATATCTGTTCATTTAGTGTTGTATAAGTGTCTTGAAGAACAAGATAATTAGCAGCGACAGGGACATGGTTGGGATTGTATTTTTTGCAACTGTAAGTATCATTGTGTTGTTTACATTTCACTGCAATCAATCAGTTGGTTACGCAATCAATTTTTCATTCCATTAAAGAGCAAATGATTGCCATTGCCGTTCAATTTCACAATCTTATTATTATGTGTGTTTACAGGAAAAATCTAAAAATAGAAGTGACTTCAAGCATGTGTATGTATATCAGGTATGTATATTATCAATAACTTACTCAGATATCACTTAAATCTATCAATAATTTGGCCAGTCTTGAGGCTTTCATGTTCCATATCGATATGATAACATAGGTGGATTTTTTGGATTGAAGCACAATATTTTGAGAAAAATTAATGTTTCGGCTACTGTGGCAGTCTTCATCAGAATGAATGAAGACTGATGAAGACTTCCACAGTGTAGCCAAAATATATCATGCTCCTAATGGAAAAAACTGCCTATTCAATAATTTGGCCATTGAGTCAATTTGTTGGTTCTTCAATTATTGGTCATTCAGGAATATGATTGACCATGCAATTAGTCAAGAACTCAACCAGAAATTTTAAATTATACTACCTTCAATCAGTCATGTATTCCCTCAATCTACCATTAAATCCACCGGAGTCTTCCATGCCATCATTCATTGAGTCGTCATGGTGACAGTTTACTCACTACAGATGTTGTACATACTAGACAAGCTGTACAAGTTGTGTTCTGCATCCTTCTTTAGTAACATGGGTTTAATTTTTTTTTTTTTGAAACAGGAGCTTGATCAACCTGATGCACCTAGAATCTTGGAGCTGGAGAAATTCCTTGGAGGTAAGAAATTTGAATTGTGATAATTATAATATATGTATTTTTTATAACACAGGAACTCATTGAACTTGATTGATTGATTGATTGACTAAATGAATAAATCAACAAGTTTGAATATACAATGTTAATAAATTACATTAATTAAATTACAAATGAAAGTGTGTCAGATTAAGTGGATAACTAAGTAAATATGAATGTCAAACAGATAAGGAAAATATAGGTCATACAATATGTGTATGGGTGTGATATATGGTTGAATAAATGAAGAGAGGAAGACATAGTTCTTTAACCCTTTCGCTCCTGTACCGGCCAAAACCGGCCGTAGAGAACTACCTTGCTTTAAAAAATCATATCCTCCTGAATTAAGTCATTAATGCCATAAATCACCATTCAAAGCAAACACTAGAAATGTGGCTAACTTTTAAGTATCATTCAGGTTGAAGAAACTAGCAATTTGGGCAAAAACATACAGTTCAAACTTTCAAAAGCAGGAAAATCACGTTTTTTCGCTATTTTCAGATGTTGAAAATCACACATTTTGCAGGTCGAGTTTTTTGGCAAAAAACCTTGTCTTCAAGCAAAAAGTTTCATATCCTAGGAAAATTCAGTCCTTCTACTAAGCGTATGCAAGTTTTTCAAGTTTTATTTCATTCTACTTACAGCGCTAAATCCCTACGAACATGCCTATTTCGAACTACACGTGTTTCGACAAAAATACCACTGCAATGCATTCTGGGAAATCAACCAAATTTTCGGCAGCCGTCATAGCCTCCCCCCATTTCAAGTTTTTTTTATAAGTCTAACGCTACCTCGGAATTCTGCCGAATTTTCAGGCTTGTTGTGTTCTTCTATCACCACAACTTGCAAAAATAGCCGCGGCAGTCCGAGATTTTGCCTCTAAAACAGTCTTGAAGTGATGATTTCTTCAACGGTCACCAAAATTCACAAGTGCGAAAAAAACACGAATTTTAACTGGAAATCATCTCACCAGCTTGATTTCTTTCAAACAGTAGACTCATCACAACTAGAAAGCTTAATGATGCTTTTCCAGAAGCGTTTAGAGGCAAAATAATAGCAAAAAACAACGACGAAATCACGAATGATGCGAATTCGTCAAAGTTCTGATTAGACTGAAAACCTGTTTCTAACGTGTTAAACCTGTTTGCCAGCTTCATGCCTCCCCGGTAACACAAAAACACAGGAATCTTGATCGAAGCCAAAAACAAACTGCTCTGGACGAGCTAAAAGTTTGTATGTGTCAAAAAACGCCTAAAAACGCCAAAAATCTCCAGGAGCGAAAGGGTTAATTTGTTAATAAAGAGGTAGAACTAGTGAGATATATTAGAGTGGACAGTGTTTTTAAGAGAAACAGTTGTACAATGTGTAAATAAATTATAATATCGTATTGTGACGACTAGTATTGCTATTTCCAGTCAATACGGCATATAATTTATTTACACATTTTACAACTGTTTCTCTTTTGTAAGTAATTTGCTTATGATGTAACATAAGTATATAAACTGAACAGAAATATAAAGGACCTTAATTATAATTATATTTGTTGTATGTGCATGATTAAAAAATATATGAATAAAATTCACTGAATATATATTGAACAAGAAATAAGTAAACAAAATAATGATATATTTAAAGAAATTTTATTATTCCTTCAGATGATAGCTGTGATGACTTCAAGGATTACTATGGACATAGTGATAAGTTTTCCATGAATGACGTTTTGTGGACCTGTTCCAATATGTTCTCACAAAGGTACTCAAAGTTTTAATACTGTAATTAGACAAGTGATTTGAAATATCAAAATAAATAAATAAATCCACTTTATTTAAGTCTTGATGTATTTAGCTGTTTAGCTAATTAATTGGGGAGACAAATCAGAAACTGAATACTAATATATTCAAACATAACATTGTTAAGAACCCGAACTGGCTAGGAGACAAACCAGTTGGCTATATACAAAGCATGGCCAACAAGTTATATTTTGACCAAATCAGAACCCAGACAAATACAATTTCTGTGGCCAGTAATGGAATCCAACCTAGTACTGCCAGATTGCAAGACCAACACTCTGACCATCGGCCATGCTGCCTCCTATGAACTAAGCCTAATCCTAATCAAATAATGTAATGGAACCCAATGTTTTGTTTGTTGTTGCAGTAATCAAAAGACTGCATATAAAAGAATAATGATATTTACCAACAATGACAACCCTCATGCTGATAACAAAACTCTTCAGGTATGTTTATGTTTGTATTCCTCAGTGAAACACAGTTATAATATTTTGCTGTGATTCATTAACTTTTGACAGTCCCTTGTGACATTACACTGATCCCTCAAGTCACATAGTTTTTGCTCTTTAACAAGGAGCGACGAAGAAGACTGACAGTGATTGGGACCGATTTACAGTGTATGGAATCGGTCTTTTGTGACATGTGAAACAAGAAAGTCAAACCTATGATTTGTGGATTGACCCAAAAAGCTGAATATTATACATAATTGTGAAATGATTTTAAATTTGTTGACCAAGGATTTCTCTGTCATTTGCTTTGTGGTTGTTTACAACTGGAAGACGTAAACAAAACTTATACAACTGGAAGACGTGAACAAAACATATATATAAACCAGTAAGACAACCTCAGGGGGACTTAATTCCCCTCAAAAGAACAATTGAATCGAGGGTCATTTGAACTCTGTTACAATCAGGATGTTACAAACAAGATGTACTATGACTCACAATGCATCACATGATCAAAAAGAAATCACTTATTATCTACCCAACATGGGGCAATTCAATATTTTTTTTAAAGTTCTAAAAAATTGAGAAATGATATAAGATAAAATATCATTTGAAAATTAGAGATTATGATTTTATTTCTTATTTTAATGTGGCAACAGTTTCTAGCAAATGCATGTAATTTATAATGATTTGTGGATTGACCCAAAAAGCTGATATTATAAATAATATTGTGAAATGATTTGTTGACAAAGGATTTCTCTATCATTTACATTGTGAATGTTTACAACTGAGAGAATACAACAAAATATAGAAACTAGTAAGACAACCTCAGCTCAAGAGTGGGACTATGATATAAGACAGTGATCATTTCATTTGAAAATATGATTTTATTTCTATTTTATATGGCAATAGTTTTGAGCAAATACATGTACTGTTATTTACAATTTGCATCCATTCAATGCAGCAACAGGTTTCATGGCAGATTTTCTTGTTTTTCAGAATCAAACAATCACAAAAGCAAGGGTAAATATAAGACATTTTATCCCTGTTTGTTTGAATAGTACTAATTTAATATTAATTTGTTACTTAGTTGCAATATTCTTTCATAATCCATTCATTCATTGATTTCATTGAACTATACATGTGTATTCATTCCATCAACATCTATGCATTCAATCCTGTTGATGATTCTTTAATCTGTCCATTTCTTCATTTATCCATTCATTCATTCATTCACTCATTCATTCATTCACTCATTCATTCACATATTCATTCATTCATTCATTCATCCATTCATTCATTCATTCATTCATTCATTCATTCATTCATTCATTCATTCATTTATCCATTCACTCACTTCACATTTTCATCCATCCATCCATTCATATAATTATTCATTCATTCATTCAGTTGCCCATCCAACTATTCCTCTATCCATTTATTCATTTATTTATTCATCCATCCATCCATCCATCATTCCCTTCATTTCATTCATTCAATCTTTCACTACTCACCCATTTGTCCATTCATTTATTCATTATCTTTTGATTTGTGTGTGTGTTTTTCTTTTATGTCAGGACCTGAGTGACATTGGAATAACAATTGAACTTATGCACATGAAACCACCAGGGGGGACTTTTAACGCTAAGCTGTTCTATCAGGTAATACCTGTAGTTTGATAATTGTCCTTTTTGCCATTAGGTGTTCTTGAATTGTGATTGACAACCTACATTGTAACGTAATGAAAAATACAAACTGCTTTATTCATTCAGGTGTGTGGGTGGTCAGTCAATTGGTCTGTCGGTCAATCTGTTTGACTGTCTGTCTCTTTATCTGTTTGTTTGTTTATTAGTTTTGCTTGTTGATTTGTTAGTTTGTATGTATTTTTGTTTGACAATCTGCCCGAGACAGGAAAATATTAATACAATGTTGCTCTTGAGCCTCTTGCCATCCAATATTATTCAGTATTTACTGTCTGTCTGTCTAGTGTGTTCTCAATATTATTCAGTATTTACCGTCTGTCTGTCTGGTGTGTTATCAATATTCACTGTCAATAATCACCTGTTTTGACAGGATATTATCAGTTCTGATGATGATGAAGTAACGGCATTACCTGATGCATCTGACAGAATTGACGACCTATTAGCAAGGTAAAGTCACTTTTATTTATTCTCAAAAACACTTGCTTGACATGGTTGCATGGTAGTGTGTCACAATTATAATAATATTTCATTTGTTTGCAAAAAAATTGTTTTGAAACTCAAATCTTCCTGAGTTCTTAGACAATTTTGTAACTCTCATAATTATTATGTTGCTCTGTTGATTACATAGAGAAATTTTTCAGATTGAGGCACGATATGTTGAGAAAATTAAAATTTCAGCTAAAGTCTGGCAGTCTTTATCAGAATGAGGTAGATAGAGAAGTATTTAATATAGTTGTTTAATCTTTTTATCTGTTGATTGTTTCGTTAGAGTCCACAAGAAAGAGCATAAGAAGAGATCCATGGCTAGTATACCATTTACTTTAGCAGATGGCGTTGATATGGGAATCAATGTGTAAGTCAGATTTATTATAATGGCTACAGCCAAATTCATTGTACCATGACCCGCCATTTAAAAACTTTGTTTTCATTTTGGTCTCTTCTAAACCGTCAGTCAATTTCAAAGGGTGGAGCTTGCCCCAGCATGTTCTGTCATTGGTTAGTTTAAAACAAACTCCGCCCTTGAAATTGATTGACGGTTCACAAAAGACCAAATCAACACAAAGTTTTAAAACCGCAGGTAGCGATGCAACGAATTTGGCTGTATCACATGGGACTAGAATACCAAAGACATGGTTTCAATTTCCTCCAAAAGCATGTCAACATCCAATATCTGTGTACTTAATTATCTTGTTCAACTTACACATAAATATCCCTCTGGGATCCTCACAGTTGCCATTATAATACTTCATATTCCCATTTTCTGGCTTTGTTGCCAGCGTGGTTGGTCTGTGGTTAACAAGTTGGACTAGAATACCCAAGACGTGGGTGCAAATCCTGCCAAGAGCATATGACATTTTTCTGTTATTTATTATTTTTATTATAATTATAATGGGATTATTTCAAAATTTCAATTGTTGAAGAATATTAAGTTTAACAAAAATTAAATATCCAAAACAATTATTTTAGATTCAACTTATGTCGTCCTGCAACCAAGTCAAGCTGTGTCAATCTTAATAGTCGGACCAACGAGGAAGTTAAAACACACACCAAGTATATTTGTAAGGTACATGAGAACAAGTTTCAATTTGAAATTGTTTAACAAGCTTTCTGTCCAAGACATTAAAAATACAAACAAAAGTTCCTTTTTAACATTTTTACTTAAAATTTTAAATGCCGTTTTTTGCCATTGGTAGGATACGGGATCAGAGTTGATGCCAACAGATATAAAATACTATCAGATGTTTGGTGGAGAAAAGGTGAGATGATGATGATGATGATGATGATGATGATGATAACTTTTATCTAGTAGTGGATACCTTTATTCAGGCTTCATACAACCATTACTGGTATCTCCTGAACCATATTTTTCTTCCAGGTTGTTTTTGAGAAAGAGGAGGTTGCTGAAATGAAGACTTTTGGACAACCAGGTAGACTTTAAAATTAGAAATAAAAGAGTACTTATTGTTTATAACCTAGTATAACTTGCCTACACAAGAAAACTGTTTGTATAGTTGTCTAAGTTTTCACATTAAAAACGTTTGTGATTTTTGTATTTTTATTGGTCTTATTGTTTGCAGGTCTTTTGTTGATGGGTTTCAAGCCAAGGAAATCCTTAAAGAGATATTATCACATCAAACCAGCACATTTTATTTACCCTGACGAAAAGGTGTGTGATGATGTATTCACATATTTGGATTATCTGCTACTTGTTCATTTATTTCTTGCTTCTTTCCTTCCTTCCTCCCTCCCTCCCTTTCTTCACTTCTTTCATATTCCTAATGTCACAAATTCTGCCATTCATATGCATCTTTTATACATCTGTGCATTCATTATTTCATTCACTAACTCATTCACTCATACATTCCATTCTTTCATTCAATCACTCATCCATTCAATTCACTCATCCATCCATTCATTCATCCATCCATCCATCTGTCTGTACATCTGTGCATCCATCCATCCATCCATCCATCCATCCATCCATCCATCCATTAATCCATCCATCCATTCATTCATTCATTCATTCATTCATATATTTATTCACTCTTTTATAATTTCATCCAGTCCTTTACTCATTTTGTCATATTAATAATAATTTATATCTTTCAGTCAGTGTCTGGCAGTGTAACTCTATTCTCAGCTCTTCTCACAAAGTGTTTAGATAAAGATGTAGTTCCCATATGCAGATATATCCCTAGAGCTGTCTCTGCACCTTACTTTGTTGCACTTGTACCTCAGGTAAATAATGCATAACCCGTCAATCAATATATCAATCTATACATCAGTGAATGTGTTTTCTTTCTTTCCCGTAGAAAGAGACTTTTGATGAGCACAATAATCAGGCCAACCCGCCAGGCTTCCATGTGATATTTCTACCATTTGCTGATGACATGAGAAAACTGGATTATCCTCCCGCTGTAAAAGGTACATCTCTTTTTCCCTTTGTTTATTCTTGTTTGTTTTTGTGTTTACATAGGTTTGTTTGTTCTTTCGTAACATGATTTTTTCTTTTTAACTCCACTCACTCTGATAAAGAACTAGCTTCCAAAACATCTGTTGCCAGTTGAACAAATCCGGATAGTGCCGGACAAATCCCTATCCAGTGCATAAAATGCTTAAGAAATTCTATACGGGGGATTATAACTTAAATCAGGTTTTGTGAAATCGGCCCCAGTCTTTTACTAGACTTTATGGTGTATTAATTACATTTTATTTTCACTACAAAATCTCATTATACATGGTGGCTTTAATCCAGTGACTAAAAATCTGTTTTAGTAGTCCCTCAAAAGTTTTTTATCTTTACATGCTCTTAGAATTTGGTTCTTTTATTTGCAAAGTCTTTCAACTGCTTCTTTGCTACACTTAAATCTGTCTTGCTCTACATGTACTGACCTTAAGGTCGGCACACACCAGATGACAAGTCTTAGCGACTTGTCCCCGCGACAGGTCGCCTCAGTGTGCACTAATTCAACGAATGGTTGGATTTATTGCGGCAAGTCGCAGGGACAAAATTCTCTTGCAGTGACAACAATTTCCGCCAAAAATACTTAGTACATACAGGAGAAATTGTTGCTGCGACCTGTCCCGGTGACAAGTCGATGCGACTTGTCGCCTAGTGTGTACAGACCTTTACTCTGCTTTTCATGTCACTGTAAGTTCTTCTTTTCTTAGATGGTACTCTGCTTTTCTCTGTTCTCTGCTCATTGCTGTTCTACACTACTACTTTTTAATACCTCTTCTGTTTTAATAAATTGGTTCTCATAATTTGTTTGAATTTTCAGCTACAACTGAGCAAATAAATAAAGCAAAAGAAATCATCAAGAAGCTGTCTTTTCCCTTTGATTCAACAAATTTTGAAAACCCATGTAAGTTCCATGATGATGATGGTTAATAGAGGTGTAATTCGGTCTATGTAAAAGTTTAATGGTTGTGGGTAGTAATTTGAATAAAATAATAGAATTTAAGCAGATTCATGCAGATTTGTGTGGGCAGAAGGTCTAATACCACAAACATACGGGGCCATGAAAAGTTCATTATTTTCATTAATTACATATTGATGTCATTATTCAAATATTGATTTCATTATTAAAATATTGATTTCATTATAATTCAAATATGGATTTCATTATTTGAATATTGATTTCATTATTTGATTCAAATTTTCAATGTTGAAAACAAAGTTTGAAGAGAGTTTGAAATCAGAATAGTTTGAAGATTTGATTTTTCATTGGATTACTCAAAGCAATATAACCCCAAATACGGGGTTTCCAGTTTTATGCATTTTCCATATTTTGGGGTCTGCTTGTTTTGAGTAGTGTGGACATTGGCCTGACGTGATAATTATTTGTTTTTGTAACTAGCTTTACAGAAACATTACAGACACCTTGAAGGCCTTGCTTTAGATAGGGATGCACCTGAAGAATTTGAGGATGTTACTGGTAAGCATTGCTTTTAGTGGGGGAGGGGTGGGGAATGGATATTTACTAAAAATTTGATTTTGGTTTTTGTATTTTTTCCTATTATCTTCTGCACAAGAGTATTACACAGTGTCATATTGTATTAGATTCATATTTGTTAAGAGATCAAACATTATAGGTCAATCCATGGGCCTTATACCACATCGCACTAGAAATACCAAAGACATGGGTGGTGTATTAACTATGATCTATATTTTTTTCCAGAACCAGACAGGGCCAGGTTGGACAGAAGAGCAGGATCATTGATGGAGGAATTCAAATCACTGGTCTATCCTGAAGGCTATGATCCTTGTGCCAAGCCAGCTCCAAAGCGAAAAGTAATGAACAGTGCACAAACACTGAAATTGTGCACTAAACTATCACTTAACATTGGTAGTTTAGGCTAATTCCAATGGCAGATGTAGGAAGGGGGGGGGGGGGTTCAGAGGTGGCAACCCCCTTCTGGAAAGATTTCAATTCCTGGTTTATTCAAATATTTTTCAAAACTAACCCCAGTATTTCATGTTTACTGGGAAGTGCACCCCCCCCCCCCCCCCCCCCGAAGATGATGCACCTCCTCCTGGAAACAATCCTGGACCCACCCCTGAATTTTATGGTGTGGTCTTTAGTAATAAGTGCTATTTACTACTTAATGGTGCTTCTGAGCACACATTTAGTGTTTGAATTCTAAACAATAACAAAAGTTTGACGTCTGAAGAGAAGGACCTAATTAGCTCTGTTATTACAGTGAAACTTCTCTAAAATTAATATACTGAAATTCTCTTCTAAACGAACATTTTTTTGGTCAAGAATTTGACTTTTTCCTTACCCTGGTCCAAGCAGCTCTCATTCTTCTCACAGCACAAACTAAATAGCCTCTAGGGGGTTGTACATCTAATCTCTTGTAAGAATAACCTCCGTAAACCAGAACCCACTCCAAACATCTGGAGATTTCTTTGTTCCCAGTGCTTTCCAGAATAGATGGGTGCCATATTGTATGCTTATTATTTACCACAGGTCACAGGTGAAGGTGCAGCAGCCAAGAGAGCAAAAACAGAGAATGTAGATGTCATGGAAGAAGCAAGGAAGGGAAGGGTGAGGCTTTACATTAAATGACATGTATGTTTATTCACGGTTTATGCTATAATTTAAGCACAAAATTCAAGGGCTTTTTAAGCACTCTTTAAGCAGAAAATTTGTATTTTCAAAGAGTTAAATTTCAATACTGCCTCCAATCAAACATTTTTTTTGTATTTTTTTAGACAAATAATTTCCTATATTTTTTTATTGTTTACATTTTTGAATTTCATTCTTTTTACCAAATTGACTTGTACTATATATTGTGGAAATTTAAGGAGTTTTTTGGATTCATCATTTTTAATTCTAAACCTTAATTGTTCTAAACAAAATGCTGCCTTCACAGCATTGATTTTGTATAGTTCTGGGTTCATGAATTATTAAGGAATTTAGTGGAAATAAAGAAATTTTTCAGAATGCTCAAAATATAAATGTAATAATTTTGGAACCTTTTTTTTCAGTTGAGCAAGTTAACAGTACCAGTGCTTAAAGACTTTGCCAGAGAAGCTGGTATTACCACGGGTACAAGGAAAGCTGACATCATAGCGGCAATAAATGCACATCTTGGCTTGTAAATAATATATGTACAAGACATTGAACATTCACATCTCAATACACTTTACCACCCAAGTCAATAATATTTGTTGCACCAAAACGTTAGTATAGTATACAATACAGGTTCAATGTTCATTTTTGGCATATAAATCCAATATATTGTGTGGATGGGCTGCAGAAAATATAAATAGTTTAAAAGAGGTCATCCCAAAAGACATGATGTAATGACTTCACTCATGTCCAACTAACTACAATACTGTTTCCAAGTTTGTTTGCCACTCGGGATCCCAGGGGTTATATCTGTCAGGGGCTATATCTGTCACTCATTCTGAGTGACAGATATCATCCCTGGTTTCCCGAGTATGCCACTATTACTGCAGGAATACTATGAGAACACTTTGAAAAGTGGGACACTGTTTCATTCCGATAGATATTTAATGTTTTTTTGTGGATTCAACTTATGAAATGTATTTATTTTACTAGGTTTTTTATAGCTTTTATAGCATTATCTATGAAATCATTTCATAGTCTTATGTAATTTTCTTAAAGTTTCGAAACACTTATGAAAACTAATGCATTTTGTAGGTTATATCCATGAAAACCATATGGAATATATATGAAACAGTATTGCACTTTTTATAATTTGCAGTAAAAGTGTGTTAAAAAAGAAATGCTAAAAACAACCTTTTAGTATAGATAGAACAATGTCATGGTCATTATAAATTGTATTTAAAATAAAATTTAGATATAAAAAAAGGAAAATAATCCTTTAAAAAAATTGTGACATTCCTTTTACTCTATTTAAATTTAATTATTTTTTGAATTTACAGTACAAAAAAATGCTACCGATGTCAACCAACAATGTTTAGATTTTTCACACTTCATATAGAATTTATGTGAACCATACTTAAATATTTTAGCGTAATTTTCGAGTGGGGAAAGATACAGTATGGTACAGCTATGATATGGCATATGGTTAGATTGTTTTCTTAAGCCCAATTTACACGATGTGATTTGTATTATATGACTGGTCGTAACTTCTAAGACTAGGCGCTCGCGCAGTGTAAATAAGCCTTTAGAAATGGTGCTGTTTCCCACTCATGAAAAAATTAATGACTCTATTCTATTATTCACATATTAAAGTGACTGCTCCCTTATTATGGAAATAATGAGAATGTGGCAAAAGATTTGTTACAAATGTCTGTCTCTTGGCTATGGTACAAGCTATTGAGTGTGGGGGTGGCCTGGGGGGGGGGGGGGGGGAGAGAGGTGATTTCTGCTCTGTATTAATTTTGTTTCCAACTACCTCCACAGAGCCTGGATAAAAATATCCACCGAATAGAATAGCCTTGAAATTGATCCACTGTAAAGGGAATTATCTGCTGGATGGCGCTATCCAGGCGTTGTTCAACCTGTTCTTGGTGCACAGCTTTAGATTTTTCCACTATCATTTTTGGCATTTGTGCTTCACAAATTTTTATCTTCTTTCACATGCTGTTCATTTATCAAACGATCTGTCAGTTACGATACTCCAGTCAGTTACATAACATCATAGTCTGTCTGTCCAATTGTAGTCTCTATGTGACGTGTACCCCTTAACACCCTGTCGCCATGGAGACCAACTGGGCCTCATGTCTGACCCAGGCGATCCAGTATATGGTCTTGCAGTTTGAGCAACATAACTCAGCGGTTTGACATCCAGCTCTGCCTCGTCTATAAAATCAATTGCTTTATGTGGATATTTTTTATAATCTGTTGGGGGAACGATTTCGCCTTCTAGATTAATTGGCGGAGCGCGACATTCACTTCGAATTTTTAAAACGCGGTTTTGAAAGCCTTGAGTTTTTGAGAGTCGAAGACCTATTCGTTGCTTTTTCTCCTCGCGAAGTTTTGCTTCATTAAGGAATTTATCGTATGTGTTCTGACCAATAGATGACGCTTTAGGTATTTTCAAAGGATATGTGTCTGCAATCATCGTTCGAACGTGCGGATCTTTGTTGACATTAGGCTTTTTGTGGACGGGCATAATGATCCTTTCTCGCGACGTTGATGTGCCACTTTTTCGCTCTAAACTTCCCGCACTTGCCCTTGAACGAACAAATTTAAAGTTTTTCCACATGTTGCTATTGTACTCATCGTCTATTGATTCGATATTTGTCGTATCAAGATCCGTAACGTCGATCCAAAGTCGTTGCTGAGTTGACGAACATGGTTTATCTCGAAGTAAGGTTGGCGCTTGTCGCACGAAACTTCTTGAATCCAAAATCACTTCTGAAGCTGGGTGTTTTGGTGGAATGCCAAAAGTGGTTCTACTTCTAGGCTTAAACGCCATTATTATGCCGAAAATGTTCCCATTTTGTGCTAAATTGTATCCTTTAATTGCGTTAAATGTTTTGTTGAGTTCTGTGTTTTGCTTTGGAACGCTCTTTTGGTTGCCAAGCTAAGCAGCCTCGTTGGGCTCCCTGTGGAATTTTCATTAATCCAACCGTCGGCTTCCGCTCCACTTTGCATGCAATACGATCACAGTGAAAACAAAAGCTGGGTGGATTTCAAATTGTTTTCCAAAACAATTGCACGCAATCAAAATGTCAAGGAGTTTTGAGAATAAACGGAATATATAATAATGGAATGAATTAAGAAAAAATAAAGGAACTTATTATTTGTAATGAACGGTGGAAATAATTTTCAATTTTTATTTTCTTTTCACCTGTTCGTTGATTTTTATTTTGTTCTTTTTAGTTTGTTTCAACTTTTTTTTGAAAAAATGAAAAGTTGTCTTTTTTCTGTTTTGCTCTGACTCTTGAACGGTTTTGCTAGTTTTTTTCTGTTTCGTTTTCGTTTTCTTTCTCCAAAATGAATAACTTCCCCCAAAAAAGAATTGTTTGTTTTTGAAAATGAAAAAGTAGATGTAAATAAAAAAAGATATAAATAAATAAGTTTTTATTACTACGAAAAATAATTTTCTTGTCGGATTAGCCAAACACTTAGACTATTTAGACCTAGACTTTTCCACCTATTCATTAAAGCTGTTTCGATCAAGGGTTTAAACTCATTATTTTTTTCTTGCATAGTGTTTATTTTGAGGGCTAAGAGTTTTCAAAAGGGGTCTAATTTCACACCCCTTTTGTCCCTGTGGGGCCGAAATTTCTCCAGAAAATGCACCCCACATCCGGGATATTATGTATTGAATAACTTTACTGACTCGCTACATGGTCATTTTCACTTCGCAGACTCTCCGGTAGAGGGGTATTGAACTCTCGTGAAAAATACCAAAAAACTAACGAGACTCGAGAAAATTGCCCCAAAACTCACAGAGATGGAGCTTGAATTATTACAGACTAAGTTAAAGTCTCAAATTTTGGAACATCAGGTAAAAAAAGATTGAATTTTGGTGAAACATTTCGATGTGAACATAACTTGTCAGTCTGGGTCGGAGCAAGTGTTCAAATACATTTGAACACTGTTCGTCGAAAACTCGAAAATGATAATTTAGAATTGTTATTTTTAGTAGAGAGTTAAATGAGGTTGTATTTCATACTGATTTGAAAATATTTTAGTTAATTTTGAGCCAAGTTTGAGCGGTTTTGTGAATTTTCTTCGAATGATAATTCTTCCGGAGTGAGCTTGTAAGCTTGCATATTTATGTCATTGAATGAACTATTATTCTTTTTAGACTTTCTAGATTTTACCAAAAAGTGCTTCGAAATTATCTAGATCTTGAAGTCTATATTATTTCTAATATTTCTGCTTTTTTACAGGTTTTAGTAAAGCAAATAAAGTCGGATCCACAGGTATTTTGACAAAAGTCGCTTTTATGTGTGTTTTCCTCTGTCGACTTCATCAGAATTCATGTTTCTTTTCGAGTATACAATGTCCATCTTTATTTGCTAAACTTAACTCTCCTTTTGCTTTCATTTTCTACAGAATCCCGACTTACAGAAAAGACTTAAGGCTCTTCAAAATAATATTACAAGTTTGAGCGAGGAGCAGGTAATTTAAAAGTATAGAAAAATTGATTTTTATTTGAGCGATGAATTATTGGGGAACTTTAAGACTGTTTGGGCGGCGAAGACAATATTTTTGCATAAAATTAAAAAGAAGATTCATCCAATCATTTAGGACTATTCACTGCTTGGGGAGTTATTACTTACAAATGAATAAAACGCTTTCGAAGTGAAAACATTAGTAAACATGGCAAGGAAAACTGTGGTAAAAAATTTCATGAACTTTGCACAAGTTCGAAACGAACACACACCGTTCATCGCCGATTCGAAAGAGTGATTTTTCTCGCTTTTTTTAGGTCGCTTTAAATATTTTTTGGTTTTATTTTTCATCTGATTTTTGCCACAGCTGCTTTCCTAAGAACTTCAAAGCCGGAAAAGCAGTTTTTGAGAGGAATGACTTAGGAATTTCTTCAATTTAAAATGTAAAATAATTTTTTAATCAACACCAAGTATTTTCTTCATTTTATGTATTCATGAATGTGTTCTTTCCGTTTCTTTTGCTTTTGATTAAGTGTTCCTGACTTAATTATTTCTGCTCAACTCAGTTTTAAAAATTAAATTATTCATGAGTTGAATATGTTTTTGTTTGATAGAGTTGTATTTTTTGACATATTTAGAAATGTGCTTATTGTAAAATATTTGGAATTTTTTAATTATTCGTTCTTGTTTTTGTTTCGTAGTTAATTTTGGGGTTTTTGGGACTTGTTTTTCAGTAAAAAGTTTTTTATTTATTTTCAATATTGTAGAAGCTAAAAATTTACCGAAAAACAATCTTTGTCATCAGTCAACCGATATAAAACATCACTTCCTGCTCATAATATTTTTTTTTTCAATTTCTGTTTTCTATATATTGTTAATCACTCATTCTCTTGTTTTTTGTTGTTGTTTTTTATTGTATTACAAGCTATATACCAATTATATATTTTTGTTTTAAAAAAGTTATCAGAATTTGAACCTTACCTCCCTTCCTGGAAATGGGAAGTTTTCTATTTGTTTTGACTTGAATAAAAAAAATTCTTTCATATAAAGGGTAAATTCATTTGTACACCAATGTCAAATTTGAAATTATTTTATTGAAATGAGTGATTGGTTGGATGACTGACTGACTGAATGAATGAATGATTAAATGAATGACTGAGTAAATGACTGACTGAATGACTTGAACAACTGAATCAAACATCAAACAGATGCATATATGTCATTAAAACTTTCATAGGAAAAAACGTAATTAAAACTTTCATAGCATTACTGAATTTTACGTTTACTTTCTTATTTTGCACTAACTTTATGCCAAGCTTTCAGCTGAAATGACTTTTTAATTACATTTGTAAAATGTATATTAAAGTGAATTGTTTGACAAATTGGTGTGTTAACCATCTTAGTTATTTAACTGTCAAATAAATAAAAATGAAACTTTCCTGCCCACCTGTACTTGTTTGAATTTGAAAATAATATTGAGGACTCTAACATTGTATTAAACAAACAGCTAAGATGATCAGTCATTTGATTGACAGACTCATTGAATTGATAAATTGATGATTGGACAATTGTTACATCTTATTTTTTTCCTTTTGTTTGTTTTATACAGAACAGAGTGGTAAATCAACTAAGACAGGAATTAATAAAGGTGTGTTTTAAAATAATTTTAATAACAGCTATTATTCAGGATTTATTATTATCTAGAAAAGATGTTTATCTCCATAGGACTACAATCTTGGACATAGATGTTGAGACTCTTAGCACACTTATACATTTTTTGAGTATGTTTGCTGTGATACAATACATTTGGCAGTTTTTCGATGAACCCCCTCCTTCCCCACAATGCAATGTTGTGGTCCCTGAAGGTGTTTCTCTCTCATGAATAACAACATTAATCGAGGGAGGGGAAAGGAGGGTCAAATATTGCTGTGTATAGTCATGAAACTGTGCAAATTTCAAAGTCTCAAATATTTATGTCCAACAAGTTCACTCAGCATTATTTAAAACTACAAATTATATTTATTTAGTTGAAGACTTTGATAAATAAAATATTTCTAATGTGTAGACATAACAGAAAATTATTCTCTACAGTATGAAATATATATTCTATTTTCAAATTATTTTTAACAAACTTTTTCCAAGAATCTTTGCCAAAAAAAAATACAGTTATTTGCAGCTTGTCTTGTATAAAATCCTGACAAAAAGTATGTTCTAACTGAAAATTAATTAATTTTATTAATTTATTATTTATAAAAAATTAAACTTAACTACATTAATTTATCTTTCGATCACAGCCTGGACAACCACGGGAATATGACAACAAAAATTGCAACACAGGAAAGCTGAACAAAGTGACCATTAAACAAGAACCAATGGACCATTATAATGATGTCAAACCTGTCATCATGAAAAGCGTGTCAGTCAGTACACAGAACTTACCAAATTTAAAGCCAAGACCATCACCAGTTGTCATAGTGTCGTCACAGGTATGCAGCGATTTATTTATTCATTCATTCATTCATTCATTCATCCATCCATCCATCCATCCATCCATCCAGTCATCCTTCCAGTCAGTCAGTCAGTCAGTCATTCATTCATTCAATCATTCATTCATTCATACATTCATTCATTCATTCATTCATTCATTCAATCATTCATCCAACGATTCATTCATTCAGTCAATCATTAATTCATTCAGTCATTCAATCATTCATTTATTCAATATTATACTTGAAATCCGAATAAGTCATTTGTTGAATATGCATTATTACAGTTTTCTGTGTTCTTCAAACTTGGACACATAAAGTCTTACCAACATTCAACCATTCATTCACTCACTACATGATTGTTGGTTGTAATGTAATGTAATGCAATGCAATGCAATGCAATGCAATGCAATGCAATGCAATGCAATGCAATGCAATGCAATGCAATGCAATGCAATGCAATGCAATGCAATGCAATGCAATGTAATGCTTATATAGCGCATTTTCACCTAACGTCTCAATGCGCTTTACAATCTTTAATATTTATAGTATGTAATCCGGATTTACAAGCATGAGGTTGATTAGTAATTAGTATGTATTAGTGTAGGCCTATCACCGAGGATGGTCGTACCTGCGTCCTCAGTCGTTCTTTTACGTCCCCCTGTTAATGGTTAATGTGTAGTGTGGCGAGACGGGACCTCCAGTTAATCATCCTTATCCGAGAAGACGCGAACCCTTACAATTATAAATCGAAGAACATTCTCCTCAATTATTTAAAGACCCTGAATGATGGTCCAGTTGAGGGTTCAAACCCGCAGCCTCCCGGTTGACAGGCAACGCTCTCCCAACTGAGCTAACCTGTTAATCGGCGTTTGTGTTTCATTTATCCATTCATTCATTCACTCTGCAATATACTAACATCTTTGGTGTTGATGTTCACATTCAGAGCAGTCCAACATACATCTATAAAAGCCCGTCAAGTCCATTCAACGTAAAGTCACCTAACAACATCTCTGTCCATCAACACAACAACAATGTGCTCAGTAAAGACAGAGTGTCAAGTAGCGCAGGTCGATCTAGTGGAAACTATAGCAGTATAAACTTACCAACTCTTCTGCCAAAACCACCCATCTTGATACCAAACGAGCTACCAAAGAAAGAAAATGTCATGCCTATGGATCCAAAGGTAAAAGCGAACTTTGATTAGTGTAACATTAACATCAGTTTAACATTCATGTATGCGGTAGTATGGATGCACAAATTCACTGGACACAATAGTTTGAATTCACATCGTTTCCTGGTCCTCAATCTGCAGTTTTTAACTTGTGCAGTTGTGAAGAAATTTGAAATAACAAACGGAAATAGACAAACACCGCATTGTTTAACATATGAATGAATCCGCAACTTATACAAAATATGTAAAATCCATGAATGCTCATAGATTGAAAAATGTATAACAGTCATATTTGCAAAGCCTCGAATCATGCTCTTTTGCTCATGTTGGAATATCTTCAAACAATGATACACAAGCTGACAATGATGAAAACCAAGTCCATGCAATCAGTCTGTTTCTCCTCTGATTGGCAGATAAAAAAGTAAACTACAGTATACAATTTCACATGCCAATCAACTACCGTAGTTCATGTTGTAAATATAATGATAAGTTGTACACCGTAGAGTGATTCAAGAAAACTGACGTTTCGGACATTAGGTATAATAGGTATTACTCCGACGAAAAACTAACGTCCGAAACGTCAGTTTTCTTGAATCACTCTACGGTGTACAACTTATCGTTATATTTACTGTTTCTTTAGAAACACCGACGCAGTCCTCGCTAGTATTTTTTACTAGTTTTTACATCTACCGTATTTCTTGTCATGTTCACAAGCAATGACATCCAAAATGTCAGTTCCCACATAACCTTAGCAGTGAATCAACTTAGAAACTCTCCCAACTAACCTTGTATCAACTTATTGTAGTCATGCGTCATTCTCGTGCTTAGGGTTGTGTTTATTTCATTTTTTTTGCAGAAATTGGAGTTCATGTCAGCACTTGGACTCATTACACCACAAGCTATGATTGGTAATTAAGTATTATTGATATAATAAACGTTTGTAAACATGATGTAAATTATAGAAATGATTTAATGTGTTTGGTGTATGAAATAAAATAAGAGAAAAATATCAAGTGCTTTTTTTGGGTTCAAATTAACCCACATCTTTGGATTCTCGATATGATGAGTCATCATCAGTATTATCAGATCATTATCATTCTGCATGTACTATTATCTTGTTATTGTTTTAATTGTATTTAGTTTTTAAATAAGGAACTGGAGTTTATTATTTTGGAGAGGATGGTTTTTCTTTGAAGCCCACTTCTCTTTTAAGAGAAACTTCAAATACAATAATGTGAATGCATAAAAATTTCTGCCTCCTCCCCTCCTCCTTACTGTACCAAGGCCCCCCTTCTCTATAATTTGTTAATAATCACTTAATGTTCAATTTTTTTTCTGTTTCCTTTCATGAAGAAATACAAGCCAAGAGACAAGAGAGAAAACGGCGTAGCAACTGTATCTCACCATACAGCTCTTTACTAATGGAACCAGAGGTACTGTGGACTATGACAAATTCTCAAATGTAATGTTTCAAGCTTAGTGTTTTCAAGCAGACCAATGCAAATCAACATGGTCTCGCTCATCCACACCCTAAGAAATTGTCTGACCTACGAAATTTTTACTATCTTATTGGACTTGCTTGTACAAAAGTTAAACGGGACATGTGGAGAAATTCCTTTTAAATCACCCTTTGCATAATGAGTTCTATCTAAGTAACAATCAGGCAATCAAAACACTAATAAAAAATAAAAATTATTTTTTTATATTCTATATTTATATAAATCTGTATGGCCTCAACCATCTTCACCCTGAAAAAATTGTCCTACAAAATGTTTACTATCTTCTTGGTTTGCTTGTACAAAATATGACATGTGGAAGAAATTCCCTTTAAATTACCCTTTGCATAATGATTTTTATTAATCAGGCAATGGATCCTATCTTCTGCATTGATAGTGCTTCTTCAAAATAGACTAAAAAATAATATTTTTTCTATATTGACACTTCATTACATATCTCTTACAGCCTAAGAAAATGGGTCGAGTAATGATGCTGCCGGTAAAACGTGGAAGAGGTAAAAGTATGTAACCTCTCCTTCTTTCTTCTTACTAATAATTCATTAATACTTATTAATAATATCTGTGACCCATAATGCTTGCTGGGCTTCACCTACATTTTCCCACTTTTCTCATTTTTCATCTTCATCTTATTTTCTTTACATTACTCTCCATTTCATTTTATTTTTTAATGTTGAATGATGCTGAAGGACTTTACCAGTTTTTTCTACATCAAATACAATCCAAAATATCCAAGTTTCATTGATGGTTCTTTTAAGTTGTGTTTTCTCGTTATCTATCAAAAAATTACAAATCTATAATGATTATCTGTCAGTGGATGCACAAGCTTAATACAAAATGTAACACACACACACACTCAAAAAAGAATAAACATGATGTCAGACAACATAAAATAACTTACATGACTAAATCATCACAAAATTTTATAATCATATGCAACACTACATTTCAGAAATGGTGTGATTTAAATTACTTTTGCATCAGTTAAATAAGTCATTTTTATTATAAAAAACATGTCAACATTCACTATAAATATTATCATCGCCATCAATTCACATGACAAACAGTCCGTCTCCTGTCAGTAAGTAATTATTCTACCATTGCATTACTCCATTCTGAGAGCCTAAACATTGTAACTTAAACAGTTAAAACAATGTGAAAATCCTTTTACCATTAAGAAAATCCCTCGATGGCACAAACAGGGTACCTATAAACAATAACAAATAAAATAAAATAAATAATTAAAAATAACAATATAATTATTATAGTTTTAAAAAATTCATCTCATATCACTCATAATCATGCCTTTAATCTGTTTACAGGCCGCCCTCCAAAGTATCATTCGTCTAGTGCGCCCTGTTCCCCCAAGACAACTTCACCTATCCCTAATGGACTACAGGACCCTTCACCAAACAAAAAAATGAGATACAGTCGATTTATCTCTGAGGATTCTCCTCCTGATGAGGTAGTGGATTTGTTATGTTTAGTTGTACTCAAGAATTCATATTTAATTCACAATGTAGTAGGATTATTTTGTTTTTCTTGAGCACAGCTACTTAAAATAGCTTAACACTAAAGGACTAAGTAGCTCGGGTCAGTTGATTAAGTATAGTTTACAATAATTACAGTCAATAGGGTATTTGTGCAACTGAATACATTAAAACAGGAAATGTATGGCTAAAAGTATGTAAATAAAAAAAAATTATTTCAAGATTTACAGTCTGAAAGTGTATATGAATGAATAAATGAATAAATACACAAATAAATCCAGAAAATATATAGCTAAAATTAAATTTAGATACATATGTCAAAGTAGAGTACACACACTAAAAGTGTGCAACATAAATACCACTAAATAGTGCTATTTTATGCTAGTTCTATTGTTTTCTTTTGTTTAATTAGTACTATTTACCACTAAATAGTGACAACTGTTGCACACTTTTAGTGCGTGCACTCTAGTGATCAAATAAGTCAAAGTAGTGAATAAGATTTAGTCCTGCTATCTCCAACATATTGATAAACTTCATTTTTATGTTACTTTTTTTTGTTCAGGATGATGACCATGAGAGTGCTTGTGCAGTTTGTAAAACAAGTGGTGAATTGTTGATGTGTGATACTTGTAATCTTGTGTACCACATGAACTGTCTGGACCCACCGCTTACTGCTATACCATCTGGGATGTGGATATGTCCCAAATGCAAGGTAATCCAGTTGATGATGATGATGGTGGTGGTGGTAGTTGTGGTTGTGATTATAAAGATTGTGTTGGTGGTATGGTGGTGGTGCTTGGTGATGATGATTTTGATGATGATGGTAGTTGTGGTTGTGGTTGTGGTTGTGTTGGTGATGATGATGATAATGTTGGTGGTAGTTGTGGTCATGATGATAAAGATTGTGTTCAAGGTTGTGGTGATGACATTGCTGGTGATGGTAATGATGATGATATTGATGATGATGATGGTGTTGCTGATGACGGTAATGTTGATGATGGTAATGATGATGGTGATGATGTTGATGATGGTGGTGTTGGTGACGGTAATGTTGATGATGGTGGTATTGGTGATTACATATATTTAGATATGTCAACATTCATGAAGTTTGCTTCACCAACAATGTGATGTTGTGTATTTTAGCTTTCAGCCTCAGACTGTGAGACAATGCCATGGCCGGGTATGCTGTCTGTTGTTCGCTCCTACATGGCCCACAAAACAGGTAAAACAGGTTACAAAACGTGTTTGGAATATTTTGATCTTTTATCTGTCTACTTGTGATTTTAAAAAAAAATATTTTTTGTATTCTCTCAAATAGTGAGAGCAGTTTTGTGAAGTTACGCTTTTTGTACTTACTCAAAGACAAAAGAATGCTTAGATGAAAAAATAATAATATCTAATCAAAATATCAGTAATTTGACCAATGGTAATGAATGGTTATGTGTATTGTTGGACCAGTAGTAAAGTAGGCTCAGCGTCCAGGCATTGAAGGTTTGTGCACCTGTGATTCTCTCCCCCATGGAGACACAAACCCACAATGGCTGGAGAGTAGCTACCTAGCAGTAAAGTTGAACTTGAAAAATACCCAGGATTTTTACTTACAGCTAAAGAAGATGAGAAGAATTACCTGATCAAGAGAAGCCAGGAGTTACAAGCAGAAAAAATGGAACTAGAGGCTAAGGCAAAACGACTCAGTCAGTCTATCATGGTAAGCATTATTATTATTGTTGTATTTAACGTTTTGAAAATTTTCACACTTTTTGTATATCTCAGCACATTTTGTATATCTTTGTCAACACTTTTTTTGCACCTAACCAAATGTTTGTTGACTGATTGGTTGACTTATTGATTGATTGACTAACTGATTGACTGACTGACTGATGGACTGAAAGTATGAATGAATGAATGAATGAATGAGTGAATGAATGAATGACTGACTGAAAGTATGAATGAATGAATGAATGACTGAATGAATGGATAACTGACTGAACAATTGAATGAATAAAAAATTGAATAAATGACTGGCTGACTATCTGAATGAATGACTGACTAATCTAATGATTTACTGAAAGAATGAATGAATGAATGACTGAGTGAATGAATGACTGATTGAATGACTGACTGAATGAATGAATGAATGACTAAATGGCTGAATGAATGAATAACTGACTAAATGAATGAATGAATGACTGAATGAGTAACTGACTGAATGAATGAATGACTGACTGACTGACTGCACAAAATTAAATAAATCATTGATATCTTTCAGGAACAAATGCAGACGAAAAGTGAACTGTCCTCCTCCAACCGAAAAGCTAAGAATTCTGTAGACAAGTTGATTCAATTCATAGAATTAGTTCAAAGCTTATGACAAGCTTTATCATTCAATATAACACAATGTATTTATTATCTATGTGACCCTGGTGGTCTTCCTGTGGTATCCCATACTGCATTGCAGGTTTTGTTCTGTTATATGTAAGGAACTTTTAGATACATGTACAATGACAACACATTTCAACAAGCTGGTTACCCTGGTCCCAGAGGCTCTCATTCCTCTCACAACTCCTAGCTTTATTTACTTCACTTTGAGTTGTGAGAGGAACAAGACCCTCTGGGACCAGGGTACACGCTGGTGTAAAAAGCAGCAAAACTTTTCACAGGTTAAAGGAGCCATTTGAACCAAGATGCTTTGTGTGCCTCTAGTCCATTCTACACTAAAAAGCAACCATTTTGGAGGTCACCCAAAATAGCCGCAAGAGAAGTACTTTCTTAAACTTATCACTCACGCCATAAGAAACAATTTCTAAGCGTTCCCTATTGGCTCTTTGTTGATTTTTAAAGATATTTTGTAAATATTTTATTAATTTTGAAGAGAATGTGAGTAATAACAAAGGCACGCAATTATCGGCTCCCTTTTTGAAATTTGAAATTTTTGGTCTATTTAAACTCAAAATATTCTGTTATTCTTGGGTTGGCGTGTGGTTGTTGTACTGAAGGTTCCTATTCTCTAAATCAAAGGCTGACGACTTGCTATCGAGGTCAAGTAAGGGATATAGTCCATGCAAAATGCCCAAACATGTGTCAAAATTGTTCTCAACAAGGGCTATAGCATTGCCAGGCAGCGTAGTTGTTCGTCGTGTTTTGATTTGGTATGTATTGTTTGAGATGTGAAATTTATTAACGAAAAGCTATTGAAATATATTATTGATGGAAATGTATGAAATGACTTTTAGCTGGTAATTTATGCTTTTTAGGGCAAGGTGGTGTAACAAAGAATACACATTGTAAATACTATGTACAACCAATTGCAAAAGCGTTGTCACGAGGTTTAGGGATTAAAGAAAAAAGGAAAATATTAGAGTGCATGTCGACAGCCTTGATGATTTTAAAATATCACAACAAAGCCAATGCAACATTGTATCGGGGGAGGGGGGATTTGAAGCGAGGATAAACGTGTGTATAGAAAAAAAGGGAGAACTTTCGAAAGGGAATGTAAAAAACTCTATCGATGTCCCATTAATTTTGCACCTAAGTGTAGCTTCGGCCTTTCTTTTGCATTTCAATTCCTTCATTTGTAATTTATCAAAGTTCTTTTGGCAACGTTTTTGCAGACTGGTATATAGCATTTTTTAAAGCAGAGCATATTGTGAATCTCCATGTACATTATCACGTGCTATTCACTGCGTGCCACAAGTCGTATACCTCTTACGCTCCGGTCAAACGGGTAAAATGTTCAATGACTGGACAGGACTGAACATTTCCACCCACTGAATATTGATCCACTGGACACAACTAAACAAGGTGTTCAAACGATCAAATGTTGAACATTTAAAGAAGCCGTCTCAGCCAGGATGCTTTGTGGCCCTGTGGTCTATCATATTCTTAGAGCGACCATTTTCGAGGTGACGAAACTGGCCGTTAGACAAAATCACTTCAAATGCTCCACATTGTATCACTCACGCCATACAAGTGAATTCTTTAGAGTTCCTTATTGGTTATTGATTGATTTTTGAAGATATTTTGTAGATTTGTTTATTTTACTCGTGTGTAAACAATAATAGGCGCGCAAAGCATTGTGGTCGAGACGGCTATTTTAACGTTTCATCGAGGCTGTAGTAGTTCAAAGTTCCACGACTTTTATCAGAGCTCTGTTTCTTACTGTATGCTTTGCTCTAGAAAATCAAATTCACGATAGACTCCATAATCAAAAATTCGTTCAGTTGCCCTGTTTCAAAATGACGTCATATCCTGTAACATATTACTAGTTGTGGTTAAAAAAATTCAAGCCTATTGATGAAAGTGTAACGGAAGTGTGTTTTTCTAAAAATCCTTGAAATATAGTTTAGCGTATTTCACTTCATTACAACTTATTATTCTTTATTTTACACCTTGCCTTTTAACTTGTCTTTTGTGTACGACACTTAAACGCAGCATTATATCTCATTACAATTTGGTTGTGGCACTTCTTGTGTTGTTGAAAACCTTGAAAAACTAAACTTTCATTCTAAGTGGAAGTCGTTAGAGAACATGCTATGACGCCATTTTGTAATTGGGTAATTCAGACCCAGGTCTCTCCGTCGTAAATATTCAATTAAGAGCAGAACTGGGAATGTCAGATGAAATTATTCAGAAAATGCTTCTAGGCTATATTATATTAATTGATTGATTTGACCAGTAGGTCTTTCTTTTCCAATGTGGACCATGAATAAAAGTGCTCACGACTTTTTTTTCTTACAATTAGTAAGCAATAAACTGAAATTATCAATGAAACGTTGGTGCTATTGCTGTTGTTGTTGTTTTGTCCTGTTTTGTTTTGTCCTGTTTTGTCCTGTCCTGTTTTGTCCTGTCCTGTCCTGTCCTGTTTTGTCCTGTCCTGTCCTGTCCTGTTTTGTTTTGTTTTGTTTTGTTTTTGTTTTTGTTTTTTTATCATGTGTAACTTCTTTTCTAAGGGACGGACAATTAGAAAAGTGGGGGGGGGGGGTAACAAAAAAATCCAAACACGTTTTTAATTTTTTTTTAAGAAAACATACAAGCACAATTCAACAGAAGAAAAAACATACAAGCCCAAACATCTGAACCCACCCCCCCCCCCCCCCAAAAAAAAAAAAAAAAAAAAAAAAGGGGGTTTGACCCCCCAAAAATGCATAATAGGCAAACCGAAAAAAAGTATACAACGGTAGAAACCTCCCCACCCTTATTCACTTAATGGTCCGTCCCTAACAACCCTTATGCAACATGACGTTTAACTTGCGTCTCTATACCAGAATTCTTTTCGCATTGCTTTTGTTTTTCGATCATTCTTAGAAAACTGTCATGAGATAGAGACGGTACTGGTAAAACTTCAGTTTCACGAGTATACCAGGGAAATTCACGCCGTTCAATGAAGTAACAATTCGATAACAATTGAGAAATCGACAGAATACCTGAATGGTGCCAAACCAAATTTTTTTGACCGTTGAAAATTCGTCCGGCTGGCAGAGAAAATTCCGGATGCAAGACTCGCCTTTCCGGAATTTCAAAACGGGTCAGGGACCGAATATGTCAGAACAATTTATACAAGCAAATATAAAAAGATAAAAGAAAACTAACTAACTAACGAACAAAATAAAAGAAAATCAAACAAACAAAAACTCCCACCCTATGATAGATCGCACCAAGGTTTGTCGAGTTTCAGAAAATTTAAACAAATACTAACTGATATCTTCAAAATGAGATAGAATGTTTTCGGTTTTGGGATAATCTGTCTTCAAACCCAATACACGACCCAGGATGTTATTTTTGCAACTCAGTTTTGAAAAATAATGTTTATTTATACATGCTGAAGCTAAAGTGATATGATCTCCCTTGTTTTGGGGTCAACATCTTGATTTCAGAAACATCTCAATTCGACCCAGTCCCTTTTTGAATTCCGGGAAGGAAAATTGACAAAAATTCGTCCGTCTAAATAAACGGTGCATTTCATAGTGACCTTTTCAAAGCTTGATAAGCTGTTTGAAGACCGTAGTTGATCAAGCGAGTAATAAAATGCAAAAATTTGAGCTATATAGTTTTAGTGTATCTCACAAAGCATTCTAGCATTCAGACGCAAGATCACCTTCTAAATAAGAAGGAAATACAGTTTTGCAGGTAAAATGTTTCTAATATTTAAAATTTGCTATGAGTGTAGGTTTTCCAACAATCTGACGCATTTGTTTGAAAATCTTTTGTGGTATAAAATGTATTTTGACAAAGATTTTGTTTTGCTGCACATATTATTATTCGAGCTCATAGAAAACAATAATTCTTGTAAACTTTTTGAACGTTAAAATTATCGTTAATTATTCTTGTTTTCTCATAAAAATAATCATTCTCCGTTGTGTTTTCGTTTTAGAAGTAGACAAGTTGTATTAATCGTGCAAAATCTATTCTTTTCTGCGCTTAAGATTCATTTGCAACACAGAGAGAGGGAGAGAGAGAGAGTTGGTCCGTAAATAAATTCAATGCAATGAAAGAATATCGCTCCATGATATGCAGCCAGTTATTTTCTAGATATGTATTTTGATTATTTCTTTGTGTGTATGTGTGTGTTGTATGAGCTCACGATCAACATGCTGTAAGAATAAAGTGCTACTCAATGTAGCTCGACAAATTTTTTGAGGTGCAATGACATGGTCAACTACCCAAGCAGATCACATTTTCAAAAAGACATTGAATAGATCATCATTGTTTGTAATAACATTAGACCTTTTTATCTAACTCAGTTTTGTTTAGAAAATAAAAATGATAAGGTTTTGGAATTTCCGGCCATGATGGTGTTTTTGAAATTTCAAAAGAAGAAGATTAATTTTAGTGATATTTTCTTATAGAAAGGAAGGAAGGAAGGAAGGAAGGAAGGAAGGAAGGAAGGAAGGAAAGAAGGAAAGAAAGAAAAAAGGAAGGAATGAAGAAAGGGAGGAAGGAAGGAAGGAAGGAAGGAAGGAAGGAAGGAAGGAAGGAAGGAAGGAAGGAAGGAAGGAAGGAAGGAAGGAAGGAAAGAAAGAAAAAAGGAAGGACATATCCAAATATTTCTGTTCTCCTTAGTATTTCTTTGTTTTTAAAAGAAAGTAAACAACAAATCTATTTCACAATTGGACTGGAGGATCATGGCTAACATAGTTAACAAGGGAAATCGAATTTATAAAAAAAAAAGCCCACTATTAAAGCCCAAAAAACTGATAATTTTCATTGTTAAATCCATCAGAAGGGAACACAGTAGATAGGACTCATATGGATCCTTTTGCATTTCCTTTCTAACAAATCGATTCACGGAAAAAAAAGGTCAAAAGCACAATAAGCTCGTACAATGCAGTTTGGCAAAACATAAGTCATAGTGGGTTAGGTAGTGGGTAAGCATATGTACATGAACTGCTTACCCAGTGACAATGACTGGCTTACCCGCTAGCCACCTTACCCACCCTATTCGAAAACTATTTGGAGGCCGTGCGTCAATACTGCAAGTACGTACTCAAATGTGGTTTTTGCAAAACATAAGTCATAGTGGGTTAGGTAGTGGGTAAGCATATGTACATGAACTGCTTACCCAGTGACAATGACTGGCCTACCCGCTAGCCACCTTACCCACCCTATACGAAAACTATTTGGAGGCCGTGCGTCAATACTGCAAGTACGTACTCAAATGTGGTTTTTGCAAAACATAAGTCATAGTGGGTTAGGTAGTGGGTAAGCATATGTACATGAACTGCTTACCCAGTGACAATGACTGGCTTACCCGCTAGCCACCTTACCCACCCTATACGAAAACTATTTGGAGGCCGTGCGTCAATACTGCAAGTACGTACTCAAATGTGGTTTTTGCAAAACATAAGTCATAGTGGGTTAGGTAGTGGGTAAGCATATGTACATGAACTGCTTACCCAGTGACAATGACTGGCTTACCCGCTAGCCACCTTACCCACCCTATACGAAAACTATTTGGAGGCCGTGCTCAAAAAAACAATTATTTTGAATTTATGGACATTATAGAAATTTAATAATGGTTTCAAAAAAAACTATGCAGTTTTAAAACAATGCCAAACTTAGTTTTATTTGTTGATGTTATATATACAAGAACTTACTCCAACAATTAACATCCAATCAGATTGTTTGAGAGCAAAATTGTTTAAAACGAATGTTTTGTTATTCTCCCGGAGGACACTTATCTATTCACTCCACTCTGTTCTATCTCTGTACAAATGTTGTTCCTTTTAACAAACACCAACAATGGTGAAGCTCCTTTTTTCTCTCTTAGGACATACATGATATTGTAATTTATTCCGTTCTTTTGTGTTTATCTTTGAGTGCATCTGGTTAAAGTTTGTAGCCGAATATTCGTTCATTCAGTTTAGTGGATATTATGGCGTCCTTGAGAAGGCTTATTCCAAATAGACGTCTTTCAAGTAAAGCGGTTCAAAACCAACTACAATCTGCAATTGTGAATGAAGTGCTAACTAAAGAGTTGAAGGTAGTTGCTGCAAGACTGGTTTGGAAAACCTCCAAACCAGACCTTAAAAATGCACGGTTATTATTAACCAACAAGAGAAACTTCGCAGATTCTATAGTAGCGAGGCAACACGATGTTTTATTTTTCTTTTCATGCCTATCATCTATACAAGAAAGAAAGAGAAAACGAGAACTAAATTCAGATAATGATGAAGACGAGGAGGAGCTATTTCCAACAATATATCCATCAATAAATTATTGGATTGTAACATTATCCAAAGAAGACGACGTAGAATCAGTTTTATTTCGACAACTGCTGGATTCAGGTCTAGACATCGATGAGCTAAAACCAATCCGATCTAGAAAGAAGACTAGCCAAAGAGAAGTTTTGACAGCAACGTTATGTACATGTGTCCAAGACTACAACAACAACTACGTGAAAGAATTGATGAAAAAGTCGATAGATTTCTGCACCGAAGAGCTATTAGGTGAACTTTTACACGAACACAACTCTCAATTACGTTCGGCAAGCCATTTGACTGGGGCGTCTGTACGTGAACAAGTCATAAGAATTGTGAATTGCGACATAGGATCACAAAATACAATTTCCAATGCTGTCAAAGGATTGAATAGCCTTGGCTTAGATCTTCAGGTTTGTTAAATTTTCATATTTGATCCATATTTAGTGTTTTTTGTCATCTTTTTTAATAGTGTTTCTGTGTATTTAACAGGTCATGGAATCGCCCAATCTTCCAGGAGATGTTATCATGCGAAATCAAAGTTCTGTACCTACTAGACAGCCAGAGAATAAAATTCTTGCAGCAATAAGAACGGTCGAGAAGTCCATGCTACGCCTGAAGTGCTCGTTACACCAAGGTGATGTTTACGTTAAACCAGCCTGCTCCGAGTATACGTACGTCTACTACAAAAACATGACAGACTTCCTACAACAACTTAGTGGAAATCAAACATTAGCAGAGACGTTGGTGGGCCATATACCACAAATCACACAAATTCTGTCAAGTCCGAGTTGTGCTGTTATTCCACAAATCAAAATTGATATGAACTTGATCGAGGTAAGATATTATTGTTATTACAGCAATGACGAGACTGAAAAGGCGAAACAACGACTTTAAAGTCATAATGATGTTAAAGTAAATATTGCAAGATCAGCTATTTCAAATAACTCCCTTGAGGCTTTCAATAAGGTTTCATTACACAAATTTACTGTCTGGTCTACATGTGTATATATATCTTTTTAATTAAATGGACAACCTCAATGGTATCGAATGTATACCTGACATGTTTACACACTCAAATTATTCTCACACAATTTTCGTTACTTATAGGTACAACCCAGTGGGACTTGCTTCGACATCGTACAGAAAGCCTTTGTGAAAAATCCGATTGCAGAAACAGACAGAGGGAAGATAAGCCCGAGAGCTTTTGTGAAATATGAGTACAATGCGACTAAAGTGCCTCAACCATCCTTGTTCATTTCGGGACTAAAGAATTCGTTTCCAGACGAAACCACCCGAGTGTCATTTATGAGAAAATACTACCAGCTACTGTGCACTGGGCACTTCCAACACAAAACAAGAAAGCTCTGTGTGATTGGACCTAAAGATAGTGGAAAAACAACATGGATTGCACCTCTTCATGGCATCATTCCAGTCAACAGAATTGCCACTGTGACGCGTGAGAGGCAATTCAGTACACAGTGCATCAACGACGCCACACAACTGGTCTTCATAGATGAATGGAGTTCGCAATCACTAGACGTGGAATCAGCGAAGAAACTTTTCCAAGGGGGTTTCTATGTCGCTTCAGTGAAACACCAGAAGCCAACAACAACGATTTTAAAATGTCCATTCTACCTAACCGCAAACGAAATGCCGCAATTTACTGAGACTGACGATTCAGCCATCCAGGCACGTTTAGCTGTCTTCGAAACGACAAGCATCTCGAAACCCATTCCTAGGGCCAACGAGTGGCTTCGCAAGAACTGCATGCAGGTTTTTCACTACTTGGCTGATGAACTGCAGAATGAGCCACTGTTTAGGTAAGTCGCAACCCAAATACTCATCTAATTTCAGAGGATGTGTTCATTTTCAATACATATAGCAGTTACGATACATAACAGATGGTTGTTGTTGTCAACTTGGCTATATTAATTCTTTCCCGTAATTCATTTTAGTGATGACGAGGATGAGATAGAAAATGAAGACATGTCATTCGGTGAGGGAGCAGTATTCAACGACTATGACAGAGCTGAGACAAGCCTCATTTCAACTGAAGAGATCAACTGTTTGGAGCTCCACGAGGACGACGAGCAAGAGAGGTAAACATCTCATGATTCTCAGTTAAATTATATGGTTTTCATCAATTGTAATTTCATCTGGTTTTTACTTTTGTTTTAATTATAGAACACCATACGATCCTCAAAACGCAATTACTAAAGAAGATGAAGTATCCCTTGTAAAGGCTGCTATCCGACTCGAACCAGAACGCTACAACATCGACCATAGATTGCAAATAACACACGGGCCAACCTCTAGTCCAGAATATCTCAAATCTGTGATGCTGATGATTCTGTCCAAACTTCGTGTCCTTCGTCTAGACACGTTTGAAGAGATGAAACTCCAAATGCTTGCTGATGAAAATTCAGAAGATCCAAATGCTGCTCTCGATGCCTGGCTTCTAATAAATGGAAGAACGAGGAAACAATTTGATGTTGATATCTTGTGTCGAACATATCCAGGAATGCGAAAATATATCAACAACACAAGTGATGACCAAAACACTGAACAACAACAAGACGATGATGCAACAAATAGTGATAATGAGGGTGATGGTGACAGAGACGATGATGATGGTGATAAAAGTGATGACGAACGAATTGATGATGAGACCGATGACGATACCGATGATGAAGAACGTCAAGAAAACAACACAGAAAGTAATGATGATGCAGGTGATGATGGAGATAATGATAGTAAACACGAAGATGACACGAGAAATAACGATAGTGAACATGATGGTGACAGAGACGATGATGATGGTGATGAAATTGATGACGAACGAATTGATGATGAGACCGATGACGATACCGATGATGAAGAACGTTACGAAAACAACACAGAAAATGATGATGATGCTGGTGATGATGGAGATAATGATAGTAAACACGAAGATGACACGAGAAATAACGATAGTGAACATGATGGTGACAGACACGATGATGATGGTGATAAAAGTGATGACGAACGAATTGATGATGAGACCGATGACGCTACCGATGATGAAGAACGTCACGAAAACAACACAGAAAGTGATGATGATGCCGGTGATGAGGTAAGTATTCTACTCAGAGTACCAATGTCATCCGTCACAAGAAATAATTATTATTCTATATCTTTAATTATAGGATGTTGTGGACAACCACAAAGACACTGATGATGACGACAACAGTAAGACAGCCGATCAACCAAAAAGAAGACCATGGCTTGTAAAATTCGCATCCTGGTTCAACAAAGGCTAAATGTAAATAAGTAACATGATCTACGCTGTTGTGTATCAATGTCAAAATAAAAGTCACCAAACACTGGCAGAAAATTTGATATAAGAGTTGCATATTAATATAACATAATATCTAGAAAGAGTAAGATAAAAAGATGACTCAGTTTTCAAGCATGTCAGCTCACTTCTTACCCACTTCAAGTGTTATACTTAAAGTCTGATAGAAAATCGATTGACCACCCCTCCCCTCCCTAGCATCGAGGGGGAATACTTGCAGTACGCACAGAAGTCGTCAATTTAGTTTTGGGCAAGAGTGGGTAAGTGGGTAAGTGAGCTAGCTATTGTATTCAATCATGCTAGCTCACTTCTTACCCACTTCAAGTGTTATACTTAAAGTCTGTTAGAAAATTGATTGACCACCCCTCCCCTCCCTAGCATCGAGGGGGAATACTTGCAGTACGCACAGAAGTCGTCAATTTAGTTTTGGGCAAGAGTGGGTAAGTGGGTAAGTGAGCTAGCTATTGTATTCAATCATGCTAGCTCACTTCTTACCCACTTCAAGTGTTATACTCAAAGTCTGATAGAAAATCGATTGACCACCCCTCCCCTCCCTAGCATCGAGGGGGAATACTTGCAGTACGCACAGAAGTCGTCAATTTAGTTTTGGGCAAGAGTGGGTAAGTGGGTAAGTGAGCTAGCTATTGTATTCAATCATGCTAGCTCACTTCTTACCCACTTCAAGTGTTATACTTAAAGTCTGATAGAAAATTGATTGACCACCCCTCCCCTCCCTAGCATCGAGGGGGAATACTTGCAGTACGCACAGAAGTCGTCAATTTAGTTTTGGGCAAGAGTGGGTAAGTGGGTAAGTGAGCTAGCTATTGTATTAAATCATGCTAGCTCACTTCTTACCCACTTCAAGTGTTATACTCAAAGTCTGATAGAAAATCGATTGACCACCCCTCCCCTCCCTAGCATCGAGGGGGAATACTTGCAGTACGCACAGAAGTCGTCAATTTAGTTTTGGGCAAGAGTGGGTAAGTGGGTAAGTGAGCTAGCTATTGTATTCAATCATGCTAGCTCACTTCTTACCCACTTCAAGTGTTATACTTAAAGTCTGTTAGAAAATCGATTGACCACCCCTCCCCTCCCTAGCATCGAGGGGGAATACTTGCAGTACGCACAGAAGTCGTCAATTTAGTTTTGGGCAAGAGTGGGTAAGTGGGTAAGTGAGCTAGCTATTGTATTCAATCATGCTAGCTCACTTCTTACCCACTTCAAGTGTTATACTCAAAGTCTGATAGAAAATCGATTGACCACCCCTCCCCTCCCTAGCATCGAGGGGGAATACTTGCAGTACGCACAGAAGTCGTCAATTTAGTTTTGGGCAAGAGTGGGTAAGTGGGTAAGTGAGCTAGCTATTGTATTCAATCATGCTAGCTCACTTCTTACCCACTTCAAGTGTTATACTTAAAGTCTGATAGAAAATTGATTGACCACCCCTCCCCTCCCTAGCATCGAGGGGGAATACTTGCAGTACGCACAGAAGTCGTCAATTTAGTTTTGGGCAAGAGTGGGTAAGTGGGTAAGTGAGCTAGCTATTGTATTAAATCATGCTAGCTCACTTCTTACCCACTTCAAGTGTTATACTCAAAGTCTGATAGAAAATCGATTGACCACCCCTCCCCTCCCTAGCATCGAGGGGGAATACTTGCAGTACGCACAGAAGTCGTCAATTTAGTTTTGGGCAAGAGTGGGTAAGTGGGTAAGTGAGCTAGCTATTGTATTCAATCATGCTAGCTCACTTCTTACCCACTTCAAGTGTTATACTTAAAGTCTGATAGAAAATTGATTGACCACCCCTCCCCTCCCTAGCATCGAGGGGGAATACTTGCAGTACGCACAGAAGTCGTCAATTTAGTTTTGGGCAAGAGTGGGTAAGTGGGTAAGTGAGCTAGCTATTGTATTCAATCATGCTAGCTCACTTCTTACCCACTTCAAGTGTTATACTCAAAGTCTGATAGAAAATCGATTGACCACCCCTCCCCTCCCTAGCATCGAGGGGGAATACTTGCAGTACGCACAGAAGTCGTCAATTTAGTTTTGGGCAAGAGTGGGTAAGTGGGTAAGTGAGCTAGCTATTGTATTCAATCATGCTAGCTCACTTCTTACCCACTTCAAGTGTTATACTTAAAGTCTGATAGAAAATCGATTGACCACCCTTCCCCTCCCTAGCATCGAGGGGGAATACTTGCAGTACGCACAGAAGTCGTCAATTTAGTTTTGGGCAAGAGTGGGTAAGTGGGTAAGTGAGCTAGCTATTGTATTCAACCATGCTAGCTCACTTCTTACCCACTCTTCTTTAAAAAAAAATGAATATCTTAGTATTCTGTGACAATTTTATTGAAGTACATGTCATTTATCTATTTACACAAACTCTTAAATTTACTTTCGGCTCTTTTTCTCAAAGAATCAGCTTTTCTGCCTTTTTGAAACTTGAAAGTTTTATCTCTCAAAATTGCTGTCCATTGTCCATTCCCGTGTCGTAGCAACCCTTCTTTTAAATATTTGTCTTCTTCATTCGTGAATCGGAGCTGGAACCTTTTGGAGATTGACGCTTTAACTGATGATGTTATATTCTTTTCTCCGTCACAAGATTGGAAATTCTGGTCTGGAATGCTGTGTCTATCACTGTGTTGAGTATTGGTAGGTATTTCACTGATCTCGTCATCACTTGATGATTTTGACATCTTATTAGGGATGCTATTGACGTCACAAAGCTTGGAATGTATGTACTCTTTCACTTGTTCCCCCTGGATACCTTGAAGCTTTCTCATGCACTCTTTTCCCTTTTTGGCTATATCCCTCGAGTGCTGTTTCTGGTAATGAACTCGAGCAACCACAGAACTGTGCTTTTGATTCTGAGACACTACATCTTGTTCTTCAAGGGTGAGGTTTTTCACGCTCTCTGTTTCAACTATTTGTCGATACCGGCTTGGGTGAATGTACTTTTCAATGGCGTCATACACCATCTTTGTCATGAGATTACTGAGTTTGTCATATTGTTTGCCATTTCGAGTAACCAACACGTAGTTACATTTTGGCTCCAGTCGCGTGCGAATGTGTTGTACATAATCATCAATGAGTTGTATATCACTTGGAGATAACACTAGCGAGTCAAAGCCATACGTTTTGGCAGTTTTAAATTGCTTTTGGTCAATAAAGCCTTCATTTGTTTTGGCTGTTTCAATCATTTGCGTAGTGAGATATTGGAATGTCATTGGTCTTGAACATTTCACGTGCAGAAAGAGGTAAACAGCAACGAAACGCGTCGCAAATGAAAGATCCAAAGCACAGACTGGCTCATCAGGCTGACTTTTACATTGCTGGAGAATCTGATGATATCTTGGAAGATGGTAAGGGATTACTTGCAGTAATTCTTCCATTGTTGCCCAATGTCCTTTTGATTCCAATGTTTCTATGTCCAAATCATGGGTCCACTGCAATTTCATGCTCTTGGAGACACACTTCCTCGCTTTTTTCAGGTTAACCTCAGTTACTGAAATATTTTTCAAAACAGGATCTTGAAGCTTGCCACTAGCCTTTCGAAAATCGATTAGGTCTGATATTGCATCAATATATCCAACACGACCAGAGTGACCAACGTTGTATTCATCTTGTAAGGCATCGATGAACTTAAAAAACATGATGGGCGATGAAATTGAAAAATCGATGACTTCATCAGTAACTTTTTCCTCATCTTCATAGCAAAACTTTAAAAACTTGAATGCTCTGCTTACAGTTTGTTTTGCATCACGCATTGACTTCCCACCACCACATCCTGTAAGCCAGTTGTAAAATGATTCACCAATTTCACTTGCAATAGAGTAGGATGGAATAGCATGATAGCTAGTTTTGTTTTGGGACTGGACTGATCTTCTTTCGCATGTTTCTGTTAACAAATATTCCTCTGGTTTCTTGTCAAAGTAATAAAACCAGTCGTGTTTTGATTTGACATGTTTTCTACAGCCTCTCTGTGTTGTGAAACCATCGTGTTCACAATTGGAAACAGGGCAGTAATATTTCTCATCATTTTCCTTTTCCAAGTGCAATCTTTTTGGTTTAGGAGAAGCATCTTTAACAGACGACCAATCTACCTTCTTTCTCTTCGACATGGTGCTGTAAAGACGCTCAGCAATAGCAAATGTAAACAATTGTCTTTCAGGCAAGATGTTCTTTTGATCAAAACTCTTGGGACCTCTTCTCAACATAGGGAACATGAAGATGATTGGATATTATAAATTACCACAAAAGGACCCATGAGACAAGCTTGAACATGCTTGGGCATGTTTGATCATGCCCAACACAATAGATCGTGTTGGAACATGTTTGGGCATACATGGACTTATTTCGACCTGTCTGGGAATGCTAAATATTCTGTATATTTAATTTATTTAATAATTAATTCATTAAGAAGATGACAATTATTATCATTCTACACAATATATAATATATCATTTAAATATTACAATAATAATAATAAGAATATTAGAAAGGAACAAAATGTTCCTTTTTGTCGAAAGGAACGGCTCATATTATTCCCATTTCGATCAAAATGAACTGACCGTTCAAATTTTGTAAATAACTTGTTCCCTTTTAGTTTCTCAAAACTGTTCCTAATTCGTTCTGAGGAACAAAATGTTCCCTAAACGTTTAGAGGAACATAGCTCATAGCGTTCCTTTTTTATCTGAAAGGGAACTCAATGCGATATTTCATGGAACAATTTGTTCCCATTTAAGATCTGGCATTCCCTTTTACTTGAAAGAGAACGCATCATTTTATTAACAAGAACGAAATGTTCCCATTGTGTTTTACATTTGTTCCTGTTTTGTTAAAGAAGAACATAACGTTCCATCTAGAGGAACAAGTCGTTCCCTTAGTAAAATTGCAATGAACCTTTTCACTAAAAGAGTCCATCAATGGACCCATTTATCAAATAAGACCTAGCATTCCCTCATAAAGGAACAATAGAACTTCTTTCATTCGGAACCTTTACAGTTATAAAGGAACAATTGTGTTCTTCATAAAGGAACTTGACAAAAACGAAAATATCAAAACTCCGTACCAAAACAGTGAATATAAAACTAAAATAACAATGCAAAACCCTTTCCAAAGAAGTGAAGGAATGAGTCGAAGTGACGTTTGCCGTTTACATCAACACAAAAGAGAGAAATAAAGAGAACAGTAATTTTGGACTATGTTGAAGGAAGGAAGGAAGGAAGGAAGGAAGGAAGGAAGGAAGGAAGGAAGGAAAGAAAGAAAAAAGGAAGGAAGGAAGGGAGGAAGGAAGGAAGGAAGGAAGGAAAGAAAGAAAAAAGGAAGGAAGGAAGGAAGGGAGGAAGGAAGGAAGGAAGGAAGGAAAGAAAAAAGGAAGAAAGAAAGGAAGGAAGGAACGAAGGGGGAGAAAAATGAATTGAAGAATGAAAGAAAGAAGGAAGGGACGAAGTGAGTGACAAAGAAAAAAAAAATAGGCAAAAGGAAGGAAAAATGGTTGGTTAAATGGGAGAAAGTAAAGAAGAAAAGATGGAAGAAAAGAGAAAAAACGGGGAAGAACAACAACACAAAACGTAAATACAAAAATATCCTTACCATTTCTTTCAGGAGATAAGCGTTTTCCAGTGTAGTTTCTGTGGTGTTTCAACAACTACAGCTATACATGTCTCTGTTGTGCCGAAAAGGATCACGGGTGATTGCTGGACAGGCAACAGCAGGTAACCATGGTAACATCCATTTTAAAGAACTCGTAAAAGGTTGCATTACTTTAAAAATTTGCTTTTTAACAGCTAAAAGTTCTTCGAGTGCAAGCACTAAAAATGTGCAATATAAATAGCATTAAATAGTGCTATTTTATGCTAATTCTATTGTTTTCTTTTGATTAATTAGTGCCATTTACTACTAAATAGTGACAACTGTTGCACACATTTAGTGTTTGCACTCTATTAAACTGTTGATCTTTTCACAGGGACACTGGTAACGAGATGTCTCTCTCGACCAATCACATTCTCCTCTACACATGATTACGTCATCTGTGGGGCGGGCTCTGCCGGCTGTGTTCTATCCAATCGGCTTTCAGCTGAATCGTCCAATCAGGTTCTTCTATTAGAAGCAGGACCAAAGGATAACAGTTTTAGAATTCAGATGCCTTCAGCCATGATGTATAATCTGCTGGATGATAAGTACAACTGGTTTTATCATACAGAAGCACAGAAATACTTGAATAACAGGTTTGAAATACTCAATCCCGTACCCAGAGCCCGCGTTTTGTGGTGACCCGAATGGTGGGCTCTGGGTACGAGATCGTGAAATACTAACCTCAGGCGACTGTCATGTTTTAAGTGATACGGAAACGTTTGACACTTGCTATTCCACGGGGGAGAGAGTACAGTGTTAATGACGTAACAATAACCCTAACCCTAACACTTTAGTCTCTACGCCCGTGGAGTATTGTCAAACGTTTCTGTTTTACACAAACGCCAACTCTAGCACAGGAATCCATATACACTATGCTCGCACGAATCACTACGGATTGGATCATTGATTCAATATCAGCGAGTTATGTGGATTATTGTTGCCATGATGATTGAGTTACGAAGTCATGAAGGGGTTTTGTCTCGGCTAAAACTGAATACATATTTTGTATTGTTTTTTTTTATATTGTTTTTCCCCTTTGTTATTATAGCACGACCTCCGCACAGGGTCGTAGTGCCGAGTTCATACACTCCATGTGAAAAATATAAACTGTAAATTCAGTTGTTGTTGATGTTGCTTTCCACAGGATCATCTATTGGCCAAGAGGTCGTGTCCTGGGTGGTTCGTCATCTCTCAATGCCATGATATATGCCAGAGGTCATGCCTTTGACTATGATCGCTGGGAAAGTGAGGGAGCAAAGGGATGGTCGTACGCTGACTGTCTGCCTTACTTCAAGAAAGCTCAAACTCATGAACTAGGTAAGTAGTCGTTACTTTATATAGGGTAGGGTAAGGTTAGATGTGTCTTAGGGAGAGAGGTTTAGGGAGTGTGTTATACTGGACTGAATTGAGGATACCACGCCAGGCCACGCCAAAACGCATAATACCACACGTTGAAGAGAGGCGTGGTGGCCTAGTGGTTAGGGCATCGGATTTCGGGTCCACTGCCCTGGGTTCGATTCCCAGACCGGGCGATCACGTTGTGTCCTTAGGCAAGATACTTTACTCTCTCAGTGCCTCGTCTTCTCGGATAAGGACGTAAAGCCGGAGGTCCCGTCTGCCTTCACTCTGACTATGTTATAAGGTGGACGTAAAAGAACCGCTGAGGACGTAAACAAATCTCTGGCAGTGACCACCCTCAGTGTCTGTCAATGTACTCTCCTTGTACTAGTACGAACTATCTTGGAAAAATAAATATTGAAGAACGTCACGCCACGCTACACAACACGACATCACATCACGCCACACCGCACAGCACCACCCTACGCTACCCCACATCACACTACATTACAGAAGTTTTTTAATTCAACTTCAACTTTATTCACACATATATTTACAACTGCTAATTATATTTATTTAATGTCGTTCTCAGGCCCTGACGATTACCGAGGGGGGAGCGGTCCTCTGTACGTGACTCGGCCGAAGACTTCAAACCCGATCTACTATGCATTGATTGAAAGCGGCAGGCAAGCAGGTTATCCAGTCACAGATGACATCAACGGTTACCAACAGGAAGGGTTTGGAATACCAGATAGAGTGATTTATAAAGGTAATATACAAAAACAGACAGACTGACACTTAGTCAGGTAGATGTCTGTCTGTCTCTACAGCTAAATTAGACCTAATATATTTGATTAATCAATCAATCAATCAATCCATCCAACAATCAATCAATCAATCAATCAATCAATCAATCAATCAATCAATCAATCAATCAATCAATCAATCAATCAATCAATCAATCAATCAGTTAATCAATGAATCAATGAATCAATGAATCAATGAATCAATGAATCAATGAATCAATGAATCAATGAATCAATGAATCAATGAATCAATGAATCAATGAATCAATCATATCAATTAATCAATCAATCAATCAATCAATCAATCAATCAATCAATCAATCAATCAATCAAACAATCAATCAATCAATCGATCGATCCATCGATCAACCATTACCTCAACCGACTGAACCGTTTAACAATTTCACTTTCACTCCATGCCACAATATTCGTCTATAAAAACACGCTCACATACGTGTATATAACATATTGCCTATTGTTTTTATCTGTTGACTATCTATGTCAATAGGTAAGCGATGGAATACATCGAATGCATATCTTAAACCCGTACGTCGTCGAAAAAACCTCAAGATACAAACACGAGCTATGATAACACGGATAATATTTGAAGGCAGCAGAGCAGTAGGGGTGGAGTACCATGTAAATAACCAGGTACGATTTAAAACCTAGCTATTAAAATACTAATGTTGGCTGCATTTGTGTTTCAAAAGAAACAGTTGTAAAAGATATGTGTAATTTTGAGCACCATAAAATGATATTGACGAAACTGGCGTTTCGGACGTTAGTCCTTCGTCGAAACAATATTGCGGACTAACGTCAGAAACGTCAGTATCGTCAATATTATTTTACGTTGCTTAAAACAGGTACGATTTAACGTTATCACGATACTCAGGGGGCTAAAAAACCGACGTCTATGAAACATCTTATAGTTAGCAAATAGACCTTCCCTCAATCGCTTTACTGGCCATAGAACAATAGATTCACACCGAGGCTGAAGTGTATAAATCCATATACATTCTCTGCATTTTATACACTCCAGCCTCGATGTAAACCTATTATTTTGTGACCAGTTAAGCGAACGCGGGGAAGGTCTGTTGTATAGTTACTACGTATACATTTTGTAAAGCTGAATAATCAGATACTATTATTATATGTAGCCAGGTTGAGATTGCGTGACATTTCCTCAACCGTATTTGGAAAATGACGTGCGCGAAAACGTGTGATAAATTCGTGATTTACGAAAATAAATCAGTTCTGCTCAAGATGTCGTCCTGTGCAGTTATTGTTTGGTCTGTTTAACTTTATTTCATTAATTTAATTTAGTCTTCTACAACCTATCGTTTTAAAGAACATCCATTCCACCTGGTCACAGTTATATAAATATTGTTTTTATAAAATGCATCCTTGATTTTCATATGAATGTTTTCTTATTTTGGACCAAGGGATTAAAGCAGAAATTTATTTCTCTTTTAGCATTAGATGATGATATTTTGTTTGGTCTACCCTCATGTTTTCTCTAATATTGACCGCTGGCTAAATTTCCCGCCGTTAAAATATAACATGCGGTCAATTTTAAAGAAAACGAGATGTCAATCAGTCCCAATGCATCAAACCATATTCATTGAGTTAGCATCTCACTCAGTCATCTATCTCTACCAGGTTAGACGTGCGCGCGCAACCAAGGAGGTCATTCTTTCAGGTGGATCCATCAATTCGCCCCAGATCTTAATGTTATCCGGTGTAGGCGACGGTAATGATTTGCAGAAACTCGGGATTCCTGTGGTGTGTCATTTGCCAGGGGTTGGGCAGAACTTACAGGACCATCCACAGAGTTATTTAGAACATGTAAGTATCCATCTCATAACGAAATAGACCTTATTCGCTTCCATGTTTATTTTCCCATTTCAGACCATGTGGTGTCACTCTTGGGAAATGATTCTTTCTGGTGTAAATATTTCAACACATTTTTCTTAAAGGAACCATTCCCTAAAGAGTGTCACGTGGTCTAAAATGATCGATACACCAAGTTACACAAGTTACACAAGTTCATCATTGCTCAGGCTAAGCCTCAAAAGCAGGTATATTAGATTCGGTACATTAACAAAAAAATCAAGCCGGATTGGTACGTTCTCAGGGTATGTACCTCGTACAAAAGAATATGTCACATACTAGAGCTTTTTCACATGACGTATCCTATGCTAATGTCTTTAAAAAATAATAATGAAATTGTACTTTGGAATGTACGCTTTGATTTACAAAGACAAAGAAAACTTTGATCAGCTGATTATCGTAAACGTAAACGCGGTAATCAGCTGATTGAGCTTTCCTTTGTCTTTGTGCATCAAAAAGCATTCCCACGTGCAATGCTCCTCTGGCTCATGAGCATTTTTTTAAAAACTCAGTAGCATAAGATAGCTCTACCATCGAGGCTTAGTCTGAGCAATGAAAAACATCAACCTCGACCATTTACATACGAAGCCGGTCTAAATGGTTTTCGAATTATCTTAAGAATCGTAAACAATATGTCTCATTAGGTGATTCTGAGTCGGAGCTACAACCTATTATTTGTGGTGTGCCCCAAGGGAGTACACTGGGACCTATATTGTTCTTGATATATATTAATGATCTACCAAACTGTTCTTCCTTATTAAAGTTCAAAATCTTTGCAGACGATACCAACATATTTGCCTCTGATAGTAATATCACATCATTAGAAAATCAAATGAATACCGAGCTTTCTAAAGTCAAAACATGGCTTGATATTAATAAACTCTCCCTAAACTTTACTAAAACTAATTTCATGCTAGTTAAACCAAAAAGGAAAAAAGATGGATGCATAGTTATTAAGTTTAGCAACACTGATGGTTCATCCATCCAAATTGAAAGGAAAAGTTATGTTAAGTACCTTGGAGTTATTCTCGACGATTCACTGTTGTGGAAACAACAAATATCTTACGTCAACTCGAGAATATCTCGAAACGCTGGAATAATTCTAAAGCTTAGACACTATCTACCTTTGAAACAATTAAGACAAATCTATTTCAATTTAATATATCCTTATATATCATACGGCATAATAGCGTGGGGTAGTACGAACAAGACAAATATCCAAAAAGTACAACGAAAACAAAATCATATTTTACGAATAATGTTCTTTGCCAGGCTTTATGGCAAAAATACTGATAGTGCTCAACCCTACTTCAACATTTTAAATATATTGACAGTTTACAATATTTATCGCTTACATGTATTGATCTTTGTACACAAATGGCATAATGGATTATTACCAAAATGCTTTACAAGTATGTTTTCACAAGTTAAAAACGTGCATTCATACAATACACGATACGCAAGAAATGAAAATTTATACAAACCAAAAGTTAAAACTAATGTGGGCAAACAAACTCTTTATTACATTGGCACTGATTTATGGTCTGATCTTCCTATTGAACTGAAAATATTAAGTACGCGTTTATTTAATAAACAAGTAAAAGCTTACTTACTATTTGAACAAATCTCAAAACACTCATAAATTCACTCATAAATTTTGCTATTTACTAAATCAATCACTTGTAACTCTACTTTACTTCACATAACTCTAAACTTTAACCTTCTACACCTGATATGTTGACATTAGTTATAATTATTAATAGTTATAATTATTAATTTTATTATTATTTACACTTTGCTTATACTGTTATCTTAATATATGCTCTTTGCACTTGATATTTCAATTTAGTAATAATGATAATATAATGGAGGCTAACTAGAAAACTCCCCAGTTTACTTAGCCTCCATGCTCTTTCACTATATTTTCTCAAAATGGTCTTTAACAAAACGCTTAAAATTATTCGTAAATATAGTGAATGAATTGTAAAACAAACAAATATATATATATATATTATATATATGTACACCAGTTATAATAATATATTTATAAGAGCGAATAAACTCATTTCATTTCATTTCATTTCATTTTTCATTTATAGGAGTGTATTCAGCCGATTTGTCTACATAAGTACCAACAGGGCCTCCAAAAAATCTTTATCGGTGCCCAGTGGTTTTTAACAAAAACAGGTCCTTGCGCAGAGTCCCACTTTGATGCCATGGGCTTTGTCAAGAGTGATGATAATGTCCTTCATCCAGACATCCAGTACGATTTTGTACCCATATCGGTTACCAAGATCAACAATAAACTGGTATCCAAGTGTCATGCTTATAGGGTAGGCATCCGTGATAATTTAACAAACAACTCCAAGAGATCGATCACATTTACAAACACGGCGAAACCCTTCTATTCCGGACAGTACTGAAACCAAAGAAAATGTCCGGTTTGGAGGGGGTTCCGGTTTACTGAGATTATAATATTATAAGAGATATTTTAGGAAAAAGTTAATTTTGGGACCAAAAAAAGTTGTTCTGTTCAAAGAGAATTTCGGTATGCTGAGGGTCAGGTATCGAGGGGTTTCACTGTGGAAAAAAACCTAGTCCTGAAGATAGTAGGCGTTGTACCCCCGTTCCTATAACTTAATAGTTTATATACATAATTCTTTCGTATTTATTATTTTTGTTCCCTCGAGAGTCACATGTAATTAATTAACTAAAACAATATGAAAATAATTCTGGTAGAGTAAACGCAGGAAAACCATGAAATAAAACAAAATACAAGCAAATGGGGATAATAGTTAACTGAGATTTGGCCAAAATATTAGTAGTAAGATTTTGATTTTGAAAATTGGGTTAATTTATGGGTTTCCTGCATTTGATCTATAAAATGTCATCGTGCTTCAGGGTCATCCTACAGAATAATTCTTAAATTGAAAATATTTGTTTCTGCAGAATTATCGGCCTGATTATCCCGAAGCATGCTGGCATTTCAGCGACGTCTCTAAACCATAACCCTTTTCATGTTGCATTTTTCATAAACTTTCAATTTTCTCATTTATCCACATCAAGATATCAGCCTCTTTGCAACGCCCGACAAGTAAAGGATTTATCAAGCTGAAATCCCGTGACCCGCGGGATCATCCCGTTATACAGCCGAATTACATGTCCACAGAATATGACCGTGAATTAATAAAGACAAGCATCAAAATAGCAAGAAATGTATTCGCTCAGGATGGGTTCAAGCCATTCAGGGGGAAGGAGTTAACCCCAGGTAAGGCTACTTAGGGGGATGGGGTGACAGCAAGGTTTTTGTAATTATCTAAATTATCGATTTATAACAAACCTGAGCTACTTGAAGTTCATCGGTTATTTGCTCAACATAGTCGTTTGAAAATGATGAATGAAAACATTGATTCATATTGTTCTCTATCGGCCAATCAAATAGCTATTCAAAACCACTTCATTTCTTCTGAATATTTTGCTGACTCTTCTTGTATTGGGATTTTCAGCTAGATTTGGATTTGGAATTATAGGACAAACGAAAATTAGGCTGGGAATTGTGACTTGATCATTCCCCCTCTTTGTAGACCATGGTTAAGACTACTGCACGGGCGGAGAGACTACAGTGTTAGTGACGTAATAACAACCCTAACCCTAACACTGAACTCTCTACGCCCGTGGAGTAGTTTCTTCCTAGAATCATGCCAAGACATTATTCACCGAGCGGAGAGCGTACAATGTCAGTGACGAAACAATAAACCCTTAATCTAAACCTAACGCTGTACGATCTTCACCCGGGGAATAGTGTTTTCCCAGAGAAATGCCAAGACATTATTCACCGGGAGGAGAGAGTACAGTGTTAGTGACGAAACAATAACCCTTAATTTAAACCTAACACTGTACTCTCTACGCACGTGGAGTAGTGTCTTCCTCAGGACCCTATAATAATAACGCCTTTGTAATTTTGCCCCAGGAAGCCACATCCAATCTGAAGATGATCTCGATGGCTTCATCCGGGACAGCATAACTACAAATTATCACCCATCATGCACCTGTAAAATGGGCGAAAGCTCTGACGTCACAACTGTTGTTGACAACCAGACGCGTGTCCATGGAGTCGAGGCTTTGCGAGTTGTTGACGCCTCTGTCATGCCGAGTATAGTCAGCGGCAACCTTAATGCTCCCACGATCATGATTGCTGAGAAAGCGGCTGATCATATCCTTGGCAACGAGCTGTTGCCTAGGGAATATGTACCGATTTATGAAGTCGACGAGAAGAGAACTGAAAGAGAAAGAGTTAATATGTAACGAAAAAAATTTTGAATGAAAAACAACTGAAACATCGTGAAAGCATAGAAGCAATAGAGTATAAGATAAGAAAAGGAATCGCTAGAACCCTTTTTAGTTTTTACTGAAATTGCATTTACAGCCTATTGATAATCCAAATATATCCTTTCAATCAAAATGATTATTGAGAATTGAGATACAGCACTATTTTATTACTTTTGATATCGAACTTTTAAAAACACCAAAAAAATTTCTTTCTTTTCTTTTTTTCCTGAAATAAGATCTTCGTTGTAAAGAGTAATTAAAAAGAGACTATGATAGATAAAAACTATTACTTCTCTTATACGTTATACTGTTCTCTGGTCCAACACAAATCATTCGAGCGAGATACCAAATTTGCAGAACTACCTTGGTGTCTACCTTGTAGACTTTTCAGTGGGTTTGACACTGTTTTTGTGCCCGCAGAAAGCGTTGTCTATTTAACACGGCGAAATCGTACCTAGCTCAGACTGAAACGACCGAAACGTTACCCCCTTACAAGACAAATAGCCGTACGCTGTCCCAGGCAAAAAGTGTATCAGGAAATGATACCCTATCTCAGACCTAAAAGCCGCAAAAAAAAAAAAAAAAAAAAAAAAAAAAAAAAAAAGTCCCTATAAGGCGGCACTTAAAGTAACACTTGCATAAATGAGTGGAAGCTATAGCTTTGAAATAAACAAAACATAAAAGTAGGTCGTTATGTAGGTCGATCAAGTCAATTAGCTAATAGTCCATATTATATAGCAGTACTGAATGATGGTCGAATAATTTGTAGTTCATTTGTAAAAGGTATTGTCTTTTTTAAATAACTGATAAAACGTGGTTTTGAACAAAAGTGTTGTTTTCCTTTATGAATATTGAAATTTTATGACTTAGTCTAGATATTTTGTTTAAAATTGTTCTGCTCATCTCCGATATTTACCGTTGTAATTTTGTTCTTATCAGTACGTTGTCCTGAAGATGGCCGCGTTGCCGTAAAATTAAACTGCACTCAACATGTCTAGCGCGCGCGTAGTGCGTTTTAAATTCTCCCGCCATGTTCCTAGGGGTTGGGGGGCCGGTGTTTTAATTAACCATTGCATGACCGCTAATTGTCTAGTTAATAAGGAAAGTTGGTTTAGGTATGAAAGCGAATTTGCATACAACTTACAGTGAGAAAAAAAAAAAAAAAAAAAAACGACACCAAAATCGTTTAATGTAGAGAAAATATGCATTTGCCAATTTGAAGCATTTCATTACATAGTCATTAAGGTAGGATACGTAATCCTGCATTTCATAAATATTTTCATGTAAAAATGTTAGGGTGTCCAAGAAGTATCTTTTCGTGCAAAGTACTGTTTCATCTTATATAAATTAAAAGTAGTCCAGTATAAATAAGAGTTTGGCCGTTATTTTTATAATCTCAGACCTGCTGAAGAGATTGGTATAGAGAGAGACGTCACAATGCAGGGGGTATCTAGCGAGGTTCAGAGTGCCCATGAACCCCCATCAAAGGCAAAGAATATGAAATAATCTAACAGCTTATAACGTCATAGTAACAATTTGATAAGTCAGGAGCCCCCCGGGGAGGCTTGTGCAGTTCCGGGAAATGTCGAGTAATTATCACGTGACTTCTTAGAAAAAATATTTATCAACACTATGAAAACCTATCTAAAAAACCTTAAAGAGCAACTGCAATGTTCTTTATGTAGCGACACGCTGATCGAGGCCAAACATTTTTCTTTAGGGACGGACCATTAGATATTTGAGGGGGAAGGGGGGGGGGGGGGGGGGGGGGGGGGGGGGTGTTTTTTTTTTTTTTTTTTTTTTTTTTTTTTGCAGGATATTTTCTTCCTCTTTGCACGGTATTTTTTCTTCGCACATCTGCCGTGCACGATATTTTTTTCCTCTTTTTAAGGCTTTGCTCGATATTTTTTTGGGTATTTGACCACCCCCCCCCTCCCCCCACTCATCTTATGGTCCGTCCCTTATATTGCGAATAATCGGTACACAGACATCACGCTATCGTCGAACTACAGTCACGCAAACTTTTCTTTTCAGACAGTTCCCGGAAGAGATTCCTCACGTGACCTCCCAGAAAAAAGAACGATCCGACCTTTGAATGCTTTTACCAGGCATTTGGAAGACAAACAAGCACCAGAAGCTGAAAATCTCATCTGAACACCATGGAAACCTATCTAGGAGAACTAAAAAAACAACTGCAATGTTCTCTATGTAACGATACGCTGATCGAGCCCAAGTTAGTCGACTGTTTTCATGTGTTTTGTAAGCTATGTATCAAGAGAAACGCTGAAGTCGTTCAACAAGAAGTCATCTTCAAGTGTCCTAAGTGTGAGTCAAAAACTCTGCTACAAGATCTAAACAATGTTGAAGACCTACAGATCAGTCCAGTGCATGCGAGAATCTTGGATGTTTTAATAGGGTTTGCAGAAAATAAGAAGATTTGTTCAGTTTCTTCGAGTCATCCTGAAGCAACATGGCATTGTCTTGACTGCGATAGATCACTATGCGAAGAATGTCTTCGTAGTCACTCGGAATTTATCAAGAATCATCGAGTCGTATCATTGTCAACTGACATGAAAATGAAAGATGTTGAGATACTTCTAAAAAAAGAACAAATCTGCAAAACTCATGGTGATCAAAATGTGGAATTATACTGTGAAGACTGCGATATGCTAATTTGTCTGCTCTGTTTGAAAGAACATCAACGCAAACACAAGACAAAAGCAAAGCAGGACATCATTGACCTCGAAAGATATTCTCTGTCTAAAAACCTTGAGCAAATCGAGAAAATGACTAATGACAAAAATGAAAAGAAACAACAAAAAGAAATAGCTTCAATAATTAAACGAGATGGAGAAAAGGCTAAAAAACAAATGAAAGAACTCGCTGAAAAACTAATCAAAAGAATCAAGGACAACGAACAACAACTTTTGGATAAAATTCAGCAAAGCATAACGAAGGCTGAACGAAACTTGAGAATAATCAACCATACTGCACAAGCACAAGAGTACATCAAGTACTTTATGGAAAACGGTACGGCAGGTGAAATGATCGACATCAGACATGATAAAACTTCCAAAAACTTCACCTACCACCCGTTTGATATATCTATGAGAGGAATAGAATTCAAGCCAAATGAAGACCTTTGCAAACAAATGGAACATGGCTTGGGACTAATACAAACATTGAACATTGATCCAAAGGTGAATTTAATCGATATCACACCGTCTGATTTGGGGACCACGACGGAAACACAGTTGATTCAGGAAGCTTTTGATAATTCCGTATGCAATAGCCCTTCAGTGACGATTGTAAAGCCTAAACAGATCTTGGAAATAACTGGACATTCTAAGCTCAAAGATGCATTAAATTCTGGATCGAAGATCTTTACAGGTATTGCAGTGAATAAAGCAAACAGTAAGATTGCTGTAGCAGATTATAGAGAACACTGTGTCAGAGTGTACAGCATGGAGGGAGAGTTGTTACTGACATATGGTTCCAAAGGCAAAGGATATGGACAGTTGAATGGTCCTGATGGCTTAGCATTTCTTAACGAAACAGATTTAGTCATTGCCGATGATAAAAATCATAGAATATGTACAGTGAACACTAATACAGGGCAAATGGTGAGATCGTTTGGTCGTAAGGGCAAAGCTAACGGCGAGTTTACTAATCCTAGTGGTGTTGACATTGGTGATGATGAGGATATCATTGTATGTGACTGCAATAACTATCGTGTGCAAGTTTTTACAAAGAATGGCGACTATCTGTGTCAGTTTAGTATACCAGACTGTCCTTACAGTGTAGTCACACACAATGGACTGTTCTACGTCAGCACCGAATCGGTGGTGTGTGTGATTGAGATGAAAGACGAACAATGTCCCACTACAGTAACCACCATTGGTGGCAAGGACTTCTCTGATGGTCAGCTACAGAGGCCTTATGGTCTAGCAATTGACAACGACAATAATCTGTTGATATGTGATCATAGTGCTCGTTTGATTTATAAGACTACCCTGGAAGGTCGTTATGTAGGTCGGTCAAGTCAATTAGCTAATAGTCCATATTATATAGCAGTATTGAATGATGGTCGAATAGTTTGTACTTCCTTTGGAAAAGGTGTTGTCTTTTTTAAATAACTGACAAAATGTAGTCTTTTTTTACTCGGACGAAGGACTGACGTCCGAAACATCAGTATCGCGATCATAGTTTACCTCATATTTTACAAAAGTTTTTTTTTACAAATGAAAACATCAAATAGACTCTGGTAGATCTTAGGAACATGTATGACTAGATATTTTGTTTAAAAGTGCCATTCTCATCTTCAATTGTTGATTGTTGTGATTTCTTTTTTTTTATAATTTGACCTGAACATGGCCACGTTGCCATAAATCAAAAGCCGATACAACTAACAAATCCAGCGTGCTCTTTTAATTCCTTCGCCACATTCCCTGGGGTTCGAGGGCCGGGGTTTCATTTATCTATTGCATGGCTACTACTTGTCTCGTTAATAAGAAAAGTTGAATTGAGGTCCTTACTATAAGAAATAAAACAACTTCAAAATGTTGTAATGTAGGGAAAACATCTATCTACCCATTGAAGCACATCAGTACAAATATTTACAGTTTCAGGTCACGTAATCCAGCATTTCACAAATATTTTGGTCGCCAAGTTATCTGATTGTGCAAAGTATCGTTTCATTTGATGTAAAATAAACAGTATTACAGTACAAATAAGAATTTGGCCGTTAGTTTTATCATTCCAAACCTGCTGAAGAGATCGGTATACAGAGAGACGTCACATTGTACGGGATATCTAGCGAGGGTCACAGAGTGCCCATGAACCTCCATCAAAGGCAAAGAATATCAAATAATCAGTTTTTGACTCCATAGTAACAGTTTGTTAAGTCAGGAACACCCTGGGGAGGCTTGTGCAGTTCCGGGAAATATCCAGTATTTATCACGTGACTTCTTAGAAAAAACCCTTTATCGACACTATGGAATCCCATCTGAAAAAAAACTTAAAGAACAACTACACTGCTACGGTGTTCTTTATGTAGCGACATGCTGATCGAGCCGAAACATTTTTTTATATTATACATTGCGAGTAATCGGTGCACAGACGTCACGCTATCGTCGAGCTCCAGTCATTCAATCTTTTCTTTTCAGACAGTTCGTTCCCGGAAAAGACTGTGCTTCTCCCCCCCCCCCCCCTCCCCCCCTCTCCCCCCAAAAAAACAAGTATTGGTTCCTGGAAGAGATTATCACGTGACTTCCCAGAAAAAAAGCAACCGTGAGTGTAGACTCTTCCTCAGTCTCTCGCTCCGTCGCTACGCTCTCCGCATAGAGACTGTTACACCAGAATCTCGCAAAGGATTATAGGTCCCACAAATGTGGGACCCGGGATGCTTTGCGAAACATTAGTAACAAGTTTGAACAAGAACACATAGAACAAAAACACAGACCGGGGCATGGTCCCACGGGCCACTGTACATGCCGCCAAAGTCAAAATTACTTTGATTTTATTGTCGTGTAAGCTCCAATTACGATTCAATCAATACATTTCACGAAATATTAAGCTCAATATGTACAGGCATTTTATTCACAACCAATAGTTCAATAAAGATTGATTTCGATACGTTTTACCTACGTGTTTTACAAGTGATCGGGTTCGAAGTTTGCGCTCCATTTGTAAGCAAAGTTTGGAGCTCTAAAAGTCAAAGAAACAGACTTCACAGGGCAAAAAATACTTCCTGAGAATCTCAATAAATACCATGCATGTTCATTTGTGAGCCAAGATGCTATAATTTAAATTAAAGGCGCAGTAACTGCGCATGTGGTACCCCTATAAAAGCGATCTTAAAATAGAGAAAAAACGTTACGACAGACGATAGACAAGAAGGAAACGTTGTACATTGCCGTAGGAATGTTATTGTACATGGGCTGACTTTTTAAAAAAATCGCTTTGAGAAAGCATCGACTGCACATGTAGTTCCTTCTTAAAATATCGCCATGAAGATAGGCCTAAAACTTCAAAAATACTTGAAACGACTTTCATAATGTAAATTAACGAAAAACCGCTTGGAAATAAATATTTTGGTTGTTAAATAAAGATAAATTTCGACAAAAACTTACCACTGATTGGTGTTCTCCTCTGAAATCTGTAAACGGGCCACGCCAGATCACCGAAGTTGTGTGTGGTACTTAGAGTCGAGGCTGCACATTGCGTCATCAGATGTCGAATCATCGAAACACACAATTTAGCTTATCAATCTTCCTAACTACTCATAAAATTTCATTTCATTATTCGTGCCCAGAAGAAAGTAACAGCGAATCGGTTACGTCCACTGTAAAACTGGCTGATTGCTGATTTGTGACATTTGCTATTTGTAAGCCGTGGGATCCCCGTGGAGGCCAGGTCGCGAGGCCGGCCGCCATCTTGTGTTACACTCTTTCATTCACTCATTTGCGGCAACATAGTGGTACTCCGTCTATGACTAGGAGTACCACAAAAATGAACCAAAAAATGACCGTTATATTACCAGCGACAATGGTTGAATTCCACTGCTCAACGTTGTCATTGTTTATAAATTTTGTGATTTGCATACGACCAATAGGAATTCAGCTACGAATCAGATTCTAACGGCCAATCAAAGACTCGCTACTATTCTGGTGTAACAGTCTCTATGAGCTATGCGGAGAGCGTAGCGACGGAGCGAGAGACTGAGGAAGAGTCTAGAGTCTACCGTGAGTGTCTAGTTTATCTAGGCGTTCCTGGAAAATAGGTCCCAGTCTCAATTTTTGGTTGGGAAACGCTGTCCCTAGCTGTATGTAATTTTGTCAATTTTACAAGCCGTTTACAAGTATCACCAAGCATAAGAAACAGGAAAACTTATCTGAACACTATGGAATCCTATCTTGGAGAACTAAAAAAGCAACTGCAGTGTTTTCTATGTAACGACACGCTGATCGAGCCCAAGTTAGTCGACTGTTTTCATGTGTTTTGTAAGCTATGTATCAAGAGAAACGCTGAAGTCGATCAAGAAGAAGTCATCTTCAAATGCCCTCAGTGTGAATCAAAAACTCTGCTACAAGATCTTAACGATGTTGAAGACCTACAGATCAGTCCAGTACACGCGAGAATCTTGAAAGGTTTAGAGTTGATAGAGAATCAGAAGATTTGTTCAGTTTCTTCGAGTCATCCTGAAGCATTGTGGCATTGTCTTGATTGTGAGAAATCGCTCTGCGAAGAATGTCTTCATAACCATTCTCAATTCATTAAAAATCACGAAGTTGTTTCACTGTCTGACTTGAGGAAGGAAGACATCGACAAACTGCTAAAAAGAGAACCTCTTTGTAAAACTCACGACAATCAAAGTGTTGAATTATACTGTCAAGACTGCGATATGTTAATTTGTCTGCTCTGCTTGAAAGACGATCATCAAAACCACAAGACAAAAGCAATGCAGGACATCATTGCCGTCGAAATAAATTCCGTGTCTAAAAACCTTGAACAAATCGACAAAATGACTACTGACGAAATGGAAAAGAAACAACAAGAAGAAATATGTTTGATCATTGAAAGAGACGGGGAAAAAGCCACAAAACAAGTGAAAGAACTCGCTGAAAAACTAATGAAAACAATCAGGAACAACGAACAACAACTTTTGGATCAAATTCGGGAGAGCACAGCAAAGGCTAAAAGAAATCTCCGGATCATTAACCATAACACCCAAGCTCAAGAATACATAAAATTCTTTATAGAAAATGGTACTGTAAGTGAAATGATGGACATACGACACGATAAATCCTCTCAAAACATCACAGACTACTGCCCCTTCGATAAAACTATCGGAGGAATAGAATTCAAACCAAATGAACATCTTTGTGAACAAGTGGAACACGGGCTGGGACTAGTAAATTCGCCATTGAAGAAGACCACAGATCCAATGATGAGTCCAATCAAAGTTGAATTGGACGCCATGAAGGAAGCAGAGCTGATGGTAGAATTTAAATCGTCAGAAGAACAACTCTCACATGAACGTCTTGAAAATGTAGCAATGCAGTTAACACCAGAAGATGAATTGAAAGTAGACGAGCTACAGATGACAGAAGACAGTGACAATGCAGTGCACTTTGTACCAGCTGTTCCTGGTCAGTTGACAGCAGATACTAAACTACATGGCAATCCTGCATGCAATAGACCTTTAGCAAAGTCTCAAAAAAGCACAAAAATGGCATTGAATACTGGATTTGAGGACATAAGGGGCATTGCAGTGAATAAAACAAACAGTAAGATTGCTGTAGCAGACTTTTCTTCACACTGTGTCAAAGTATTTAAGATGCAGGGATATTTGTTGCTGACATATGGAAGACTAGGCAGTGGAAGGGAACAGTTGAATTGTCCACATGGCTTGGCATTTCTTAACGAAACAGATTTAGTCATCGCTGATCATAAAAATCATAGAATATGTACAGTTAATACTTCGACAGGAGTAATGGTGCGAGCTTTTGGTCGTAAAGGAACATCGAATGGCCAGTTTACTAATCCGTGTGGTGTATACGTAGATGATGATGAGAATATCATTGTGTGTGACATGTGGAACCATCGTGTGCAAGTGTTTAGAAAGAATGGTCAATATCTGTACCAGTTTAGCATACCAGGCAAACCGTATAGTGTAGTGAAACACAATGGACTGTTCTATGTGAGTGACAATGCAGTGGTTCATGTAATTCGGATGAAAGACAACCAGTCACCCACAATAGTATCCACCATTGACAGTCTGCAGTGTCCCAGGGGTCTAGCGTTAGACAATTATAATAATCTATTGATATGTGACAATGATTTGATTCATAAGTTTTCATTGGATGGTCGTCGTATGGGTCAGTCAAATCAGCTGTTCGATACTTCTTATTACATAGCAGTGTTGAATGATGATCAAGTAATTGTCAATTTTTTCGAAGGAATGGTGGGCTGTGTTTTCTGACATTGACCGAGAATTGCAGCACACGGTACGTCTTTGAACAAAGATCGTTGTTTCGTTTGGCATTATTTGAAAATACAAAAATCATTGCGCATTCAACGTTCCTCTGTCTCTAGTGCTAAAAGGAACATTTTGAAGGGAATAGGTTTATGTGACTTCACGAAAACTTAAAATACATGAAACAGGGATCGGAAAGCATTTGTTGTCGCTTTTTATCGCTTATTTGGTATTTTAGATTTTCATAAAATCGCACAAAGCTATTGCCTTCAAAATGTTCCTTTTAGCACAATAGGTAGGGGAAATTTTAACACAATTCTTTTGTTTTGTTTTCGAGTAATAATTTAGATCATTTCAAATATCTCAAAATCTGCTCGTTTTAAAACTCCCCACAAATGGAGGCATGCAACATATCAACATGTAGTATGAACCATGTTGTTGTTGAATGCCTTCATAACGGCTAAAATTTTAGTCTGAGTAAAAACTATTATGACGTCACAATCACGTGTTACACAGTCCGATCTCGCCAAAAGGTTAATTACACAAAACTTCAATTCCTATGCAACTCATGTGTACAAAAAAAAAAAAAAAAAAAAAAAAAAAAAAAAAAAGAAATCCATTATAGTGCATTTTAGCAAAAGCGTTTCAAACACGAAAGGTAGAGGGTACGCGTCTCGGGGTCCAGTCGCCTTAAACACCTCATTCTTTTATTCTTATTCACTTACACCGACAAAGGACTAACGTCCGAAACGTCAGTTTCTTACAAGCCTTTACGGTGAATCAGCTTACAAACTCTTCCAATTAACTGTCTCATTAGAAACAACTACGTAGTGTCAACTGTATTAGATTCGTTTTCGAATGAGTGGGAAACAGTACTGTATCGTATCGTAACCGTAGTTTCTAAGAAAACATTCGAATTACCTGTCGTATCGTAGCTGTATCGTAACAGTACCGTTTCACACTCATGCGAAACGACTCTAATATTGTATTGGATCGGATGTAATAATGTTCATTGAGAACAATAAGTCCGATGTTTATTTCGTTCTAAGGTTCCAAGTATCTATAATTTTTTAACAAATATTGTAGAGCGGTTATCAGTGAACCGAAGCATATTTATTAGCTATTGAACTACAAAAGGAACACAGGGAAAAATTAGCTCGCTATTTAGTAGAGTGCAAACACTAAATGTGTGCAACAGTTGTCACTATTTAGTGGTAAATAGCACCAATTAAACAAAAGAAAACAATAGAAAACAATAGAATTAGCATAAAGTAGCACTATTTAGTGGTATTTATGTTGCACACTTTTAGTGTGTGCACTCTAGTAGCACTAATTAAACAAAACAATACTCAAAAACGACAATATTTTATTGTGCGTGATAAATAAAATTGCTAGAAAACACGACTTCCTTTGCGTACTGGGTATTTTAGTTAGTTGTGTCTGCCTTTTGATTGACTGAATTGTCTTGTTTATTTGCGTATGATAGTATTTTCACACATCCTATGCTAATAAGTTCTAAAAAATGCTAATGAGAATTGCACGTGGGAATGTAAGCTTTGAACAGCAAAGACAAAGGCAAGTTTGATCAGATTATTATCGTAAACGTTTCACTTTTCGTTAGAAGAGCATAAAATGTTTGTTTTAACTACCTTACTGCGTCTTCTTTACGTTAGTTGTGCACCGTAGTGTAAATACGTGCAATGCTCATTAGCAGAGCTCATCTGGCTCATTAGCATTTTTTAGTACTCAGTAGCATAAGACAGCTCGTTATGTGAAAACGCTTTAATAGCTACTAGTCAGAGTGATTTTTATATAATAGTAGGAATAACTGAACTTGACAGTCAACCAACAAGGGATCTTTCCTTACAAGTAAATGAGCGGATCTCAGAAACATTAATGTCTTCCTTTGAAGTTGTATCTAGTGATGTTGTGATGAAAGCCATAAATAGTGCTCCTTCAAAATCGTGCTCACTTGATCCAATACCAACGGACATATTAAAGAAATGTGGTGCACTACTACCATCCATTACATCTATGGTTAATCAGTCGTTACTAACAGGTGTTTTTCCATCACAGTTCAAACATGCACTTATCACACCATTGATAAAAAAGCCTGATGCTGACCGTGAGGTACTCAAGAACTACAGGCCTATAAGCAACTTACCTTTTATAGGTAAGATAATGGAACGAATAGTGTCGACTCAGCTTAATTACCATTTTTTGGTCAACGACCTGTACAGTACTTTCCAGTCTGCATACAGATGCAATCACAGCACAGAAACAGCCATGCTTCGGATAGCAAATGACATAAATTTGGCGTTGGATAATCATGATGATGTTATTCTTGTACTTTTGGATCTTTCTTCTGCATTTGACACCATTGACCATACCATCTTGGTCAATAGACTTCAGAGCAAATATGGGATAACAGGTACAGTACTGGACTGGATTAAGTCTTATTTGGGTTTACGAACACACTCAACTATCATCCAAGATACATCCTCTGATGCTATAAGACTGACATATGGTGTCCCACAAGGTTCGGTACTGGGACCTCTTTTATTTTCCTTATATGTTGCTCCCATTGAAGATGTTATATGTGCTCATGGTCTCCAACCTATGATGTATGCCGATGATACGCAAGTTTATTTGGTAGTCAAAAGATCTGATCCTATACCAGCTTTAACAAAAATAGAAAATTGTGCAAAAGATATAATCAGCTGGATCATGAATAATAAACTTGTCTGTAACAGCAGCAAAACTGAAGTTATCCATTTTTCCTCTCGTCATCTTCCAAGTCAGGCCATTCGATCTATACATATTGACGACAATTTGATTTTGACAAAATCAGATGTTCGTGATTTGGGAGTGCGACTGGATAATCATCTTACGATGGACATACATATAAAGAACATTTGTAAATCTGCTGCTATTGCATTGCGTCGTATTGGTAACATAAGGAAATACTTGGACATGGGCAATACAGAAAGACTAATCCATGCTTTGGTGACATCTAAAATTGATTACTGTAATAGTTTGTTGTATGGTCTTCCAGAGAAATACCTTGGAAAGCTGCAACGAATCCAGAATTCTGCTGCTCGTATAGTTACAAAAACTACGAAGTCCGAGCACATCACCCCTGTTCTACGCAATCTTCACTGGCTGCCAGTGTCTAAGCGTATCATTTTCAAACTTATGCTAATAACCTTCAAATCTGTCAACCTAATGGCTCCCAAGTATCTGACAGATCTTCTTCAAGCATATAGACCAGGTCGATCACTTCGCTCATCAGCCGATCATTTACGCTTGAAAGAACGAAGGTTTAGAACTGACAGCTATGGTGGCAGGGCTTTTAGTGTATGTGCTCCAGGATTATGGAATCGGATACCACTTGAAGTACGTGAATCGCCATCGTTAGATGTCTTCAAGTCGCGGCTTAAGACCTATCTCTTTAAAAATTTAATTCAATTATCTTTACCATTGTTATTATTATATATTTTTAGTGAATAGATCATTTATTATAATTTTGTAAATTAACAATTGATAAATTGTAAGGCGCATCGAGAAATATTGGGATGCGCTTAACAAGAAATGAATTATTATTATTATTATTATAACTAATAGTTTATAGTTAACCTTAAAACTATTGTTGTCTTTTGTTGTTTATCAACTTCTACAAACTAAATGGTGTATTTTCCTTGACGGTCATATGAAAATCACTCCATTTGTTAGTATTTAGTTTGTTTTCATTTCATGGTTTTTCTGCGTTTGCATTATGAGACACGAGCCAAAAAAATACATTAGGGCGGCACGCATGAGCTGACAGGTAAGTCAGGCTTGTAGAGGCATTTTTCTGCAGATAATCCAAGAGATTTGTTATCAAGTATCAATAATATTTATTTCTATCAAACTCTATGGTACAGCTTGTGATCAATATGTTAGAAAATGTAAAATTTTACACAAATGGAGCGAAGAATGGACGACTTCCACTGAAAGACCAAAAGATGTCGAACATGTTTGTAAAATGTGGCTCACCAATGAAACAAGCAAACAACTAAAGAAACAAGCAAATCCACCAAATTTCAACTTCCAACACACAAAATAATTTAAAGGCCATATAAAGTTTTAATATTTGTTTGAAAGAAAAAAAAAAAAAACGACACTGGTGGCGCGTTTTTCGAACAATTCTTAAAAGAGTTCAATTCTTAAAATCACTGAACTTTCTGTGCAATCTAGACAAAAATATTCTCTTACGACTTTTTATTTCTGGTCTCGTCATTTCTATGTTCTTTTTTTTATTATTTGTTCTTGTTTAGTTTTTTTTTTCATTTCGTCAGCTTGTCTTTCTAGAAGTAGATTTCTTTTCTTCCCAGGTACGATATTTCATAAGAGCTGTGTTTAGCATTACATTTAAATGATCAATAAGCTGGAATAAAATATAGAATATAATCAATAATTACAACAAAGTTACAACGAACAAATCCAACTTCTGCTAAAGTCCATGATTGCGGAATAGGTTTATGAAACGTCGAGCGTTTGTCGTGTCGATTCTAAATGTTGAATTTTGAAAATGAGAAGTACAGAGCCTGAATCATCGACCACTGGAACCGGTTGTACGAAGCTTGGAAAGTTATCCACTCCAAAGGATTTCTTTAGAATTCATCTGCTGGATAGCAATAGTCCAGTTTCATGTTCTTCATTGCTCAGGCTAAGCCTCGATAGTATGTGATATATTCTTTTGTACGAGGTACATCCCGTGGGAATGCACCAATCCAAGAACAATATAAATACCAATGGTTTTGCCTTGACTCTTTTGTTAATTTACCTACAATTGAGGCTTAGCCTGAGCAATGAAGAACTTGAAACTGGTCTATTCATCTACCCTGCGTACCTAGAGGCCGCGAAGCGCTGAGAAAGATAAGCGCCTCTCTTCTCTCTCTCTTTCTCAGCACTTCGCGGCCTCTGGTACTCAGGGTACGATTCATCCGGTGGATAACGATATCCATGTTCGTACAGCCGGTATTGATGTTTATTTCATGTACTGAGTTTTTACTTACGTATAATTCTTCTTGTGGTAATTTGACTTTTAATTGTTCGAGTTTATTATCGCGGTATTTCTCCAGACTATGACCCATTCGAACGAGCTACAGACAAATAACAGCCGTATATAGAATGATTGGATGTAATAAAACAAATGAAGACAGAGTACACGCACTATAGTGCAAACAATAAATCCATGAAACACTAATTACTAAATAGTACAAAATAGTGCTAATTGAACAAAAGAAAACAATAGAATTTGCATAAAATTGTACTATTTAGTATTTTAAAGTTTCACGGATACAGTTGTCAATATTTAGTAGTAAATAGCACTAATTAAACAAAAGAAAACGATAGAATCAGCATAAAATAGCATTATTGCACTCTAGTAAATGACTTCACGCATAATACCAGCGCTCAACCAACTGAGCCAACCCGGACAAAGTTAAAATGCTTTTCATACTAAGGGATTCTTTCTCATACATACCTTTTCTTCAAGGAATGGTGTTGTTGTGGGGAAACACAACCAGAAATGTCTCAGTAGCTCACCTAAAGCATTGTACTGCTGCTTCAGCTCAGACGACAACGATTCAGTCAAGGCGTCTAAAATCAGAAGAAAACACACAAAAAAAATCAGTGCTATTCCCTCATAAAGATACGGGAAATCTTTACGGTACATGAGGTGACAGAGATACGGGAAATCTTTACGGCCATATGAGGTGACAGAGATACGGGAAATCTTTACGGTATATGAGGTGACAGAGATACGGGAAATCTTTACGGTACATGTGGTGACAGAGATACGGGAAATCTTTACGGTATATGAGGTGACAGAGATATGGGAAATCTTTACGGTATATGAGGTGGCAGAGATACGGGAAATCTTTACGGTATATGAGGTGGCAGAGATACGGGAAATCTTTACGGTATATGAGGTGACAGAGATACAGGGAATTTTTACGGCTCATAAAGTAATAGAGAGAACTGGGAACAAGTTATCTACGTACTTACGCTGTAAATGAGTTCGTGACGTCATATCCATCATCGAACCTCCTGGTGACATCTCAGTTAACACGTGACAGGCCTGGTCACTTGACAAAACCTACGTCATTAACCATATTTGGCAATATAAAATAAAAGTAAAAAAAGAAGTAGATATATTGATTCCCTCGCAGTCGTTTTTAGTTTCGGACCCATTCCCCGTGGGGAGGGAATGGATGGACCGTAGGGGAATGGGCCCGTAACTACATACGACTGCGAGAAAGTCTAAGAAATATACGTGACGTCAAAATCTCGTGAGAACAAAAAAGCACGAGTCGCAGTCGAGTGCGTGACTGATGTTGTCATTGACATTGACGAGTACAGAATGTTTTTATATGATAACAATAGGATAACATTTTGTTCATTTTATTTGCTGTTTGTTAACATGGCGACTTAACGTACATAGTCATTGAAAAGACCCACGTCAACTTTACGTCTGTACTTTAAAGTCAAAACACGTCAAGCATACCCACCAAAAAATCATTATTGATTCCAATCTTTGAATCTTGATTTGATTATTCGATTTGAATATTCAATTTTGAAAACGACCAGTCTAATGCAGTAGAAACAAGAAGTAGCCTTTTGAGACTTTTGAAATTTGGAAATCTTAAACTGAAAGATTAAACTGTCTAGAAGCTCTCGCTGAAGTATTTCTTGGCTTGACAAAAGAAAGTTGTTCTTTTGCTCATTTAGGATTCCCCTTGTAAATACGTTATTTTGAATTTTCTAGACTTGTTTTCAAATTTGATTACTGGAATCGAATAATCAATTCCATATTCGATAAATGAAATCAATGATGAACTTTTGGTGGGTACACTTGAAGTGGTTTGACTGTAAGAGCACGTGTCTCCTATGGCGACACATAGGCTAAATGACTTGGATTATAACAGAATAAGCAGTGTCGATAAGTTGATAATAAACACTTAGCATTGCCTCTGTAAGTTGTGGGGTCCACGTGCTGACTTCATATTTACAGTGATCTAGAGCTGTACGGCTGTCAATCGTACTTTTACTAGAATGACTTGAATACCCATTCTGTGGACAGACAGACAATTGACATAGATCAGACAGAAAGACAATAAGATACACAGACAGACGGACAGACAGACAACTGACATAAAATCAGACAGAAAGACAATAAGGTATACACGGACAAACAGACAGACAATCACACAGACGGACAGAAAATAAGACACAGACATACGAACAGACAGGCAATCAGACGACTGAAAGAAACAACTTTGACACAATGTATGTTAATTGTCAGCAGTGATTACACAAGCACAAGAGAGGAAATGAAGTTGAGAAGAATGAATGAATGAATGGATGAATTGAGTCGAAGAATAAATAAATAAGTCAACTAACGAGCTGAAGAACGGAACAATGCATGAATGAATATATGAGTGAATGAATGTATGAATGAATGAATGAATGAATGAATGAATGAATGAATGAATGAATGAATGAATGTATGAATGAATGAATGAATAAATGAATGAATGAATGTATGAATGAATGAATAAATGAATGAATGAATGAGCGAGAGAGTGAATGAATGAATGATTGAATGAATGAATGAATGAATAAATACCTCATTTCCAGAATTCTGTGTAGAGTATTTATTAGCGCTAACTATCTTTAAGCTTTGAGGTTGGACTCGTTTCTCTTCTTGTAAATCTTCATATTCAATGACTTCCCGAACTCGACTCTATAAGAACATATTTACCAATAATTGGTTTCATAACCTCAACATGTCCTCTTGATCTTTTATATCTTCACTCTTAGATCCACTTTAATTCTGTGTGCCTTTTCAACCTTTTTCAAATTCATTCTAATCTACAATTAAAGTTTGTTAACCTTTTTCCAATTCATCCCGAACAACACTTTATTTTTGTGAGCCTTCAGTTCAATTTCATTCTAATCTACACTTACAACCAAATTCGTTGTATCGCGACCCGCCGTTTTAAAACTTTTTATTTGGTCTTTTCTGAACCGTCAATCAAATTCAAAGGCAAGTAAGTTTTAGATTAACCAATGACAGAACATGTTATGGCAAGCTCCGCCCTGTGAAAATGATTGACCGTTCAGAAAAGACCAAAATGAAAACAAAGTTTTGAAACAGCGGGTCGGCGATACAACGAATTTGGCTGTAAATTTGTTTGTGAACCTTTTTCCAATTCATCCCGATCAACAATTTATTATTGTGAACGTTATTCAATTTCATTCCAATCTACACTTTATATTTCATATCCACTTTATTTTTGTGTACCTTTTTTGCAGGCGGTTCCACAGAGGCGTTCTTAACGCCGTTCTGCTGCACCTCTGTCTCTTTGTTTGTTTGTGAAGGTCTGATATCAAACAAACAAATAAACAACAATTAATCTTTATCAAGAAAACAGACTTGTTTGTGCCAACATCTTTAGTTGATGTGTTGATGATGATGACAATGATGATGATGATTAAAATGGTGCTATTGGAGATGATGCGTGCATCTTGATGATAAGGATCAGTCGCAGCTTTAGGAGGCGAAAAAAAAAAAAAAAAACCCTTTCCTACCCCCTTTCCTTTGATTCTTGTATTCACCCGTGATGATTATCAAGATAATCTTAATACTGCTGATGGTGATAATAACATCGATGATCATGTTGCAGTTTTGAACTCACTGTGTACACTGTAGTACCATCAAGCTATGGTGATTAAGACGTCGAAATAACGATTGTCCTGAATTATTCTTGGATGACTGATCGGGTGTGTCATCTACTGGGGTACTACCATAGCCCTGAAGAAAATTAAAATATTACAATACAGACAGACGGACGGAGGGGCAGACCGACAGACAGATGGGTAGATACTATACAAAGAGAAACAGAGACACAAACACAGGAAGACAGACAGACAAAACAAAACGAAAACAAGACAAACAGACGAGCAGACAGACGGGCGCACGGACAGACAGACAGAAATATAAACAGACAGACAGACCGACAGACAGACAAAACACCGAAACCGAAAACAACACCGACAGACGACCAGACAGTCGGACGGACAGACCGACAGAAAGACACAGATAGAACGACGGATAATGGGTGTAACGACTCATCAGATGTGGCATGAAGTGTGAAGCACTACCATAACAACAAGCATTATGAAACTAGACAGACAAACAGACAGAAGTGAAACCTTTATTTAAACACGATAGTTCCAAAAGATAAAAACTTATTTACATGGAAGTCGTTATTTTACAAAAATAACGGGCGGGCGGGCAGACAGATAGACAGACAGTAAACACACAGTACATGGGCAAACAGAGGGCACAGGCAGAAATACAACGTGAGCCACAAAACTAATCCTTACTTCTTCAGGTAATGGCGAGACTCCAGTAAGATCTAACATATGATCCTTGAATGACAATATTCTACTTGTGAGCTGCTCTATAAAAACAAATGAATATGCAGTTTATGAATACGATACGATACGATACAATACGATACGATACGATAAGTTATGATACGATACAATATATGATAGGATACGATACAATACAATACGATATATGATATGATAGGATACGATACGATATATGATAGAATACGATACGATATATGATAGGATACGATACTATATATGAAAGGATACGATATGATACAATACGATACGATACAATACGATACGACATATGTCACGATACGATACAATACAATACAATACGATACGATACAATGTTTATTGTTAAGAACTTATATCATGCAGACACATCGTTATTGACATAATAACATTTGGAAGAGATAAAATCAATAAGACCTATCTTCCTTGTCAGGGCGCTCCGCTCGATTTCTCTCAATCTCCTAGTAACAATAGGTATGAGTGGAAGGATTTGTGCAATAGACCCCTCGCAGTTCGTTGGAATGCAGCTCAACTTGGAGGACAAAACAATGGATTTCAACTCCAAAGAGAGCAAAAATCTTTTGTTTTGTCCTCCAGATGGGGCTGCTTTGACGTCACATGCGTGGAAGGGATCTATAGGCTACTTTTCATAATTACTCGTGCCCAGGCCTATGGCCGCGGCACGAGGTAAAAAATGCTTGCCGAATTTTTTTTACTACTTCCAGTCGAGCACGATCCCATCGTGCATCTCGATGACTACCAACCACATGACCGATTCGTCAGCGGTAATCTTTCGTTCCATGTTTGTGCAGTAGACGACATTGTATTACAACTTTGTAAACGAAATTACTAACGTAAACATGGACTCTTTTGGCGAAAATTTCTACGATGATAACAGGAATCTATTGTTCTTTACTCGTCGGGATAATATGAATATTGGTAAGTTGTTTTTGGATGACGAGGAGATCTGTGAGATCGCTAACCCTTTCATTCGTGAGGGAGCTGTCTTAGCAGCAAAAAACGAACAGACCAACAAGTTATCTATGGTCGCTAACCCTTCCATTCGTGAGGGAGCTGTCCTAGCAGTAAAAGCGAAGAGACCAGGCAAGTTATCTATGGTCGAAACCTCTTCCATTCGTAAGAGGACTGTCTTAGCAGTCAGAAACGAAAAAATCAGTTGTAAAGTCAAAAATTCAAAGTATTACAAATCAACCAAAATAGTAAGTTTACAATATGTATCAAATCACTGCATGAAAGTTTCATTTTATGTACATAGATTTAATGTTACTAATTTATTAAATGCTGTACTAGAATTCAAAGTTTTCATTATTAAACAAATAAATACTGTTAGATGTTATTTTCTGTTTTGTAATTGTGTATTTTACTTGTATCAAATCCAAACATATTGTGTATCCAAGAGACAGCTGATGCTTTCAGGTGATATTGGGCTAAATCTTGGCCCTTTTGCACAAAACAATACCGTACAAACATTACCTTATATGACATTAAAGTCTAGATTAGCTGAACAAGGGTTACAATTATTAGATGTTGGTGGTGCAGGTGATTGCTTTTTTAGAGCAGAGTCACATCAGTTATATGAAGATCCTTGTTATCATGTATGTGTACGCACAGCTGGTGTTCAATATATGACAAATAATCCTGAAAGGTTTATTGAAAGCAACACTGAAAGTTCATGAGTAAGGTATTTAACTAGTATGTCTCATCAAGGTACATGGGCTGATGCACTCATCATACAGGCAGTCGCTGATGCATTGAATGTCACTATTCATATAACAGAGTCAAATGAGGGATTTGTACCAGTCACTATTATTAGCCCAACTAGTGCAGCAGATATTCCAGTTGAAATCAACATTGGTCATCTTGAAGAGTCTCATTATGTGTCAACGCGGAGGGTCATCCTACAATCACATCTTTCAATTTCATTAGAATCTGATTGTCATGGTGTTTGTATTCCTTTAAATAAACTATCAACAACATCTGTTTATACAATATGTGTATCTCTCATCAAATCATGCACTTACTGGAAAACTACAACATTTGATGCCATAAATGAACATTCAAATTTGTTTTACAATGATTTATTGTTACATAAGGCATCTAAAATACCAAATGTAATAAAAATATATGACGCAGACATCAATATACATTGCAAAGAACAATGTTGTAGTCAATTATAACAATCTTTTAGTGAAACACTGAGTGGTAAAATAGAAGAAAACACACAAGTTGATACTACTGGTTTTCTAATTTGTTTTAATGATCTTTCTATCAGTTGTGTTACACAACATAATGCAATCAGAGGTCTTGAATATTTTGCTTCAGTGAATGTAATTTCAAAATATAACCTCCAGAACACCGCTAAGTGCGCGAGTAAACGCTTCCTCTAAGCGTCTAGTTCACGGAAAAAATTATTATTCAATCAAGAATCACAAGAGTTTTCTGTATTTTACCTTGTTCGTCTTGTTTGGCACACTCTGTAAACATATCAGATGCAGTGATTTTAGATGTTCTATCTCGATGGAAGTAATGAGACTGAAAAAACTTCGTCCAGAACTCCTTCTCTGTCATCTGAAAACGGAAAACGACTATATAAACATGTATAAAGGCCGGTACACACGAGGTAGCTTGCTCCTGCAACATGCTCCCGCAACATGCTCCCGGAGCAAAGCTCCCTCGTGTGTACCAACGAAAAATGTTGTGCAACAAAGGGAACAAAACCCGGGAGCAAACGTTTTGTTGCGCAACCTTTTATGTTGGTACACACAAGGGAGCTTTGCTCCGGGAGCATGTTACGACAAAGAAGCGAATAGACGTCTTGCAGTTTGTTGGAATGCAGCTCAACCTGGAGGATAAAACAATGGATTTCAGCTCCCAAGATAGGGCTGCTTTGATGTCATATGCAATGCACCTATTCGTGCTGAAGGAAAAATGCAATTGATTTTCTAAACTCTACTGGGTGCTTTTTTGTAATCGCGCTGGCATGGAAATAAAAGCCAAACTTGTTCGCAACAAGCACATTGTTATCGATAGCCAGTGTTTCGTAAAAATATACACATTCAGCTGGAATTGACTTTGGCCAAATAAACAGTACTATTTCACAGGTATATCATTTGCACTCTAGGCCTTCTTAGGAATAGTTTATAATTTACAAATAAAATACCTTATCTGGAACAACTTCAGCATGTTTCTTTTTCACTAAAAAAAAATAAATAAAAATAATAATAATAATAATAATAATAATAATCAGAGAAAAAGCCTGGCTAATGTATAAACTGCAAGAACAAGGAATGAGCTGATTGGTCGGATGAATGTTTTACACTATTGTCCCGTCGCATGCCGGGTGAATTTGAAAACACAACTTTATAGCGATACTTCAGCTGACGTAAGTCTTTGTTATTCATATGTGCCAACCAGACAGTGATTGGCTGTTATTTCAATAGAGCTTATTGTTGTTCTGGTTGACACATTAGCATAACAATTTGTTTGTTTATAAACATGAATTATCGCTTTATTCATATGATTAGGCTTTCCGTCCACGATAATCCACATTAAAGATAAGGTAAATTAATTGAAATGCTGATTTCAGACCCTATAAGGAGAGACCTTATATAATTAATTAAATCATAGTTAATGTTACTATGATTAAATCTATTTTAAAAGCTGTTGAATAGGCAAATGTCATTATCGCGTCATTTTACTACAACTTCCAGCATTCTTTGCGAATTATCTTTCTTATTAAAATTCTTAATCCCTTTGGAGATTAACAGAACAATTAGTACTAATTGCGTTACAAAAGAAAGTAAGCAAAGCATTCTGGTAGTTGTAGTATGTGACGCTATAGTGCAGATCGCATATATACACCTAAATGCATCAAATACGTTGCTTTTTGGATAATTTCCAAACTTCTAAAAAGCTTATTTGCATTCATTAATTTAGCTTTTTTGACATTATATAAAAACATATATTACAAGTAACTTTTTGACTTGAGCACAGCTACTTAGGATAGTTTTATGTCAATAAACTAAGTAGCTGGGATCATGTCGGGTCTTCGGTGAAAAATATGATCCTAAAATGTACGGAGTCAGAATGGCGACCCTAAGAAGTCCCCCCTCCCCAAGGAACCGATCAAAACTGGCCTGATAAATAAACAGAATGTAAGAAAAAGTATATATTTATACCCTTAAAGATATGTTGAGAAACTGATGTTTCGGACTTAAGTCCTTCGTCGGCGTAATCATAAGGAATAAATCAAGTGATATTTGTTAAACTATCAATGACTCACCGGCAGGATACGTCCTGAAAATAGCTTCAATAGTATCAGCATTAAGGTTGTACTTGACTTCGTTACAACCTGAACTAACTGGTTGAGCATCACCCTGAAAACAGACAATTAAATGATCACTTTATTCGATCAATCAATCAATTAATGCAACTATCACCCAAACAACAAAATACTTGATCGATCAATCAATCAGTCAATCAATCAATCAATCAATCAATCAATCAGTCGATCGATCGATCGATCGATCAATCGATCAATCAATCGATCAATCAATCAATCAATCAATCAATCAACCAATCGATCAATCAACCAATCAATCAATCAACCATTCTATCATTTACTGGATCAAATAGTTCATTAATCAGACAATTTATCAATCAAGCATTTCATCAATCTATCAATCTTGATTTGATCAATCAATTAATTAACTAATCAATCAATCGGTAGTAAACTAAGTAATATTCAATGCTCTTATTTGTGAGTCAACGTTCAGATCATCAGGAGCATCAATAGGAAAATTTATTGAGCAAATTCAAGTTGTTTGAAAACAAAATCCTGCCAAGGACATATGATATTTTTCTCTACTAACATTTCTTTTATTACTACACACCGAACGCACTCATAAATTACTACTTTACTATGAAAAAAAAATGTTTGACAATATCACGAAACAAAGAGTGAAGACTAAATCAAAATACTCTGAAAAAATACTAAAGAAATATAGGCCATAAAATAAATAAATAAAAACGTAAACATTTTTCCTTTTGTGAGTAATCGGTACACAGATGTCACGCTATCGTGGAACTACAGTCACGTGTTCCGGGAAGAGATCTATCACGTGACTTCGCAGAAAATAAAATATTAATCAACCTTTGAATCCTTTTACAAGTTTTTTACAAGCTAACCAAGCATAAGAATCAGGAAATCCCATCTGAACACTATGGAATCCTATCTTGGAGAACTAAAAAAGCAACTGAAGTGTTCTCTATGTAGCGACACGCTGGTCGAGCCCAAGTTAGTCGACTGTTTTCATGTGTTTTGTAAGCTATGTATCAAGAGAAACGCTGAAGTCGACCAAGAAGAAGTCATCTTCAAATGCCCTCAGTGTGACTCAAAAACTCTGCTACAAGATCTAAACGATGTTGAAGACCTACAGATCAGTCCAGTACACGCGAGAATCTTGAAAGGTTTAGAGTTGGTAGAGAACCAGAAGATTTGTTCAGTTTCTACGAGTCATCCTGAAGCATCGTGGCAGTGTCTCGATTGTGAGAAATCTCTCTGCGAGGAATGTCTTCGTTATCATTCTCAATTTATTAAAAATCACAAAGTCGTTTCACTGTCTGACTTGAGGAAGGAAGACATCGACAAACTGCTAAAAAGAGAACCACTTTGTAAAACTCACGACAATCAAAGTGTGGAATTATACTGTCAAGACTGCGATATGCTAATTTGTCTGCTCTGCTTGAAAGACGGTCATCAAAACCACAAGACAAAAGCAATGCAGGACGTCATTGCCGTCGAAATAGATTCCTTGTCTAAAAACCTTGAGCAAATCGACAAAATGATTACTGACGAAATGGAAAAGAAACAACAAGAAGAAATATCTTTGATCATTGAAAGTGACGGGGGAAAAGCTACAAAACAAGTGAAAGAACTCGCTGAAAAACTAATCAAAACAATCAGGAACAACGAACAACAACTTTTGGATCAAATTCGGGAGAGCACAGCAAAGGCTAAAAGGAACTTGAGAATAATTAACCACACAACACAAGCACAAGAGTACATCAAGTACTTTATAGAAAACAGTACAGCAAGTGAAATGATCGACACCCGACACGATAAATCCTCTCAAAACCACACCTACGATCCCTTTAATAAAACCATCGGAGGAGTAGAATTCAAACCAAATGAAGAACTTTGCAAACAAGCGCAACACGGCTTGGGACTAGTACGAACATTAAAGAAGTCTGAGATAAAGATGAGTTCAATCAAAGATGAAGCCACAACAGCAGAACTGAATACATTAGAAGTCGCACAAGAAAAGCACTTGACAGATGAAAGTGCCGGTAACAGCCAACCAAGTAAGAAAATGACCGGACATGCTAAACTCAAAGATTCATTGAATACCGGATCTAAGAACTTTACAGGTATTGCAGTGAATAAAGCAAACACTAGGATTGCTGTAGCAGATTGTGAGTCACACTGTGTTAGAGTGTACAACATGGAGGGGGAGTTGTTACTGACATATGGTAGTAAAGGTAGTGGAGGAGTACAGTTGGATAGACCTGAAGGTTTAGTATTTCTGAATGAAACAGATTTAGTCATTGCAGATAATAAAAATAATAGAATATGTACAGTAAACACTACCACAGGACAAATAGCCAAGAGGAATATATTTTGTGATGGTATTAGAAGTGGTATTACTAATCCTTGTGGTGTACATGCAATTAATAATTATTGCGAAATTATTGTATGTGACCAATTCAAAGGTTTGGGAATCTTTAGTCAGTCTTCTCAAAAGTATATTGACAGTGCACCCTGCTTCCCATATAGTGTAGTTAAACACTGTCAACTGTATTATGTCAGTAACAAAGATATGGTTCATGTCATTGAGATTAAGTTCGAAGCAAACAGTTCCATTGGCACCTCTAAGACAGTAACTACCATCGGTGGCAAGGACTACACCGATGGTCAGCTGCAGAGTCCGAGGGGTCTAGCTATTGACAATGATGGAAATCTGTTGGTTTGCGATGAGGGAACTAATTTGATTTACCAGTTTACATTTGATGGTCGTTATGTAGGTCAGTCAAGTCAATTAGCCAATAGTCCTCGTCACATAGTAGTGTTGAATGATGGTCAAGTGATTTGTACTACCAAAGATGGTGTTGTTTTCTTTGACAAAGAATGGTAGGGTTTTCTTGTATGAATATAAAGATATCAAACAAAAACAAGAAAACAAACAAACAAAAAAACAAAAAACAAAAAACAAAAAACAACTAACAAAAACAATTCCAGAAAAAGCTACAATGTTGGACCAAACACTTGCTATTTTTCCATTTTTCTGGCCTTCTCCAACATCTCGCTCTTCTTTCCTCCCATCCCCTTCCAGAACAATGTTGTTTTTTCTCCACATATGTAACTAGGACAATAGCAGTTTTCCACAACAACTTTGGGATAGGGGAGAGAGGATTTGCCTGGTTTATACTATTATTTTGCGCCTAAAATAATCCACGAAAATCGATTGGATATTTCTGTTTGTTGGAGTCCCAAGTGATTTTGTTCAAGATTGTTGCTATCTTTTCAAAATAGATTAATCTTTTTCAAAGCATGGAAGCTCAAAATTGATCATTGACTCTTAACTAACTTTTAGAACTTTCGTATGTAATAATAAAAAAAAGTAAAATGTAAAATGTTACAATAAAATGTTATCACAACTTCGTTTAGTGACAGACATTTCCATAACTAAAAATATGTACAGGAAAACTTAGTTTGTCAATTACTATTGATCAAAAAACAAGGAAGCAACTAATGGTTGTGGTGAATTTGGTGAGGGTGCAGGGAGTACACCCCCCCCCCCTCCTGAAAGGATTTAAACCCTTGCTTTCTCAAATATTTTCATTATTTTATGCCTAATGGGTAGTGCACCCCCTGGAAACAACTCTAGATCCGCCCCTGCAATGTGATCACTATATAAAAAATATATATATTCTATATGAAACCATGGTGTTTAGGGACCGATAGTTTATTACGTCGCAGGGGGGAGGATGGTCAATATGTACAGGAAAACTTAGTTTGTCAATTACTATTGATCCAAAAACAAGGAAGTAAGTCATGGTTGTGGTGAATCTAGGTGAGGGGTGCAGGGGGTGCACACCCCCTCCTTAAAGGATTTCGAACCCTTGCTTTCTCAAATAATTTTCCAAAATATTTTTATTATTTTATGCCTATTGGGTAGTGCACCCCCTGGAAACAACTCTAGATCTGCCCCTGCAATGTGATCACTATATAAAAAAAATATATATTCTATATGAAACCATGGTGTTTAGGGACCGATCGTTTATTACGTCGCAGGGGGGGATGGTCAATATTTTCGTGTTGGAGAAGTGCACCCCCCCAAAAAATGTACATTTCAAAAACAAACCCCCTCTAACAATAGATTTTTCAAAAATTATTTACTGTTTGTGTAATATGTCCTAAAATCGTTTTCAGTCGGTTAAAAGCAAAACGTACCCCACAAGTCGTCGATAATTAGTATAGATGGCTTCGAGTTCAATTTTGAATTAATTTGCACTCGTTTGTTTTTCCAAAGAGTTCGTAATTGCATGAGCCCGGAATATACTTGCAACTAATCTAACCATTTTGTCATTTTTAAAAACATTTGTTTGAGATTTTGATTCAAATTTGGACGAGCACGCGCTGATGATTTGCAAATTTCTTGAGTATTTTTGTGAAATTTTAAACTTTTTGCAAATAGAAATGTTTAGAAAATTAAAATTATTCTCCAGATACTAAACATTTCCAAAAACATTTACTTTTAGGGCGTAATTATTCTTTTGAATTAAGTTGTAATTTGCACTGGATTACAAATTTTTGCACTGGTATTACAGCTTTCTGCACTGGTGTTACAGCTTTCAGCACGGGTGTTACGCCTGAACTGCACTGCTCTCGACCAATCAGAATCAAGGATTTTTTGCAAGTATATTATTAGAAAATATACCCCCTCTTTTGAGAGTTTTTGAAAAATGTACCCCCTCCCCCCTAAAAAGAACGCCCCTCCCTGCGACTTTACAAGCGATCGGCGCCTTCAAACTGAATGTGCGTTGTGGAATTAAAGTTTCTGTTACAGTCAAAGAACAGCTATCAATGTTTGGTCGTTTCAATCCCCTGTGAATGAAATCAAACTTTAATCCAAACTTTGAAATTTGGCTTGTGTTACTCTTTTGATGCTTAAAAAGATATTTTGTAAAATTGTAAAAAAGAGGAGGTTTATTTTGATGACCTAAATTAAAGAAATCGAAAAACGTCATCCCGTAAAATAAAAGCCACATTTAGTGCGGCTATCGGACGCCAGGTGGATTCAAAATACTCTGAAAATGATAAAGAAATAGTTGCCAATAAAAAGAAAACATTTTTGCAATTGTAAGTAATTGGTACACAGACGTCACGCTATCGTGCAACTACAGTCACGCAATCTTTTCTGTTCAGGCATTTGGTTCCGGGAAGAGATCTATCACGTGACTTCCCAGAAAATAAAACCAACCTTTGAATCCTTTTACAAGCCGTTTAACCAGGCATAAGAAACAGGAAAACTTATCTGAACACTATGGAATCCTATCTTGGAGAACTAAAAAAGCAACTGCAATGTTCTTTATGTAGCGACACGCTGGTCGAGCCCAAGTTAGTCGACTGTTTTCATGTGTTTTGTAAGCTATGCATCAAGAGAAACGCAGAAGTCGACCAAGAAGAAGTCATCTTCAAATGCCCTCAGTGTGACTCAAAAACTCTGCTACAAGATCTGAACGATGTTGAAGACCTACAGATCAGTCCAGTACACGCGAGAATCTTGAAAGGTTTAGAGTTGATAGAGAATCAGAAGATTTGTTCAGTTTCTTCGAGTCATCCTGAAGCATTGTGGCAGTGTCTCGATTGTGATAGGTCATTGTGTGAAGAATGTCTTCCTTGTCATTCGTCATTCTTCACAAATCACAAAGTCGTTTCACTGTCTGAATTGATGAAGGAAGACATCGACAAACTGCTGAAAAGAGAACCTTTCTGTAAAACTCACGACAATCAGAGTGTGGAATTATTCTGTCAAGACTGCGATATGCTAATTTGTCTGCTGTGTTGGAAAGAATACCATCAAAACCACAAGACAAAAGCAATGCAGGACATCATTGCCATCGAAAGAGATTCCCTGTTTAAAAACCTTGAGCAAATCAACAAAATGACTACTGACGAAAAGGAAAAGAAACAACAAGAAGAAATAGCTTTGATCATTGAAATAGACGGGGAAAAAGCTACAAAACAAGTGAAAGAACTCGCTGAAAAACTAATCAAAACAATCAGGAACAACGAACAACAACTTTTGGATCAAATTCGGGAGAGCACGGCAAAGGCTAAAAGGAACTTGAGAATTATTAACCACACAACACAAGTACAAGAGTACATCAAGTATTTCATGGAAAACAGTACAGCAAGTGAAATGATCGACACCCGACACGATAAATCCTCTCAAAACCACACCTACGAACCCTTTAATAAAACCATCGGAGGAATAAAATTCAAACCAAATGAAGAACTTTGCGAACAAGCGCAACAAAGCTTGGGACTAATACGAACATTAAAGAAGGCTATTATAGTGAAGAGGTTTACCAGAAAAGCTAAGGAAAAAGGAAAGTTGTCGGCAAAACTGCAAAGTAGAAAAGTCACACAAGGAAATCGTATGGCAGACAATAGCGACAGTGACAGCCAACAAATGGCCGGACATTCTGAACTCAAAGATGCATTGAATACCGGATCTAAGAACTTTACAGGTATTGCAGTGAATAAAGCAAACACTAGGATTGCTGTAGCAGATTGTGAGTCACACTGTGTTAGAGTGTACAGCATGGAGGGAGAGTTGTTACTGACATATGGTAGTAAAGGTAGTGGAGAGGAACAGTTGAATTGTCCACATGGCTTAGCATTTCTTAACGAAACAGATTTAGTCATTGCTGACGGTAAAAATCATAGAATATGTATAGTGAACACTACTACAGGAGAACCACATTCCTGTATGCAAAGCAGTAGATATATTATTAATAGTCCTTGTGGCGTACATGTAGATAATGACGGGGAGATTATTGTATGTGATCAATTTAACAGTTTGCTAATCTACAGCAGCATTGATTCCTATCCAAGTAGGATTAATGGTGTACCCTGCTTCCCACATAGTGTAGTTAAACACTGTCAACTGTATTACGTCACTAACAAAGATATGGTTCATGTTGTTGAGATTGAGTTAGACAAGGGCACCTCTAAGACAGTAACCACTATAGGAGTTAAGGACTACACTGATGGTCAGCTACAGCGTCCCAGGGGTCTGGCGATTGACAATGATGACAATCTGTTGGTTTGTGATGAGGGAACTAATTTGATTTACCAGTTTACATTGGAGGGTCGTTACATAGGTCAGTCAGGTCAATTAGCCAATAGTCCTCGTCACATAGTAGTGTTGAATGACGGTCAAGTGATTTGTACTACCAAAGATGGTGTTGTATTCTTTGACAAAGAATGGTAGGGTTTTCTTGTATGAGGTCAATTCCATGTTGCGGACATTACCCTCAGAGACAAAATATTGTTACAAAACTGCTTGCAACTACTAACTGTAGCAAGCTATGTGGACCAAACATGGTTATAGTAAAGCTTAAAGGGACCCTTACACTAAGCATTTGAAAAAAATGGATACCTCCTTGTTCTCCCTAGATATTTCAATAAGAGTGAACCATTTTTTAGGTGATCATTTTAAAGATAAAATTCCTGTGAATTGTGAAAAGCTTTCAAGAAAATACAAACTTGGGTAGTTTTAGCAATAATGGGAGTTTAATAATAGTCAAAAACTTTGCTACATAATATTCAATTTTTGTGGAAGCAAGAGTAATTTCTTAATTTTTCGGACATTACCCAAAAATGTTGCGGACATTAGCTTTTTGGGATAGTAGTAGATTTTTACTATAAAAACCAACATGAACTCAATGTGTTACAGTGTGTGTATGCTAAACATTGAATTTGGGGGTAAATCATGCCTAATAAAGGCACTTTTGGTTTCTCTGCAAGATTCTGCAGCCAAAAAAAAATTCAAAGATTTCACAATTTCTTAACAGAAAAAAATCAATTTTTTAAGCAAATTTGTCAATTTCTTAAGCAAATTTGTCAATTTCTTAAGCAAATTTGTCAATTTCTTAAGCAAATTTGTCAATTTCATCAATTGCTGACATTGAGGGCTGCCCTTGACATAGATATCAGTCTTATCATCACCGACTTAATAATTGTTAAATGCCTAACAATTATTTTCAAAATCAGAGTGCATCTTGCATGAAAACTGTGCATTTGATTGTTTTTGCTTTTGTCATGTCTCATGTGGAATTGACCATAAATATAAATAAACAAAAACAGGCAAAAAATAAATAAATAATAAATAAATAAAAATGAAATAAAAAATAAAAAGAAGCTACACCACAAAATTTTTGGGACATCAACAGTTTTTTCCGTTTCCTTTCGAAACATCTCCTTTTTTAAGTATAAACCATTTTAATCTGCTTCAAATCCCCCTCCCCCAATTCAATGTTGCATTGGTGTTGTTGTGACATGTTAATCATCATCGAGGGGTTTACTTCTAAATTATGTGTAGTGTCCCAACTAATTTTGCAACTACCTTGTTAAAATAGATTTATGATTCTTTTTCATACTCTGTTTGGCAGCGATTTCTCAAAAGAAACCTCTGCAAGGATGTGTTAATTTTTCTGCTGATGCCATAAAATGCCAAACAATGTAAATGTTGCTTGCCCAAACTTTTAACGAATGATGACGAATGGCTGATGGATGTCCAACATGTCCTTGCATTGTTTTTTTTTAGAAATCACTGCAAAGCTGGGCATTGTTTTCAAAGTGTGGTAGCGCAATAATGATTATTGATTCTTAACTATTTTTAGAACTGTATTAAAATAATGAAAAAAGAAAATTTTTGAAATGTTTCAAGAAAATGGCATAACTTCATTTTGTGCCAGATATGTACATAATGAAAAATTTGTACAGAAAAAGAAAAACTTAGATAGTTTACATTAGATGGTCATTATGTAGGTCAGTCAAGTCAAATAGCCAATAGTCCTCGTCACATAGTAGTGTTGAATGATGGTCAAGTGATTTGTCCTACTACATAATTTTTTTTTAGAAATCACTGCAAAGCTGGGCATTGTTTTCAAAGTGTGGTAGTTCAATAAAGATTATTGATTCTTAACTATTTTTAGAACTGAAAAAAGAAAATTTTTGTAACTTCATTTTGTGTACACAGGGTATGTCCATAATGAAAAATTTATACAGAAAACCCTTAATAGATAGTTGGTTAATTACTATTGATCCAAAAGTTAGGAAGCAAGCTACAGTGATAATCTCATTAGGTTATAAATAAAATATAAACTTATAATGTTTTTGAAGAGAAAGCTGATAGTACAACCAAAAGGAATCATGCATTTTTTTAAAACATTGAGAAATGAGCAGTAATATAAGCAATGATGTTGACTTGTAATTCAAGGTTCATCAGAGACAGAGCTGTTATAGTTTGTACATACGAACTGTAGAAATACATTCACATAAAGAATTGGAAACTTTTACCCACAATTCCTTTCAGTCTTGATTTCATTTTTTCTCAGACAACATTTATTGAAGTAAGTCTATTCTAAATGAGACCATGTTAATCAAACTGAATGTGCATTGTAAAATTAGAGCTTTCTGTTTTAGTCAAAGGACATGTTTCATTTTCTATTGTCTTGCCCATTATACATTGAGAGGACAATAAAGTGGAGCGGTTTGATTAGATTGGCCACTCAGGAAACTAGTTACTAGTAAATATGTTTTTGATCTGGTCTGAACATAAATGGGTAAAACACTGAAGTTAGAATAGTAAATTACAGATTATATAGTTGAATGTTAGAGTCGTATTCTTATGAGTGCAAAACAATACCATGCTGTATGGTAGCCGTAGTTTCTAAGAAAAACATTTTTTTTGCATTTCCTTCCATATTGTAGCCTTGCTGTGACCTTAATGTTTCTCACTCATGCGAAAACGACTCTAATGCTTAATCACTTACCAAAAGTACAGATGATATCCCGACTGCTTGTGAATTTGATTCTGTGGTCAAAGACTCTGATACCTGAAAAATGATAACAATACTGAATTAATGAATTACATGGCACATAGAATAGGCATTTATTAGCAAATTTGTACTAATGAAGAAAATCATCTATTGAAAGACTCTTTATCTTCTAAGAAAACGTGTATATTAAGAAAGCGTAACCATGAATATATACTTCCATGAGTCGATCACAACAGATTTTTTCTTTATAAATAGATGCTTGTTCACATAGTTTTTGTAGTTTTTATATCAATACTTTTAATTATTTATAGTCATATATTAGACATTTTACTTAATATTATTATTCAATACATGTAAAAATTCACGTTTGTTGAATTTTATTTTCCAATGATTATTATTATTCATTATGATTATTAATAGTGCATTTGTACTTTTGATAATAAACATATTAGAAGGTATTTTTAACCACCGGTAGTTGTCTACTATCAATATTAGAGATTATAAAACGCATTGAGACATTAGGTGAAATGCGCTATATAAGCACTACATTACATTATATTATAATATTATTGGCTGTGAAAGAAATATGCAAGATTGTTTGAAAGAATGAATAAATAAAAATTGAAAACCATAAATGAGAGAAATCATTTGATTTTCAAGTGAAGGAGTATTTCTTCTAACCTTGCCCCTATTGGACCAAAACTCTTCAGACGTGATAACCCCACTGACAACAAGATCTTTGTACAGCTGATAAACATCAGGGTTTTCTTTCAAGATTCTAGAAAAATTAAAATGGAAGACTCAATGATTTGTCCATGACCAATTTTACATGCAATCATCTTGGGGGTAGGGGAGGGTGAACTCCCATCTCAATTTAAAGCATCAGGGATGATCGTTGTATCTCTTAGTGGGTATAAAATAATTGATTTGCTATGTCTTTACAAACAACTTTTTGTACTTCTTCGGGTTGTTAAAATGACCATTAAGTGTACATATTTGAAATTACGATTTCTTAAAGGATGATAAGCAACCAATACACATACTTTTGTATACAATGAATCCCCTCACCCCACCCCCTCAACACACACCAATCATCACTGTATTTACAATAACTGTAAAATATATAAGAAAATCAAAGTTTTCTTTTCTCTCATCGGTTGCCTTATTTTTTTATCATATATATACACCTTCATTCTTTCTTTTTTCTCATATTACTCTGACAAAGGACTAACGTCTTAAAGGTCAGTATCATCATCATCCCTTCACTGTGTCTAATTTTCCTGTATATTTTACAACTTTTTCTATAAATTAAAACACAGATGCAGCCCACACTAGAGTGCAAACAATAAATCCGTGAAACACCAATTACTAAATAGTAAAAAAATAGTGCTAATTGGACAAAAGAAAACAATAGAACCATAAAATTGTACTATTTAGTATTACTAAAGTTTCACGGATTAATTGTTTGCACTCTAGTACTTTACTAGCGTTTATGGCTATATTTTCAATTACCTTTCTTTTTCTTCAAGTTCTTTAGTTGCCTTTACCCTATGGGCTGGTATAAGTTGTGCCAAAAGATCTTTCATTTCATCTCTCTCAGCCTTTGCTGATGCAGGATTAGGATTAGTGAACTGAAAACTGTAAGAATTACCATCATGGAGGACAAGTTGTAGTTGGATTTTGGAACTTCCCTCTGGGCTAATTCTTTGAACTAAGAATAGAAATGAAATGAATTATAGAAAACCTGTCCATAATAATAATCTAATGACTTGAAATAAAATGTCAATCACAGCAGTCCCTGTTGCTTCAATAAATACTACTGTATGATTTCTAATCAGGAAAATTTATATTTATGACACTTTGAAAATTGCAAAGTTATACAAAATATACTGCCATCATGGTCTGTCATGCTACAGTGCTCACAAAGATTTCTGGGTAATGTTGAAGGAATGTTCTATTTCTGTAAAACATAGTATTCTACAGTCTAGCTTAAGCCTGGTTTTCATTATAAGGGATGTATAAAGCATAACCAAGGAAAATAATTAAGAACCGTCACCATGGTGACAGGATATTGTGTGTTTTTTTAACAAAGCAGGAAACAAGTATTTTGTAGTCCAGCTTAAGCCTTGTTTTCATCAATGACTATAAAGCATGAGCACAGACATAAGGAGGAATATTAAGAACCTTGACTAAAGCAAGTTTGCACTTGTTGATGTATTTTCGAATGCGCTTGTATCTGTGCTTGCACTTGCATCACTAGTGAAAACCATACAAGCTTATGAAAGGATAATAAATTGTTTTAGTTGACAGTGATCCAGTTTCCAGGAGAGGGTGCATCATCTTCTGAGGAGGGGGTGCACTACTCAGTAAACATGAAATATTGAGGTCATTTTGGAAAAATATTTGATAAATCAAGGACTCCAAATCCTTCCAGGAGAGGTGCGCACTCCCTGCGCTCCTCCCTTAGATCCATCACTGAGTGATCAATATCATATCAAAACAAACTATTGCTAAGGGGTGGACCATATAACTTTAAAGACTGAGTGGATGAGTGATTTTGATAAAAACATATCATGCAAAGCCCGAAGATTTAAAAAAAAAAAAAAAAAATTGCACACAAGCCATGCATGGTCATTATCTAATTAATAAATCTTTGAACTTTTACAGAAAAAAATTGTGCAGGTGTCCGTTGGCTAAAAAACAATTTTTGCAAGGATCAAATCTCTCCCCTCAAAAGTCAAACGTTCCACCCCTTAAAAAGAAACATGTAACACAGTCTAGCCTTGATAACTGCGACAATGAAAACATTAGTTGCATGTCAATATATTTTTGGTTGATTAATGGGCAGTTTATATCCATGGGCACTTATATCAAGCAATGCAAAATACAAAATGAGATTCATTCCGAATATTCAAAAGAACAATTCCAATAAATCAATTGGTGGTTAACTTATATAACGAAAGAATGGGCCAATTTGTGTTTTTGATTAAAAAAAAATTGATTATAGCACAAACTTAACCTGTCAATTTACCTTTTATTTCCGAATACTTGCAGTCTATTTTTGGCGTACTGCTTCCATGTGGAGTCCATATTATGTTGTTAGTTAGAAGTCTGAGTATTCCTGGATTTTTCTTGTATTTTGTGTTGATAATTTCCAACATTTTACTTTCTTCGCCGCTCGCCGCCATTTTGAATGTGTATATGACAGTACCACTGGTCAGCGAGCTCGCTTTTCCACAGGAAACCCATGTGGTGCAACGTGATTGCAAAATCGGAATGGAAAGTGGGTAAGAAAATATTAACAGAAAGAAAAAACAATCAGCAAAACGAATAAAAAAAATGACAAAAAATAGTTACAAGTTAGCCGAATTCTTCTTATAAAGAGTATTTTTTAATCAAAAATATGTAGGACAATACTCCCACAACAGATTTTACTGCACCCTCCCCCCAAAGTAAATTTTAATTAAAACAAACAAATAAAAACCTCCAAGCCACGATTATTGTGAACATTAATTTATTGTGAAATAAGAGATGATTTGGATAACCATTATAATATTTGAGTATTACAATTATTATTGAAAAGATTTCTCGGTTTGAAGAGAATTTTGATATTTTGGGGATCCACTGATACAGAGGAGTTTCACTGTAAAATGGCAACATGCATGCCGACTCTGCATTTGATATCCATCACAGGTAAATGCCAAGAAAAAAATCCACACTGAAGGGTGGGGTGGGGGCATACAGTTACTACAAAAAAATACCACTGGGGCCGGTTGTACGAAACAAGAATAAAGCTATCCACTGAATAAAGTTATCCACTCTATAGAATTTCTTTAGAATTTATACCCTAGATAGCAATTTATCAGGCGGATAGTGCTATTTGGACTTCATGCAACCTGCTCCTGATCTTCCAGTGAGAAGCTTGAGGGGGTGGTAAGGGGAAGTTGTTTCTCTCCTCATTTTTCAGTACAAATTTTGACCAAAATGAAATCTTTTCCAAAATCATGTCACAGAAAACCAACACAAGCAAGGCAATCATTTTATCGACTTTTCATTGCCAAGGCAGGCGTATCTCAACAGCATCAAGTATGAAAGGACAACCTTTAGGAATGAGGAGAATCGAAAACAATGACCTTTCTGGGAAGTATTTGTTTATAGTGCTAACTATTTTCCAATTCCACACCCAAAGCTTTCATTATATTTTTCCCTTTCATGTTTTTCATACAGAAGTGACAAAAAAAAAACAAGACAAAAAAAAAAAAGGAAAACAAGAATTTCCCAGTTCCATGACATCCAACTCTTTCATGATATTTTTCCCTTCCTTGTTTTTCATACAGAAGTGATTTATTTTCAATGGTATACCAATATACTATATATTATGTAAACTTGTAAAAATCATGTAGTGTTATAGAAACCCTTACAAAAGAACTAGGACTATGTATTACATTTGTATTAGTCACCTTTGATGATCATTGGACCTTGTAAATGTTGAGCATGCGTGCTGAAGGCTTAATCCAGCTTTGTCACTATAAATTTCATACCTTTTTAACATATCAGAGAAATGTTTGATTTTAATACTGAGAAGGGACTTAGCTTCAAGTGAGAATGTATGAGTTGAGGATTGAATAATAGACTTTTGGGTCTAGCACATAATACTTGGCATAACTACAGAACAAACAAACTAAACAAACAAACAAACACCAAACAAACCTAGCAAGCAAGAAAGCAAGCATGTTAATGACAAACAAACACCAAACAAACCTAGAAAGCTAACAAGCAAACAAACTACAAACAAGCCATCAAGCAAGCAAGCAAACAAACTACAAACGAGCCATCAAGCAAGCAAGCAAACAAACTACAAATGAGTTATCAAGCAAGCAAGTAAACAAACTACAAACAATCCATCAAGCAAATAAACTACAAACGAGCTATCAAGTAAGCAAGCAAACAAACTACAAACACGCCATCAAGCAAGCAAGCAAACAAACACCAAAAATAAGCAAGCAAACAGATGACAAGGAAGCAAACAAACAAAGTAATGCAAAATACAAAGCATAAAAGCATGGGCTTATAGCCAAGAAAACGATCTCATGTTGATTCACTGGAGTGTCAGTATAGCATGTTCAACATTAACAAAGTCCCTGACCTTTTACAGCACTGCTAATTCAAATGGAACCACATCATGTTCCAGGCCATTTGGAACAAAAGATATGCCCTTTGTGTTCTTAGCAGCCAAACAAATTACAAAGGCATCAATTGGTTGATAAACAAGACATGGTCTCAGTTAATTAACAGTGCTATAGGATGACCTCTCATTGCATGAAAAGCCTTTTGTTACCCTGCTACTGATGAAGGAATGAATCCAAAGCAAATAGGTTCCATGGCTTTTCTTTAATTTGTTTATTAAGAAATGCTTCTTCAAAGATACTGGCAAGCCAATTTCAGTACAATTTTTGTACCATAAATCTCAACTTACCAGAGATTATTGGTCATTATAAGGATAGGATAATTTGAAACCAAGGCCTTGGTACTCTTCCTTTCTTCCTTTCCTTCAATAACAAGGCAATGAAATCACCGCCCAGAGAATTTTATTAGCCCCTGAACCAACCTTTCAAGGCTACACCCACCCCCCGACAGTCAACATTTTACACCTGAGTTAAAACCATTCTCAATTATTAAATTTGTATTAGAAAGGATTTGTTCCCTGCTACTGGAGTCTCTTTCATTTTTAATTCATGACAAAAATAAGAGACTTTGACGTCTTTGGCTCAAGCTAGTTTATTTAGAGGAAGAAAACAAAATAATAATAATAAAAAACTAAGGCTTTCTTTCTTGCTGTTCAGGCATTTTACGTCCTTTAGGGCAATGTGGCATTCCATTTGCACCAGTTTTTTTCTGCCACTTTTGCCGTGGACAATTTTTCTTAGTTCAAGGCTTTGCTCAAATTTCTTTGGGGTTAATGATCTTGACAGTCTTATGTTCTAAACCTAAGCTAAGACATGTGTTCCTGGAATTACTCTGACAAAGGACTAACCTTCGAAACGTCAGTTTTCTCTATTATCATACTACGGTGTCTAACTTATCATTACATTTACAACATGTGTTCCTAAATTTAGGGAAAAAGTGTATTTTACTGTTTTTGGAGGGAAAAAAAGATTTCTTTCTGTCATAAATGATATTATAAACTAAGAAAACATTTTGAGCTGGCAATGTATCAAATTCCTGTCAGGAATTAAAAGCAAGAGGTTGGTAGCAGGGAAACATTGTTACTGGTTATATAAAAGGTATTAAGATATGATTATGTATCAAATGTATATTATTAATAAATAGTTAATATAATATTTGAAACATTGCATCATTGAAATCTGTACTAAACCATTTAAACAAATCTGTAATTTTGAAAAGGATTGTATGACAGGGATGTCCTAGATAGAAGCCAATCGCATCATATTATTAAATAAAATGATGCATTCTGATTGGCTAAGCTTTGGGCTTCTTCTGTCGCACAATTGATTTTCAACAATACAGATTCAAATGGCAGATTTAAATGGTACAACGTTTTAAGAGAACAAGTTGATCACTGTTAACAGTATTGCGAAAAAAAAAAGAAAATGACCGAGTTGAGCATCATCCAGTAAAGCTCAAGTCAAATGGTCCACCAAATTAATATTTGACCAATTGACCAGTCCTTACTCAGTGCCCTAATTCAATATGACATCACATCAAAACAATCTATTGTTAAAGCTTGAAAGATCATGGTCATCAGACGGGGTCAAATCAATACATATTCCCCAAATATTGTTCTAAAACCTGTAAAAATATAGAAAAAAAAAATTGAAATAGCTCCCAAATGCAGCAAATTTTTTAGCACATAATTTATATTAAAACATTAATATTTGAAAACAAGGCCATGTTGGATTTAACTGTTTTGCTAGGAGCAAATTGTGTCAAATTTTCTATTGGATTTCATGAGCCTATATATATTGATTCCACATGTAAACAAGCAAGACATCATAGAGAATTAGGGCAATGCAGTGCACTGAACAACAAAACTTTTTAAGTGGTAGGGCCATGTCCAGTCCTATTCAGCCCCTGAATATTTACCATTTAGTAGTAGGGAAAACATGCTTTTAGACTTTTACCATGTTTTCAAGAAATGATCCGATTGTTAATTAATGCAATCTCTCAATAATTCCAAATGTTGGATAAAAGATTGATAATTTATTAATTATATAAATAGTCCAACAATGATAAACTTGTGTCAATTAAAACTTCAATTGAATAATAATATATATTAATTTTGTAAGTGAACTCTTTGGATAAATCTCATTGTAATACGTGAGATAATGAACAATAAATAGATAAAATTCACCTTGTTTGTATATACGTATGAGTCTTGAAAACTTAAAATGGGTCTAGCTGGCGAAGACCCCTTTGATGCACATCTTTTTTGTTTTTCACTTTTCTTTCTTTCGAAGTTGATGTTTCTCAGTTCAGAAACCCTTAGACCCTATTTAAGTTGTCACGACTCATATACTCAATGGTCATTATCAAAGTTGAGCACACAAAAGCGACAATACCATTAATGAGTAACTGATGTTGAAAAATTCTAAAGACAGCTTTCATGATTTCAAATCTGAAGTTTAATAAACAGAAATGTGATTAGGAAATGAACTTTCAAAAAAGTCTCACAATCACAGGCTTATAATGGTTAACTGTATATAATAATCACATGATTTTTGCTAACAAAAATTAATGAATAAATAAATATATAAACAAAATGTGAAAGTTATTGGAACAACTCCTTGTCCTTGAAGATGTTATTTCAAATCTGGAGTTTGATAAACAGAAATGTGAAAATAATTTTCAAAAAAGTCTCAAAATCAGTCTTAAAATGTTAACTGAATATATAATCACATGACTTTTGGTAACAAAAAATAAAATAAAAAAATATATAAATGTGAAAGTTATTGGAACAAATCCTTGCTTTGAGATGTTATTTTCTACTGGTCATGGATTGTTGCTTTGATGTACTCAAATGTGACAACAGCCATTCTTCCCAAATCACCATATATGCAGTTAACTTCTTATTATTAACAACAAGAATATTTTTTTGTCTCACTAAAAATTGTGAGAAATTGCTGGAAATAGTAGTAGACAGGAATCCCAATCCCTTTTCTATTTGCTGACATCTTGTACCCAGAGCCCACATTTTCTTGTGGCCTGTGGCAAAATAAGAGGGCTCTGACATAATCTCATACAAGAAACCATGTTTTTGTGGTTTCTGGTTTTAGTTGCTTACAAATATGTGTGTCCAGTAATGTCTTCAAAATGGTGATCAAAGAGGTATTAAAGTTTTATCTAGCAATAGACGAAACTTTAAAAATGCTATCAAAACAGAACATTTCGTGTTAAAAGCATAAAAACATGGTTTCTGGGATTGGATTATGCCGTAGCCCTTGTGGCAGGCCGCAAGAAAATGTGGGCTCTGTGTATGAGATTGCCCTGGTGTATAGTTTATGGAGTCAGAGCTTAGTGCTTTCTGGTGACATGGAAAGTGCCACTCTGGCTCTTAATATAGAAGTTCTGTGTCCCATCAAACGGATGCCACAGGAAACCCACCTTGTCAGGAATCAAGGCTAAGCTTCCAGTCTGCAAACCAAAGATTTCTCAATGGAACTCCATAACACTTATATTTGACAGTATCTTAAACTGTCAAATACAAAACAGTACACAGGGACCCCACCTCTGTGATAAATGACACCATGCCACCATCAAATTCCCAGCCTGTATCTTACCATCACCACAGGAATCCCATCATGGATATGTTAACCACAGGAATCCCAGTTTGGATATGCTTACCACAGGATTACCAAAACGGGGATTTTCACCACAGGAATCCCATGATTGATACTTTCACCACAAGGAATCCAAAGTTACTACATTTTCTTTGAACTGTGTGAAGTCTTCTTTTTTGAAATTCTGGGGCTGTCAAGGATTTCACTTTCGCTTTCTGTATCAGATAACTGTGCAAGCTCTAGTTTGTTCGTGAGATTGTTCTCCGTTTTCTCTTCTTGTACTATGAGACATGCTTTTTCTCCATTGAAAGATATCCCGTCAGCTTGGATGCTCTGTCTTTTGTTAGACAACAATATCAGTTGGAGTTTCTCACATAATTTCTTGAAGCGATGGACTGGACCTGTTTCAACAGTTACAAAATACAGTCTTGTATCACACTAAATAAATATATCACAGATCAGAACAAATTGAACAAACTTAAAATTGAAGATTTTGTAATCAGGTTTCATGGTATGAATTGTATAAGGATGTTGTCTCTGATTATTTAATATTTAAACAGACGTTTCAATCAAGGTACTACAATCTTCTTCAGTGAATGGATATAGGCAAATTAAACAAAGTTCAAAAGTTTTTCATAATATACTCTTGGGAGATGTATATGTTCATTGATGGAGTTTTCAGTGCCTTTTGAATACCACACTGTCTTCAAGAAGAACAAACTTAATGTTTGCACCAAAATAATTAGACATTTACCTGACTCTAGTGTGATTGATACAGTATGGACATTGTTATTTTCATTAGAACTGTCTTTTACTGGTGAAATATCAACCAGGATACGTACTGGTTTTCTGAACATTGTTTTACCTATAACAAAAAAAAACAAAAAAAAACAAAAAAAAAAAAAAAAAAAATTTATAGAGCATTCTAAAAAAATACATGTTTTATTAGATTGAATTTATTTTCATATTTCAATTAATGTATTTATAAATATGTAGATTTATATGTAGCTGGCTAAAAATATAGTCGTTTACATAGCATTTTCGTGTAAACGCATATCGTTTTCGCATCGTTTTCGGTAGCTTGAAGAGCATCTGTAAGCATTTTGGTGAATAAAACTCTCTCATTATGACTGAACCAAAGTCATGACTTAGTCTAGTGTTTTCGAAAATAGCCGGCTTAAGCGTTTTCACGAAAACGCATAGCCTTCGTTTTTGAAAATATCCACTCTGAGAGGCGTTTTCGAAAATAGCCGGCTAAGTAGCATTTTCGTGTAAACGGTAGGCGTAAACGGATAAAAAAATGTGCGTTTACGAAAATAGCCGGCTTCGTGTAACGCTGCCTAAAATGGATATTTAATCTGCATTTATATTCAAAAAGGTAGAGAGACAGATCCAAGGGAGGGACTAGGTGGGGGGTACTCCCCCTTTTGGAAATACCCGATTTTTTTAATAGATAGTTGTTACAATTTTTTATAGATTATCAGTAATTTTTTTATTAGTGCCCCCTTTTCAAACTTTCTGGATCACTTTTTTTGATTAGTGCCCCACACCTCTAAAATTTCTGGATCACTTTTTTTGATTAGTGCCCCCCTAAAATTTCTGTATCCCTTTTTTTGATTAGTGCCCCACCCCCCTAAAAATTCTGGATCATTTTTTTTATTAGTGCCCCACCCCCTAAAATTTCTTGATCATTTTTTTGAATAGTGCCCCACCCCCCTAAAATTTCTGTATATTTGTTTTGATTAGTGCCCCCCCCTAAAATTTCTATATCATTTTTTTTGATTAGTGCCCCCTCCCCCCTACCTCCCCCTAAAAATTCAGGATCTGTCCCTGAAGTAATATGTCTTATGAGAGAAGTGAGACTCCTACCTCCTACTTTCTTGTATTCAGCCTTAAAACTACTCTGAGTGATGACACAGTGGGTTAAATGATTAACCTGTAAAACAACACTGAAGTCAATAGACCTCTTTGACTTTGCATACAAAATACCCATTTCAGACCATGTGATACTCTCTAAGATAATTGTGTTGGAATGTCTGCACTTGAAAGAATCATTTCCCAAGAGTGACATCACATGGTCTGAAGTGAAAATAAATATGAAAGCCAATAGACCTCAATTAGACCTCTTTGACTTTGCATACAAATCGCCCATTTCAGACCATGTGACACTCTCTAGGGTATGTTAATTCTATGAAAATTGTGTTGGAATATTTACACTTGAAAGAATCATTTCCCAAGAGTGACATCACATGGTCTGAAATGGGAAAATAAACATGAAAGCTAAAGAGGTCTATAATTCCAAGATATTATAATTTATCAGGGATTAAATTAAGTAGAAACATGCAAAAACTATGTTTCAATGACAACATTTATTTTAGTTTTTCTACTTAATCTAATGACAAATTAAAGTCAATCTTATATGTAGACATCATGGATGTTGCAACAATGTGCTAATACGGCTCAATATTGATCATATCTTAAAACTATTACTAATAATTTAATATTTATTAATAATCCTTGTACCAACCGATAGAAAAGCATGTACTACATCAGCCTTGACAGTACCAAAATTCTTGCCTTTGATGAGAATGAAGAATGGTTCCTATGATAGATATGTTTGTGTGAGGTATAATAAACACAGCTATGTAGAACAAAATAATGCTGGCAAGTGTCATAAAACCTCTCACATTCACTTGAATAAATAATAAATTATACATCACTGGAGCAATTAACTTTTTATAATAACAAAATATTATGTTTTAATAATATTGAATTCATCCCAGAAATATCAAAAAAGGAAAACATGTTTTTCAAAAGTTTTAGCACCTTATTATTTCAATCAAAGACATGTTTGGCAAAAGTGCTGAATTACTGATTGGGGATATTTCAAATAGCATTAACTGATAGGCAGCAAGTTGTTGTCTTTAGTTACTAGTAGTCTTTGCAAAGAGCAGAAAAAAATTATGACTGAAAGACTATAAAAATTGAATCTCTGGTAGGCAGCAAATTTTGAGAAAAATGGGACGAATACAATGTAAATGTGAGAGAAAGGAATGAATAATGCAAGAGTGCTGTACCTCATGTCTATGATGTCCATTGTGACCAAGCATTAGATGACCAAACCAAGACTTCTTAACAAGACTGAAAATATGACACGAATGAATGAATGAATGGCAGAGGGAAGATGGAAGGAAAATGGATGGGATGGATCATAAAATAACTGAAAATATGACATTTTGAAAGAATGAATCGTAGAGGGACGATGGACAGAAAATGAATGGGATTGATTATAAAAAAAGACTGGAAATATAATAAGAATGAATGAAGGAATAAGAGAGAAGAAGGATGAGAAATGAAAGGGATGATCATAACAAAACTGAAAATATGTCAAGAATGAATTAGATTAAATGAATAAATTGATGGATTAGTTTTGACAGACAGGCTGACGCATAACTGGACAGACAGGCAGACACAAAACTGGACAGACAGGCAGACAGCTAACTAACTACTCAGACAAACAAACTATAAACAAACACAAACAAACAAACACCATTTTAACAAATTACAGACGTTTAATTAAAGACATTTATATATACAAGAAATTTATACATCCATTATTTTCTGATCAGTTTTAGCTTAAACCAACCAGGTGGCAATATTAACTCTAACATACATTTATTTAGAAATATTTAAAAGTAACAAACCAACATTAAATAAGGATATATGATAATCAAATTACAACAAAAAAATTACGTTTTTAGTTCCAACATTGATTGCAATTATTATTATATTTAATTTATTTTATGGTATTACCAATAATTATTGTAAGTTTTACATTTTGATAAATTTTTACATATATTTAATGATTGCTCAATTAGTAGTTTTATCAACATTACTTTTTTCCGTTTATGGTATGTCCAACAGTACTATTTGTTAATATTATACATTGAAGATCGTTAGATATTAATTCCATTATTTACTTCTACAAGTTTGACACGAAAAATCAAAATCATGACAGTCTACATACTCTGGCGATGAATCAGGTGATGGACAGACTGGTGTCGTCTCTCCAGAGCTGCTTCCTGGAAAAACAACTGATGTACCATTACAATATGTTACTATAAAAATGATGATGATGATGATAATGATGACATTGATTGAAATGATGATCAATCTGGTGTTGCAAAAATTATGAACAAATTGAATTTGATGAATGTAATATGGTGATGACGATGAAGATAATAGCAGTGGTGGTGATGATGATGGCGATAATAGTTTATGATGGTGATGATGATGAAGGTGGTAGTGATGATGGTGATGAAAGTGATGATGATGATGAAGGTGGTAGTGATGATGGTGATGATGATGAAGGTGGTAGTGATGATGGTGGTGATGGTGAAGGTGAAAGTGATGATAAAAGTGAAAGTGTTGATTATGATGAGGATGATGATGAAGGTGAAAGTAAGGTAAAGTAAAGTAAACCATATTTAACATCAGGAGTCCCTTTAGCCGAAGCTAAACTTCCAGAGAGCTGATAGTGCACTCAATTTACTCCCTTCTTTCCGTCAATGCTACTATAAATGCAAGCTACACAGAACAGAAAGAAGGCTGGTGTGAGGTCACCAGGAATCAAACTCAGGACCTCTTGCACACTACGCCACCCTTGCTTCTTATAAACTGTTGTTAATGACAATGATGAAGGTGAAAGCGTTGATGATGATGATGAAGGTGAAAGTAATGATAATGATGATGACTATGGTGATGATGATGAGGATGAAGGTGAAAGTGATGATAATAATGATGAATAAATGCAGGTTTACAATAAATCATAAATCTCCTATTAAATTAATTCTTAATATTTTACCTGCCGTGTGTGTATGTCTTTTCTTGTGGAATTTAGGTGAACCAACTATAACTTGTTTGATATTTGATAACCTTGACTTCCATGGACTGCCAGGAGGAGTGGTAGATGATGGGGAGTCAGGTGGACTACTAGCAGGGCTTTTACTCCCACTATTTAATGATGGTTGATGTTTGGGACTGATGTGAAGTGGCATTGGAGGGCTGTAATGCGAAAGAAAAAAACTTGCCTTGGTTACAACAACAAACAAACAAACAAACAAACAAACAAAACAAAAAAAAACAAAAAACAAAAAAAAAAAAAAAACAAACAAACAAACAAACAAACAAACAAAAAAAAAACAACAACAACAACAAAAAAAAAAAAAAAAAAACAAAGACACAAAGCCTGGATAAAGAATTTATTCCCTGGACAGAAATTTATCCAGTGGATAGACACTTTGCTGAAGAAAAATGCTATATGATTTATAATAAAAGCCAGCCCTGAAGTTGTCCAATGCTATGAAATCTGTAACTTGTGATACTTCCAAAGTTCAACCAGAGCATTGCACCATAATGTAAATGAGTTTGAATCTCATTGACACCTGGATTTTTTGTGGTCAGTTTAATACCTTGTCCCACTGTATGTTTCTGCTCTTTGTCTCATTATAGGTGGTGATGGACATGACTCAACAGTTTGTCTATAGCAAGAAACAGTATGTTACTAAGCAGTTATTTCATTATAAATAATGAAGCTGTTGCTTGACACTTGAATGGCTTCCTGAAGAAAGCTTTAGTTAGTAGTTGTCATGAAATGGGTTCCCTGTGTCTTATTGTATTAAGCATCGGGCTCCCTGTATAATAAACCAGTTTTCCAACATGGCCGACATGCACATGTGAGTTTGTGACATGGTGTCAAAAGTGGGATATGAACCCATGCAGACTTCATGTTGTATTGATGTTGTAGAGATCTCATACAACACCATTATCATCTTTAACATCATATCAACTTTATCATCACAACCATCATCACCATGAATGGATTGAGGTTAATCATCGTCATCATCACCTTGATCGTTGTAATCTTGGTGATCCACATGAATCAACTCGTTTTCTTGGAGGATCATCTACAACAAAATAATATTAATGACATGATCAGGAAGGTATAGAACAAAGATGGTCGGCATTGGATTGCATAATGTATATTGCAGCATGTACATCATGAATTATTGCGTATCAACACATAATATCATCATTAACATCGCCATCATTATCACCATCATTACCACCATCATCATCATCATCACTACCACCACCATCATCACCATCATCATCACCATGCCATCATCACCACCATCATCACCATTAGTTGCATACCTATATTAGTAAATCTATTGATGGAGGCTACTTCAGTGTCTTCATTACATGGTACTCTTTCTTTACGTTCCAGTAGTAAAAAATACACTACTTTTTCTATTGTTTTACTGCAAACAATACAGAAAACCAATTAAGTGAGGACTTAAATTGTATAAAAAAATATGTGAAGTGACTGGAATAGACAATGTAGATGTAGCCAGGTTGAGATTGAATGACATTTCCTCAACCGTACTTGAAAAATGACATGCGCGAAAACATGCGAAAAAATTCGTGATTTACGGAAATAAATCAATTCTGCTCAAGATGTCGTCGTTGGTAGTTATTGTTTGGCTTGTTCAAGTTTATTTCATTTATTTAATTTAGTCTTCTGCAACCTATCATTTTAAAGGACATTGATCCATTCCACCTGGTCACACAGATATCAATGTATATTGATTGAATTGATTGACTTTAGGTTTGTACTTACCCCTCTTTGAGTAGATTATTCAATAATTTATCTTTGTTCCTAAAACATCCCAGTGACGTCATACAACCTAACACATCAGGATCTATTTCATCTTTAGCATTGATGTTTTCTATCTGAATAATATGGACAGCTCACAATTAGTTTGGGACATTTAATTTTGACAATACAATAGGATTTAATTTATAATTAATATTAATTATTGTGGTGTGAAAAATATGGACAGCTCACAATTAGTCTGGGACATTTAATTTTGACAATGCAATAGGATCAAATTTATAATTAATATTAATTATTGTGGTGTGAAAAATATGGACAGCTCACAATTAGTTTGGGACATTGAATTTTGACGATACAATAGAATTTACCTCCAGTAATGTCGTATGTAAGTAATAGATAAATACCCGGTATAAATTTAATTTCAAAGAGACTACTCCATGTATGGAGCAAATACAGTGTTAGGATTAGGTTACATCACTAAAGCTGTACTCCGTCCCCCTGTGGAGTAGTGTTAACCCTTTTATCTTAATTACACATCACTCAATATAACATAGAATTATACAACAAGCTAATAAACCAACAAAATAACATTCCAGAGTCATATACTGTTCATTACACACTTATAACCACAAACAAATAATCAAGTAAAAAAAAAGACGGACAGGGAAAGGACAAATAAAAAATGTCCCCTAGGTTCCACATCATTGTATGTCAATAGCAAACACCATCTACAGGGTTGTTTTTGCATGAGTGGGAAACAGTACAATTATGATACCACTACAATACAGTATAAAGAATGAGTGTTTTCTTAGAAATTACGGAAATTACGATTAACCCCGGGGGGGGGGGGGGGGGGGGGTACTCCCTTCAGATCTGGGTAGGGGTGTTCCGCTGGGATCTTGTAGGGGTTACCCTGTTTATGACAAAAAATACCTAACTTCCATACCCTGTTTATGACAATGATTTTTTGATATGATTTGTATAAATATATCAATTTAGACACACGTGCTGCTCTTATCTTTTTTTAAAGTCAACGATCTTATTCCTGCCGATTTCCTGAATGCAAAATAATTTCTCTCATTTTTTGGGCCCTGAGTATGACAGGAAGTTTGGATTAAATCGGAATTGGATACCCTGTTCATGACACCAAGGTCGAAAAACCACACCCTGTTCAGCGGATCATCCCTGTATAGTCAATATAGGGTAGTACCCCCCCCCCCCCCCCCCCCCCCCCCCCCCCCCCGGGCAATTAACATGCAATACAGTACTGTTTCCAACTCATACGAAAAGAAGTCAACTTAGTTGAGTGTGACTTACTCTAACTATATCTATGATGTCAGGATCTGGAGGAAGATCTTCTTTGTAACTGAAAAACACACAATAATAATCAATGAACCATAATATATGGAATGCTTATTGAAGGTGAAAGACAAACTACTCACAATAAATTTCAAGTTTCTTAATATTAATTAAACAAACACTTCCTAGTAGATAAAAGTATTGTTAGTAATATTTTAATTTATTCTTCTTACCTTGCTAAAAATGGATGTCTTTTGACGTGATGTAACTGGAACAGATTTTGAGCAAATGTATCATTGCTAGTTTATTTCATTAATTAACCAAATTTAATTAATCCAGACTCAGACTATTTTGAAAAATGATCTGATATCCACACAACAAAAAAATCATATAAATATATATAAATTATATTAATAAATATATAATATTGGATTCACAGGGTGAGCTTGTATGTGCTATTTTCTCTGAGACTCATTTTAGACTCACTCTAACTTTTATCCATTGGATAGCAATATTCAGGTTCAATCCCCCTTTTTACAAATCTATTTTCATGGATGTAGTACCATCTTCATGGCTCATGAAAATGGTTTGACAGCCAGCTGCTTGTTCATTTTTTCATGGCCCATTAAAAGTATTTCATGGGAGATTCCTCATGTCAACATACACAATTAAATCTTAAAAGTGCTGATTTCATGGCCGAAGGAAACTTTTTCATGTTACTTTCACATTATTTTCATTTTTTCTTTTCTTGAAAGTAGAGATTTCATAGTGAATTATGGCTTTAGTGAGAGAATCAACTACATACAACTTACTGTGTATCGTTTTTCTTGGTCTACTTCAATCATTCCCCTTAAAAGTTCTTTGAGGTCAGATGGTACAAACGATGGAATACTGAAAACACCTCTTTTAACCTTTCACAAACAAAACATTGAATGAAATGGTACTCTTTTAGGGGAAAGGATGGCAATAAAGTCATTTTCATATGAGTGTACTATACCGTATTGTAACTTTACATAGTTTTGAAGAAAACATTTGATGAATTATCTACCATATCGTAGCAGTATCGTAACCCTATCATATCCCACTCGTATGAAGATGACTCTATTGATGGGAATGCAAATTATAATGAAATGTGATGATGATGATGATGATGCTGAGAGGTTTCCATGGAGAGTTGTCTACTGATGAAAATGTAAATTATAATGAAATATGATGATGATGATGAAGTTGAGAGGTGAAATTGGTAACGATCATCTTCATATCCACAATGGAACAATAAAATTTGTGGCACCCTTTCAATCTGTTCTTTTGAAAAAGGTTGTGTTATAGATATATATTAAAGTTCAGCCATTCAAACACATTATTCAATAAAGTAGTTTTGATATAATCTGTCACACAATCTTTTTCAAAGATACAGATTTAAATGATACAATGTTAACAATGATCACGATCCTGTTGATGACAGTGAAGATGACAGTCTTTATGTTCTGATTTTAATACATATTAATAAAATAATATTTTAATGAAATTTCTTTAACAAATTACAATAGTTTCATTCCCTGTATTGTAGGGCTCTATCATAATATCTGTATCACATAACATCATTTAATTGTACCTTTTCTAAAAGCCCCTTCAGATTATCATCATCAAATGGCAGAGCTCCCTGCAAAATAAATAAATATTAATTAATAAAAAAACAGTAAAGAATGATGCATCTAGTACATGAAGTTAAATAACAGTTTCATTTGTCCCTGCTATCACAATAAACAACCCTGGAGTTGTCATTAGATTATTTATCAATGTCTCAAACAATGCACTTCAATGTTAGCCAAGAACATTTTGAGAGAAAAATATCATACGCCCTTGGCAGGACTTGAACCCATGTCACTTCAATGTTTCTTTAATTTGTATTTTACAGCATGATGCAAAAATCTCTGACCATCTTCACTAATTATTTTACACACATTCTTCTATGTCTACATTTCAGTCAGTCTGGGTTGCTAGTTAATTATTATACACAAGCCTGCAATGAAAAATTGTTCTGCTCTGTTTCAATCATCATACAGTTGAGGCATTTGTCTGAATACTATTGAATTGAAATGACCCAAATGCTTCACTTGATATTTAAAACAAAGGGGTTTTCTGATGTGAGCTCAGCTCTTATGTTGGTCATTAAAAACATAGACATGAAAGTACATGTATAAATTATTGGTGTTCACATAATGCATTGTGCTGTAGTAGAATGAAAGGCATAGAGCTTTCTTACCACAAGTAGGGCATAAAGGATGACACCACAACTCCACGTATCAGCCCGCCGTCCATCATACTTCTCGCCCTAGAATAAAAAGAAATATATATTTTTAGAACAAATAACTATATTTTTTTGTAATTATTCTTAGTTTTTCTCAATATATTCTTTACAGCACAAGTGTGCTAATGTTATCACTGACAAATATTTGAAATTGATTTATTTAACAAATAACGGAGGATCAACCTTGGTTTATACTCTGAGAACTCCACGATTGGGCTCTTGAAAACATGAGAAAAGGAGCGAGCGTATGTGAGATTCAAGACAAATTTTACTTTACTGTGACTTACCCTGATGACCTCTGGACAGGCATAATGAGGAGATCTGAAATAACAATTAGATGAATCGTCAAATGTTATTATCAATGTTAACAACATTTCGTTTTCAGAATTTAGTAGCTTCTCCTTCTCCCCTCAACCGGACCATCACTCAGGGTCTTTAAATAATTGAGGAGAATGTTCTTCGATTTATAATTGTAAGGGTTCGCGTCTTCTTGGTAAGGACGATAAACTGGAGGTCCCGTCTCGCCACACTACACATTAACCATTAACGGGGGGACGTAAAAGAACGACTGAGGACGCAGGTAACGACCATCCTCGGTGATAGGCCTACACTAATACATACTAATTACTAATCAACCTCATGCTTGTAAATCCGGATTACATACTATAAAATATTAAAGATTGTAAAGCGCATTGAGACATCGGGTGAAAATGCGCTATATAAGCACTACATTACATTCTCCTGTGAGAGACAAAATTTATATTTTTTTTTATTGTAGATTGTACTGTTTATCCCTGAATTTAGTATAGCACACACATGCTAGTTTCTCTGAGACCTAGTTACACTCACTACCTCTACTCCCAATATACTCTACATAAGGCCGCTCCATACAGTTGATTATACTCAAGTGTCAAACACATTTATTTTTAAGAATGTAATTGAACTGCAAGAGCCTACAAAACACTGCACTCAATACAACAACAAGGCAGACAATAAAACAAAATAGGTTTTTATCATAAACTTAGATGTCGTAACTAGCAAGAGCTCTAGACTATTGTGTGGTAGGTATGGTGTCTAATCCCTGGCAGGACAACCAAGCAGAGTCATAAACTAATTAAGGAACAATTGCTGCAAACGGTTGGAATTTTGACAATTTTCAATTCTTCTTACTCAATGCTACACAGCTACAATGCAAATGAGCATCAGTGTTTTGAATTTCTGTGTATAATAATACAGTTTGTTATTTTTTTTATTATTAATGATAAATAACAAATGGAAGAGAAACCTTACCCACAACTTGTTTCTAGCATAGCATTATCACCGGCCTATCAGCGAATTAAAAATGAAATATGTCAGTAGGATGATAAGATATATATGTACAGAGCTAAATGGGACATAATCATTAATGAAGCTCAATTGTGACCCTTTGAGCACTTGCATATTACAGCAAGATGTGCTGAACCTTGGCCCTTGAGTAACAATAGCTTTGAGCTACTTTATTGTGTTGTAAATTCATTTTCTAAAGATAAATGTCATTGCAAAGTTCAAACTTTTACCTGACATAAATGTCTTTATTATTGCAGATGGATCATCAGTATCATGAATGGTTATAAATTAGTGACAGTAATTTCAAAGCAAATTTTCTGGCTCCAGTTGCATGAAGCATGAATAAAGTTATCTACCGGATAAAGTTATCCACTCTATAGAATATCTTTAGCATTCATCTGGTAGATATAGGGATTTATCTGGTGGATAGCATTATCTAGGCTTTGTTCAACTTGCCCACGATAGGTTAACTTGGAAGGCCTTGGGGCCGGTTACACAAAGCCTGAATAAAGTTATCCACTGGATAAAGTTATCCACTTCAAAGGATTTCTTTAGAATCTATCTGCTGGATAGTGATTTATCTACTGGATAGCGCTATTCAGGCTTTGTGCAACTGGTCACTGTAGTTTTACGCTTACCTGCAGTGATGCCATGCCAAAATCAGCTACTTTGATGTTCATATGTCTGTCTAGTAGTAGGTTTTCTGGTTTAAGATCTCTATGACTGATGGGCCAAAATAAATGAATTATAAATATAGGGGAAAAAACAAAGTGACAAAAATGTGTTGAGCAAATGCAGAAATGAATGAACACACATAATAACATAAATAGAGTTTCACTTAATTTAATTTTTTTTATTGAAGTTGGAATCAATAACAATAACTTACCATATACAATGCTTGTGACAAAAATCTACAGCTGAAACTATTTGTGCAAAAAATCTCCTTGCCTTAAAAAGAAACCAAAATAAGAAAAAAAATATGACAATATTTTTCAATTAATTTTGAGACATTGAAAGAGCTAGGATTACTTAAACAAAACCATATATTCTGCAAGCCATGTTTGTACACTACGACACAGAAAGCCTACACACAACACAGGAACCCCAATTTAATAACAATGAATAATTTATGATGTTTAAGCATGTGCTCTTGTATTGTTACCTCATTTATTGGAAGTCTCCCTCGTCTCACTAGATAGTCAAACAGCTCACCACCAGAAACATGTTCAAGTATAAGAAATCTAAAAACAAAAGAAAGAAAAGTTACAGAGGAAGCCTATATTTAACAAGATCTGATAAACACCTTAAAAATAAGGTAGCCCCAACATCTGACAACCCCCTAAAATATAGAGAATAGACAACTAATTAAAAACGAAAGACAGACAGGAGACACAGGTAACCCAAAAATCTAACAACTTCTGATAAACATCCAAAATATAAAGAATACAGGTCTCAAATGAAAGAAAGTTGAGTGACACAGGTAACCCCAAAATTTAACAACATCTATAAACAACTGAAGAATAGAGCAGTGTTGACACAGGAATTCTGACCATCCACTAGCAAATATTTCCAATATTATTACATCACAGCAATGGTAGAGGAAGCCCAACCATTCAGGCACCAGCATCTTAAAGATTAAGTGAACACAAAGTCCAACTTGCAGACATCTAAGATATTTACAGAGAGTAACAACACAGCAAGCCCAACCATCCAGGCACCAGCATCTTAAATATTAAGTGAACACAAAGTCCAACTTGCGGACATCTAAGATATTTACAAAGAGTAACAACACAGCAAGCCCAATCATCCAGGCACCAGCATCTTAAATATTAAGTGAACACAAAGTCCAACTTGCGGACATCTGAGATATTTACAGAGAGTAACAACACAGCAAGCCCAACCATCCAGGCACCAGCATCTTAAATATTAAGTGAACACAAAGTCCAACTTGCGGACATCTAAGATATTTACAAAGAGTAACAATACAGCAAGCCCAACCATCCAGGTACTGGCATTGTCATTAAGCTTAACAAAGTCATTTAACATGCCAAGTCTTAAAATCCAAAGACACTTACAAAAATGTCCATAAATCCTGGGACAGTTATAACAAAAAAAATAACAAAAAAAAAAAACACAAAAAGCTAGGACCAACATGTTACAATAATCATAACATCAGAGGCATGAATACTTATAATGGTTTACGGTCAACTCGCCTACAGACCGAATCGCCACACTCTCCACTGGTCAACTCGCCACAGCAAAAATATGAACTATTACAAACTCGCCACAACAAAAATATCATTTATTAAAAACTCACCCACACATTAAATTTTATTTATTTCAGTCTTTTTTTTATTAATGCAAGTGTAACAAGATACAATAATTCGTTATGAAAAAACCTATTCGGCCGCCATATTGAACGAGACGTGTTAGAAATCCGAATTCCGATTTTGATTGAAAAAAAAACTCCATATACTTAGAAATCTTTTTGAAATCTTCGAAATGCCTTTTATTTTTAGTTTTTTGTTTTGTTGTTGTTTTTAAGTTTAAAAACTAATATTTACGTAAAATGTATCGCTAATTCATCGCACTTTCTCACAGCTCGACATGTAAACAAACTTTTCTCACAATAGTATTCGTCACTTTTTGCAGTTGTTTAACAAAAAAAAAAAAAAAAAAAATGTGTAGGAAAAGTTACTCGTTGTTCCTTTCAACTAACTGAAATATTTAAAGGATGTATATTTTCTTCCGAGTTCAAAATGCTAATTTCCATGAATTATTGTCCAGTTAAGTTGAGTTTGAGTATGTCTTTGTTTACTGTAGCCATGGTTAGCTACGATCCGTTGTCAAGCAATGGATTCAAAAGGTTTCGAAGAACCCAAACAGACTTGTAAAGTTAAATAGTTGAGATCATAGAAAACGGACAATAATAACAAAAAGTAAGCGACAAAAAACCGAAAGGAAAGGTAGAACTCGAAACGAAGATACAAAAAATTGATTCTGATGAACAAAACTTGTGGACACGATCGAACTAAGTAAAATGAAACAGAGGTCTTAGCTTGCCACTTTGTTAGAAACTGCTCAGTAAAAGATTTTTTTCTTAAAAAGAAAAAAAATAAACTCAATAACCATAATCATATAAATACTTTGTAATTTTGCAGTAATTTTTAATCATTAAATGCCAGTTGAGTGAGAAAAAAAAACCCAGACGAACAGGGACGAAATGGCGCGAACAATTTGCGAGAAGCCATTTAAATGCTTCAAAATTAGCATTTTGAACTTGGAAAAAATATACATCCTTTAAATATTTCAGTTAGTTGAAAGGAACAACGAGTAACTTTTCCTACACATTTTTTTTTGTGAAACAACTGCAAAAAGTGACGAATACTATTGTGAGAAAAGTTTGTTTACATGTCGAGCTGTGCGATGAATTAGCGATACATTTTACGTAAATATTAGTTTTTAAACTTAAAAACAAAAACAAAACAAAAAACTAAAAATAAAAGGCATTTCGAAGATTTCAAAAAGATTTCTAAGTATATGGAGTTTTTTTTTCAATCAAAATCGGAATTCGGATTTCTAACATGTCCCGTTCAGTAATGGCGGCCGAATAGGTTTTTTCATAACGAATTATTGTATCTTGTTACACTTGCATTAATAAAAAAAGACTTAAAAGTAAATAAAAAAAAGGGTTTAGGGTGAAATAAATAAAATTTAATGTGTGGGTGAGTTTTTAATAAATGATATTTTTGTTGTGGCGAGTTTGTAATAGTTCATATTTTTGCTGTGGCGAGTTGACCAGTGGAGAGTGTGGCGATTCGGTCTGTAGGCGAGTTGACCGGATACCCTTATAATAATAATAAAACTAGACACTCAGAGAGTGCTTACTCGGGGTACTTGCAAGGAGAGATTTGTAAATTTGAGGCATTGAAAAATCTTTCGTATAATAGCATCTTAGCGTCATTGAACATTCGTGGCAACTATTGTGGTAAATATTTTTACGGGGGTAGTTTATACACAGGTAGCCCAAGCTTATTAACATTGTTGTTTAGCAGCAGTGTTGTAGCTAGACAGACAGACGAAAAATATATGGGTATTTGATGTGGATTGCATGGGTACTTTTAGGTCAACTTTTTTCTACTTTAAAATCAATAAACTTCAATAAAACTCTTATCTTGTGTCGCTGATATATTTAAAAGTGTCGTGTATGAATTTGTGCACATTTCGTTGGGTTTTGAGGCGAATACTATCAAAATTATAGAAAATTACATTTCTTGACATAACAATGAATCTTAAATGACATTGGTATATTTTTTACAATATATTTACGCATTCTTTTCCTCATTTGTCTGCTTTTATTCATTATACGGGTTATTTGTTTGACTGGAATTCTACTTGGTTCTCGATCACGTTGCAGTGCTCGAAGTTTGATGTGTGTTCCATCATCTATAGAAATAAACTTGGCATAACGTGACCTTAATTCCATTCTGGACGTGCAATATTTATTATAAATAAAACATGAATCAACTAACAATTCTAAAGTTTTCTCAAAGACATCACAATCATTTTCTAAAGACGCGAAGAAATGGTTGAATGGTACTACAACATGGCGTAAAAGCAGGTTGGCAACTATGCATGACACAGCGAAAAAAAAAAACAGACAATAAACGAACAAATTAGCACTAAAACTACTTGGCACAACAGTACAAATAATCGATAAACAAAACACAGTTATCGTTGTCACAAACCAGCAAAGAAGCGAATTTGTCTTCGAGTTATGCGATTCCAACATGGCGTCCTTGTAACTGTGAACAAGAGAGCTAGTGCTTTCATTGTTTGAGTTCGTTTGAGTCTCAGTATTTGTATTCATTTGAGTTTCGTTTGAGCTTTGGAGTTCGCGGAACGAGTCGATTCGAAAATGACGCTCTTTGACATCTTTTAGTGTGAGTCTATCGCGAACGGTGTGTGCATTTGCATGTAATTTGAGCGCATTCGTTTTCGTCGACATCTTGTGCAGAACTGTGCAGAAATTAACAAGTTCAGTTTCGGCGAAATGTCTTATGACATCTAGTTCCTGTGTCAATCAATGATATCTACTTCCGGTAAATTTGGGCTTCCTGTGGGCTCCACGGCCACGAATGACATGCGCAGTAACTTGCAATTTTCAAAAATTCTGCATGATACAAACATAGATAGATAGACCGAAGCCGAAACCTTAACTCGGGGCCCCCTTGGGGGGTACCCCGAGTAATAATAAAAAAATATATAAAAAAACTGCAACTGAATGACATTAAATTTAAGGAGTTTTCCAGGTGTTTTCAGTTCTATTTCGATTTTCAAAAATGTTTTTCCATTCCATCACCTTCCAAGGATTTTAAGGAGTAGCACAAACCCTGTATTATACACAGAAGTTTCATGGATTTGGGCTAATCATACATTTTTTTTTATGGTGTAATACACAGGAATCCCATGCATCTAGGCAAGGTGTGTACTTACAAATGTTTCTTGTTCTCAAAGACATCATATAGTCCTAGTACATGGGGATGCTCTATTATTTTTATATGATGTAATACACAGGAATCCCATGCATCTGGGCAAGGTGTGTACTTACAAATGTTTCTTGTTCTTATAGACGTCATATAGTCCTAGTACATGGGAATGCTCTATTATTTTTATATGATGTAATACACAGGAATCCCATGCATCTGGGCAAGGTGTGTACTTACAAATGTTTCTTGTTCTCATAGACATCATATAGTCCTAGTACATGGGAATGCTCTATTATTTTTATGTAATACACAGGAATCCCATGCATCTGGGCAAGGTGTGTACTTACAAATGTTTCTTGTTCTCATAGACATCATATAGTCCTAGTACATGGGGATGCTCTATTAACTTCATAATTGCTATTTCTCTTTCAACCTGAATAAGAATAATAATAAAAAATAATAACAGATCAACATTTTCAGCACAAAATTAAAGGAATTTTTACAGTGATGGCACTCAAACCGTGAACACTTGTCTTTATTTAGCTTTTTATTTTCTGAGTTTTCAACTGCTTCAAATTCTCTGAAAAAGTAGGACTGAACTAAAATGCACTTTTGAGTTATCAAAATTCAAATGTTTTCAAATAGATTCACTTGAAGGATGCATGTTAAAAAAAGTGTCAAAGAAGTACAAAGTGTTCACGGTTCGAGTGTCCTCATTGTAAGCACAAACTTTGTATTTACAAGGAGTAATATTTCTCCAATTAAACATTTTTTGTGATGCCAATCTTTAGAAAATAATTTTCAATAATATTTTTTCTTGATTAAATTTCTGAATTTCATTCATTTTACCAAATTGACTCGCATGATACATAAAAATTCAAAGAGTTAGCACCCTTAAATTCACCAATTAAATTTAAGTAGTTTTCAAGGAGTTTAAGGAGTGGCACGAATCCTGCAATAATACCTATTTACACCCTTGGATGATGATATGACTAAAACATATCCTTTCCTGTATATTATCCAACGTAAAGTATTGCATGACTAGAGTCAATATTTTGGAACTTTTCTCCTGCTGTTTTTCTTATGACCCTCACTGTGATAAACAGTAAGAACACAGACTCTATGTCTGGTCTATTATACTCCTAGATACTTGTACTATAACTCTGTATTATTATAACGAGAATGTGTGTCGGCTTTTCTTTTGTACAGTTAAAAGATTTATTTGTATGCTCAGCAAGAAAGATAATTGCATTGAGGGCTGATTGAATTGTCAAGTGGAGTAATATCATTGTATAGGAAAAAGATAGAATACAAATTGCAATTATATAGATGAAGATTACTACAGAGTCAAAACAATTTAAAAAAACAAACTTATTTTTGCCAAACTAATAATACTAAATAAGACTTTTATATTAATTATTTTCTCATAATTTGTCAAAATATATTTTATTTATTTAGTTTATCAATTGAAAGTCATTTGAATTTTTAGATTAGTATGCCATATATCAGATATGTTTATAAATTTATTTATAGATTTTCTCCTTGTTGAAAATATTATTGATTTTAACTATTTGACATGTAAACTTTTTAATGTATATAATTGTTCCAGGAGGATTTTTGCCAACAATTAAGTATTTATCTATTAAAATTACTTTAATTATTTAGTGCTAAATAAAATCTTATAATAGGGCTTTACATAATGCAAAAAATAAAAAATAAAAAATAAAATAATAATAATAATAATAATAATAAAAATAATAATAATAATAATAAATAATAATAATAAATAAATAAATAAATAAAAAAAAGTCAAAAATACTTGTGTTCAAGTCAAGGATATAATACTGCATATAATACTCCGACATTCATTCAAAATAAAAACTGCAAATGAATACATTATGCCATCTAAATTAATCTGCCAGTATTTAGCTATGTAAACACATCAGCACTTGAGTAGCAATTGAATAGGTCACACCTTTTTAAGAACATTTTTCATTAATAATGACAATTTTTTTAAATTTTTTTTTACTAATTTTAAATAGATTTATATATATTATACATGTAAAGCGCATCGAGGCTTCAGGATGCACTATATAAGCAGTTTTTATTATTTTCATTATTATTATTATTAGGTCGGAATGTTCTCAATACAATACAATCAGAATTTATATTTCATTGAATAACATGTTCGGATTGGCTAATCTTCAATTTATCATATATCATATATCTGTCACACAATCTTTCTTCAAAAGTACAGATTAATATGGTCAAGTACATATTTGAATGGTACTGAGATCTAGACAATGTTATCAGATAACAATTATCAATTTAAGCCAACCAAAGTTAAGATGCTACATGTATAATTAATGTTATATTACTGGAGCTATACCACTATTTTCAAAACTATGCGCCCATCACAAAAAAAAACAAACAAAAAAAACAGTCGCTCCAAAAAGTGGTAGATTCTCTGTCGTCAATCAAACAACTTGTTCAGACAGTATGGCACAATATCAAAGTAAATTATGTAGTTATGTAGCAATTTCATATTAGCATAAGAAAAGGTTCAGAAATAACCTACAATCGTGGACATAAATGTTGAGACTCTTTGTCAGTTTGACATTTCTTGAGTATCTTTCCTAAAATAAATCGTTCTGGTCTTTCTTTGAACCCCCTCCACCCAAAAGCAATGTTGTGCTCCCTGATGGTGTTTCTCTCATGAAAAACAACATTGGTCGAGGGAGGGAAAAATATTAATGTAATATGCAGAGCATAGTCACGAAACTGTGCAATTTTGAAGAGTCTCAACTATTTATGTCCAAGATTGTAGATTGTAATTTCAAAGAATACTAACGGATATCATGGTAACTTTTCTTTCATTCAAGTATTTCTAATGTCTAAACAATGTGTGTTTGATTGATCGAAGAAAATTGATTACTTTTTCGAGCGCCTGTTTTTTGATGACAGTCGCTTATCTATGAAAACAGTGGTAAAAAGTGGACCATTGTTTTATTAGTATTTCACATCACTGGTGTTCATGGGTGTATCATACAAATGCAAATATTATTTTCTTAGGTTTTTCATAGCATTGCCAGTCCTATTAATTAAATCAATCTTTATATTTTTCTAATGGCTATGACAAAACCTATGAATTCAAAATAAAATGCATTTCCAGGGTTATTCAATAATAGGTAGCTACCAGTAGTATAGCGCTGACTATTTCACCTCTTACTGCAGGTTATTTTGTGTCTTACTTAATTAATCCATCAGACCCCTGCAAATGAAACCCCTGCATTTCATAGTTCAATTAATAAATTAATATAATAATAATAATACTTTACTTCTTAATAATACCTTTCTTAAACTCAATGCTTTTTACAACTTACAGTTATAAAGAATGTGAAAGACAATATTAAAACAAAGAGAAAAAACACAAAAACCATAATTATGAAATATAATGTCCCACTTTCCATATAAATTGTTTTCATGATTCATAATGTTTTCAAAGGTATTACAGCAGTAATATTGATAGATCACAACATTTTAAATCAACACCATCAATATTCCTCGTTTACAGCAGATGATATGAAATAGAATCGTACAAGTGCATGTCCGTCAGAATCTGTTATTCATTTACTCAATTCATCAATACTGATAGCCCCCATGCAAAGTTTTGGACAAGATTGCAGACACACAGTCTGCCTTTGTTTTATGTACAATTTAACGTACAAATAGTTTTAATCAGATTAAAGGGCAAGCATTAATTAAACCATCTGATCAAGATGAGCTGCAAATTAAACTAAAAGAGAGAACTTCCAGATTGTATAAAAATTAATAACATTTTGTATGTTTTTAAAAATGGAATCGGACAACATAACTGAAGTTGTGAATTCAATTACTTATTGAAATAAGTAGGATATCTATTTCCCTTTGTTATTGAAAATCACTAAAAAAAAGCATTTAGATATATATATAATGATCATAATTAATTAGACTAAAATGGTACCGGTACTTATTTTTTAACAATAGATAATAGAACGTCTGGTCTGGTCATAACATTACAACATATAATATAATCTAATGTGGGTGGTTGTCAACTTGAAAGTTGAAACTATTTCGACAACCACGCACACTTCATATTTCAACTAACTCTGACTTGTACATATTAAACAAAGAAAAGCATAAATAAGATATTATAAAAATTTAATATAGTCTTATATTGTAAACCAGTGTGCAAATATAATGAAAAGTTTAGAAGTCTAAAAACTACTCAGCTGTGCACTAAATAAAAGCAGACTTTCTTGAAACCTGTGCCCGCAAGCAAATTACTGCTGAAAATGCTGCACGAGTGGAAAAAAAACAAAAGGCAATACCAGAATAACACATCACAAGGAGTCTATGCTTCTAAAAAACTTCAAAAGCTTCAAAAACTATGCTTCAACCAGGCAAAACCCTTATTTTTGTGTGGGACTCTACATTTTTCATCACTTTTTCTGAAAAATCTGACTTGTTAGCAACTTTTCTTTTGGAGAGATTTGAGAATGTCATGATGAGATTGAGATTGCTAGAGAAAACTACATCAAACGTTTTATTAGTTTTAAAGCAAATATAAATTTATTTGAGAAAAATGCATTTTTTGCTATTTGTTCTTCTAAACTGTGAAAACATGGTTCCATTCAAAAATTTTTATCTCAAAATCGGGCACGGGACCATACAGCTTTTTTATCCATTTTTCGATTAATCAACAAATTCTCTATATTTTAAAATATATCTTTCTAAGAAAAAATATTGATGAATTTTTGTTTATTAGTAATCAGGAGCCTTAAAATAGTAAGCTGTAAATCCTCAGCATACAGATCTCCCACTTGTATTGCAGTATAATGTATATTTACTTAACCAAAGCCAATTATTATGATGATGATGATGAACTATTGAAAATGGCGAGTCTGCATTCATTGTTTAAAACAAAATTCTGTGGTAAATTTCGTAGGATCTCCCGCTTGTATTGTATAATATATTATTTAATTTACTTAACCAAAGCCAAATTATAACATGATGAACTATTGAAAATGGAGTGAATCTGCATTCATTGTTTAAAACAAAATCCTGTGGTAAAACCCAATTACGGTGTGGTAACAAAAAGACAAACCTCAAAAACACCTTCACTATCATATATTTCATAAAGATGATAAAAAACAGAGACATTAGATTGAGATCACATGCACATCAATCGGCACATACTATTGAAAACATATACATTGAACTGATTTTCTACAACAAGAGCATCTTATGAAATTGTCTTGTTCCTTTATTATGCAAACATTGAATTTCTCCAAGTTTTTTCTTTTAACACAAGCAATGAAAATATAGTTGAATAAAGTGAATCAAGGCCACACAATTTGCAACTATAGAAGCGCTGTTTATTCAGGACATTTCAGCTATAAATATATATATAAATTATATAACAAAGTACATATTAAAAGAAAGAAATTTTTTACAATACTTAGCAATGAAAACTTACATATTAATATGATAAAAGTTACATTTTTTATATAAGCAAATACAAGAGCTGTGAGGAGGCAGTTTACATTTATAATCATTACAATATTGACGTGTTTCTTCATCCGTGGGAAAGATGTTTAATGATAACAGTTACATCCAGATATTAAGTAATTTATTCATTTTATCTTATTTGTGTTTGAAACCCGAAAGCTCGTACAAATAAAATACTATGTGGACATAACTAACTAAATATTATCAATGTCATACGATTATCTTAATATTAGAACATCACTGTAGATCTACACTTGTATTTATAACTTATTTCAATATTAACTCTTTTTATTAAAGGTCTACTTCTTGATGGATTGCATGACATTGGATAATTTTTCCTCTCATTTTAATCAAATGTTTTTTTATGTATAAATAATTCAAAACACTGAGCACATGTTTGCAATAATGTCACGTACTAGGAAATCATCAATGATATTGGCTTTCTTCTTTTAAAATTAATTAATTATTATGATATGTGTTAAGAACCAATAATCTAGATAGGTGCCAGGTTAATTGTTTTTATTGTAACTTTGCTTTTTTGGTAATGGAAAGAGGAAAGACAGACTAAAAAACATAAATAAATAAATAAATAAATAAATAAATAAATAAATAAATAAATGAATGAATGAATGAATGAATGAATGAATGAATGAATGAATGAATGAATGAATGAATGAATGAATGAATGAATGAATGAATGAATGAATGAATGAATGAATGAATGAATGAATGAATGAATGAATAAATAAATAAATAAATAAATAAATAAATAATGAATGAATGAATGAGATGAATAGATAAATAAATAAATGAATTTGTCCATTCATTCATTTATTCATTCATTCATTCAATAAATGATTGAATAAATAAAGATTCTTTAATTAATTGATAGGTTAAATCAAAGTAAATTTTACCATTTAAATCTGTTCTTAAAAATCCCTTTCCAAAGCACAGATAACACAGTATAGGAAAAGCTGATTAATCATATCATTCCCAGCTATTTTCAGTTACAAACTCTATCGTTCTGTCTATTATAATTAATAATTTGAAAATCTTTATTCTACATTTTCTGTCAAAAGTTTTTTTTTATATATTGCATTATTTGCTGTGCATTTAAATAATTTGCCAGTTAAATTTAAATCCATAAATCACTCTTGAACATATTTAGGAATTATAGTAAAACCATTAGGATTACAGTGCAGAGAAGTCAAGAGTTTTATGGCTTATCTTGTTTAGTACGTGATAATACACATTAAATTCAAAGTTAACACTTATTAACATGACAGTTTCAAGGGTATGTTAGCTTTTCCTAGAAATATTAGATTTTAGATAAGAAATCGTGGGCTTTGTAAAGAGTTCATTGAAAATATGAAACAATGTCTGCAGTATTATGTCAAGGACTGGTCATGGACTGGGGGGGGGAGGTGGGTAAGAAATTTGCATGCAAAGACAATAATTGAAAATGCCCATCACTCTATCTAAAATAGCCTAATGATAAAAAGAGAGGTCAGGTTTAGAAAAACCATGCATAGCTTTTTTACATTTGCACAACCCCCCCCCCCCACTCCCTGCCGATAACTAATCACCAGTCCCTCACAACCACAGCTAACATTGTACCATTTACATCTGTACTTGACCATTTCAATCCAGTTGTAAAACTCATGAATAATAATTATTGATGGGTGATTTTCAAAGCAAATCAATACTTGTGAAGAGTTATAATAATAACTACTGAATATAGAATTATCCTTATTTGCATTAAATTAAAAACTAGATTTTCTCAAGTCTTTTTATGGAAAAATATTAACTTAAGTTTGAAGTTTTAGAAGCAATTTCTAAAATTTGATACCATGTGATGAATATAACCTTACTACAGTTTTACATTTTAAGCAAATCCAAACAAAAAATGCTTACCGTCATTTTATAGTGCTAAGCTCAATCTCTTCTCCATCCTCCCCTCCCCCTCTCTACTTTTCACAGAAAACAGAAAATAATTTGAAGTAATGTATAATAATAATGAGACAGCTTCAATAGCTAGGTGTCCTTAAGCTTAATAAACACTAGGTGATCAATGACAAATACAAATTTAACACTAATGTAATCTGACAGGTACTACATTCCTAAAATATAAAGGTCTTCCTAATTAATGGTATCTAAGCCTTGTTTTCATGAATTAGTAGCTGATATAGAATGGTGATAACTGTGTGACTTATCTGCCCTGAGTACAACAGCAAAAGGCTAAAGGTGGGTATAAATAGGTTTTCCCATCCATTTATGATAACAGATTGGAAATGTGATAGATAAAGGAGCATGCAGAAATTAGAATACCAAGTGTGAAATAATGTGGTGTTGGTCAATGACTACAGCTGTTGCAAAAAAGGAATGTTTTCGTAAAGAACAATTTAATACAGATAAAAACATATTGCAAATATTATAACAGCAGAGCTGCAATTAAATAACCAAAGAAATATGAAATACAAACAACATAATAAATGAAAAATGATAATTGAAATAAATAAACGAGTAACTAAAATACATGAAGAATGATTTTATATGTAGTAGATGAACAAGAAAACAAGTAAACAAATAAATATAGACAATTTAATTTTGAACAAACAAATAAATAGCTAAAAAATGCTTTTAAATTAACTTAACAAACAAATAAAGAAAGAAAGAAAGAAAGAAAAAAAAGAAAGAAAGAAAAGAAACAAACGAAGAAACAAACAAACAAAGGTTACAAACAAACAAAGGTTACAAACAAACAAAGGTTACAAACAGAAGTTCAATAGTTATTAACAAAAAAAAACTATGCAAAAAGATATCACAATTTATTAAATATGTTTTTATGACAATATTATGCTAACACCAAACAAGTTTTACCACATGTACGGCAGTTATCAACAGTAAAGAACATTCTGTGCCCCAGGCAATCCCCACACAATGTCTTTGTGGTTATAGTGAAATTTGATAGCCATTATATAATTTGATCTCAGCATAACCACAGATATATAACTTAGGCTTAGTAAACATCTGAATATGGTGTAAACTGCATCTGTGTAATTTCTAATGAAACAGTTGGAATTCAAAAGTGCAGTAAATATTGAGGATTTCCTATGGTATAATAAGGTTTGGGAATTTAGTCCTTACTCAAAATTCTTCCATTGAAAATTTTCACAAAGTCACAGATTATGATTATCATTTTGAATCTTAACTCTGTGTTTCTTATGGACGTTTATGTACATATTAATTTTCATATCAATTTTATACATTCAAACAGATATGTGCGAGTTGAACTTATTAAATAAAATATGAATCATGGTGATAATGATGATGACAATGGTGATAATGATGATTATAATGGTGATGGTGATGATTAAAATGGTGATGGTGATGATGGTGATGATGATTATGTTGATGGTAATGATGATGATGGTGATTATGTTGATTGTAATGATGATGGTGATGGTTATATTGATGGTGATGATTATGTTGATGGTGATGATTATAATGTTGATGGTGTTGACAATAATGATGGTGACTATGATGATAACGATGATGATTTAATTATGAATAAATTAAAGTATATTGTATTGTATGTTTTATCTACAACATGAAGGATATATAAGTAAGCCAGATATAACAAATATACAAAAATAGTGAATGAATGGCAAAAAGATGTGGTATAATGGTACCCGTTCTACAGATATATGTTTCATTAGGAATTATAAAAGATAAAATGCTGAACCTCTTGATGCAGACTTGACTTCATAATCAAATATGAGCATCAGTAAAATTACGACTTTAGTCATATATTACATCAATTAGATCTGCCCTACCCAGGCATTTTTAGGCAAAAAATCCTGAAAACTAATACAATACCAGTGTTAAATAGACAAGAACATATTTTATATTTTACGCTGATGAATAGAACTTCTAATTTCAATTCACGAACTTTCACTGGGTTATTAAGATTATTTATAATTTAGACTCTTAATCTTACGTAATAATATAAAGCACTCTAGCTGCATCCTGTTTACAATAAAATGAATCCTGCCTTTAAGCCTTCTGAATTTTTAATGCAAAAATGTATCATATTAGAGCATGATTTATCCTAATTTGAACCACATGCCCGTTAGAGGTTAAATCATTGTATGTAAAGTACTTAAACCATGTCACGTAGTACCAAATATGTGAATTAAACAACCAATATAGTTATTTAATGTATTAGATTACATTGGACTACAGAGGATTGATGAACTGAGAACTGAATGAATGAAAGACCACAGATTACGTTAGACTACAGAGGATTGATGAACCAAGAACCGAATGATTGAATGAATGAAAGAACACATAAAAATAAATAATGAATCAATCAATCAATAAACAAATAAATGGATGACAAAATGAAAATTGAAATTCTAAAAAAAACTAGGTCAACGTTGAAAAAATTGAATAAATAATAAATAAACAAACAAATAAATAAGTGAATATTAAATAATAAGTATATAAATATAACAATTCATTAACCTCTTGTTTTCTATACACAAGCTCTCAATTTATAATTGAATGTAGACTTAATGCAAGTATCAATTGAAAACCAAACATTTCATTAATTGTCAAGTTGTAGTTCATACAACTTTATGAAAACAGTTGAGCACGAGTGTTGACAATAAGGTTGCTTCTCAAACTTATGTCAATATTAAATTTACAAATTAAACAAGAGAGAGTTGTCATATCTCATTGTTGAAAATTAATATTTACACAGACCTTCATAATAATCAATGGCATAGATACAATAAGCCAAAATTAAAACAAAATGGTTAAGTCAATAATAACATGGCTTTTTGTAATTTAAGCATTGAAACAAAAATAACTATGATTGTTAGTTTAGCATTCATATTCAATGATGACGATGATGATGATAATGACGATGGCAGTAATCACAAAAATTAAATCACATCGACAATGATGATGATGCTGTGATTATGGTTGATCGTGCTAACAAATATGACGATGTTCACAATAAATTCCAATCCAATATGATGTTTGTGAAATTGTTAGAAGTGAAATATGATTATGATAGCGAAAAAGAAAACAATAATTGAATAGATAATAATGCCCAGTTGATAACGATGACAATACCAGAGCATTAAAGTCATTACAAAATGTATAACGATCATTAAGTGTAGCAGAGATTATAAAAATGTGAGAAATCTCCTGTGTATGTAATAATTTATGCACAAAAGTATGGTCTTGATAACAGAGAAACAAAAAAAAAAAAAAACAAGTATTGCCTTTTGAAAACGACTCACTATATTGTGACTTAACTGTCATGGTGACAGCAACAATCATCACTATGGTGATGATGATGATGATGATGATAGCAATGATGCCTATAAATTGATGACTGAGAATCTGGAATTGATTTTCAGGATATTTTCAGACAACAATGAAAATGCTATTGCTAACTGCAATGATGCTGATGACATTGTTATACAACTATTGATAATATTGTCGATAACATTGAAAAAATAGTAAGTTGTTCTAACATTGAAAAGTTGTTCTTCAATGAAGTAAATGTACATTAAAATTTATTCTGCTTTATAAATGTGTGACAGATTCATATTGAAATTTAGGTTCTCAAAAGTATAAATTAATAAAAAATTAAATTGCATTAGTATGCATTTATTATAATTATAGCAATTAAAGTTTACATAAACAGGAGCAAAGTTCAGGAAAGTTGGATTTCGAAAAAAAATATTTTTTTCAATTCATAACAAACCAAATATATATTTTTCAAATAAATTAAGAGATTTTAAGGTACATTTCTGAAGGGCTGTAATTTGTACAATTGATTTAATGGCTTTATTTGAGTATTGTATTCCAATTTTATAAGTGACAACAATTAAATACATTTCAGTTTAAGAATTAAAAAATAAATGGTTTAAATTTGCATACACACAAAAATGCGGTTATTTTTGAAACCAACAAAAAATTTTATCGGCAAAACACAGAGCACGAATCTGAAAAAAAATGCGACTAAATTATATTCGATTTTATTTTTTCATATCCTTTTGACACTTGAAGACAGATAAGTATAGAAAAAAAAAACATAAACTTATAAGAATTTTAAGAAGATATTTATTACCAGTTTCGATTGGTTGTAGGAACAACAAAGGCTCCAAAGCAAAACAAAAACACCAGCGTGCTCTCGTTGAGGATGAAATCTTAAAAATTACCCTTAAAATTATCAAAGGAAAAAAAACATTTCTTTTGAAATGATTTGCTTTCACAAGACGTAAGCTTTATTATAAGCACAAAACAGAAAGATGAATGAAATTTGATTGAAATCGACTGTAATTTATTATGACAAAAACATAGATTTCTATAGGCTATCTCCGAGTTTAAAACAACAGGGTTTCCAAATAACATTTTTATCGAAATCACGCAACAAAAATCAGTAGGAAAATAACCAGGATTTTAGTAAAATTGAAAAATAGATTTTATAACATTCAACTTTGACAGGTCCCAGCGTGTCAAAATTCCCCTGGTAATTCATGGCAATTTGTCCAGAAAATAGATATCATATTTTTCGACATTATTAATATTTGAAAAGTCGCAAAAATGCTTCCAATGTTCAATCTTTTGTTAGGGCTATTTTTGAGTTGGTTTGAGTCTTTGTCAGTGACATCGCATTGTAAAGTGACATCGACCAAAGACCATCTGCTCAGCATTTGACGAAAACACATACACAGTACCAAACACAACGCGAAATTGCGTCTTCAAATCAAAATACTTTCCCAGCACAATAAACTTTAAATCATAATTTCAAATCACAGTTTAAGATACAAATTTTGGATTTCAAAGGTAGAAAATTGAGCAAGAAATCATTATTATAATGTTTTATAGTAAAGATGAAATATCATGTGTTCTTGTGTCGTGTGTAGATGTTCAAGTCCAGTGTTTTTCTCACCTTCAAAAGGACTTGTTCGCTCAGCTTTGTACGATCGATTATCTTTATCGCCACTTTCTTTTTACTCTGGCAATGGATACCCAACTTAACAACACCTGAAAGGCAAATACGCCGTTGAAATAATTAATGTTGAACAGAGAAATATACCAGGAGAGCGCAAAACTCAGCTCGTACGTGCAAATTCAGACCTGTTTGCCCTCGGCCGAGTGTTTCTTGCAAAATAAACGGTCCAACTGTCTTAATATCCAATTTGGACATCGTTGACAAGTTGAATGCAACACTACGTTACGGTGTGAAGAGCTTCCAGTCTTTTACGGGTCGAAAAACCCAATATTTTTGCTCCATTCCTCACCACTTTGACTAAAATTTCTTTTCGAACTTTGATAGTTCAGACCGAAACGCGCGGTTCAGAAGACTTATTTACAGACACCTGTCAATCATCGTATTGTTTTATTCTTCACTTTGATTGGTTGAGTAAACATTGAAAACAAACTCCTGAAATCGGAAGTTAGGTACTCTCATTTTTTTAATTTCTTTTTTTTTCCTTTTTGGTATTTTTTTCTACGTTATTTTTCTTGACAGACATTAGGAAAGAAAGCAAACGAAAACAATTGCAATTGCTGGAGAAATACGTAATTTTGTAAAAAATATTTTCAAAAAAAAAAGTAAACAAGCAATCAAAATGAAAGAATAAACAAACAAATTAATATGGTTTAGTGATATGAATAGAAAATATGATGAATATTACCGAGAAAAAGAATAGAAAAGAAACGACATAACATTAAAAAGCTGAAAAACAAAAACAAATGGGCTTGGGTGATCGAGAACTTACAAAAACGTGATACATGTATTGGTTTAAATCGAACAGAAATTAAAAATCAATTTCTGTAGCCTTTTCCCTCAGGGGCAATGCAATATGTCCGATCAAACTAAATTTCTCAGTAATAGATGCTCATTATGTGTGTACACAGCACGAGCTTCACTCACCAAATTCGACAAAAACATGACATAATTTGATAAAACATGTGCTACAATTTCATTCAGATGTCGAAGAATTGGTAATGTTTACATTTTCGAATACATTTGTCACATGGAATTAAAATCTTGAATCATTGCTTGATCGAGCTTGATCAAAGTTCGCGCGCGCGTCGGTTGAGTAGCTTTGGCGCCAAACTTTTGGCGGGAAAAACGACTTTGTTATGATTTTGTCTAGAACCTGAAGTGATTGCACGCGTTAGTATATAGCTTGAACTTTTGGCGTGGTGCTATGAAAGAAATTCACGATCTTCAGGCAAAACCTTTAAACGAATTATAATCCGGATTATGCAGATGAAAACGAACTTTCGAGAATATAAATTAGAACGGGCTTCCTGCGTATGCATTGACGCAGATGTTGTTTTGTACACCTTGCAACTTTTAGAAAAAAAAAGTTATCGCCTTTTAACGATAACGAAAACGATGTTCTGTTTATATTTTATTTTCAATCTGCGCATTTTGAAGTTCTTCATTTGATTTAATATCCCAATCTCATCAATCATGTTGATGTTTTTGAACATGAAATATACGAAACTGTTGAATTTTATCATATGTTGCCGCTTTTGATCATTCGGGTTATTTTCTGTCGAGTTTTTTTTTTTTTTTTTCAATTGCGTCATGATTTTAACAGCGGTCAAATACAGTTGATTTTCTTTCGATTCGTTTTCTTCATTACCGTATTGAAATCATGAGAATCTACATATTATAGTCACGTCCAATTCAAATTGATCGTCATCACCATCTGAAATATAATGACATTATCACTTCGTTAAGCTCATCAATCACAGATTCATCATTAAGATTATATTTCAAAATCCTAAATTGACTTAGTGGCCTGGAAAAAAATAATTTGAGTTCCTCAATTTTCAAAGATGGGAATACATGTAAGAATTGCATCAGTTTCCTCAGTAATGGAAAAAAAATTGAACCAAATGTTGGACCAGCAATAGGTTTATCACACAGCCATTCATCATCTGGGGCGGTGGAACCGGGGGGGCACGGCCTCCCCAAAAAATATTGGTTGAAAAATGCACGGGTTAACACAGTTAAAAAAAATTGTTTTGTGATTTTCGGTAAATGGATTTTCAGGGATTTTTGGTATACCTGCCTTGGATGCATGAGCTGTTTTCCTGTGTCGTAAGGAAATGCGAGATGACTGGGCTCTAGTTATTTCTTTCTCTTGAGGTGGGGTGGGGATTATAGTGCCCCCCCCTCCCCCCACAGCTGTTACTGTTCCGCCACCCCTGATCATCATTACAATCATCATTCAAACTGACATGAAGTCATTGCAATGACAATCATCAAGTGATCATCTAAATTGTAATACTGCATTATGTCACTGCATGTTTAAGCAGGGGATAGAATAGCATATGATATTTACACCATAACATACACTATGTATACAATTAGAGATGCTTATACCTTCAGTAGAAAGAGCCCTATCTTCATTGTCAACACCACTACCACTCAGCATCAATCACCATCATCCCATTAATCATCAATCAATCATACTTTTCAATCAATTGATTTTCATCTATTATCAACATCATCAAAGGTTGCACAATTTTGTAGACAATGGAATTTGCAAACAATTATTGTTTAATATACTCAGAATTTGAATGATATAATTATCTTTGAAAAATCTTCTTCAATGATAGTGTGCTTTTCCCAGTGACTGCTCATACTCATGGATAATTCATGATGAAATTAGCCAACCACACATAAAGAACTGGGTCACTTGTTGGCATTGGAAATTGGATACAGTTTCTGTCTTAACTACTACTATATTATAGCCAAATTCATTGTATTGCATCCCAACGTTTCAATTTTTTTGTTGATCTTACTACTCCTCTGAAATTGATTTACAGTCGGTAATCAAAACAAAGTTTTGAAATGGTGGGTCACAATACAACAAATTTGTCTGTAACTAGGATAGCATCACTTTTGTTCTACATATCAGATTAAATATACCGGTACTACAAAATTACCTGAAGTTTGACAAAATTTACATTTTTTTATTTTCTGAAAAAAGAGTTCAATACTAGAGATAAAACATGTAACATCTTTCTTGTATCTTAAATTAAGGTCATCATGTTAACATATAACTAATAAAATTTAGAGATATCATATCTTTAATATCTCAAGTGAACAATGAATGCTATATTCTTTGATCATAGAAAATGATGCAATAATTGCAGATCACAAAAAGTTCATTTATTAATTTAAAAATTTATTTATTCATCTGTTTATATATTCATTGTTGCCTGATAATTTTAATAATATAACATTAACAAATAACTAAGGACCAGCCCCAGTTTATACTCGGATAACTCCACGAAGGGCTGTTGAAAACACAAGAAAAGTCTTAACCCACAATCATATGGTGGAATTATCAGAGTATAAAGCAACGCTGATTCTTAGTTATTTGAATGAAGTCTGAAGAACTAAGCATGCTGTTGGAATAGGAATTTTTGTTGACACCATTTTGTTATTTATCAACACATTGTTGTATTTCTGTGCCAACAGGGATCACAATAAATTCTATTGATTCCAATAAAGGCTAATGTCTGTTTGGTTGGAGAATGAACGACATGCATGAATAGGCTTATAAATTGGTCTAAACATAGCATGTACAAAGTGGTTTTTCAGTGTATAAATTAAAGTCAAAATCTGACAAAAAAATTTGACAGTATGAATCAGGCAAATACAATAAATTATGTCTTTTTGAGGATTTTTTCTGTGTATTTTTTGGCTCCTCAATAAATTCTTATGGAAAGTAGTTTTTCAGTGTATAAATTGAAGCATAAAAATTTGATATAGTATAATTTCAAATTATACAATCATCAGGCAAATACAATATGTGCCTTTTTGAGGATTTTTGGTGTGTATTTTTTGGCTCCTCGATAAATTCTTATGGAAGTATTTAAACCATTGGTCTTCTACAGGAGTTATTTTTTCAATTATCTAATTATCATTATCTTTAGTAGTTTTTAATCCCAGGGCACTCCCCGATGGGATCAAATTACCAGAAGCTTAGTTGACAATCATGAAGGGCTCAAGTGCTCTGAATATCACCCTAGCTCTCATTAGAATCTTGAAGGAGAAATCTCGTACTGCAGGGACCTTTTTGATCAGTAACCATGACAACAGGACAAACATGACGGCATACATACTCCAACGGATGTTACGAAGCCTGAAAAAGAAAGAGATTGTTTGATGTTGCATAATATTATCTGTAAATTTGTGTGAACAATAAATTTATGGCCCTCTCCAGTGACCAGGAACCATTCTATTTAAACAATCCATTGTTTTGATTTGTCTGAGGTAAGGGTCTTTTAAGAAGAAATTTTATATCTAAAGGGACATCTCTCAAACAGAAGATAACCACAAGTTCGCATTTACATTTACCATATAACATTCACTCCCTCTCTAGGAGGCAAGTATGTTACTGTTCAGCCTTTAGTACACATTATTATCCCACTCTAAAAGGCATTCAGATTTGGGGCTCTGAGTATAGAGGCGGGCAAGGCATTCCATTGTTTTAGAATTCTTGATTAAAAACTGTATTTAAGATATGCTTTCTTCTCTAAAGGAATTCTAAATGAACACTATTCATTGTTCAGATTCAAAGCATTCACTGTGTAACACTTACTTTCTGATACGTTTGTGTGCTTTGTGCAGATTTTCTGTATCTTCCTTCAACAGGAACGTCTTGATGCCAAAGAGAAAATCTTTGAAGTATTCACTCCAGTCCATATCACGGATATCAAAACTAAACACCTATTGGAAAACAAAACACAGACAAAATAGTTAATTTTCGAGTTGCCTTATAAGCAGCATTAGCCTCAATTGTGTGTAGAATATCAAATTGACATGTGCCCCCACAATAAGCTAAGTTGCTTCGGGAAAAAAATTAGACTCCAATATGTTTAAATAAAAAAAATACAATAGACCATTTTCAAGTTTTTCATCGCTCTTTTCAAGTGTCAATTGTTGGTGAATCAACAAAAGAGAAAACTATGTATTTAAATTGTTTTTGGCGTATTGGTGTATTCCCAGAGGATGTACCTTGTACAAAAGAATATAATTATCACATACTATCTTGGCTTAGAGCAATGAAGAACATGATACTGGACTATTGTCTTTTTCACACACACAGAGTCCACACATTTCGATGCACTGAGGTACTAAACAAAAGAATATATCGCACACATTTAAGGCTGTGTAAAAGTGAATTTTGAACTGGATTATTTTGGGTGCGTTGTGCGAAAAATACCTATTACCCAAGTAATATAAAAATCGATTTTAATCCATTGCCTTGCCTAAGAAAAGGCATGGTCCGGAGTACATCTTATTTGATAAGACTTGCTACATTTTAATCTAAACTTGACCAAATCTGTCATTTTTGTTTCCGAACTATATTTCTAAAAAGCCTTTCAATATAAAGTTGATTGACCTCTTAAGTCAGTTGCCTATTCTGCAAAGGATGTTTCATATAAAACATATTAAGATGGCAAAGTCCTCCCAATGGAAATACATAGGCATCACTAATATGGGTCATGGGCTTCCTGTTTAGGAGAGAGAAGTTTCTCTTTTGCTTTCCACAGGATCCCCAATCCCAACAGGTTGAAAAGAGTAGACTGCAAAGGAGGCTGATTGGAACTATAGACTTTACCTTTTTATCCTCAGGACTGAGTTCATCAAGCAACTTTAGATTATTTGTTGTTGTGAACTGTGATGAATGAATCAAAATACATGAAATCAATATGTATAGGGCAAAAATTCTAACTTGTAAATGAAAATGAATAAAGACAAAAAAACACAAATGGAAATTAATCAACTTAATTAATTAATAGATACATAAATGAATGAATGAATGAACGAATGAATGAATAATTGAATGAATGAATGAATGAATGGATAAATAAATGATTGAATGATCAAATGAATGAATGAATGAATGAACAAAATAAATGAATGAATGAATGAATGAGAAGGAATAGATGGACTGATGAATAAATTGATAAAATAACCCAATTGAATGAATGAATAGACTCTTTCAGCACTAATTTATTTCAACATTGATTTAACAAGAAAACAAAAATAAAGAAACAAATGTTAATGATTACTTATAAAATATTTAAAACACGGAGGAATCAGTAATGCAATGCAACAATGCAGACTAACCTTCCATTCCTTCATTGTAAAGTCCTTCATGACATTAGTTGCCTTGTCAATCTTGTTGTACAGTCTATTCATTCTGTTTACAAACATAAGTTATTAAAAATAGTTAAATCAACAAGAAATTTTAATATTTCCTTGAAAACTCCAGCCAATATTGCTGTGAGAAAATCTAGATCAAGACAGGGACTATTAGGGGGGCAGGGGGTATAGCCTCTCAATTTCTTGTAGCCCCCCTTCCCCCTATTCAAAAATAATATCACTTTCATGCCCTTGCTAAATTGTCTTTCAGCTAGACAATCTTGTTGAAAATAGTTGTTGTTAACCATCATGTGAGACGTTTCTTGCCAATAAAGATAGAGAGAGCTCATGCAATTTGACTTATATCCCCTCTGTTCAAAATGTTGCTTTGATGCCCTTGCTAAACTGTCTTTCAACTGAACAACCTTTCATCGAAAACAGTTGTGTTTACCTTGGTTTCTTGCCGATGAAGATAGAGAGAGTGTCAGCAATTACTGCTGGTATCCTGTGACTGATGTACGTCCAGTAAAAGTGCCTCAGCCTAAAAATAAAAATAGTTGTTTAACCTGACAGGGCTCATGCTAAAATGTTACCATGAAAATTATTAATTCAACAACAAACAGGCACCAACGTTACTAAAAAGACAAATTTTCCACATACTTTTGCGATTCAAACTCAAAGTTAGGTCTTCTGAAGACATCTTCCATAGGATAATTTTCAAACTTTTGCATCATCATTTGGGCTGAAAACATCAAAGATTAGATAACAAGGATCAATATTTCATTGATTAGATGACTAAATGAAAGAATGATTGAAAGAAAGGATGAATAAATGATTGATTGATTGATTGATTGATTGATTGATTGATTGAATGAATGAATGATTGAATAAATGGATTGGATGAATGAATGAATGAAGGAAGGAAGGAAGGAAGGAAGGAAGCAAGGAATGAATGAATGAATGAATGAGGAAATGATTGAATGAATATAGAATAAATGATTGAATGAATGAATGAATGAATGAATGAATGAATGAATGAATGAATGAATGAATGAATAACTCGTTGAAACAGAAGATAACCAACTGAACAACAGCAAAATGATTGAAAAAATACATAAATAAGTAAAAGCATAAAAATAATAAAAACATAACTGACTAAAATACCCCAAAAAGCAATGAATGAACAAATAAATGAATATTAGAAGAATTAATCACATTCAATCATTAATCATACATAGTTGTCCCCATGTGACAGGATTGATGGTTCCACTGCAGCAGTTGTAAACTGGTATACAGTCACTCCTGGAAGACAAAGTTAATAATTTAATAATAATTTGAAATTTCACAGCTGGGTACATATATCATGTGTACATGCCCATATGCACCAAAGTTATCAGATCACTGTGAGCCAGCCCATATGTCAGAAACAAAACAATAGACCAGCTTCTTATTTATATTGTTTTTGGATGTGCACAATTCCCATTGCCCGATTTCATACCAAGAGTGCCTGGGGCTAGATTCTCTTATATTATGTCAATCAACAACAAAGTCTCTATTATGAATGACCACCTCAAACGTTAAAAATCCCAAAAGTTTGAGTTGATTGAATGAAATCAGAGTGAGATACGAGCGTTTAAATTTGCAAAGAAATGTATGAAACCTGGACATTTAGTCCGGCTCCCATACATTTCCTTCAAAATTTTGGACTTTTGTATGACTTGTATTTTATTCAAATCTTACTCTATCAACACCAAAATTTGTCATTATATAACCCCAGATGTGATCATTCAAAATATTGACACATTTGTTGATTAGCAAACTGTAAGGGGAATTCGCACCAGTATTGGATGTACTTAGTACACAAGAATACACCATATACCATTGAGGCTTAAGGCTGAGAAATGAAAACAGGATTGAATACGGAACAGCCAAGTAATCAACGAAAATACTATTTCATTTTTCAGAAAATTTGTGCACAAACCTCATGGTTGCTGTTTTCCACGCAACACAAATGAGCATGTTGACTGCAATATCCACAGGGATGATATCAGAGATGGCCTTCAAATCTCCTCTCATAGAACGCAACATTCCTTTACCAGCCTGAATATGTTAAAAAAATTACCTTGAATACTTTCTCAAGCTAAGTCATTCATGTATAAGGCCCTATTTAGGGGCTGTTTATATGAGGCAAGCCAGCCTTGTTGAGTGGGCTGGTTTCTTTTGTTTTTTTTTTACGCTACGATATCTTGAACACAAAAGAAACCAGCCCCCTAAACTGGGCTGGCTCGCCTCATATAAACAGCCCCTTAGTTTGGTTCAGTACAAATTCAGTTTTTAATCAATATCCAAAGCCTAAAATGCCATCTATGTAGGAAAAAGTATCTTTCTTTACAATTAACCTACCATAACAAAAAGTCCTGATGGTCCATTAAAATTGTCAACAAATCCCTAATAAAGATATAAGAATATAAGAATTGTAAAAAAAACATAAAAGTGAATATAGTCAAAGAATTTCAAATTCAGGTGAATGTCAAAACAAAATGAAAGTACAATTAAGAAACTAAAAAAATAAATTTAAAATATAATTTTCATAAGTTGTATACATGGCTCTAATCATGGCTGATGGCAAATTTGGACTATGACTAGTACATGGAATGGAGGCCTCCCAGGTATCTTGCATAAATGAACATGGTGTAAAGTAGCTTGATTAGGGTATCTTTTATAAAAATCCTTTAAAAAACTTTGTATGTATACTATGTGTTCCAGTCAGTTCAACACAGTTATAAAATTATTGATATGCTTGCTTACCATGGATGACTATTACAGTGGAACCCCTCTATTCCAGACAGGAATTTGGAGGGGGTTCTGGTTTAGTGAGGTTTATTTTACAAGAGATATTGGAAAAAGTTCAATTCTGGACCCAAAAATGTTGTTCGGTTTAAAGAGAATTTCAGTGTATTGAGGGTCCAGTATACAGGGGTTTCACTGAAGTTCTACCAGGCCCAAACTACTAGCAAGTCACCTAATACACACATGCAATATGCGCAATAGAAATGATTAAGTTATTAACTTTTTATTATAATCATTATCTACTTACAGGAATAGGTTCCTTGAGAGAAGCACCGATAATAGAAGGTCTAAAAATAGCCACAGGCAAATCTCTTGCTGTCTGTGAAAGTACATGTTCAGCAAGACTTTTAGTGAATGTATATGTGTTGGGTCTCTTGTCGATGATAGCAGGGGTGAGAGCTTCCACCATCTTGTCTGTCATCCATTCTAGGGAGTCAATGAGCTTTTCAGGCTCCACAGTTGGAGGGTAGATCTTTTCTTCAATGTAGTCCCTGTCGCAATTGGCGTATGTTGAAGATACGTGTACAAACACCTGAAAATGAATTAACAGCATGCTTAAGTAGAGTTGTTCTTACTGAAGTAAACAAGTCAATGTCTCAGTCTATAAATATGAATCTAACCATGCATACTGAAGGAATTTTTCTTTCTTGATTTTACTCAAGTCAACAATTCGCAACATTTGCAAAAAAGTTTCCTTTATTTTTGCTCAAGTCAACACATACATCATTTCTGGGAGAATTAACAATTATCATACACCTGGCGCATACATTTGTTTGTGTTGGAACATGAATACTCAATGCCAATTTTAACATCAGATGTTCTTTGTGGCTGTGAAAATTTGATACCAGTAAACTCAAATGAAAATAAAATTCACACAGAGTCACACAGCTCTCCCATCTGCTCCAGCTCTTTCACTTGATGATTTTACACCCAATTAGGACATGCTTTAGTGTGAAGTGTTATGCTTAGATCTATTCAAAAGACAGCTTTACTAAAAACAACAATCAGTCTATGTCATATTTGTCAAATGTATAATGATCTGTCTATCAATCTCCCACCTCTAAATGTTTTGCTTCCTTGCATAATTTGATCATTTCTTCAGTCCCTTTGACATTTATCTGCAGTGATGTTCTGAAAGGAAAATAAAAAGAGAATCAAATGACAATGGTAGGGAACTCCCAAGACTATAGCTGTAAAACGATACATGTTTAATTTGAACATGTGTAATTTGTCCCTTGTTGAAGTAAAAAAAAATAGTCTTAAATCACTATAAATTGATACCTTAGTTCCTCATCAAATCGTACAGTTGCAGCAGAGTGGAAGACGATTTGTGCATTTTCAGTAACTAAAGCTCTGTCCTCTGATGACATGCCGAGACCTGGCTCTGATATATCACCTTTGATAGCAGTGACTTTATCAAGCAGCTCTGGAGTCTCACGTACAAGTTCAAACAACTGCAAACAACAATGTTAGTTGAGTATTTTAATAAGAAGACAAGATATTAGAGTGCATGCACTAAAAGCATGCGCGAGTTATCACTAATATTTAGTAGTAAATAGCGCTACACAAACAAAAGAAAACAATAGAATTAGCATAAAATAGCACCATCATTTCTTAATTCGTTTCAATTTGGTTACTTTAGTATTCTATTGTTCAGAACTCATAAAATAATATTTGACATATGTATTTTTCCTCTCGATTATCAGGACTTTTTTGGCTTGGTCAGGAGGAGTACGGTTAATTAAGGTTCGACTGTACCACCACTATCACTAAACTATACCGCTGACTGGTTAGCTCAAATAATTGAGGAGAAGTTGCTGCCTTTGTTTCTCTATCTGTAAATGGGAAGATAATAACGTAAAATCGGAGGTCCCGTCTACTCTATACTCTAATCTAGTTGTGGACATTGAAGAACCACTGAGGACACAGGTACAACCATCCTCAGTGTCTGTACTTACTAACAATGGGGGCTTAACCACTAACAACTATTCTATATACTCATGTTTGTAAACTGCATATAGCAGTACGTAAAGTTCCACCAAAAAGAACAATTGTAAACAGTAATTCAAAAGCCCCGAAGGGAATTACTGTATAACTCTACATTCTACATTAACATACCTTTGACTGCATTATTTTATCCATCCTTTGCTGTGGTGTTTGATCAGCACGAGCTCTGGCTAACACAAAGACTCTCTTGACTCCCTTACATGACCTCAACAGTTTCTCCAGCAGAACCTTGCCAAGAAAGCCAGTCGCACCAGTGATAAACAAGACCTTGTCAACATAAAATTCTTCGACAGCAGACATCTTGGAAACTTGACACTTGACAAACTGAACTTGACTCCAAGAAAGTATTTTTACAAAGCTTCCATAGGATATCTGCTGGAAAAATCACAATTTACACAATCTATACTCATGGTGTTAATTCTTATTTGGGGATAGAACACTGGAGAAAATTCACAGAGAGGACAGGGGAGACTCTGGGGGATGGTTGTCATATCTTTTAGGGGTAAAAATCAGCTATTTGGTCTCTTTTATGGCTTAAAATATGACATTTGCCAAATCTCACTTTTTGATATCTTTTAGGGGTTGAACCCATATTTTGGTATCTTTTAGAAATGGAAAATGTATGAAGCCTAACATTTTGGAAAATGTCCAGTACCTTTCAGAGGTATTTTTGAAAAATTCCAACAAGCATCCCTGATTGTTTATCCCGGGAGAAAACCCCCTATGGTACAAAAGGGAAACAAAGCATCCTACAATGTAAACAAACTGTGCTTATGCAGATATCTTCTTCCCTGTAATTTCCCACTTCAAGCAGGGTCGACCTTTTTGGTCGATAGCTTCCAACGATCCTTATGTTATTATTTTTTATTCATTTAACTATTTGATTATTTTTATTCATTTATAAATTTATATATTTATTTTTTGACATCACTGAAATCATTCATGTTTTGAAAGTAAAAATATGTTTATTTTGTCTAACAAAAAAAAAAAAAAAAAAAAACTGACAAAATTCATTTTTACAAATACAAAGAGAAATTGTAACAATCTGTTCAAAAGTATCATTCGTGATATGCTCGAATAAACTTCACATTCAAATATATGTTAACTAATGTCATTAAATATGGTCCGTCATACTTTTTCGAAAGAAAACAAGCTTTTTTTCCAATACACCAAACAAAACAAAACACACAAAAAAACAACAAAGTAAATTAGTAATTTCCAAAATATCGATATTAAATGGATTCAAAAACAATACGATTTGTACATCTTTGGACCACTCTTATTAAAGCAGAAATCTTAAATTGAGCAAAAGTTTCTTATTTCTAGATCCTGAGACAAGATCGCAGATCTTAAAGTAAGCAAAAACCCATTGTTTTACTTAATTCAAGATCTGTTGTCTTGTCTCAGGATCTAGAAATAAGAAACTTTTGCTCAATTTAAGATTTCTGCTTTGAGAGTGGACCGCAATCTGCAAAATTTGTACTATAAATCTCATAAGTATGAATTTAACTAATTTACACGTTTATACACAGCAATTATTCATGACTTCAGGCTTGAATTTTAACAATACGTATAATTTTCTTCATAGATAAAGCATTCGGAATAAAATGTACATAAGAATTTAAAAAAAAGCAGAAATGAAAAATGTTTATAATAAAAATTGGCAAGTCGCCCTCTTTTTTGACCTGTGCTGGAAAGGTTTATTGGTAAAAATTTCGAAATTCGAAAGATACTAAACAATATTTTATTTGGAACGTCTTAAAGCTAATTTGCAGTACTCGATTCTTATCATACAGCAAAGTCAAGTTTAATGGATTGAATAAACAATTTTCTTACCTCAATTTTCTCGTAGATTCAATTTCTTCAATCCTGGCCCAATTTTGAAGAATCTTTATATGGCGCGATGTTGCGAAATGATCAGAGTTCAAGCAATTTCCAAACAAGTTTCGCCAAAAAATCACAATTTTATGAACCACTCAATAGTTAAATAGCTAAGCGTATTATTTTGAGCAGTGCAATGGAATATTAGAAGTTCAAAACGAGAGAAAGGATTTTGCAAAATCTTTGTGCAACTCCTTTTCAGACTGACCTGCCGAGCTTGCATACTTTGGGGACAGCGGCTATATTCGGTGGGGGGTGTGGGAGGGGAATAGGTTTGCCTTCAGCCTGCTTTTGAATTGGAAAGAACACACGGAAAATGAAATAAATACCCAAGTAAACATACTTATGAATTAAATGACTTCAAAATTTTAAAGCCCCAAGGTTTATCAATTTCCACATTATAAAAAAATACAAAATAATTATAAAGCATAATTGACTAAAAAAGGTACAAAAATTACAATCTGAGACGACATCTGATCTAAGACAGGTTACATGCAAAAGACATTTATGTACACGTTTAATATAATAGTAAGCAGGAATTTAAAAACGTTTTAAAAATTATTGTGAATTGAGGTATTTCTCGATGTTTTTTCAATGATAATAATTCCAAAAATTCAGGGTTTTTTTAAATTGTCAGGAATGATTTATAACAGTACAAAAATGGGAGCAATTTTAGAATACCCCGTCACTTAATAATTCCAGTAGCGGCACTGTTTGAAAACGACGAATAATAACAATAGATTCTATTGTTATGGTAATAAGTGACGGGGTATTCTAAAGTTTAGCCCAAAAATGTGTATAAACAATTGACTTAATGACAATCAAATGACAAACAAAATAAAAAAAGCATTCAGAAGGAAATCATATCTGGAGACAGACAGACACACAGACAAACAGACAGAAGAGTCACACTTACATGCGATCGAGGATCATAAAGGCACGGCCAACAAACCTGGTAACTAGTACCATTTTCACTGATAAGTTTTTCTTTCGAGACGTTGAAAATATTCATTTTCAGTGAAAAACAATAGCCAATTTGCCAATCGAAAGCATCATGTGAGCAAGTCAATAGCTTCTTCAATGTTTGAAGTACCTTGGCTTTCAATTTTAACTCGTAATAAGCATGGAATGGCTTATGGGGTATGTAAATTCAATGTCTTCAATGTCATATTTACTTTTGTCTTCTGTGTATCTTGTGTTGAAAATCTGCCATCTTGGGTGCGGTAAAATGTGAATTTTAACCTGTTCCATGGCTCATTCACTTCATTTCCTTCCATGGAAAGGTCGGATATGCCTCGGTGCTTTATCGGAGTAGAATTGTCGCTTTTAAAATAGCAAAAAGAAAATATTTTTACGTGGCTATTCAACGAGTACATTTAACGCAACCTCGCGATTTCCTTATCAAATATAACGAAGGATTAAACGAATTTGTGAAACAATGGCATAAAAGCCAATTACCAAATAGCCTATATATATTGTGCTTTTTTAGTAGTGAAATTGTAAAACTGAGATTTTACTATTGGGAAAAACGAACGTGATATTGATGTGAATTGTGTAAAATTACGATCGTATTTTTGAATTGCGATTATTGTCAGCAGACTGGAGTATAAATCAGCCTTACTGTTTACTTTCGTTTTAAGTTTCTGGTTAACAACTTTAGTTCAAAAGTATTACATTTTTCCTTGTCAATGTAACCCATCACCAATTTCCTTGGTTTATAAAGTATGCAAAATATTTCTACTATTTTTATAATATTTTTTTACTCGAGAAATTTATGGACCATATTGATTTGTTAATATATTAACTGCAATATTTTTTCAGGAAGAATGTGAAATCAGCAACTTATTTTCGGTACTTTTAATTTCACATCATTTTTCACTCGTTAATTTTTTATTTCACGAATTCGCCCATGGTCTATTTGTCAATTTCAATTTCAGAGATTGAAAGATAATTATTGTTAATAAATAAATTATTGTCTTCAAGTTCACAACCTGTTTTATAGATAGATGATCACGATTAGTCACCAATTCCAGAGAGCAAACAAAGACATGTCTATGTGTAAATAAACCAGAAAAGTAATAGCAGCTATGTTAATTTGAAATTGCTATATCCCTTGTAGTGATCAGTTTTAAATAAACCATGTTTCATAGTATCTAAAAGTTATTAGTAATATTACAGTTTTTCTGTAAGTTGTCCAATTTATAAACTTTAAATTGAAAAGCATTTAAAGGAACCAAAAACGAAATACTTTTAAAAGAATCCGTTAACCAGGGGTGCAATTGCATGTTAAACCAAGTGATGGAATGAAGACGGATGAATGAACAAATAAGTGGATGGATGAATGAATGGATGATTGAATGAAGTAATGAATAAATGAATTGATTAATGAATGAATCGATGGATGACTGAATGGATGGATGGATGAATGAATGAGTGAATGAAAGTTGAAATGAATAGATGGATGAATAAAATAATGAATGAAAAAATTGGTGAACGAACAAGCAAATGAAAAAATAAGTATGCTAGATGCTGAATGCTAGAATCCAGTCCACAACTTGTTTTTATTATATGTACAATACAACACAACACAATACAGTACAACACAACACAACACAGTACAATACAATATTAATAATACAATGCAATACTGCACTTGTAATATAATACAATACATTTTATTTACATTCAATTTTTACATTTTCTTAAATAACAATTGATTAATGATTACTTTTTTCTATTTTTATTGTAATTTAAAACATTCTTATTTCAGTTCTTATTACAACTCAACATTAAAGCCAACTAGTACACATTACTAGCTTAAGTAGCACCATGCAGCTCCTGTCAGAGAGATGTTCTATCAAGGAAGTCGAAATAACAGTGAATTTAGTTTTTATACCAGATGCTATATTAAGCTCTTACATAAATACACTTGAATTACTTTAACTTCTCTCACAAATATAGCACTTCACGCAATGTTGCCTAGTGAAGTGTTGTGTTCATATTTTTGTCTTCCTAATGTTCGTTGCCAGCATGACAAAGTGCTTGTGACATCAATCAATTGAAATATTGCTTTGAAAGTTTATTTTTGGTATAATTATTTTGAGTTCTTCTTTATGGAATATTTTTTCTGTATGAAGTAATTTTTGTGGGTATGCATATGCATTTAACATATTTATACCTTCAAACAGCTTAATTCTTTTGCTTGCACTTGATGTTTAAGCAATCTTGAATTCCAAACTCCTTCTCTATTTAATGATTCATAACAGTTGAGTTGAGACTGTATTATTTTATTCATAGAATACTGAAATATATTAAAGTTTCTTCCACATCAAATTTTACAAAATTACAACCAAGCTATCGGACCACAGGTCCATGATCAGGGCATACATACTGACATTATATACAATGTAAATATCATTCAGTTTAAATGGTATGTTGACGTATGATAGGTTCAAAAAAAGATATCAATAATGGTTTTTTTATCACTTTTTTTGAAGAAAAAAAAGGAAAATTACCATATTTCTGTAATAAAAACTTTGAATTAGACAAAAATGAATATACATGTTTTTATATTTCAGTCACATTTAAAATAGGGAAGTCAACTTGTTTTTATTTCAAAGTTTTGATGATGTCAATGCACTTGAAATCTGCATTAAATTTGAATCCATGCGTGACATCACATCAGGTGATACCATAACATCAGGTGATCTCACAGACAGTTTGAGTTTCTTGTTGACTGACCATCACACAAGAGCAGGAGTTAAAAAATACTACACAACAACCATAGATAAAACACCATCTACAGATCTCACAGAAACAATTTTAATCAATAGTAAGTTTAAAATTTCAGAATGATGTATTTTCAGATTTTGAATAAGATTTTTGTAAAAAAAAAACACAGTAAACGTCTACTAATTTTAGTAACAAATATTGTTTTTCTGTTAATGGAAATTCTAACTGCATGATATAACTGCATTTACTAACTAAAATTTAGATTTAATGGAACAACATACTAAAAAAATTCTGTTAGTTTTTTTAATGGTGGAATAATTTTTTTTACATTTTATTCATTCAGGGTTGAGTTAAAGATATTATATGATAACAACTATAAATTATTTAATGCAAAATACTACAAAATACTATCACCATGATCATATAAAAACAGTTGATATAGCTGGTGTAGATTTCAATTACAGATGAAATAATTTTATAACCAAAATATATTATTTTTTGCATGTTTATTGAAAAGTACATTATTTTTTTATTTAAATTTCTATTTTTATCTTCCCATTTTTTGTCATATTAAGCTTAATAAATAAATTATAGGTCAATTTGAACATTTTGTTTAAATTTTTAATCAAGTCATGATAGGTTTTTAATTAGATTCTTCCTTTTTTTCGTTTTTTTTAGACACCAACTATGTAATTTGCAAAAACTAGAAGTGTCTGTTAATTACAGAAAAACGTTTTGGTTATTTCATAGTATTGTGAGCGATCATTATTTTCTAAAGCACTATAAGCAAATGATTTCAATTTTTACTCCCGAAGACAAGCATTTTGATTTAATTTATTTGATGCAACATTGAAAACGTTTGCTACTCATTTTCAACATCCACAACTTAGATGTAAGGATCTATTAAATTAAACTTCAAAATGAGTTTAAATGTGTACATTGGATAAAAACAAAGTGCGAATCGAAATAAAAATCAAAATTTTTTTGCTCAGGGCTTAATATTTAGTTGTATAATTTCCATAATTTAATAAACAAATTATCTAAATTCACTTTTCTAAATATGTTGAAATGTTGTTATTTTTGTATTATAATTATTATAGTTTTGAAATAATAATGAGATATAGATTATCTTCAATGTGTTTTCCAAAACGTTTTCCAAAAATTGTTAAATTTTGAATTCAAGTTTTCATTAATATAGTTATAATTTCAATTATAAGTTAATATACAAATAATCTAAATACACTTTTCTAAATATTTTACATTTTTGTTATTTTTGTATCATAATTACAGTTTTCAAATATTAATATTTTTGTTGAAAGATACATGTAGATTACTTCAATGAGTTTTCCGAAACGATTCCAAAAAAATGTCATTTTAAACTGAAGTGTTAATTGCATTTAGTTTGAGAATTATCATAATGCGCCTGTGCAGTATGGATACGCCTTGGTATGAATCCAACTTTCCATGGAAGTACTTCTTTAGTGCTTATCAAGCCATTCATCCATCCAAATCAGCAAGTCAAAATGAAAGGCATGTTTGTTGTACATGTTTTTGTCTGTTGTTGTGTTATGTACTCATTCATTTTTTCATAATTCATTGAATCATTCATCAAATTCTTGATATTAATTTATTCACTCATCAAAATCATTGATTAACCTTGATCAGTTCCTTCTTCACTTCCTCCCTTCCTTCCTTTTTTTCTTCCATCCTTCGTTTCTTCCTTCCTTCCTTCCTTCCTTCCTTCCTTCCTTCCTTCCTTCCTTCCTTCCTTCCTTCCTTCCTTCCTTCCTTCCTTCCTTCCTTCCTTCCTTCCTTCCTTCCTTCCTTCCTTCCTTCCTTCCTTCCTTCCTTCCTTCCTTCCTTCCTTCCTTCCTTCCTTCCTTCCTTCCTTCCTTCCTTCCTTCCTTCCTTCCTTCCTTTTGTGTTACAGACTGAGATATTCCATGCTCAGTCAGTCAGATTTATGTAAATAATTATAATATGTTCTGATTGGCTAAGCTAGCTCGGATATCTCTGTCAAAAAATCTTTTTATTTTAAGTACATATTTAATAAATCGTCAAGTACAGATTTAAATCTTCATTGAACCAAAGCTTGTGGAAGTAGAAGGGTGATTAATGAATAAGTTATAATTTTGTCTAACATTCATCTGTGTTCAGGAAAGGGAAAAAGAAAATCATCAACACAGAGGAAGTTAAAGAAAACAAGCCATACCTAGAAGAAGCTTACATTAATGCAACAATTATGAGCAAAAAAGAAATACAAGAAATATTATTCATACCAAAAGGAATAGATTACAATGAATGGATAGCTACTCATAGTAAGTACATTGTAATTGTATACCTGATCATCATGGTGGATGATGATAATGATGATGATGATATTCAGAATAATGATGATATTGATGATGATAGTGACATGCTCAAAATTATTGCAGCAAATTTTACTAGAAAAGATTTGTGATGTGGGCATGCTTGAATGTATCATTTTGTAATTTGTTTTTCTGAAATTTCAGTGAAATCACATGATATTCACTACAATCTGCATTTCTGGTTGTTTAAACAAGTTGCAACTCGCAGGATTGTAGACTGAATTGCACTGCAAAATTTGACAAAATTGCCTTGCTGCTACAGCAATTGTTTATTTGATACTGAAGCTATAGGTCATTTCAATACTATATCTATTTTATGGCTGTATAAGTTAGTAATGTCAGTAATATTATTGTTTATTTGATACTGAAGCTATAGGTCATTTCAATACTATATCTATTTTATGGCTGTATAAGTTAGTAATGTCAGTAATATTATTGTTTATTTGACTTTGAAGCTATAGGTCATTTCAATACTATATCTATTTTATGGCTGTATAAGTTAGTAATGTCAGTAATATTATTGTTTATTTGACTTTGAAGCTATAGGTCATTTCAATACTATATCTATTTTATGGCTGTACAAGTTAGTAATGTCAGTAATATTATTGTTTATTTGACTTTGAAGCTATAGGTCATTTCAATACTATATCTATTTTATGGCTGTACAAGTTAGTAATGTCAGTAATATTATTGTTTATTTGATACTGAAGCTATAGGTCATTTCAATACTATATCTATTTTATGGCTGTATAAGTTAGTAATGTCAGTAATATTATTGTTTATTTGACTTTGAAGCTATAGGTCATTTCAATACTATATCTATTTTATGGCTGTATAAGTTAGTAATGTCAGTAATATTATTGTTTATTTGATACTGAAGCTATAGGTCATTTCAATACTATATCTATTTTATGGCTGTATAAGTTAGTAATGTCAGTAATATTATTGTTTATTTGATACTGAAGCTATAGGTCATTTCAATACTATATCTATTTAATGGCTGTATAAGTTAGTAATGTCAGTAATATTATTGTTTATTTGACTTTGAAGCTATAGGTCATTTCAATACTATATCTATTTTATGGCTGTATAAGTTAGTAATGTCAGTAATATTATTGTTTATTTGACTTTGAAGCTATAGGTCATTTCAATACTATATCTATTTTATGGCTGTATAAGTTAGTAATGTCAGTAATATTATTGTTTATTTGATACTGAAGCTATAGGTCATTTCAATACTATATCTATTTTATGGCTGTATAAGTTAGTAATGTCAGTAATATTATTGTTTATTTGATACTGAAGCTATAGGTCATTTCAATACTATATCTATTTTATGGCTGTACAAGTTAGTAATGTCAGTAATATTATTGTTTATTTGATACTGAAGCTATAGGTCATTTCAATACTATATCTATTTTATGGCTGTATAAGTTAGTAATGTCAGTAATATTATTGTTTATTTGATACCAAAGCTATAGGTCATTTCAATACTATATCTATTTTATGGCTGTATAAGTTAGTAATGTCAGTAATATTATTGTTTATTTGATACTGAAGCTATAGGTCATTTCAATACTATATCTATTTTATGGCTGTACAAGTTAGTAATGTCAGTAATATTATTGTTTATTTGACTTTGAAGCTATAGGTCATTTCAATACTATATCTATTTTATGGCTGTATAAGTTAGTAATGTCAGTAATATTATTGTTTATTTGACTTTGAAGCTATAGGTCATTTCAATACTATATCTATTTTATGGCTGTATAAGTTAGTAATGTCAGTAATATTATTGTTTATTTGATACTGAAGCTATAGGTCATTTCAATACTATATCTATTTTATGGCTGTACAAGTTAGTAATGTCAGTAATATTATTGTTTATTTGATACTGAAGCTATAGGTCATTTCAATACTATATCTATTTTATGGCTGTATAAGTTAGTAATGTCAGTAATATTATTGTTTATTTGACTTTGAAGCTATAGGTCATTTCAATACTATATCTATTTTATGGCTGTACAAGTTAGTAATGTCAGTAATATTATTGTTTATTTGACTTTGAAGCTATAGGTCATTTCAATACTATATCTATTTTATGGCTGTATAAGTTAGTAATGTCAGTAATATTATTGTTTATTTGATACTGAAGCTATAGGTCATTTCAATACTATATCTATTTTATGGCTGTATAAGTTAGTAATGTCAGTAGTATTATTGTTTATTTGATACTGAAGCTATAGGTCATTTCAATACTATATCTATTTAATGGCTGTATAAGTTAGTAATGTCAGTAATATTATTGTTTATTTGATACTGAAGCTATAGGTCATTTCAATACTATATCTATTTTATGGCTGTATAAGTTAGTAATGTCAGTAATATTATTGTTTATTTGATACTGAAGCTATAGGTCATTTCAATACTATATCTATTTTATGGCTGTATAAGTTAGTAATGTCAGTAATATTATTGTTTATTTGACTTTGAAGCTATAGGTCATTTCAATACTATATCTATTTTATGGCTGTATAAGTTAGTAATGTCAGTAATATTATTGTTTATTTGATACTGAAGCTATAGGTCATTTCAATACTATATCTATTTTATGGCTGTATAAGTTAGTAATGTCAGTAATATTATTGTTTATTTGATACTGAAGCTATAGGTCATTTCAATACTATATCTATTTTATGGCTGTATAAGTTAGTAATGTCAGTAATATTATTGTTTATTTGATACTGAAGCTATAGGTCATTTCAATACTATATCTATTTTATGGCTGTATAAGTTAGTAATGTCAGTAATATTATTGTTTATTTGACTTTGAAGCTATAGGTCATTTCAATACTATATCTATTTTATGGCTGTATAAGTTAGTAATGTCAGTAATATTATTGTTTATTTGACTTTGAAGCTATAGGTCATTTCAATACTATATCTATTTTATGGCTGTATAAGTTAGTAATGTCAGTAATATTATTGTTTATTTGACTTTGAAGCTATAGGTCATTTCAATACTATATCTATTTTATGGCTGTATAAGTTAGTAATGTCAGTAATATTATTGTTTATTTGATACTGAAGCTATAGGTCATTTCAATACTATATCTATTTTATGGCTGTATAAGTTAGTAATGTCAGTAATATTATTGTTTATTTGACTTTGAAGCTATAGGTCATTTCAATACTATATCTATTTTATGGCTGTATAAGTTAGTAATGTCAGTAATATTATTGTTTATTTGATACTGAAGCTATAGGTCATTTCAATACTATATCTATTTTATGGCTGTATAAGTTAGTAATGTCAGTAATATTATTGTTTATTTGATACTGAAGCTATAGGTCATTTCAATACTATATCTATTTTATGGCTGTATAAGTTAGTAATGTCAGTAATATTATTGTTTATTTGATACTGAAGCTATAGGTCATTTCAATACTATATCTATTTTATGGCTGTATAAGTTAGTAATGTCAGTAATATTATTGTTTATTTGACTTTGAAGCTATAGGTCATTTCAATACTATATCTATTTTATGGCTGTATAAGTTAGTAATGTCAGTAATATTATTGTTTATTTGACTTTGAAGCTATAGGTCATTTCAATACTATATCTATTTTATGGCTGTATAAGTTAGTAATGTCAGTAATATTATTGTTTATTTGACTTTGAAGCTATAGGTCATTTCAATACTATATCTATTTTATGGCTGTACAAGTTAGTAATGTCAGTAATATTATTGTTTATTTGATACTGAAGCTATAGGTCATTTCAATACTATATCTATTTTATGGCTGTACAAGTTAGTAATGTCAGTAATATTATTGTTTATTTGACTTTGAAGCTATAGGTCATTTCAATACTATATCTATTTTATGGCTGTATAAGTTAGTAATGTCAGTAATATTATTGTTTATTTGATACTGAAGCTATAGGTCATTTCAATACTATATCTATTTTATGGCTGTATAAGTTAGTAATGTCAGTAATATTATTGTTTATTTGATACTGAAGCTATAGGTCATTTCAATACTATATCTATTTTATGGCTGTATAAGTTAGTAATGTCAGTAATATTATTGTTTATTTGATACTGAAGCTATAGGTCATTTCAATACTATATCTATTTTATGGCTGTATAAGTTAGTAATGTCAGTAATATTATTGTTTATTTGACTTTGAAGCTATAGGTCATTTCAATACTATATCTATTTTATGGCTGTACAAGTTAGTAATGTCAGTAATATTATTGTTTATTTGATACTGAAGCTATAGGTCATTTCAATACTATATCTATTTTATGGCTGTATAAGTTAGTAATGTCAGTAATATTATTGTTTATTTGATACTGAAGCTATAGGTCATTTCAATACTATATCTATTTTATGGCTGTATAAGTTAGTAATGTCAGTAATATTATTGTTTATTTGATACTGAAGCTATAGGTCATTTCAATACTATATCTATTTTATGGCTGTATAAGTTAGTAATGTCAGTAATATTATTGTTTATTTGACTTTGAAGCTATAGGTCATTTCAATACTATATCTATTTTATGGCTGTACAAGTTAGTAATGTCAGTAATATTATTGTTTATTTGATACTGAAGCTATAGGTCATTTCAATACTATATCTATTTTATGGCTGTATAAGTTAGTAATGTCAGTAATATTATTGTTTATTTGACTTTGAAGCTATAGGTCATTTCAATACTATATCTATTTTATGGCTGTACAAGTTAGTAATGTCAGTAATATTATTGTTTATTTTCTTTTGAAGCTATAGGTCATTTCAATACTATATCTATTTTATGGCTGTACAAGTTAGTAATGTCAGTAATATTATTGTTTATTTGATACTGAAGCTATAGGTCATTTCAATACTATATCTATTTTATGGCTGTATAAGTTAGTAATGTCAGTAATATTATTGTTTATTTGACTTTGAAGCTATAGGTCATTTCAATACTATATCTATTTTATGGCTGTATAAGTTAGTAATGTCAGTAATATTATTGTTTATTTGATACTGAAGCTATAGGTCATTTCAATACTATATCTATTTTATGGCTGTATAAGTTAGTAATGTCAGTAATATTATTGTTTATTTGACTTTGAAGCTATAGGTCATTTCAATACTATATCTATTTTATGGCTGTATAAGTTAGTAATGTCAGTAATATTATTGTTTATTTGATACTGAAGCTATAGGTCATTTCAATACTATATCTATTTTATGGCTGTATAAGTTAGTAATGTCAGTAATATTATTGTTTATTTGATACTGAAGCTATAGGTCATTTCAATACTATATCTATTTTATGGCTGTATAAGTTAGTAATGTCAGTAATATTATTGTTTATTTGACTTTGAAGCTATAGGTCATTTCAATACTATATCTATTTTATGGCTGTATAAGTTAGTAATGTCAGTAATATTATTGTTTATTTGATACTGAAGCTATAGGTCATTTCAATACTATATCTATTTTATGGCTGTATAAGTTAGTAATGTCAGTAATATTATTGTTTATTTGACTTTGAAGCTATAGGTCATTTCAATACTATATCTATTTTATGGCTGTATAAGTTAGTAATGTCAGTAATATTATTGTTTATTTGATACTGAAGCTATAGGTCATTTCAATACTATATCTATTTTATGGCTGTATAAGTTAGTAATGTCAGTAATATTATTGTTTATTTGATACTGAAGCTATAGGTCATTTCAATACTATATCTATTTTATGGCTGTATAAGTTAGTAATGTCAGTAATATTATTGTTTATTTGATACTGAAGCTATAGGTCATTTCAATACTATATCTATTTTATGGCTGTATAAGTTAGTAATGTCAGTAATATTATTGTTTATTTGACTTTGAAGCTATAGGTCATTTCAATACTATATCTATTTTATGGCTGTATAAGTTAGTAATGTCAGTAATATTATTGTTTATTTGATACTGAAGCTATAGGTCATTTCAATACTATATCTATTTTATGGCTGTACAAGTTAGTAATGTCAGTAATATTATTGTTTATTTGACTTTGAAGCTATAGGTCATTTCAATACTATATCTATTTTATGGCTGTATAAGTTAGTAATGTCAGTAATATTATTGTTTATTTGATACTGAAGCTATAGGTCATTTCAATACTATATCTATTTTATGGCTGTATAAGTTAGTAATGTCAGTAATATTATTGTTTATTTGACTTTGAAGCTATAGGTCATTTCAATACTATATCTATTTTATGGCTGTATAAGTTAGTAATGTCAGTAATATTATTGTTTATTTGATACTGAAGCTATAGGTCATTTCAATACTATATCTATTTTATGGCTGTATAAGTTAGTAATGTCAGTAATATTATTGTTTATTTGACTTTGAAGCTATAGGTCATTTCAATACTATATCTATTTTATGGCTGTATAAGTTAGTAATGTCAGTAATATTATTGTTTATTTGATACTGAAGCTATAGGTCATTTCAATACTATATCTATTTTATGGCTGTATAAGTTAGTAATGTCAGTAATATTATTGTTTATTTGATACCAAAGCTATAGGTCATTTCAATACTATATCTATTTTATGGCTGTATAAGTTAGTAATGTCAGTAATATTATTGTTTATTTGATACTGAAGCTATAGGTCATTTCAATACTATATCTATTTTATGGCTGTATAAGTTAGTAATGTCAGTAATATTATTGTTTATTTGATACCAAAGCTATAGGTCATTTCAATACTATATCTATTTTATGGCTGTATAAGTTAGTAATGTCAGTAATATTATTGTTTATTTGATACTGAAGCTATAGGTCATTTCAATACTATATCTATTTATGGCTGTATAAGTTAGTAATGTCAGTAATATTATTGTTTATTTGATACCAAAGCTATAGGTCATTTCAATACTATATCTATTTTATGGCTGTATAAGTTAGTAATGTCAGTAATATTATTGTTTATTTGATACTGAAGCTATAGGTCATTTCAATACTATATCTATTTTATGGCTGTATAAGTTAGTAATGTCAGTAATATTATTGTTTATTTGACTTTGAAGCTATAGGTCATTTCAATACTATATCTATTTTATGGCTGTATAAGTTAGTAATGTCAGTAATATTATTGTTTATTTGACTTTGAAGCTATAGGTCATTTCAATACTATATCTATTTTATGGCTGTATAAGTTAGTAATGTCAGTAATATTATTGTTTATTTGACTTTGAAGCTATAGGTCATTTCAATACTATATCTATTTTATGGCTGTACAAGTTAGTAATGTCAGTAATATTATTGTTTATTTTCTTTTGAAGCTATAGGTCATTTCAATACTATATCTATTTTATGGCTGTATAAGTTAGTAATGTCAGTAATATTATTGTTTATTTTCTTTTGAAGCTATAGGTCATTTCAATACTATATCTATTTTATGGCTGTATAAGTTAGTAATGTCAGTAATATTATTGTTTATTTGATACTGAAGCTATAGGTCATTTCAATACTATATCTATTTTATGGCTGTATAAGTTAGTAATGTCAGTAATATTATTGTTTATTTGATACTGAAGCTATAGGTCATTTCAATACTATATCTATTTTATGGCTGTACAAGTTAGTAATGTCAGTAATATTATTGTTTATTTGATACTGAAGCTATAGGTCATTTCAATACTATATCTATTTTATGGCTGTATAAGTTAGTAATGTCAGTAATATTATTGTTTATTTGACTTTGAAGCTATAGGTCATTTCAATACTATATCTATTTTATGGCTGTACAAGTTAGTAATGTCAGTAATATTATTGTTTATTTGATACTGAAGCTATAGGTCATTTCAATACTATATCTATTTTATGGCTGTATAAGTTAGTAATGTCAGTAATATTATTGTTTATTTGATACTGAAGCTATAGGTCATTTCAATACTATATCTATTTTATGGCTGTATAAGTTAGTAATGTCAGTAATATTATTGTTTATTTGATACCAGAAGCTATAGGTCATTTCAATACTATATCTATTTTATGGCTGTATAAGTTAGTAATGTCAGTAATATTATTGTTTATTTGATACTGAAGCTATAGGTCATTTCAATACTATATCTATTTTATGGCTGTATAAGTTAGTAATGTCAGTAATATTATTGTTTATTTGATACTGAAGCTATAGGTCATTTCAATACTATATCTATTTTATGGCTGTATAAGTTAGTAATGTCAGTAATATTATTGTTTATTTGACTTTGAAGCTATAGGTCATTTCAATACTATATCTATTTTATGGCTGTATAAGTTAGTAATGTCAGTAATATTATTGTTTATTTGACTTTGAAGCTATAGGTCATTTCAATACTATATCTATTTTATGGCTGTATAAGTTAGTAATGTCAGTAATATTATTGTTTATTTGACTTTGAAGCTATAGGTCATTTCAATACTATATCTATTTTATGGCTGTATAAGTTAGTAATGTCAGTAATATTATTGTTTATTTGACTTTGAAGCTATAGGTCATTTCAATACTATATCTATTTTATGGCTGTATAAGTTAGTAATGTCAGTAATATTATTGTTTATTTGACTTTGAAGCTATAGGTCATTTCAATACTATATCTATTTTATGGCTGTATAAGTTAGTAATGTCAGTAATATTATTGTTTATTTGATACTGAAGCTATAGGTCATTTCAATACTATATCTATTTTATGGCTGTATAAGTTAGTAATGTCAGTAATATTATTGTTTATTTGACTTTGAAGCTATAGGTCATTTCAATACTATATCTATTTTATGGCTGTATAAGTTAGTAATGTCAGTAATATTATTGTTTATTTGATACTGAAGCTATAGGTCATTTCAATACTATATCTATTTTATGGCTGTATAAGTTAGTAATGTCAGTAATATTATTGTTTATTTGATACTGAAGCTATAGGTCATTTCAATACTATATCTATTGTATGGCTGTATAAGTTAGTAATGTCAGTAATATTATTGTTTATTTGATACTGAAGCTATAGGTCATTTCAATACTATATCTATTTTATGGCTGTATAAGTTAGTAATGTCAGTAATATTATTGTTTATTTGATACTGAAGCTATAGGTCATTTCAATACTATATCTATTTTATGGCTGTATAAGTTAGTAATGTCAGTAATATTATTGTTTATTTGATACTGAAGCTATAGGTCATTTCAATACTATATCTATTTTATGGCTGTACAAGTTAGTAATGTCAGTAATATTATTGTTTATTTGACTTTGAAGCTATAGGTCATTTCAATACTATATCTATTTTATGGCTGTATAAGTTAGTAATGTCAGTAATATTATTGTTTATTTGACTTTGAAGCTATAGGTCATTTCAATACTATATCTATTTTATGGCTGTATAAGTTAGTAATGTCAGTAATATTATTGTTTATTTGATACTGAAGCTATAGGTCATTTCAATACTATATCTATTTTATGGCTGTATAAGTTAGTAATGTCAGTAATATTATTGTTTATTTGACTTTGAAGCTATAGGTCATTTCAATACTATATCTATTTTATGGCTGTATAAGTTAGTAATGTCAGTAATATTATTGTTTATTTGACTTTGAAGCTATAGGTCATTTCAATACTATATCTATTTTATGGCTGTATAAGTTAGTAATGTCAGTAATATTATTGTTTATTTGATACTGAAGCTATAGGTCATTTCAATACTATATCTATTTTATGGCTGTATAAGTTAGTAATGTCAGTAATATTATTGTTTATTTGACTTTGAAGCTATAGGTCATTTCAATACTATATCTATTTATGGCTGTATAAGTTAGTAATGTCAGTAATATTATTGTTTATTTGATACTGAAGCTATAGGTCATTTCAATACTATATCTATTTTATGGCTGTATAAGTTAGTAATGTCAGTAATATTATTGTTTATTTGACTTTGAAGCTATAGGTCATTTCAATACTATATCTATTTTATGGCTGTATAAGTTAGTAATGTCAGTAATATTATTGTTTATTTGACTTTGAAGCTATAGGTCATTTCAATACTATATCTATTTTATGGCTGTACAAGTTAGTAATGTCAGTAATATTATTGTTTATTTGATACTGAAGCTATAGGTCATTTCAATACTATATCTATTTTATGGCTGTATAAGTTAGTAATGTCAGTAATATTATTGTTTATTTGATACCAAAGCTATAGGTCATTTCAATACTATATCTATTTTATGGCTGTATAAGTTAGTAATGTCAGTAATATTATTGTTTATTTGATACTGAAGCTATAGGTCATTTCAATACTATATCTATTTTATGGCTGTATAAGTTAGTAATGTCAGTAATATTATTGTTTATTTGATACTGAAGCTATAGGTCATTTCAATACTATATCTATTTTATGGCTGTATAAGTTAGTAATGTCAGTAATATTATTGTTTATTTGACTTTGAAGCTATAGGTCATTTCAATACTATATCTATTTTATGGCTGTATAAGTTAGTAATGTCAGTAATATTATTGTTTATTTGACTTTGAAGCTATAGGTCATTTCAATACTATATCTATTTTATGGCTGTATAAGTTAGTAATGTCAGTAATATTATTGTTTATTTGACTTTGAAGCTATAGGTCATTTCAATACTATATCTATTTAATGGCTGTATAAGTTAGTAATGTCAGTAATATTATTGTTTATTTGACTTTGAAGCTATAGGTCATTTCAATACTATATCTATTTTATGGCTGTATAAGTTAGTAATGTCAGTAATATTATTGTTTATTTGACTTTGAAGCTATAGGTCATTTCAATACTATATCTATTTTATGGCTGTATAAGTTAGTAATGTCAGTAATATTATTGTTTATTTGATACTGAAGCTATAGGTCATTTCAATACTATATCTATTTTATGGCTGTATAAGTTAGTAATGTCAGTAATATTATTGTTTATTTGATACTGAAGCTATAGGTCATTTCAATACTATATCTATTTTATGGCTGTATAAGTTAGTAATGTCAGTAATATTATTGTTTATTTGATACTGAAGCTATAGGTCATTTCAATACTATATCTATTTTATGGCTGTATAAGTTAGTAATGTCAGTAATATTATTGTTTATTTGACTTTGAAGCTATAGGTCATTTCAATACTATATCTATTTTATGGCTGTATAAGTTAGTAATGTCAGTAATATTATTGTTTATTTGATACTGAAGCTATAGGTCATTTCAATACTATATCTATTTTATGGCTGTATAAGTTAGTAATGTCAGTAATATTATTGTTTATTTGACTTTGAAGCTATAGGTCATTTCAATACTATATCTATTTTATGGCTGTACAAGTTAGTAATGTCAGTAATATTATTGTTTATTTGATACTGAAGCTATAGGTCATTTCAATACTATATCTATTTTATGGCTGTACAAGTTAGTAATGTCAGTAGTATTATTGTTTATTTGATACTGAAGCTATAGGTCATTTCAATACTATATCTATTTTATGGCTGTACAAGTTAGTAATGTCAGTAATATTATTGTTTATTTGATACTGAAGCTATAGGTCATTTCAATACTATATCTATTTTATGGCTGTATAAGTTAGTAATGTCAGTAATATTATTGTTTATTTGATACTGAAGCTATAGGTCATTTCAATACTATATCTATTTTATGGCTGTATAAGTTAGTAATGTCAGTAATATTATTGTTTATTTGATACTGAAGCTATAGGTCATTTCAATACTATATCTATTTTATGGCTGTACAAGTTAGTAATGTCAGTAATATTATTGTTTATTTGATACTGAAGCTATAGGTCATTTCAATACTATATCTATTTTATGGCTGTATAAGTTAGTAATGTCAGTAATATTATTGTTTATTTGATACTGAAGCTATAGGTCATTTCAATACTATATCTATTTTATGGCTGTATAAGTTAGTAATGTCAGTAATATTATTGTTTATTTGACTTTGAAGCTATAGGTCATTTCAATACTATATCTATTTTATGGCTGTATAAGTTAGTAATGTCAGTAATATTATTGTTTATTTGATACTGAAGCTATAGGTCATTTCAATACTATATCTATTTAATGGCTGTATAAGTTAGTAATGTCAGTAATATTATTGTTTATTTGACTTTGAAGCTATAGGTCATTTCAATACTATATCTATTTTATGGCTGTATAAGTTAGTAATGTCAGTAATATTATTGTTTATTTGATACTGAAGCTATAGGTCATTTCAATACTATATCTATTTTATGGCTGTACAAGTTAGTAATGTCAGTAATATTATTGTTTATTTGACTTTGAAGCTATAGGTCATTTCAATACTATATCTATTTTATGGCTGTATAAGTTAGTAATGTCAGTAATATTATTGTTTATTTGATACTGAAGCTATAGGTCATTTCAATACTATATCTATTTTATGGCTGTATAAGTTAGTAATGTCAGTAATATTATTGTTTATTTGACTTTGAAGCTATAGGTCATTTCAATACTATCAATCTGTTGTATGGCTGTGTAAGTGAAGTGTGTACAGCAACCACATGCCCAATGATGTCTGCACCTGGAGGACTGTAAGTACACAATAGCTTGATTGTAGTAATGATGATGATGATGATGATGATGATGATTAAGGGAGTGAAAATTGCAATGAAGATGACGATGATTGTGGTGAAAATGGTAATGGTGACAGTGATGATGTTGGTGATGATGATAATAATGATAATCAATGATCAGTAATGGTTGACTAATTGGTTCATAGATTGATTGATTGATTCATAGATAGATTGATTGATTAATTGTTTGATTGATTGACTGGTTCATAGATTGATTAATTCATAGATTGATTGATTCATTAGCTGATTAGTTGGTTCATAGATGGGTTGGTTCATTGATTCACTCATAGATAGATCGATTGATTGAATGATGAATGAATGAATGATTTTTTATATAAATTAAGTTACAAATAATGTATTATTATATATGAGTGTATACAAATCATAATAATAAAAAAGTGACATGACAATAAAAAATTGATTGAATGAATGAATGATTAAATGGATGAATTAATGAATAAATGAATTTTATCCACTATTTATTATTATTTATTTATTATTATTTTGATAAATATAAGCTAATTAACAATAATTTCTAGACACTCCATCTGCAAATAGCATGAGTACTAAACTAGGCAGATGGAGTGTCCCTGTATGTTTTTATATATAATTACACTTCTTTCTATGTTTTAAAGAATCTGATTATTTACAAAATTTTTGTTCTAGCGCCACTATAGTGAGAAAATAATAATAAATATAATAGACTAAGTAATCATCATAATAGTAGACTTAGATAAAGCAAAAAAAGAAAAAAAGATGAAAAAAAGAAAGAAAGAAAGACTATAATTATGATTTAGTAATGATTCTATATTTTATCCTTAGACCATACTCCTGGCAAGAGGAGAGGGGCAAGAAAACTAAAACACTAATTCCAGCACCCCAATATATAGATTATGTCATGACATATGTAGAAAAACATGTACAGGATAATACTGTATTCCCATCAAAATTTGGTGAGTTTTGGAAAAACATTTACAGTACCATGCAGGCTACCTTAGTCACCTAGTGAGATTTTTGACAAATTTCTGACTATTTTTTGGCAGGCTAAATGTGTTATTTTCCAACTCACCTATCATAGCATGAACATCAACATGAATTTATGGGACAAATTTTGTAGGTGTGTGTCATGAGAAATGTTAAAAAAAATTGTCTAAAATCTTTCTGGGTGACAATGGTTGCACTGTAGTTACATGTAGAAAAATTTTATTGTTTTCCTTTGTTTTACTGTCTGTTTTTTTGTATGCTTATTTGTTTGTTTATACATTTTTAATTGGCTGTTTAATAATTTTGTTTGTTTGTCAATTCTCTGCCTGTTTGCTACTTTGTTTCATATATTTGTTTACATCTGCTTGCATTCATCTTAATATTGTTATTTGTAAGTTTGTTTGCTTTCTTGACCAGTACTCAAACATTTTCCTTTTAATTTCAGGTATGGTGTTTCCTGTTCACTTCACATCAATCGTCACCAAAATAGAAAAACTTTTATTCCATGTTCTTGTTCACTTATTCTTTGCACATTATATAGACATTGTCAACATGGACTTGCACCCGCATCTGAACTGCGTTTTTATGAATTTTGTACTTTTCAATCAAGAATTTAATACATTGGACTCTAAAGAAATGGCACCGCTAGATGATCTTGCTCAAGCTATGGGACTTTTACCAAATCAAGAAACAACACCAACAACAACAGCTAGTAGTTGAATGCTGAGAAATCCTGAGAAAATATTGAATGGTTTAAAGAGGGGGACATTTGCGGTGTTGTCCTTATTTAAGTGCGGTGTTATGATGAACAAGGCTGAAAAATTGCAGTATTGCGGTGATGCAAAACCTCGCAATGTGCAATATTTAATTTACGTGCGATTTTAATCCAACCAAAATGTGTTTTTTTTTACGCGACTCATGAAAAAATGTGGTGATGGTGTTTTGTTGCATTTTTTGCGGTGTTGCAGTGTTCACCATCAATTTTTTGTGGTGTTGCGGTATTCGAGACATCCACAATGTCCCCCTCTTTGAACATGAGTAGTGTTGGGCATCAAAATTAAAGCATTGAAAACTGCAACTTTTATTTAATTAGCAGTTGGGAGTTCTTGTCTAATGGCCAGTTATCTGATAAAGGTTGATATGGGACGACACGGTCAAGAGTCAACACAATACAGAGTTATTAAAGTCCTGAGGAATTTTTGCTTGAAAGCGGAAATGTGGTGCATTTTATGTGTTTTTGCACTATACAAGTTGCCTCTTAAATTATAGAATAATACAAATTTGGTGAAGCAATGTACCAGCTAGCAGTTTTTGTTTTAATTTGAAAGAATTCTGACTTCAAAAATGGACTTAGTCTATACTTTTAATGTAGTTTGCAACAAGTGCAACTAGTCATTGGGCTTCCTGTTCCTTGTGTGGTCTTCCTGTGTCAAAATTGGATACCACAGGAAGCCCACTATGCTACAGGAATCCCAATGAAATGGTTAGTATATTGACATTTTCCAAACTATAACAAGAGATTCTAACAATTTAAAAAGTTTAGGGATGGAATTGTACTTTTGAAAATATAAAATGTTTTTTTATTTATATTTTTTTTATTTTGCGAGGTTTTGAATGGAATACTGGGTAATGAAATATTGTGTGCATGAAGTCAGCAGCTCTACCAGTTTGGTAAAAACCAATCGCTAAATTGGATACCAGCCCCCTATTGTATGGCCAGAATCATGGGGAGTTTTGGTATTAAAAATGGATAAGTTTTAGTTTGTTACTGTTTGTCAAACATTAATGTTTCTTCTGAACTCTTCTGAAAAAAAAAAACTATATGGTCTAAGACTGATTTTAGCTGTTTTAATAAAATTGTAAAAGTCTTTGACCATTTGGATCAAGATTGAGTCGATTTTATGAGTGAGAAATGGATTGCAGACCGTAACCTTGATATCCAAGCAAACAACTGCCAATCATCTACTCCATACTAACTGTATATTTAATTCCCACTTGTGTAAAACTCACTCTAATAATCTGTTATTTGTAATAAGGTAATATTTTCAAACATTATACAAATTAATAAAATATTGTTACAGTCTAACTGACCATTTGTCTGTCTACATTTCTATTTTGATTTATCAGTGTTCTGTCAGTACAATAAATCCAGTTTCCCAGGGGTTGATCCAGTGGGGTTTGATTATATCCATGCTGTATACATTACAAACCTTCCCTGTTTGTCAGTTAATGATTTGCAAGCCTGTCTGTCTGTTTTGCTCTCTGTCAGGACTTCTTTTTCAACATGCAGTCAAGTGGTTTGTTTTGAAATTATCATATGTAGTCCAGTTTTGAATTCTCTTTACACTGCAGCCTTAACGTCCATGCATTGTGTGCAAAAAAATTCAGAAATTCATTCCACATAGTGTCACTACATAAAAGATTACATGTGTACCAAAGAACAAGCGATCTGCATTATGGCATAATTTTACTACGATTACCAGCATTCTTTAATTGCGAATTCTCTTATTCAAATTCTTTATAACAAAACAATTTGTGCGCTAATTACGATACAAAAGAAAGACAGAAAGACGCTATAATTCATGGGTTTCCTGTGTTGCACTTGTCAGCGGCTGTTCCATAGAATTCAAAATGGCGTCCAACGTGGATAAAGAACCTTATTCAAAGAAAAAATCCTTTAGCAAGTGGAGGAAACGAGTTAATATTGCTGGGCTGGGCAGTAAGGACAAAGGTAATGTTACTTTAGGTATTTTAACTTATTTTGAACCTTCCCCACATTTCTCTGGTGGGTTTCTTTGTACATAAACATGCACTCACGTTTGCGATTTTTTGCTGTTAGCAAACTGCTCCTTTGCTCATAATGTGTCATTGATTATAAAAGCGTTTTCTATCAAATCGCTTTCATTCTAAATTTTCAAAAGATACAAGTCTTCCAATAGTCCGAATCACTTCGCGTAGTACTTCTTCGAGTCCCGGCCCTCGCAGCCGCTTTTAGTGCCTTCAGCAGAAAACCTTTTGCTAAAATTATTGTTGTTATTTTGTGCCAAGTTTAGTAAGTGAAAATGTGGTGAAATAGGACTACCATTCCACATGTTTTTCCCTCAAGCCAATCAAGCCAAATATTATGAATTTCACTATGACCACTCTAAAAGCAGAAATCTTAATTTGAGCAAAAGTTTCTTATTTCTACGTCCTGAGACAAGATAGCAGATCTTAAATTAAGCAAAAACACATTTTTTACTTAATTTAAGGTAGTTCGGGATCCACACTTCCCGCCGATAGAATTTTTTAAAACTTTTTCTACATAAGGACTGACACATATGGAAAACAAAAATGGAATAAAAAATAGGGTTCACCGCACTAGTTTTGGAACTGTGGGGGGTGGTAAAAGGCCCATTTTTGCCTCATTTCAACTAAAAGAAGTAACATCAAATTTGTTGAAAGTTATATTATTGTGAACAAATTTGAAAGTTTTTTACAAATCTGCTATAAAAGTCTGACAAAATGCTCCCTTCGCTATAGCTCTCATGAATTTATTCCTTGGAAAAGACATCGACTGAGATATTTTACGAAGATTTAAAAGAAGAGCTTCATTAATTTTTTGTACACTTTATTACAAAAAAGTCAAAATTACAATGTTTTGGTCTCGAAGACCATGTATTTTTTATTTCAAAATTTCAAAGCTGGGTTTATGCCAAATACAAAAATGGAAAAATAAACGGGTGTCACCGTGCTAATTTTAGAGCTATAAGCAAAAAATGCGCGGAAAATAAGATGATTTCAATGTTTTGGACACTAGCTGCTTTTGAGGCCCGTATGCAATGATATGATGTTATTTTTTAATAAAAAGTTCAAGAATGACCATATTTTGGCTCTAACGCAAAATTTCTTTTTAACCGCACAAGAAATTTTATTTGATTTCATATGCGCGAGCAGAATGCGCAGTAGCAAGGGTCCCGAACTACCTTAAGGTCTGCTGTCTTGTCTCAGGACCCAGAAATAAGAAACTTTTGCTCAATTTGAGATATCAGCTTTTAGACCACAGGGAGCCCACATCCATACAAGCATTTTACATTACTGACTTCAAGCTCAAATTATTGGATCAATTTTAATAGCATCATTATAACAACCTTTATTGAGCAAAAGATGCAATAAGTAACACATTAAAGTAATACAAACAACAATGTTGAATGACATGTTTGTTTTTAAACTAGGTTTGTTGGATTCTCAGGATTGTTGACAAAAATGCCATAACAATTTCAAAGTTGTCTAAAACTGCCTTAATAATCCTGCCATGTAAATAAGGACTCTTTTCCCTAAAATAATTGAGCTTTTTGGTTATGGGCAATGAGTAATAAGAGGTAAAAAAGAACAGAGTTTGTTTTGCCAATTCCTCTCAAAACAACAACCAGAGATCGAATGCCGCATGGAAGATAATGACCAGTGTGCATGTGCAGCGTTTTTCAGACTAAAAGGCTGATGGAGCCACATTTTTTTTCCCACATTGAAGGTCAAAAAAATATTTAGAGGGATAAAAGGGGAGTAGATGGTATTATAATTAAATCCTCAAAGTAAATGGTGACGCCAGTATGCTTTTGCTGGGTGGGGATAGTAATAGTGACATCACATGGTTTGGAGAGGCATTTAGACAATTCTGGACATCCAAAAACTTGGAAAAAAATACTCACTGCATTTTAAGACTCGTGCCGGTGTAGTCTGGGCACAAGTAATTATGTTACATCACAGAGCAAGTAACCCAATCTTTGTAATTAATGTTTCATTTTCAATCTCCCCTACTGCAGGTCAGGGCTTTGCTCAAGTCAGAAGAACTAAAGCAATTTATGAATATAAAAAACTACTACGCAGAACGAGGAAGCAACAACAGCAAAAATCTTCTTATGTGGAGAACGTTTATTCCTCTGAACTAAATCGTGATACAACAAAGAATGAAGACAAAACTTTGAGTACATCTGAGGACCGACATACTACCCAGGGGGATGAAGAGAGGAAGATTGAGATTCCTATGGGGATACTGGAGAAAAGGACTAAAAATTGTGTAGGGGAGGGGACAAAAGTGTTCCAGGGAACTTTAGATGAAAAGACAAAAGAACCTTTGGGGGTAGTAGAGAGAGGGACAATTGTAAAGGAATCAACAGGCAAGCAAAGAGAATCAACAAAGGCCTTATCTAAGCAGGTATGAGTCAAATTTTATGTCAAAAAACAATATTTTTATTTTTTTGGAATTGAGATTTGAAACACAACACAGGCAACCCACATCACATTAAATGTTAACCATTCACAGCAAGTGATATTTTTTCATTCAATCCTATTAAAATTGATTTAATGGTATTATATTCGGTATTTTAAGCTGTGTTTTTTTATCCATAGAACATCAAAAACATTTCCCCCAAGACAAAAGTAAGCAATACAAAAAGACCATCAACTTTAAACAACAAGAAGTAAGTAATCATTGGTTCTTGATTTTGAAATGAAAATTGCTCTATTTGTTATAAGTATTTAGTTTGTTCTTAGTTTATTTCATATTTTTCCTGTGTTCTAATGTTATTAATATTTTAGCTTCAAAAGAGAAAACAAATCAAGATACACAAAAGCACGAAAGGAATACCATAAAAACAAACATGACAATGCAAAACTTCAAAAGGTAAAATTATGATATCTTGTTGAAGCTCAATCGAGCTCCACAGTTTTTAAACATTTTATCTTTTTAACTCGTGGAAATTTGCGAAGCAAATTCCACGAGTTTTTCGAGTGATAGGGGCTTCGACATCGGCAAATACTTCATGTATCCCGATTACAAAAATATGCATAGAAATAACTGTACAAAAGGAAATATTAAAAGAGGAGAAAACGAATAATATCATGCACAAATAAAGTACATAAATAAAGTTTATAAAATGAATGACTTCTTAACAACAACTTCGAATAACAATATGATATATATGTGTGGACATTATAATCAAGGACTACACAAAGTACTTGGCTAAATTTGTCATGCTGCTTCGACACATTCCTGTGTAAACTTCCGGTAAACCGCTGACTCAAGTCAACATGTGGCTCAAAGCTCAACAGAACTTTTTTATTCGATGAACATTACTTTCTTCTTTCTTTCTACTTTACTGTTCCGTGAAATTGGTATCAGTGATCATCTAAATATGTGTGATTTAACAAGACTGAACGCGTTTATTGCAATATTATGGCGAAGTTTATCGATGTTATCAACTTATCGTACTGAGGGGAAAACGAGCTGGTTCACTCTTGCTGTGAGCATCCTTCAAAATGAATCGATTACAAAAGTACATGGCTCGAAATGAAAGAAGAATGACAAAAACAAAAGTAGAAAGAAGATAAACAACTTTTCAGCAATTCTTTGGATTCTTTGGACGTCAACTTTCCAGGTAAGAAAGATGTGCATCTATTAGACAATACAACCTTGATGATCAAAATAGTTTGAAAGTAATTATGGGAGACTTTTATGTCAATATTCAAAATAACTCATGTGATAGAAAGAAATTGCAGGAATACATGGTCACTACAAAGAAATATACACAGATCATAACAAAGTATACCACATACTATAAATCGTTAATATAACACAAATACTTCACAGCAGGCTATTGTACTTACTGGTATTTTAGTGATCACAAACCAATATTCATTGAACTTAAATAAATATATCACATGTGTGTGTGTGTGCGGGGGAGAGGGAGGAGGGTGTTGGAATTACGAAAGTTTATCTTTCATGAATGCTTCACATCATCCATTTTGGTAAGTATACTTTCCATTAAATGATTTTGTAGTGATATTATTTGCAGTCATAGAAATATGCACACATTACAGTTATCATATTATATAATATCTTTTTGATTCTTTTAATTCTCATTATTTTTTTCTAGATCAGAAAACTATACATTACATATACATGGCTACTGCTTCATGCATGCAACAACTGCACAGAGGATTGAAATGGTGTATTCTATCAACACCTATGACAACTTGACATTTACAAGCAAATACAATACTGAAAAATTGGAACAAAAATCACTAAAAAGTCACTACCTAACTCCACAAGGACCAGTCTATAATTTCTACAAACAAACATCAGCTTACTCCACAAGGAACAATATGCAATAATGTTTTCTACAAATGAATAGCAACTACACAAGGAACAATCTGCAATAATATTCTCTACAAATGAATATCAACTACACAAGAAACAATCTGCAATAATATTTTTTCCTACAAATGCACATGAATTGTGAAAGAACATTCTGGGACATGCTTATATTCTCCAGACGAATATCATGGAGTTCTACAAGCACCTGTAACACACTAACATAACCTATGTTTTGAGGTGCATTCCAATAACATTTGATATCTTATGAATTCCAGCAACATGTTACTACAACAGTCATCTTCATTGAATGCAACATATGTACGTTAGCTAGGACAGCATATGAAAACCAGACACCTAGCATATTACCAGTACTGTACAGTCATAGTGTGGCATCAACCAATTGAGTGTAATTGAATATTGACATGGACTTCTATGTCATTTAAACATATTACTAAATGCTTAATTCCACATTTAGAAATATTGATATATGCAGTATACCAGGAAAATTATTTTTGATGAAGAAGACTTGCATATGTACATGTATATGATACTTTACTTTACTAAAAGTGAATATATTTATTTATAATATGGTAAAAGTTGAAATTGTTTTTATCATTTGATGTACAAATTAAGCCATGCTCAGTGCCTATCAAAATAAAAGCTTGCAGTCTCTGAAATGCAATTATTAAGAAAATAGCCTAAGTTGGTGCAGCTAACAATCTTGATGTAGGGGGGGGGGGGGGGGGGGGGGTTCTGTGAACAAGCCTGATAAATCACTCATGTTTAGTCATTGATAGAACTATAATATCAATCAAAACATTGCCTAATGGTTTAATACTAGACTATGCTGACATTCCTGTGACTCGTATGTCAAATGTAGAACATCATCATCTCTTGTTTCGACAAAATTCAATTTCCACGAGTTGTGTTGCCATTGGTAACTTGTTTGGATAGTGGATGTTTGAACCAACTGACACACAGATAGTATTACCGCAAGCTCTGCCATATCAAATTAATTGGCCATCTAGAACAAAAGTACAACTTCAAAAACAACTATTTTCCCAGGGGACATGCAAAATACAACGTAGCACAGGAATTTTAAACTTGCAATTTGTATTGCAGCTATTATTGCAAACACAATTAAAGCATTGCAAAATCTGTTAGTTCAAAGGGGGCTTTGCAATATTTACTTGATCATAAATAGTTATGTACTAGTATTGGGTTCAGGATACAGCACTGGATACAGCAATGCTAAACTGCAAGGGTGGTATTCCGACCAAATGTAGGGTTGTCAAAAGGTGCTGATGATGATAGTAGTCATGATGATGTTGTTGATAATGGTGTGGAGGATGATGATGATGATGATGGTTGTGGTTATGATTATTTTGATGATAATGATGAGGATGATGATAATGTACAAGTGTGGATAAAAGTCTGAGGATAGTTGTGTGAGTATCTGGGTTCACACCAATTTTATGCCAGCCAGTCCCACTTTTCCTGTGAACAGAAGATTTTTTTTATTCCCTCTTAACAGAGAAAGAAAAAATTCCTCTGCGTGAGTCATTTTGAATTTCATGCAATTAAATAATTCCTCAGCTCACTGGGTAGTCCCCCATACTAGATTTTTACATTGACTCTCATAGGAAAAGCAAGAACATAGAGACAAAAAACTTCAAGAAATCCAGGCAAGTCAAGCAAAGAGACGTGTAACATACCATGAGCTTAGCAAACGGACAAGAAAAGGACAGCCTGTAATGTCAAATCAAATCAATCACTTATTATCCAAACTAACATCGGATACGTAATAAAATTATTCAATCCTACTAATGTGATTCTATTTCATGACCTCGAAAATATGCCATTTAAATATGAGCAGCTGATCTTTATGAGGATTTAAAACAGCGAGCCGCAGGCGAGTTGTTTTCAACCTCATAAATATCAGTTGCAAATATTTTATATTGCTTAAAAAGAATCATTTCCTAAATCATATTTAGCTGAAATATTCAACAACAAAAAATATTAATATTTTTTTGAGAAAACTCAAGTTAAAGTTGTATGCAAATAAGGACGAATCTGTTGCTGATTTAAAAACTTGGTCATGGCTATGATTTTGTATTGTTCTCTCCCTCATTAATTATTCATGAATTTTTATATTTAATTTAAAAACTAATAAATAAGTAATGAATGATTTTCAAAGCAAATCAATACCCCTTCTGTAACTGCTAATACACTTTTATCCTAATGTACATAAACTTAAAACTCTCTCTTCTCAATATAAAATTCTATTATTCTTGATTTCTTTTGATAGAAAAATATGAACAAAAGTTTGGAGTTTAACACTATATTAAGGGAGAATAAAACAGTGTGAACGCAGGCTGACATTGCTCTAATTTTATTGAACTAAACATGTCAGTTGTCAAGCGTTGTTTCATGGATTTACAAAATGTCTGAGTTATAAACTGACAGTATCAAAATAACAAGCTTGAAGTTGCACAAAAAGGCATGGAAAGAATGATTTTGAATGTCACTAAAAAAGAATATGGTTAGAAACAAATTAAAAGCATCATGATTCAAAAAGGCCACATGCCTCAAATTCTTCCACGTTGTTTTCAATATTGCTATGCATATCTAATGCAAGTACACCAATTTGTTCACAGTTTTTAAAAAACACAACTCCTTTACAAGTCGTACAGATCACTTTACCATCATTCAATACCGCTATGTAACAAGGACTCTTGACTAGTCTACTTGACTGACCAACATGTCTACCAGCCAATGTAAACTTGTGAATCAAGCAAACACCATGGTCACAGACATACAAGTTGTTATCATTGCCAATAGCTAGACCATATGGGCACTGTAGCTGACCGTTAGTGTAGTCCTTGTCACCAATGGTGGTTACTCTAGTGGGTGATTTTTTCCCCTTCATCTCGATTACATACACCATTTTGTTACTACTGACATAGAAAAGTCCATCACGCTTAACTACACTAGACGGGTAGCCTGGTACACTAAACTGGTACAGATAGTGACCATGCTTTGTGAACACTTGCACACGACTGTTCCACATGTCACACACAATGATATTCTCACCATCATCTACATGTACACCACAGGGGTATTTAAACTGACCATTACCATTTCCATGACAACCAAAGGATTTGATTAGTTTGCCCGTAGTAGTGTCCACTATGCATATTCTATGATTCAGACCATCAGAAATAACTAAATCTGTTTCGTTAAGAAAAGCTAAGCCTTCAGGGCCACTCAACTGATGCTGTTTTCTGTCTTTGTTAACATACGTGAGTAGCAAATCCCCTTGTCTGTTAAACACCCTCACACATTTCAATTGATAATCTGCTACAGCAATCTTAGTGTTTGTTTTATTCACTGCGATGCCTCTAAAGTACTTGGATCCAGTATTCAATGCATCTTTGAGTTTAGAATTTCCATTTTTTTCCGTGATTTGCTGAGGCTTCACACACATTGATAAGGAGCCACTGCATACAGGATTACCATGTAGTTTGATATCTACTGTCAACTGACCAGCAACGTGTGGTGTAAAGCTCACTACAAACCCACTACTATCTGTCAACTGGATTTCGCCTGTAGTCACATTATCTTCAGGGATAAACTGTATGGCTACATTCTCAAGTGGTTCTTGAGTAATTTCACCTTCCAAAGCCTTCATTTCTACAACCAGTTTTGCTTTCTTTGTGGCTTCTAAATCGGAGGGCAAAACTTTAATGGTACCCATCTTTGAATTAGACTTATCAAATGTTGTTAACATTCCTAAGCCATGTTTCCCTTGTTCCTCGAGTTCCTGACTGGGTTTGAATTCTATTCCCCCGACGTTCTTGTCGAATGGGTCGTAGATTATGTTTTGAGAGGATTCATCGTTCCTAGTGTTGCTCATTTTACCTGCTGTACAGTTTTCCACAAAGTACTTGATGTACTCTTGTGCTTGTGTAGTGTGACTAATAGTTCTCAAGTTCCATCCAGCCCTTGTTATGTTCTCCTGAATTTTGTTCAAAAGTTGTTGTTCATTGTTCCTGAGTGTTTTGACTAGTTTTTCGGTGAATTCTACCACTTGTTGTTTTGCTTTTTCTCCATCTCTTTTGATGATCAAAGCTATTTCTTCTTGCTGTTTCTTTTCTTTTTTGTCAGTAGAAAGTTTGTCGATTTGCTCGAGTGTTTTTGGCAAAGTATCTTTCTGGGTGGCAATGACGTCATGCACGAATAGCGAATTGCTGTCTTGACAGTAGAATTCCATATTTTGGTGATGGCGAGTTTTACAAACTGGCTCTTTTTGGAGGAGAATGTCGATGTCTTCCTTCCTAATTAAGTCAGATACTAAAACAACTCGGTGAATTGTGGTGGTTTGGTAATGATTACGAAAACATTCTTCGCATAGCGATTTCTCACAATCAAAACAATGCCACAATGCTTCAGGATGACTCGAAGAAACTGAACAAATCTTGTGATTTTCTACCAACTCTAAAACTTTTAAGATTCTCGCGTGTACTGGACTGAGCTGCAGGTCATCGACGTCGTTTAGATGTTGCAGCAGAGTTGCTGACTTGCACCGAGGGCAAATGAAGATGAAATCTTGCCGATTGACTGGTTCACAGTTTTCTTCATTTGCATGAAGATCGTACTGCATTTTAAGACACATCTTACAAAACGCGTGAAAACAGTTGACTAACCTCGGATCGACCAGCCTGTCGTGACATAAGGAACATTTGGCTCGCGTTTTTAAGTTTTCTAGATAGGATTCCATGGTTGATTGTTTGTTTGGTTTTCTTGTACGGAATTTCTTGGAAGTCACGTGACGATTTGTACATTGTCCTCCGGGTAGATCGATATTCTTGAAAAATAGAATGAAAATAGTTTAGCTAATCAGCCTAGCTCCATCAAAAAATGTCTTCTGGAAAAATTCACGCGAACTTCATCATTGCATCAGTCCCAAATTTAGAACTGATGACCTCATCATATTTTTTGGGGGGATTCCCCGTCGCGCCAAGTGCTTGTGGCTTTCAGCTCTTGACGTCGCAAAATTTCATTTTCATTTTTATTCGAAATTCAAGGTCTCATTTTACTATTTCTGTTCATAATTCAACTCCATTACTATTGTCTACTACATTGTATTGTGTTTTTAGTTGTTCTCTACAGAGGCGGATACAAGGGGGCCGTTGCCTTCCTTTTACTTTTATTTTTTATAAATTTTGATTGAAAATCAGTAAAATTTTGATTAGTGCCCTCCCTTTCCAAATTTCCGGGTCATTTTTTGATTAGTGCCCATACCCCCCTTCCCCCCCCCCCCCCCCGACCAGTCGGTCAGTCAGTATTCTTGACCCTTCTTCACGCTAATCACGATAATATCCGACAAAATTAAATAGACCTAATTGGGGGTGGAACAATGATGTAAAAAATCCCTCAGATCACGTCCAAAATGCACTTAAGAGACAAACACAATGTAAACTTGAGGTAAGTGAACTTTATTTTCAATACAAAATTGTTTTTTCTGGTTTTCTAAATTAAAGACCTATAATGATAATTATGTATTCTTCGATTATTTTTAAAATGTTTTATCCCCTACTTGAAGATATTAAATAGCATGTAACAGCTCTAGCGATACCTCATGTTAATAAACAAACAAATTGTTATGCTAATGTGACAACCAGAACTACAATAAGCTCTATAATAATGATAACAATAATAATAATAATAATAATAATAATAATAATAATAATAATAATAATGAGCATGGAGGACAGAAAAAAAAAGTTTTGTAGATTGTAAGTCTGAGGCTTTAGGTAAAAGCTTGACTAGGAATGTTACCAGAAAATCATGATGATGATGATGATGATGATGATAGGCTTTATTTAACGAGGGTAAAACGCGTGACAGTAGTTTAAAATATTAAACACTGATAAATTAGCGGCCCTCAACTGTGCAAGCACTTCTTAATTACAACAATTACTGAAACATATATTACAACATATTCATACATACTTACATACATACATACACTGGCTTTATTTTAACTCAAATTTCGGAATAGCGATACTTGAGCTGACGTAAGCCTTTGTTATTCATGTGCTAACTATAACGGTGATTGGCCGTTATTTCAACTAGAGAAGAAAGAGAGAGCTAAGAAATTGAATATCTAATTTAGTTTGAATTTAAATGAAACAAACAAACTATACAGGCATTTATATTTCCTTCTAATGTTTTAGTCATTTTATACACTATAGCTTTGTATATATCAGGTTGGGAGGGGGGGGGCTGTACATACATGTGACTATAGTAATGATGTAACCGTTGTCTGGCAGTCAGTATCGTAACCATCAGACTTGCGTGACAGCAACACAAACTCATTAGTTGATTGCCGTATCGGCTGACTGCGTTTATGCTTGCGCCAGATTAATATTAACGTGACCAATATTACGATGAAGATAGCTCCAGCAATGAGGCCGTAACTTGTTATCTTGGAGTCTGGTGACGATAGTTTTAATGGTTTGGAAACAGTCCCTGCGGTTAAAATAGCATTAAGTTAATTATTAAAGATGGGTGGGTGATAGATAACCTTATTCAATTGCATTGCATTGCATTGCATTGCATTGCATTGCATTGCATTGCATTGCATTCCATTCCATTCCATTATATTTCATACGCATGCGGCTAATCGTAGGAGTTTTTAGCCTTGAATAGATGTTCATACATTTAGATTGTACGATGTGAGGTATAAACAGCCTAGTCACCACATTTCCAAGATTTCCCTATATAAGAGTCACCCTTTACAAATATTCTCCAAAGTTCCTATTATATGCACAGTATGCATGGCCAAGAATATCAATGAATTATTAATGAATTTAACTTATCATAATTACCCGCTTTCTGTGTCGAATTCGTTTTGCAGCTTTTTTCATCAGAATTGTCACCGCAGTCATCGAGGCCATCACACCACCATTGCGATGGTATGCACTTTCCACTCTTACAGCGAGTTAAATCCGAAGCGCATGCAACTGCATAAAATACAATTAAGTAAAATGTTTTGTGACAGGATAGAACAATAATTATACGCAGGGAGGAAGAAAATATCCTGCACAACCATCACATGGGAAGAAAAAATATCCTGCAAAAAAAATCTAATGGTCCGTCCCTTAGACAAAACGGGTTGAAAAGACAAGACAAGGTGAGACGTAAGGAGACGAGACCACGAGTGCATGAAGACAAGACGAATTAAGACGAGTGTTTTCTTGTATAGAAACAAGCGCGTGAAGACAAGGAACGATAAGACATCACAAGCGAACGTGAGAAAAGGTCAAGACGAATCGCAAAACAACACGCTGGGACACGACACAAGGCAAGCATAAACGAGAAGAGAAAATGTGATGGCTATGATAACAATAATGGCGGTTCCTTACTGCATCCCAGCTCGTCGCTGCCATCAGTACAATTCTTGTGCTTGTCACATCTGGCGCTACCATCAATGCACTGACCAGAGTCTTTACATGTGAACTGATTTACTGTACACGGTGCTAAAAAAAAAACAGACAGTCAAAAAGATAACATTGAATAATAAACGTTTTTATAGTATCTGGGTTGTTTAGCATTTCTAGAAATAGCAGGTATTAGATCTGAGCCTACGCCTCAGCGGTCCAGATCTCATTTACCTCTATAGCTTACTTTCTTACGTCCCCTCCCCATGCAAAAAGTCAGGTATTCATATTTTTACACCCCCACCCCAGTCAGGCTATTTAGTAGTGTGTGGTTTAACTTACGACAGTTTTCTTCATCTGATCCATGTTTACAGTCCTTGGTCCCGTCACATCCCTACCCCACCCTAGTCAGGCTATTTAGTAGTGTGTGGTTTAACTTACGACAGTTTTCTTCATCTGATCCATGTTTACAGTCCTTGGTCCCGTCACATCCCCACCCCACCCTAGTCAGGCTATTTAATAATGTGTGGTTAACTTACGACAGTTTTCTTCATCTGATCCATGTTTACAGTCCTTGGTCCCGTCACATCCCCACCCCACCCTAGTCAGGCTATTTAATAGTGTGTGGTTTAACTTACGACAGTTTTCTTCATCTGATCCATGTTTACAGTCCTTGGTCCCGTCACATCCCTACCCCACCCTAGTCAGGCTATTTAGTAGTGTGTGGTTTAACTTACGACAGTTTTCTTCATCTGATCCATGTTTACAGTCCTTGGTCCCGTCACATCCCTACCCCACCCTAGTCAGGCTATTCAGTAGTGTGTGGTTTAACTTACGACAGTTTTCTTCATCTGATCCATGTTTACAGTCCTTGGTCCCGTCACATCCCTACCCCACCCTAGTCAGGCTATTTAATAGTGTGTGGTTTAACTTACGACAGTTTTCTTCATCTGATCCATGTTTACAGTCCTTGGTCCCGTCACATCCCTACCCCACCCCAGTCAGGCTATTTAATAGTGTGTGGTTTAACTTACGACAGTTTTCTTCATCTGATCCATGTTTACAGTCCTTGGTCCCGTCACATCCCTACCCCACCCTAGTCAGGCTATTTAGTAGTGTGTGGTTTAACTTACGACAGTTTTCTTCATCTGATCCATGTTTACAGTCCTTGGTCCCGTCACATCCCTACCCCACCCTAGTCAGGCTATTTAATAGTGTGTGGTTTAACTTACGACAGTTTTCTTCATCTGATCCATGTTTACAGTCCTTGGTCCCGTCACATCCCTACCCCACCCTAGTCAGGCTATTTAGTAGTGTGTGGTTTAACTTACGACAGTTTTCTTCATCTGATCCATGTTTACAGTCCTTGGTCCCGTCACATCCCTACCCCACCCTAGTCAGGCTATTTAGTAGTGTGTGGTTTAACTTACGACAGTTTTCTTCATCTGATCCATGTTTACAGTCCTTGGTCCCGTCACATCCCTACCCCACCCTAGTCAGGCTATTTAGTAGTGTGTGGTTTGACTTACGACAGTTTTCTTCATCTGATCCATGTTTACAGTCCTTGGTCCCGTCACATCCCCACCCCACCCTAGTCAGGCTATTTAGTAGTGTGTGGTTAACTTACGACAGTTTTCTTCATCTGATCCATGTTTACAGTCCTTGGTCCCGTCACATCCCTACCCCACCCTAGTCAGGCTATTTAGTAGTGTGTGGTTTAACTTACGACAGTTTTCTTCATCTGATCCATGTTTACAGTCCTTGGTCCCGTCACATCCCTACCCCACCCTAGTCAGGCTATTCAGTAGTGTGTGGTTTAACTTACGACAGTTTTCTTCATCTGATCCATGTTTACAGTCCTTGGTCCCGTCACATCCCTACCCCACCCTAGTCAGGCTATTTAATAGTGTGTGGTTTAACTTACGACAGTTTTCTTCATCTGATCCATGTTTACAGTCCTTGGTCCCGTCACATCCCTACCCCACCCCAGTCAGGCTATTTAATAGTGTGTGGTTTAACTTACGACAGTTTTCTTCATCTGATCCATGTTTACAGTCCTTGGTCCCGTCACATCCCTACCCCACCCTAGTCAGGCTATTTAGTAGTGTGTGGTTTAACTTACGACAGTTTTCTTCATCTGATCCATGTTTACAGTCCTTGGTCCCGTCACATCCCTACCCCACCCTAGTCAGGCTATTTAATAGTGTGTGGTTTAACTTACGACAGTTTTCTTCATCTGATCCATGTTTACAGTCCTTGGTCCCGTCACATCCCTACCCCACCCTAGTCAGGCTATTTAGTAGTGTGTGGTTTAACTTACGACAGTTTTCTTCATCTGATCCATGTTTACAGTCCTTGGTCCCGTCACATCCCTACCCCACCCTAGTCAGGCTATTTAGTAGTGTGTGGTTTAACTTACGACAGTTTTCTTCATCTGATCCATGTTTACAGTCCTTGGTCCCGTCACATCCCTACCCCACCCTAGTCAGGCTATTTAGTAGTGTGTGGTTTGACTTACGACAGTTTTCTTCATCTGATCCATGTTTACAGTCCTTGGTCCCGTCACATCCCCACCCCACCCTAGTCAGGCTATTTAGTAGTGTGTGGTTAACTTACGACAGTTTTCTTCATCTGATCCATGTTTACAGTCCTTGGTCCCGTCACATCCCTACCCCACCCTAGTCAGGCTATTTAGTAGTGTGTGGTTTAACTTACGACAGTTTTCTTCATCTGATCCATGTTTACAGTCCTTGGTCCCGTCACATCCCTACCCCACCCTAGTCAGGCTATTTAGTAGTGTGTGGTTTGACTTACGACAGTTTTCTTCATCTGATCCATGTTTACAGTCCTTGGTCCCGTCACATCCCCACCCCACCCTAGTCAGGCTATTTAGTAGTGTGTGGTTAACTTACGACAGTTTTCTTCATCTGATCCATGTTTACAGTCCTTGGTCCCGTCACATCCCTACCCCACCCTAGTCAGGCTATTTAGTAGTGTGTGGTTTAACTTACGACAGTTTTCTTCATCTGATCCATGTTTACAGTCCTTGGTCCCGTCACATCCCTACCCCACCCTAGTCAGGCTATTTAATAGTGTGTGGTTTAACTTACGACAGTTTTCTTCATCTGATCCATGTTTACAGTCCTTGGTCCCGTCACATCCCTACCCCACCCTAGTCAGGCTATTTAGTAGTGTGTGGTTTGACTTACGACAGTTTTCTTCATCTGATCCATGTTTACAGTCCTTGGTCCCGTCACATCCCCACCCCACCCTAGTCAGGCTATTTAATAGTGTGTGGTTTAACTTACGACAGTTTTCTTCATCTGATCCATGTTTACAGTCCTTGGTCCCGTCACATCCCTACCCCACCCTAGTCAGGCTATTTAGTAGTGTGTGGTTTGACTTACGACAGTTTTCTTCATCTGATCCATGTTTACAGTCCTTGGTCCCGTCACATCCCTAACCCACCCTAGTCAGGCTATTCAGTAGTATGTGGTTTAACTTACGACAGTTTTCTTCATCTGATCCGTGTTTACAGTCCTTGGTCCCGTCACATCCCTACCCCACCCTAGTCAGGCTATTCAGTAGTGTGTGGTTTAACTTACGACAGTTTTCTTCATCTGATCCATGTTTACAGTCCTTGGTCCCGTCACATCCCCACCCCACCCTAGTCAGGCTATTTAGTAGTGTGTGGTTTAACTTACGACAGTTTTCTTCATCTGATCCATGTTTACAGTCCTTGGTCCCGTCACATCCCCACCCCACCCTAGTCAGGCTATTCAGTAGTGTGTGGTTTAACTTACGACAGTTTTCTTCATCTGATCCATGTTTACAGTCCTTGGTCCCGTCACATCCCCACCCCACCCTAGTCAGGCTATTTAGTAGTGTGTGGTTTAACTTACGACAGTTTTCTTCATCTGATCCGTGTTTACAGTCCTTGGTCCCGTCACATCGCCAGCCCATCGGGATACACGCACGACTCCTACACGTGAACTGATGTGCACTGCATGTAGATGGCTCTGAAATATCGGCAGACACATTATTGGCAGTGAGCTCCAGAGTTCAGGTGCAGCAAACAAGAAAGATCTCAGGGGCGAACCCAGACATTTTGAAAGGGAAGGGGCATTATTCAAAAAAAAAATGTCCCGGAAATTTTAAAAGGGGTGCACCAATAAAAAAAATACTAATTATCAATCAAAAATGAAAAGTACTATCGATAAAAATGTTTCAAGGGGGACACCAGCCCCCCATGTCCCCCTCCTGGATCCGCCTCCGAATGGACGACCATAGGTACTTAGATTATAATATGGTAGTTTTAGAAGAAGATATTTTGAAAAAAACGACATCTTGAAATATATTAATATTATCTTCATCATCTTAATCATCGTTCCCATTATCATCATCGCCATCATCTTAATAAATCATCATCATCATCACCATCATCTGAATGATCGGTCCTATTATCATCATCATCATCATCACCATCATCTCTAATGATCCCATTATCATCATCATTACCATCATCTTAATAATCGTTCCCATTATCGTCATCATCATCATCACCATCATCTGAATGATCGATCCTATTATCATCTTCATCAACATCACCATCATCTCTAATGATCGTTCCCATTATCATCATCATCAACATCATCATCATCATCTTAATGATCGTTCCCATTATCATCATCATTACCATCATCTTAATAATCGTTCCCATTATCGTCATCATCATCATCACCATCATCTGAATGATCGATCCTATTATCATCTTCATCAACATCACCATCATCTCTAATGATCGTTCCCATTATCATCATCATCAACATCATCATCATCTGAATGATCGTTCCCATTATCATCAACATCAATATCATCACCATCATCATTATCTTAATGATCGTTCCCATTATTATCATCATCATCTTGCTTACCTACACATCCTATGTTGTCTGATTGCTTCACTGGTGATCCAGTACAAGAACACTTGGCTTTACCATCATGACCAACAAGGCAAACATGACTGCAGACATTCTTAGAACAAGGATGGTTGTCTGAGAAAGCAGAAAAATATTGATTCATATCATTTTAAGAACAAAGATGGTTGAGTGGTAGTAGTACCATTGTTAGGTCATGTTTATACTATGCTACAATTAGGTAGACATAAAAATATAACATTTACACCGATAAAATTGCATAAAAAATGTTTTTTTTTTTGTCTTGTTTTTTGTTTCATGCGTATTAGTGTGGACAGATCACGCACCCAGAGCTCTATGCGGTTTGAAAAAGTCTCCCTAGAGAGCTCTGGGTACGAGAGTGCTGGATAAATAGAGTATCGCTTTCAAATTTATATCCGGGTTGTTGTGGAGTTTGAAATCAAACAACAAGCTAAAATTTACATCACAAACAACGCTTGTAATCTTCATTATCAGCTTCAACATCATATTCATCAACATCACCATCACAAAACATGATTTGTCTACCTGATCGTTTTGAGCGGTCCACAGCAACCAAATCAGTCAAGTTGTTGATGTTTGCGTTTATAGTCTCCAGATCGCTACCGTGTGATTTCTTTACTCGGTTAATAACTTTTGCCTGGCTGTCAATCCAATAGATGAATTCATCGTAGATAGCAAGACCAACTGGCCTAAGAAGATTATTCTCGACTAGAGTTACACGATTGGCACCTGTCATGCAACGAAAATAAAGTGATAACTTTTCAAGAATTAGGAAGGATTCTAGAACAACTTCCGCTGACTTTCTGCACATATGCGTTGACTTCGACCACCGTACCTCGAACGGCTATGATGCTTTGCGTTAAAATCAAGTTTTTGATTATATCCTCACCGTTGAAGTCAGCGTATTCTATTCTTTTCAAAAAAGTGTCTATCCAATAGATCCTTCTTGATGACGCATCAATAGCTAACGCCCCAGGTGATTTAATGCCAGAATTGACAATAACAACTATATCTTCACAGTCCATCGTACCACGAAGAATAGAAACATGTCTGTCACCATGGCTCGTCCAGAACATTTGACTAAAATCACCATGGAAACCAATAGGTTACAAACAAAAGATAAAAACTAATACAATCTTTGTTTCCACTAGGTAAAAATTACATTAATACCAAGCTTTCGGAGAGTATCCTCCATCGTCAGGGTTTGAAAAAATAAAATCGAGAGATAAAAACTCTTTTATGGGAGAGAAAGTTGCTCGTTACGTGTAAATCAGCCTGAAGACATATGACTTTTGCCCTTAAGCGCTGATTTACACGGTGCGATTTGTCGTGCGCAATTTGTAGAATACAACTAGTTGTGAGGTTCAAAACCTTCTTAAGCTAGTCGTAGGACATACTAAAACATATTTTAGAGCGCGTGTGACTAGGTTTGGAAGTTACGATCGACTAGTCGTACTGGCTACAAACCGCGCGCGACAAATCGCACCGTGTAAATATACGCTAATCCCGTTACTTTTACATCGGTGTCCCCCCGGAAAAACTATTATACAATAAAGCAATGACCAACCCTTTTACAGGATACAGGACGATAAATCGTGGTTTTTCATTCTTCATCGAGTGTACAACACCAAGATCTTTCATCTTCTTCAAACTGAATACATTGATTTCATTACGTCCTTCATCGGTCCAGTACAACTGCTGACCATAAGGGTCGATGTCCAAATCAAATGGAGCTATGTTATCTCCGGATATTACGACCGAGTCTCGAGAACCATTCTCGTAAGCTCGTCGGATGGAGTTCGTAGTACGGTCGATCCAATAGACGAATTCTGTATTGATGTCATAACTGATGGAATGAACTTCACTGATCTCACGAACAGGTAGACTAACTTCGGCAAAATCATCTGAATCGAATATGAATCGATGGATGGACTTGATGGTACTGTATAGCATAAACGCTCTGGGGGCTGAAAACCGAGGAATTATCGATTAGTTAATGTTAGATTTAGAAGTAAAAGGGAACAGCAAGAAGCGCACTTGGCACACTAGACATGCATTGTCAATTTCCACGGACTATTCAGTATTTTCAGATAGGCTTTAATTCGAGGTGTACAAGAGAGATGAAAATCGAGAAATTATCGATAAGTCATCACAGAAGTCAATAGTATAGTTCTTTTGGGAGCTAAAATCCATTGTTTTGCCCTCCAGGTTAAGCTGCATTTCAACGAACTGCAAGAAGTCTATTGTGTGGCAGTTCCGTGCAAGTTACATTATTACCCATACACCCTTTCGGTAGTGCGCAATCGACATAATGTGCGTAAAAGTTCAATATTGAATTCTAAATTTATATACTATATTCCAGTAAATTTATATGAAATGTTGTAACGAAAAGAAAATCCATCATGTCGTTTTAGATGTGTTCGCTTGCATTTTGTTTGCTATATAAATTTGTTCCTTTGTTCGTTTATATGAGTTTGTATTGCTTGAATTATTAAATGCTTGAATATTAAGTTAAATTAAGAAAAACTTGCCTTCACAAGTTCTGTTGTCTGGCAGTAAGTGAAAATGCGTTTCACAGCTGCAAGTACGTTGGTGAGTTGACTTGGGAAAACAAAGATGACTACAGTCTCCATTATTGACAGAGCATTTATTCCATCCTACGAAACAAGGTTGTTAGTGGAGAATACTATCAATGCTATCGCAATCATCAACAACACCACAATCATCATCATCCCCACCATCTGATCAACATCAACATCACCATCATCATCATCACCACTACCATCATCACCACTACCATCATCACCACTACCATCATCACCACTACAATCATCACCACTACCATCATCCGACTGTAAAAATCTTAAATCTTTTCAACATTTCATTTCTACCTTCTTGTTTACTAGCGTGAAAAACAACAATATCTGAAACATATTCCATGTTGCCGTGTATTCTTGTTCTATTAAAACCAGATGTCTTGTTGGCTCTTTCAATAGCATGGAGATTCCAGTCAGACCAATAAATGTAGTCCCCGTACTGGGTGATGGCATAGGGATTGTTTAATTTGTTGGCTATGATTCTTCTGTTTTGACCATCCAGATCTGAACATTCTATTGTCTATGGATACAATCAGGAGAGTGAGAAGATAAGTGGATGGATGAACAGAGTGATGAAAAATGAAAGAATGCAATTATCTGAAAAAATAAATAACTTATCCTATGAAACTATCAGTGAATGAATGAATGAGTGAATGAATGTATGAATGAATGAATAAATGAATGAATGAGAGAATGACTGTCATCATCATCACAATAGTAGTGGTTTTATGTCCTCATCATCACTCAATTGATTCATATTGTCATCATCATCATCAACATTATCTTTGTCATCATCATCATCTTTATCATCATCCTTTGTACCAACCTTTTTGTCATTGTCAACCCAGAATAATAATGATTCCTTGAAGTCAAGAGCAAGATCAACAATTTTCTTGATATCTGGACCAGTTACTATTATCGTCCTGTTGGTTCCATCCATATTAGCTCTCTCAATACTTGGTTTGTTTCCTCCATTAGCCCAGTAAAGATGACTGAAACAAACATTTACACAGAGTTTACTATGCTCCATCAGTATCAGAATTACTTGTCATCAACTTTATTATTATCTTTATGATCATCACCATCATTGTCATCATCATCATCATTGTTATCATTGTCAGATTGTTTTCATCTACATCATAGCATTATTATTGTTGCCAATCAGGTCCCTAGATACCAAACCGCAGTAATTGTTGCCATCAGAGTCCCTAGATACTCACCCATTTAATGGATCAAGAGTAACAGCCTTTGGTTCCCATATGTCTTTATAAATCAAAGTCCGCCGATGCTGTCCGTCAAGTCGAGCAACTTCAATCTTATGTAACTTTGAATCTGTCCAGTATAAATTCTCAGCGATCCAGTCAACGGCAATTCCTTCTGGGGCTTCAACATCTACACCAATAAGTTGTTCCCATTCACTACCATTTATGAAACCACGGTTGATTCCTTTCAGGATCAAGTCTGACCAGTAAATTCTCATGTCCTTGATGCTAAAATCTAATGACATTGCATCTCGCACGCCCACAAAAGGAACTCGTTTGTCACCGCTGTAAGTGTCTAAGGAAAGTCGATGTATTTCTCTTGACGCAGAGAAAATGAGAAATGCCTCTGGAACTAAAAAGATAGATAATAGATACTTAATTGAAAAACTGTGAGCTTCTAAAAGGTGATGCAAAGAAACCCATATATACACTACATGGCAATTCCATAGAGTAGTTCCACATATAATATTTGCTACATAAAGATATGATGTAACTACATTTACTTTACAAGACCTTAACTCTTGCATGAACACAACCGTGTGCAACGATGTGTTAAATAGTGAATCTAGGGGTAGTGAGTGCGAGAGAAAGTCTCCTCAATTAGTAGAAATTCTAGGTAGCTTTGAGACTATATAACAAGGTCAATTAAAAAACTATAAACATTTAAAATTTAAAGACATAAGAGAGCCAAAAAAATTCATGTCAGTTAAAACTTATTTTTCCTTTTTGTGTTCAATACATTTGTTTTGTTTTTCTTTTTGTTTGTTTTTTGTTGAAGTTTTTTTTTTCCTTTCAACATGTAGATGTTATTATCTGTAATATTAAATGTAATTTTATGTTGTGTTTTTATTGTAATAAAAAACTGTGCCCATCTTTACCTATACAAGTCCTTTGGTCCTGCATGAGCTCCATTCCAGTAGGACAGCCACAAGCAACACCTTTAGGTCTGTACAGACACAAGTGGCTACAGCCACCATTATTCCTCTGACACGGATTGCTGCCTAAAGACAAGAAATGAAAAGTTAGATAATTGACTTGCAAAGAACTGTTGTCTTTCGCCTGGGAACCCTGTATTTTTCAGTGCCTGGCTCCCATAATGCATTTAGCCCATCAAGATGACTGCCAGTTAAGTGTTTAAGTTAGTGTTTAGTTTGAATGTTTAAGTTAGTGTTTAGTTTGAATGTTTCAAGTTAGTGTTTAGTAGCGATTTAAGGCTTTAAAAGCCAAGAAAAACACCAAAAATAGTTCAAACGTATAGCGTACCTCCAAATAAGGTAAGCATTACCAAATATGGATATGAAACGATGACTGTGCGAAATTAATGGTAAAGAAAATAGAGACACATTTGGTGGCTTCTAAAAAAAAGCAAACGGCAACTTGAACTGTTATCATAAAGGATATAAAAGACGAATTGGAAATTTTCTGTCCAGTAAAGTATAGCTACAATCTTGGACATAAATAGTTGAGACTCTTCAGATTTTGCATAGTTTCATGACTGTACACATCAATGTCTGATCCTCCCTCACCCTCCCTCGATCAAGGTTGTTATTCATGGGAGAGAAACACCTTCAGGGAACACAACATTGCTTTTGGGGGGGAGGAGGTTAGTTGAAAGACAGTCAAAGTGATGTACTGCAGCAAACATACTCAAGAAATGTATAAGCGTGCTCAGAGTCTCAACATTTATGTCCAAGATTGTAGGCACAGATAGTGAATAGATATATAATGAATTGTGAATGTAGATGTAGTTGTGCTGTACATGTAAAAGTTTGTATTGTATGATATGGATTTGAGAAATAAACATTATTAAAAAAATAGAAAAAAATAGTGTGAAAGGTCAAAAATTTAGGATAATAATATTCTTGAAATAGGTCTCCACCAATCATTAGTATGTAATTTATTTATACAGTAAAAACCCGCGTAAAAGAACCTATTTGCACGATGCATTACGGAAACAAAACGTCAGAAACATACCATAATTCATTGACAAGTTGACTGCTTTAATTCCCATCATATCTGGCAGGTGTTTTATAATTTTCTTTCTCTGTTTGCCAGTTCGTTTATTGGCCATTGTTATTCTAAAGTTTTGCCAGTCTGCCCAGTAGATATGATCTCCTAGTAGCGTAAAACCAAATATATGTGGCAATTTCTCGTTATTCATCAAAACAATTCTGCGAAGTTTCCCGTCAAAGTTCATAACTTCAATTTTATCCAGCTTTGCGTCTGCCCAGTATACACTGCGTTCCTTGTAGTCGATAGCAAGACCATTAGGCCAGCTAATGGATGTGTTGATGAGGACGATACGATTGCCACCATCAAGGTCTGAGCGTTCTATCTTGGCATTTTTACCCCAGTCGGTCCAGAATAGATACCTTGTGATAGAATAAAGATGAATGGGAATTAAAAACAGAACATAATCATGTGATTGTGGTGGTGCTGGTGGTGATTATGACATTAAATATTAATATAATAGAACATGAAAGTTGTTACTACCAATAAATGTTTTGGTATCACGGTTTACTTTTTATAACGGCTTACGGATAAATTTTCGTCCATGTTACCGGCTAACAGTTAAACCCATCGAGTCTCTTTATTGAAACCATACACAGTTTTTTCGATCGTGCAATCTCTCTTATTTCTCAATACAATACATTCTAAGCTTACCCTCTTCCCGGGTCAACCGCGATAGCTCTTGGTTCATCCAGGCCTTCACTTATCAAGACTTTACGCGAAGAACCATTCAATCTACTGACTTCAATCCTGTCCATCCCAGTATCAGTCCAGTACAGATTACGAGCAACCCAGTCTACTGCAATGCCATCGGGATTTTCAACTTCTTTTGAAACAACCACTTCCAGATCTAAACCGACAGCAGTAGAAATAACAAATGAGAGGACTGAGTGTAATACAGCTAAACTCGGCCGCCTCACTTCAATTAGCCAAGAGAAAATGAGCTAAGAGAACCTATTCCCGGACCCCATCCGTGTCAACGGAGCTCTTATTTATACTCCTTTGGTGAGTACCCCTGGGTCTCAAATAAATGCAAACAGGATGCTACAATCTTGGACAGAACACTTGACACAAAATGCAATATTTTGTAGGTTCTTTCGTCTTCTGGTTGTTACTGCCCTCCCCTCCCCCCCCAGAAGAATGTTGTTTTGGTCTAGAAATGACGCTTGGGATAGCTGCTATCCGGGCCACAAGATTGAGTGTGGGGAAGGGGGGTCACATGTCTGAAAAATGCACATGAATATTAAAATGCATATAAAAAATAAATGTTTTCGCGCGCGCAGTCTCACGTCAGATTGTCCAAGGTTATAGACCCCTGTCAGACGTATTGCTGTTCAGACGTTCCTGTATAGTAGTAAGTCTAGTAATGTAACGTGACATTTAGGTACATTAAAACCTCCTTTATATATCGGTCTTAGTAAGAGAAATTTCAATAAACCAAACCTGAGCCATCGAGACGAGCTCGACTGATTTTATCCAAGTTGTCGTCACTCCAGTAAATGTGTTTATCTACAGGATCAAAGTCCACTGCCATTCCCTGTTTAACACCATTAATCGGTAACACTACGTCAGTGTGGTCTGGTGTGTCGAGAGAAATACGACGAAGATCCGTCCTTCTGGTCAGCAAAAGAAATAGCTGGGGATCTGAAAAAAAGAGATTAATAGATTTTATCATTTGTCTTTAAGTAGTACATACAATTATTATCAATCTCTTCTCTGTCAATGCTTTATTTTACTGGTATGCTAGACTATAATTAGAAGCTACACTGAACAGAAAGAAGTCGAAACAATGACGCCAAGTCACTGAGATTCGAACTCATGATCTCTCGAACTGAAGGTGGCGTTAACTATGTCATCCATATATAACTACCAGGCAAGCAGGCAAGCAGGCAAGCAGGCAAGCAGGCAAGCAGGCAAGCAGGCAAGCAGGCAAGCAGGCAAGCAGGCAAGCAGGCAAGCAGGCAAGCAGGCAAGCAGGCAAGCAGGCAATCAGGCAAGCAGGCAAGCAGGCAAGCAGGCAAGCAGGCAAGCAGGCAAGCAGGCAAGCAGTGCAATACCCTGGGTTTGGTAAGAGCATAAACTTTGCATTTTAAAGATGGCAAAATAAGCACAGTTGTCTGTTTATCTGTCTGTCTGCCTGATCTCAACCTTTAGATTTACTTGATGACGCTAATATGCAGATTTACTTGATGACGCTAATATGCAGATTTACTTGAAGACGCTAATGCCGACCCAGTGGCGCATCTAGGGGGGTTCATGGGTTCTACGGAACCCCCCTCGAGCAATAACATCAAGAAATTTAAAAAATGCGTCATACAATGAATTGTAAAGCGTTTTTAAGACTTTGTGAAATGCGGTACACAACAACATTCACATTACATTACATTTAATACAGTACGGGCGGTACCGTTTCCTACTTTACGACTCTTTAGAAATTGTGAAACCAAAATGCAACCCCTTTTTGAAAAATACTGGATCCGCCACTCCGGGCGCTTTGAAACGAACCGTGGAATGTATATGCTTATTACCTTTCGCGCAAGTCTTTCTATCTGAGAGAAACTGAACATCTGTTGGGCATGCGCACGAGTATCCTTGAGGAGACAGTAGACACAAATGACTACATCCACCGTTGTTTACTTCACAATATCGACGACCTGAACAAACAAACACACAATATTTACCACAAGTAGCCCAAGCTCATTATCTGTCAACAAGAAGTTCAGTGTAGAACTTGAAATAAATTTAAATTACAATTCAAAGTCATTAAATAAAAAAAGAAAGGCCATGTTTGTATTTGTTGAGACTTCTATAATGACCTTGAATTGTAATTTAAAAATACTTTATTTATGGATCTCATTGTACAAAGCTGGACGATTAAGGGGAGATGAGGTCATCGTACCGCTTATTGAAAGACATCAAGAGAGTATGAGATAAGAGAGCTTATCCCCTGTATTGGTCGTTACGCTCATCAGGGGATCGGATCTTTTAGCCTGCGTTGCATCCGGAAAAATTGTCATTATGTGTAAATGGAAATATTTTGCCAAACCTGACTCAGAAATACAAACCCTGTTCCAAGCAAATAACAGACTCGTGAGAAGAGAGCCTCTATTAATCCCAGCAAAACGACTTAACTCAAACCTCAATGGTTTTCACCTTTTGAACTCTGTAAAAACAGCCAATCGACGACATTTAGTTCAATAAAAGCATTGTAGGGGGTCTAAGAACACGTTTTTTTTGCGCTGCGTCGCAGGCGGTATTAGCTGATTAGCGAGGGAAAATACCGGATGCATCGCAGGCTAGGGATCTTTTCATTATGTTTTTAAACTGAAGTTATTTCGGGAACGGCACGTGATTGGCCAGATTGTAGAAGGCGCGGTCGCATCGCCACAAATCTCAAGACAAAAGTGCGGAGATTGTTAACAAGTTTCTAAAAATAGCACGACGAGTAGAGCCCCTGATGAGGTCCGGGGATAAGCTCTCTTATCTCATACTCTCTTCAAGACATTTATCATCATCGTTATCACCTTGATGGCGCCACCACCCCCCGGGGGGGTACTCCCTTCAGATCTGGGTAGGGGTGTTCCGCTGGGATCTTGTAGTGGTTACTCTGTTCATGACACCAAGGTCGAAAAACCATACCCTGTTCAGCGGATCATCCCCGTATAGTCGATATAGGGTAGAACCCTCCCCCCCCCTCCCCCCCGGGCCACCACCACCATCATCGCTTTTCCTTTACCACGTGCTACTTACTTGATGGCAGTGCAGCTTGTCGTTCAGGTTCAAATACTTTGATATCCATAGCTCCTTCAATATTTGACTGTAAACTTTGTATTCCATGTCCAGTGTTTTTATTACATGAATGTATTGACTTTGTAGTCCAGTCTGTCCAGTATAGCTTGTTGCCGTACACACTCAAAGCAAAAGGATGCGGCAGAGACCGCCGAACTATATTTCTTATACGTTTTCCATCATAATCTGTAGATTCTATACGATTCATTTTAGCATCGGTCCAATATATTTGTTTGTCTTTAAAATCAATTGTAAGGCCATTAGGCCAGTACAGTCTTGATTGCACTATAGTTGTTCTGTTTGAGCCGTCCATTCCAGCTCTTTCTATTTTTGGGTTTTTTCCCCAGTCAGTCCAAAACATGTAACTGAAAACATAAAGTAGTGGGATGAGATAAAATGTTAATTTCTAGAAAAGAATAAAAAGAGAACAACTTTGGACGAAGGGACAACATTTTTGTTTAAAATACTTTGAAGCAACTTTTTATACTATTTTCGATCTGGCTCATTAGCGTTTTCTCATCACGAGCTATAAAACATAATATAAAAATTAGGTAAACCTAATAGCGGAGCTCCAACAAAATGGCTAAAATCAATATAGTTATTCGGATAATTTTAATTGGTGCGAGCACAATGTTATATAATTTGATATGTTTTTATGGCAAAACAAAAATGCTTCCTTTGCAGCAACTTAATGTTAAGTGCTTTACAGAAATATGACCTGAACACCCTATTTCAGCTATTAACCACCCTCCCCCTTCCTTTCTGCACAAAAATGAATTAATGCACCCTCTCACTTTGATAGCCTTTGCCTATCAGAACACCAGCAAATATGGATGACATTTGTAGTCTTTATTGTCTACAACAATTAATACAGCTACAACAAATCAGTAAAGTAAAAATTATAATTAAATCTATGATTATAATTTAAATTATTTACAAGTGCCTGGCTGATATGAACAACCGGTTGATAAATAAATAGCATGGAAAAACAACAACTATGCTGAAACATAGTGCCCATCCATTGTAAACACATTTTACTCTGGGGTTGAGAGCAGTAAAAACACGTAACAACAAAACGCAAATTAGGTTGATCATATTATTATAGATATAGCTGTTCTTGATATGGTTGTCTTGTTGAAATACTGATTTAGTAAATAGCAAAGTCATTTGCATATTTCATGATTTTTATTTTTAAAGAAACAATGAGTCAAAATTTACAAAATAACTTCTTCACATAATTATAATAACTATGTAACTATATAATATGTGCTGCTTTGTATTAAAAACAAGAAAATTAAAAAAACTTGATATATGCAAATGATATTGTTATTTACTAAATCAGTATTTCAACTCGACAACCTTTTTAAGAACAGCTGTATGTTGATGTTCAATAATATTTTAAATTAAGTTAAAATTGTACACTTTTTCAAACCTGTTTTGAGAGATCATTATTTCTTATATCTTTATAATACAATTGTATTATAAAGATATTAGAGATAAAAATATCAATTAGTATGTTTGAGGTCTTTAATAGTGAACAAATGCCAAGTGTGTCTTCAGGAAAATTGCCATTTCTACCTGTGAAGAATCAAACAAATAGAATGACTTAGAACACATTATTGACTTTGTGAAATGCAATGAAAATTGGAAGACCACTAAATTCACTTTGTGTCAGAATGCAAAATTTACAAATGAAATTCCACCATTTAACAAGAATTAATGAAACTTCCATGAACATATTTGACCATTTAGGGTTATTTCCTCTGCCTCTCTTATCAAATACAAGCAGCATTTTTTCATTTATTCTTCAATGTCAAATATAACTGTTACAGTCTCTGATAACAAAATACTAAACAAACACACATGTATAAGCTGCAAAACACTGATAAAGAGATTACAGCTAACAAATAAACAAACAAAAATCTAATTTAACATAAAAAAAACTGAGCAAATAAAAAAAATGAGAAAACAGTTCAATGTTCAATTTAGTGTCAAAAAGAGAAATGATTTTAAAACAATGCAGTAGTCAAGTGGGATTTGAGCCAAATTAGCCTCCACTGTCTAAAAACATTGGTTTTAAGCTTAAATATTGCCATATTGTATCTTTATTTTGTTGATATGCAAATCTAAAAGCTCAAAAAATTGCAAAATCTTAACTCGTAAGACTTGTAACTTGTAAAAAATCTGCTCATACAATGGGAAAATCACAAACCAAATATAGCTAGTAATTTTAGTTAAGATTGTTGCTGTAGTGGTTGGTTATGTCCATGAAATATGACAGAATTTGGATTTTTTTTCATTCATTTGTTTAATTGGAATTGATGGAAATTATATTTATGTACTAAAGTTTAATTTTAGATAAAAATATGTTTATGTAAAAACAATAAATATGTCAAAGATTAGCAATGCTAAATAGTACAATTTTATGCTAACTGCATTGTTTTCCATTGTTGGATCAGCACTATAATATTGTTCTAGTAAATAGTATCTATCAATGTCACTTATCCATAAATGTAATTTGTTTACCCTCATACACATTATTACAGATGTAATAATGGTTTCAGTTGTACATATACTTTGCAATAACAGCTCATCACTATAAACTCATGTTCTAGAATATTATGACTCATCTCTCATCTGAGTGTCTCAAAATGAATTAAATGCTGCTTTAAGTTATTTTCTCAAATAAAAATGTCAAAACTTAAGTAGTGGCTTTTTTAACAAATTGCATAATATTTTCTTGGCCATATATATTTCAATGCAATTCTTAAACATAATTTCTCAACTACAGAAAAACTAGAAACGCGAGTGTTGAGTAATTTTGTTTTCAAAACTAATGAGGACATTTTGAGCATTTTAAACTGAAGATTTTGTACGTAATCAGCCGGCAAATAAATTTACATGATTTAAAAGACAGACATTTTACTCTGACTACAAGGTATTTAGGCTTATATACTGGCTTATATAATAAGGTAACTAAGTTTGTAAACGAAACTAGGCTAAAGAAAGACTTCACGAAGAGAATTTCAGAAATAAAAGTGTATTGTTGGAGAGAAAACACTAACCTGCACTTCTCCAGTGATAATGCTAATTTACAAAGGACAAAAGGTCATTGAAATAATTGTGCAAATCCATAAAGGATTGCTTTTACAGCCAACGTTAACGACAGCCGACACTCCACACAAGTAGTCCGCCATTTTCTTCTACGAGAGATTTGCGGTTGCTATGTCAACGAATCGACCACTGTCGTTGCTTGAGAAATAAAATCGATTTATTTTTGTAAATTTTTCTTTCTTTCTTAGTGATTAAATTAAAGCAAAAATAATACTACGTTTTCGCTTCTTACCAGAGACAGATGACTCCTGATCTCTTGCTTTTTTCTTCTTCCGAAGCCATTTGACTCAGTTGAATGAATCCATGAGCGCCTTCAGTCATTTCGTATGTTGTCCTTTTCCTTTTGCTTTTTTTCTGAGGATTCCTCCTTATCTAAAATTGTCTTTTTATGATTCGGTAAAGTTTTCTATGATTGTCTTTGTTGACCATTTACTATCTGCTTAGGTAAAATTTCTTCTACACTTGTTAGTTGACGCTTTCTTTCTCGCTCAGCTCGCTTTGCTTTTCAGTCGTTGAAAGTCCTTCGTGTTTCTTTTCCTAGTCTTTGTTGTTGTTGTTTTTTTTTCTTACTCGGTCAAAACACTTTCACCAGCGGCTTAGCTTTACCAGTTTCTTTCTTCTTGTCCATTGTAGAAATATTTTTTTTAGTTTTAAACAGTGAAAACCAGTCTTTTTAAGGTTTTAGTAAACTGAACATAATTTGCTACAGACTTTTTTTGTGTGCTCAGTGTGTCGAGGACAGCAAATTTCCTATGTTTGTCACGAGTCTAAAATTTGTCAAAGTTGTGGCGCGAAAACTTCGGCTCACTAAAACTGGTCAGCAAGTTTGCGCGTGAGTGTACACGGACGGACGTATGTATGTATGTACGTATGTATGTATGTATGTATGTATCCTAAGGTGGGGGGGGGTGGTCTCATACAATATATCAACATTACACTCTCTTATCTCATACTCTCTTGGTTTTACGTTGTGTTATGCAAATATTTTTGGTGTTTTTAATATTTATTTATCTATTTTTTTTTTCTCCATTATGAAAGAATGATGTTACATGATAAGGGCAAGTTAGATACTAGTTAGTTTCCATGTTAGCAATCTAAACTTTATGTATGAAGTTACAATGTTGATCGCTAGAGAGTCCAATTCTTTGTAGTAAATTATTAAAGACATGAATGATTATTTGTCGAGGAATAGATTACATTATATATTTTTCTGTTTCAGAACCTTTCAGGTTTTTCATAGGTTGCTAATCCCAGGATTCCTGTGTTTTTTCAAATAGTTGTATATATAAAAAATGCGATATACGAATTCGCTCTAATATAGTAAATTAATACCACTTACCCTGATCTTGGATCTACAGCAATTGCTCTTGGCTGATCCAAATTTTGCCAAAATAAAACTTTCCTATGAGTCCCATCATAATTTGCGACTTCAATACGATTCGTTTCGATGCCAGAATCAGTCCAATATATTTTACGACTGCTCCAGTCAACAGCAAGACCTTCTGGTCTTGTCAGGCCAACATAAATAACATCTCTCACTTTCTTGGTTTTCAAATCCGTACTCTTTATTTTCTCACCACTGACATCAGTCCAGAAAAGAAGCTTTTCCTTGTAGTCAAAATCCAGAGCAATTGCATCTTCGAGTCCACTAACAATAGTGGTTTCGTTAGGGGGTCCATGATTCGGCGAACGAAGCCTGCGAATATCTTTTCGATTTGCGAATATCAGCGTTGGAGTCGACGCTGTTGAAATAATCAAAACGTAACTTTACGCCACATTCAGTGTAGAGTAGTATATTGTGGGGGAGGGGTGGGTACTACCAACATATCTTGGTAGGTGGTGAGCAGCCAGGTCCTCAAAACCATGACCCTATCACAGACTTGTCATGCAAAGTGACCAAAGCCTAACCCTTTCCCAGACAAAAGCGATTCTTCATTCCGAACAAAAACAACCAGTCCCTTTCCGGAGGGACAGATCGGTAGCCTGTGTTACATGCGGATGGAACACTGGCCAGGACAGAGCATGCACGAGTACTGGAAATATTTTGTGAGTCATAAAGTCACAGAACACACATTCGTTTAAGAAAAACCTAAAATTTGACAAATTTGCCGACTACAAATGCAGCAGTTCAAAATAAAAAAGAGTTAGTCGTCGTCTGTGCACACGTGTTCATAACAATAAACATATTAACATGGTGCTTGGACTCCCTGTAAGGCAACGATGACGTAAAGATGGAAGGTATAACTTCCTGTACAAAAGAAAGGAATCTCTTAACCGTAACCCTACTACAATACTACTATCACAGAAGAGTTCATCTACCCAGCATGCATAGCTAAGCATATTGAACACAACTTTGTCACTCTGTCTCCTGTTCTTTACTCGAGGAAGTTTGGGAGGGGTGGGCAGACTCTCACGAATGGTACACCTAAAAAAAATTGATTTTTTGATTTCAAGAGTCACGAGTGCTCGCAAAGTTACGAATCATGGTAAACATCAAAGTCCATTTCACGATTCACGGATTACTTTTTAGGCGATCGTACGGATCACGCAGAAATAATTCCCAGCCATTCGCTCCACCCCCCCCCCCCCCCCGACACGCATGCGTTATGCAAATATGCAAGAAGCTCAAAATTTTTGTTTTCCACTTTCAACAAACTGTATGTTTATTTTGCATTAAAATCCAAAGAATTTAATAAAATTCTGGCTTATTTAGTGAGTGTTCTCCATAATCTCTTTACCATTGTTATTATTATATATTTTTAGTGAATAGATAATTTATTACAATTTTGTAAATTAACATTTATTATTACAATTATTATTATTATTATTATCTCTTGACAAGTAAAATGTCAATAGCTTATTGCTGCGAGCGAGCGAAGCGAGCGAAGCAGCAACACTAATCTTGACGGGCTTGCTGTTTACTCAATGACCGCGTGTGCACTGGGCTTTTTGTATTGCCGTTCTAAAACTAGTCTCCCTCGCATCCGTTTCCGGTCTGTTCGAAAAAATCTCCAGCCCAGTAACGGCTGCTCACATTCGACACTAATCTCTTTCCCTTTGTTCTAAAACTGTCAAAATCTGTCAAGAGTTCATCAATGGTTGGCCAATCAGAGCACGATTAATTGTAAATATGACAGAATCCCGCGAAAGCCAGCACCATACTGAGCGTAGTATCAAAGGTCAAACACGAGAGTTTGCAAGTAACACCAAAATGTTAGCAAAGATTTTTCCCATATTATATATTGTTCATCAATATATTAAAAAGAAGAATGTAGTCTTTATATTTAGATAATTTTTTTCGGTTTTCTGACAGTTGTAAGGTCTCATTTGAACGTCAGGTAACATTCAGTGTGATTTGTTTTCTGTCGCAAGAGAGAAGATGACACCGCGAGATTCGAGCTGAATGGAGAAACACCTAGAACGATAATCAAAAACCAGGCTGATTTATATGCTCATCTGGAATTCATAAGAAGTAAAAAGTATTCATATTTGGAAATAGTTTTTTTAATTCCCCGTCAATTATAAACAATATTGTTTGTTACTGATCTCACAAACTAGTGTTTGTGACGCAATATACCTTATATATAAAAGATGATCTGTGGTTGGTTCAGATTTTTGGCGCGAAGTGGTAGTGAAATATAGAACCCAAAATCTGATTGGTCAAGAGATTAGTGTCGAATGTGAGCAGCCGTTACTGGGCTGGAGATTTTTTCGAACAGACCGGAAACGGATGCGAGGGAGACTATTCTAAAACTCGATCAGTTTTCAACTTTCTAGCGGGCGATGATTTCCCATAAGCCATCTCTGCCCCATATCCCCCACGTGGTTGCAACTCGATGTTTTTGACAGAGGGATTTGAGAGTCGGTACGGTTCTGGCAGAGTTTTAAAATCCTTGCATTCGGGTAAGATTAAACACTACGAAAACCATAATGCAAATTTCTCTATTTACTAGAGGAAGTATTCATCAAGGTGATGGTCGTTTTAGTGCTGTTTCTACGGGGAGTCAATGTACTTTTATGAGTCTCTCGGCTTTGTTGTGTGCAAACTCGTGTTCTATTTTGCAATGGACCACTAAAAGTAAAACGGTCGATCATATCTTAGTACAAGGAGATGCAATGTATCTCAAAGCGTTTCACCAACAAACTATATCGGACATAGAGATACTGTCCCTTGACTATTTGCCAAATCGGGTCATTTGGCCAGCGATTACCACTGATCGAAATCAAATTTCAATTCTGTCAAATGAAGGTACCCAGCGCCATCGTGACAAACAAAAAAGGACGATAAAACGAAAACTTCGCCCAACAAACCGAGTCAATCGCCCATTGTGGCAAACAAACCACTAAAACAATAGAGAAGAAAACAACTGAGATCCTAGACTTGGATGTAATGAAGTTTACATACGATACACAACCAGAAAGTTATTGACATTTTGACTTTACAACTGTAGTTATTTCATTGTCAAAATATTGTTTGCATCCTGTTTTAACTCAATGCCGGCGTTGTAGATTCTTTACATAAAAAAATATATCAAAGAAATTGCTTCAGTGCAAATGTTGGTGATACGTTTTACATTACTTAATTGACATTTTACCATTATATGTAGTCGTTCAATTTTTTGCAATTTTTGATTCTTCACATATCATAACATAACATACAAAGTAACTTTAATATAGACCTTGTTTATTGTTCCAATGTTACTATGACTGTTCACATTTTACATAATTATACTGTAGGATTTACAGCCAAGTTCGCTGTATTCTGACTCACAATTTCAAAAATTGGTTTCAATTGATTTTTGGGCTTTTCTGAACTGTTAATCACTTTGAAGTTGCGAAGCTTGCTGCAACACGTTGTTATTATTTCAAATAAACTACACCCCTAAACTTGATTAATGGCCCAGAACGGTCTAAATTCAAACAAACTTATGAAAAGGCCGGTCGCAATACAATGAATTTAGCTGTAACTAAAAATCTTACACTTTTTTTATCACATTTAATGCACAACTGTAGTGGCAGATTATCAACTTGTCAATTATGTCAAAAAAGTGTCCTGAATTTACTACCTCATGCAAAAACACAAAATTTTATCACATTTTATCACAGTCATAAACATTTTGTTGCAATCTCTCATGATCTCTCTTGTTCAACTGTTTCAAATATGATAGTTTACATAAACTTTAACTCATTCAAATAAAATTTGATGACAAGTATTGTTATTACTGTTCAATTTATTGTATATATATTAAAAAGATGTGTACATTCATTCCAACATAGAGTATACTTATTGACTTTGCTTTCTATTGTCTAGCCTGCTATACTTTGTACAAATTGTACAAAATTGTGGCATTTCTATTACAGATACAATAAGTATACTCTTAGTACTACAGTATATCGTTTTTATCAATTATAGCTATTACACTATTTGCAAGCCATCCATCCCTTGACTCATTGGTGTACCTATATCATCTACATCTCTTAATAACAGCATTCACATTTGAATGTATCACATTACCAGACAAACCAAAATTTTAGCTTTGCAAAAACATCTCGCAGCATTTCATTTCCGATGGAAACTGCTAGTTTTATGTTTAGGCACTGTTTCCCCAGAAGTAATACTCCTTGAGTAATGCTTCTAAATTCTAGTCATCCTTCACATGACATTATTGACATCGAGGTCTCTTCTGTTTGTTTTTGTATGAGGATGTCAGTCCAAGCTGTGGTGTTCTTTCTGTTGTCCTCATAGTTCATTATAGTTGAACTGATAAAGTTTCGAATTACAAACGTCTCGGTGTGTTAATTTGTCGATTATAAAACCTTACTTTATTTTAACTTGAAATTTCAACTTCATGGCATGTTTTTTAAATGTTATATTACATATATATGTTGTTTTTTCTCGAGAAAATGATTTATTTAGGAGTGATTTTGCCGTTTGATGTTTGAGGTAGTATGGTGAGAGATAACTCAAACATCAAACGGCAAAATCACTTCTAAATAAGTCATTTTCCCGGGAAAAATAACAGATATGTGCCATATAATATTCAAATAACAACATACCATGAAGTTGAAATTGCAAGTTGAAAATAAAGAAAGGTTTTATAAGCGATAAATTGAACACACAGAGACGTTTGTCATTCCGATCGAAACTTTATTTCAGATCAATAATAAGGACAACAGAAAGAAGATCAGAGCTTGGGCTGCCTGTGGGTAGGTCAAGCAAAACTATCGATACAACACAGAGAAACACATCAAATAATCTATATAGTCAAACACATATGAAATTATCATTCACAGGATTATCGATTTTACCCAGTTCAAATCTAAACACATGAATAATCTTAAAAGTAGTGCATGTTATGATAATACTTTGGTATATTCAATATACTCTTCGTCTTTGTATTGTTGTACTTCGTTACACACATGTAAGCGATCATGTACTGTGGTCGACCTCACCACGAAGAGAAAACTATCGATCCTACACAACTACGGCCCTATAAATACACTCAAATCACACGCATGACGAAATCCAACTACAAATTTGAGATATTCAATATGCTCGTCGTCTTTGTATTGTTGTACTTCGTTACACACATGTACGCGATCATGTACTGTGGTCGACCTCACCACGAAGAGAAAACTATCGATCCTACACAACTGCGGCCCTATAAATACACTAAAATCACACGCATGACGAAATCCAACTACAATTTTGAGATGTTGATATTTTAACTCAGTCATTGCTTAGTGATTCAGTTGGCGTGCTGGAAGCTTTTATATATAAACACTGACGGGTTCAGAAACGTGCTTTTTCAGACGAAAGATTAGACGGACCAAAATATATATAAATTTACTTGACGACAAGTGCAGCTAAATCATACACCAAACGAAAAACCTTTTACACATAGGTTTTGGTACCTTTTAGAATCATGAAAAAATCATAAGTTTATCAGATGTTTGGATGGAAGACAATGCAGACTTACCTAAAGACTGACTGTTGGAATTGATCAGACAAAGCAATAACAAAATCACGCTAAAAAACATCATCTCTTAGCCCTGGTTACTTTGTGTACATCAAGCTAGTATATGATTTTGAATGTATTTGAGCCAGCGAATGACAATCAGGAACTTCATTCGGCCGTTTGATTTATAGTTTTCGGTGTTGTTGATCTTTGCTGGGCACTTCATGCCGGCGGCGGCTCTGTATGATGTTGAAAAAAAAACCCGGTCACGTCTTTGTCTATTTTGATATTCCATTTCCGGAATAAGTCCACCTCCCCTCCCCCAGAAGGCTAATACTCAAGGGATAATCCAGGGGTTTGAACCAAGGGGGGTGGGGTGCAAAATAGGCAAATCGAAAAAAATTATACAAGGTTGAAACTTCCCCCCTTCACTTTTCTATCGGCCCGTTCCTAACCAGTTTTTAATTCTAGACCCCATACCAAAATGTTTTGCTGACTTTTCTTTTGCAGCGTAATTAGTGCAGATTTACCTAACGATAGACTGCTGGAATTGATCAGGCATAGCAATACCAAAATCACGCTGTTAAACATCGTCATTTACATATGTACCTCTTTGCTATTTTGTGTATATGTAATTTTCACATTTTAGCTGGTACATGATTTTGAATATAGCCTGACGTTCTCACAGCGAATGACAAACAGGAAGTTCATTTGTCCATTTGATTGACAGTTTTTAAACTCTCGGTGTATTTGATTTTTTTCAAAGACGCATCGGCTCAACAAAATACAACAAAAAACCGGAAACATCGATTTCCGGGATAACGTAACGTTTCAAATGCGGTCTTTAACTTAAATCAATATCCCTAATTATAGTCTTTTGACCGCTCACCCAGAATATCGAAAGTGAGTTATTCCTTTGGCAAAGAGCTTCCCACAGATAATCCATGAGAAAGCAGTAAAATATCAAAAAAGGGTTTTGAATAATTTACATCTGATGACCCTCTATACAGGGGCTGATCTTGAAATCGTTCAGGGGGGTGCCAAAAAAAAAAGAAGGAAAAAAAATCGAAAACTTTGACGCGGAAAGGACACAGAGCTCCCAACCATTAATAAGTTCAGGTCTTTTTATAAAAATGCTTTCGATTCTTACAGAAATAATTGATGAAGAAAAACTTAGATATTTTGCTATGAAATACAGAGAGTGTAAAAACGAAGGAAAAACACCCCCCCCTAAATCCTCCTCTGCTATACAACACTTTGACATACCATTGACAAACAAATCAGAGCATTTTATTATAAAATCTGTAAGAAAACTTATTTACACAATGCCAAAACGAAATTAATAAATGGTTTTGTTTTCATTTCGATAAAATAGAACAAATATTAAATATTGCAAAACACAAAAAAGTATATACTAACATGGCTAAATATTCTATCCATATTGTACAGGTGGGATGTCTGAATGTTAGTGTCACTTTTTGTTTTAACACAGGAAACCCGGTTGTCTGAGGTGAGTAGTGTAACAATTTGAAAATCATTTTTATAATACCCCGATTACGTGCAGATAGGGTAACCATCACTCAAGCAGATTGCTAGATAACTCTCCTAGGATGGCCAACTTTTAGTTTAGGGAGTCCAAATCGATTTTGGGCCATAGCTTTTGATTCGTGTTTGGGCTTTCTGTGTTAAGATACTCTGGGATTCCTGTTTTAGGTTTACCAGTCTCTCGGATAGAAATCAAATAGCTGACTTGCTGTATATGCTATTAAACGAAAACCTGTAAAATTAGAGCGATTTTGCCAGGAAAATCGCTATTTTGCGCATTGCTGATTTATTTCAATCTCCAAACTGGTTGGCATACTCCCTATAAGGAAGTAGAGGAGAGCGCACAATTATGGCACATCTCCAAAGTAAAAGTAAAAATTGAAGATAAACAAGTAATACAGGAATCCCCGGACTAAAAGCAACTTATGCAAAACACACAATAAAGTTTGCATAACACAACGTAAAACCAACTTTGAAATATGCTTCACATATAATAAGAAAAATATTGTAGAACACAGTATTAATCAAACCAGCTATGAATTCGGGTTGCACACACATACGACACGGGTGAAAAGCGCACTGCGCACACTCGGAAAATGGTGTTGTCATTCTCGGGAACGCGCGGGTTTCTAATATTTCCTCTTAAAATACAATGTTTACCAATAAAAAAATCACTTGAAAAATTATAATAAAATTAAAAAAAGTATGAAGGTCAAGTGTGAAGGGCCATGTCTTCATGAAAATTGTTTCACTCAGTCGTACAAGGACGGCCTTGCAAGAGAGTCCGTACAAAAGTACATAAAAAACCTATTGCCGTAACTTTGTTTTCTTGACGAAACTCATCATAGCTGCCTATGAATGAAAACTATAAACTGTGTAAATATGATCAAAATCTTTTCAGTATTCGCGACTTTTTCAAGACTTTTCGAAATAAAATCTGTCGGCTTTTTTTTCGTGAATCAAAATATTAAGAAACCGAGCGTTCCCGGGTATGACAACACCATTTTCCGAGTGTGCGCAGTGCGTTTTTCACCCGTGTCGGTTGCACACACATACGACACGGGTGAAAAACGCACTGCGCACACTCGGAAAATGGTCATTCTCGGGAACGAGCGGGTTTCCAACATTTTCTCATAAAACACAACGTTTACCAATAAAAAAACACTTGAAAAATTATAATAAAATTAAAAAAAGTGTGAAGTTGAAGTGTTTCCCTCATTCGTAAAAGGCCGGCCTTGCAAGAGAGTCCGGTACAAAAGTACAAAAAAACCTATTGCCGTAACTTTGTTTTCTTGACGAAACTCATCATAGCTGCCTATGAATGAAAACTATAAACTGTGTAAATATGATCAAATTCTTTTCAGTATTCGCGACGTTTTTAAGACACTTCGAAAAAAAAACCTGTCGGCTTTTTTTCATTAATCAAAATATTAAAAAAACCGAGCGTTCCCGAGAATGACAACACCGTTTTCCGAGTGTGCGCAGTGCGTTTTTCACCAGTGTCCACACATACACCTATTTCAAAAACATTGTCGGTGAGAATGACAGATTCCGGATTGCAGATGACGATTACACGACTGAAAAGGTCTATGGGTAATGCTTTTTTTAATGAATGACTACAGAAGATATACAAATATCATTTTATCAACCAACCAACCGGGTCTTCAACTTGAGGAAACGACGCTGATTTGAATAAAATACTTCTTATTTTTGTCATTGTCATTTTAATCTACATCCGGAATCCGCTATTCCCTTACTTTTCCTGGCAATTCTTTTTGAAATAGATATGTAACAAAACAAAGTATGAACAGAACAGTAAAAAAACTAACTTCGTTCGCAATGTTCCTTTTCATTGAGTAATTATACAACTTGAACTCTAACCATCAATTTAAACGTCAGCTCTCATATTGTAGGCTCTCACCATCCCCATGGCAACGGCATGTTCTTTTGCCTTCAATCTTAAAGCGGCTATACTAGAACTGTGGCGAACCACACACTGACCAGATTGAATATCATGTTCCCCCTCGAGCCTGCAGTCTCTTGGTACAGGCGGACCAGCGGACGGAGGCGAATGACAAACACGTGGTGACGTAAATGTTGGATGAATAGAAGCTGTACTGTGATTGGGTGGAATTGATGATGACGTAATGGTAACATTAGGATGCGGTCCTTGTTGATGACCATGCGCTCTGGGTAGTGGAGGGGATGTGTTAACCATAGTGCTTTGTGGTGACGTTCGTCCTGGTGGCAATACGCTTGCGTAGCTTGGTATGGTCACGTGAGGAGGAAGGTGTCTTGGGATTGGCCCTCCTTGGTTGATTACGTCATCTCGTTGCCATGGTGGGGGTGATGCTGATTCGTAAGGTGACCCTCCCATGTTTCTTCCGGGGAGGGGTACTTGGGAGTATCGTTCTCTTTTACGCCATTTTGCTCGACGATTTTGAAACCAAACCTGGTTAAACAAACGAGAACATTATAGCTAAATTAATAGGTAAATTAGCGATAAAACTAGTCTGAGCTGCGTCGGTGTTTCTAATGGAACAGTTGTGGTAAAAAGAGAGTACTATCGGACGTTAGTCCTACGTTAGTAAGTACTTTGTTCTTTTTACGGTGCATAACGTACATTTTTACCACAAAATGTTGTCGCCTGCTCAACGTTTTATTAAAAGAACATTTATTAGTTTGGAAGAATCATTTTCTGTTTTATACAAAAGCAGTATTTGCGTTTACCACGATGCGGTAGACGATTCAAACATTTCCATAGAAATTAAATTAAAATAAAGACAACATGTTACTAATTTTCACATTTTGAAGTAAATGCGTAAATGATCGATTCTGCTTGCCAGAATTTTGACAATTTCATTATCATTCAAAGTCGATATAAATTAAGATTCTCTTAAAATAATTTTTTCACATACTACTGATAACGTTCAAGTTTATCCAAGATATGACTTTTGACAGTTTCATTATCACACAGAGAGATTGATATACAATTGAGATGCCCTTGAATTAGTTCCCCTGAGGGCAATAAAATACAACACAAGTGAAATGCCGCTATCATACACTATATTGATAACATTGCTGATGCGTCGATGGCCTAATGACTTATCCGAAAAGGTAGAATCGCATTTTGTATGTTCTGTCGTATACAATCCAGTTATAAGGTAACGTTGTCATCTAGACAACATCTTCAAGACTCGGTTAAATAGCTTTTATGAAGATACTAAAAAAAATCAAATCTTGATAAAATATATTGTTAAATTATTTTGAAAAATAATAAAAGAAAAAAAAAATGGAAGAAATAAAAATTGAAACAAAGATAAAAAGAAGAAGTATAGTAGAACCGGACGTCAAGAAAGACGAAAATGTAAAGGAAGGATCTAGAAAAAATAAATTGAATTGTTAGAATGGTTGGTCATAGGCGAATCTTAATCAGGACTTTCCAAAATACATCATTCTTCCCGCCTTTGGATTTATTTAAGACAGGCCTGAGAACGTACAATTTCGAAACTGTGTTTATTGTAGGAAGAAAAAATAATAGCAAATATTTGCTTCTTCATATACAATCCATTTGGAGTTTTGGCTTTTTTTCAGTAGTCAAATAACAAGCTGATTGCTTTTGTGAGACATTCAAAATAGTCCTTTCAAAATAGCACCGACTGTTCAGTAATTGTTCAGATTTCTGTAAAAGCCGACCAAAAATGTTTGGTAGTCTATTAATAAAAAGTAATAGCACAGCTTAAGGGCTAAAATGGTTTTACTTATGTCCGATGCATTAAACTGCAGGAGATCTTTTTATGGTGGAATGCAAGTTGTGTGGGAATAAACATCTATTAAGGTTAAGAAGTCCGGGCGAAAAATATTTACCACATTTAGCACAGATGTTCCAAAGAATTGAAACACACCTCAGCTCTTTCACTGAACGTTTTACAAATAAAAAATCTAAGAATGGCTAAACAACAAGCGCTAGCAAGTGAACAAGTAAACAAGACTTTATTTCATTGAGTAACATATCGTAATGAATTGGCGGGATTTTTGGCGCCATTTTTGCCAAACGCGAGCGCGTTCATGAATAAAACCACTTTACTTTATTATTGCCGAAGTTTTGTTAGCTAAGGTCAAAGTTTTGTTGGTACCGGTGCTTGCAAATCAGTCTAGTGAAATAATGAGCCTATAATTAGTATATTAGCTCAAAAATACTGGTTTTTATAAGAGGTTGTCTAATTCCGTCTTATTATAATTGTTCATCCGATTTAGTGCACAATTATGCTCATCATTCATTCCTTATTCCGAATCAACAAAAATCAATTCATACATTCATACATCGGCACTTTCAATGTCTGAAACGTTCAAGCACGAAAACTCTCAATAAAGCTATAGATTTACTGAGAAAGTCCACGCATATAATTTTATCCGAAACTTTTCATGACAAAGTATCTCTTTTAAGTTACACGCAGGCCTTCAATTTATTTTTTGAGTGGACGACATGTTGGTAATAATTTTTGTTTCTCCAACTCGATTGTTTTCGCCCAACAACCCTCAAAAAGATCTAATACCCCCAGGTATTATAGATCTAATAGCCTCAGGTGTTATGTAAAGGTTTCAACAAGATTCATTGATTAAGCAAGTATTTCTACATCAGCTAACTGTTGAAATCACTAGGTGACTTTATCAATGCGAAGGTGAAATGCTCTCGGCAAAGATTTTAAGGCTGAATCCGACCGCTTCGGGCAAAAACTTGAACACTACCTTCAATGAAAGTTTAAATCATTCACAACTAAATTACATCGCCAAAGGCACAAAATTGAAACTTCCGAGCGTAATAACATTATGGATTAAAAACTGTTGAGTAAATTTGCTCAACAATGACATTTTCATTTTACGCTAAAAATGCTCAGACAATTTCGTAACAAAAGCCTCTCGGATTCCTGTGGTTTCCTATAGAAGTGCACCATGTTGAAAACAGGTTGAGCCCACATTGAAAACAATACATTTATAATGACAAATAAACATACAAAACGTCCGTTACTCAGTCTCGATCTACGCGGAACACACGCATTGTTAAGGTACACGTGTGCTTGTTTTCGAAATTTTATTCGCTGAATGTAAAAAAAAAAACGAATAAACAAACAAACAGACGAACAAACAACAACAAATGAAAAACCAAGCAAACAAACAAATAAACAATCAAACATATCTATGAATAGCTAAACAAAATATCAAAACACATAACATAACATAACAAACATACAAACAAACAAATCGATCAGACAAAGAAACAAACAAGAAAATAAACAAACAAACAAACAAACATACGAACAAACAAACAAATAAACATATCTATGAATGGCTGAATAAAATATCATGGAAAACTGACGATTTGCTAGTCAGTCCTTCGTCAGACTAGATCGTTTTCTATTCCTTCAATAGAGCACGCGTGAATTTGAGAGAACGAGAGAAGCTTTGGGAGAAGCACGACTCCGCGGTTGTCAAGTCCTCTTAAATATCCAAATGCTCTTTAAAACCTTTTAAAAATACATTCGCGATTTTAAGACAGATTCCTGGATTATTGGTGACCAAAAACATATTTGAAACGTGCCCGAGCACTGTACTCTCATAGAGCACGCGTCTCAACCAATCAGAGCGACTGTTGTATCTCGAATATTCTATAATATACAATAATAGATATCTATAATCTATACAAGGCATTTAGCTGCACTAAAAAGATCGACAAGCAAACTACTGTTTATGAATCAGTTGTGTGATCAAGTGAACTTTTATCTTGACATGTGATGTGTTCGTTGATAAAATCATTAGTTTCACATAGAGATACCATATCATTTAAAGAAAACATTCGTCAATTAACGGGAAAACTGCGATACCAACGTAAAATACTATCGAGAGAAATGTACACACCCAGACTGGTTGGCGATGACTTTATCATAAAATAAGGAAGGCGAGTAAAATTAGTTAAAGAACTGCGCATATGAACATTTCATGGAGTATATGCGCTATACAAATGTAATTTATTATTATTTATTAAGAATGTTGAATTGAACAATCGTCAATTAACAGAAAAGATAAAGACCTAAGATACTACCCAGTTTCTTATTTGTTTGAGAAGATGTTATGAAAATACAGAAATTAATTAAGGAAGCCAAATACAATAAATTGACGAATGTTGAATTCAACCGGCAATCGCCAATATTTGAGTTTTTGTTCTCCTTTACGCTGTAATAGAGTGCACGTACTAAAAGTGTGCAACATAAATACCACTAAATAGTGCTATTTTATGCTAATTCTATTGTTTTCTTTTGTTTAATTAGTGCTATTTACCACTAAATAGTGACAACTGTTGCACACTTAAGTGCGTGCACTCTAGCCTTGACTCAAGACAAAGCCTTCAGTATTTCTATTGTTTGTGGACGGATGCATAGCAATGCACGGGATGTTCCCAATACCAAGGAATATATCTTGATAGTGAGGCTAATACAGCATGAAGAAAAACGCGAAACTGGCTTATTGGCTGGACAAGATACCGACCTAAAAATAGGGTCCCTAAGAAGCCGACTAAAGTTAATTAAGGATGTTGAGATTTTCCCAGCCTCCTTCCCAGGGCTGCGCATGCTTTCATTTACTTTCTACCATTTTGCTTTCGAGAAAATAATTACGAACTGAATAATAGAAATATATAAACTATATATTATATAGAACTATATCCACTTTAAATATACTTATTTGTTAAAGATTAAATATCAATAAAAACACCTTAGAAATAGACGTGTAATGCTAAAAGATATATGATGTAAGTAAAGTTGCATACGGTTACATTTCATAAAAGCAAAAAAGAAAAAGTTCCATAATTCAACTTGACCTTTCAATTTCTTATTCAATAGTACTCAATTCCGGCTTTAGTTGCAACGTATGAATAAATGAATGAATTGACAAATTATCTATCTATAAGTAACTATATTTTTATTTGTTTAATCTCGAAGCGCAGATCTCTCATATCTTTTATTATGTGTTTTTTCAAGTGTTATGATTTCCTTATTCATGACCCTAATTTCTAACTGACCATTTGCACTTCTCTCTTTGCAGTAGGATTACAGATTATCTGGGATTTGAAGCTTATCATAGATTTATTATTCTAAATATGATGGCAAGCCCTCGATCTTAAAGTGATATCAAAGCAACGTGACAATGGATTCATTTCTTGAAATACACAAGGCATAAACCTTTAGCAAAGAAAAAAGGGGGATCTCATGAAGCGATAATTTGTGTGAAAAACGTTCACAGAAGAAAAATCTTCCAATAACAAAATTTGAAGAAAATAATAAGTTCAAATGCAAAACACCCTGCATGAAAAGGCTTGGAAAAATCATTCCCGTCAAGGCGAAAATTTCTTGCTAACGCCGTTCAGAATTTTTTCGTTTAGTTCCGAAAAACCAAGGACTTGAAGCAACAAGACGGCAGAAAAGATGGACAGACGGGAGGACGGACAGACGGTAGGACGGACAGACGGGAGGACGGACAGACGGAATAACCAACATAGAAACAAACATACATACAAACTGAAAGGAAAAAAAAAAGGCAAACCAATAGAGAAATAAACATACAAACAGACAGACAGACAAACAGACAACAAAAGCAGAACAAACAAACCAACCAACCAACCAACTAACATACGCTGTCTTAACCTCAAGAAAATTCATAATAGCGCAAAATCTAGAATTATCTTCTGAATAAAAATAAAGCTTTTCTTTCTAGATTATCCAGGATTAAATGCTTATGTAACCTAATACTACATCTACTTCAAGTCACTTACGAACAGGTCGATAGTTCGATGACTTTAGAATCGTACACGCAAGATCAATTATCGCAAGAGTTTGTTTTAATTTCACTTTACAATAATTAAAAGGTTTGAAGTCAAGGGTGTGAGATTCTGGATGCCCCTTATCAGCAGTACGAGGTGATAAACGGTCACGATGAAAAAAACGTGGTGCGAAGAGTTTGTTGCTTGTTGTCGAAAGAGAACGGAGAGTTAGAAGAAAAAGAAGGCCGGTGCTGTCGAACTAGAACAAGAGGAGGAAGAAGAAAAACACGCGCGACGACAAAGAAGAATAATTTTAAGAAAAAATAACAAGCAGGTAATATAAAGAAGGTAAGGAAGATGAAAAAGGAAAAGAAGAGGAAGAAGAAGAAGAAAAAGAAGAAGAAGAAGAAGAAGAAGAACAAGAACAAGAAGAACAAGAACAAGAACAAGAACAAGAACAAGAACAAGAACAAGAACAAGAACAAGAACAAGAACAAGAACAAGAACAAGAACAAGAACAAGAACAAGAACAAGAACAAGAACAAGAACAAGAACAAGAACAAGAACAAGAACAAGAACAAGAACAAGAACAAGAACAAGAACAAGAACAAGAACAAGAACAAGAACAAGAACAAGAACAAGAACAAGAACAAGAACAAGGAAAAGAAGAACAAGAAGAAGAAGAAGAAGAAGAAGAAGAAAGTTGTTAAAGCAGAAGAGAATGATGACAAAGAACATGTACCGACGCCGTCCACACCGTGCACCTTACAGGCAATTGAAAACGTACGTACAAAAATTAAAATCATCATTTGACCAAACAATATAAACAATGACTGCATTTGTCGAATACAAGACAGGCAAACATTTGTATAAAGATATATATTTAGAACCTTAAACCACTTCACAGCCCAAGTGTTGTAGGCTGGAATAATGTTGTCAAAATGTGAAACAAATATGTCACTTTGATGTTATTTCCGATACTTGAAGGCACTAGTAAACCTGATGACTGGTGATAAATAAACGTTGATATACAGCGCTGAAATGCAAAGAACACCAATGCTCCTGACCAACTTTGCTACTCCACTCCAGCCTCGTTAGCATGCAATATATTTTTTTAGAATTTCACTACTGTCCTTGGTTATGTGAGAAATGCACACAGCTACAAACAATTGCTGTATTTAAGGAGGCTCCATATAGTTCAAGAGCGTCTTGGATCTCAGGGTTCATTAAATATCAACTGACCACAAAGCTCATGGGCGGACTATATTTCAAAGACTTTGAGTGAAAGATTCAGTTTTTGCACAAATGATCACGTGACCGGTCACCATAGCAACGCTATAGCTGTCATAATAAAGCTCATTTTTAACATAGAAAAAATAAAAACTCTAGTTTTAAGCGGTGAATTTTTTTGAAAACATTGTATATGGATTGCAGTACGATGACCTAGCATATATTACCATGAAAAAAAATTCCCAACTGTAGAACCTCAGAAATAACAGATTAATGTTTTTTCCTAAATTAAAAAAAATCTGCAGTTGGAAAATCGTTGAAAATTTGCAAACAACTTTATTATATCACTAAAATAATATTCTGAAGATTTCAAAAAAATTTACCGCTCGGTTTTTGAGTTTTTTTATTTTTTTAAAAGCGCGCGTTGTATATTTTCATGACGTCATCAAAATAAAAATTCTTCAAGTTTGAGGTGTGCGCATGTGCGTGGTCATGCACGAGCGCACGAGCTGAAATTATATGGAGCCACCTTAAGACAACACCTAAATTCTGAAGAAGAAATTTTATGATTTCGCAAATGTTTTTCTAAAGGCCGGTACACACTAGGCGACAAGTCGCAGCGACTTGTTCCCGCGATAGGTCGTAGCGACAATTTCCCCCCGTGTTTACTAGGTATTTTTGGCGGAAATTGTCGCAGCGACAAAATCAGATGTATTGGCGACAAATATTGAACCAATGCACACTGAGGCGACATGTCGTGACGACAAGTCGCTGCGACTTGTCGCCTAGTGTGTACCGGCCTTAAAGCCTTGTTTATAACCCCTCACGATCGCCGGATCGCTGAAATCACTGATGCGAGGATAACTCACGATCGCTGTCAATTGCTTCCATGTGTTCCGATCGCTGAAAAGTGTTTCCATATAATCGCTGATGATGAATGACATTATTTTAATTTCAGTGGTGCAGCGATCGTGAGTGATAATATGAAAATTAGGCTTTACGAACACGAGCTTTCACAATTTTTTTCCACCTTTTTTTTGCTGTGCAGGAATTTTTGTTCAAAAGTGAAATGGCATGCCCTTAGCAGAACCTTAGAGGATTTTATTGATGAACGAGCAAAATAGCTCTATTTAGTGGTATTTATGTTGTACACTTTTAGTGCGTGCACTCTAGATTGCAAATGATATATCCGTGAAACACTATAATCCGCACTAAATAGTACAAAATGGTAGTAATTAAACAAAGGAAAACAATAGAATTTGCATAAAATTGCACTTTCTAGTATTACTAAAAATTCCAGGATAAATTGTTTGCATTCTTGCGCGCATCCAATACAGTTTTTTAGTTGCACCTTGGTCTCGATAGCATGTTAAATATTCTTTTGAATTTGAAGGAAAGTCATTGTTCACATTGCCACAGACTGCAGCCAAATTCAACAGAATAATAAGCATGCTATTCAGACTGAGGTGCAACTGGAAAGGTGTATTTAGCCATACAACAAAATCAAAGTAGCTCTCTAAATTAGATTTTACTACTGTCATGTGAAATAGTCCGTTAAATTGGCTACTATGAACTCGAGACACACAAACACTACATCGACGAAATAAAATAAAAATGCTACTTGGCAATAGAGCGCACGCACTAAAAGTGTCCAACATAAATACCACTAAAGAGTGCTATTTTATGCTAATTCTATTGTTTTCTTTTGTTTAATTAAAGCTATTTACTACTAAATAGTGACAACTGTTGCACACTTTTAGTGCGTGCACTCTAGAGGACAAACACTACAAGAAATAGAATCAAATTGTTTCTGTAGAATAGAGCACAAACATCCACGAAATAACATAAAATTGCTACTGTGCAATAGAGGACAAAAACTACACGAAATAGAATCAAATTGTTTCTGTAGAATAGAGCATAAACATTACATGAATAAAAATTGCTACTGTGGAATAGAGCACAAATACAATATCCATAAACTGAAATTAAATTGTTTATATAGAATAGCATCTCTGCCAAAACAGTGAAGTCAAATTGCGGTAATTGGAAATAGAGTGCCAACACTATACCAATGAAAAAACAAAAATAAAATAAATAATAAATAATAAAAATACATGGCTACTATGGAATATCGATATATATATAATATTTCAAGGTTCAATATTTGCAAACTTTTCATATATAGTATTGTTTTGGGATTTGCTTATGATTTGCTCTCTACTTTACATTACTACATTACAAGTGTTGATATTTGTAATATTTGCGAACTTTTCTGCAGCATTTTGAGATAACGTTATGAATTCAATGCATCCGCGCACATATCTCAGACGCATTTCCACTACTTTACATAATAAGATTAATGTCATTTTATGGTTGTAATAAGTGTGGACGTTTCTGCAGAATTAAAAAAAAAACAACACTCTGTGATTTAATTTTAAATTCATCGAGTTGAATCAGTTTGAGCAGCTCAATACACAACGGAGTAAACGCAGTAATGCAGAGGCTTAAACCACAGAGAAAAATCGATATTTTTAGCATGAGCAAAAATACAAAATTTCCCTTTGAAATTACGCTATTTTTTGTAATACTATAGTGTTATCATACGTTGCGATTATTAGGCCTCAAGAATCATGCCTCAATTTTTTTTGCTTTAAACTAATTTTATATTTTCAAGTTAATTCTACTTCACGTTTGAAATATTTGCGCTCTAAATCATGCGTTAATTTTTTGCTTTAAAATAATTTTATATTTTCAAGTTAATTCTACTTCACCTTTGAAATATTTGCGCTCTAAATCATGCGTCCATTTTTTGCTTTGAACTGATTTTATATTTTCAAGTTAATTCTACTTCACGTTTGACATATTTGCGCTCTAAATCATGCGTCAATTTTTTGCTTTAAACTAATTTTATATTTTCAAGTTAATTCTCCTTCACGTTTGAAATATTTCCGCTCTAAATCATGCGTCAATTTTTTGCTTTAAACTAATTTTATATTTTCAAGTTAATTCTCCTTCACGTTTGAAATATTTGCGCTCTAAATCATGCGTCAATTTTTTGCTTTAAACTAATTTTATATTTTCAAGTTAATTCTACTTCACGTTTGACATATTTGCGCTCTATATATGGCCATGTTTGCAAATTTAGTTTATCAATAGAAATAGTTTTTTTTTGCTATTCATGGACAAGGGCAAAGTTTAAGATTCTTTTCATGAAGTGCAATGATGGTCGTTGTGTTGTGTGTTCTTGTGAAGCGGAAACACGTTTACATTACGCGGAAACAAGTTCAACAATTACTTACGGACAGCTCAAGACAATAGCGAACGGTCACGATAGCATAATAAATTAATAATATCAAAACATTATCGATAATTATCAATAATCTATCAATTTTTATCTATAAAAATTCCACTAGCGATGAAAAAAACTAAAAAAATGCTCACAAACAGGACGAGAGGAAATTTTCTACAAGAAAAGATAGAAGAGAGAATTCTTACCTACCCACCAAACACTAACCAACTAACCAACCAACCACATCGCAAAAAAAGAACTATTTAAAAAACTTACTAGCTCAGACCGTTCCTCACAAATGAGATATATTCGAGAATTCTAGTCCTGCTACATAAAAGAGCTGTTAAAATAAAACAATTCTGGAAAATTTGAAACTTGTGAACAAAATACTAATAAAGTTATGGTAAAATGTAAACATTTGTACGCAATTCTTCTCTGTTGTAACCTCGTTTTCTAATTGTTTTTTAAAAGATTCTCGTCTTCCTAATAATTCCTTTTTCCGTATTTTTTCCTAGGAAAAGCTATGTGTTTAGTTGTGCTCGATTGTTACGATCACCCAACTCGATCGCTGCGATCGAATTTGTGCGATCCGAGCGATTTCTATCACGTTTTTGATGATAGTACCCAATCTCAGCGATTATAGCGATTATATGGAAACCAGGCTGTTGTGCGTGCATTTATAAAAGTGGTGGATATATAATTGGACATTTTTTTCAATCTTAGGAATGAGAGTGTTGAGAATTTTATATAGCTACCGCTAATCATCACGAATTGTTTCAAGAATGCACTATTAATTTGTATCTAACTATAGATACCAGTTTTTGCTTTTTCACCTAGCTGTTAGTGAATATTTATTGCGAAACTTTGATTGGAACAAGTGAGCGCTTTGCAGAAGTTAAAAAATATTTTTTTCTGAATATCTAATTGTCATACATAGAAATTGCGCTTAACGAATGTTCAGTTGCTTCTATATTTTTCAGGAATATAATTCTCAGAAGTTCTTGTACAATACATTTTGGAACTGTATTTTTTCAATTTGATTCAAGATTTTTTTCTTTATGTCATGTTTCTTGATGTTTCTGCAATGAGGAAGTACAAGTCAACCTCCAGCATAGAATATCAAGCAAACAAACAAACAAAATAGAAAAATAACATGATTCAGAAGAATAAAAGGAAAAGATCAAGAAGAATCTCTTATATCATTATATATACAGCTATTCTCGAAAATGGCAGTTGTCCAGTTGAAACACAATTTAGTCAAAAGTAAAGTGATTTGCATATCACATTTGTTTTTATATTTTAAGAAATAATGACTCAAAATGTACAATAGAACATTACATGTAACTATAGAGCACACGCACTAAAAGTGTGCAACATAAATACCACTAAATAGTGCTATTTTATGCTAATTCTATTGTTTTCTTTTGTTTAATTAGTGCTATTTACTACTAAATAGTGACAACTGTTGCACACTTTTAGTGCGTGCACTCTAGAGTGCAAACAATATATCCCTGAAACACTAATTACTAAATAGGACAAAATAGTGCTAATTAAACAAAAGAAAACAATAGAATTTGCATAAAATAGCACTATTTAGTATTACTAAAGTGTCACGGATTAATTGTTTTCACTCTAATATGTGCAGCTTTGTATCGTTGTTCTAAGTCAAAACTGAAAACTTGAGAAATTGTTATTAGCCAAATCAGTATTTCAACTGGACAACCTTTTCAAGACTAACTTTATTTTACATATTGTATAATAGTTAACAACTATGCAACGTTTGTTCGCCCGGCCTTGTGATGAAATTCTGAATAACATATGTACATTGTACAAACAGAGGTTCATCAATCTATCCATCCAAGAAGGAGTAGAAAGCAGACTAAGACGAGGACGAACTCGAAAAAAAGAAGATATACTGAGAAGAAGGAGAAGAAGAAGAAGGATAAGAAGGAAAAGAAGAAGAACAAGGAGAAGAAGGAGAAGGAGAAGGAGAAGAAGAACTCGAAGTGAATAACAATAATAATAATAATAAGGAGAAGAAGACAGAAGAGCAGAAAGTTCATGAAGACGACTACACGGAGTGGTAGCAAGGGAGAAGAAGAAGAACAAAAACAAGACGAGGTTAAGAAGAAAAACAACGGACGAGTAGATCAAAGTAGTGACGATTGATCAAATGACTATATCAAAATTGAAGAACTAGACTACATAGAAGAAAAAGACGAAGATAGGAACAAGAAGAAAAAGTAGAAGAAAAGACGAAGACGTAGAACAAGAAGATTGCATGTCAGAAGTAGAATGGAAAAAGAACAACGACAACGAGACACGCTGTAAGAAAAGGAGAAGAAAAGGTAGCTAGCAATGAAACAAGAAGAACAAGACACACATGTGAGGATTTAGTGCCTCCACAGACGAGGGCCGTTTGTTGTCGACAACTTTTTATAGTCTACAAATAAATGTAGTCGACAACCAAAAACATCGTTTGTGGGACGGATTGTCGACTACTAAACGCGAAAATTCTTTGTTCGATCACTGACAAAAAGTAATGGACTGCATTTTGTTGTCGACTAAAAAAAAGTTGTTGACAACAAACGACCTCGTCCGTGAAGGCCGTTGAATAAAGAATTTAGGTTTTCAACGTTTGCAAAACGGGGCGCTGACTAACATACGCCAACAAAATGAAACTAGCGCAACAAGCTAAACTTATATGCGCAACAAGAGACTCTATATTTTGTTAGATTGCAAACTTCGGTAAAGGCGACAAAAAGAAAAAAAAGGAGAATTCTAATATGAATATTTATATACCAAATTAATTTTCGATGTATATCTTATTTTGTTTACATGAATTGCTCTGCTTAACTTATATGAAAGTGATCAAAAACATCAAAACAACAAAAAGGATGAAATAAGTCATAGGAAACATTGAGGAATTTAATTCCTTTTTAAAAATGCTACAAACAATAGCATACAGTATCAGAGGAAATTTTCCTTGAAAGGTCTTTGAAGACTTGCAGAGATTTTCTTCCTAAATATAAAATATCTAATTAAAAAGCGAAATAATGATTATTTTTGATATGCTCTTTAATTTCCTCATAGAGAGCATACTTTGAAAACGCACAAAAATATGGAACAATTATTGAACAGGGTTCAGCTCACTTTCCTTAGCTTTTCAACTCAAAGATTCAGAAGCCAAACCGAAGCCAGAGAAGAACAAAATCTCGAGAAAAACAAGCGATTCAAAAAGCTTTAGTATGGTACGTGATTCTACAAGTGCTGTCAAATATTTTCAAATAAATAACTTACCAAACCGCAATCTTAATATGTCTAAGATCCCGTTGTAAAGAGCCCGCCATCAGATGAAAACATACAACCGAACGAAACCATCCAACTACCGACAGTACCGTTGAAAACCTCTCAACAAATCCATTTATCAAACTTACCGACAAAGCTACAGTAAAATGCAGCTAAAACTCATTCTTTTAAACGCATCAGAATGTGTAATAAATAGAAGTTAAGTTCAAGAATAGATTAAGGTAAATTAGATACCTCGAGGTTGGAGTTGTAGTGTGAAATTTGCGGCAGAAATGGAGTCGGAGTTGATGATTTACGACATCAAAATTGCAGTATTCTTTCATGGCCTTCGGCTCTCAAAATCATAATTATCGCCTTGAAAAAGGATGTATTTGAACAATAGAGGATTCCCTGGTCGTCTTAGATCATGATTATTTGTTTATGATCTTAAATAAACACATATAACTTACTAGATAGTTTGACTTCGTGTCGGTCCATAATTCTGTCCGTTTGTTTACGCGATTATTCAAACTTAAAACTGTCTAATTTACAAGATTAAATAGTGTATTTACGAGCTATCTTTTACATATAATTTGCAATATACTTGTAATTGAATTAGAGGTAGCAATTGTCGCTACTCGCTTGCTTGTTTTAATAACATTAAAGATAGACCTTTGATTGGTTCAACACAAGTAGTAATAGAGATAATCAACTCGATTCTGTCTTAACCGTAAAGATACCATACCTGAACGCGGGCTTCGGTCAGATCACATCGTAACGCTAACTGTTCCCTAGTGTAAACATCAGGATAGTGGGTTTTTTGAAACACACGCTCCATCTCTTCAAGCTGGTAAGCAGTGAAGGTCGTTCTGTTGCGACGCTTTTTTCGCTTTTGTGGAGATTCGGACGTATTTGAATCCATTTCGTTACAAGATGAAGAACTCTGTGACATCTGCGATGGTGAAACTGTTTGATTGTATTTTTCTTCTGTTGGGAGAAAGTAAAAATATATGGAGAGGAGTTAATTTGAGAAAATATCTTGTACTGTTTACAGTTAAGGTATGAGTTTTGAAACTAAAGACATTTCCGGGGCTTGAGTTACAAACGAATATTATCCAACTATAATATAAGCAACATTTTCCTTATAACAAACATCTAATTTTCCTCACTTTTCCTTGCATAAATATGCTATGCTATGTCATATAACCAACTATAAAAGATTATCCGGGCTCTGTTTCAAAAACCTCTAAACTGTGGCACTTGTAATTTAATTAAAATGTAACAACTTTCAGAACACAGTGTTTAACTGTTGTTAAACATGGCAAAACGCAGCAGCCCCTGTAGGGAGCTAATTTTAACAAATGCGCCAACAAAGACCTTAGTGGTGGTGTTATTACCAAAATCACTTGGGTGTGTGTTCGGCATATGTTGGAGCGGTACAGAGGATCCCTCGTGGTGTAATGCCATGCCAAATTCACGTCCCCGTTGTGGTAGTACGGGACTACATTGATTCGTACTTGTCGAAATCTTTCTTCCATGTTGCATGCTTGGAATATAATCTTGAAACTTGTCCATCTTGAGCTGAGGTAGTTTATAGTTGAGTGCAGCGTGTTGAACACAGGATTTGATCTACTAGCCTTGCCACTTTCTCAACCTAGACCATAAGAGACCAAATGGTGATTGATGAAAGTGACGTGCCAACAGTCGTTGTCCAATCAGAGACCTTGTTATATCGCCCCAATGGATTCATATGAAATGTTGTATGGTTGTATGTTCCACGATGGTTAGATAAGGTTGACGGGATTTTTCTACTATTGCCTATGGACATTTGTAATCTTATTGTATGTGTGATAACCATGTCATTCCAAAAACTCTTCAACTTTCATATCATTTCAAAACCCTGCCTTCGTTCTCACTCCCAGGGGAAAAAAATATCTCAAGATCCAAAAGTCACTGACGTTTGATCAACTCGTTGTTTGAGTGTTTCTAGTGCAGTGTTCTGAGGATGGCTCAACCTCTAAGAGACTCCAAGGAGTAGGCACAAAACGTGTGAATTGATAGGTGGATTGCTCTCGATGTACAAAGCGGACCGCTTTCCGGTGTAGTCACCGCTGTGAAGCCACATTGTGGGACTATTAAACCTCGCGCGAAGTGTATAAACTTTTTTTTTTCTCGAACGAAAAGTTTGCAAGCGCACACCGGTGGGCTCAGCGAACTAAATGCTTCTATTAAGATCTCATCTCGCCACGCATATCAGTGGTTCATATAATTAAATTATAGCGAGCATGTTTATATAGTATAATCGAACTCGTTAACCCCAGCTAATACTGTACTTAACCAAGAATAACAATATTTAGAGGCATCTTAATCTACTACTAAATGTCAGCACTGTTGATAACTATACATCGCAAAATGTTGGTTTATTGAGGATGTATATCATGAAAAACTGTGAACAGTTGTGTTGACGGGATCGGAGTTATGTCATCTTTTATATTTTAATATCGCACTTTTAAATATTTTTAAATTAATTTTTTTCGTTTATTCATTAAATCATTCATTCATTCGTTCATTCGTTCAATCTTTCAATCATTTGTTAGCTCGTTCGTCCATTCATTCGTTCATTCATTCATTCATTCATTCATTCATCCATCTATTCATTCATTCATTCATTCATTCATTCATTCATTCATTTATTCATTCATCCATCTATTCATTCATTCATTCATTCATCCATCTATTCATTCATTCATTCGTTCATTCAGCCCGTCATTTATCCTTTTATTTATTTATTTTTTCATACAGCTCTTCCTATCATTAATTCATTTCGTTCATTCATTTTTCTTTCTTTTTCTTCCACTCATTTATTCATTCTCTCATCTTTTTCTCTTTTAAATATCTTTTAGCAAGTCGTCAATGACTCTCAACCCTTGTCAGTCTTCCCCGTTGTTGAGACATTTTATAACCCATTTTTTCTCTTTTAGGAATGTTAAATTGATATTTTTCCACCCAGACAATAAATTTTAGTCAGACCCTTTTTATTTCGAATTAATTATTCATGTATTTTGTTTATGTTTTCTATATATTTTTAACAATAATAACAATGCAACAACAACAACGGCAACCAAAACATTCGAGCAAATAACAATCATCCATACAACAAATTAAACATCAATCATGTTGATATCCCCAAAATTAATGTCAAGGAAACATTTTCTTTTGGAGGTAGCTTTCTCGTGTTTTAAAAACAATATCTAGCAGTTTCTTGAGAAATCTGACGTACAATTCACTGTACATTATAATAATAATAATGATAAATAATAAATAATAAATAAATTTGTAAAGCGCCTAAACTATAAACATTCCTGGGCGCTATTTACAATTGTTTAGAACTATCGGATGTATAAAATAATCTATTTATAATTTTTTTTCTTTTCTCCACATCAAGACATCATCTTTTTAATTTTAGTAACACCCTATCCTTTACTGTCAAAGCCATTCTTCCCAGCAGTGTCCCATGCTGTCTTCGTACCAGCCTTATAAGCTCCAGGCTAAGCGATCCTTCTTTGAAATCACCGCACAATTGTTAAGTAAGACATATGGTCATTCTTTCATCTGTCAATACTGACATGTACAATGATGGGACGATATTTTTGCTATAAAGGGAAAGACGTCCTTTACCATATGGAGTCGCCTTGTGACCTCAGGGTCACCGCACGTTTTGACGTTTTGATACTACTTTAAACATTTTTTGGCGATAATTTGTTTTCTTGTTTTTGTGCTTTTATTTTAGTTCGCAAATTAAGATGGGTGGTATGATTTCTTATTATATTTCGTGTTCTTTGCCATATTGAGTCGCTTTCTGATTTGAGGATCAGTGCACGTTTTAGTATATGTACACTTAAAAAAAATTAAAAGCGATAACTTGTTGAGTTTGTGTTAATTTTAATTCGCAGCGTAAGTTGGGCGATACTAAAGAATCCCCTCGTGCTATGGGGTTATAAGATCAGCGCATTTCAATTCCCCTCCCCTCCCTAGTTTTTGAGCTGAGTTTTACTTTGTCAACTTACGATGGGGCGATTTTAAGTTGCTTATTATGAATGTCATTTTTAGTCGCCTTTGTGATTTTACGTACTGTGCAGTGTTAAATGATATTTGTGATATGTTCCATAACTTTGTGTATCGTGAAAAGACGTGAACAGTTGTTGACGCGATCGGAGTTATCTCTTAATTTCAATATCAGCACTTTTGGAAATTTTTGAATTAACTTTTTCATCCATTGACTTATATAATTCATTCATTAACTCATTCATTCGTTCTCTCGTTCGTCCGTTCATTCAGCCAGTCATTTATCCTTTCATTGATTCATAAAACCCCTCCGTTCATTGGTTCATTTCATTTAATTCAAATATTAACACAAAGCTAAGGGGAGCTTTCTTAATATGTTTTAAACCATCTTCCTCCCTACTTAAAATTCCACAGAATATTTTAACTGTGAAGTATAGTCCCGGTGAGGGGGGGGGAGCGACTTCGGGGATACTCGTCAGAATTTATCAAAAATACCCCTAAAAGATACCGGACGTTTTTTTTAAAAGAGCGTTATTTCACAAATTTTTTTATTGATAAAAGATACCAAAAACATGAGTTTTAGTGCATTTCAACCCCTAAGATACCTAAAAGTGAGAATTTAAAAAAATGTCATATTTTTACCCCTCAAAGATACCAAGTCGCTGATTTTTACCCCTAAACTGGAAACGACGAGCATCCCCGATCGTTTACCCCCGGAGTCCCCCAGTAAGTATTGTAACGCTCTGTTTATATAACTGTTCGTGATACAAGCCTGAGAAACGGCTTGTAGCACATATGTCGTAGTTGAGGAGTTGTCTTATGACCTTGCGGTGACCGTCGCGATATTTTTCTTGATAATCTACGATAGTTTATTTCACTGGTTTGCGATAAAATGCAAAAGAGGGAAGAATTTGCCTTGGGGTTTCTGGTGACGATCACAGTAGGGAGTCGGACATGGGTATCTTGAAACGGATGGCGATTTGGAAGGTAACTGACGTATGAATGAACGTCAATGATGAAATACTATTTAATATGAACATATCTTCAATAAAAATAACTAATACAGCGAAACCCCTCTATACCGAACCCTCAATATACCGAAATTCTCTCTAAACCGAACACCTTTTTTTGGTCCAGAATTTAACTTTTTCTAATATCTCTTGTAAAATAAACCTCAGTAAACCGGAACCCCCTTCAAACCGGACATTTTCTTTTGTCCCGGTACTGTCCGAAATAGATGGGTTCCACTGTATAAATAGGAAGGTACTAGTGTGGGCTGCGTCTATGTTTCTATAGACAGAGTTGTAAAATATATTGATAAATTAGACACCGTGAAGTAATGATGTCGATACTTAATGAGTTGGTTGTGTTGGTAGTCTTGAGAAAGACTGTTGTGGTGACCTGACGTTTCGACCTCCTGTGTGGAAGTCATCTTCAGAGTAAGGGAACGAACAGACAGAGGTCGGTATAAGTATGTTATTATGTTATATTCGATACTTAGTTAGCCCGTCGTCAAAGTAATAAAAACAAAGGAAAGAATGAAGGGGGTTTATATATGTGTTGAAAAACAGGCGACCAGTGATAGGAACGAAAACGTCGAAACAAAGCTGTACAAAAGGATATAAAAAAACAATAAGTGAGAACAAGAGAGTATGAGATAAGAGAGCTAATCCCTGGACCCCATCAGGGGCTCTATTAGTCGTGCTATTTTTAAAATCTTGTTATCTCGCCACTTTCGTCTTGAGATATTTTGACGATGCGACCGCGCCTCCTGCAATCTGACCAATCACGTTAATTCCCGTTCCCTCTTTAAAAATAGAATGAAAAGATCCCCTGTTGGGTGTAAATCCCAATACGGGGGATAAGCTCTCTTTATATCTCATACTCTCTTGGAAAGAACTATGAAAGTCAAGCATGACTTATGGTAAGAGAAACGTTAGTTACAGTGCACGCACTAAAAGTGTGCAACATAACTATCACTAAATAGTGCTGTTTTATGCTAATTCTATCGTTTTCCTTGTTTAATTATTGCTATTTACCACTAAATAGTGACAACTATTGCACACTTTTAGTGCGAGGACTCTAATTCAATGTCTAATTACTCGTGCCCAGGCCTTTGGCCGGGTACGAGTCTTAAAATGCAGAGAGTTTTTTTTTTTTCGCTGTCAGAAATTCAAACAAGTTTAGGCAAGTCTATGGGCTAATGTTCTTCCCTACCCCTAGTGTCTTATAGGGCCAACTAAGAATCTACCTACCCCTCCCTAAGTTACATATCAATCTCTGTAGCGTTGGCTATCTTTACTACGCATGCGTTAAGTCTGACACTTACGACGACTTCCCTATTATTAATTTATTGTAATTGCACTTAGACAATTGACTCTCTCATTTCTTTTATCCCTCTACCCTTTTTTTCGTGCGCACGTGTGGGATTCTAGATATCACATTAATTTTAGTTTCCAGTCTTAAATCACTTTTTAAATTCCTACAGTTTTACGCATGTGCAATAGTCCTCAACACCAGTCTACAAAAAATCAATTATTACTTCTTTTTATTATTTTTTTAATAATATAATAATTTTTCTACGAGCATGCGTAGAAGCGAGATTGCACGTTTTCACTTGCATTAAACTTAGACAATGAAAAGAGCAAAATAAAACTTAATTGAAGCAAAAAAAACTTAGCGAAATTATTTAGAAGGATCATTAGAAGCGAATAAGATAAAAAAATTGGCAAAGAAATCCATCGTGAAAATCAGAATTAATGTAAACATTGAAGTTGGGTCGCTCGACTTGAAAGGTTCGATTGATTGTTTGCATGTATTATACTCAGAACTACAAATCGAAAGCGAATTATGACCTTAAAATTACCCAGCATGGTCAAGAAGCATCTATAGAAGCTATCTGTGATATTAGTTTTATAAAAGTGGAACATATTTGTGACAATAAACGAGTTTTTACTCGTGCCACGAGTATTAAATTCGCTCAATACGTTTTGGGGTTTCCTGTGTTGTGACGTCACCTTTCCTGATCCTCGCACAGGTGGTTGTTTTTCTACTCCAGTCGCCATTTTGGATTTCAGAGAAGATGGAAGCGCTACTAGCATAGCTATGTCAACTTTCCTGCTGTTTTATTCTTTTGGAATGCTCACATTACTTACAAATGCATACACCGCTCGTGGCAGACCTACTTTTAAACTGCAAAGCGAGAGTATTTCGGCCAGGTCGTTCCACAAACATAATTTAAAAGCCTTGAATGCTATGAAAGCCTTGAATGCCATGGAAGCCAATGTATTTTTTAATTGCTACACTATTTAAACAAACAGCAAAACTATTACTAGTATTGAGTACAAAACTATTACTGAAAGCAATTACGTAGAACTTTTGCTACTCGAGTTCATTCTACCAAGGAGTCCCCGTAAACAAACCAGTTCAAGTTGTCAAGCACACGTACCACGATTACTGGGATATACATGTGAACTATAAACTTACATCGCTGACCATCTTCTTAGGAATGGTGTGTATTGTAATAATACTTGCATTGTCATATTTTAGAATCCATTATTGTATGTTTTTATATACGAACAAATTGTTAATGAATTTGTGTTTTTCTCTCACATTGAACTATTATGTACAATTCTAGTACGTGTTTTATTTGATGTTCTCGATGAAGATTATGATGCTATGGATGTGTATATCAACTGTAATGTTCTTGAAAAGGCTGAACAATTATGTGTTATAAATTACAATGCTGAGTTTATTTCAATAAAAGACATTAGATCTCGTACGTTACTAGCAATATGAGTCAAGATGGAGTTCGCGCATGCTCATTTGACGAATAATTTTGCTCAAAATGGCCGTCAAATTCTATAAGAAATGTAGGGGAAATTTAAATAAATGCCAAAATAATCTTTCCAACCTTCGGGTGTAAAGTTTGGATCGTTAAAATCGCGATAGATGTTGTCTCATCTGTAATATGACAAAAAATGAAATGGATTTGTTTACGAGAAACCGGTTCCCTCAAGCATTTTACAAAATCATTAAATGATGCTTACTTGTGCTATCATGTACCACGAAAATCTCCAACTTGGTCCTTTTCTGCTTGCAAAATTGCTATTGTAGGTACAGTTGCTGAAGTTTGGTTCGATCGCATTGTCTTCTAGAGCTTTTTATGAAGCAATTTCGCTTGGATATTTGCAAAAAATCCCGATCTAAACTGGTTCCTTTCTCGAAGACAGCATACTTCAAAGTTTGTGTTTGGGTTCCGCCATGTTTACTTTCGAAGCCCTGAAGTTGAGCAGGAAGGCTAAAACATAGAGAAATCTCTAACTCGTACACCATTTTGTTTCTCTGGATCATCCAAACTAGTTTTTAGGCTTACTCGGTATGTATGTAATGCCTGACTTATATTGACTCCTAGTTTTTTCATTTTTCGCGCGAAAATTCAAAACAAATCTTTAATGATAAGCTGTTCAGACCAGAGTTCAGACAGTATGAGTAATTTGAAAAAAACGTCTTAGATCGCAAGTTAAGAATCGTAGCATCGCCTCTTTCGTAAGTAAATCATGAGAAATCAGGAGGTTTAGATATTCTTTTTGACATAGAAACACTAAAAGTTGTGGTATAATAATCACCAAACAAACATCCGCTGACCGCGGCTCAAAAGACTCATATTGCTAGTAACGTAAAGGAAAGTTTCTTTATTCCAAGCAACGTAACATACACTAGGCAGCACATGTTCGTGACAGAGAACCTAGTAGAGTTCCAACCAAAAGAATTAATAAAATTCTTCACAAATCAAGGAAACTAAGAAGGTTATTGCAATCTAGATTAAATCAGTAAGGATTACAATTATTAGATGTGGGTGGTGCAGGTGATTGTTTTTTAGAAGTGTTTCACATCAATTATATGGTACTGCTAACTATCATATGACTGTACGTACTGCTGGAGTTGAATATTTGAAAAACAACCCAGAGAGATTTATTGAAAGCAATACTCAAAGTTCATGGCTAAGGTATTTAACTAATATGTCTCATCAAGGTACATGGGTAAAATACAATATATGCATTGAATGTCTTCAAGTCGGTACTATTCATAAAAGCAGTCAATTTCCCCCGAACAAATTATTAATACACAAGAGTAATTGAGACCAAACCATTGCCTAGTAACACCTTTTTTATTGAAGGGATAGATAGTATATGTGGTTAGTTTCCTGAACTTAATGCTTTATCCCAATCTTTATTACCTGACTCACATGACTAGCAAATGTTTATACCAAAAACCAAACAAAATCAATGCAAGTACAATCTCCAGAAGTAATTAATTCCCTAAGTATGTATATTGTGACAAAAAAGGTACCAACAATTAAAAGAAATCATAATGCAAAAACATATTTACAATATATACCACACCAAAAAATCATAACAAAACTACTAAAGCTATACTTGAGGTCAAAGACAAGTCTATAGGCTGAGCCTGCCTGTAATGATCTTTCCTTTTACTTTTGTATAGAACAACTAAATACCAAACCCTGCTCTAGCCTGCAAAGCAGACGTTCCGAATGCGCACGAACCTAAAATCTTCACTAATTACCAATTACATAAGAACCACTAGTACTTAAGCCTAACCTTGAAAAACGAGGACGTGGCCCTGGCCCTGGCCCAGCCCTCTTTTTCAACAATTACATCATACCAATCACCTAGTTTCATCCATTTCCTCATAATGGGCACGAGTTAACCTTGGCACAAGGTCTAGTTTATCATTATATTTTACAAATATTTTTAATGTGTTTAAAGGTCGGTTCACACTAGGCGACAAGTTACAGCGACTTGTCTCCGCGACAGGTCGCAGCGACAATTTCTTCGCGTGTGTACTAAGTATTTTTGGCGGACATTGTTGTCGGCGCGACATAATTTTGTTGCTGCAACTTGCCACATGAAATCTAACCGGTTGGATTGTTTAACCAGTGCACACTTGTTGCCTAGTGTGTTCCGACCTTAAAGGCCGGCACACACTAGGCGACAAGTCGCAGCGACAATTTCCCCCCGTGTGTACTAACATTTTTTGGCGAAAATTGTTGTCGCCGCGACATGTCGCGGGGACAAGTCGCTGCGACTTGTCGCCTAGTGTGTGCCGGCCTTAAATCTACTTATACAGAAAACAAAAAAAATGATTAAAAAAATTTACAGTACGCATCTACAGGGGGTAAAAAGTAGGGGGGAGGGGAGGTGTCCAACACGAATCACGCGCAAATGTATAGTAATTTCACGAACTACGCGCCCAAAACACGAATTACGGCAAAAAATGACTCCATTTTACGATTAATGGACTGTATCACTTATCAAGCAAAAGCCCTTCTACCCACCATAACTCACACGTGCAAGCAAATTAATTTTCGCGCGTTATTACGTAACTTAATAATACGTGTGCTTCTCCAAATAAAAAAAAGAATAGTAATAAAAATGAAACAGCCATAGGGCCAAAGACTGATGAACAAAATGAATGAATTAAGTCCTTGTCATCATCATGATTAGGAAAACAATATCCTCATCAGATTGTGAATACCCCATTGAGTATATTCACGTCATAAAACTGTATTTTGGAGTGTAATCAGTGTTAAATCTTGATAAATGCAATGCTCTTCTATAGATGTCGAAACATATTGACCTTCCGATTTGAGATGGACCATACCACTCAAAAGCATAACACAGGAAACCCACAATAAACGTCGTTTGTTGATAAAGATGATCTAGATGATTGAAAACAATAGATTGAAAATACTGAATTATATACACAGTATATAGACATACAAATTGGTAAATAGACAACAGGCAGACAGACAGACAGACAACGAAACAGACAGACATAAAAATAAACAGACAGAGATAGACAGGCAGACGGACAGATAGGAAGACAGACAGACAGACAGACAGACAAAGAGACAGACAAAGAGACAGACAGACAAACAGACAGAGAGACAGGCAGACAGACAAACAGACAGACAAAGAGGGTCATGACCAGCTAGCATCTGACCACAGGTAGCCCAAGCTAACTAAATCAAGCTAACTAAATCACTTAATATTGCTCCAAATGGCCTGAAACTCTACCGGAAAATAAATAAATAGACAATACACATATACAGAGTTTAATTTTGTATCATATTTTATTTTTTTTAGTTTTATTGCTAAAAACGGTCACCGAGAACAGTTAGCTTGGGCTACCTATGATCTAACTGGGTTTGAATGCTAACACTTGTTTGAACACGAAAAATCAATAAGCTAAGGAAATATCATACTAAACACTTTATTTTGTATAAATGCCGTTTACTTATTATTTATTATTTATCTATATATAATAATATATATTTCTACAATTTTACTGATTTCTTGTACTTATTTTTCTGGCACTTAAATAATATACGGATCCCTTTGTGCGATATGTGCGCGAATTGCTAAAGTGTTCCCCATAATACGCGATTTTTGAAGTGCAAATGTTTTATTAAGCCATGCTCTAACTCCATGGGGAGTGTGCTTATCACTGCGCATGCCAAGTATGTTAATGTGAGTCAAACTAACATCGCCTATCGCCTATCGCCTATCGCCTATGTTTTCTACTTATACTTGCACATGTTCAACATGTTTCTTTGACATGGCGTGTTGTCTTCGTCTTCCATAAAACATATATTTGAACTTTATTTATAATATGAAGCTTTATCAAATGACTAAAAGTTATAAAATAACAAGAAAAGAGTTATGTAGTTTAGTTGTCCATTGCTGTTTTTAGCTATATCTACAACATACAAATGTTTTTTTTTTTTGAATAATCGGTGCAGTTTCAAATCAATGTGATTCAATGTTTTCAAAATGTTTGCCTCTCCTCCAATTTAAAAAAAAATAATTTGAATCATTCGAACTGCAATTGTTTTAAATATTGACACTACAGTGGAACCCCTCTATTCCGGACAGTACTGGGACCAAAGAAAATGTCCGGTTTGGAGGGGGTTCCGGTTTACTGAGGTTAATTTTACAAGAGATATATTGGAAAAAGTTGAATTCTGGACTAAAAAAAAGGTGTTCGGTTTAGAGAGAATTTCGGTATATTGAGGGTCCGGTATTGAGGGGTTCCACTGTATTATCAAAGTGACATGAAAATTTCTCAAGTAGTTGCTATTTAATAGCGCAAACACAGGAAAACAATGAAATAAAAACAAACTAGATACTAACAAATAGCTATTTAGTAATTATTTGTCAGAAGAGTGTCCACACTAAAAGTGTGCAACATAAATCCTACTAAATAGTGCTATTTTATGCTAGTTCTATTGTTTTCTTTTGTTTAATTAGTGCTATTTACTACTAAATAGTGTCAAGTGTTGCACACATTTAGTGTTTGCATGTACTCTAGCACAAAACATAATACCCAAACAAATGAAATAGTAATGTTCTGGTTGAGTGATAGGACAACTTGTTACTAAATAGCTACTGTTTGTTAGAGTGCACACACTAAAAGTGTGCAAAATAAATGGTGCTATTTTATGCTAATTCTATTGTTTTCTTTTGTTTAATTAGTGCTATTTACTACTAAATAGTGACAGCTGCTGCACACATTAAGTGTTTGCACTCTAGAATAGCTTGTTCTTATTTCATGGTTTTCCCGTGCATTTGCTCTAGTGTTGATTTTACAAATGTCACATCTTATTTACAGCTAGGTTCTTACATACTTTAAATTGATGTTGCCATTTCTGGAACTCATTTTTCAAAACCGATTGAGCCGTAGGAGGTTAAATTCAATTTACCAATGCAGCGCTACACTCAACGACCCTAGCATTTGTCCACCTATAAGGGTTATGCAATATTAAATTATTCACACAATCTCCTTGTTAAACAGTGATCTGATCTTGTAAGGAGAGAGAGAGCGAGAGAGTTCAAGTTAGACTCCCTCTCAGTAAAACCGCGATCAAACGTCTGCGCATGCTCGAAAAAATACAATAAATGTCGATCAAACGATCTCGTACCTAGTGCGTAGAAAGCTACGAAAGAGAAAACTTTTATCGTTTTTTCCCTCCAAATGTAAACAGAATAAAAAAAGTGTAAACTTGGGTACAAATAAAATTTAACAAAGAGTTTATGTACAAAATAAATAAGCTGAAATATTCACGCAATTTCTTATTAATTGACTAAAAAGACAATTGCCAAAAGATCTGATTGTTTACAAATGCAAACGACACGCATGCGCTGACGTTTGACCGCGGTACCCCTCGCGGTCGCTTATAGTTTCGAGCCCATTCCTCTACGGGAATAAATTGGCAGTGGGCGAATGGGCACAAAACTAAAAACGATTGCGAGAGAGTCTAAAATCAGGTGTGCTCATCGTATCTCTTAAGCCCGATTTACACGGTGCGATTAGTCGCATGCGATTTGTAGTAAACGACTAGTCGTAACTTCTAAAACTAGTAGCTCGCGCTCTAAAACGTGTTTTAGAATGTCCTACGACTAGTTTTAGCACGTTTTGAACCTGACGACTAGTCGTATACTACAATTCGCCTTTAGACTGACATACAAATGCGTTTATTTGGCCATATTTTTTAGGAAGTCCAATTCGATCGAATTGCTTGTCTTCATGTCTTTCAAATTTTTTTTAGTCTATTAGCATTTTTTAAATGACCTACATATTTGAAACTCAGTAATGCAGTTGTCGATTTTTTTAGCAACTAAAGTTATATCTTTTAAATTCTTTTAGTGTATTGCCGTTTTTTTTTAATGACCTGCATTGTTAACATTATGTTAATCTAAACACGTATTAAACTTATGTCAAACTCAGTAATGCAGCTATCAATTTTTTTAACTGCTTAAGAAGCTTTCAGAATTTCAGGTTGATTTATCTGAGTGAGTTTTTAATTAATGTCGACATCTTCCGATGTGAACACCCGATGCTTCTTATAAAAGTCAGATTCTCGTCATTTAACCTAAAGCAGCCTAAAGCAGACTTTTTGTGTCTTAGATCTTGGGCAGCCTGCGCCGAATCAGGTGCGTTCACCGTATTTACTAATGAAAAATCGGTGCGTAGCTCATTCCGGCCGGAAAGGGAATGTTTTGGTGACTAGTTTTCTTTTTCTTACTATATAAAATATATCTAACTATGAGTGGATTTCCTCTTCTTTATATTCTTGAATCTGGGACTTCGTATGTCTATAAGTTATAAAAAATACGATGATTATTACAAGACCGAAAGATTGCTACAAAAAATAAATAGCTAATTTTCACTACAACTACCAGCAAATTGTTTTTGGATTCAAATTTTTAATCCCTTTGAAAATTAATAGAACCATCTGCACGTACTGCACTACAATAGAAAGTTGGCAAAGCATTCTGGTAGTTGTAGTTCAATACGTAATTCATCATTTATATCGCATGATTGAATGGTTTCTACTAAGCCAGACATGGTGCTGTTTTTAATATGGTGTTGTTTACTGAACTACCACTGAACAACATTCATTGCGCAAAAATAACGGCAAAGCATTCTGGTAGTTGTAGTTGATTACGTCATCATGCAAATCGTCTCCACTTACTTACTGACTTACTGACGATTATCAAAACTTACCAAGTTTGAGTGTGCGACAGGGTGGTTGCCATCGTTACCATTTTGATGTCTGTTATGTTGGTATGGTGACGCACGTACTTTGTAGTCACCCATGGACAGTGTCTCGTACGTAGTTGCCCAGTCCTCCCCGGTTACATTGTACAAAGGACCACCTTGTTTTGTTCTGTTGTACATAACCTGAAAAAAAAAAAAAAAGAAAAAAGAAAAAAAGAAAAAAAGAAAAAAAGAAAAAGAAAAAAAGAAAGATAAGAATTATTGATTTCATTGCAGCCCAACTAGGGTGGCCGTTTGATTGATGGTCCAGAAACATCCAATATCTTTTAACAACAACAACAATACGACAAGGACAACAACAGCAATAACAACAACAACGACAACAACAACAGCGACAACAACAACGGCAACAACACCAGCAACAACAAAGACAACACCACCAACAACAACAATAACGACAACAACAACAACAACAACTACAACAACAACTACAACAACAACTACAACAGCAGCAATAACAACAGCAACAACAACAACAACGACGACGACGACAACAACAACAACAACAGCAAAAACAAAGACAACAACAACTACAACAACAACTACAACAACAACAACTACAACAACAAAAACATCATTTTATTGATAATACAAGGTGACAGATAATTATTACAAAAAAAAAAAAAGATTTATCAAATTTAGTTTACACATGGCATCAGTAAATAGTCAGAGGTGCTAAGTTCCTTTTTTTCGTGCATGAGAGGAAATCTTCTTCAACAAAGATTTGTAACAGAGTCAAACGTTCAGGCTATCCATACCACAGGGATCCCATACATTTCATTTCAGACTACAACAAATTTGATTGGCTTACCCCAAGGACAATGACGACAATCAGCAAAATTAGTGCAATAACACCAAGAAGAATCAAAGTGACCAGAGCCCACGAGGGTAGCACCTCCTTAGTTGTCTCCTCCTTGTGTTTCTCCTTCACATCAACACTGGTAACTTTGAATGCTGTTAGCTGGCCACTTTCGCTTGCTTTCAGTAATGTTTTTCGTAATTCATTGCCGTCAACTTTGGATGTTGTTAGCAGTACGACGTCATATTCACAGATGACACTCCCTCTACGAATCGATAGAATGTCGATTCTTTTAAACCCTGGCGTATTTTTATAGACCTGTTGAAAATGATAACCGTTTAGACAGATGAATCTTGATTATTGAATGATTGAATGGTTAAATAACTGACTGAAAGAATGAATAAATCAGCAAGTATATGAAATAACGCATAAATGAATAAAATGCATTATGAATGAATGAATTTGAACAAATGAGTGAACAAATGAGTTGAAGAAAAAAAATAACAAAATAAAATAAAAAACAACTATCTAACATACCAATTGCAACCAAGAAACCAATTGCAACCAACCAATCAATTGCAACCAACCAATTGCAACCAACCAACCAATTGCAACCAACCAATCAATTGCAACCAACCAACCAATTGCAACCAACCAACCAATTGCAACCAACCAATTGCAACCAACCAGCCAATTGCAACCAACCAACCAATTGTAACCAACCAACCAATTGCAACCAACCAACCAATTGTAACCAACCAACCAATTGCAACCAACCAACCAATTGCTACCAACCAACCAATTGCAACCAACCAGCCAATTGCAACCAACCAACCAATTGCAACCAACCAACCAATTGCAACCAACCAGCCAATTGCAAACAACCAACCAACCAATTGGAACCAACCAACCAATTGCAACCAACCAATCAATTGCTACCAACCAACCAATTGCAACCAACCAACCAATTGCAACCAACCAACCAATTGCAACCAACCAACCAATTGCTACCAACCAACCAATTGCAACCAACCAATCAATTGCTACCAACCAACCAATTGCAACCAACCAACCAATTGCAACCAACCAACCAATTGCAACCAACCAGCCAATTGCAACCAACCAACCAACCAATTGCAACCAACCAATTGTAAACAACCAACCAATTGTAAACAACCAACCAATTGCAACCAACCAACAAACCAATTGCAACCAACCAACCAATTGCAACCAACAAACCAATTGCAACCAACCAATCAATTGCAACCAACCAATTGTAAACAACCAACCAATTTCAACCAACCAATTGCAACCAACCAATCAATTGCAACCAACCAACCAATTGCAACCAACCAATTGTAAACAACCAACCAATTGCAACCAACCAATTGTAAACAACCAACCAATTGCAACCAACCAACCAACCAATTGCAACCAATCAACCAATTGCAACCAACCAACGAGCCATTAACTTTGCAAATTCAAACAGCCAAACTGAACCAATCATCCACTTACAGCAAAAACCGTTTGAGCGTTTAATAAGAACATTTTGATGGTTTCTTTAGACAATTTAAATCTTCCGTTGTTATGTGAGATGTCAAACGTTTCTAGGGGTGGTCAGCCATCACAAGAGACTTTTCATTGGTTTACGAGTGAAACAATGTCTAATCTCCATGGAAACACGACATTTAATTAAGTAAAAAAACATCCAAACAAACGATCCAAACGTTTACATTAAACGCTCAAACGGTTTTTGCTGTAAAAACAATAACTGAATACCTCGCTTAAAGTACTGGTCAGGTTCGTCTTCAGGGTTTTGTACTTAGTTGATGTCTTGTCATCGTACTCGTTCTTATACACAATATCAAATTTGACTTCAAGTGTAATTGCTTTGGTTTCTGCTGCAATTGTTGGCTTGATCGATGTTGGGGATGGTGAAAGCGACGTCGGTGATGGAGTGATCGTTGACGTTTCGTTCTTTGAAATTGTTGTTGGACTTACAGCACCAGACGATGACGTTGTTGATATTGCTGCTGATGAAGTTGCTTGTGTTGCTGTGGTTGTGGACGGTGAAGCTGTTACTGTTGGCGTTGGTGTAGATGATGTTTCTGTTGCTGCTTTTGAAGTTGCTGCTGTTGACGTTGCGTTTGATGATGATGTTGTTGCCGATGGCGATGGTGTTAAATCTACTGATGTTGTTGCTGGTGTTGTTGTGTTTGTGGACGGTGAAGCTGTTACTGTTGGCGTTGGTGTAGATGATGTTTCTGTTGCTGCTTTTGAAGTTGCTGCTGTTGACGTTGCGTTTGATGATGATGTTTTTGCAGATGGCGATGGTGTTAAATCTACTGATGTTGTTGCTGGTGTTGTTGTGTTTGTGGACACTGAGGCTGTTACTGTTGGCGTTGATATAGATGAAGTTTCTGTTGCTGCTGTTGACGTTGCGTTTGATGATGCTTGTGTTGTTGGAGATGGCGATGGTGCTACATTTACTGGTGTTGTTTCAGTTGCTGATGATGTAGATGGTGCTGATGCTGTTGTTGTTGTTGTTGTTGTAGGTTTGACTGACGATGAAGATGTTACGGTTGAGGTTGATGCGCTTGAATCTGAAACAATGCTGTATAATCAGTTTAAATAGGCATAGCGTGAGTTATTTTAGTAGATTACTCAGAAAGTGGAGCAGGTGTATTTTGGACTATACCTTCCTTTGAAGAACTAGTTGGCGATATGGTTTTTGTTGAGTTTGGTGAAGCTAATATGGCACTTGCGGATGTAGAAGTGTTGTTGGCGGTTGACGTGACATTGGCTAATGAATTAAAACGAAAGGAAAGAGGAAATGCCTGTTAATATAGCATCAGACAGACAGGCAGGCAGGCAGGCAGGCAGGCAGGCAGGCAGGCAGGCAGGCAGGCAGGCAGGCAGGCAGGCAGGCAGGCAGGCAGGCAGGCAGGCAGGCAGGCAGGCAGGCAGGCAGGCAGGCAGGCAGGCAGGCAGGCAAAACAAACAAAAATAAACATAAATAAACAAGGAAAATATAAAAAAAAGAATAGCATAGTTTAATAACACATCACTTTGCCAAACATTTGGATAGCAATCTCGAGAAAAGATGCCCAGAAGTCTTATAAGTTAAGTACACCACTTGAATGTCTCTCTTCAGATCATCGTCATGGCCAAAAAATGTCATTGAAATTGATTATAATCAAGCCTTATACAATAACATTACAATACAAGACTTCTTTAGCGTTGGTAGTTAATTTCTAAGTAGATAACATTTTCATCTGCACAATATTTTTTGTGATAAATCGTATTCTTCCAAATAGACTGGAAATTAGGAAAAAAACTAGAAAAATCAAAAGCAAGAAAAGAAAAAAAAAATGACAAAATGAAAAAGACTAAAGATAGAAGGAAAATTATGAAAAATGATAACTGAATAAAGAGAAAATAATAAAGAGAAAAATTATGATAAAGAAGAATGATCCAATTTGAAAAACGAACAGGATTTTTGCTCCGTATAAACGAAAACACCTGCAAAAATATATTGTAAAAATGCAAATTGTGTTTAGCATCGTTGAATATTTTTTCATTCGTACCCAGACATTAAAACAAAATAAAAAAATCATATATATAGTCAATGAAATGTATTGAGTGTAATTTTGCAGTAATTTGTACTGCCTATGTAATTTATAATTTGTAAAATTGCAATTTTTATTTTTGTTTGTTATTTGGAGGTTGTAAATTGTAAAATTGGGATTTATCTTATATGTATTGAGAAGGAAATAGTAAAAATAAAATATCCTAAAAACCAAAGAATAATAAATTAAAAACAACTGCAAAAACATGATGAAAATTCAATTGATTAGGCATTAGGTACTCCAATTTTCCGACAAAAGGTCTTCAGCATGCAAGAATAAAAAAATAAAAAAAATATTGGAAAACTCCAACTCAGTCCTATTACTCTGGGGATCAGCCACCCCTCCCCCCCCACCCCTCGTGGCTCTAGAAAAGGAGAATATGATTTATGTAAATGATTAAAGCCATAAACAAATCTTGCAAAGTAATACTGCAGACGATTTTTAAACAGAAAATATCAAAGTCCTACGCACAAATCTTTCTGCCCTCCACTTATCTTTGCTAAAAGCGTGACAAGAACCTTTTCATTATTCTGCCATCATATTTGGTTAATTGAACGAAATGTTGACTAGTCGTCTTGTTGCCCATGGTAACCGGCATATACAGTCATATTTCTAAAATTAGACAATGACAATATCAATTTCTAGAATCCGGAAAATGTCAAGTCATTTAGCATTCTCGGAAATTAAATGAACTAGACGATTTTTACTCAAAAATTGATTCCTCTGTGAGTTTTACATTCTTTCTTCATACAACTCAGTAAAACTCGCGGCCTGAGATACTAACATACGAAACTAAGTCTATCAAATAAAAGTATTTTTTCATGTTTAGTCAAGATTTTTTAAGAACGACAATAAGATAACATATACAATTCTAATGAATAAATGTTGTCCTTTATTGTTTTAGTGAGGAAAAAATCATGTTTGATAAAAAACAGCTCCACTTAATTTGTTGATGTTTGCTCACGACATTTTACTTCGACAATTACTCGGAATATTTCCTTCATTCAACAAATGACAAATATCACTTTCTTTGAGTCAGGAAAATGACAAGTCCATTTAGTTTTCAAGCAACTAAATAGGTTTGATAGACTCTAATAAAAGCGAGTGTCTTTTCTGGATAAAATAAATTTTGATATAAGCAAATTCGATTTTGTTTGTTTTCTTTTTTTTTTGGTCGCGCTGTTGAACATTTCCTTTTTTTCGCCTTGTTTTGACTTGCCTCACAACGACTTGGCATCGTAAAAATACATGTTTTTATGTCGTATGTTTTTAGAGAAATAATCTTCATATGTTAAGGGTGTTTGTGATCAACACTAATTTTTACACATACAATTATCCTACTAACATTCTAAGAAATATAACTGAACATGATAAAATTGTAATGTTTTGAATATGTATTGTATTTCAAAATCATTGAGGAACAACCATTTATCAAGATATAGAATTAAGTGAAATGAGATACCATTGTGACTTTTTTGTAGGAAATCTCCTCTCGAATTTTGTACAATATTGTAAAAATAGCATATTGAAATTCGATATGGTTATATTTAGATAAAAGGCTTTTCTTTTATATATTTATACCGCTTTTAATTTTAAAAATGCCTCCCCTTGGAATAAAAATCACGCATAGAAATGTAATTAAAAATAAAAACGAGCGACATTGAAATGCTCGTTAAATATACGTTGCGCTCGCTACATTGCTTTTTCTCTTCGTTCAAGCCAAACAAATTATTCTCTAAATCCCTAGCTGACTTAAATTCAAATTACTCGAGAAACCTATTCAACTAAAACACACGAACAAAAATTATTCAACCAAATAAACGTAAATAACAGTGTCATTTTATCGGTCTACTCTCTCGCCAATTCTCAAAGTGTTTTCTATTTTGAAGAAATAGAAAGAAAAAACAATTTTTTTCAAGTTTAAAATACGAAATTCAAGAGAGTGTTAACCTACCTTCAACTGCAACAGAAAATCGTAATAAAACCACAATTATTAGCCAAACAACTCCAATTCCACAAAACATTTTTACTTCTTGACAACAAAATTGCTCTTCCCACTTAAACAGATGATAAGATTCTCAACCCAGACAAAATCCAGTAACCTTTTCTTTCTCTTCGTAACAATACGTTTACAGAAGTCAAGTTTGCTTTCACGAATGTCATTGAAATTGAACCGCGAGGAGTCTGATTGGTAATTTGCATTTTTAGCGGCTTGGTCATATAGGTGCCTTTATATAAACATAGCGTCAACAATTATCAACCAACAGGCGTCTCGATATGAAAAATTCATGAGTATTTTTTTTTGGTGGTATATAAAATAAAATACGCACAAAAAATCTTGCTAGATTGACAATCGAGCTATCACAAAACAGATTTTGTAGTATTTTTTTCATATTTTCTTTTTGAGTTTCTGATATTATGGGACTTATGTAAGGTATATTTGAAACTGTTTTTGCATATTTAAAGTGTTCTTAAAAATTGATACAAAAATATCAAGAGTACAAAGAAACCAAAAAACAATAATTATGTTACAAGATATTAAAAAGTGAGCTAGCATGAATTGGCTTTAAAACCTTTTCAAGATCTCTTTGTTCTGAAAAGTTACTCGGATATGTTATGAGAAATTTATAAGCTGTTTTTAATAAATATTTAGAGGTGTTCGATTTTTAAATTGTTGCTGTTACCATAATGTTGCAATTATTAAAGCAGTAGAAAGATCTTTTTTATGTGTTTGAAATATATATTAATATTAATAATAATAATAATAATAATAATAATAATAATAATAATAATAATAATAATAATAATAATAATAATAATAATAATAATAATAATAATAATAATAATAATGAAAATAATATCTAAATGATTTTTATCGCGCATATTACATGTGCATATTGTTAGTATGCGCACTTACAGTGACAATTTACAGAAATATAAAAAATGACTATTTTATAGAGTATAAAAGATAAGATAATATAAATAATAGATTTAAAGAGCGAAAAATATTGATTTATTCTTTATATTTTCAAAACCTATTCGTACATAAATATAAAAAAATAACAATATAATGAAAATAATACAAAGCGTCATGGATTTCGTTTTTTTATATGGAAATTTGCTAAACATTTTTTTGTGAATAGATTGTCTGTTATCTTACTTAGAATGAGCTCGGAGATGTTTTTCGCTTCCTTTAGCGAGAGAATAACACTCACCAATATTCACACATCCACACATTTATCATACTCATTGATCATTTTGAGCCTGAGGTACTTATTGGTGAAATAGCTCTCAAGCGTAGGCCCAAACATTGACATTTCGCGTGTGCTGTTCTCACTTGTGAAATAAACGTAAACGCAAGCCCGAACATAAGGATCAAAACTTCCTGTTTTCTGTTTTGCGCTTATGCTTATTTCAAGCTTTTTCAAAATGAGGACAGCACTTGTGCTTATGCTTATTTCACGCTATTTCACAGTGAGGACAGCACTTGTGCTTATGCTTTTTCACGCTATTTAACAGTGAGAACAGCATTTGTTTTAGTCATCGATTAATTTTCTTTGTTCTTTCACCAGATAAGTTGTCTTCACGATCACTATGTTGACAAGCTTTGAAAACAGGAGTGCCTTCCTAGACAGACAATTTAGTGATTTTGACAATGGCAAAAGTTCTTAGGCTTACTCTCCAGCCGTCAGGGTTTCGTGCGCCCGTGATACTCAAACGCGGGCGCACGAAACGCTGACGGCTGGAGACTGATCCAGTTGGTTTCTTAATTCATATAACATAATAATAACTGCGAGTTTTGACCAACGCAAAAAAAAAAAAAAAAAAAAAAAAAAAAAAAAAAAAAAGGGAGAGAGAGAGAGAGAGAAAGAGCCGAATTTATAAGTCGCCATGGTGAATAATCATGGAAATGTTTGGCTTTCAATTCTGTTACTGCTGATATTGTTCAAAAGCGTTCAGATACATATTGAGCCAACTAAAATTTTAAATAATCCTTTGATAATGACATCGATGCGAAATTACTTGCGTTTGTTTTTATTCCAAACGAAATACATAATGAAATATTTTGGAAGAAGACTCAGAGAAGAAAATCATGCATAATTAAAAGAGAAAATCCTGCAAGAGCAATATCGAATCCTTCCTTCAAATATGCAAACAGATAAATTCAATCGCAGATTGTGAGGGTGGATGTTTAAGCGATGCTCAAGCGTTTGTTCTTCATCAAGATTCATAAACTGACCTGAAAGTGATTGGCCGTTATTGCAACGTTGGATGGCACATTGACAATTACAATTACTTTAATAAATTGGGTTGTCGCCGTTTATTTGTATAGGAAATTACACCGAACGAATAAAAGAAAATACCTTGACAACTCTACGATGGCTTTTTAGTATTGACTATTGAAAACTATGCGGCAATAACATCGCATAGGTCTTTTCTGAGTTGGATCGAAAAGATGCATTGTGGTCTAGCTTCAGTGACAAACAACACCATATATATGGCATAATGAAAAAAAGATGTTTGTACTGAAGGTAGACCATAATGCACCATGTTTGCTATTTCAGAAATGGTCCATGATGCTTGGGTGTTACATTAGACGGCAATATCAATTAGGATGCGCATATTGATTTCCTATTGAGTAAAAGAAAGCTAGATCGGTTCTAAACGAGGTTAAGGAGGCTCCATATAATTACGAGGCGTCTAGGACCTTAGAGGTTTATTAAAAATCAACTTCCCGCAAAGTTCATGGGCAGACTATATTTCAAAGACTTTGAGTCAAAGATTTAGTTTTTGCACAAATGATCACGTGACCGGTCGCCATATCAACGCTATGGCTGTCATAATAAAGCTCATTTTTAACGTAGAAAAAATAAAAGCATTAGTTTTAAGCGGTAAATTGTTTTAAAAACATTGTATATGCATTTCAGTACGATGAACTAGCATATTTAACCGTGACAAAAAAATCTCAACTGTAGAACCTTAGAAATAACGGGATAATGGTTTTTGCTAAATTAAAAAAAATTCTGTAGTTGGAAAATCGTTCAAAATTTGCAAACTACTCTGTTATATCACTAAAATAATATTCTGAAAATTGAAAAAAAAAATTACCGCTCAGTTTTCGAGTTTTTATTATTTTTTTTAATAGCGCGCGTTGTATATTTTCATGACGTTATCAAAATAAAAATTCTATGAGGTGTGCGCATGTGCGTGGTCATGCACGAGCGCGCGCTCTGAAATTGCAATTGCTCATTCACCATTTCCACTACTGTTGTTTGCGAGCATAAAACATATTGTAAGCATCCTACATAGTTAGGCAGCGTTTACACGAAGCCGGCTATTTTTTTTAGCCGGCTAAAAATATAGTCGTTTACATAGCGTGTTCGTGTAAACGCTTATCGTTTTCGCATCGTTTTCAGTAGCTTGAAGAGCGTCTGTAAGCATTTTGGTGAGTAAAAGATTGAATAACTCTCTCATTATGACTGAACCAAAGTGATGACTCAGCGTTTTCGAAAATATCCACTCTGAGAGTTGTTTTCGAAAATAGCCTTCTAAGTAGCGTTTTCGTGTAAACGGTAGGCCTAAACGGATAAAAAATGTGCGTTTACGAAAATAGCCGGCTACGTGTAAACGCTGCCTTAATGAACATTCCGGTGCTCATCACTTAAAAGTTACATTATGGTTAGATTCAGTTTACATGGAATGTCTAATGTAGCAATTTGTAATAATCATCGCATCGCAATTTGTAATAAAACCTGACACTATTTGCAATAACTGTCACAATCTGTAATAAATCCTTCCGCAATTTGTAATAACAAAGCTGCCGTATTTTGTAATACCTGATGTCGCAATTTGTAATAATGGCTAAAATCAACAGAAAATGAGCTTAGAGAATTAACCTATCCAATTCTAGGCTTTGCACACATCATAAGCCCCGTTAAGTTTATTTATTGCCGCCAATTTATTTTTAGAACGGAACATGATTGGCCAGATTGACCAAAGATGAAATAGACGAATTTTATGCTGGGGTCGAAGATAAAGACTAAGGTTTTAGCGGGATTGGTAACAGACTAAAACTAGCCTGGTTTCTAATTTTAAAAATTGCACTAAAGGGGTTTCTGATGGGGTACGAGAATAGGTTCTCTTAGCTCATTTTCTCTGGCTAAAATACCTATAATACAAACATAATGCCGATGTAGAATTGAGAGGAATACATAATGTTTCAATATAAATTTTCCTGAGGAATTCAGAATTCTGATAAAATGAAATCCGTTATATTAATTTTAAGGCGGAAAAAATAAAGGTTGCTCGCTGATTGGTCTAGCACAAACAATGCTCAATCGATGTGCTTTTTTCCCTCAAGGGGATAGGAGGTATTACAGGCGCACGAAACTCCGACAGCTGAAAACTCAGTCAAAGTGATTAAATCCTTGACAACCTAAATCCACTGGTTAAAGTATTTAAGGCTTCTTTCTTAATAAACTCATTGAAATGACGGTGCCCAGAAGAGTTTTTCTAGTGTTTATTTTCTTCTTGAAACATAGCGATTTTGGTAAGTAGTTAAATGTTTTGAATGTTTGGGAATGTAACTATAAATATTTTTAAGGACGCTTTTCTAGTTTGGATTACTTTTTGAAACATAGCAATTCTGGTAAGTAGTTCAAACTGTTTAACGACCGTAAACGTAAATTACTAGTTTGTAAAAAAGAGTTTGTAGCTTTACTTCTGGCGGCATCTTCTTGCAAAGGGCGATTTTGGAATTTTAGTCAATGCTTTTTTTTCATTGATGAGGAAGTTAATAATAAAAAAAATATTTTTGATAAAAACAATTGGACTTTGTAATGGCCTAATACTCAAACGTTCATGCATTAAGGAATTAGAGACTTGACTTTATGCCATTGGTTCGTTTAACCTATCGGAGCATTCTTATTTGTTTTTGACCGATTTTGAAAAGCTATGCATAGTCTGAAAGCTTGATAGTTGCCTATTGCGGCATACGTAAATAAAAATATTTCAATTTCAAAAAGATCCCATTAACTTTTCGATATGAAGTTAAAAAAGCAGATTAAAAACATTAACGCCTTCGTTGCAAACATATTTGCCTTGAAACGTAAATAATTAATTGAAATCACATTTTTGGCCTTTTTGCACTAATTATTAAATATCTTTGCAACGAAGGTTTTAATTATAAAATGGAAGCACTGTATTTTTCCTCTCGCCAATAACGTTATTTGAGAACTACTGACGACATATCAACTTTTTAAATAATTTTACTCTTAAATTAATTTAATCCACTAGACATAAAATTTTCAAGAAATTGAATCATTGTGTTTTATATTCAAAACAGGTGACAACTGAGTTTTCGGACAGTTGCAAAAAAATCGGTAACATATTTCACTGACTTTATAATGAAAGGATAAAAAGTAAAATAATACTGATACCAGAGAGGTCAGGTTGTGATGACGAATATGTCAGTTTCATGCAGAGTTCATATTGCAATGTTGAAATGAAAACATCTCATAAACGTTTGACAAGTTTTGCGACTCAAAATATTTGCATGATTCGATTTCCTTTCTTTATTTGTATATTTGTATCGTATTCGTTCTCAGACTTCCCCTCTCTGTTATTCAAGATTTTCCTTGGATAGACATAAAAGAAGAAGATGGACTTTTGTCATCTATCAATTGTTTTGGCGATAATGTTTTCTTGTCAATATACGAGAATATTCACATTCAAAGTAAGGATACAAAACTTTGAGAGACTCATAAGTACATATATGATATATTTTCGGTGTTCTTGGAAACTGTTTTTATATTTACATTGAGAAATGACACTTTCATTATTATTTTTTAACATTTTAATATACAATGTTTTTAATTGCACCTTTTGTACAAGTCATGAAGTGTGACGATTGGAATAATTAAAAGTGATGCTCAAGGCGAATAAAATTAATTACAAAAAAAAAAAAAAATAAAAAAAAAAAATCTGACAAAAATATAAACGATAGAATTTTAGCATTTATCATCGAGTTTCCTATTTTAGTCGTTTTGTTTGAAATATTTTCCGATTTTAGTAAATTTTTATTGTGACCCACAAGTTGAATATTATGTAATCCAGTTTTACAAGCATGAGGTTTCCATTAGTAGTTTTATTGTAGAATAAATAAATTAAAGCAAAATTCCGTATACAAAATCTTCAACAATTACAGTAGCAAAAAAGTACTGACCTAAAAATATTTTACAAAAGAATATTTTCATCTTATGCAATTCCGTGCGTCACAACTGTGCTTAAATAATTTATTTTAATTGACTGAAAAGTTACAATTAAGAGGTCTTAATAAATATGATTTTTTAAGGTCTTAATTGCGAAAACAATTGCTAGCTATTTCTGGTTCCATAGTGTTTTATCCAATCAAAGACAGGGGCGCAGCGTGGTCCTTTTTCAGGTACACACAAGTACACAAGAACAAAAAAAAAAAAAAAAAAAAAAAAAAATACTGCGTTCTTGTTTTCGTACTTCAATTTTACAATTTAATCAAAGCGTTTTTTTTTTCATCACAAAAGTCTTGGTTTCGTACAAACAAAATTTCAAAAATAGAAACAATTGTCAAAAATTTCAAAATTTTCGGTAACTTCGAGCACGCACGTGCGTCGTATATGCGTATGGGACGTTGCGCCCCTGAAAAAGATAAAAACTGCTAAGAGATAAAATACTGCATTAGACTGTGTCGGTGTTTCTATGGAAACATGCACTCGTGGAAGAAGGCAAAACTGACGTTTCGGACGTTAGTCCTTTGTGTATTATAATAATACATATAAGTAGACGCACATAAGTAAGTTTCTGTTTTATCAAAACAACTGATCAAATCCAGGGGGGGACTCCGATGGTAAACGATCGGGGATCCTCGTCGTATCTTTTAGGGGTATAAATCAGCGATTTGATATCTTTTAGGGTTTAAAATATAAAATTTGCCAAATTCTCACAGTTTTGGTATCTTTTAGGGGTTGAATAGCACTGAAAATCCTGATTTTGGTATCTTTTAGAGATGAAAAATTTGCGAAGCCACGCCCTTTTGAAGAACGTCAGGTATGTTTTAGGGGCATTTTTGAAAAATTCCGACAAGCATCCCTGATGGTTTATCCCCGGAGTCCCCCCCCCCCCCATCCAGCCAACAAACCAACCAATCTACTAGCCAACAAACCAACCAGCCAATACATTTACCAGTCAACAAACAACAAACAAACAAACCAACAAACCAACAAACAAACCTAACTATTCATCTTTAATAATTTAGGGCTTTAATTTCTTTTCCCCAGCAGTCAAAGCAAGTAAATGCAAAACCATTGTATTTAAAACGTTCTTTGAAAACAAGGCCTTAGTGAACCATACTTTCAAGTCCATCCCACATGATAACAAGGATTTCTGCAAAAACCTTTGTTACATGGACGACCATTGTATCTCGTGCACTTATGATTTGGTGAAGAAAGTCTGTAATCTCAGTAACTCTGATGACGTCATGCATCCACAAGATATGATGGACGTCCCGAATGCTGTCTACTGGAGGTCGGAGGTGATTAGAATTCATTAGACGTAGATTACTGTCATTACCAGAATGCTTTGCCGATTTTCTTTTGCATCGCAATAGAGCTTTCCCGCATTCGCTTGACTGGCCACAAAACAATAGATTCACGCCGAGGCTGGAGTGACATTATAAATCCACACTTTGTCTTCATTTTATACACTCCAGCCTCAGTGTAAATTTTATGACCGGTCAAGCAAATGCGAGGAAGATCTATCAGAACAAATTGTCCACAAAAGAATTCACAAACAATGCTGGTATTGATAGTAAAATGACGCCATAATTCAAGTTTGTTCTAAAGTCGATAAACGCATTATTTTGTTTCTGATATGTTATTTGTATGCAGAAGGGTTAGGGTTAGACGAATAATCGCCATTGAATTCATATCAGTCAAGTTGTTTTTGGGAAACGAATACACCTTTTCGCGGATGCTGTACAACAACCTCAGCCTCGACAGCATGTAATTATTCTCCAGAATTTGACTGACTGCATTCTGTGGTAATGTGAGGAATTCTCACATTGATGAACAATTGACCAGGATTAAGATTGCAATCTAATTCTAAAGAATAACAACATGCTGTCGAGGCTGAGATTGTTGCACAGCATCCACGGATAGGTTTAATTTATTCCCGTCAGCTACGAATTTTCTGTCTTCTAATATGTCCTAATTTCGGCCAATTTATGAGAACATCCATAAACACACTTTTTAAGGTGATGTTTTTTCTTTTATTTATGTTTTTTCATTAATTCATTGCAAGGTTTTCAGGAACAACAGTATTGACACATTTAGATATTTATTCTTTCAGGATACGTGCAACTGCAGCCTCAAAAACATGACTTGTCGATTCAGTGCTCCCAGCAATCGTCACACTTGCATATGCCCACCAAAATATACCGGCGTCCACTGTGAAATCGGTAAGCGGATCGCATTTTTACCGAATCATACTCAATTCGCCGATATCAATACTCACGGTTTTTCTGGGCTCTAAACTCAGTCGCAAAGCATGCATGGATTGTTTGGCTGGACAGTGTCAAGATGGCGTCAAAAGAAACTACGGAGCTACGAATAAAATACTTTCGAAAATAGCGAATTTTTGACTGAAAATGACATCCCATGTACCTTTCTTTTAGTGGATGATATAGAACGATGTAGTGACATCTAGTTAGAGTAACAGTGGCCGTAATTATGGTCACTATATGGACGTTTATGCTCCCCGATCGATCGATTATAAAGCGCAGCCTGTTGAATGGCACTACATCTTTCTATATCTCTCTTTGATAGAGAACTACATGGAATGTCTTTTTTATTCAAAAATTCGCTATCTTCGAAAGTATTTGATTCGCAGCTCGGTAGATGTTTTTGACGCCATCTTAACTCTGTCCAGTCAAACAATCCATGCATGCTTTGCGGTTGAGTTTCGAACCCAGGAAAACCGTGAGTATTGATATCGGCGAATAGAGCCAAATGGATTAGAAACGCTTTTCTCATAGGTTATTGTACACTTTTTCAAGCGTGACTGTATACATAATCACTGTTTCACTGTTGTTTCACCCTTGTTGGCCATTAGGCTGATTGAACAGAATAAAATCGTTAATTTTGGATGCTGGCTTGAGATGGTTGATGATTTTTACAGAAACAATTTGAACAATCCTTACTGTATTAACATAAACAAATTACCACTTATTCCACTATTGCGGGCGAGTCTGGATAAAAACCTGTGTACCATCAAGGCCAGTTTTCCAACCATTCTTTCGATTAACTATGGACCAGGAGGAAATGAGCTTAGAGAACCTATCCAATACGAGGCTCTGCATACATCATAAACCCCGTTAAGTCTTTTTATTGCCGCCGAGTTATTTTAAGAACGGAACGTGATTGGTCAGACTAACCAGAGATGAAATGGACGAATTTTGTGCTGGCGTCGAATATAAAGACTAAGTTAATAGCGGGATCGGTAACATAGCACTAGCAGGGTTCCTGATGGGGCACGAGGATAGGTTCTCTTAGCTAATTTTCCCTTGCTATGGACTGAATGATATTATGTATTGATTATTGTTGGCACAGTTGCTTACTTGATTGCGTTTTACTCTTTGGCTGACGTAAGAACTGTAAATAGAAGAATTCAAACTGCAATTTTTAACGTTTTGCAGAAATGAAACTTGGAAAATACAACTTTTCTGCTGCGGCTTCTTGTCGAGCAATACAAGATGCTGGTGATGCTGAAGGAGATAAGAACTATTGGATAAAACCTTTTGAAGCAAGTCAACCATTTGAAGCATTCTGCCATATATCATTACTAGGAGGTAAGCCATTGATAATAACGTTGATAGATAATAATCATGGCAATGATTGTGATGATGATAGCGTTGATGATGATGATGATTTTGTAGACAAGAGACGTAAGTAGTGGCCTAGTGGTTAAGACATCGGTCTTCGGGTGCATTGGCGTGGTACTTGAATTTTCAAAATGGGTGATCACGTTGTGTCCTGACTTTTTCTCTCAGAGCCTCTCTCCACTGGGGGGTAAATATAGCCATAGTAATAATATATAGAAATTATTTCATGGAAAGTGCCACGTACGGAATTTTAATCACGAGTTGTTTGTATCACAAAAGAAACGAGCGAGGTACGAGCGAGTGAGTTTATGATACAAACAACAAGTGAATAAAATCCCGTTTGTTTATTATATATGTAACGAGACTTGAAATTATTCGAAATATTTAATGAACAATTTAAGCAGCTTACACAGATGATTGTTGCGTAATAGAAGGAGAAAGTTTGACTCATATTCGTCCAACTGTTTTGGTTCAATTTTTCCCATCTCTCTAACATCGCCTTGTGAAAGTAAAAACTTCTCCATAAGAGCGACGCCTCGTTTCGTTTAGCTTAGCGTCTTTTTGGTTTCTTGTTCTCGTATGAACAGTTGTTTTTAGAGCGACAAATCTCGGCAGTCCTGTCCTCAACCATTTTGCCGGATAAATTTGAAAACTCAACTTTTGTTCCGATACCGTGACAAAAATTGCTCTTTAAACAATAGAATTATCAAAAATCGTTTCGGATTTATGCGTTTTAGTTTGAACGGAAGGCCTAACCGGATAGATAAAGTTGTGTTTTCAAATTAATCCGGGTTAGTGTGGACCTAGGCTCATTTCATCAATATTAAAACAGTGGGAGCTGGGATGCTCATGAAAATATGTTTCCAATTGCCCTATTTCATTATAACATCAAAACAAATCTATTGTTTCAATGCTAAGAATCATGGTCGCTAGGGGAGATACAGCATGTTTAATTGAATTAAAAATAGGCTAAAATCTATTTATAATAAAAACAAAACAAAATATATGTTCAAGTGCAAAGCAAAGTGTACTTTTTCGCCCGAATTGGGTCTGTCCTTATTCATGTAAACAAACCTTGACGTCATAGTAAAATAGGGCAATTCAAGTATTCAAATGATCACTTAACACTCGACGTGCGAATATTTCACTGTGAACCAAGTAGTTTTGCCCAAGATTTTTACCTACCACTAGATGTAAACAACTTTTATTTTGTGCCATTTAGTTTGGACAAGAATCGACTTGTCATGGCTTGTATTCCCATCTAAAGAAGAGGGCACAGAACACCAGTTTTATGGAACAGCAAGTTCATTCAGTGTACATGGTAAATCCGTTAATTATGGATGTAATGGTACTGGCGCGCTATCTATTATATTCATCAAAGGATATTGGACAAAGATCAAATACAAACAGAAGTTCCAAGGAAAGACATCGTGCTGGAGAATATTTGGGAATACAAGGTACAGTGAAACCCCTCTATACCGGACCCTCAATATACCGAAATTCTCTTTAAACCGAACAACGTTTTTGGGTGCAGAATTCAACTTTTTCCAATATCTCTTGTAAAACTAACCTCATTAAACCGGAACCCCCTCCAAACCGGACATTTTCTTTTGTCCCGGTACAGTCCGGAATAGAGGGGTTCCACTGTATTATATAGTAGTTGAAGTATTAGGTGTTTTTGATTTGCCAAGCACCGTTTGATTCTAGCGCGCTTTGATTGGTCTAAGAGCATTCATTATTTCATTAACCACATATGGTGTCAAAATTATGATGATAAGTGTAAATATTTCTGAGCATGGAACCGCTCTACACATTTCAGTTAACCCCCTAATGAATTGCTTGCGCAAAAAAGACGTTACAATATGGTAAGAGTCACGCACAACGACTGGGTTGCTAAGGTGACAGGCTAACAATATATCCATCACTGCGATTAGAGGGTCGGAATGGATTTAAGGGAGGGGGGAGGTTGGAGGTCGACTGTCAGTTGTCACTTAAGCTGAAATTAATGATTACCCACGACTTTTAGTGGCTTTTCAATTTTTTCGGCATTTTCCTTTGTGCTTGTGTTGAAAGTCAGCAAAACATTGAAACGTCGATTGTCAGTTAAATTATATGTCATTTGCCCATTCAGACCCTCTGAGTATGATGATAAAGACTGCTCTTTTGTTTTAGAAAAGGTGAATACTACAGTTTGTACAAAGACGCTCCAAGAACTGCCGATGATGGCTTGTTTACGTTTGACAAGGGTGTGGATACGATCGCTGATCAATACAACATGCACGGTAATCTCGGTAAGTAGATTTTTTGACAACTTTGTTGTACAAACATACTTATACATTGCAAATAAGTGCATTTTGCTACCAAACACAAAATTATTTTCATATTTCTTACACAATCTTTGTTTTTGCTACGTCTTTGTTTTATAATTTTATATCAAACAGTTATCTTCTCATAACCATATTTGGTAATCTTACCTTATTTGGAAGTGAGTATGGATTCTATTTTGGTTATTTTCTACTATCTAAGGCAACGATTCTCGAAAAAAAAACTTAATGAAAATGTCCAGAGATTGCATTGAACAACTTTACCAAACTGGCAGCAATTTTGAATTTTGTTTAGAAGGACGCAAAACTTAGCTCCCCTCAAAAATTAAAATTACACAGGAACCCCAACGAACGACAGTCATTGCTCAATATGTCCTAGAATAGTTTGTTTCATTGTACTTTGTTCTAAAATTAGAAATTGACATACCGTGTTGATATGTTCAGTATCTAACTTTCCTTCTCTTATCTTATCCTATCTTAATTATACTTTAGTACTAATGTATGTATCTCATATTTGCTTGTTTGGCATGCATGTGGCGCCGGCAACTAGCCGAATATGAATGGCCCTGAAGTGTGATGACGTTTTACCCCCATCTCTATACCATAATAGTTTTTAAAATCCTTTCATATTCAAATTTTATATTCCCTCGAGAATACAGGAACAATAGAAATAATTAGTGAACAAGAGAAACGGGAAAAGGATTCTGGTCTGGACACGGGGGTAAAACGTCATCACGCTTCAGGCTTATTAAGTCTGGTTTTCCATATAATCGCAAACGATCGAGAACGGTTGCAGACGATCGAAAAAAAATCTTGCGACCGTTCTCGATCGTTTGCGATTATATGGAAACCAGGCTTTAACGAGTATGAACATAGTTAATAGAGGGAGATGGTTAGGAAACCTATTGTTATAGGTCTTTGTACAAGTTTTGCAAGCGTGACAATGCACAATCGTTTGTTTAAGCATCATATCAAGCTTTTCCCTTAAGAATGTTGTCATTTTCTATCAAGCCTCACGTATTCCCTTATAAGGATTGTGCCCACCATATTTGGGCATTGGCGTAAATCGGCGCAGGTTCAAATCCTGATCGCGACGTTTTATTGATTTATTTAATTATCCTTGTAACGTGGTTTCAAAAGAAAAACGTTGAACAGTTTGACTCGATTATAGAATTGTTTTACATCTCTACAGATATCCACCATGAATATTTCTTAACCATCAAATCCTGCTCGCGACGTAATTTTTTTATAGCATGACGTGCAAATTACCTTCTTCTGTGAACGGGCTCAAAAAACAAATTATTCACGTCGCGAGCAGGATTTGAACCTGCGCGGGGAGACCCCATTAGATTTCTAGTCTAACGCCTTAACCACTCGGCCATCGCGACTTCTTTACTGATTAAATTTCTACAGAATAGCTAGTCACAGATCACTGTTGTCAATCCGGATGGCACAACAAGGGATAATAGAGCGTTTTCACACAACCAGCTATTTTATGCTAATGCTGATTCTAAAAAAATGCTAATGCTTACCCAGAGGGTTCTGACTACTTTAGAACAAAAACAACTACTCTCCAAACCTGTGCCCGCGCGCCAAAGTCTTCAAAAAACATTGCTTCAACCAGCCAAAATTAAACCCTCATTTGGTTTGCGCGAGACTGCATTATTTGCCCCTGCCCCTGCCATCAATAAGCCTGAAGCATGATGACGTTTTACCCCCGTGTCTAGACCAGAATCCTTTTCATATTGCTTTTGTTCACTAATTATGACTATTGTTCCTGTATTCTCGTGGGAATATGAAAAGAAACTATTATGGTATAGAGACGGGGGTAAAACGTCACACTTCAGGGCTATTGGCTGAGCGGCTAAGGAGTTGGTCAATAAATGTCTATCTTTGACATCATTCTATGACTTTATCTTTTACTAATCGACCATTATGTCTTTCATAGGTCAAACTTTTGATGGTGTCAGTAAAGTATGCAACAACGATCCTGGCAATATGTGGCGTGACAATGTCTCTGGCCTGTTGCGTTACGCGACAGTCACGCTACGTCGTGATCCAAGTTTTCCAAAAGCTGGAATATCAACTTCGACAAGTTGCGGCACACCAACGTGGGAGATAAAAGACATTTATGTATATTATTGATTATGGTCTCGCTAGCAGACAGACAAGCTATAAAAATATCGTATGATTACGAAATTTATATCGTAAAAAAAGCCATTATTGTGCACTCTGGCCGATGAAAATTCACAACTGAATCTTGCCTTAATGATAATTTGCACAGTTTTGGTATGTAAATACTTACGTTGCATTTGCATAATTCGTCATTTCCTTTTAAACTTCCCTTGCATGATCTTTTTTTCGTTACTATGGCAACATGACATAATTTGTAATAATTTCATAAATTATTTTTACTTACAATTTTTTAAATTTGGTCAAATTTTATGATTCCTTGTTGTCGAGTTTGGGGTTCCTGTCTAATGAGGTCATCCCACTCATTTGAAATCTAAGAATTGTTTTTATACTCTAACACCTTGTGGACGAGTATAAAGTATTTGATAGCTAAACTACATTAAAACAAACAACACAGACAACAGGTGTGGGCATATAGTTTATTAATGCTAGTGGCTGAATTACAGTAATTGCCCTATTTCACTATGACTTCATGGTTTGTTTACATGAATAAGAACAGACCTAGTTCGGGCTAAATAGTTTTCCTCAAGCACATTTTGATTTGCACTTAAATATATATTTTGTTCTTTTATTATAAATAGATTTTTAGCCTATTTTTACTTGAATTAAACATGCTGTATCCCTTCCAGCGACCATGATTCTTAGCGTTGGAACAATAGATTTGTTTTGATGTGACGTCATAATAAAATAGGGCAATTTAAGAATATACATAGTACAGCGTAGGACTAGCCTTCTCACCAAAACCGTCCGTAAAGTGATAATTCGGTTAATTTTAAAGACTCTTAATGATATGACAGATATCCTGTAGAAATAGACCTTTTCAGTTGCATTAGTATGCTAATTATTTTTAATTTTTAATGTGGATGCAGTCTGTGGCAATGTAAACAATGACTTACCTTCAAATTCAAACGAGTAATTAACATGCTATCGAGGCCTAGGTGCAACTGAAAAGCTATTTTGATGCGTAAGACCGTGGCTACACTATGCCGGATAAATTTGAAAACGCAACTATTGTTTCGATACCGTGACAAAAACTGCTCGTTAAACAATAGAATTAGCATAAAATTGTTTCGGATTCATGCATTTTAGTGTGGACGGAAAGCCTAATCGGATAAATAAAGTTGCGTTTTCAAATTTATCCGGGTTAGACGAAGCTTAATATGCTTGTCGCAATTTTCAAAGTTGCAAAACACCACAAAGATGATGTACCACACACATGATTTACCACTACGAGGAGGGTATATTCGTAGAGTAAGTAGGTAGAAACCGCGGTCGGGTAGTGCAGCTGCAAAAAACGTGATTCTATGAACTAGTTTCAGGAGAGAGAGACTCGAACTCTCGTCCCCTGGTTTACAAGACCAGTGCTCTAACCACTGAGCTATAAAGCTACCTTTAACTACAGATTTAATTTATTTGGAGCGATTTCATTAAAAAAAACCCGTCTCCATACATGCTGCCATCTAATTGTATGTGGCGATTGTCCAAGCTGGCAAGCTGGCGAAAAACAATATTGTGATGGCTTGTGTATAAATAAAGAAAAAACATAAATAAGATAACTAAAAATGTAATATATTTATATAATTGCAAATCACTGTGCAAATATAATAAAAGTCTAAGTCTAAAATGTAAAGTCTGAGAAGTATTCATTGTTTAAATACGATTCCGAATGTGAATTATGCGGACCGTTCGAGAGAAACTATGGGCTTTTAATAATGGTGAGAAATAAGCAATAATTTTATGGACGTCGATGCCATCTTTTTATAGCGAATGTTCTTGATTTGATGCTGTATTACGACGATCAAATATATTTTCCAGTTGTTAATCATTAAAAGCACTATTTCCCATAGGCCTTTTCAGCCTTTGTAATCGACATCTGTAATATCCGGTATCTGGTATAGAACTTTGACAGAGTTTTTTTTAAATAGGTGTATGTTGTATGCCCGTTTGCATTCAACTCTTTTAATTACCACTAGGGTGTAATATTTGTCACAGCTTATATAATGCATGTTTGTACATAAATGACAAATTATCCGTTGTGTTTTGTACAGTGGTTCTCTATAATATGTGCCCAAATTAACTAAAATCAAACCGTCCGCGCTATGCTAGAGAATCCGGAATCTGGAATATGGAACACACCCAAAATGTATTTATCAGATGCGTGTTATCACAAAACTACAATAAAAGCTACCAGAAGGCTGTTCTTTCGTTGATCTTTGATTGGCATCTCGTAAGAGTTTCTCATAACAAAAAAAAAAACCGTTTGTTAAGACCTTCAAAATAATGTAACAACATCTTTTGGTGTGCTACAGTCTAAAATAAAAAGACGCTCTCCCCTATTCATTTTTTTAGTTCATGTTCTGGCTTTTAATTGTGCACAAAAAGGCTTGCATTGTTCAAATCATCTGTGCGTAACCAAGTACATGTAGGTGCGAGAGTATATGAGTTAGAGGTGTCCCGTTATTTTTGTGGAAGAATTTAGTTTATGTTATATATCTGCACAATCTCCTAGCATCCTCGATTTGCTGACCAGTTAAAACCTTTTTATAAACCTGCACGCACGCTATTTTACCACGATAATGCAAGTGATTAAAGTTTATAGCTCCTAAACGAATCTCAAACTGCGTAGCTATCTCGTGAATGCCTACGTTATAAGTCTTAACTGCTTGTCCATCGATCCAAAGTGTATTTTGTCCTGTCAAAGCGTCATAGGTAAACCCAACGAATTTCCACTCGCCCAAAGGAATAGGACTTGCAAGACTTGGGAGAATGTCTAAACTACTTCTCTTCGTTAAACGTCCAAAAAAATTATTTGGGGTGTTATAGAACAGGTGGACACCCCAATAATTGGCACTGTACTGGAAGAGGGGACCGGTTGTCTCAGCGTTGATAAACAGAAGAATGGTCATGGTGCCCTTTAGGTCAAGCAGTCCGTTAGCCTGTGAAGGCAACAAACGGCAAACTTTAATTTATTTTTCTTTTCACCACTAAACCACCATCTCTACTACTGTCACGGCCACTATCAAGGACATTATCATCATTATTAACACTACCATCATCGTCGTAGTCGCCGTCGCCGTCGTCGTCGTCATCATCATCATCGTCATCGTCATCGTCATCGTCATCGTCATCGTCATCGTCATCATTATAACGACAACTTCATAATCACTTTTTGTTAATAACCAGTTCTTCTGTGAAATGAGTATGGCATTTAATATTATGTATGCTTTACATTCGTCTTTGTTAAAAAAAAAAAAAAACAACAGCAGCAACAACAACATACAACAATAAACGAGAACAAAAATAACAGCAACAGAAACAGAATCAACAACAGCCAAAAACGATATTAAACAACAAAACCAGAAATACAACAACAGCAAAAACAACAAAAAGAATTAACAACAAACAACAACAATTGCAGCAATATCAGCAACAACAACAATCAACAACAAAAGAATCAGAAACAGAAGCAACAACAACGACAACAACTAATAAATCTAGAATAATGCAATAACAATCTAATCAAATAAAAATCGAAGCAGCCCCATTTGAAGGACTAAGCAAACGATTTTTACTCTCTTGGGAGCTGAAATCCATTTGTCCTTCTGGTTGAGCTGCGTTCCAACGAACTGCAAGGATTCTTTACGTGGGAATATCAGTGCAACAGAATTCTCCTTACCTGGTTTGGTATCTCGATGAAACTGGACTTAACACCAGCAAACTCGCAATATCCTTGGACTTTGTCGTTACTCTCGTCAGTACATTCAACATTGGTGATGATTCCTGCTGGGGGTCCGCTCTGCAAAGATCTGGCTTGATGACTGCCAGTGAGGGGATAGACTGCAACCAGGTCTAGATCTGTATAGGACATGTGAAAACCACAATTGGTTTTTCTAACTAATACTCTGGTTTTGGCTTTCGCCCCGATGGCTTACTATAGAATAGTTTTGAATTCTTTTTTACTCAGCCTTAGATTCGAAGGAGTATAACTTATTATTTTTTTATTATTTAACAATTCATGAGTGTCTATGAGGGACCTCTTTGTCTAAAAGACGAGTGCCTCCCATATTTTACGCACAATTGATGCTAAATCTGCGTAAAAGAAAATTTGAGAACGGACTATTGTTGCACAACTTACCAACACCGCAGTTTTCCCCAGCAAATCCAAACTTACAAATACATTTGAAGGTTTCAAATTCAGGCAAATATGCACAAAACGAGTTGCCAATACAATTGCAAGAGGTCTAGAAGCAAATAAATGAAATATTCGTCAAGAACTAATTGTAACAAAACTCAAGCATTAGAAAGTTAATTTTGATTCATACAAAAAAACGTCGGAGAAAAAGTCCGATAGCAACAATCGAAACGAATTACAGTGGAACCCCTCTATTCCGGACAGTACTGGGACAAAAGAAAAAAATCCGGTTTGGAGGGGGGTTCCGGTTTACTGAGGTTTATTTTACAAGAGATATTGGAATAGATACTGTCCGGAATAGAGGGGTTCCATTGTATTATGAATCGGTAAACTAACAATGTCATCGCGCTCCAATCCCCTGTCTATATGGGCTCTGAGTCATCCTAATTAGTTGTTAGTTACCTTTGCCTTCAAATATACAGCATTTGGTACGTCCATCATATCTCGGGGATGCATGACGTCATCAGAGTTACTGAGATTACACACTTTCTTCTCCAAATCATAAGCATATGAGATGCAGCGATCGTCCATGTAACAAAGTCCTGAACAGAATTCTTCCTGGTCGGTTGGGATGGATTTGTAGGAATGGTGCATCAATACTTTAGGGCTGTCGAGATCCACAAAGGTCATCTTCTTGCAACCCTGTGCACATACTATAAAGAACAAATTAAACTATGCTTAGCTAGTGACTCCATCAAAATTAAAACCTTTTTTATTCATTGCAGATAATTGTTTTTTTACATATTTTTTAAGGTCTCTTCATTATTCCTGTGAATTTTGTTCATTTTCGTTGTTTGTTTGTTTGTAGAGGTAAATGTCCTGACCAAGAGAAAATGAGCTAAGAGAACCTATCCCCCAAACTGGTCTTTCCAAACAACAAAAGTTCCGTTCAGTCTATTTATTGCCGCCGAGTTATTTTAAGAACGGGACGTGATTGGTCAGATTGACCAGAGAGGAATTACACAATTTTTTTGCTGGCATCGAAGATAAAAAAAAAGAGATCTTCAAATTTGCCAAAGAAAAAATTAACAATGCTGAATATATGAACATGTTCCCCAGTCATTTTTCTCTTGAGAATAAGGTTTTAGCAGGATTGGTAACAGATTTAGTATAGCCTGGCTTCTAAAAATAGCGGTAGCGGAGTTCTTGATGGGGTCCGGGGATAAGTTCTCTTAGCTCATTTTCTCTTTTCCTGACGCGAGATGGCTATCCCGCATCACTGCTCCTTTATAATAAATTATCAATAATTAATTAAAAACACTTTGAAATGATTTGAATTTTTTAAATTTGAATAATGATAAGTTTTATAATTTATCTTAAATTGCTATTTTAACTTTTATTACAGTTTTGTTTTTGACAATGGTTTTTGTAAATTTGTGGGTATTGTCCGCCATCTAGGTGTACAATTGCTGTACACCAAACATTCTTTTTACCCAAAATAATTTATCAATTTAACTTCAAGTCTTATTAGATGTTTTTTTTTTCGTGTAATACTGGCGCATTGTTTGCGAGTGCAAGCAATGAGTTGTTTACATATCAAAACCTTTGGCTGTTTTCCAAGAATTTTTTTCCGAATAAAAAGCAAATAGTAACTAAGCATAAGTTTTCTTTAAGGAAAGAAGCGCGTTCTGCAACCGGTTTTTCTACCGTGCAATACGGTTTTTAAAGGTGTAATACGGCTGGGTATCTGCACTGCACCTTGTAAGGTAAAATGACGTGAAAATCGTATAATAAAGTGAGTGAGTGAGCGAGTGGTCGACTGACATCGGACACCATGCGGTAAGCTTGTCCATGAATTGCTTTGGTAATATCACAAATTAAAAATATTCAAAAGTGACTAACGACTGGAATTCCAAGAGCGCATAACTTAAAAGACAAAATATCAATAGCATAACAACAGGGGAGTGTTTCCAACTGAAAATTTTCCATTTTGACCCCTGTTATTAAAAACTGATTCCCTTCTGTCAAAAGCTTCTGTCAATTGTTAGTTAAGCAGAAATTGACGAATTTCCCGGAACGATTTTGTAGGAAAATTCAATGGATGACGAGGGAATTCCACATTGAATTTCACGAGAAAAACGATATCGCACGAATCACGAAGCGATGAGTGCGATATCGTTTTTTCGAGTGAAATTCAATGTGGAATTCACGGGTCAGGAATTGAATTTTTCTTGAATCCCATATCTCAATCGAAAGTTGTTTTTTTCTAGGTGTGAAATGAAAAGCGTACGGGCTACCTGTGTAATGGTGAATTCCACGCTAAATTCATCTCCTCGATAGCCAATCAGCGAGCCATTTTCGATTGAGATGTGGGATTCTCTTGAAAATTCGACGAGGTCTTGTTATCGCCGAATTCAAACAAACTTTTCAGTCTTAATAAAACTAAGCTAGCTCAAAATATTTCTAGAACGAAGTTTGTTTAAAATTCCTTTTTTTTATACCCTAGACAAATAGATTATTTTTATTTTGTAATAAGTTTTCATATACGTATAAATGTACTTCATTTTATTTCTTAAAACTACCGTACGTACGTATGGAGTTTAAGAGTGGCGTATGGCGAAGCTCTACTATAGCGAGTGGAAGTGAACATTACTTTCGTCGACGTCATCAGACATATTCACTCTAAGTTTCCCGTCGTAGTTGTGCTATGTAGTACATTGCAAGACTAAACTATTTGTGTTTATCGCGAAAACCTCGTAGTCACTAAGCTAATGTAGCCGTAGTAGACGTAGTAGAGCGTCGCCGGCCGTACCATATCTTAAACTCCGTAAAAATAAACATCCAAAACTCTCACAGTATGAATTCACAAGCTATAGTCACGGTAAAACTGTTGAAAACACTGACCGATTGATGTGCACTGCCTTAACGAATTAATATGTCAAGTTAGAACATTAACTTAGATTTGCATGAAGCTAGGTAGAAAACATTCGAACTAGAGACGTGAAAGATTAAAAAAAATCCCAAAAGAGAGTTTGGGATTGGCAAATTCATTGGTATGCTTCGCCGAACCACTAACATTGCGTTTTTGATGTTTTTTACCTGATAATACTGCATAAGACAAATCCGGAATGAATTTAACCACCAGCAAATATTTCATGAACGTTTATCAACAGTTTCATGAACGGTTTTCAATTTTGAATATGAATTATTTAAAGTCTCATCAGATAAAAGGTTTCTTATATAAAGATATGAGTCGTGATTACTTAAAAAGGGTCTAAACTGAGAAACTTTGACTTCGAAAGAAAGAGAAGTGAAATACTAAGCAAGGCGTGAAACCGAAAACTCATTGTTTTTTCCCTCGGCGTATGTTTGTTCGAATTATCTTATTTATAGACATCTAGAACAGGGATTCAGCTACAATACTGTGTTTTAGAAAGTTGTTATAGCGCGTATTTCAAGTATAAAAGCTGTACGAGAAAGCGCTTTATATTAGCAAAGACAGGCATTTCACAACATGAGTCGTGATTACCTAAAAAGGGTCTAAGGGTTTCTGAACTGAGTAACATTGACTTCGATAGAAGAAAAGTGATACAAATGTAAACGAAAAAGATGTGCATCAAAGAGGTCTTTGTCAGCTAAACCCTTTTTAAGTTATCACGAATCATATGTTTTTAATCGTATGAAAAAAAGATTAAAATTATTATTATTATTATTATTAACGATTCAGGCAAATTGTTAATTACCTAAAAAAGTCGCGAGATCAAAATTTTATCAAGGAAAATAAAACAGAAGAAAGTTAACATGTTTTATATCTAGTATCGCCTTCTGATTTTGAAGTTTTTTTTTTTCAACACTGTTTAACCGACAGTGAAGCATACTGTTGCTTATCGCTGAGATAGAACTTTTTAAATTCCAACTCGAGAGACATGGTAATTTGGAGTTTTGCACTCTCTTTTCATACTAACTATTAAGTGACTCTAAGTCTTAACTTGATAAATAACACTATCCTTTATACCAATTACCAATGTCCCTTAAAGCTCATCCCGATATAAAAATTTAAAAGCCGTTTAATTAATGGAAACTCAATACAAGAGGGAAAAACTGAGGAAGCACAAAAATCAAGAAAAAAAGAAGAAACATGATAAGACGAAGATTAAAAAAATCCAATCAGAAGAAGAAAACAAACAAGAAGGATAAAAATAAAATGAATACGAACAATGGAAATGAAATGGAAAAAAGAAAGGGAAGAAGAAGAAAGTGAATAATAATAATAATAATAATAATAATAATAATAATAATAATAATAATAATAGGAAGACGAAATTGAAGAAGTTAAAGAAAGTGAAGTTAAGAAGAGGAAATTACAATAACAATAACGTAACTCTCAACAAAGGAATATCAAAAGTGTAGAAAAACTTACCAAAGAGCATGCATGCTAAAAAGTAGAAAAATAATATCAAAGTTATCGTTTTCTTTAGAGATTCCATCTTAAGTCCTTGAAGTTTTGGTTAGCATAAACGACGAACTAATGACAGACGTTAAGTTGTGCGTTAATAATTAATGGTGATATATATATAGAATTTCATTATTACAGTGTTCCTGTCAGATTCACCGGAAACGAATCCGAAACTGAATACATAAATACTTATGTGTTTGTCCTCATTTCTGCGAAAACAAATATATCAACTATTAAATGTTGGTTATCTATTATTTTACAGATATCTTTTTATTTGTTTCACCTAATAAATTTGGGCTTTATCATCTTTATCATGGCATTTTAAATGCAAAAATATTTAACTAGATAATTTATTTATTTATTTAACTAGATAATTCTCAATATTAATTGCAACCTGCAATCGTATTAACATGAAACATATTAATGCTAAAGTTTGTTACATTATTCTGCATCTCCTTTAGTTTAAAGTACGTTCTTTTCTCGGAAACTAAAACTCTTAAAAAAACCCACCAACAAACTGAAATTATACTTTCGAAGAAGAAAATGTTATTGTCTGTTAATTCATTTAGTTTACTAGCAAAATTGACAGTTCTATATATTTTATATATCTACTCCTGTACATGCGTTGTGTAGCGCCTAGCTGCAGCGCGATCGACGAGCACCTGTCCACTAAAAGTCCCAAAAATCTACCCAAAAAATTGATAAAAAACGATAATGAAAGAAACCATCTTTCTTTCCAATGGAATAGCTAGAAGGAAATATCTTAATTTTCATCTAGGCTCTAACTAAAAGGTTTATGAACAAATATTTGATAATGTCTAAAAAAAAATTGATTTTTGCGAAAACATTAATTGTCGTTGTCAGTAAGCACCGGGTAGAACGTGGGGAGGGGGTCGGCCGATTCTATTCAAATTTTCAGCACTTTTTACCTATCGTGTAGATTACAATTGGTGGCTTAATAAAAAAATAAAATAAAATAAAATGTTTTCCTCTGATTTTTGACCCCCTCTCCGATCCTTATTTTTGCGCTATTTTGCTCTGAAGAAAAAGAAATATTTGTAGCGCAAAAATGAGGGTGGTGGTCAAAAATCGGAGGAAAATATTTTATTTCCGAATCAGGACGAATTCTGTATCAGTATTTACAGATGCCTTCACGGTAGGGATTTTGCATTGTCCACATATCGTTCTAGATCATTCAATATCAATGATTTGATTAGTTAAGGTATATTGTGGTTTATTTTTTATTTACCCCTGTTTCACAAACGTATCGAATGTCGATAATTCTTAGTTGAAACCAAGAGACACCTAAATGCGTTACTTAAATTATTGTAAAGTAAAGATATTCTAAAAAAATGTGTTTTAACAATTGAATTTTGTATAATTTATTACATTCACAATTATTATATTCTTGTGGAGTAACTTGAATTTGGCATAAGGTATCGATTCTTCATGTGTCGACTAAAACGAATTGTTTTGTCAATGTGACAACTATTAAATTAAGGACCTTAAGCATGAGGACGACAGGCGAAGCGACAACGAGTTGCCATGAACCTCAGATTGACGCACATGTGCCCTGAGTTTTCCTTTGAGGTGAATGTTGCATTTTCACAAGTTGTTGTCAACAGTGAACACGTTTTGATCGACTAAACATGAGTCAGTGCACATGTATTTTTAACAAAAATAGAGTCCACACTCGTCGTCTCTCTCCTCTCTTCTCGTGCTTAAGGTCTTTAAAACTATTGAAATAATGGCCACTGGCTGACTGGCACGTGAATAACAAAGTGTTACGTCAGCTAAAATATCATTATTCACTCCGATAAATTATTTTTTCAAACGAATGTATGTACATAAAATAGTAAAGACAGAAAGGTGACGAAACTCATAATTTCCCTTTTAGAACATATTTATTTTCGTTTAAGAAGAAGTTGTGAGTTGCGGATCATATCAAAAGCCATATTAAACTTTCATCTTAGTAAAATTACTGGCGTTGAGCTCTAGTCTATACCCATATTTGGGAAGGTGATTTGATTCTATTTACGTGAATTCCAATTTATAAGAACGCTTGTGTTATGATAACAACCAAGATATCTTTTAATTAGTAGTTATTTTGAATATAACTTAGCTAGTCTGGTTTTAGTAGGAGACCCAAAAAAACGAACAGCTACAAAAGTTTGATATGACCTCCAGTAACATTTTCGAAATTATCACATGTGTTTTTGACATTTGTACTGTCGCAATTTGTAATAATCGTCGCAATTTGTAATACCTGTCGCAATTTGTAATAAACCTGTCGCAATTTGTAATAACTGCTGTCGCAATTTGTAATAACAAAAGCTGTCGCAATTTGTAATAACTGTTGTCGCAATTTGTAATACCAAAAAGCTGTCGCAATTTGTAATAACTCTGTCGCAATTTGTAATAATAATGTCATGACTCGAAAATTGCTGTTTATATTGGAAGGAATGCATTGAGATTTTGATAAAGTCACAAGATATAAAAAGGGATATAATAATAATAATTGGAAAAACTAATAATAAGATGTTCGTGATGTCAGTTTTGCATGTCGCCGATCGCAAAGAAAAAAACAGTCAATGATGTATATATTCGAGAAAGATTGAGACAAGATAGGGCTCTCAATTTTGTGTAATGAGCCTAATAAAACACTGTGTATTAATATTAAGACTAGGTCATGGTTGGGTGAAAGAGAGATAATAGAACTAGGTTTATATAAAGAGGCCTGGAATTTTGCTTTACACTATAAAACTGAATGACTAGAACAGATGTGAATGTAATAAATCCAGATGAGATTGACTTGCATTTGACAATCTATTGTTTCTAAGTTTTTTATTTATTTATTTTTTAATTATTTTTATTTAGTGATTGCAATTCCCTTCTCGGCATAGAAAATCTCGACTCCGATTGGAATAGGACGGGGATGTGCTCGTCGAAATGTTTGAAAATGACCCCTAATAGGTACAAAAATCTATCCAAAAAGGGCGTGGTAATACATGATTTTTACCTCTAAAAGATAGAAATACAAATGAATATATAATGGTCGTAAAATCGAAACCTTGTTTTTGAACATGATCAATAAATACCTTAAATGGCACCAACTTTAATTCTGAGAGTCTGAAAACCTCCTAAAAGGAACAACGACCATCCCAACCCTCTGATATATGTATATGGGATACCCTCTACCGGGTCTAATCGAGGTGAGTGAGATGACAAAATTAAGCCGTTCAGAAATAAAAATGACTGAATACCTTTATTCTTGTTTTAGATTTTAATTAACGTTTCTATACAATGATATTGCAAACTCGGTTATGCCGTTAGACTGATTGCCTTCTAACTGAACCACGTTATCATGTTCACAACCAAGGCAGCATTGCTAAAGTTATTTTACGTTTGATAATGCAGCAGAACGTGCGATTTTTTACAGAAACAATTGAAACTACTTGCTGGCTAGTCTTAACTTTAACTTTTAAAATTTTAACAAAAAATGTATTTTTGATAGTATTTCTCTAGCTATCTACTTCTCCACCATATTCATTAGTGGTGTAATCTATCTTCTAACATGCATGAGCGTAACAGCAAAAAAAAAAAAAAAAAAAAAAAAAAAAAAAAGAACAAGAAACTAGAAGATCTGTAAAAATGACAATGCTTGTTGTGACTTCAAAAGATACAAAAAGCATGAGAATTTGGCAAATTTCATATTTTAAACCGTAAAAAAGACCAAATCGCTGATTTTTACCCCTAAAAGATACGACGTCATCCCGATCGCTTACCCTCTGAGTTCCCCCCTCACCCCTCCCTCCCTCCCCCCGATCGCTTACCCTCTGAGTTCCCCCCTCCCCCCATGTAGCATGTACCCAGCAACGGCTCTCTCTCCGTCTTGGAATCAGCAATTCACATCAACGGAATCTGGAATCCCAAACTTGGGATCAACCCTTGGAATCTTAACGGATTAGACATGGGATGAGTTGATTGATTTTGGAGAAATATGGGGACTAAGATAGCCTTACCATGGAATTAAAATAATAAAGCTTTTCAGGCTGAAGAAAAAGCATAAAAGCTTAAAAAAAAAAAAAAAAAAAAAAAAAAAAAAAAATAATAATAATAATAATAATAATAATAATAATAATAATAATAATAATAATAATATTAATAATAATAATTAATATTTATAAATTCAACTATCAGGACTGTTTCCTTGATCCGGAGTCGTCCGGATAATCGACGTTTGACTGTATTGATGACACTTAGATTGTTGAATAGAAACCATTAGGATTAAATCCATATTAATCAATGTATCTTTTTTGTCAATTATCTTTCCTAGAATATAACAGATTTCATTTTTACCACGACTCTAGGTTTCTCAGGAAAAAAACATATTGAGATATTAGTCTATATATACTATACTTACTCATTCTAGCCGTTATTACAAATTTCGACAGAGTTATTACAAATTGCGACAGCTTTTTGGTATTACAAATTGCGACAGCAGTTATTACAAATTGCGACAGCTTTTGTTATTACAAATTGCGACAGGTTTATTACAAATTGCGACAGTTATTACAAATTGCGACAGGTTTATTACAAATTGCGACAGGTATTACAAATTGCGACGATTATTACAAATTGCGACAGTACAACATTACTTTAAATTCACTACAAATTCAAGTCATTGTTTCAAACTATGAAACATAGGTTCGTCGGACTTAAAACTGAACATGTTGTATCCGGGGGAAACATGTACATTTATACCTTTCCGGGTCACATATAAAAAATTCTCGCGGGAACCCTGTGCTTTTCAGTATATGGCTCCCACAATGCACTTCGCGACAATTTCTGTAAATTTGGGACGATGTACGAAATAGCGAAGTGCAAAAGAAGAAAAAAATCGTTTCCCCTATCAAGACTCCGTCTCGGTGTAAACTAGCTTAAACTAAATATCTGCACAACCTGCTTGCTTGTTGGATTTCCTGTGCAGTTAAAACTCGTTTATAAACCTGAACGCACGCTATTTTACCACGAAAATGTCTGGGATTCAAATTTACGGCTCCCATACGAATTTCAAATTGAGTGGATACTTCATAGCTGCCTACTTGTACGGTTCGAACTTTTTGTCCATTGACCCAGAGTGAGCTTATTCCAGTCGAGACATCATAGGTGAAACCAGCAAATTTCCACGTGCCCAAAGGAATAGGATGCCTAAGATATTGCAGAAGTGCAAAATATTTGTTCATCCTTGGCCATGTTAAACGACCAAATAAATAATTTGGAGATGTAAGCCATATGTGCACACCCCAATAATTGGCATTGTATTGGAAGAGGGGACCAGGTGTCTCGGCGTTGATATACAGAAGGATGGTCATGTTGCCTTTCAGGTCAAGCAGTCCGTTAGCCTGTGAAGACAACAAACGGTATAGTTTAATTCTATTTCTTATTTGCACCGCTACATTACCATCTTTATTACGGTCGCGGCCACGACCATCGCAATTTTCATCATCAGTACCACTGATATCATCGTCATCGTCATCATCACCGCTGCCAGTCAAGATCACCGCCATCGCCATTCTTATCATCATAAACACCACTGCAATCATCGTCATCATCACCGCTGTCAATCAAGATCACTACTACCGCCATCGCCATTTTTATAAATTATTTCCATTGATTTTTATGTGTATATCGTCTTATCATCATGATCACTATCATATATTAAATCATTTTGCACTTTTTTCATACATGACCCTACAATATCTTTTGTTTCACTATTATAACAATTACTACAAAAAAGCAATATCAACATTAAGAATTATTATAACAACTGTTACAGTAAGAGCAATGAGTACTGATATTTCACATAGTTTACATGACAAGACTGCAGTCGAGTTCTCTTTACCTGATTTGGTATCTCGATGTAACTGGACTTAACACCAGCAAATTCACAATATCCTTGGACTTTGTCGTTACTCTCGTCAGTACATTCAACATTGGTGATGATTCCTGCTGGGGGTCCGCTCTGCAAAGATCTGGCTTGATGTCTGGCAGTGAGGGGATAGACAGCAACTAACTTTAGATCTAAAGACAATGAGGGAATTTTTGTTTTTAAACAAATCGTTTCAAGTGAAATTAGAGGGTGCTACGATCCCGCCATCTTGCTTATTTTTTTTCCATAATCCCGCTATAAGATTTCCATTAGGAATTCACAAAGATAATTTTTATCCCGCACATCGCTAATAATATTTCGTATATCCCGAATCCCGATCCTGAAAGTCATCGAATCTCGCTCCCGCTCGTTATTTTTATCCCACATTCCGCTCCTTTTTAGCTCCTTTCTCGAATCCCGCCGTCAAAAGAAGGCTAATCCAGTGGACCCTCAAATAAAAAACTGTATCATACAAACTCTTACCAACGTTGCAGTTTTCTCCAGCAAATCCAAACTTACAAATACATTTGAAGGTTTGAAATTCAGGCAGATATGCACAAAACGAGTTGCCAGTACAATTGCAAGAGTTCTAGAAATATAATTTGTTTGAAAGTTGTATTTAATTATGCAGATCTCCGGTTTGTATTGTATATACTACATTTTTATATAATGCCCTATTTCATTATGACGTCACATCAAAACAATCTATTGTGGCACTAAGTATTATAGTCAAAAGTAGGGAGTCAGTATGTAAAATTCAAGAAAACGTTAAACTTCCAATGAGAAGAATATATAAGTTCAATCATAATATCAAATCTGTCAAAGGAATATTCGGCCCAAAATAGGTCTGTTGTTATTGATGTAATCAAACCATGACGTTTTAGTGACATAGGGCAATTGATTGGCTGTAGATGACGTCATGGCAGCTATCTTGGATGAACATTTACAAAACTGAGGTTTCTCAATAGTCTATATTAACCGTACATACAACATGGATACCACTCGATTTTCTTTTGATTCTTAAAGGATCTGTTGCATCGAAGAATAACGGTAAAAATAATATTTATTATGGTAAGAATAAAAAAGATACAAGTTTTAAAGCGAAATGCCTGTTTTGCATGCTTGTAATGATTTTGACTCTAAACTGTTTTAGAAGTAGATGATTGTCTACAACTTTTTAGAAAATTCAATGAATTAAATTGGTGATTTAAAAAACAAACAAACAAACAAACAATAAATTATTGAATACACCAATAATTCATTGGAGTTATTTGTTAATAAGATGTATGATTAGACGTTTCGTCAGGACCTGAAATAAATTTGACATCAAAATTAAACAGGGTGGCCGTATGAAGTGAGCGGTCAAAACGCCAACAATACTAAGAAAGCGAATAGCCTAGTTGATTAGTTTATGAGAGTTTGGGAAACAAATATTTTGCATTAATCGATATAAGCAGTTTGTTGGTAACTATGTTCGCATTTAGGTTATGTTGCATTCCAATTTGTTTGATTTGTGTCCGATTTTTTCTGACGTTGATCGGTGTAAATTAGATTTTATGAATGTAAGCAAAGTACGTCATCATTTGTATTTACCTTTGCCTTCAAATATACAGCATTTGGGACGTCCATCATATCTTGGGGATGCATGACGTCATCAGAGTTACTGAGATTACACACTTTCTTCTCCAAATCATAAGCATATGAGATGCAGCGATCGTCCATGTAACAAAGTCCTGAACAGAATTCCTCCTGGTCGGTTGGGATGGATTTGTAGGTATGATGCATCAATACTTTAGGGCTGTCGAGACCAACAAAGGCCATCTTCTTGCAATCCTGTGAATAAACTAAAGAGCAAAAAGTTATAGACAAAAACCCTTCAGCTGATATTATACCCCGAGAGGGGGGATTACCCCCTTCAGATCTGGGTTGGGGTGTTCCGCTGGGATCCTGTAGGGATTACCCTGTTTATAACAAAAAATACCTAACTTCTGTACTCTGTTTATGATAAATGATTGAAATGTATAGCTGGGGTAGGATATATTTCACAAATTCCAAGTCTTTTTTTAAAGTCAACGATCTTATTCCTGCCGATTTCCTTAAAGCAAAATAATTCCTCTCATTTTCTGGGCCCTGAGTATGACAGGAAATTTTGATTAAATCGGAAATAGAGTACAAAATTGTTTATGACACCAAAATCCCTCTAAAGCTGTTGGTCCATACAGTATTCCAGTCTTTGCGTTAAAACTGATAAAAAATATAATTTCCATGCCGTTACTATCAATTTTCAACTTTTTAGTCCCAGATCAGTTAAAGGTGGCCACTGTTATCCCAGTATTTAAAAAAGGATCAAAATTGATCTTAGACAATTACAGACCAATTTCCTTGTTATCTATATTCAATCCAATACTAGAAAAGCTTATGTACAAAAGGCTCATAAGCTTTATTAATGAACATAACCTACTCTATGAAAAACAGCTAGGCTTTAGAAATCAGCACTCGGCAGAAATGGCAATACTTCTTATAACGGACAAAATTCAAAGAGCCATAGATAGTGGAATGTTTGCAGCAGGGTTTTTTTTGGACTTAAGCAAAGCTTTTGACACCGTGAACCATGAGATATTGTTGCAAAAACTAGAATTTTACGGCATAAGAGGTATAGCAAGGAATTGGTTTAAATCGTACTTGTCTAATAGGAAACAATGTGTTAGCATAGGAAATATTAAATCAAACCTCTTAGAAATTACTTGTGGAATACCACAAGGATCAATTCTAGGACCACTTTTGTTCTTATTATATATCAATGACTTTCCGAACTCATCAAAGACGCATGATTTCCATATCTTTGCAGACGATTCAAATCTATTCTATGCTGGCAAAATCCTACTAGACTTAGAAAGAGTAATCAATAACGAACTTATGTCAGTTCACACTTGGCTTTGTGTGAACAAGCTTGTCTTGAATATAGACAAATCAAATATAGTGATATTTCATCCCCCCCAGAAAAAACTACATTATAATTTAAATATTATGGTTAATGGACAACCACTCAGTAAAGTTACAAACACTAAATACCTTGGTGTCCTCATAGACTCCCACCTTAATTGGAAAGAACAGCTTACATATTTAGCCAAAAAAATAAAACGCAATATTGATGCTCTTTCCAAACTAAGACACCTAATAAGCTCAAAAATACTAACAAATCTCTACTACTCTCTTGTATATCCTTTCCTCATATATGATATCATAGCCTGGGGCAATACCTATCCAACCACAACTAAGCCTCTTTTTATTTTACAAAAGAAAGTCATAAGAATCTTAGCACATTCAAAATATGATGATCATACAGATCCTCTTTTTAAAGCTACAAATATAGCTTATGCTATTTACAGCTGACATGTACCAATAAATCTGGTAAATGTGAAAATTGTCAAAATATTATTTTAACTTAAAGGTACAAATAAGGATTGACTTGACTTGACTTGACTTGGTCGAAAAACCATACCCTATTCTGCGATCATCCCCGTATAGTCGATATAGGGTAGTACCCCCCGGGTATTATACGGGCAAACTTGTAGCAATAATTTTATTACTCAGCTCACGACCTGCGCTAGTATATATTTCACAAATATTCAAGTCATTTATTAAAGTTAACGATGTTATTCCTGCACTGCACTACACTGCACTGCACTGCACTACATTACATTACATTACATTGCATTGCATTGCATTGCATTGTATTGCATTGCATTTCATTGCATTGCATTGCATTGCATTGCATTGCATTGCATTGCATTGCATTGCATTGCATTGTATTGCATTGCATTGCATTGCATTGCATTGCATTGTATTGCATTGCATTGCATTGCATTGCATTGCAATACATTAAATTGAAAATGATAAATCTATATGAAACTGCCCAGTTTCAAATTCCATGTATACATGTATTTTGTCAAAAAATTGCCTTGCACTGCGCGCAATACTGCGTATGTTTCACGATTTGTATTTTTAGGACTTTTATTATTTAATCTAGTCAAATTGTTTTTCGTCAATTTCTTCAAGATAATATATTTTTTATACATCTGTTTATATTTTTTGAATATAATAAAGTGCGTATAATAAAAACAAAACATGAATTTTACTCTTAAAAGACAAATTACTGTGTTATTATTTCCTTTCGTGACGGTTTTTGAGCTTTTATCTTTACGTTCGCATGTCACCAAAATGCATGAAAGTCATATTGCACGAAAACGAAGTCGGTGACCTCCTTTTTTAATTATATTTTCTGGAAGCGTTTCTCAAAATTGTTTTTTAGGGGAATTTAAAAGAATGGCCTCGGACGGTTTTTTCCACGGAACTCTAAGTTAACGTTTGAACAACTTCCTCTAGTCATAAAATAAACAACTACCCTGCATGTCTGAGGTTTCTAACTCTCTCAAAAAATCCACTGCTCGCAGGAAGCACAACGACAAAAGACGCAAGCAGAAAGAAGGCAAAATATGAAAAAAGTGATGAAGAATATAATTAACAAATTTTCAACAATTTCACAGAAAGAAAATTCAAAGAAGTTAATTTAAGGTAAATCTTAAATCAAGAATATTTTCAATTATATTTGATCAACTAACGACCTAAGTACCGTTTTTCTGACGACCAAAGTATCGTTTTTCGCGGAGATTCCATTTCGAGTTAGTTCTCTTGCTTTAGCTGATATTGCCAACCACAACACGGAAAAACTTGGCTAGTTATCTGATGAATTATTAATTTTATTATCATATCACCTTTTTGTAATTAAACTGAACAATTTAGAAAACGATGGTAAAATTTGATATCTAACTAAAACTCTTCGTTACTCTTGATTGCTTACATTTTGAAAATTGTTGTTTTTAGAGCTTTTCATTTGGATTAGATCTAGATTAATGACATTAATATTATTGAGTAGAACACGACGTTCTTAAACTTTTAAATGCCGCCTTAGAATTAAAAACCAAGTGCATGACTGAAGTATTTTGTAAGCTTAGACTATTTCAAACGAATGTTTACTTAAAAAAGAAAGAGTCGATCGCTAGTGTTCAATAATATCAATATTCTACAGTATAGATGTGTACGTTCAAACTGTTTTATCAAAAGCATTTACATTCGAATGAACTATTAACTATTGAGTTATCCTATTAAACTGTACTTTGCGAATAAACACGTTCACAGTACAACTTATCTGTCCGCTACGAAATATGAAAAGAAGGAATTCGGAAAAAAATAAAATCACGAGTAAAGCTGAAGAGAAGAAATATATATACAATGCGAAAGAAGGCAAGAATGAAAAAAAAAGAATAGCAAGTAAAAAAACGGAATCATAAAGTGAAAAATAATGAGAAAAAAAAGGAAGAGGAAGAAAATTAAGAAGCAAAACAAGAACATGAAGAAGAAAAATAAATAAATTATACTAACAATTGATAATAAAACAATGAACAAAATATTCACTAACCAAAGAGCATTTGCGCAAATAAATATGACATCGATGACAAAAACATCCGTATTCGTTGAGATTCCATCTTTAACTACTTTTTGCATTTGAGGAAGTAACAAAATGAAAGAAGTTTAGTCAGGTGTAAATTATTAATAGGGTAAATTTCAAAATTAGTTTCTATCGATATTGTTCTAGTCACGAAAAATCTTTCCGAAGTACATATTTCTCCTCATTTCAGAAAAAAATATCTTGATCAAAAAGCTATAAAAAAGCATCCTTTTTCTTTGCGTCACTGTCTTTATGAACTATTTTTTGCATTAGAGTAAAACTTCAACATGAAAGAAATGAAGCCAGGTGTAAATTACTAATAGGATAATTTTCAAAATTAATTCATATATATATCAAGATTGTTCCGTTGATGAAGTTTTTCGAGTTTTTGTGCACATTTCTTGCGTAAAATGTTGTCGCATGCATAAAGATTAGAAGACTTCAATCGATCTTCTTAATCACTCACTCATTCATTTAACCATTTGAATTGCTCATTTTTTATTATATTATTTTCTTTTGATGGTTGTTTGAATAGATTAATTCATTTGTTTGCTATTTCATCTATAGTCATTTTTGATTAATTCTGCATTGATCAACAATTTTAATAAAAGATAGTGAATAAATGAATGAATGAATGAATGAATGAGCATTCCATTGTCTATAACAATCCTATTTATAAATCGGAGCTCCGCTGTTAGGTTTACCTAATTTTTATATTATAGAATTTTGAGGAATCACTTGCTACCAAAAACCTCCCTAACAATGTTCACCTCTTCCTAGCTATGTTTAACTGTCCCTGGATATGATCTCAGCTATGGTCACCTTTCCATAGTTATAATTAACTGTCTCTAGCTATGATCAACTGTCTCTAGTTACGATCAACTGTCCCCAGCTATGATTACCTATCCGTAGCTATGATTAACTATCCCTAGCTATGATTACCTATCCCTAGCTATGATTACCTATCCCTAGCTATGATTACCTGTCCCTTGCTATGATCACCTATCACTAGCTATGATTACCTGTCATTAGCTATGATAACCTATCCCTTGCTATGATCACCTATCCCTAGCTATGATTACCTGCCCCTAGCTATGATTACCTATCCGTAGCTATGATTAACTATCCCTAGCTATGATTGCCTATCCCTAGCTATGATTACCTATCCCTAGCTATGATTACCTATCCCTAGCTATGAATACCTATCCCTAGCTATGATTACATATCCCTTGCTATGATCACCTATCACTAGCTATGATTACCTGTCATTAGCTATGATAACCTATCCCTTGCTATGATCACCTATCCCTAGCTATGATTACCTGCCCCTAGCTATGATTACCTATTCCTTGCATGATTACCTGTCCCTAGCTATGATCAACTGTCCCTAGCTATGATTACCTATCCCTAGCTAGCTATGATTAGCTCTCCCTTGCTATGATTACCTATCCCTTACTATGATCACCTATTGCTATCTATGATAACCTGTCCCTAGCTATATATAATTACCTGTCCCAAGCGATGATAACCTGTCCTTAGCTATGACTACCTACCTACTTGCCTGCCCGCCCGCCTTACCGCCTAATTATTTTCCTGCTTTCCTGCTGTCTCGCCTGTCCGCAATAAGCATTACATAATCATAAAACGTAAGTTTAAGTTTATTGATACCAAGTACATTACATGTGTTTCGAGATTCCAGTGACGTGTATATAGAAAACTAACTGTATTGTTAACCTCCAATCAACCTCATGCTTGTATAACTGGATTACATACTATAAATATTAAAAATTGTAAAGTGCATTGAGACATTATGCGCTATATAATCACTGTATTACATTACATTGAACTAAACCTAATCAAAGGCAGGTCACTAGATTACAAATATATTTTACATAAGTCAAATAAATAATAGAATTGGTCAATAAACCTCTCTAATTTTATCAATTAATAATATATATACAATTATGGAATAAAATAAAAAATGATTGTAAAAGAAGAATTGAGATTACAGTAAAACCCCTCTATACCAGACCCTTAATATACCGAAATTCTCTTTAAACCGAACTTTTTTTGTTCCAGAATTCAACTTTTTCCAATATGTCTCGTAAAATAAACCTCAGTAAACCGGAACCCCCTCCAAACCGGACATTTTCTTTGGTCCCAGTACTGTCCGGAATAGAGGTGTTCCACTGTATGTATTTTGTTTGACATGCAGTACATATATAATATAGTGGTCAGAAATTCATTTTCAAGTGCTTTTAGTTGATTTACGGCGTTATCATTGTCAAAACAGGACCTATCACTGTGAAGCATAGAAAAAAGTGCATTTAACTTAAACTAAATATCTGCACAACCTTCTTGCTTGTTGGATTTCCTGTGCGGTTAAAACTCGTTTATAAACCTGAACGCACGCTATTTTGCCACCAAAATGTCTTTGTTTAAAGTTTGTCGCTCCCAAGCGAATTTCAAACTGCGTAGCCATCTCAAATATGCCTACATTACGAGTTTGAACTTTTTGTCCATCGATCCAAAGTGAATTTATTCCAGTTGATGCATCATAGGTAAATCCACCAAATTTCCACTCACCCAGGGGAATTGCATTCTGTAGATTTGCTAAACTAGCCAAATTACTTCTTTTCATTAAACGTACGAAAAAATAATTTGGAGCGAGAAGGAATAAGTGCACACCCCAAGCATTTGAATTGTATTGGAAGAGAGGACCGTCTTTCTCAGCGTTGATATAGAGAAGGATGGTCATACTGTTTTTCAAGTCTAGTCTTCCATTCAGCTGTGGAAGAAAAACGTTAAATTTAAAGTAATAAAAAACCAACAAAACATTCTTATAAATTAGAGAAGATTAGAATTGTCTAGACAAAATATTTTAATGTTAGATATAATAAATATAAATTATTTTATGGAAAGTGCGACTTACGAGTTCTTTGCATAAGAATTTACGATATAAATAACTTGTAAATAAAACATATAAAACGCATATAAAACGCTTTCCATGCTAGCTATAATTTGTTTACTACATGAGGGGGGTGGACTCCTGGGATAAATGATCGGGGATGTTCGTCGGAATTTTTCAAAAATACCCCTAAAAGATACTAGACGTTTTTTAAAAGGGCTTGGCATCTCAATTTTTTTATCTCTAAAAGATACCAAAAACATGAGTTTTCATGCTTATCAACCCCTAAAAGATACCAAAAAGTGAGGATTTGTCAAATCTCATATTTTAAACCCTAAAGAGACCAAATTGTTGATAGTTTACCCGAACGTTTACCACCGGCTATTTCTCAGATGTAAAAGTTCGTCTCTCCAGGACTCATCATTTTTTGTGGCAATTTTGCTCATCGTATAAAATTAAAAGACACATTTTATTTCTCCCTACCTGATTTGGTATCTCGATGTAACTGGATTTAACACCAGCAAACTGGCAATATCCTTGGACTTTGTCGTTACTCTCGTCAGTACATTCAACATTGCTAATGTTTCCTGCTGGGGGTCCGCTCTGCAAAGATCTGGCTTGATGACTGGCCGTTAGGGGATAGACAGCAACCAGTTCTAGATCTGTAGAAAAGATTAAAATAGTAATCAAAAACAAAGAAGATAGTTGTATTTTGTTGTCACTGCAAAATATTGTAATGTGAAAAAACGTACCCTTGTCGCAGTTGTCTCCAGCAAATCCAAACTTGCAAATACATTTGAAGGTTTTAAATTCATGTAGATATGCACAAAATGAGTTACCTTTACAATTGCAGGCGGTCTAGACAACCAAGCACAAACAAAATATAAATTAATGACGAAACGAGTTAGTTCTTTATTAGAGTGTTTGCAATATATCCCTGAAATATCATCGAAGGATTTAGTGTCAAAATAGTTCAGTTAATAACTATCAGTCATTATCACTGAACAAGCTTTATTAATGACATTTAACACTATAGAAACTCCAAATATCGACAGGAGAATTGAAACATGAACAATAGCTAAAGGAAGTTAGTAGCATTGAAGCTGTCATTACCAGAATCCTGGACAAGTACATAAAAAAAGAGGAACAACGTGAAGACGAAGAAACGGATAAGCTTACGAACGAGAGTAACACGGAGAAAGAAAGGATTACAGGACTAAGTGATATTCCAGTAGAAACGACCAATCGTAGAACCATTTTGGAAAACGTAAAAGCCACGAAATCAATTCTGCATCTGCTAAACCATATGAATAAGTTAGATGCAAGATTCTATAATTATCTCTGTCCTTTTTGTGGAAACCTGCTAAAATGAATTACCGAAACGAAAGGTTCTAGTTCGAATTTAATGGCGATAGTATAGTTACGAAACAATTCACAAAGTAATTTGCAATGGCGGAGTATACAATAAAGAATCTTCAGTTAAGTAATGAAATGAATAAGGCCTACACCGGGTCCTTAAATCGCCGTAATTTTCGGGGACTTCAAGCAATATAAGGCAATTTTAAGCTATCTTTGCCGATTTAAGCAATATCAACTCCGAAGAAGCCCAACATATAGGGCGATTTAGGGCTATTCTAGTCGATTTAGGACTATTTAAGGCGATTTAAGGGACTATATTTTAGGAGGTTTTTCTCCCCAACTGCTGAAAATAAAATGCTGCCATTCAAAATCATTCATATTGTCATCTAAAACGTTTTTTTTGATGTTTTTGAGTGTCAACCTCAAGTAAATATTTTGCGATCTTAGGCGATTTAAGGCGATTTTAGGGACCAGAGTAGGCCTAGAATAAAACTATTGTTGTTGTCTCATTTCTCTTGTGTATTTGTAGTTTCCAGCATAGTTAATATTGTAAATATATATTAACTATGTTTTCAGTGTATTGATATGGACAATATTCTTATTGAATGATAGTGACCAACTGGTATTAATTAATTACTAGATATCCACTTAAAAGTTTGATGATATTTCACTGACATCTTGCAAGCGCTCTACAGAGCTTCATTTATTACATGAGGCTAAGCGAGTCCCGTGTGTGTGTGTGTGTGGGGGGGGGGGGGGGGTGGGGTTTGTGAAGCCACGCCCTTTTGAAAAACGCCCGGTATCTTTTAGGGGTATTTTTGAAAAATTCCGACGAGCATCCCCGATCGTTTATCCACGGAGAGGGGACTATAATCCCCCACACCTCCCCACCCCAAGAGAAAGTAATAATTAGAGCCCAGTCATCTCGCATTTCCTTACGACACAGGAAACCAGCTTCTGCATCCAAGGCGGTTATATTTTGTGGGTATTATGACACGTCGCATCTAATTGGAAAACTTTACAAACCGGAAAATCACAAAACAAATATTTGTATAAACTCATGCATTAATATCTTTTAACAATATTTTGTAGGGGGGGCAGTCCCCCCAAATATTTTGATGATGTATTAAAATATATCAGTTTTTTCCCTAAAATGGAGGAGGCACTGGCCCTCCTGGACCCTCCCTTGAAATCGCCCCTGAGCTATTGCGTTTAATACCTCTGCTCTAAGATATTTAGTATTTGGGACGTCCATCATATCTTGAGGATGCATGACATCATCAGAGTTACTGAGATTACACACTTTCTTCTCCAAATCATAAGCATATGAGATGCAGCGATCGTCCATGTAACAAAGTCCTGAACAGAATTCCTCCTGGTCGGTTGGGATGGATTTGTAGGTATGATGAACCAATGCTTTTGTGTTGTCAAGACCAACAAATGTCATCTTTTTGCAATCCTGTGCACTCACTACAACCAAAAGATAAAACCAAGAGAGATTTTAAGGAAGAACTGAATGAATAAATATACAAATATTTTAATGAACAAACAAACTAACACATGAAGGCAAAAATAAATTAGCGAATAGATTGAATTAATGAGCATACTAACAAAAATTAATAATGAAAAAATATATATTCATTATAAGACACATTACAAGGGTAAAAAAAATTAAATAAGAAGATGAACGATAACTAGAACAAAATCAAAATCAAAAACATCAATAACAAAATCAACATCAAAAAGAAGAAAAAAAGTGGAAGAAGCAAACCAACAAAAAGCAATCAAGAAGGAAAAAAAGAATCTGATACTAACATAAGAACAAGAAAAAGAAAAAGAAATTAGAAGAGAACAACAAAGAACAAAAATCTCAAGAAAAAAGAGAAACAGAAGTAAAAAAACTGAGAACACAAAGTTCAAATTGATATAAAACTGGGAGACACCGATGTGAATGCGACTGCACCGAACACTTACCAAACAATATAAATAGATGAACGAATATCACCAAACAAATAGCTTTTCCATGGTAAGAATCCATCGTAAGTTCTCTAAGTTGAAATCATTGACCTACAAAACTCGCCAGAAGTTCAAGTTGTTAATTATTCAACATTTCAGTTTGACATATAATTCGAATCACAAAACACTTTCGATTCTGAACCACATGACGTTTCTCTTGGTAATTATTTGTCATTGTGTACGAGAACAATAGTTGATGATATGCTCTTTATTGCATTCTTTGGAGATCATAATCTTTTGGACGTTAATTCACTTTTATAACACTTTCTAAACATACCTATTTCAAAAACGGTTGTCAGAGGAAAATAAGAGCATGCCAAGCAAAACCAATTAAGAATGGGCAAAAGTTTCTAATTATTCTTTATGTTAATATATTGCTGCAATTCAAGTACAAAACAAAACCATCTGTCACCCATGGGCCTTTGATGAAGTCAGCATTATTGAGTTGTTTTTATAGCTGCTTACTTTTCACTTTAATATTCATAATTCCTTACGCATTTCTCAGACTTCGACACTAACATAGTTAAGACCTCTGTGCTTATTATATTAATTTATTCTTGCGTTAAATGAGATATTTGTTCTACCATTGATTAACAAAACTAGCAGGCAACGTTTCGTTGCCATCACGATTCTAGATTAAGATTAGGCTAGTATGCTAATAGGTAACACCTTGAAGTTGCTGTCGATGTTAGTAGTTGGGTGTCAGTTTCTTTGTGTTTGGTATATTGATGAGCTTTGTTGCCCGGGGGGAGGGGGAATCCGGGGATAAACGATCGGGGATGCTCGTCGGAATTTTTCAAAAATACCCCTAAAAGATACCTGACGTTTTCCAAAAAAAAATCATCTCTAAAAGATACTAAAATCAGCAATTTCAGTGCTATTCAACACCATAAAGATACCAAATCGCTGATTTTTATCCCTAAAAGATACGACGCGGAGCATCCCCAACCACTTACCATCGGAGTCCCCCCCGGGCTTTGTTGTACCACCGCTTTTTTAGTTCAGAAGAAAATGAAAACAACAGTTGAGGGTTTTAAAACAGATTTAATTTACATATACTTGATCTGATCAATGCCAGAAATTAAATCACGGTAGTAATGGTGGTAATCTAATAACATTTGCCACTTCAAATTCGGCTCGTTTGTTCTACTCAAAATTAGGCCATTTAAAAAATAACATTTTCTTGTTTGCTAATGCCAGTTGTCAGTACAGAGCATAAAATATCCTTGTTTGTCAGTTGTCAGTGGTATTTTTGGCCATTTATCAGTTGTCAGTTAACCCTGTTTCTACCCTAAGAAATGATTTACCAATTATTTAAGAAAATCAAACGTGAAATTTACAACCGAACATATCAAGCTTTCCCCTTAAGAATGTTGTCGTTTTCTATCAAACCTCACGTATTCCCTTATAAGGATGGTACCCACCACATATAAAAGCGATTTTTTTATTGAAAGCATGCACAACATGTCAGCCATTTTGGTTTTTGGCCAAAAAGAAACTTTTGAACCTAAATCAGGAACCCAGTGTATTGTGACTCCCAGATATCGGGGGGCGGGGATACTCGTTGTACCTTTTAGGGTTCAAACTCGGAGATATTTTACCTTTTAGGGTCTTTCGGAGGTTTTCACATTCTCAGAATTAAAGTTGGTACCTTTTAGGATATTCACGGATATTAAAACCAAGGTCGCGATTTTACGACCATTACATACAATTGTTCGTATTTGCTACCTTTTAGGTGTAAAAATCATGTATTGCCACGCCATTCTGGATAGAACTTTGGTACCTTTTAGGGGTCATTTTCAAAAATTCTGACAATCATCCCCTCCCTATTCCAATCAGGGTCCCCACCAGCCCGAGAGTGAAGGCCTCATGAGAGTGTACGTAAAAGACATTTACTTCATTTTGATTAAAAAAAAAAAATGTTTCATTGTTTTTTTTTATCAAATCGACAACATGGACCAATTAGATCGACTAATTACCCCATAGCTTTATAAGTAAATTAATGGTAGAACATTGCCAGAAATCTCTGTTCTCTAACTCTGTAACTCAGCTTTAATAATGACCCTCGTTTTTAAAATGGGCTTTATCCTGGGACTTACAGATTTCAAACGGAAAATTGGAAAACAAAACTTCATAAAAACTAATATTATTTGGTCTTTCTTTCATCTGTAGGAGGGTATTGTATTACAGGGGCGGTTGTACGAAATCTGAATAATTAAAACTATCCACTGGACAAATGTTATTGTGGTTGTTGACTCGAAAGTTTTACACTATTTCAACAACCACACACACAATACACATATTTCTCCATTGTAATTATGTAAATGATAAATTTCTCTATTATTATTAACTTATTCTTGTATTTATATATATGTATTTTGTCAATCTTGTGTGTGAATAAACTTGAACTTGAACTTGAACTTATCCACCCTATAGAATGTCTTTAGAATTTATCTGCTGGATAGGAATTTATGCGGTGGATAGCGCTATCGTACCACCGACCCCTGGTTTGAGAATCTTTAAATGAATTTCAATACACTGTAAAAAGATGCCTGGTTAAATCAACCATTTCAAATGGTTAATTCCACCAATATATTTAATTTTAGTTACCACTATTTTCATAACTACGCGCCCGTCTACATAAATACAGTCGTTCGAAAAGTAGTCCATTCTGTTCCGTCAATCAAACACTTTTTGTCTAGACATTAGAAACAGTTGGATGAAAACAAACGCACCGTGTTCAATGGTCTTAGTTTAAAGTACAAACCATCTATTTTTTAGGCCTTTTCTTCTGCTAATTTGAGACCACTACGTAAAAACACTACAAACAAATTTAGATATCTATATTGCAGTTTATATAGACTGATTCCATAAGTCGGCCCCAGTTCGCTCTCTGTTGAAAAGTTTTTCGCTCTCGGTGTCCGGCTTATCAAATTTACTATGTCAAACTGATCCGCATTCTGAAAAATAGGAATGGACCAATTGTAGCGCTTGTTATATTCTTCACAGAACATTGACCAATCACAGGTAACGTACTAGCTTGAAATATCTGGAAAATGACTTCCGTTGAGTCTCCAACTCAACTGTGATGTCGCAATTTTGCCGAAAAGTTATTCTCCGTAACGATCAAGAAATAACAGTTTGCTGTATTGAAGAGGCACCAAGAAAACGTAATTCGAGAGACTGCTAATTTGGAGATAACCGAAGCAAACAATTTAAAAATGTGAGTGAATTGTTTTGAAAAAAAAAAAAAAAAAAAAAAAGAGATTCACAATGATTTGCCCATCGGAATGCGAAGTTACAAATTTAATATTACTAGTTGAAGGCGCTTGTTCTTGAAACCTTCGCATTTCCCTAAAGTTCCTTGATTGTTAAGAAGCAATGCTAGTATATATTCTTAACCTCTCCCGTAATTTAAGTAATTTTTGTGTGGATTTAATTTGGAGAGCATGGTATTGTGTGAGTTTGTAACAACCGATCCCTGTGTTGGTACGTTGATTTGAACATTTATTATTATTATTATTTATTATCATTTGTTATTTAACTCTTTCAACTCCTTTATGACTTTGTAATTTGTGTTTTTATTGTTGAATTAAGCCAATAAAGTGAGTAAAACACTTCGTAAATTTATTTTATTTTGTCGTAATTTAACTGCGTCATATTGAAATCTACAACGGTGCGCCATATGTCTGGTTTTCATTTGCACACTTTTATATAGTAAATTTGAAGAAATTTGAAGTCGGACCCGTGAGCGAAAAACCGTTCTGCAGAGAGCGAACTGGGACCGACTTATGGAATCAGTCTAGTGTTTATATTGATAGAATTTCCTAACTGTTTTTACGCGCACACTGTCTGGACACAGTGTGCTTGTTTGACGGAACAAATTTGTCAAACTGGACAAATGAACTTGATGAGTCGGGCGCGTAGTTATGGAAATGGTGGTAACATGCTCAACTAAAATAAATTGGTTGTAATAATCTAAAGTTACGTTTGTACAGTGGCATGAATGAACGAGCGATGAGAGCGCTGACCTTTCACCAATGTGACCCCGGTAAGCCAAGGTGATATGTCAAGTGAGTTTGTTTGTTGTGTTGTTTCTCTCTCATGCCACGAGGGCTTTTCTCCCTCATCAAAAATCAATATGTATGCAAAGATGTGTGTAAAATGATTAATGTAGAGGTATTGAGTGTGAGGGTCCATCTCAAGAATAACTACTATACGGATGAAATGTGTAATTTTTTTATATTTATTTTATATGTATGTACAGTGTTCAGGGTACATAGTGCGTCATATTTAAATCCTTCTCTTCTAGTCCTTGTGGGTTTTCTCAACAAAGAAGAGCTGTAGTATATATCATATAGATATATAGTAATTATAAGTCTTTTATATAACTACACAATATATAATACAAAATATACCATATCAAAGAACTGTTGTCTTTCGCGCGATGTCCCTGTGCTTTTCAGTATTTGGCTTCCAGGATGCATTCAGACCATATACAAAATGGCTACCTGTTCTGTAGTGCTTTCACTACAATTCCTGTAAGTTGTGGGGCGATTTGAAAGTCAAGAAAAACACCAACAAGCGTTCAAACGAACTTCCAAATAAGGTAAGCTATTACAAATATGGACATGAAGCGATGGCTGTGCGAAGGACAACATTTTTTAGGCAATATTTTTGATATGATATTAATTCTGATTAAAAGTATAATAATGCAATAGATGCCCCTTATATGACGTCAAAGCAGTCCCGTCTGGAGGACAAAACAAAAGTTTTTGCTCTCTTGGGAGCTGGAATCCATTGTTTTGTGCTCCAGGTTGTGCTGTATTCCAACGAACTGCAAGGAGTCTATTGAAAGCATTTCGCTAATACTACTATAAACTCTGAATATTTTGTTCTAAGCTTACATATTTGCTTAAGGTAATTCCGTAGAAATAAAACAATAGACATGGAAATACCTTGAAACTTTCCACAATAGCATTCTTTGAGTTGCTTATTTCAAAAATGAAATTAGAAAATAGGATCCCCGAACTCGTTTTCTCGCGAGAATTTTTCGAAAAGTACTATATTTTGGGAGTAAAATTCGAAATTTGAAAATAATTAATTACTGGTCCATAAATATTTCTAGACATACACAATTCTCTTAATTTTGCTATTTTCTCATAAAGATATAAGTGGATATAAAATCATGTGATTATTTGATCAGAGACTTTTTTCTAACCAAAATTGCTAAATTTCGAGAAAGTAAAGTAAAGTGTTCGAAGGAAGTGGAAGTGCGTATTCAAGACACATTCCTTAAAATATCTCAAAAACTAGACATGGACGTTTATTGACAATTAGATATGTGAGAGAAAACATAGTTCTTCAAAAAATAAGAAAACAAAAAAGATAGGTGCCGGAGTTCGTTTTCGTGCTATCGCCGTCTAAAGATCTCAAATGTGTGAAAATCTATACATTACCGGGAGAGGACAGGGTCGAGCTACAGAATTATCGCGTTTTCTCGCTTGAAAATGTCTGAATTGTCCGGATTTTTTCTTTAAAGCACTTTTCAAACGTAATCTGACTAGAATCCACGATAAAATTCATAATAACAAAAATTTTGAAACGTGCGCAGAACTGTGCGCAGTGCAAAACTACGGAATTACTTTAACCGAGTTTAAATTGCGTTGACAGTCACCCGTCGCCAGAGTTATTGATAAAATATAATGTTCACGAGCCAAAGTCTAAAAAAATCTAACCCTAGTTGAAAATTAAAGATTACAATGAAACAATGTTTGTAATTTGTTGTTGAAGTTTCTTATTAATTATTCATGGCTAATTTGCACCTATTTTGATTGAAGGTCTAGCACGGGAGTGGGGAATGTCTCTATTTTTTTAGGAACTATCACAAAATCAAATGTTAAATATTTTCTAAATATTCAAAATGGACGTAATTGAAAAAAGACTGATGAACAAGGGCTGTTTGTGTACACGGCTTATAGCAGCAACAAAAGTAGGAGTGTGCAACATTAATATCACTAAATAGTGCTATTTTGTAGTAATTCTATTTTTGTTTTGATAAATTAGTGCTTTTGACTACTAAATAGTAACAACTGTTGCACACATTTAGTGTTTGCAACTAGTTACTAAAGTACGACACTGCAAACTGCGCATTACAGCAGTGGCGGCGGAACAGTAACAGCCATGGGAAGGCACTATAATCCACCACCCCTCCCATACCCAAAATATTTTGTGGGGGGCCCGTGCCCCCCCGGCCCCCCGGTTCCGCCGCACCTGATTACAGTGGTTAGACAGGTGATCTGTGACCACATATGACGCTTTCTTGGATCTGCGTTACTATGGCAACTTAAATCGAGAAAAAGAGTAAAAATAAATGATTTTTTATACAGTTTACAAAAATTGATAAGTTTGTGGAAAATCTACTGAGCTGTTCAAAAGTTATACAAAGTCAAACTTGGCACAATAAGCCCTCTTCTCCCTTCGTGTCGCCGAACCTCCCCCTCTTCGTGTCTGCAAGCCTGGCAGGTTGATAGCAGGCTTATGATAAATACCTGCACAACCTCATTGCTTCTTGGATTTGCTGCGCGGTTAAAGCCAGTTTGTAAACCTGTACGCACGCTATTTTACCACGAAAATATCTCTGATCAAAGTTTGTGGCTCCCAAACGGACTTCATACTGCGTGGCTATGTTATGACTGCCTATGTTGCGAGTTTGAATTATTTGGCCATCAACCCAAAGTGAATTTTTCCCCGTTTGCGCGTTATAGGTGAATCCACAAAATTTCCACTCACTCAGAGGAATAGGGGGTTCAAAATTAGGTAAAAGACCACCATTTCTTTTCACTAAACGTGCATAAAGTTTGTCTGGATGAGACAAAAATATAACTAAACCACCCCAGCTATTAGCATTATACTGGAAGAGAGGACCATTTAGCTCTGCGTTGATATAGAAAAGAATTGTCATGCTGTCTTTTAAGTCAAGAAAACCATTTGCCTGTGGACGTAAAATGGTGATGATAGGTTATTATAAGTTCTACTTTCTGATTTTTTCCCAAATGCCCTAATAGTTCACTATCGATATTCTGGTTGAGCAGCCATGCACAAAACAATTGAAGACGAGGCTCTGCAGAAACAAAAAATATCATTAGGAATATTCATTGTTTCCCCGGAGACTCGTCTTCAATTGTTTGTGCATGGCTGCTCAACCAGAATATCGAAAGTGAGCTATTCACTCTATGATGTCACATCCAGAAAAAGTTTCAACAAACTATTGTTTAATTATATAAGCGCAAAGGAATCCGATCATGGTAATAGGACGGGGTCAAAACAAAAATTGTTCAAAAATCCTTATTAATCAGGAAAAAATAACTTTCATTGCCTTCACAATTTTTTCCAGCACCAATAATCATTATTATAGCCACTACCGTCATAATAATCGCTATCAATATTACTGTCAGCAACACCGTCATCATCATCATCACCATCATCATCATTTTCATCACCGACACCACCATTGACGTCATCAGCATTGCCATCAACATCATGGCCACTACTCAAAATGGCAAATGCTCTAACAACGCTTATTTAATTTTGAATCACGTAGAAACATCTTATCGATGACCAGGTAAACACAACCCTCAGGCATCTTTACCTGATTTGGTATCTCGATGTAACTGGATTTAACACAAGCAAATTCGCAATATCCTTGGACTTTGTCGTTACTCTCGTCAGTACATTCAACATTGCTGATGATTCCTGCTGGGGGTCCACTCTGCAAAGATCTGGCTTGATGTCTGGCAGTGAGGGGATAGACAGCAACTAACTTTAGATCTAAAGAGAAGATTAAGAATCGAAGAAGTCAGGTAGTAGTGTTGTGAATCTAGAGATAATAATGATGATGGTCGGATGCTGATGATGATATAATTTGATCCTGTTAATGATCAAATGATGATGATGGTAATGTCGATGATATGATGATGATGATTGGATGATGATGATGATTTAACTTGCTCAACAATCAAATAATGATAATGATGTTACTGATCGGATCAATGATTTTGATGGTGCTTCTGTTGGTGATGATGGTGAAAATGAGAAATTATGTACAAAAAGAGATATACAATATACATTTTAGGATTTAGCTATATCTAGTCTAAGCAGGTGAAAATTACAAATAGTACAGAATTAATTTAATTTTGAAGCTGTTAGTTGTTAATAACAAATAAATTAAATTCATATATAACGCGAGAATTTTGTTTTGTGAAAGTGAAATGCTTGACAGTGAAAAATGTTAGAAAATTGTAATTATCTTCGAAAATATACATAATTGTTATAACTATATCAACAGTTCATGTAAATTGCAAAGCAGAAGACATAAGAACTAAAGCTAGAGATGAAAAGTGATTTTGATAGCAATGGAATGGAACTGGTGCTTTACAGTCAAAAGACCATTGTTCCCACCAAAAGTTCTTTGTTGATTTCATTATTTGAAAATTCGATTTTATTATGCTATTGGAATATTCAATAGGCGATCTGCATTATGGCGTCATATACTACAACTACCAGAAATCTACGACCAAGTTATACGATGCGAAAGTTAGCAATTTTTTTGTATTTTTACATGGTTGTCCGAATGACGAAAATGACGTCCATGTACCCAACATGCGCATTGTGCAATATCCGGTTTACTTTTCTTTCCGGTTTTTATAATTTTATGAAAACCGGAAGAAAAGTAAACCGGATATCGCACAATACGCATGTTAGGTACCTGTATGGACGTCATTTCCGTCATTCGGACGACCATGTAAAGATACAAAAAAATAGCTAACTTTCGCACCGAATAACTTGGTCGTATTTTATCAAATATCTTAAAGTGCACCTAAACACTACGAGTTTTTTTGTTTAATCCATTCTTTAGAACATTTTAAACATTCTATGAAACTTTGAACGTTTTTGGAAAAATATTTATGTTATTTTTTTAACAAAAAAGACGAAAAATACGCCTCGTACCCAGTCTCTTTTTGGGTGTTTCTACGATGTGTGACGTCATCCCAGGCCAAGCTACGTTGCCTGGTAGCAGAACTACAGTAAACATTCTAGCAACAAGCAACAATAGTGCATATATAACTCTAAATTTGTGACGTCTAAACAGAATATTTTATATTTTTTGCAGTTCAGCGAGTTTGTCAAAGTGACCAGATTGTTTGTTGGCCTGGGATGACGTCACAGACAAATCACGGCCATGGCACAATAAAAAGGCTAATTTATCAAACTTTGACAGGCCATAAAAAAATCGCTTTTTAATGAAAATGAAAAATTTTTTCACAGAAGCAATTTTAGCGACAAAAATTTTTAATTCACAAGTTTTCGTGATAGTGTTTAGGGGCACTTTAAGATATACCTCATTCGAAAGCTGACAGTGAGTAAAATTAACTACATAACTTTCATTAAAAGGGTCAGTTATAACCACTTTAAGAATTTGAATATGAAAGAGAACTTGCAAAGAATGCTGGTAGACGTATTAAAATGACGCCATAATGCACATCACCTATTTTAAAATCGACACCTAAAACATTCGAAACAAGAAGTCATCGTTTCAGACAGAAAAAAAACTTTGAAATTATTATCCGTAGAAACTGTTACTGAACTTTTTCTTAACAAAAGAGAGACGTTTTGTATATTTTATCGATTTTCTTAGAAATACGTTATTTTGAATTTTTGTAGAACTGTTTTCAAATTTGATTATTGTAATCGAATAATCAATCCAATATTCGATTAACATAATCAATAATGAAATTTTAGAGGGTACGCTTCAGTTGTCAGCCTTGGATGGGGTTTTGGGGAATTTCGCATCAAGACTATTTTTTCGGGTATTTCAAGTATAATCAAGCAGTGAGCAATCATATTGGGTATTTTTCATATTTTTTCATATTAATAAATTCAGGTATCTTTTCTTAGCTCAGAACCCATCAATTTTAATATTTGTAAATTTCGGGGTAAAATACTGTGTGTTCAGGTATCTCTACATACACCCCATCCAAGCCTGAGGTGCATGTAAACCAATCAGCTTTCAGTGTTAATATAAAAATTAGGTAAACCTAATAGCGGAGCTCCGATTTAATGAAATGAATTATTCATTCAATCATTCATTCATTCATTCATTCATTCATCACTACCAATTACATGTATCAAAATTGTTGATCAATCAATTTATCAATCAAAAATGACTATATATAAAAAAGCAAACAAATAAATGAATAAATGAATGAATAAATCCATTTCATTAATCATGAACAGAAATTTTAAAAAATGAGAAGGGAAAATTTTCTCTCTTTTTTTCTTTTTTTTTTTTTTTGCTGTTTTTCTTTTCATGATCAAATAATCAAATAATCCATTCAAATTTCAAATCTTTATGGATGCGAGAACATTTAATCATACGCAAGAAATATGCACAAAAATGCAAAAAAATATTCGACCGTATTTTGTTAGTAACAGTCAACTGCCTTCCTTTATATTAAAATACTGTGTGTCCAGGTATCTCTACATACCCACCATCCAAGCCTGAGGTGCATGTAAACCAATCATCTTTCAGTGTTATTAAGTGACCCATACAATTATAACTATGTAGATGAGCTATTGACGACTAGAGTGCACGCACTAAACGTGTGTAACGGTTGTCACTATTTAGTAGTAAATAGCACTAATTAAACAAAAGAATACAATATAATTAGCATAAAATAGCACTATTTAGTGGTATTTATTTTGAACACTTTTAGTGCGTGCACTCTATAAAAACTGATATTTCATAAACAAAATAAAAGTAGACAATGGATAAATAAACTAATGAATAAATAAATAAAAAGTACCATACAACGTCTTACCCGTGTCACAGTTGACTCCAGCAAATCCAATCTTGCAAATACATTTGAAGGTTTGAAATTCAGGCAAATATGCACAAAACGAGTTGCCAGTACAATTACAAGAGTTCTAGAAGAAGAACAAGAACAAGAACAAGAACGAGAACGAGAACGAGAACGAGAACGAGAACGAGAACGAGAACGAGAACGAGAACGAGAACGAGAACGAGAACGAGAACGAGTAGTACCAGAAGAAGAAGAAGAAGAAGAAGAAGAAGAAAAATAAACTGGTCAGCATTGAGAAAACAGCTACAATTTTGAGCTACAACCCACGAATAAAAGCAAATCCCAAATTTGTTATAATCTAGCAGTATTTTGGATTATTAGTTATGCCATGTCGCCAATTCTCTTAGGCAAAATATTTTTTCACTCTGACGTCTAGTCTTTCTAATTTTGTTGTTGTACTCAGGCTCAACTGACATTAACTTTCAAATACCTCTGCTTTTAAAAATTTAGTATTTGGGACGTCCATCATATCTTGGGGATGCATGACGTCATCAGAGTTACTGAGATTACACACTTTCTTCTCCAAATCATAAGCATATGAGATGCAGCGATCATCCATGTAGCAAAGGGCTGAACAGAATTCTTCCTGGTCGGTTGGGATGGATTTGTAAGAATGATGCATCAAAACTTTATTGTTGTCGAGTTCCACGAAACTAATCTTTTTGCAATCTTGTGCAGTCACTACAACCCAAAGAGTAAACCAAGAGAGTCTTTAGGGGCGGATCCAGGATTGTTTTCAGGAGGGGGTGCATTATCTTCAGGAGGGGCCGCACTACCCAGTAAACAATAAATACTGAGGTTTAGGGCCACTGCCTATAGTTTCGAGACGCTCGACCATACCAAATTCAAATGACTGTAGCTGGCACAAAAACCAACCCACAGTGTTGAGTATTTGCCCAGTTACTATAGAAAGGTTCACGTTTTTAATGATGTATTTTTTGTTTACATAAGTGTTACCATAAGTGTCTTCTTCCCAAAGTTATCGCAACACTAACAAACAATTATGAATTTTAGGGGTTAAAAAGAGTCGTCTCTAATAACTCAAAATCGGCTTGATACAATTTTTTCTAACTTCGTATACTTTGAGGCAATTACTTGAAAAATACCCTCATGGGTGTGGTTTTAAAAGTTTAGATCGAAAAGCGCGTAAAATGAGCAAAACGTAAACCTTATGACACCATTGTTCCGTTGCCATGGTAACACTTATGTAAACAAAAAATACATCATTAAAAACTTGAACCTTTCTATAGTAACTGGGCAAATACTCAAAACTGTGGGTTGGTTTTTGTGCCAGCTACAGTCATTTGAATTTGGTATGGTCGAGCGTCTCGAAACTATAGGCAGTGGCCTTAATATTGTAGAAAAACTTTTGTTTAAAAAAGGACTCGAAATACGTTCAGGAGGGAGTTTGCACCCCCTGCGTTCCTCCCCTAGATCCGCCACTGGATTTTAGGGAAGAACTGAAGGAATAAATATACAAATATATGAATGAACCAACGAACTAACACATGAAGGCACAAATAAATTAGCGAATAGATTAAATAAATGAGCATACTAGCAAAAAAAAAAAAAAAAAAATAAATAAATAAATAAAAAAAATAAATAAAAAATAAAATAATAATAATAATAATAATAATAATAATAATAATAATAATGATGATGATGATGATGATGATGATAATAATAATAATAATAATAATAATAACAATAATAATAATAATAATAATAATAATAATAATGCAAAAAGAAAGTAGTTTAATTACGTACAAAATTACCAGTGGCGAGTATTTTCCAATATAATTAGTTACTCCGTTCGATATATAATAACATGATATGTCCAATTTTTTATTCGCCCACCGGTGCATATCTAATACATATAAATAAAAAAAAACAACAAATAATTGAATTTATGAATGAATGAATGAATCCATTTAAACAAACATCAAAAGAAATAGCATTGGAAAAAATAAGAAATTCAAATGAATGAGTTAGTGATTAAAACGAGTGAGGGATAATTAATCAAATCATGGATTGAAATATTAAAATGTTTATACATGCGACAACATTTTACTATATACAGGAAATATGCACAAAAATGAGAAAAATATTCGACTGTATTTTGGTAGTAACAGTCGATTGGCTTTCCGTTTTGTTGTAATTATTTATCCATGGAAAAAATCGTACTTGTCAAATAAAATTGATAGACATTCTTTTATCCAATGAGAACACTGATATGACTTTTTCAAGTTAATTGTAAACAGATCCATATCCCTGCACGCTTTTCACTTTGAAAAAATAAAAATCGACAAAAAATTAACTTTTTGGATGAAATGTATATCAAATAAGTTATTGGTTGTCTAGCTATCTAACTCAGCTGTGAATATTTACTCATCACTTGTAAATAATGCTTGAATTTTCCAAAATCACAGTCGTACATATATATATTTTTTGGTATTTGCCCAAATACTAAGGGTCCTTCCCTTATGAACAACTTCTGAAATTTCAAATTCGACGAGTAAACTGCCGAATACCTCTACAAGCGTTTTATTTCAATTGAATAACAAATCAAAGAATTACAAAAATCAAATAAACAAAAATCAAATAAACAAAAAATACACTTATAACAGATCTCAGCGATTGAGAATAATGTAACAAAGGAACGTAATTTGCAGGAATTATTGCAAAATGCTTTCATAAGGATAGTAAAAATGAAATTATTTAAAGGATGAGCAGCAAAAATGATGGTTGTTTCAACCAATTTCAAAATGCTATTTTAACCATTTTCAATTGATTGTTTTTCAACCGATTTAATTGGTTGTTTAAACCAAAATAAAACTGGTTACCTCAGTTGCATTTTTTTAACCAATTTTTTTATTGGTTGTTTCAACCAGGCCCTTTTTACAGTGAAGTTCCCATCAAAATAAGCTTGCACGTGTTTTTAGAATTTTTAAAGTAAACAAGTACTTTCTCTGCTACTAAAACGTTTCAACGGAACGGCGTGGCAGAACTTCGTCTAATGGCCAACTCGTGTCGCTCGACCATTGTGCTAAATTTGCCTTTTCCATCCACTTGAACCGGTAGGTTTTACTTTGTTGACAAACATGTATTGCTTGAAAATATATTTTTGTTGTTTGTAGTTGATAAGTCTCCAATGTTCCTAAAGCTCTTCATGTTATCATTAAGCTAGCTTGTATTGCTGAGAAATTAATGTGAATAAACAGAGTGAAAGTATATGTTTATTTTTCTCCTCGACATTGTTCATGCTGCTATTCTGCAAATGTCTGTTTTTTTGTGTTTTTGATTTTTTTTATCCACTTCTGTTCGTCGATCTTTAACTTTTAAAAGTAGATTAGTCGATAAACGCCGCAAAGAATCCAACCTCAGTTTTATCAATTCGCAGACTTGTCAAATAAACTCATCTAGTTGTTCAGGCTGATCAAGTTTTCACTTTCTTGACGGGAACATTTACGTTGTAATATCTTCATCTTCATATCGATTTGTTTGAGTAAATGTCTGAGCAACTCCTGCTACTAATGATATAGTTTTTTTTTAAGAGTTTCTCGTGTGTTCGCACGCGTACCTAAATTTTCTCAATTTTCGCGCCAAGCTGCGATGGGCACGTACGTACGTACGTACGTATTACGGACGCGCGGGCTTCCTGTGTCGGTCGACAAAAACTCGGCTCGATGGTTTACCATATTTTCTTAATTATGGTGCTCCGCTATAATTAGTTACTCAGTTCCATATAATAACACGATATGTCCAATTTCTTATTCACCTATTGGTGCATATCTAATACATGTATATTAAACATTTTAATCGCTTTGGGATCAACTGTGACTAAGGTTAAACATCACTAAACAGCATAAAGCAGTTTTATATATATTTTTATTTATATGTTTTAATATTGGTAAGTAAAACAAAAAAAATGCAAACAAATGAAGCATACGACATTCCTAAGAGAAGACGAAGAAGAAGTGAAAGAAGGAAAAAACAAAACAAAGATGAAAGAGGAGAGGGAGGAGAACATAGACATATTTCATTTAGTACTTTAAAGTACTTTGAGGTACTTTTTTCATATTTTTTTTAAATAGTAATATTTAAACATATTTAAAAGTACATGCTATCCTCAATAACCATACAAAGTTAAGTTATAGCAATATATATAAATTTTCTTACATAAACATGTTACGCGTATATGTATGTAAAAACGTTAGTCTACAACAAGAACTAAAATAATAAAAAGAATGAAAATTAAATATTAAAATCGCAGACACTTACCAAATGTAGCAAATAGATTGATGGTTAGGACCATAAATATTGTTTTTCTCACCAAATCCATCGTGAGTTCACGAAGTTGATGGTTTAAAACAAAATGACAAAATGTTTAATTTATTAATGTTAAAATTGTAAGCAATGACATCATTTCATATTGTTCCAATTACTAAACACTAGGCTTAACTACATAAATATTTATGGTTTTGCTGCTTTAAAAGAATAAATAATATTTGTGTTTTATTTTATTTTATTTTATTTCATTTTTCTTTTCCGTTAAGCTTCGAAGACTCCAAAAACTTAATTATAGATAAAGACATTTACTTTATTTTGATTTTGAAAAAAAGAGTGTTTCATGGTTATCTTTTCTCAAATCGCGGATAACATACCGTATGCATCTGGAGACAATATGAGCCAATTAAGCACGACTGATAACCCTTCATTGCTGCAAAAGTACTTTAATGATAGAACATTGCCAGAAATCGCTTTTCCTCAACTCTCTAACTCAGCCTAATGAAGTTTATTTCTAAAATGGACTTCATTCTGGACCTTGAACATTTAAACAGGAAAATCGGAAAACAAAACAAATATTGTTAGGTCTTTCTTTGTGCTGTAGGAGGGTATTGTATTCTGATTTTAAAATATTTACATTAATTTCAATATATTGTACGTAGTGCGCCATCTTCAAAGCCTTTTCTGTGTCTTTGTGGGCTTGGTGGGTTGCCTCACGATAGAAGGGCTGTATGATTTATCATATATATTCTTTCTTTATTTTCAGTTAGCATCTTTCATCACGTACAATTTTTGATTATGTGCAATGAGGTTCTAAATTAAATCATTTGTTACATATCCTGGTAAAATTCAGACTCACTGTAGAAATCTAAGGAAAAAACTAACGTCAGCCTACCAAAATGTAGGACCGAACGTTATAAAAACAGTTTTGTTCCGGGAATGTGTTTTTATGAAAATAAAAATAAATAAGCTATACATGCGAATTCTTCTTATTATCTTTCAATTTTGTAAATAAATGTAAATTTACTTTTATTCTTATATTCTTTTTAAAACTTGTAATTCAACTTTGTGGTGCGATATGTGTTTTTTTAAATAATTTTTAATTATTATTATTATTATTATTATTATTATTATTATTATTATTATTATTATTATTATTATTATAATAGTCTTTATTAAATAACTACTCACAACAGAAGGTGAGTGTTTACAAAACATTCAACAGCAATTATTAAAAATATAACAATGTAACTGAAGGTATTCTGTTAAGACTAGTAAAAACTTCAAATAGTTTTTCTACTTTTACATATTTTGTTTGATGCAAACTTTCAGAGACAATCACTCTTCGCCAGAGTCATTATTGATAAAATATAATTTTCATCATCCAAAGACTAAAAAATCTCTAATGAAAACAAAAGATTAACTACGATCAAACAATGTTTGTAACTTGTTTGTCGAAGTTCCTTATTAATCATGGATTCAGGTGCAACTATCACAGGAAAAAAATCGTGATTCCCAGAATGGGTTTATTTTGGGTTATGGTTGGGAAAATGCTACAAAATCCAACATTGGGTTCAAAATTGGGATTCCCAAAATGGGTTTATTTTGGGTTATTGTTGGGAAAATGCAACAAAAACCAAAAAAAAAAAAAAAAAAAAACATTCTGGGAATCACAATTTTTTTCCTGTGTATTATGATTCTAGCTCTATCACGGGAGTGGGGAAAGTCTCTATATTTTTAGGAACTATCACAAAATTGTGAACATTTTTAAAATATTCAAAAGGGACGTCATCAGTAATTGACATAGGTGTTTTTTTTATGAATTTACAGTTTTGTTTTGAAATTTTATGTAGGAGTATTATAATAATTTGTGCACTTCTTTTTTTCTATATATACATGGCGTATAATATATAGTTTGTTTTGTAATTTATATTTAAATTTTGCTATATAACTTAACTTTAGTCGGTTTCACTAATATCATTAAACAAATTTGATAATGAGGTCTGTACGACCTCCAAACGTCGTAAGTTTCCGTCTTTATCGTTCATTCTACTCATTGTTGTATATATTTTTCCTCAAATGTCTAATAGACAAGATTTATTTTTACAACACGAGATAATAAAACATTCATATTCCTAAAGCACCGGTTTGATAAAAATAAGCGATGTAATTCTTCATAGCTTATATATAGTGAATCTTGTAAAAAAAAATAAGTTGCTTTCAACAATGATCTATGAAGGATAGTGTGCAAATATACATATCAACAAATTGTTGTCTTTCGCGCGGGGTCCCTGTACTTTTCGGTATCTGGCTCCCAGAATGCATTTAGACCATATGCAAAATAAATAGCAGCATGTTCGGAAGTGTTTTCACTACAATTCCTGTAAGTTTGGGACGATTTAAGGTTACAGGAATGGTTCACGGGGTCCTTTCGTAAAAAAATCGCCAGCGCGTCGGAGTTTTCGCTATTTCAATAAATTATATATTATTTTAAAGCTGAATAACTGAAGAATATGACTGTTGTGTTTTTATTTCGAAACCGTAAAAAGATCACGAGTTTTAGCACTCAGAATGAAAAGTGAGAGCTTTTGTTTGAGAAAGTAACCCAAGAATACGTTCGATCGGATTACTTTGAAATGTGTACAATATCAATCATCACATACGTGGCTACAAAAACGTGTGAGCGGTTTTTAATATTTTACTTGGTTAAAAAATAATCAGCAGTTGAATTTTGCAGTCGATTTTTTTTCGTGAAATCTGATACTAATCATCACACGTTATTGTTTTTAATGAGTTGAGTGAGCTGTAGGAAAATCTTCAACGTATTTGGTTGAAATCCAGAGCCAGGTTACTTTTTAGAACCTCGATGATCAGAGAAAAACACAAGCCGAGAAATCGCCCTCTAATGTTGTGTATACATCAAATCTCATCTGTCATGATCTGTCAAGAGAGGTCAGATAAGGCCGAGAACAGACCAATCAGAAACGTGGCTCGTAAGCTGTGTTTGGAAATGGTCTTGATTTCGAGGGAAATCCACGAATCAAACCATGACCCTTATCGCTTTCAGCGAGTGCTTTCAAATCATCTTCTTTGAACTTCATGATCGAAACCACTGATCTTCGTTTCTTCTTTATGGAAGACCAAGGGCTGTTTTTTTGTCGCTTGGACATCTCAGAAATGGACTAAAGCTTTTGGCTAATTGTAGATATAAAGTAATATTTTCGTATTTTTCGTTTGTATTTTTCGCTTCAACTGAACAATGAACAAGCGTGGTCTAGTTGTTTGTATATTTCGCGATATCTCCCGGATGACTATTTTGCCGCGAAATGCACCGCAGGGAATGTCACGCAATAAAGGATTAAGACACCTTTTTATTTTTATTTACTTATATGAATATACGTTTTTCTCTAATATCTTGATAACGAAAAATGTTTTCAGAAATATTTTTTTTTGCATTCGAAAGATTGTTCTTTAAATATAGCGTTCCATTAATAAAAAAAAATGTGAAAAATTTTCGATCTGAACCCTTCCTGTAACCTTAAGGCTTTAAAAGTCAAGAAAAACACCAAAAAAAGGTTCAAACATATATACTTCCAAATAAGGTAAGCTATTCCAAATATGGATATGAAACGATGACTGTGCGAAGGACAACTTTTTAAGGCAATTATTTGATATCAAAGGAATGCAGGCGCTCTCACCATTTGACCATCTATGTCACCTCGTGGTATGGTGTGGTAATTCAAATCGAGTGAAAGGTGTCAATGGCTCTAAGGCGGTGTTTACATGGAAATAGGAAGATCCCAGCACTAGCATCTTTCTAGTAAGCGAAAGAGTTTTTTGTTTAGTTTACTTGTGGGAGGAACGAAGCGAAAAAAATCCTCACACTCACAATGCAGGAATCTCAATACAGATATTCCTTGGCCCCAGTAGGCGAGCTATCTCTACTTTTTCGTTTACATGTGTATAGCTAGGGTCAGAAACAACCTTAGTTCTAGAATCTTCCATTCTCAAACTCATTAATGATTCATAGCTTTTTTAACCAGTAGCATCTGCATATTTGAGTCACGTGCAAAGTTTGGATACCGCTAACACTGCTTTAAAGTTATGAATTTTAAATGATAGTTTGAGAAGTTAGATAAAAAACTCGTGCTTCGCGTTTCATCACGGGACCCAAACACCTCAAAGGTGCTAAAAGCACTCGGCCTACGGCCTCGTGCTTTCATCACCTTCTCGGTATTTGGATCCCGTGATGAAACACTCGCACTCGTATTTGATCTATTACTTCTTTCAGACAGGATGATTCTAGTACTAGGAAGATCCCAGTATCCAAACGAATCTATAGATCTCCATGTATACGCAATGGAGTAAATGTATGCAGATAAAAGAAAACGTCCGCTAGGAAGATTCTTATGCTAGGATCTTCCTAGTCTCATCATGTAAACACTTCCTAAATATACTGACACACTTTCAAACCCTGTTTTATTTAAACGTTTTTATAGCTAATCTCTAGGCTATGTATACACTGTAAAAACTGTCTGGTTAAGACAACCAATTAAATCCTGTTAAATAATGCATCTGAGAGAACAAGCTGCATTTTGGTTAAAAATATCTTTGGTTAAAACAAACAATTATCTGTGGTTTCAATCAAAATCAATAAATAGGTTGATGTAAAACATTTGTTGTAATAACCACTAAATTTAGATTATTATAACCAATCTTTCTTTAACCATTTGAAATGGTTATAATTTTTTGGGGGGCTGTTTTAACCAGGGATATTTTACAGAGTACTTATGCTAATAGCAAACACATTTTTCCTAGCGTGGACATGGCAGGCTGAGAAATGCTTTTGATTTGTGGCTTGGGGATGTTAGAAAAGCTTTGATTTCCTCTTTAAAGTGTTTTTTTTTTTGGTTGAAAATGTGAAACTCTAGAATTTGAGACATGCGCAAAACTATGCGCAGTGCAACACTACGAAGCACCTTAAGCAATTGCTTGAAAAAAGGATAAAAATATAGCATAGCCTAACTGAACAATTAAACAAATTCAATGCACTATAATTTCCAGGGGTGTTTATTCATTACTACCTTTATAGATATTTCGAATTAAGTTACATGATTTTTCGAAATCTAAAATATATTGAACTGTGCTTCTAAATGTTTTTGCTCACTACCCAAACCAACAATTATCTATAAGTTTAACTATGGTTCTCAAACTCATTAATAATTCATAGCTTTTTTAACCAGTAGCATCTGCATATTTGAGTCACGTGCAAAGTTTGGATACCGCGATCCAACATCGTCATGCAAATTAGATCCAACGTCCTAGGATTTGGATAATTTTAAATGATAGTTTGAGAAGTTAGATCAAAAACTCGTGCTTCGTGTTTCATCACGGGACCCAAACACCTCAAAGGTGCTAAAAGCACTCGACCTACGTGATGAAACACTCGCACTCGTATTTGATCTATTACTTCTAAGTCGTCGAAGGACTCTGCCAAGGCCGACTTGAAAATTGCTTATAACTGACACTGAGGTTTTGTAAGGTTTCAGATAAATATGAATTACATTATATCGAGTTATGCAGGGAAATTTGTTATTAGCTTGAACAATTTATCAAGGGCTAATTTTGCTACCCTAGTTTTTTAACACTTTTATCAGGTGTTTTTTTGTAATTCTTTTAAAGGCGAAAGAAAGAAAGAAGATCAAATCAAATCACAAGTCTATCATGGGACCTATGCTTCATTATGTCGCAAATTATAACTATCAACGAGGCTCGACTGCTTAGTATTTTTTTTGAAAATTGCTCATGTCCCATGACCAAAAATTTGCCGAAGGTGTATCTGTGATTTGCTTATGCTAAATATCTGCACAACCTTCTTGCTTCTTGGATTTCCTGTGCAGTTAAAACTCGTTTATAAACCTGAACGCATGCTATTTTACCACGAAAATGTCTGTTGTCAAAATTTGTAGCTCCCAAACGAATTTCATACTGCGTGGCTATTTCATGTAAGCTAACGTTCTGGGATTGAACTACTTGGCCATCGACCCAAAGAACATTTACACCAGTCGAGGCATCATAGGTGAAACCACCAAATTTCCACTCACCCAGCGGAATAGGGTGCCTGAGCCATGGTAAATGATCATTGATCTGATGTCGTTTTGTTAAACGGCCGAAAAAAGTGTTTTGATGTACAAGGAATATGTGTAAACCCCAATGATTAGCACTGTACTGGAAAAGAGGACCATTCGCCTCGGCGTTGATATAAAGAAGGATTGTCAGGCTGTCTTTCAAGTCAAGAGTTCCGTTCACCTGTGAACGTAAGACGATGATTTTCAGGAAATCTATATTGACATAGTCCCTACTCACTGGCTCAATTATCAGTAGCTTATAGCCTGCTTTCCATATAATCTCTCACGATCTCCGGATCGCTGAAAATGATGTCAGCGATCGTCAGCGATTATATGGAAACCCTCTTTAACGATCGAGTGATCGTCAGTGATTGCGATCGCTGAGATAAAAAAAGTTCTATCTTAGCGATCGTGAGCAACCGTTAGGGATCGTCAGCGATTATATGGAAACACATTTCAGCAAACGAGCGTCGAACTTAAAGTACACCATATCGCATCTGTTAGCAGTGTTAGTCATATGAACTTACTTTGTTTATGCTAGAATCGATAAGAAATCCTGCATCACAGGCAATAAATATAGCAATGAATATGAAAAAGACGCTTTTATTCTGTCGTTGTCATATTTTGCTTTGATTGGTGTTCGTTTTATCATAGCGTTACTCTCCGTCGCTTTGTCGTTGTTGAGATGAAACAGCATAGAATAAGACGGAAAATTAAATGTCACTGCCACTGCCACTGCCACTGCCACACAACCCACCAACACCAGCACTACCACCACTACCATCATTATCACCACCACCACCACCACACAACCCACAGTTTCTTACCTTATTTGGTATCTCGATGTAACTGGACTTAACACCAGCAAACTTGCAATATCCTTGGACTTTGTCGTTACTCTCGTCAGTACATTCAACATTGCTGATGTTTCCTGCTGGGGGTCCGCTATGCAAAGATTTGGCTTGATGACTGCCAGTGAGGGGATAGACAGCAACCATGTCTAGATCTAAAAACAATAAAAATTACAGCGGTCGTCAAATGATATACGAAGGTATCTTAAAGGGTTATTAACGGAGAGCGATGTCTTGACAGTACGGACCGAGCGTGGCGAGGTCCGTGCATAAAAGACCTCGAACTGATATTTTCCCGTACAGACCGATCAAACGAGGTTAATAAATCTTTTATTATATAGCCCTTTTTCTTTTTAGATGCGCCGAAAAAAACGGTGGAAAACATGAACTTCCGGTATCGCGCGAATATCGATTAGTGTAATGTAATTATCGCTCGTTTCAAACTGGCACAACAAATGGAAAGCAAACTGGCAAATACCGTGTTTATTACAGCAGAAAACTGCTTTTCAGTATATAAAGAACTTTAAAAATAGTTCAGAAATATTTAAGATAAGTTTAGAAAATGTTTCCAAGACGCTTATTCAAACAATTGTGACTCATTGATTGTATGTAGAACAAAACTAAACAACGAGTTAGTCAAGGTCAAGCGACCAGCTTTGTGTTCATCCTCATCGGCGCTTTCGATGACAATCCTACGATGTTTTCCTACTTGGATGGTCACTGAATCATTGAAAATCTAAAAGCTGCATTCTGAGATGTTGTGGACGCCAGAAAAGAAAGCTGAGACGTATGAAATGTTTGTCATCCGATGACGTTTTTATACGAGACACGAACAGACGTGCTATCGACTGTTCGGCACTACCTTCCTGTGCTTGGGATGATCTGAAAAAAATTGGTTACAGAATTGGCTGAACTGGTAGACAAAGGCATCAGCTCCTTGGATACAAGAGTCATAGATATAGCTCTTTAATTTAGTGTTGCTCGCCAGCTATTTTGCAGGACTCTCGGTTGATTCACGGCCACTCAACTAAGCCACAACGTGACTGACATTTTTAGTTTGTATACCTTCTTCAAGCTCCTGTGGATGCAAAATTCGCTTGGAGAATGTCCTCCTCGCCACTCATAGTCTTAGGTGTTTTTTTTATTGTATTTGATATTGATATTTTCAGTTCAGAAATGTCAAATTTCTCGCCGTGAAAAAAAAAAAAAAAAAAAAAAATAAATAAATAAATAAATAAATAAATAAATAAATAAATAAATAAATAAATAAATAAATAAATAAATAAATAAATAAATAAATAAATAAATAAATAAATAAATAAATAAATAAATAAATAAATAAATAAATAAATAAATAAATAAATAAATAAATAAATAAATAAATAAATAAATAAATAAATAAATAAATAAATAAATAAATAAATAAATAAATAAATAAATAAATAAATAAATAAATAAATAAATAAATAAATAAATAAATAAATAAATAAATAAATAAATAAATAATTAAAATAAATAAATAAACAAAGTCGCGAAGTTGATATGAGATCCGGACCAATTGCCATGGTAATCTGTCCGAGATGGGAAAATCTCAGACCGCAAATCAGCCAATCAGAGCGCGCGTAGAGTCTAAGCCATATAACAACGGTATATATTGGTGGTCGGATATTTTGAATAATTTCCTCTGTATTTTTTATAATACTGTCTGGTTTTCATATAAAAAATGATGCAGTGATCGTCAGCAATTATGTGGAAAAACTTTCCACGATTGCTCAATCGATGATTAGTGTTTCTATATATTTGCTGAAGATCGCTAACAGCGATCGTGAACGATTATATGGAAAGAAGCCTCTTGATTTTTTATGAACAATAAAATTAGCATTTAAGAGCTATTTTTCATAAACAGAAGCAAAGATGTAGCATGCAGACAGTTACCCTTTTCACAATTGTTTCCAGAAAATCCAATCTTGCAAATACATTTGAAGGCTTGAAATTCAGGCAGGTATGCACAAAAGAAGTTCCCCATACATTTGCAAGAGTTCTGAACAAATAAGCAAACTTGGTTAATAGATTGTCGTATATGATTGAGTTATTTTCTTTAAAGTGCACGTAAACACTTTGAGTTTTTAATTTTAATACATTATTTAGAACATTTTAAACATTCTATGAAACTTTGAACGTTTTTTGGAAAAATATTCATGCTATTTTTTAACAAAAAAGACGAAAAATACGCCTCGTACCCTGTCTCCTTTAGGTGTGTCTACGATGATGTGTGACGTCATCCCAGGCCAAGCTACGTTGCCTGGTAGCAGAACTACAGTAAACATTCTAGCAACAATAGTGCATAACTCTAAATTTGTGTGTGAAGAAAGGTACACAAATTTCTTGCTCTTGAAATGTCAATATCGTGAATTAAAAATAGCGATTCGTGGGGATGATCAACAAGTCATGTTCGCAGACTAGTTCGACCTTCGGTTGGTGTATGGATGTTTATCATATAAGCACATTAACTTGTATTAATTAATTTGAACATTTTTAGTGTAAAAAATATGAACTCGTATTTTTACTTAGTGCTCATTTTGTTGTTTGATTTTTCAGATTTCTTAGAAGCGTATCATAGAGAGAGTTTACTCGTCTCATCCATGGTTACCTCGGCCACAAGCAGAGGATCCCACCTCCAGCATGTGCATATTCATGCATAAGAGAAACCTTTCAGACAGTCGATGAAAAAAATTGCAGTGGCTTTGAAATGGATCTTGAATCCATAGTACAAACATATAAATGTTGTCTGCTAAGGGACTGAGCATTAGATTTTTGAGAAGGGAGGGGGGTGGGGGCGGGGGGCAAATAACAATAAAATATCGAGCAAAGCCATAAACAGAGAAAAAAAATATTGTGCACGGCATATGTGCCAATAGAAAATATCGTGCAGGGAAGAAGAAAATATCCTGAAAAAAATTGCTCAACCCCCCCTCAAATATCTAATGGTCCGTCCCTAATTCCACTGAATTGTGAAATGATAATATAATACTTGTGTTGTATGTAGAAACTCATTAGTTCATGGGAAAAGTATATCAACTCTGTTTTATTGTAATAACACATTTTAATGTGCAATATAAAACTTTAAACTAGTGACCTAAGTAATTGAACTATACAGAATGTGTTTGGGGCGCTTGCTGTAAGCAGGAATGAAATTTTATTAGAAAAATCTACATATAAGTAAATTTTCCAGAAAGTGTTTAGGGGCACTTTAATATTTACACCTAATGATGTCTGTTACAAGGCGAGTTATTCATTGCTCATCAGTCTGATATCCAATCCAATCCAATCCAATCCAATCCAATCCAATCCAATCCAATCCAATCCAATCCAATCAGATCCAATCCAATCCAATCCAATCCAATCCAATCCAATCCAATCCAATCCAATCCAATCCAATCCAATCCAATCCAATCCAATCCAATCCAATCCAATCCAATCCAATCCAATCCAATCCAATCCAATCCAATCCAATCCAATCCAATCCAATCCAATCCAATCCAATCCAATCCAATCCAATCCAATCCAATCCAATCCATGGCCACACAATTTATATATATAATATAAGAATTCCAACGATGGCAAAATATATTTTCTTCGGGACCGGACCTTAAAATGCCTCACCTGCATTTCAAGGGTTTGGTTTCTGCACACTTCTGTAATTTTTGTGGATTTCGAATTTAGGATTTTTTTTAAATGGGACAAAATATCCATGATATTTTAAATACCTCTGCTTTTAGATATTTATTACTTGGTACGTCCACCATATCTTGAGGATGCATGACGTCATCAGAGTTACTGAGATTACACACTTTCTTCTCCAAATCATAAGCACGTGAGATGCAACGATCGTCCATGTAACAAAGTCCTGAACAGAATTCTTCCTGGTCGGTTGGGATGGATTTGTAGGTATGATGGATCAATACTTTAGGGCTGTCGAGACTAACAAAGGTCATCTTCTTGCAATCCTGTGAACTCACTACATGGAAAAAAATATCAGAGAACCAATAAGTGATTGAATGAGTGTATTCATCAACAATCAGCTAGTAACCAGGATTTCTTAAAAGATCTCAAACTTCTAGCTCTACAAGTGCTGCAGTTCTAATATTATACTTTCTTGATCATTCATTACTTGTGATTGAAACAGCTGGACAATATAAAATTATGTAAAGACAGTTTTAGATATATTTTTCTCGCACTTGTCGAACTGTGCATAAATGCCACATTTCTGCGATTTTTTTGCCGATTTTCTCGTTAAATTATCTTTTATACCAGATTCTGATGAAAGCATCTTGGTAGCAGAAAAGATTCAAAGACGTAAGAAAATAGAATGATTACCATAACGGTCCTAAATTAATTTCGTCCTTAATAAAAAATTAGCATCTAATAGATTGTCTAGTTTAACATTTTTGAAACGTTTAAGATACATTCTAAACACAATAACAAGAAGGACAAAATGAGATATGAAAAGATAAGAATATGAATAAATGAAAAACACAAACAAGAAGAACAACTATACTTATTAGAAAATCATTATTTCTGCAACACCTATGGAAACCCTAGGAAAGTGGGACACTGTTCCATAAGTATTTCATGGCAGAAGACTAGTAAAATACTAGTTTGGACTGCGTCGTCGGAGTTTCGAGTTGAATATAAAATTGTCATCTGAATCACGGTAAATATTTGTAGCTGCTCTGTAAAAGTCCTCTAGAAATCTTTCCGGTGGTTCAAATAAAAACCTTTCATCTATTGGTAATTCGCATGGTTTTCATAACTTTATGGAACTTTTTTAACCTATGAAATGCATTTATATTTTCATATGTTTTCCATAGCGTTCGAGAAAATTGCGTAGCACTATGAAATTATTTCACAGGTAAATGCTATGAAAAACCTACGAAAATATATGTATATCATAGGTTAAACCAATAAAAACCACATGAAATATGATATGTAGTTTCAGCGAATAAAGACGAAGAAAAAAAATAAGACAGGGTAGAAAAATTGGAGAAAAGCGTTCAAATTCATGCACTTACCAAACAGTGAAAATAATTGGATGATAAATAACAAAAATATAGTTTTTCGAAGCAATTCCATAGTGAGGCGCCCTAATTGATAGTTCAGTAATGACACTCGGTTGTGTCAAGGCATATCAACAGAAGCTGAAGTTTAAGTTGTTAATTATTAAACTTTCATTATGTTTCAATACATAACAATTTCTAAAGACGGTATAATAATGTTAAAGCCATTGCGTTGTGTAACTTTGTAACAATGAAAAATAAGTACTTCTGCATGTTCCTAAAATGTGTTAATAATTTCATTTTATCGCAATTTCCTAATATTTTAGAGGAATATAGGGCGTTTTATGTTGTACTATACTGTGATAGAGAACATTATATATGCACGAATCCCTATCGCTGTACAATAAACAAATGTCCTTAAGTGGTAATATCAATATTAAAAGTAGCCGTACACCTTTGCTACAAAATTTGTTTATTACTTCACTTCTATGGCAGCCAAGGAAGGAAAATGAATTATCAATAAAATAAATAAGGATTTCTAGAGGAAAATACAATAGTAGAACGGTTTTTGAACAAATTTTCACAAGTAGGCAAAACTTATGAAAACATTAATTAAGCTTTTGTTCAAGTATTATCATGTTTTATTTTCATCAGATTGCCGGATAATGTTTTTGTCTTCAGCGTTATTTGAAATATAAAAATATAAAAAAAATTGTAACTAGGCAAAACAGTAAAACAACCGGTTTATAGACGTACGATAAAATGTTGTTTACAATGAAAGTTACATAATCAATTTGTTGTCGAAGTCTGAGTAATTATTCATGACTTCAAATAGCAGCAATTACAAAACTAATGAGCCTATCAGGGTAGAGTATGCTTTCTCGTTATAAGTGCAAGCTATTTGAAAACACAGGAGGCCCATACAAGCTTTGAGAGATGACTGTAAAAATAAATGAATGTTTCAATGAAATAAGCGTTGTTTATGTGTCTTTCTTTCAAAGGTTGTATGGGCCTCCTGTGTTGGAAACAGCGTCTAAATTTTGGCCACTTTCAAAAGTTCTCGTCCACACATATATTATAATAATAACAAACAAAATTTATTCATAACCGTGTCTTGTAAGCCGATTGCGAATTCAGCGCGCGCGCTGCCAAAACATTTTTGTATGAGATAAAGTAAAAGTGGGCACAATACCAATTTTCACAGTCTAAATACAATTTCCTAAAACTGAGCTCAAAGCATTTAAAATCATCCAGTATAAAGTAAAGCGAGAAGTAATCAACACCAGAAGGAGGGGCAAACATTTTAAAACGAGTCAAAAGACCCGGTCAGAAGAGTCTGTGATGGTTTTAAGACCGGAGACAATTCGACATAATATTTCATGTTAAAAAGAAATTCATGCCTTGAGCTATATATTTTTTTCTGGTGGAATCACGACACGTTTATCTTGGAGTGCACAGTGGTGCTTATCGTACTTATCATAAGAGGTGCTCGATACAAATAGGGAGTGTGACGTCTAAGAGAGTATAAGATAGAAGAATGAATCGCAAAATAGCAAAAAAAAAAGTAGAATTAAGTGTTAAAAATGAGCCAGAATCTCTTTAAGTTTAAACCATGTCTAAATTTAAACGAGTCTAAGGTAAAAGAAGGAATCGAGAGTTTTTATCTGTCATGACTCCTTTCCATCCAATTCAATTCTTAGCACCGACAAAATAATTAAGTATATGTAGTGTTTGGTATTCAAGAACTTAACAAAATAATATAATTTGAAAATATCAAAAATAGAGAAGGTTGTCTGGCACCACTTTATAAGCTTGGCTTTTATACAACATTTATAGATGTATAGTTAAACATTTAAACATGTATACATGTATATAAATATTTATAATTATTCAAAATTTAAATTAGTGAATAAATGAATATTGATATCTGCAAGCTAGCACCTCTTGGTGGCATGGATATTTCAATCGATGATCTTTTTAATCACTCATTCATTTAGTCATTTGAATTGCTCATTTTTTTGTTATGTTATTTTTTATGTTTGTCTGATACTGATATCTGCTAGCATCTCTTGTTAGCATGGGTTGCCGGAAGATTGTCATAAGAGTTGCTTTCCTGTGCCACGAGGGCTTTTATTTATGTTCTTTGGTTTTCCTTACTTATTGTGAAATCAACTGTGAGCAAAGATGTGGACAAAATAGTGAATGTAGGGGTAGTGGGTTTGAAGAAAAAAATTATTCATTGCCTTTTTAAATTTGTTTTCACTAGCCGCGAGTTTTACTTTAAATAGACCAGTTTCAATTTTTTCATTGATCAGACTAAACCTTAATTGTAGGTAAATTAACATATGGACAGGATTTTTTGGTTGTTTTAACCAGACAGTTTTTACAATGTTGCTTATAACGAACAACACAAACAAAGATTGATTAGAAATAACCAGATAAAAGAAACATTCCAAACAAACATAGAGAATTTTGTTAAAACATATAATATAGTAATAATTACACGCATTCATTTTTATGGTTTTTCCATACAACTGCTCTAATCACGTACATCTACGGTTGATCGCAACGTTCGCAACAATCCAGGAACAATTTATGAATTGCATGCCAAAAACACGTAGTCCATGTTTGCTTATGATGTTATTGTGATCTACCGTCCTTGCTTACAACAACTTCTGGATGAGTTGGAAAATTCTCTTTCATTTCCATTTTAGTTTGTTCTTTGTTTTTAAAATAAGCCATATGCTTCCCACTCGCTCTTCAATTCTTCCGAGTTCAAGAGCTTTTGTGCACCCATCATTGAACACCATCACGACACGGATACCAATGTTTTGTCTGGTAACGTTAAAAATGACTCTTCAGGATTTTGTATAGTATAACGTCATAAAAAATATCAAGTAAAAAAAGTAAAAGTAAAAAAAATAAAATAAAATACGGAATGGAGAGAAAAAAGAGGCAAGCGAACAAGCCTGAAGCTTTTCCGTCTCACTCAAAATGGTTCGAAAGCGTGAAGTTGATCGGCCTATTTTTGCAAGATTCGTGACGTCATATTTTTTTGCAAAAAAAAAACTAATAGAAAAATGATCCATCACTCTAAAAGCATAAGCTTAAAACGTGTGATATTTTGCATAAATTGCGCATTATATGCCGGCTTAACAAGAACAACGTCTCAACAAGCAAAAAAGAAAATGAATGACAGCAGCAACAAATTAAAAAAAAAAACAAAAAAAAACAAACAAACAAACAAACAAACAAAAAACAACAACAACAACAAGATCGAAAACGACAACAAAAACAACATATCGCTATTCTTGAAAAGAATTGAGGAGCAGAGTCATTTGCATAACTCATGATTTTAATTTTTTATCTTTAATTTTACTTTATCATATATAATTCCAATAAACTATGCAAGTATATTATATTTAGCTTTGTATTTAAAACAAGAAAACCTTCATATATGCAAATGTAATTGTTATTCGCTAAATCAGCATTTCAACTGGACAACTTTTTAAAGAATAGCAGTACGTGTTGCCGTAAACATGACTTTTAGATGTTTACACAATGACTACTATTTCATCAGATCAGAACTACAAAATATCATTCAAGACACTTTCCCATTTCAACAAAGCACTTAACCATTTTGCAAAAGTTATTATTCTTAGAATAACAGCTGGTTTGGACGAAGACAATATGCTAAAACATAAACTCTTTGTTTAAAATCTTTTTAAAAGGAAATTTGCTCTTCGCTCACGGTTGGACACGTTTAATCCTTTTTAGATGTTCTAAGACGACGTCATTGCCCTTTTTTACAAGATCGAAAGCTTCCTTACAAGTCCGGATAATAAAGCTTTATAATCGAGGATCCCGCTGTTCATGTGAGTAAAGCTTCGTTGTTTACCGATATGGAACCAAAATTACTGTAGTTAAAGCGTTATACTTTGCAATTTTTTTTGCGTCAAACTTTAGTTAGAACAAAACGTGATATTGTTCTGTAATAGTGAAAAATGCTGAAAATATATATTCAATGCGTCTCGTTCATTGGTTTGCGCTTTTAGAGATTGCTAGACGCATAGTTAGTAGAACAAATCAATAGATGCTAAATAAATAAATTATTGATTGAATGACTGAATAAATTGAATAATGAAAAAATAAATAAAGAGTGAATGACATGATTACTTGATAATTTGATAGATGAACTGATAAATGGATCAATGATAGCTAATAGGAACAAACAATTGAGTTTTTGCAAGAAAACACATACCATTAATGAAATGACATGCCTATATTCATAACTCAAACAGCCAATTCACCATTTCTTTTCGAACTTCTGACTAACTTTGTATACGTGTTGATACGGAATCAAAAAGTTTTCCTGTTCCACATTTTTGTTTTTTACTTTTGAAACAAAATTAACATTAGACAGTTCGTCGTTAGACCGGTCAGGGCCGTTATTAGGCCCTGAATGCAATAAAGAGATTTTTTAAAATTCGAGTAATTATGAACTCTTGCTTATGGCTGAGTTTAGGAAAACGATGATGGGAACGGTGAAAAAAATTCATACGAGCAAAAATATCTCGAGGGGAAGAACGGGAGGGTGGGGATGATACTTTTTGGGGGGAAACATCGATGATCTGGTGCCTTTTAAGATCTCTTAGAATTTTTCAGACTCTCAGAATCAAAATTGGTACCTTTTGGGTATTCACAGGTATTCCAAAAACAAGGCATCGATTTTACGACCATTACATCAATTGTTCGTATTTTAGTTGGTACCTTTTAGGGGTAAAAAAATGTATTGCCAAGCCCGTTTGGAGTGAACTTTGATATCTTGTATGGTCAATTTCCAAAAATTCCGACGAGCATCGCCCATTCCGATTGGCTTCCCCCCTCCCAGGAAAAATGTCAACTTGATTACTGCATGGTTAATGGTTCGAGAGTTCTTAAGCTCGATTTAATATCCTTGCCATTTCTTTTTGTTGAACGTATTTGTGTTCAGTGTATAGAGTCGTTTTTGTATTGAGTGGAAAACAGTACTGTATCATATCAAAGCCGTAGTTTCTGAGAAAACATTCGAATTATCTAACGTATCGTAGCGGTATCGTAATCGTACCGTTTCCTACTCATGTGAAAACGACTTATAATAACAGTATAATATAATTTTTAGAATAACATAGAAAACTAAAACACTAAACATATCTCTCATTACACAATGGTCTGTGGATGTGATCTCAGCATAGTTCGCTGTATCAAAAATAATGATTTCCAAATATACCTTTAAATATTAATTTCTAACCGTATTCCAACTTTTGATTCAAAATTAAAAAAGCAAGAATCTAGGTAATTTACTGTGTAGGTGGCTAAATGTCCTATTGTAAATTAACCTGTCTTTGGCAAACTTTTAAATAAAATAAAATAAATTAAATATCAAAATTAACCTATTTTAGGTGAAATGAAATTCAACGGCATTCGTCTATCGTCAGAAGGTTTCAAAGTATTCCAGTTGGAAGCTATGAGTTTTCGTTACTGACTAATATAGTAACAACCTCCCCCTTCCTTCCCCTCCCCTCTCCTCTCCTCGTTTCCATTGAACTCGAGTCTAGCCTCGTCTGAGAATCCGCGTGTTAGTTCTAGACACTTGGCCACACCAAATATCCACACGTCAACTATCATACTATTATTAGAAAATTACAACTTGAAGAATCAATGCATTCAAAAGGAAAATTCTAGCAAAATTTGTTAGGTATCTTAAATAAATTAATACAGTTTGTTGCTTTTGTTATCATTTTTTTTGCAAGTTGTTGGTAGAGATAGTGCTATTTCGTGAGTTCAATGCGGAGATGCTAATGCAGATTTTGGGCGGTAATCGCTTTGATTGAACTTGCTTCGTGAACAGCAATAATTCGGTTCTAATTAATATAGTGATATACCTTTTGAAGCAAGGTATGTTTTTGTTATAAAACAATAAAATTGGATCGTCGGACTGACTGATTGAGCATTTAAGACAAGGTAATTTTGTATATGATTTGATTTGTACGTGACTTTAGGTGAGTCGGCAATCATGGTATTCAAAATTCGCGTCCGCCCTTCATATAAAAAAAGAAAAAAAATCGCAAAGAAAAAAAAAAAAAAAAACGAAACAGAAAAACACACACACACAAATAACACCAAAACGTACAAAAAAAATAATACCAAGAAAAAAAAGAAGAATTCGCAGAAGAAAAACAGCAAGAAAGAAAGATCAGGAGGAAGAAAAAAAAAGAGAAAAAAAAGCAACAACAATATTCAGAAGCAACAACGAGAATAGAAAAAAAAAAATGCTTGAGATTGACAGTTAACAAATCTAAAAATACCTTTTTATTTTTTATTTTTTTGTAATTCATTGTACAAGCGCGGCTAAATTTCAATTCTGAAGACTGAAATTCGAAGTGGATCGATGTCTTTCAAGTGCGATCTACTTATCAGAAACCATCATCTTCTCACTAATTAAGAAAATATAAATACCTAACGAGATTTTGAGATTATTTTAAGTAATTTTAAATTGCTTTACATTTGATTTGTTAGGGTTTAAGGAGATAATGAGAAGAAATAAACGTCAAAATAAACAACGGTTCTTCATCGGCGGCGATTTTGTGTTCCTTATTAGAAACCAAAATGGCGGCTACAAACCTAAAGATAAAAAAGAAACAACCTAATCAACGATTAAAAAAGAAACCAAATGAAAGAAAGCTTTTAAAAATCCAGCACAATACCACAGCGAAAGGTCCAAAGTACATAAGATAAAAAACCCCAATGATTTGACAAAATGTAGCAGAAAAAAAAGGAAAAAAAGAAGAAGAAACAACAACGTTAAACGACTAATAATATCCTTTGAAATAAATACACACAAGTCCTTTATTTAGATTATTTCTTTTTTTTTCTTTAATCTTATTTCTTAAATGCATTCAATTTTGTAGATTTAAATTAGAAAATGATAAATATTATGTCAAAGCTACGTAACGAAGATGTAGAGGAAAAAGCAATACAAGAGATTTTGATTATAACAATCGAAGTGTAAATATATATGTGTTGTTGTATTGTTCTCTTTTCAAGGAGTGACCAAGCAGAAATAGGATAGAACGAATAAACACAATGGAATAAAATATATATATATATATATATATATATTTTTTTTTTTCAAAAAACCATTACTGTTGACATTTTATTTTACTGAAAAAGGTAAGCAAGAACCTGTTAAGCAGCTAAACGTTTGTGATACAATCAGATAAATGTATTTTGCTATGCTGATATGTTTGAGTATTTCCCTTCCAATATGGCGGCCGTAAAAAAAGAGCCAAGACTGCGTTTGTTTAAAACAACAAAAACATATTATCAAAATAAGATCATCACGAAAAAGGAAATATCTATTTAGGCAAGAAAAATGTTTTCCGTATAGTTAGTGATTAGAGAATAAAACAGCATAGCAATATAAACAATTTTTATTTAAAGGACTCTGAAGATATTTGAGAAATTGATAAAAAAATTAAAGCAATAACAATAAACGCTTTAACCATAACAATTCTTTTTAACAAAATAAAATAAAATAATTTCGGTAACAGGATTACCATTCTAAATTTAAATCAAAACATTATATGTTAACTATGCAAATTAATCTACAAAGCCATTTTAATTTAGTTTATATATACATATAAATGAACCTGTTTTATGAACCAATGTAAAAAAAGTAAAAATAATAAATAAATAAAAAAAGTGACAAATATATATATATATAAACGAGTAAAAGCGAGGTGAAAACTAACAGTAAACCCATAAGTAAAAAAATGGCAATGCAATAATCCGAAAACTCATCGTACATGATATACACGTCAATTTCGTATCAATCGAATACTTGTCACGAAAATCAAAGCTTTCTGAACTTAGTTTTTGTCTTCAAAAAGCTTCTTTGTTCAAGTCTAAAAGCTCACTGCGTCAAAATAACCCATAAATATACTTCCTTGTAATTGGTAGTTTGTAAAAGGAAAACAATGAATCTATATGTCATCCGGCTCGTAAACCAGATTAAAGAAACCTACAACCTACGCAGTGAATTTCAGCCACCAATTGTTAAGCTCATTAACATGATTGGTTGGTATAATACTCCTTTGTTTCTGGTTAATATTGCTTCCAAAGGAAATGAGAAATCAGTTGAAAGAAAGCCAAAGAAGCGAACTGAAGGTAAGCGAGATGATTTCAAGGCGTTGTTCACGCAAATCATACAATTCAAACTTTGGAGGTTGGCGTTTGGACTGTTTTAATCTAGGGAACTTTGCGAGGGAGAATTGTAAGAGCTTGCTGAGATTTTTGTTCATTTCAAGGGAAAAGGCGCTGATTTACTGACGGTCATTAGCTTCTCGGTCAAGCATTGAAAAAAAAAATGATTATAATGTACAGTGAAAGTTTCAGACAAGATCGGAACAAAAAATAGAGCTCAATTTGAGTACGGATTTTATATAAAACGATACGAATGTTTTTGTAAGTCTTCTTTGAAGTGTAAACATTAAGCACCCAAGAGACTCATTCAAGACATCTATAAATAATATGCACCTTTTTGTAATATTGCATTTTACAGATCGTACGCAAAATTATGAAGGAATGTATAAAAATGAACATATCACAAAAATAGGTTATGTTCATATTTCGATTTTTTGTTTCATTCATTTTGGATAATACGTAGCCCCCAAAAATTGTTATTTAGTAAAAACTATTGAATATTTAATTACGATTATGTCTAAAGTTTAATGTTTATTTCCTTCTGATGAAAATCTATTGGAGTTTTTGTAGATTTGCTAAGTAAATAAATAGCCTCAAATCTAAACTTTAAATGTCGTCATAGCCAAGGCTGTAGAAACGTGCTTTACAAACAGATAATAGTGTGGCACCTCCTATACTTCCTTCATCCATATAATCGTCATGATTTAGAAGTAAAATTTCTGATTACTATATTTTTAAAAGTTGTGAACATCAAGGATCATTTGATTTAAACTAGCGATATTTGGTGTTTAGATATTTTTATACTTCATGCCTTTCATGGCATGGTATTTTTAAGGTATTTTGTCCAGTTTTTTGATAATGAACAACTCTACAGTTTTGACTTCGCAGTTTTTCCCAACGTTAATCTCTACCCTGCAAAGCACTCTGGGGAATAGGTATTCTTTCTTCGTGAGTGCCAAAGCTAATTGTTTTTTTTGGTTCGTGACTTGACGTGTGTAAAATCAAAGTATTTATGGAGTGTTTACACATTGTGTCGTTTGGAAATATTAATGGCGTTATTTATTAGTTGAATATTCTGTGAGAAGGTTTTATGTTATTTTTTGTTGTTATTCAAACATCATTTTAGTTTAACGAAAGAGTTTTTGCCAATTGTTGTTGTTGTTGTTTCGCTCATTCTTCAGATTGTAACAATCCCGACTGTCATGGCAGCAGCGTTAGCTATGGTACATGATAAGACCAATTTAATATCGGCCATTTTCTATGAAACAGTTTCTTGAAGTTAATTTACATTAGTTTACAGTTTAGTTTACTCATCAAGTTCTAGCTAGTCCATAATGTTTTACTAGTACAGTATTGTACAAATGTATTCGGAGAATTACTGTCTATTAAAGTCTCTTATTTGTTTAAAAATTTATTAAAAACTTATTTTTCTCGGTTTTTTCTTTATTGATAAAATGAGCCGACAATATTTCGCGAGACTTGTTTAATGTTTTTGTGAAGTTGGATCAAATTAAATTAACGCAAAATAAACAAATTAATGTTAAAAAGAAATTAGATTAAAAGACTTAGCACTGAAAACCAGATATATCGGCTTATTTTCTCGGTACAAATTCATCCCAACAAAAGAAAACAACAAAAATCAATTAAAGTTTACAAGACAATTACGAATAGAATTTGAAAACAAAAATGTTGTATAGAAACTACCAATTTTTAAATATTAAATGAAGATTCAACGCTTTTTTGCTGTTATTCAGAATGAGTATTTTTAGAAAACTTGTGAAAAGCATTGGTGGCTTGTCGTCGACATTAAATATTCAAAGTTCCTTTTAATAAGTCTGGGATTTTTAGCCAGTCAGAATATCTCAACCAAAAGCAAAGTTGAATAAAAAATTGAGACGAACGAACAATTACAAGTTTTTTCTCACATCATTTTATTCATTTTATCAGTTTGCTTGTTTAACCATCTTGAAATAAGATAATAGCTTGGGAAATGTATTTATTTATATTTAAGATAGATTAAAATAACTTTGTAATCTGTTGATGTCTCTATCTCTGATTATTGATAGAAAATCTTGAGGCGGCTTGGGTTGAAGGCCGCTGTTGCACTGTAAAATATTTATCGTTTATTTTCCTATAAGCTTATAGAAATAATGTCGGACAAACTTAACCAATAAGAGAGTATATAAATTTAAATATGTATACCAAATTTAACCAATAAAATTTATTTCGATTTCTCACAATAACCAACATACGCGTATTCTTCATATTAAAAAAATTGGCACGCTTGTAGCAGATAGAATGATTTTCTTATAAATAATTGAATCCAAAATGCGTAAGTTGTTATCAAAACCATGAAATCATAAGACCTGGAGTGCCTACTTAACTTTTGGAAAGAACATCAAGTTCTTTTTACCGTTGTCACACCAAACGCAAAGGGTCATGGTAATGGGAGGAATTCAAATCACCGATTGAATTAAAAATTGTCAAAAATGCTTTTTAATCCTTCAAAAGGTTTGCAAGATGAAACCGAGTCCATGTCAGGATAATAAATTTTATTTCTCAAGAAGTTATTTCTACTGCATGACAGAATTTTATCCTTAGAACATTAACTCAAATAGAGCAATTTTTGTTGTGATTGAGAATAGATCATCTTTCAACTGAACGTTTGACATATATGTCCAAACATTATGCTCTCAAAATGGCTAGAAGTGTATTTATTTTAATTTAGATCGTAATTGCTTCAAATCTGTTTGAACATTTCGTCTCGGGCAGTTGCACGAGAAAAAATAAATAAATAAATAAATAAAAAATAAACAAAAAATAAAAATAAAATTAGATTAAAAAAATTAACTTCAACTTTGTTTATTCTAGATGTCTATCTTACTTTTCTGTTTATTTTTTGTTTGTTTATGTTTTATAAAATATGTTTTTGATTTTTCTTGAATGTTTCATTATATTTTTTTTTATCTAATACCAATTAAACATGTCCTTAGATATAATGATTCTAAGTGTTAGAATAAAATATTTGATTGTTATGTAATAGCTGAAAAAAGGGTTTTATTAAGAAAAAGTGGAAGAATACGCTCAAATAGATGTTTTAAAAAAGTAAATAACTATAAGAAGACAATTCGAATGCAAAAATCGACAAATAATGAAACAAAACTAAATTCTAAGCAAATAAAACAAACGAATAAATCGATGAACTAATCCATTTCGTCTCACCGCCATGGCCTGGGTTCTAGCCACAGCTCGGGCGTTCGCTCATACTTAAGTAGAGTTTGTTATAAGAGTGTGTCTCCCTCCAATACCACAAAGGTTTTTTTCCAGGTTCTCTGTTTTCCCTCTCTCATTGCAAAAATCAACTGTGTGCAAAATAGTGAATGTAGGGGTGGTGAGTGTGAGAGAAAGTTTCCTCAATAATTACCCACTACTAGAGCACGCTATAGAGCATTGAGACTATAAAAAAGGTATAGTCATGAAAGTGCTCGAATTTTTCTTAAATTCTTCAAAATTCTGAGTGTAATTTCCCAGATCTACCGAAAAAAATATCGAATAAAGTAAATCGCTCTCTTTGTATCGAACAAACTGAATACAGACAAAAATAAAGCATGATGGGAAGGTCTACAAAAATAAAGCACGACGAGAAGGTCGAGTATATCTTTTTATATATGTAGTGTTATAATCATAGTTCTTATGGATGTAGATTTTCAAAATAAAAATCTAACTTTCCCTGTTCAAGATGTCAAACGTCTGATATGTTTATACAAAGTAGGACTGTTTGCAGTGGCTAATTTTAACTGGAATGAGCAGTCAAACAACTAGATTCATATACAGCTTGGACACATTTTGCATTACCGAATCAATTATTTTTTCATTAGCTTCTGGTCTAATGGTCTGCAAGTGTCCTTGTAATTAAAAAAAGACTGAAAAAGGCTAGCATAGTTGTCTGTCAAAGTATCTAAATAAAACAATATATGGTGTTGCTATTTTCTTTTCTATTATAGCTATATCAAATTTTAATTACTTAAAAAGGAAGACATAATGAAGAATTCGATGACAAATTCTCTCCTAGACAAAAAAAAAAAAAAAAAAAAAAATGGACTTGAAATATTTCAATGACTTTCTGCGTCACTATATCACAATTGGCCATTACGACTTATGGCACATGATCATGATATGCGAAAATTAAACACAATAAAGAGTTTCTGAAATACATAAGAAATATTAATACAATAAGATCAGACACATAAAAAATATTTTATTGGAGCAATCTTCAAACGACAAAGAATATGCATCAAGAAAAAAAACCCCGTACTTTCCACAATAAAATTATCCAAAATACAAATGTCTAAACGAGCGATGATCGCGAACGAACGAAAGAGCGTGCGAACAAACGATGTTACAAAATATCATTACACTAACAACAATGATTAAATAAATAAACAAATACAAAAAAAGAAATTAAGCGATTTTGAAATAGTCTTTTAGACGCTTTTAGGAGTCGTTAGGACTACAACCTTGCTAATTGATCTGTAAATCTGCGATATTGCTCCTATAATAGAAACTGCAATTGTCTCAATTGATTGAATGCTTCCAAGTCTCGTGCCGAAATATAAATTAAGGCCTTTCCTATTTTGATTGTTATCGTCTGTCTTCTTTTGCTTTTATCATTTTTTCATGCATCTGTTTTTCTGTTAGATTGATAAGAAGTATGCCTGTAATGTGCTCTTTATTCTTTGTTCCATTTCTATCTATGTCGAAATTATAGCAATTATTTGACATTTTCTCTTGCCCTAGCAGAATTTAGTTTCATTTCCAAAATTGCTGCTACACTGATGATTTGTTATAAAACTATAAATTTTTCTATTCATTTGGCGGTTTTTATTTTTATTGTTTTCTATTTTATTTTTGTTTACATTTCCTTGTTTTATTTTAATATGTGTATGTATATATTTGCACAAGACAGTATCTTTTATTATTATATGCTTTCAGTATAGTGAACACAAAATCCTTACCATCATTGTCGCTCAATTGTTTTGTATAACAACTTCTTGAATAGAGCACGACTGCAAACTACATATAAGCGGCTTAGGAAGTGTTAGCTACTTGAATTTAGTATGCACTCAATGGCTCTATTCAAAAAGCTGTTAATATTCTTTTTGCATTTAGCGTATAACAAGTTATATTTAGTGGATTCTTTTTTGGATTTGACTGACTTAAATAAATAAATTTTGTACTCCGAGCCCGCAATCTCATTGCCAGCAGTGGGGATTTTCAGCTCTGACACGATCCGTATTTTTTTTAGTTTTTATTTCTCCCCGTTTTATCATGTTTCATACATCAGGAACCCCAATTGTTGATTTTCCTCAATTGGTTAAAAAAATGTTACAACAATGAAAATTGGTTTTATATTTGAATATTCCTAAGAAATAAAGGTGGCCTGAACTATCTTTAGTTTATTTTGATCAGTTCATTTTTAATAAGTTTAATAATAACAACTTACCATTACTGATATTTCCTAGGTGGCCACCAGATTATAAATTATTTACATACATGCAAATATATAATAAGATATTGGACATACACAATAACATTTAAAGCTGTTCTGATTCGACTCAGCGACTTGGTACCCAACGCGCTTTGTTTTACATCAGTACATGCATCAAATTACGCCTATAGCTGCTCGCTCACAACCATCTAATCATCATTTGTTGATGGTACTTTACATACTGATACTATTTATATATATTATATATTTTAAAACATTGACGTTTTAAAATGGTTCTGACTCGACTCATCAGTGTCTTGTTGCCCAATGAACTTTGTTTTACTACTAAAGTCATCCACTACCAGCAACGTCTGGCTTACTTCCATCTGATCATCATTTGCTTTATATTACTTTTCTATATTAATACTATCAATATATGTTATATATTTTAAAATATTGACGTTTTAAAATGGTACTGACTTGACCCCATGTCTTGGTACCCAATGAACGTTGTTTTATTACTGAAGTCATTCACTAACTACTTGACCACTTCTTCCTTATAACCATCTAACCAACATTTATCGATATTATAATTATAAATAGTGTTGATTTTAGCAGATATTGTTGTATACACATAATTATTTTTACCATCATTTTGGTAACAAAATTTCTTTTCCTATATTGAATCTTTTTGAAATTTGCATAAAGCAGGCTTCATTTGTTGTCCTTGTTGAACATTGCCTGAAGGCTGAGTGGGAGTGGAAGAGAGGCGGGCGAAAGGAAGGATACCTACTAAGACCTTATTTGATATTTGCACTGTTTTAAAGTGATGTTATTCCTCGTATCGATATATATTTTTTCCTTTATTTAATGATTATTGTCATTTTGTAAGTGTTTGTTTGGTCTTATTAAGTTTGGTTCATTTTTTAAACTTTTGAATAACAAAGCTCTCAGCATTTTAAAAAAAAAACTTCACCTGCATAGGTTTTACTCATATGATCATTATGAACAACATCATCATCAGTTGACATCATCATCACCCCAATTACATTCACTATCACCAAGAGAGTATGAGATTAGAGAGCTTATCCCCGGACCCCATCAGGGGCCCTAGTCGTCGTGCTATTTTTAGAAATTTGTCTTGAGATGTTTTGACCATGTGGTCGCGTCTCCTGCAATCTGGCCAATCACGTTTCGTTCCCGAAATAACTTCAGTTTAAAAATAGAACGAAAAGGTCCCCTAATGAGTGTAAAGCCCAATACAAGGGATAACCTCTCTTATCTCATATTCTCTTGCTACCACCATCATCATCATCATGTATCACCACATTAATTATCATCATCATTGACATCATTATCATCAATCAACATGCATCTCATAGCTTCATCAAAAGTTCAACCAATTCAATCAAATCTAACTGTTTGTAATTGTCACCATCGACACCACAAGCTCCATAACCACTCAGTTATCCTCATAACATAAAGGTTTTCGCAATGTTTGCAGATTTTCGCTGAATGCCAATAAATATATCTTATTAGACAGTTGGATGTGGAATATGGCTGGATATTTTTACGAGTCACGCTGTATTTTGACGAGCCTTCAGGCGAGTCAAAATGCAAGTTGACGAGTAAAATATCCAGCCATATTCCACATCAAACTGTCTAATAAGTTATTTATTATCCAACTATATGGTTAAAATGAAGAAAAAAAGCGAAAAGTAATTTTCAATTCCTTAAAAAGATTAATTGGACATTGCGTGACATACGTGTTGCATTCTGATTGGCTCATTTTTCATACAGGTCAAACCGGTTTTAGTAGCTCAAACAAACACGCCGTGTAATTTTGTCGACGTTTTTACACAAATTGTGGCTGTGTTTTGAGAAAAAAAGAGAGAAAACGTCAAGAAGACAAAGGAAAGAACAACTACAATTTGGAAACTTTTGATGAAGTCAAATACAAACTGGAGTAACAAAGTAAATATTGTCTAGAACTTGCAGTGATTATAGTGATTTCGTTTGTCAATGAAAATGCAGTAACAAAGGAAATGTTGTGTCAAGAACTTGCAGCGATTGTAGTGCTTTCGTTTCAATTCGTGGATCGTAGTTGCTTGCTTCAATTAGCTTTACATTTCTACTATAAAGGACATTTTTGCTTATATGTCAATAAACTTGTGAGCTTACAAAGCATTTTCTGTTCTATGTGTTACATGTTCACTTTGACTCTGTTTTCAATTTTAATTTGGACATTTTCGTTATCTTATTAACAGAAGAATCGAAAGCGTTTTCTGCAGAAATCGTTCAAAATAAATTCAGTTTGCCTTGCAGACATTTTATCTCTAGATGGTGTAGATGAAAAAACCTGTCAAACTGGTATAGGCAGCGAAAAATATAGCTGTATATTTTTACTCGATCCAGTCTTACTCACGCGTTATTTTTTACAAGTTGGATAATAAATGTACATACTATAATATACAGCATTTCTTAGCTATCACGTAAAAGAACGCCCTACTATTCAAAGTACAATCAACTTTCAAAATCGTCTTCCCTCTTTTCCCCCTAAAATTGATGTGTACGTCAGTGCGCCATGAGCTAGTGATCACCGTTATTATTACGTATAGAGGGGGGGGGGGGGTAAAAATTATATAACTGTTTTTGAGGCGTCTCAGTATATGTTGCAAATGATAGTAGCTACAGATAACAACTGGTCAATCACAGCATATAATGTATCAGACAAATAACTTCAACGTTGAATTTATTGTCCTGATTTTTAACAAATTTACGAAAACGTACTGGACATATCAAACAATTGAATGCTGTTCGCGCGAGAACCGAGGCTGCAAAGTTAATGTGACGGACATTTTGAGTTTTTGGATTCTCTACAATATCTGTCAGTTTTCTCCTAACTTTAAGCCTTTAACGCTCAGAAAAACGGCAAAAAAGAGTTCAAGCGTACTTCCAAATAAGGTACAATTTACCAAATATGGTTAAACAAAATGGCCGATCGAACAGCAATTTCCCTATAGCAATTCTTTAATATGACGGGAACAAATGGAAACAAATAAACAAAACAAGCAAACAAAGAAATAAACGCGGTACTAAATTAAGTATCGATTGCCAATAACGTTATCTTTCATTAAGCATATGGAGAATCATCACTCCCAGTAGAACTGGAAAAGTAAGGAAAAACCTACTCAAATTGAAGTATTAGTTAAAAATTGTTTCAAGTTATGAAAAAGAAAACTGTCAAACTTTGGCATATTAAAATCTAACAAAAATGGAATTTGTCTTTGAGATATGTTGAATAGAAAAGAGTCACCATACATTTTTTTTTAAATTTTAGGGTGTGTTCGCATCTTGACGAACTGTTGCTACAACGAGAAAAATGTATGGTACAATTTTCAGCCGACATATCTTGACCAATATTCACTTCATTGTCGTCAAAATATTTTCTTCTTAATTCATATTTTCACTAGAGAGGTTCTCTTAACTGAAATCTAGAAAAAACTAATACAATTTACTATTATATAAAACTAGAAAATAGCTGCGCTAGGAAAACAATAAATTAGTGTTCACTATTGTGCATTAATTTAATGATAATTTCACTAAAGGTTCCGATGAGAAAGACTCTACCACTTTTACAGTATGCTATTGAGGCCCAAAAATTCTGAACAAAATGATTTTGTGACGTCACACTTTAGTACTATGTTCTTTACATTAGTAGGGCATTTCTTAACTGTAATATAAATATAAGAAACTTTGTCTCACGACAAATTTTATTTTTTATTTTGTTGTACATGGCGTCTAAATTACGTTTATGGAATCGTGGTTTATAAGAAAGACTCTATCAGTTTTTAAGCTTATTTTTGAAGCCAAAAAATTCTAAAAAAAACCTTTTTTTGTGACATCAGACAATTTTAGAAGGTCTTTGCTCAACTTTAATATAAGAAATTTTGTGTCACGTTATTTTTGAATATGGAGCCTAAAATAAGTTCGTGACATCAAATGTTTAAACTAGACAAATAAATTGTAATTGACTGTGGTCGTCCAACCTATAGTTCTTACTAGAGATAAAAAATCAAGTGAATCTGAAATTGTAAATTATTGTAAATTGTTGATGGTAACCAAACTCGTGAGAAAAGTCTCAGAAATTCAAGATGACCAAGATCCGTTTAAAATACATCATCAGGCAGTCAAAATTATTTAATTTATTCTAAATTTTCTTTAGGCTGTTATTAAGGTAAATGTAGGTTTTCAATTCCAAATGACTCACAAATGCACTCAATAATTAGTTAATTGAACTATGATTTTTCATGACAGTCAAGGATTAAAGTGACATTTACATCACAGTATAATGAAATAGTAAACTATTGACAACAACTTCAAGTAATCTACTTCCAGTTTTCTCTTACAACATATTTGACCTTGTCCCGATGACTCTTTGAAGGCACAAACGTACAGGTAAACACAATTATGAAGAGTTTTTATTCGGCTAAGAACAAAACGAGTTATTTTTTTTCCATTTTCTTTCCATTTTACATTATGTATGTTTAAAGGTCATACACAAATATAAGTTTCAATTTTACTATCATTAAGAAGAGTTTTTATTCCGCTAAGAAAAAACAAAAATGTTGTTATTTTGCCGCTCTGAAAAAAAGTATTTCATTGTGCGCCAATCTTTGAATAAAGATATCATTGACACATCAGTGGACATACACAAGAGGGCATAAGGCAAGCGAGGAATCGCCGGTACGTGCTGGACTTAATCCTACCATATATTAATTTTTTGATTTTATTCTCATATAGAACAGATAACAATGCAAGAACCTATTTTAGGGATAGATTTTTGTAGTTTCTTCACGTGGGATCATGTAAATTATTCATTCCAAGCAAAGTGCTGAAAAAGAGATGAAAATATCTATCGATACTCCACACAACACCACTTTTAATTTTAGTTGGTTGCGTATGAACTATTTTGTTTTGTAAACGTTTTTTCAGACGTACACTAAAAGGATAAAAAAATTAAATAAATCGTTTTTTAAATACTTTTCCTAAACATAGCTCTCTATTCACATGGTTAATTTACCTTGGCAATGGGTATAATCGTGTAGATAATAAACATTTTTTTCATTGACAAGTTTAAATTTTAAGAACTTTTTGCTCGAGTAGATGATGAACAAGTTTTCATTGATCACGTTTCATTGAGTTACTTGAGCGCCTTTGTTACCCATCAACTTACAAGTACTATATAATTTGATATCCAATTTCACTTTTTTCTAAAAAAAAACTTAAGGTAAATCAGTAGTTTTGCACTGTGCACAGTTCTGCGCATATTTCGCGCGCTCTGATTGGTCAAGAGCCGTGGATTATTCGAGCAGAGAGAAAAGTCGCACAGATGACGTCGCTAGCGTTATTTCAAATGTTGAGCGCGTACTTAGTTGCGATAAACAAAAACAAAAAGACTCTATTTTTTTGCTTGAATTAGTATATAAAATAAATTGATTCCATTTTTCCTACGTCTGTACCCTTACAGTTGCACAGAAGACGTCAAAATGTGGTGAGGACAACAGTCACGCACTAGACTGCAGCGTCCTGTGCGAACATTTTTGTTCACACCACATTTTGACGTATAAGAGCCATATGCACGGAAAAATAGAATCTATTTCTTAATCCTATAATAATCGGGATTGGTCGAGAGCCGTGTATTATTAGAGAATAGGCGCACAGATGAAATCACGAACGCTATTTGGAAAGTTTAGCGCGTTCAGTAGGAATGTTTAAACCGAACAAAAGTAAAAAAGGTCATTTTTTTGTGCTTGAATTAGTATATAAAAGAAATGGATTCCATTTTTCTGTGTTTTTGTACTCTTATAGATGCATAGAATACGTCAAAATGTGCGGAGAACAACAGTCAGACACTCGAGTTCGTCTCATGCGTAGTTTTTTTGTTCTCACCACATTTTGACGTTATCTATGCATCTATAAAAGTACAAGCGCACGGTATAATGGAATCTTTTTCTTAAGCATCATTGGGAGGACGATTTACAAGGTGAGCACCATTCTCATTATACAACCTAGTCTTAGATAATAAACCACACTGGGTCAGTAGATGTTTCTATAATATAGGCGGTCACATTTTAAAGCTATTAGTCGTAAGCTACTAGAAAATAATTGCGAAGAAATCAAACGAGCCACAGTATTTTGTGAATCTTTTTTGACTTTAATCTTTTCTTCGAATATTTCAGTATTGGAATTTTCAAACTATGCCATTTTTTATTATCCGGCTTTGAACATTCCAAAAATTCCATCATCTCTATTATGAGCTAAGGCAGCGTTTACACGAAGCCGGCTATTTTTGTAAACGCACCTCAGAGTGGATATTTTCGAAAACGACGGCTATGCGTTTTCGTGTAAACTCTTTAGCCGGCTATTTTCGAAAACGCTGAAGTCATCACTTTGGTTAAGTTATAAAGAGAGAGAATTATTCAAACATTCACCAAAATGTGCTTACAGACGCTCTTCAAGCTACCGAAAACGATGCGAAAACGATAAGCGTTTACACGAAAACGCTAAGTAAACGTCTATATTTTTAGCTAGCTAAAAAAATAGCCGGCTTCGTGTAAACGCTGCCTAAATCATTGCCTGAATTCTACATGAATTTTAAATTACTCTTTATATACGCTACACTACCGATATGGAGTCAAAACATTATCAACAACATCCACAACTTACTACAACTACTTCTAACAATTAAACATGCTCTAAAAACATAGTTTTAATTAATATAATGATTTAAAAATTTTAAGGGCTTGGATCGGTTTTTTTTGGGCCTAGAAAACAAATAAAGCAGCAAGCATGAAAACATGCTATCAAAAAAATTATACGATATTGAAAAATATGGCAGTACGTTCTTGAGCACTCCAGGGCTACATGAGGCACAGGCAGCCCAAGCAATCTATTTGTATTCTTTTCAAAATGGCGGTTCATTGAAAAGAAGACAAGTAGATTGCTTGGCCTGCCTGTGCATGAGGCAATGAATCATTTGTGCTGTTAACCACGCTAATGATGTCAATTTCAAATTTGCATTTAATACTTAAAGAAGGGTAATTGAATTGATCAGTGTTTAGCCTTTCGTATGGAATAATTGAAATGGTAGAATTACCTTTACTGAGCTTTTTAGAAGAAGAAGACTAGAAGGAAAAAAAAAAAAAAAAAAACCACCACCACCACCAACAACAACAACAACAAAAAAACAACAAAAAACATAACAACAAAAACAAAAACAACAACAAAACAACAACAACAACAAAAACCAAACCAGCAGAGGTTTTTAAGTTAATTCTAAAATACGAGCCGCAATTGTGGGATTTCGCAAAGCCATGTTAACTTTGAACGAGCAAATTTGATGTATTTAGTTTTATTCCAATTTGCCATGCACTTAATATGACTTTTTTTGAAAATGGCCCCCTATAAGGTGCCAAAGTTCTATCCACAAGGGTGAGTAGATACAGGATTTTTAGCCCCTAAAAGGTATCAACTCAATAATTGAAATCAATCATGTGTGCCAAGTAAATCTAACAAAACATTAACTTATTGCACTTTTGAATATAATGGTCGTAAACTGATCGAAAACTTGTTTTTGCATATTCGTGATTGAGGAAAAACTACCCAATTTGGTAACAGCTTTTAAAAGTTCTGTAAACCTTTAAAAGACGCTAGCAGAACTCCGATTTTGACCGGGGGGGACTCAAGGCATAAATGATCGGGGAAGCTCGTCGGAATTTTTCAAAAATACCCCTAAAAGATACCGGACGTTTTTCAAAAGGGCGTGGCTTCAAAAGTTTTTCATCCCTAAAAGATACCAAAATCACGAGTTTCAGTGGCTTTCAACCCCTAAAAGATACCAAAAAGTAGAATTTGGCAAAATTCATATTTTTAAACCCTAAAAGATACCAAATCATCGATTATTACCCCTAAAAGATACGACGAACATCCCCGATCGTTTACCCTCGGAGTCCCCCCTCCCGGGATTTTGACCCCTAAAAGGTACGACGAGCATCCCTACCCCCAAATACGAAAATTTCCCCCGGGTTTTAGCTAACACAGCATCCGTTAAAAAAAACTCAAAATGATTTTATATATTTTTTTTAAGTGACATATATAAAGGTTGTATAAGTGTTTTATTCAGAGTGGAAATGATTGCTGAATTTCAATTGATCAGTCGGCTGAATTTTATCCTAATGCCATTATGTTTACCATGTGGTGTTGTGCTGCTTACATTCAACTTTGATCACATCCTTGAGAACATATTTTTCTTAACTTGTGCAATTGATCATTAAAGGAATGTCAATGTCAAACAAAAACGTTATATAGACAAAAACGGCTCATCATTTGTATTCTAAATTAACTTTGTGTGGTGTAGAACTTACGTAGGCAGTGAGGTTTGCGTGGAATTAAACATTACTTTGTGAAGCGGCGTCAAACTACTTGACAAAGGCTAACGTCTCCTAAAAACACAAAAAAAGCACAAAAAGAACACAAGGTATTTGAAGTTACCATCTTTTTTCTTTAGACCAAAAATTAGTTTTATTATGTTTTTTTTTTATAAAACTTTTATGTCATATAAATTTATTTCACTGTTAAGTTGTATAAGTAATTTATTTATTTAATTTCCAATATAGTACTAACTAATTATAGTAAAAGGCAGTAAACCACGGAAATTCCTCCGACTAAATAATCTAAATCCATTTTTTTAACATCATACGTTTTGGATAACAAAAAATTATGCAGGGTAGTGCTTCATTTAATGTTTCAATCTAAATGTACCTTAAAAACCATTGTGCACCAAAACATGTTTGTTGAATATTGTGTGGATTGTAAACAAATTGTAACTCTATCGTTACAATTTGCGTGTGCATTTGTAAACAAACATTTTATATCTAATCATGATAACTGTGGTGGCCGAGCCGGTGATTTAATTTCTTAGAAATCCCATGGTTGAAAAAAACGTCATTATTTACTTATATTGATTTTAACTGTTTTCCTTAAGTCAAAATAGATTGTTATAATTGCGTATAAATTTAATATTCGCTGCCTAGATCTATATGTAGTACGATGACTGCTTTTTTTTTTACACTGCACAGTGTTGTGCATATTTTAATAATATTGTACGCAATGATGGTATTCCTTGGAACAGAACTCGGCTCACTTGCCTTCTTTAGGGTTTACAAGTTACGAGGCAATTAACTCATTAACTGTTGTTGACGTAAACCGACAAAAGTTTTAATTAAATTAATTGTTTCAAGCTCGTTTAAATAAATTACGAGAAAGACTGGGCTCAATGGAGGGCAAAATGTAGAAAATTACTATTTTTTTGTGAAAAGTTGTACATGCAAATTACTTTTTATTGACTTTATTGCGCATTATATATGAAAAAAACCGCTCAAAATCCTTTTTCAATTTATCTCTTAAAACTTGCCACTGGACAGCCGTACGTAAATTCTCCAGGTGTGTCTTGTGGTTTAACTTAATGTTTAAATGTGTGGGCTTTGAGTCAAGTTAAAGTGCGTCTCAAATAAAAATAAAATAAAAAAAGACTTCACATGTGTGAAAATTGTGTCACATTATCATCTGAGAAATCACTATTAAAACACACGTTGATCGTTTGATCTTGTATAAAACTGAGTTCCATCAAATAAATCTGCTTAACGCCGTAGAAAGTAGTGGCTTGTTGATGTTATGTTGCTAGCTACAATACCGGACAAGAAAAGGATGAAAAATTTTGTAATATTGCGTGCTAGACATAAAATACAAAGAACGCTTATCGAAACAGCATCTAACTTCAGCCCCCGCCGAATCGAGTTGTTTGTTGAACATTGGCACAGTAATTCAGGGCATAGATGGGACTTTTTTAAATGCTGGAAAAAATTATTTTTCATCTGTTGCTTGATACAAAATGGTTTCTACCATTTTGGGTCGTGATTATTGTATTTACTTAAAAAATGCACATCTCCCTCAACTGTATTTTGCTAGTTGATGGGTTCATGGACATCTAAGTATATGCTCTGAAAAATAATTAAAATTATAAAGCGTCATAATTCAAGCTCAGTCAACATTCTTTTGCCATCATATCGTTGCAGTTTTACCATTCTGAAGATAAAACCAACCTTTGAATAAAAACCAAAGCTATCGTAAAAGCCAAAAAGTTGATAATTGTGAAAAATGGCTTGCTTTAATTCTATTAGTTACATATTTGGTAGATCAGGATAGATTAATCGTACATTGAAAGTCTTTCCTGTATTTTAGAAAGTTATAGTCATGTAGCAGAGGAATATTTTTAATTGCAGCACCAACATCTTTTAAAGGGCCGCGATTCATAGAATACAATGTTTTTTTTTGAAAAAAAAAAAAACTGTTGTCGTTTAAAAATGCCGAATGCCAGACACCTGTTGTTAGTTACATATATTCGCATTTGAAACAAAACGTAAAACACAAAAACGCGACTATTTGATTATTATAAAATAATAAAAAATTACGTTACCACAAGATCTAGGAGGCACCATTGAAAATATACATTTAAAATACAAACAACATTTAATCGTATAATTAAATGTAAAATAAGGACAGTTAAAAGAAAAACTGCTTTGGGAATTCGCCGGTTTCATATTAAAAAGGGACTGGGTTTTAGTTGAGAAAAATATAAATTATTGAAACCATTCCTTATTTTTTAAAAATCATTAAGGATTTGAGGCCATATTTCAAGAGAACTTGTTAAAATGAATAAATGACGAATTTTTTTTTTGAAATTGGATAAATACAGATAAATGTATTGGGACTTGAATGCTTCAAGAAATGTATGTAGTGGAGGGACAGTGTCCTTCCAAAATATTTTCCCTTCATGAATTCAATATAACTAAAAAAAACATCCAGCAAATGAACTAAAATAGCATAGTAATGATGTTTATCTTTGTGTTTTAGTTATGTGAATATGTTTTTTAATGAATTATGCTTAGTTTTTGAAGACTAGAACTCAGTCCCTTTTTCAACATGAAACTGGCTAATTGAATTGAGTATAGTTTTGTTACATTTACCAAGACATTAATGGCGTTCTTTAAGACACTGTTTTTTAAAATAAATATCGTAGAGAGCTTACAAGCGAGCAATGCTCCTCATTAATTTTTTGTGTGAATATTTCGTCTATTCTCCTGTTGAATACGTGGTAATTACAGACTGAGACAAGCCAATATACGTCGAGGTAATAGTGCAATGCGCTGTTTAGTTTTGGCGGTGTTTCTTATTTAGAAAGTAAGAAAGTAATCTTCAAAGTAAATCTAGATCTTCAATTAATTGTCTAGTTAGCTCATGCAGAAACTGGTAGCTACATGTAAGATTCACGTAAATAAGAATTCGAAATATTTTTTTTATTCTTTTAAAATCTAAATGCAATCATTTAAAACAATACCTTTTTTCTAGTTTTCTGAAAGTTGAAAGCTTTAACTGTCTATTTCTCATACAAAGTGCACGTTTTTATCAAAAAAATGCACTCCAGTGGGGGGAGGGGGTGGGGTGGGGAAGGGGGAAGGAAGGGAGGAGAGAAAAAATAACCGGGGATGCTCGTCCGAATTTTCAAAATTACCCTTAAAAGATACCAGACGTTTTTCAAAAGGGCGTGACTTCGCAATTTTTGTATCTTCGAAAGATACCAAACTCATGAGTTTTAGTACTATTCATCTCCTAAAAGATAACAAGTTAAAAGTGAGAATTTAGCAAATCTGTTTTTTAAACCTTGTAAGAGACCAAATCGCTGATTTTTACCCCTAAAAGATACAACGAGCGTCCCCGAAAGTTTACTCCCGGAAATCTCCTCCGGTCCCGAGAATGCGCTGCGCTAGATTTCTCAGTTTATTGTAAGATACTAGTATTTCGTTAAACAGTTCACAAATGTTCACATCTGTGCGTTTTTGACAGATCTTCCCGTTTGCTGAAAAGAAAAGAAATTACCGAATTGCTCGTCGTTTTGAGTGTTTTGATTGGGGGTGTATTTCAATTTAAGATGTCTTTTTCAATTTGGCTATTTTTCAATTGCTTTGGACAATTTGAATTGATAAGAAGCATAACGTTTGGAGCCTATAATCTGTTTGCGTGTGCATGCCAAATTACGGTGTTCTTTGAATCGTACTTAAGGTTAAAAAAACCTGAAAGCAGTCCTTGAATCTTCTCTAACTATGCAAATATATATTTATTGACAATAGTTAAAAGAGTGATCACACATAATGTTTCTAGTGCATTTTTAATAGAGAACCTTTTTGCTGTCTTACACCTGCTAACTTACGTCAGTGCCTCAAACAGGCTAAATAGCTCAATCAGTTATGAAAATATGTCAAAAAGGTTATAGAACTGAACGTGTAAATTGTCAACACGATAGAATTTTTCAACTGACTATGTGCTAATAAAGGTAAGAGCCAGCTAAAGAAAATATCAAAAAGTAATGTAGGATTTGTTTATAATACAAATTAACTAAAACATTGTTAAACTCAAACAGGTATGACTCTAAACCGCGTTCAAGCCACAAATTCAAGATAATGTTGTTATAATTTATACAAAAATTCAAAACGTTTGCAGCTAGCAGATGCTTATTCAAACTTGTAATTCGAGCAATGTGTTTTTCTAATGAAAGGGATATCGAAAGCCTTTTTGCAGTTTCCAAATTAGTTAACAGCACTGCTCATTCTTTATTCAAACACTCTTTTAACAAAGCTGCAGCGTTTGCAAAATGATTCATTATGGAATTTATAGAAAATTAATATAATTGTTATATAAATGCAACATCTTCAATGTCTCAGTTCAAAATATTGAATTACTACAGATACGAATCAAACATTTTGTAGCTGGGAATATTGACAACTATCTGACTAGGGAGTCACTCCAGACTATCTAAATACTTACTTACATTACAGAAATATACACTCTCATCAGATTCAATTCCAACTTGCTATACTCTGTCTTCAAGCTGATCTGATTCACTTTCTGATGATAACAGTGTATGTGTACTGTATTTTTGTTTTACTAAAAAAGAAAATGTTTACTTTTGTTTCATTTACTAGTTGATTGTTGGAGATCTCATCTTAAGTCATTATGAAGTGGGTTATCTATTTATTGGTTCTCGTATGTATTTTTATCACTGGTAAGTTTTTTTAATTTTTTTCTTTTTTTGCAAGCAAGCAAGCAAGCAAGCAAGCAAGCAAGCAAGCAAGCAAGCAAGCCAGCAAGCAAGCAAGCAAGCAAGCAAGCAAGCAAGCAAGCAAGCAAGCAAGCAAGCAAGCAAGCAAGCAAGCAAGCAAGCAAGCAAGCAAGCAAGCAAGCAAGCAAGCAAGCAAGCAAGCAAGCAAGCAAGCAAGCAAGTTCTGATAATTTTCTCCTCTAAAACACGTTTTCCCATGTTAACATATTGTTCCTTATTGCTTTATTTCAGTTGAATCACTTGTGTGCCCATCCTGCTTTAGCACAGAATCTGCTGACCAATGTACCAAATTGTCTGAACTGAAAAAATGCGATGGTCAAGACGTCTGCACGTTTTTCTTTGCTGAAAGAGGCAGACAAAGACGCTTTGTTGCAGACTGCATGACACCTAGCTTCTACCAACTACACAAACAAATGTGCAACAAGAAGAGATTTAACTGCAAAATCGATTGTGTAGGAGACTCATGTGAAAAGTGATGCATTCATGCTTAAATTGTATAACTGTACGTAGACTTTCAAATGATTCAAAATGTAATAAAAGATTATAAAAACGATCGGTGTAGCGTTGTATGTGTTATAGTACATTATTCTGCCTTAGGTTATTGTATTCAAGGTATGGGGTACAAGTCCGACCGAAACAAGAGTCTTTGTTGCATTGTAGTGGCAGGTTTGGAACAAAGCAACCGACTTAACGAGGGAGAGTGGGTTGGAGCTTCGTTTTATCGACGAGATATCTTGCAAAACTGAATTTAAGGCGTTGTTCACACATATTATATATATATATATCACTGATATATAACTGGTAGGCTTTACCTGTCTCAAGGGACAGCTATACCCATAAAGTGTGCGAAATATGCAAAAATCTGGCAGAAATATTTATAGCGGAGCTCCGCGCGGGCCGAAGGCCCGCGCAAGCGGAGCACCATAATTAAGAAAATATGGTAAACCATCGAGCTCATTTGAAATCGACCACAGGAAGCCCGGAATTCGGAAATACGTACAACGTCCGTCCGTACATACATACATACATACATACGTCCGTACGTGTACACTCACGCGCAAACTTGCTGACCAGTTTTAGTGAGCCGAAGTTTTCGCGCCAAAACTTTGACAAATTTTAGACTCGTGACAAACATAGGAAATTTGCTGTCCGATCCTCGACACACTACGCACACAAAAAAAGTCTTTAGAAAATTATTTTCAATTTACTAAAACCTTAAAAAGACTGGTTTTCACTGTTTAAAACTAAAAAAAATATATTTCTACAATGGACAAGAAGAAAGAAACTGGTAAAGCTAAGCCGCTGGTTAAAAGTGCTTTGACGGTGGAAAAAAAAACAACAACAAAAAAAGACTAGGAAAAGAAACACGAAGGACTTTCAACGAAGAAAAACAAAGCGAGCTGAGCGAGAAAGAAAGCGTCAACTGACAAGTGTAGAAGAAATTTTACCTAAGCAGATAGTAACTGGACAACAAAGACAATCATAGAAAACTTTAGCGAATCATAAAAAGACAATTTTAGAGAAGGAGGAAAAAAAAGCAAAGGACAAGATACGAAAAGACTGAAGGCGCTCCAGGATTCATTCAACTGAGTCAAATGGCTTTGGAAGAAGAAAAAAGCAAGAGAGCAGGAGTCATCTGTCTCTGGTAAGAAGCGAAAACGTAGTATTATTTTTGCTTTAATTTAATCACTAAGAAAGAAAAAAAAATTTACAATAATGAATCGATTTTATTTCTCAAGCAAGGACAGTGGTCGATTCGTTGACATAGCAACCGCAAATCTGTCGTAGAAGAAAATGGCGGACTACTCGTGTGGAGTGTCGGCTGTCGTTAACGTTGGCTGTAAAAGCAATCCTTTATGTATTTGCACAATTATTTCAATGACCTTTTGTCCTTTGTAAATTAGCATTATCACTGGAGAAGTGCAGGTTAGTGGTTTCTCTCCAACAATACACTTTTGTTTGTGAAATTCTCTTTGTGAATTTCGAAGTCTTTCTTTAGCCAAGTTTTGTTTTTAAACTTACCTTACTATATAAGCCTAAATACCTTGTAGTCAGAGTAAAATGTCTGTCTTTTAAATCATGTAAATTTATTTGCCGGCTGATTACGTACAAAATGATCAATTTAAGATGCTCAAAATGTCCTCATTAGTTTTGAAAACAAAATTGCTCAACACCCACTTTTCCAGTTTTTCTGTAGTTGAGAAATTATGTTTAAGAATTGCCTTGAAATATATATCGCCAAGAAAATATAATGCATTACATTCATGGATAAATGACATTGATAGATACTATTTACGTTTTAGAACAATAGTGCTGGTCCAACAATGGCCGACGATACCCAGTTATATTTGTCATTTAAGCCCACCTCGCAACAGAATGCTGTCCGTGGTCATCTTCTGGACTTAGTTATCACCAAGTCTTCTGGAGCACTCAACATCATTCCATCTGTCTCTTTTGATTTACCATCTGACCATGCAATGATTACTTGCCGTGTTACTCTGCCTAGGCCCCGCCCAACAAGGGTATTGGTGAATCAACGCTTCCTTCGCAACATTGTAATCGATGAATTCAAGAAATCTGCTAGTTGTTCTACTCTGGTAGCTGAACCTCACGACGACCTTCACGCTTTAACAGAGCAATACAACTCAGTTTTACACGAACTACTCGATTATTTTGCACCTCAGCGTACACGCTTTGTGACTCTGCGACCTCATGCTCCATGGTTTAATGATTGTGTCAGGAAGGCCAAGGTTACCAGGCGACGTCTTGAGCGGAAGTGGCGTTCGACTACTCTCGAAATCGACCGACAGATCTACCGTGATTTCTGTGCAACCTACCAGCAGATACTTACAGACGCCAAGCATGTGTACCACAATAACAAGCTGAAAGATTTGGACCAGAAAGCACTCTTCAAAGAGGTTGATCGATTGGTTCATGGGAAAAACGTTAAGAGACTGCCATCTAACATCGAGAAGCCACAATTACCAGCTGCCTTCGGGGACTTCTTTAAGAACAAAATTGATAATCTTCGATCTGCTCTACCATCTAACTCTGACAGTCCTGTCTCCTATCCTGAACCAGTCTGCTCAGTCCACATGTCTGAGTTTACATTGCTAGAGCCGGATGAAATACGAACTATTGTGATGAATTCTCCAACTAAAACTTCCAGCCTTGACCCTATTCCCACTGTGCTTTTAAAGGAATCTATTGATGTTCTCTTGCCGGTCGTTACAAGAATTATTAATGGATCACTTGCTTCTGGTCTGGTTCCTAACAATTTCAAGACTGCTGTAGTATCCCCTGTGATAAAGAAGCCCAACTTGGATGCAGACTGTTTGAACAACTACAGACCGATTTCCAATTTGCCATTTCTGTCCAAAGTACTAGAACGCGCTGTTCTATCTCAGCTGCTGGCCTATCTTAATCTCCATGAACTATTTCCTCAATTTCAGTCAGCATATCGTTCATGTCACAGCACTGAAACCGCACTGCTTCGGGTACAAAACGATCTTCTGTGCTCTGTTGATGAGGGACATGAAGCTCTCCTGATCCTCTTGGATTTCTCAGCGGCGTTCGATACTATCGACCATGAGATTCTAATTGAGCGTCTTTCAACTAGGTTTGGCTTCAGTGGCACTGTCATCGCTTGGCTACGTTCCTATCTACATAGTCGAACTCTGTGCGTCAAAATTGACAACCTATCGTCATCTCCTTACACAGTCGAACAAGGAATCCCTCAGGGCTCAGTACTTGGTCCGGTTCTGTTTTGCCTGTATGTTTCTCCACTCGAGGACATCATTACATCACATGGACTATCGGCTATGACTTACGCAGACGACACACAACTGTACACTATTGTACGCAAACAACAACGAGACAAAGCTCAAACAACTATCGAGAACTGTATACAGGATATAAAGACCTGGTGTACTATCAACAAGCTAGTTCTAAACGACGGTAAGACAGAAGCATTGCACATACGCTCAAAGTTTTCACGTTCAACATTCACTGATATTACAATTAGTAATCTAACAATAACACCCAAGCCTGATGCTCGTAATTTGGGAGTAGTCTTTGACCAAAACCTCTGCGCCAAAAGTCAGATCAACAGCTGCTGCAGAACATCATACATGGCACTGAGCAACATCAGTTAGATACGGAAGTATCTAAACCAACAACAAGCTGAGAAACTGGTCCACGCGTTTGTTACTTCTAGAATAGATCAATGTAATAGCCTACTTTGCGGTGCACCTCAATACGAACTTCACAAGCTTCAAAGAGTGCTTAATTCTGCAGCCAGGATCGTTAAAAGACCTAAGCCTGACGAGAGTACCCAAGACGTGTTGCGCAGTTTGCACTGGTTGCCAGTTACTGACCGTATCACGTATAAGATACTGCTACTAACCTACAAGTGTCGAAATGGTCTTGCACCAACATACCTATCATCTTTACTAAACGAGTACAGCACTTCTCGTCGCCTGCGATCGTCCAATAAAGGACTCTTAACTGTACCTAGATCCAATTCAAAGACGTATGGTGACCGAGCTTTCTCAAATGTGGCGCCAAAATTATGGAACTCACTACCATCAGACATTAAACAATCAGATAGTATTTCTACCTTTAAAAATAAGTTAAAGACATTTCTTTTTCGTATGACATATAGTTGCTAATAGGATATATTTATATTTATAGGAATAAGGATAAAAATATGGACACTATTCTGAATTAATACTTTAATATTGATGACTTTATTAATTTTTCTACACATCTTAATTTATTTTATTATTTTATTTGTATTTAGTTATAGTAATATTTTTACATTGTTAAAAGCATAGAGACTTGTGTATATATGCGTTTTTAAGAATTAAATTATTATTATTATTATTATTAACACTATCGAAGAGTGTATAGCTGATATACGTACCTGGATGGTGTCTAATCGTCTTCTGATTAATGACTCAAAAACCGAATTTCTAATAATTGGATCTCGTCAACAACTAGCTAAGATCAACGTTGAAGGTGTTACTGTAGGTGATGCTATGATTACACCTGTAGCCTCTGTGAGAAACCTTGGCGTATGGTTCGACCAACATATGACGATGAATGATCACATTGGTAAGGTTTGTAGTAAGGCATTTTACAGTTTGTACAATCTCAGACAGATTAGGAAATATTTAACAGATGATACCTGTAAGATCCTGGTACATGCTCTCGTGACGTGTCACTTAGACTACTGTAATGCCTTACTGCATGACATCCCACAGTATCAACAACAACGACTGCAGAAAATTCTAAATGCATCTGCTCGTTTGGTTTGTCGCCTACCGAAGTACTGTCATATATCTCCAGTGCTTAAAGATCTCCACTGGCTGCCTATTAAATATCGAATAATCTTCAAGATCATTCTACTAGTGTTTAAAGTACTACATGGTATGGCACCCTTGTATCTGAAAGACCTGATAAACGTGAAACCGGAGGGACGCTACCGCCTCAGAAATGATGATCAGCTGGTGGTCCCAAGAACTAGATGTAAAACGTTTGGAGACAGAGCATTTTCAAAATCAGGACCAGTGTTATGGAACAGTTTGCCGGCAAATATTAGGAAAATTATTAACATAGAAAAATTTAAAAAAGAATTAAAGACCTTCCTTTTCAAACTGGCCTATAAATAGGAACTATGAAATATATAAAGATACTATGTATAAACATAACGTTAACAACTTTTGATATAATTTATAGATACATGAATTTTTATTTTCTCTTCAAGTAACTCAGTTTTTATAATATATGATTTTATTGTAATATAGATAATATTATAATTTTTATTTTCTCTTCAAGTAATTCAGTTTTTTATAATATATGATTTTATTGTAATATAGATAATATTATAATTTTATTTAATTCATCAATTTATTGTAAACAGCGCCGTCGAGTATTTATAGTGAGGGCGCTATAAAAATCATATTTATTATTATTATTATTAAAACAATGCAGTTAGCATAAAATTGTACTATTTAGCATTGCTAATCTTTGTTAGATTTATTGTTTTTACATAAACATATTTTTAACTAAAATTAAACTTTAGCACACAAATATAATTTCCATCAATTCCAATTAAACAAATGAATGAAAAGAATCCAAATTCTGTCATATTTCATGGACATAACCAACAACTAAAGCAACAATGTTTATCTTAAACTAAAATTACTAGCTATATTTGGTTTGTGATTTTCCCATTGTATGAGCAGATATTTTACAAGTTACAAGTCTTACGAGTTAAGATTTTGCAATTTTTTGAGCTTTTAGATTTGCATATCAACAAAATAAAGATACAATATGGCAATATTAGCTTAAAAGCAATGTTTTTAAACAGTGGAGGCTAATTTGGCTCAAATCCCATTTGACCACTGCATTGTTTTAAAATCATTTCTCTTTTTGACATTAAATTGAACATTGAATTGTTTTCTCATTTTTTTATTTGCTCAGTTTTCTTATGTTAAATTAGATTTTTGTTTGTTTATTTGTTAGCTGTAATCTCCATATCAGTGTTTTGCAGCTTATGTGTGTTTGTTTAGTATTTTTTTATCAGAGACTGTAACAGTTATATTTAATATTGACAAATAAATGAAAAAATGCTGCTTGTATCTGATAAGAGAGGCAGAGGAAATAACCCCAAATGGTCAAATATGTACATGGTAGTTTCATTAATTGTTGTTAAATGGTGGAATTTCATAGTATAAATTTTGCATTCTGACACAAAGTGAATTTAGAGGTCTTGCAATTTTCATTGCATTTCACAAAGTCAATAATGTGTGCTAAGTCATTTTGTTTGTTTGATTCTTCACAGGTAGAAATGTCAATTTTCCTGAAGACACACTGGGCATTTGTTGTACAGCTGTTCTTAAAAAGGTTGTCGAGTTGAAATACTGATTTAGTAAATAACAATATCATTTGCATACATCAAGTTTTTTTAATTTTCTTGTTTTTAATACAAAGCAGCACATATTATATAGTTACGTAGTTATTATAATTATGTGAAGAAGTTATTTTATAAATTTTGACTCATCATTTCTTAAAAAATAAAAATCATGAAATATGCAAATGACTTTGCTATTTACTAAATCAGTATTTCAACAAGACAACCATATCAAGAACAGCTATATCTATAATAATATGATCAACCTAATTTGAGTTTTGTTGTTACATGTTTTTACTGCTCTCAACGTACCACAGAGTAAAATGTGTTTGCAATGGATGGACACTATGTTTCAACATAGTTGTTGTTTTTCCAGGCTATTTATTTATCGCCTGTTGTTCATATCAGCCAGGCACTTGTAAATAATTTAAATTATAATTATAGATTTAATTATAATCTTTACTTTACTGATTTGTTGTAGCTGTATTAATTGTTGTAGACAATAAAGACTACAAATGTCATCCATATTTGCTGGTGTTCTGATAAGCAAAGGCTATCAAAGTGATAGGGTGCATTAATTCATTTTTGTGCAGAAAGGAAGGGGGAGGGGGGTTAATAGCTGAAATAGGGGTAGCTGTTCAGGTCATATTTCTGTAAAGCACTTAACATAAAAGTTGCTGCAAAGGAAGCATTTTTGTTTTGCCACAAAAACATATTAAATTATATAACATTGTCCTCGCACCAATTAAAATTATCCGAATAATTATATTGATTTTAGCCATATTGTTGGAGCTCCGCTATTAGGTTTACCTAATTTTTATATTATTCAAATGACTTTACATAGTTGTTTTTTTATTGTTATATTTTTTTGTAGTGATCTATTGAACTGTTCCGACTATTTTGCTCATAGTTATATTGTTATTATTGTTATTGTTATATTTTTTTGTAGTGATCTATTGAACTGTTCCGACTATTTTGCCATAGTATCAAACATAGAAATAGGTCTGGTGTTTGTTGCACTAAAAGTCTAACGTGTATATATTATATCCAGAAGCCATGTCGATCTGACAGTTTCATATACATCAGCATGAAAACTATATACATACATTAGTATTAAATTTATAAACAACATGATTATGACTTGAATTAAAAGTCGAAATATTGTTGAAACAACGTCTCCTTTCTTAATCCAAATTAAATGATGTTCTCCATACTCGGAATTAGCTTTCATACTAATATGTTCCGTTTTGTCCAGGACTGTAATCTAATAAAGACACTACCAAAAGTCTGAATATAAACAAAACTATTTTTATTGATATTTCATATTCTACAACAGCTCACTCAATTTTGGAAATCAAAGTCACTATTCAAGATAATCAGAAGAATCTCTTGTATAAAAAAACACTCATCAAGTAAACGTTTCTCTCGTTATACCCTTTCTCTTTAAGACTGTTCAATCTCAAGGAGCTTCTTCACGCCATTGTACATATCTTGCACACACTGAACCTCAGACAGCCCGAGCCTTCTTCGGTTACTTATATCAAAAACTCCGGCATCTTCCCCGGTGGACTCGGAGTGTTCACCATGAATACCTCGAGCCTGAATATGAAACTCGTCGCAGATCTTCTGAAAGTCTGGATGTGCAGCTGCTTTTGGGATCTTCACGTGGACACTAGCACGCATGCCTGTGCCGAGATTAGTCGGACAACCAGAGAGATAGCCGTGTGAGTCGGTATGCAGGAAGCCCAGTTGTTTGTCAATCTCATTAACAGCTTTGCAGAGACGGCTAAAGACAGAACCAATGTCACTACCTGGTTCCATACTGATGATACGAAGCTGATCTTCTTCGTTTATCCAGACGAGGAAAGTCTTGTCATTGTTATGGAAAATGCCACGACCTCAAGACAAATAAAATGAGGAATGTTAGAATACATTATTAATAACGATAGTCCGTTTGAAATACGAGAAGATTTAATACGTTTTTCTAGGACTGGTCAAATAAATGATTTTTCAACACAGCATCAACTTTTTTTCCCACTAAAATATGGATAATGTGTGTACAACTGTTATAAATGTGTTGATCTTATACGGACAGATAACACGATTAAATTAAGGAGTGGCATAGTGATTTTCAGACGAAATTGCATTAGAGTAGCTTAATGAATGTAATGATAAAAATAGAAATAAATAAATAAAAAAGCAAAGTGGATAATTTATTGCCAAGAGGGAATCTAGAGTAAAACATCAGAAAACTACATATGCATATACCTTCTGGCCACAATTTGTTGACACCCGCGGCCTCCAGGAATCTATCACCTTTTTTAAACAAGAAATGGTCATCTACCAGTTTCTGTCTGGTTTGTTCATCCATTCCAGTCAGTGGATAGTACTTTCCAGCAAGATCGCCAGTCAGAGAGCAAAGAACACCAGTTACCTTAAATCATTAGAAAGCAAATTGTGTCAATACAAAAAAATAACACAATGAAATCAAAACAACTAGCACAGAGACGAAAAAACCTCAAGGTACTAACTAACCAATTGTTCTATACATCAAGCAAACAACTGACTAGTACAATAGTTGATGAGTCAACAAAAACACCAACAAACGAACCAACCAACCAACAAACAAACAAACCAAAAAACAAGCCAACCGTGATCAATCACAAAATTAAAAAGCAAAATGTAGTAACCCCAAAAACAAGAATGTAACAGAGTCAAACAGACAATTGAAATACTTTCAAAGAAAAGACATAAAGTACTTCGCATTTTTCAGAAAAAAATAGAATAAATAATAAATATAATTAATAATAATAAGTTATAAATAGAACTATAATTATCATTTAATGCATAAACTGAACGTCTGCCTTAAAATCTGTAAGTAACAATTCGTAAAGAAAATGGGTTACTTTTTTTGTAAATTTGAAAATATACCTTTTTTTCAATATCATTCCTTTCTTTTCTGGTCAAACCTGGGGTCAGAGAGTACCCTTTAAGATTCCTGGCCACACGGATTCTAGTTGATCTAATGAATTTGCCATCTGGATCCAGATTAGGTGCCTTGACTTTTTCAGGGTTCATATCGGAAGTGTGTTTGTCAGCCAGTTTATAGGGAGAGTGGTAGTCTTCAATCAACTACAAGATAAATATAGAAAAGAAAGTTTGAAAAACAATCAATACGGTGTACTTTTTATTAGGAAGAACTAAGTGTGCATCTGGTCTTTTGTTTTTTGTTCTTTTTTCACTTTTTTTCTTGGGAGGGGGGGGGGAGTGTAGTGGAAGTATTGAGGATTTTAGATAATTGTGTGCTCCCTGTCAAGTATCCTCTGAAACAAACAAATGCTTTTAGTTCTTAAAAAGTGTTATCAGAGGTTATGTATGCTGCCAAAAGCTAAAGTTGGGACATTGACATATTTTTCTAATGCTCTTTGCAGCATGGATATTCTTGTTTTCATTGAAACCTCTTTTCAGCGAGACCCCCCATCCCCTCTCCCAAAAAATCAATTGTCTGACATTTTTTCATACCAACTGAAAAACACCATATTGCTGTGCATCATTGATGCGGGGGAGAGGGGGGTTTATACGAAAACACAGAACGATGCCGGAAATGTCAAGCAAAGTAGCCTAATGTCCCAAGTTATTTTGTAAATGAGTGTGGGTCGTATTTTAAAAAGAAGTCACTCTCTATCTGTGTGACGCTCTCTTAGGCTAGAACACTATCATAAAAACAAAAAATTGTTTGCAGCCAAAAACTGGGTTGTCTTTTAAAAGGAAGTCACCCTCCCTCTATGTCACGCTCTCTGAGACTGTAACGCAGATACTAGAACATTACCTTATCAAAAAGTGATGCAAACAGAGTATAACACTCAGCATCTCCAGCGTAAACACCAACGGAAGAGTCAAGGTTTTGAACACCAGAGTTGATGCAGTCATAAAGTGAAATACCATTAGCTGTCTTCTTGTCCTTGAGAGAGTTAAACAACTCCTCAGTAAGATGTTTTTTCAGGAGAGATTTCACGTTGTCTCCTTTTAGAGCTGAGGGGAAGACCGAGCGCTCTTTTCTACGAAAACAAATCAAAACATCGGAAAATGCACATATTTCAATGTTGAAAGACACAAATACCGGACCTATTCTTAAGGATAACATACAATAAAGCCGAATAGGTTCTAAGTAGGAGTGCGTAGGAAGTTAACAGATAATAGATGTGTGAAAATATTTACAATTCGCAACTTCTTTAACATATGGAAAACTGGAATGACATTATTGGTAAATGGTAATTTCATTATCTCCATCACTATACAGCGGGATTTTCAGAAGTAATATAACAGTAATATAATATAACAATGAAAAAGTAATATTAAGATTGTAATATCATTCTCGTCATTTTAGATCAACATTTTATGCAACAAAATGTAAAAAAAATTGCATATTTGCTTTAATGCCATTTTACACTCCTTTCTTGTTATTTTTACTTACTCAACTGCAGCTTTCTCGATTTCCAACAAGCTCTTAACACCATTGTACATATCCTGAACACACTCCACCTCCGACAAACCAAGTCTTCTACGATTACTAATATCGTATACTCCGGCATCTTCCCCGGTAGATTCGGAGTGCTCACCATGGATACCACGTGCTTGAATGTGGTACTTCTCACAGATTTTATCAAACTCGGGGTTTTCTTTAGCATGTGGGATCTTGACGTGCACGCTAGCGCGCATGCCTGTGCCAAGATTAGAAGGACATGATGTAAGGTAGCCATGTTGCTTGGTGTGCTGGAAGCCAAGTTGCTTATCAATCTCGTTGACTGCACGGCAGAGTCGGCTGAAAACGGAACCGATGTCGCTTCCTTTCTCCATGCTAATGATCCTGAGATGATCTTCTTCGTTGACCCACACTAGGAACGTCTTGTCGTTGTTGTGGAAGATTCCTCTTCCCTCTGGCCATTCTTTGTTGACACCAGCAGCCTCTAGGAATCGATCGCCTTTCTTGAACAAGAAGTGATCGTCAACAAGCTGTTGTCTTGTTTTCTCGTCCATTCCTGTTAAAGGGTAGTAGGTACCTAAAACACATAAAAAAGTCGTCCATTGTTATCATCTTTTATTTTGAATGACCTAGAAGGCCATAACTGCGTACAGTCATTATTCTCTGAACGGAACTGTCAAGGTTTAGGGCTAGCAGAAGCCTCTCACCGACGACCAATAAAAAGGTCGCAGGGGAATGATTTTCTTGATAGATTAAGAATGTAACTAGCAATAAAAGAAGTGGGAGCTGCATGGATGTTTCTAATGAAACACCTGTGGTAAAAATGTAAGTTATACACCGCAAAAAGAATGAGTACTTAATAACTTTTCGGACGTTACGAAGAAGTAATCTCTTCTTTTTACGGTGTATACCACAGCTGATGATAATATTGCATAAATTGTTTTAATTGTTACTTTCTCTCCTACTAGTCATCCAATATTTTTTCTTAATTCGTATAGTTGAAGCATATTTTTCTCTCATTTTCTCTTGTACCTTAATCGTTTTCTGAATTTATATTTCCGTTGAATTGAATATATTGTGTCTATTTTATCGCTTTCCATAATCGCCTAAATACGTGGCAAAACTTTGACTTTTAGATAAATTCTATCAATCGCTGTCGTGTTTGTTTGGTTCATTTTTTGTCGCTGTGATTCTGCACAATATGCAAGACTAATAAAACAGATAAATAAAATGGGAAAAGATTCCCATACCTGCCAAATCACCGGTCAAAGACGTCAACACTTTCACAATTTTCTTCTCCAGTTCGACACGGGCATCTTTAGCCAACCCAGGGGTGAGGGCGTATCCTTTTAAGTTGCGAGCAACACGGATCCTTGTTGAGCGGATATAAGTGTTGGATGGATCCAGATCTGGAGCTACAACCTTCTCAGGGTTCATGTCTGACGTGTGACCCTTGGCAAGCTTGTAGGGTGCATGGTAGTCCTCGATTACAGCATTGAACAGATTCCCAAAAAGAGTGTAGCATTCTTCGTCCCCTGGAATAGCAATATTTCTAAATTTATTTCTATCGAAGCTTATTTGCTAGTCTGTAGTTTAATAATTGTTTAATTAGACATGTATTTTTATCCCGATTTTTTTTGTTAATAAAAAACACACGAATGCAAGAAATTCAAGTGAAAGTAGCAAGCGCACTGAAATTAAGTAAGCTGGTCTCCCAAGAAGCCGACGGTGCGCCCTTTTTCCCCAACTTTCTATCTATGCTCTTTTTTACGGGTATTTAAAGTCACTAGGAATCGAACTCGGGACATCTCGCGCAGAAAGCCGCGCACAAGCCAACTGCGCCATTCTTGCTCCTTAGGTAGACAGGACACTTTAACGTATATTTTTCAATCAAAACTTTAAACCCATAGTTCAGAATTCATAACATATTTTCTTACCAGCGTAGACTCCAACACCAGAGTCCAAGTTTACAACACCAGAGTTGATGCAGTTCCACAGTGTAATGCCAAGCTTGGTTTTCTTGTTCTTGTTGTCTTCAAAGACTTTCTTTGTTAAGTGCTTTTTAACCAAGCTTTTGGGATTGCATTTAGGATCATTAAGAATCTCAGGAAAAGCATTTTTGGAGCTGAATCTAAAAAAAAGAAAATCGAGAAAATCGCAGATTTTTGGTTTAAAAAATTGAACTAGATTATAATTTAATTATTTATTTTAAATAATTAATATTTTAAGTTTTTTTAATTATTATTATTATTATTCTTTTTTGGCACAACTGAGTTCATAGGTAAGAGTCAGATGAATTGGGCTTTACTGTGTTTATCTGAATATTACATCACTTTTTAATTCCATATTTTGGAACAATGGACAAGATAGGTACCTATTTTTAGATATATTTCTGACATGTATTTACCGGCTTGACGAACTATTATGATAACGATTTTTTTAATTATTTTGCTTTTAAAGAAATAGAATTAACACGTGAAATAGTCAGTCCGGCGGTCAGTTCCTCAGTTGCTCAATCGGTCACACACTCAGTACAATGCATTAGTCAGACAGGCTGTTCAACATTTGTCTTACTGTGCTGCTGCTTCGAAGTCCGCCATGATGGATTGGATGCTCTGTCAAGCTGTTGAAAAAAGTAACAGTATAACATCAATTTTTCCTGCAATAGCTCGCATTACTCTTTTGATTTTTTGTAAAGTGTATTTATATAAAAAAATTGCTGTTCTTTCTTTATTTTTTACATAAAATCTGAGCAGTCGATCATGTAGTGTTTCAAATCAGGGCGGAGTTTTTGAGTTTTCATATGTTGTTTGGACAGCGTTAATAACGGTTCCGAAAAAAACACCAATCAATTCAGCTCAATTTAATTAATACAAATCAGTTTAAAGAATGCACAAAATTGATCTTGTCTAGAAACTTTATCGTTATAATTCAATGAGTAAGATTAACATTCAGCTCTTGAAATCATTTTGAGGTCAAGATATCACTAAACGATCAGATAAATAATTTGTATTGTACATCATGTCAAACTCCCCTTACAAATATAAATGAATTTAGTCTATATAGACATTTAAACATCAATGATCTGTGAAACATGTTTTAGTGAAATAATTATTTTAAAACATAACGTTGAATTAATAGTTATAATTGACAATGTAGACGTCGTTATTGTTTTCATGATAATGAATATTGAATATCTTGTCAAAAAGTATGCCTTTTGGTTCTTATAAAGGTAAAGCGCGAAAAAATATATGTTGAGGCAAACCGGTATTCACTAATGACGCTGTCTTATAAAGTTGTCATATTCTTGAATTGATAAAAACTAGTGAATTACCTCGAGTGGGCTGCGTCGGTATTTCTATAGAGACAGTTGTGAAAAGTGCCGTAATTTTAACATCATAAAGAGAAACTACATAGTACATGTCATGTTGAAAATTACTCATTTTTACAACTGTTTTCTTGAAAAGTTTTGTCAGTCAATAGACATACATTTTTTTAATTAAAAATAAAAAAAACTTAGAAAAATATATGATGTCCAAAAAAGACAGTTATTTCAAATGATGTATTTTTTAGCTTTCACGCGTTAAATGACAAAACTCTCAGACGTTTTAGAAATTACAAAATTAAAACAGATAAACTGCTTATTACAATCGCTGATTTTCTGCAATTTCAAAACATTTGATCGAACAGTGAGACGTCCAAGTAAAAACAATAACAACATCGCTATCTAATTGTTTGTTTTGATTTTACATAACCGACTTTTATTGAAATTAAAATTAGTAGTATTTTTTTCTCAATACTCTCGGCTTACCTTTACCCAGAAGTGTCTGTTGCAGAGTTCTGACTTTCTGTCGAATAAATAAAAAACTTAAGTAACACAATAACTTAATATTCTTGTATCTAAATGCAAATTGTATTTTAACAGAGTAAATCATTAATTTAGAAGTTGTGATCGTTGAGTTTCATGTTAAGCTTACTTTGACTACTCTGGCCTGGACGCTGAGGTCAAACCAAGTGCAGACCACTTTTGGGTCTATTCATTTCAAGCACTTAGTCGTTTCCATATAAAGATAATCAAAGGCAGCCGATGTCATAAATGTCAATAGAATGGAAGGTAATAAAGACTATTTAGGGAAGATATGTAAATATATATAATTGTTGGGGGTGTGGGGAGGGCTGGGCTATATTTTAGTCAATCTTCATTTTTTTATTTATCATTTTGCATCTTGCATCTTGTTTTTCACTTCTGTTTAAGGCTGTACTCGGATTTTTTGTGGTTATTACCCAATCCCCAATTAAATATAAAATGGTCCGTCAATCGGACGAGCTACAACAAAATCGTAACACCAGTTTTTTGGTTAATACATTATGGCGCGTGTTTACCAACATCATCGCAATCATTATCATCAGTACCATCATCGTCATCACCATAACTATTATCATTATCATCATTATCATCAGTACCATCATCGTCATCACCATAACTATTATCATTATCATCATTATCATCAGTACCATCATCGTCATCACCATAACTATTATCATTATCATCATTTGCATTGGTAAATTCGGCGGTTATATCTCTACGTAATAATGTGCAAAATTATATCAAAATACAGACATTAGCATTTATCAGTCATCATCATCAGCTGTTTATCAGTATCATTGTCATCATAGTGAAACATAAAGTAGCAATGAAAGCCAAGGGTCTATACAAATAAGTATATAGTGCTTTTCATGGACTCTCATTCATAATCTTAAAAAAAATGTCATTTTTTACCTATTTTATTTTTTATTTTTTAATTATGAATAAAAATGATTGACTGATTGATTGATTGATTGATTGACTGATGTCATCATCACAGTAATCTGAAATCATTTCAATCAGGTTAAAAAGATACTCGCAAATGCATGCTTTTTTAGTTGTAGACCCCTCGCACTTTAGATTCACGAGTACATAAGCGAATGCAATAGCGTCATGTGCAGCGTGTAAATAAAAACACAAAACTCTTGATATTATTTTATAAATTCTCACCTATATATATTTTTAGAATAATGATCATTGCGCGTCAAGGAATATCTCTTGGCATCAAAAAACGTACGTACTGCAGTAGGTTTTCAAATTTTGCACAAATGTATTTATATCTTTTTTTCCCGTGCAGACGCTTTAAAAAGAATCGCCTCTCTTATCGCTAATCTAAATCACCTTCGGTTTCTCTACCAGTATTTATGGTTTTAAACACAGCATATCAAGCAATTATTTTTGCAAAACTACATACTCACACCCTAACTAAGATATTACTCTGTCCTTTCACTACGAAATTAGTAGTTTTTGTTCTCATTTTATTCAGAAAAAGTTGTCCATCTGGCAACCAGCTTTGGTACAGTTTGACTATTATTTTGTTTCTGTCAACGGGCGGATATTACAAATTTTACTCAAAAATCCCTTGCATATAAAATTGAAATTAAAAGAAAACGATTTCAACAAGTTTCAATTAAGACTGTTGAAAATGTGAAAGGGCAAGTTTATAGCTCTTTTTAATTGATATTACACTGGTTTCAGCAAGCAGTAGTGCTCAGTGTTGAAGATTTCTGTCCACGTCTTAAAGATATCGCTATTTCTGTCGGCGTACCAAAATAGTTTGCGTCATGCAACCAAATACCCTCAATGTACATTATTTTATTTATAAGCTTTATTTGGAACTACATGTACAGTTGTCAAACATGGTTGAGTTATATATTACTCAGCCTTAGCCTCAAAAGCGTGAAATATATTCTTTTGTTTAGTAAGGTAATGTGGAGTCTCTTTGTGCACGTGGAAACGGCAATTGTATTTTCGAATGCTTTGCGCGCAATGGAGGCTAAGCCTGTATAAAAGAGAATTCGAAACTGGACAATTGTCCAACTTATGTTCAACCACTGAAAAAAGCATATAAAGACAGACGGCGGGTCGGTGTCTAAATCGGTTTCCCCGATTAAGTAAACAAGAGCTCTAAAGGTCGGTACACACTAGGCGACATGTCGCAGCGACTTGTCCCCGTGACAGGTTGCAGCGACAATTTCCCCCCGTGTGTACTAAGTATTTTTGGCGAAAATTATTGTCGCCGCGACAGAATTTTGTTGCTGCGACTTGCCGCATGAAATCCAACCGGTTGGATTGTTGAACCAGTGCACACTGAGGTGACTTATCGCCTAGTGTGTACCGACCTTAAAGTTTAAGGGCGGGCGAACTTACATGAATCAACTGTCATCACGCAAACCAATTTAATTTTTTGTTTTTTGTATAGTACTTATTGATGTTGATGTGTTAAAGCTGTCGACAATTTCGTTGTTATCTTTTTAACCCAAAAAATCGAAAGCGTGTTCTGTAAAAAAGACTTAGTTTTTTAAAGACATTTTATGCTGCAGAGGAAAAGCTGTCAAACTAAATTAGACAGCGAAAAATGTCGCTGGACAATCTTACTCGATCCAGTCTTACTCGAGCGTATTCTTTTTCTAGCTGGATCATAAATACTATAATTATTGCTCGTTCAGCTTATATTAGAATGAGTTCGTCTGTACTTGATTTACTAGTGTAATGATGTAAATTAGCTAAAACAATTGTTATCAAATACTTGTAAATGCGCGATGCCGCCTGCATCACAAATGTACAAACAGATTAAAAATAAGTAAATCATATTTTTAATCACGAACTAAATTATAAAGAGACGTAAAAAACGTTTCTCATTTTTATTGAACTAATAAGCAATGATTATTTCACACAATTTACAGCATGATAGAATATGTTTAGTTAAACTAAATAAATTATTGTATGGATTTGTTTAACTATGAAAGACTTTAATCAAGAGAACGAGAACTGAGAACAGCACGACCTATTCTACAATCTTGGACATAAATGTTGAGACTCTTCGTACACTTTGACATTTCATGAGTATGTTTACTGAAATACATCGCTCCGATGGTCTTTCTTTGAACCCCCTCCCCGCCCAAAAGCAATGTTGTGTTCCCTGATGGTGTCTCTCGAGTGACGGGAAAATATTGATGTAATATGTAGAGTATAGTCATGAAACTGTGCAATTTTTGAAGAGCCCCAACTATTTATGTCCAAGATTGTACGTTGTTGCAAGAAAACAAAGGTAGATGTGCGCAATAGTTATCGCTATGCAATAAATAGCACTATTTAAACAAAAGAACACAACAGAATTTGCATAAATAGCACTATCTCAACTTTAATTGCTTTTAAGTAACTTTAAAAGTAACATAAGTAAATAGACCTTGAACTAAAACCATGCCTGTTAAAACTGAACGTTTTAAAAATAGTTTTTTTAACATAATTATTTTTTTATTATAATTAAGTCTATTTATTATTATGTGAATATTAGAAATTGGACAGTTTTGTAGTGTAAATAGATTTTACTATAAATCTCGATGGTATTAGATCTACCAAGCTTACAGATATAATATTACTTTAAATTGTTATTTTAAGGTTACAGGAAGGGTTCACGGGGTCCTTTCGTAAAAAAATCGCCAGCGCGTCGGAGTTTTCGCTATTTCAATAAATTATATATAATTTTAAAGCTGAATAATTGAAGGATATGACTGTTGTGTTTTTATTTCGAAACCGTAAAAAGGTCGCGAGTTTTAGCACTCCGAATGAAAAGTGAGAGCTTTTGTTTCAGAAAGTAACCCAAGAATACGTTCGATCGGATTACTTTAAAATCTGTACAATATCAATCATCACATACGTGGCTACAAAAACGTGTGAGCGATTTTTAATATTTTACTTGGTTAAAAAATAATCAGCAGTTGAATTTTGCAGTCGATTTTTTTTCGTGAAATCTGATACTAACCATCATAAAATAAAAAGTAAAAAAGTTATCAAAAAACGCTCACACGTTATTATTATTGATGAGTTGAGTGTGCTGTAGGAACATTTTAAACGTATTTGGTTGAAATCCAGCGCCAGGTTACTTTTTAGAACTTCGATGATCAGAGAAAAACACAAGCCGAGAAATCGCCCTCTAATGTTGTGTATACATCAAATCTCATCTGTCATGATCTGTCAGGAGAGGTCAGATAAGGTCGAGAACAGACCAATCAGAAACGTCGCTCGTAAGTTGTGTTTGGAAATGGTCTTGATTTCGAGGGAAATCCACGAATCAAACCATGACCCATTATCGCTTTCAGCGAGTGCTTTCAAATCATCTTCTTTGAACTTCGTGATCGAAACCACTGATCTTCCTTTCTTCTTTATGGAAGACCAAGGGCTGCTTTTTTGTCGCTTGGACATCTAAATGGACTAAAGCTTTTGGCTAATTGTAGATATAAAGTAATGTAGGTAGAAGAGTAATATTTTCGTATTTTTCGTTTGTATTTTTCGCTTCAACTGAACAATGAACAAGCGTGGTCTAGTTGTTTGTATATTTCGCGATATCTCCCGGATGACTATTTTGCCGCGAAATGCACCGCAGGGAATGTCACGCAATATAGGATTACGACACCTTTTTCGTTTTATTTACTTATATGAATATACGTTTTTCTCTAATATCTCGATAACGAAAAATGTTTTCAGAAATATTTTTTTTTTGCATTCGAAAGATTGTTCTTTTAATATAGCGTTCCATTAATAAAAAAAAATTGAAAAATTTTCGATCTGAACCCTTCCTGTAACCTTAAGAAATAACGTATTTACGGTTACGCAATTTTGTAAATGAATCATTTCAATATGTTCTTTGGTTAAAATTAAAAATATGTTAGCAATAAGTTAATTAACATCAATTCTTTCTCTTAACTTACATTCTCTTGATTTTCATTAGTTCAGTTATATGATACACATGCGTTTATGACTTTCCCAATCTCTTGCTTGGTGAGCACACGATCGTAAACTTGCAAACAAAACATATCGCCATAAAACTTTGGTCGACTAGCTAATTTAGCTCCTAGGAATATGGGTTTCCTGTGGAACAGTTTGTGTATCCCAGGTGTCCCAGCACTAGCAATGTTGTATTCCTGTTGATCGTACCAAAACTTAATTGTGCATGTGTTATGGTCATAAGAATAGCCAATGGAATGCCAACGGTCGTTGTCATTTTTGTCAAATGGCATTTTTGTGGACGACATTATGGTGTTTTTGTATTTAATATATTGAATGATTGAGTTATCTCCCTCTTTTTTAAAACCCCACATGGAATCTTTGCCGTTTGCAAGAATTAACCCACTATCTTTATTCGACCTTATATGAATTAGCACTGTTAGTGAAGCTATATTGCTAAATCTACTGTTCAAGTTGTTTGGTATTTGTATGTAAGACAAACCATTTCGTTGTGTAAACCTGCTTATTTTATTTGTAAGAAAAACACGAACTGATGGTGGGTCGACAACCTGCACCTTGTGAAATGAGCCATTTGGGTTGTTTCCAGTTGCGTCTGCGCCTTGATATTTTGCGTTGAGCGGGTACAAGGCAACGGGTTTCAGATCTGTTGAAAAGGAGAAAAAACGTTTTTTTTAAAGTGTTTTCTTCATTGTGAATCGCCATTAAAACAATGTACTTTATTCCACTGTTTTCCTACACACAACGACCAAACAGTTCTAGTGAATGCAAAAAAATTAGGACCCTGTAAAAATATTACCAGCCAGACCATACACTCCGCCTTTTGCTACATTTATTTTTATTGAAAACCATGGGCAATCAATTTCAGTGAAAAAAAAATAAATAAAAATAAACAAACATGGGATAGTCCACAGAAAAGAAAAAGGAATTTAAAGAACGTATACTACAACCTTTCTTTTGCCTGTGTTTTACGTAAAAATATGAAATATGTCACCCGAATATTTATGTCTTTTTAACATACAGAGAAAGTTGATTTTTTTTTTCAAGCGGCCTTTTATTGTACGAGAAATTGCTTTGATGTGATTTTTACCTGCTTGCATCTTGATAGAATTTTGTTGATTTGATGGGATGATCGGCTTATTGACGCTGACTGTTTTTTGTAAACATGGACAATTTGTATCTAATTTCCTATCTGATAAAAAATAATGATATTAAAACAATAATAAAAATCAATAAAATAATTTTAAAAAGTTATACAAATTATCATAAGACGTGAATATGATTTGAAAGAGTTTTCTGTTGACGTTTTGACGTGTTTTGTACATATGGTATTAAAAAGCGCATAGTATTCCATAGTCTTAAAGCTTAGTAGGGTGAGTTTCACATTGCCATAGGCAAACTTATAGATTCTAGTTAACATTATATTAATTAAATCTAAGGTTGATTTGTATGTGGGCATCATTCATTTTAAAATAAAATAGTCTAGCTTCTTCTTGTTTCAGTTTATGTTTCCCTGATGATGGACCAGTGGTGCGAAAGCTCGGTTTAGATTATGAAAGATATCGTGAAAGAAGCAGGACTACTTTCTTTTGTGAAAGCCATTGTTCTCTTTCGTTCTCAACTAGTACAAGCAGCGGCGCAGCGTGTTCCTTTCTTTAGGTACATATATGATCTAAAAAAACATTGTTTTCTTTCTTATATTCAATTTTAAAATTCAATCAAAGTGATTTTTTCATCACAAAATCTTGGTACAAATAAAATTTTAAGAATAAAAACAATTGGTAAAAATATCAAAATTTTCGGTAACCTCAGATACCCAAGTGCGAATAGGACAAGGTAAATGGTCTATTTTCTTTAATGGTCATATGAAAATCACACTAGTTGGTCAGGTCTTTAAAATTCAATAGAGTTTAAATGTGTTTGTGTGTAAACATGTGCATGGAGTTCAAATAAAAAGATTTATTAAATGAACATACAATTACCGTCGATGTTAGGTCTTGCATTAACGAGGAAGGACAAAACAAGAAGGCAAAAAAGGCTATAAGTAATCATTTCTTCTCTAGAAAATCAAGCAAATAGAAACAGCACATAGTCAACAATATTTATTTTTGCTGAAAAATACATAATAAAAGAAAAAAAAAAAAGGAAATACAAACATGCAAGAGAGGGTAAAAACTTCTTAAGATATCTAATGAAATCAATGCAAAAGGAAAAGCTGAGATAAAAAAAGCTAAGAATATCGTAAAGGAGAAACATACAAGTAGGAAAAAACAACAACAACAACAACAACAACAAAAGAAAATAAAAGAAAACAAGAAGATCCATGAAATACTAGAAAAGAATCTTTAAGTTAAAAGTTAAAAAAACAATATAAACCACTCAAAAACCTTAATCAATCTTATCAAATCTTACCCTTTGATTCAGCCAAAATGTGTTATCCTGTGCTGGAACTTCTTTTGAAGTTATAGTATTCTCTTTCTCTTTCCTGCATTTATGTACTTTGAAAAACTGCTTATATAGGTTATGAGTTAATGTGCTGTAATTAGTGTGTAGCAGGTTAAAACTATTTTGGTTAAGTGGTTCAATAAGAAATAACTTTAAAATAGAAAGATCCCTGGTGTTTTAGACAAAGATCACAAACTGTTAACATGGTTTACACATTGTTTTAATAAGTGGTTCAATTTAAAGTCAATTTGCGAGAAATAACTAATTGAATAATGGGTTTGGTTTATGAAATAAGGTCAAGAATAAGAAGAAACTATCAAATGTTATTGGCGGGAATTGACCCGACGTCCTCGGTAGTTCAGTCCGGTCGATATTTTAACCACTACATCATAAGACCAACAAACGTAGCCGGAATGTGAAATATAGTGCTACCGTGAGAGTACCAGAGCGATCTGTGTGTAAGTTTATCACGGTAAATAAATACGCATATATTTTCTCTTATTCTTTGCTTCGAGATATAATGTAATCGTTGTTAAAAGTGCAATTGAACAGGTTTCTTGTAGAGTAATGGTTATCACATCCTTTTGTTAGTTATGGCTTATAGTTACTGATCTATTTTTGTTTGATATATTAACCCGTAAGCGATATTCAATAACCCGATATTTTGAAACAATTCATAATTTGATTTGTATATTCTACTTTATACCAACCAAAGAATTTCCACTGATATATAAAATCGAGTTTTGAGATTAATTTAAGATAGGGTTACTTGGATTGAAGGTGTGTTCTGTGGAAACAATCTCCATCCCATTTTCCCAAAAAAAGAACAATTTGTTTGCAATAATAGAGGAAGGTGTCGTAAGATTCAATGAGTTTCACAGGATCTAGTATCCATTGTCTGTAGAACTAGAAAGACAGATATCGATAATTAAGACCGCATTTTTGATTTATATGTCGTGCATTACATTTGTCAACGCAGTAACAGCTGATGAAAATCATAGTATGGTCGAAACGTCTTATTTAATTAAAATTATCAAAATAAGTCAGGGTAAAAAAACTTACATATTTTGGTTTAATTAGCTAGAATTCTGACTGCAACTTCAACATTTTCAAATGATTATGTCTCATTCTCTTTTTTAGCTGGTAAACCAGAGAAATATTCTCCTTGCCAATCCATATCAAACAATTGCCTTAAAAAAGTTGTCATTCGTTTAGTCATCATTTTATTTCCTTATATGGAAATAGCTTACCTTATTTGGAAGTACGGTTCAACTGTTTTTGGTGTTTATCTCAGCTCCTAAAGCCTCAACTGATTTTGATTTAGATTTCTTACCGGAATCTACTGACTTTACATAAACTCGTTTTCTTTTAAAGTGTTTGATGACTGGCCTGTTAAGTTTATTTTTTATACTCTTGGTGGCTCATAATTTCTGTATAATTTCTTGCATATGAAAAGGAAAAAATCGAAACACGTTCTATTCACTGTTTCAAATCTAAGGGATAGGAACGCTAATGACAATTCCTTTTTTAGTGAATATACATTATGCATGTACATCCACGCAGCAGTTAAAGACAAGTCGAAAGACGAATGGATAAAGATTTTACAATTTAAATTACTTTAAATGGTAACGCCCTGAAAAAAGTAGACGACGAAACAAGTGGGCGGCACATAAACGGTTCATATCTAACCAATTTTTTCCCTTTTACTGTTCAACTTATATATATATTATTTATATACAGAAAATACAAGCATTCTGTCTTTATGAACATATATAAATAGAAATACTTGTATATAAAGAAATTATGGAATACCTTTGAAATACATTTTTCGAGTTCGTAGCACCAGTACTATTAGAGAGAAAAATTTATGGTTGATGTGACATAATATCTTTTTAAAGAAATATACAGTATATATGTGTAAAATCGACAGAATTTTTGGAGTTGGCTGTTGCAGTTACTATAGAGATATTCAAGCATCAAATTTTATGAACGAATTACTTCCAGAACCGGTAACACACTCATTAAAACAATTAACATGACAATAAACAATAGAAGAAACACTAGAGATTCAATTGTAGTCTTTTTATTATCAATTTGTTTAAAGAGTCCTCTCTCATCTTGAACTTGAGTTCATATTGAACTGGCAAGTTAATTCACATTATAGTTTGAGGCAAGCGCACGGAATGTTTTTTTTTTTACACAAATGAAAATCTGCAAACCGTTCTCTAAAAAAAACTGACATAAAAATCATTAAAAAATAGCAAAGACGAAGAAAAGAAATCAGCAAGCACAAAAAGTGAAAGATTTATCCAAAAGAGAACTGTAAAGATACCCTGTGAACATGTTTTTAAACAACAAAGACATGTAATAACTAGTTCTTGGCACCTGTTCGTTTTTCTCTCTGTTGAGGTTGCTCTACAGGGAAAAGCAATCTTGACTTTCTAGGAAACGAAAAATATCACAAAATTAAAGGACAAGAAGAAAAGAATTGGAAAACAAATGAAGACAAAGCAAAAACTATGGAAATAGCAAATGGAAGCCTTAACATTACAAATGTATGTGGTGAAGAAGTCGATACATTAATATCCATTATGAGTACAACAGATGCCAATAGAAATACTCTGATTCTGTTGCTGTTTTTGCTGACAATTGCAGGTTCTTTTGCCTTAATTGGTAATGCTTTCATTATCTTTGTTCTTTTGAAATCACCAAATCTGCACAAACCTTCGTATATGTTAATATCAGGAATGGCGTGTACAGATTTTCTTGTAGGTTTTTTGCTGACTCCATTTCAAGTAGCTAGAGCGACATTCTTCTTGCAGCATTCTATCGAAAACGTCTGCCAAACAGAAGTGGTTTCCAATGTTTTGGGTTTTCTCCTATCTGGAATTTGTTTTGCTATGTCACTGCTAATCAGCGTAGACAGATACTTGGCGATCACCTTGAAAAATCGATACAGAGCAATTGTGACAAGGAAAAATGTTGTTGTTGCAATTGTAATAGCAGTTATTTCAATGCTAGCATTAGTAATTAGTGTTAACCTGGTTGGAGTCCTCTTTCAACACCGGAGGCAGTTGGTACTCTTCATTGGTTCGATGATAGCACTGGCCACAATTGTTTTCTATTCAAAGTCGTTTTTGGCTCTCTATCAACACACATCACGTGTAAATCTCCCACAGCATAACTCAGCTCAAAGTAATTTTAATACTCAAAAATACAAGAGAACGTTGAATACAATGATAATGACTTTGGTTTGGTTAGTTTTTTGTTACATACCATTACTATTTGCAATATATAACTTATCAAAGAGCGAGAGCTCGAAGTTCTCACTTATCTTTCTCTTTGTTGGTTTAATTTTGTTTAGTATAAACTCGTGCACAAACCCCCTTATTTACTTATTGAGATTTAGAGACATGCGGTGTGCAGCTAAACAGGTTCTTAACAAACTATTAGGTAATTTCACAAGAGAGGAAGATATACCAGTCAATATCCCGTAGAGAGCATGTTATCTCACAAGGAAGTCAAAACACTGTTATAGCTGAGGTTCGCGCGGATTGAAGGCCCACATGAGCGGAGCCGTAATTTGGTACTTCAGGAAAAATGGTAAACCATCGAGCTCATTTCAAATCAACCACAGGAATTTCAAAATTCAAAATGAATTAAAACAATAAATACTCATTCTTCTTATTAGATTCTAGAGCTAAGCCAAGGCTATTGTCAATTTTGCGAATTAAGATGAAAACAATGTCGTACCGTATGGTGACAGTAAATCATGGGGTTAGGTTTCATACGAGTTTAACAGAACGTCTTGTTAATTGAAACAATGTACATTGATTGTGAACACAATAAATATCAAGCTTTTCGCTTGAGAATGCTGTCGTTTTCTATCAAGCCTCATATATTCCCTTATATGGATTGTACCTACCATATTTGGGCATTGGAATAGTTCAGCAATGCGAAAAAAGCGATTTTTCTCGCAAAATTCTTCAAATTTTTTACTTTTTTTTCTGTCCAAAAAGAGACCGTGTTAAACCTAAAACAGGACCCCTGTGTATTTCATCACAGGAGGCCGAAAATCGACAACAAATGTTTGATATGAAATATCAAAGTTGGCGCGATGCTCCGATCAAATTGCCACTAAAAAAGTACGACAAATAATAACACTGTTTTTTTATTAAAAAAATCATTTTAAAGCAAACAGTCATACTAAAAAAAATCATTAAAAAGAAATTCATAATTTGAAATATTTGTAACAAAAAGAGAGATTATTCATACTTCTGGTGACGATGACTGTAGATAGAATCTATATAACTTATATGAATAATGTAAAATTAATATGATACTAATAAAATAACACAATGGCATTATGCTGCGTCAAACTGAGACGTCGATAAAGGCCTTGCTATTTTTGTGGACTGCAATCCTAGTTGCAAAATATTTGTCCTAATAGGAAACCGCTGACAGTTTGCATTGAAATGAATTCATATAGGTCACTATTTTGCAAATAGTTGTATCTTTCTTAATACAAAAGTAATTCAATTCTTATTACTCATTGCATATCATTTGGAAGTAAAACAAGAAATTTTAAATCAATATTGTAACTTGATGTTTTAAGTGTGTTTGCAAACAGTTGTATTTGATTTATAAATTTATTTCACATTTAAGCTCTCGCAATTAACGAGAAGGACGCAATATTCACACCATTCAAAAATGTGTACATACATTAGTCATATTAATACAAGACAGTACATATTTATATAGCTCTATTTTAAAGTTTATTGCAATTTTAATTTTCCCCAGTTAATAACATAAAATCAGTTTAGACTAGACTAAATGAGGAAGAAGTCAGTTTAAGCTTAATTAAACATGAATGTTTCGATCTCATCAAATGACATCATACATACACCTGTTTCAAAACAAAAAAATGTCGCTAAGAATGTCAGATATACTGGATTGCTGATGTTCATTACACTACTGAAAAGGTCTATAATGAATATAGTTACAGAAGATGCACATACCATTTAATCGACCATCAGAGACCTTTTATTTTAGGAGATGACGCTGATCTGAATTGAATTGCTGCTCATTGGAATTACTACAATATTGGAATCCCACAGTAGCTTTTGGTCGTGAAATCTACTGATCCGGAATACGGTATTTACTTAATTTACTCTACAACGTTTTTTATCGAAATAGGTAAATACGTCAAAGCTAAAAATAATAATTTATTGCTTATTGGTACTTGTTGCATGTTTTACTAGCTTCACGAACTTCTTCTACTGAAAGTTCCCTGTCATAAATTTGCAAACATGACATTTTCCCTTGGAAAAACGTTTTGTCAAAATTGACTTTATTCGCATTATCAAACAGTACTCCAATTCGGAGATCATATTGTGTGGCTAGCTCATGCTTTTGATTTAGAGAGCTGGCAGTAATCAATAGGTTTCCATCTTCCCAGAAACTCAAAACCCCGGTTGTCATGTTGTAGGAAAAACCAACAAACTTCCAGTTATTATTGACAGGGCTTTTCAACTTTAGATGTGCATTTCGATTGTAATTAAAATTTTGTGCTCTGGTTTCAAAACTAATCGACAAATGGGATGGGACGAAAAAATTACCATATTGAAATGACAAGTAATTTAAGTATGTTAGCTTTCTAGGGGAGGGTCCACTATATGATATAAGTGTACCGGTGTCTGTTCCAGGATAGTTCAATTCATTGTTCATATACACCAGTACTGTAATGGACTTCTTCACGTCTAATAAGCCATTGACACTATTAGGTATCTTGATATAAGATTTGAGCTTCTTTTGAAACTGACATGCTCCAACTAGTCCTCCTGGTCCATAGGTATTAATGAATTTCACATTGTGCAGTTGGCCAGTGGGAGCCTTTCCTGTTGCATCTCTTGCCTGATATTTTTGGTTTAAAGGATAAACAGCAACAGGATTCAGATCTGAAGAAAGTATAAGACAGCCATTACATACGAATAAGTAAAATCCAGAAAGCTAGTAACACCATCAATACATTTATATTACTTTGAATCTACATATCAATTATAAGGTGATATTTTAGTCAATTTAATCGTTTTTTAGGCATTATGAAGAGGAGGCTATAACTTAATCGAGTGTTTTCCTGTTTCACATTAAGCAATATTTGTCATTGTTTCTGTGTGTACTGTATAACTTAATTGATCCTGCTCTAGGAGAAAAAAAACCGAGGTTAACTTGACCCACAGCTTTACGATATTGATTCAACATTGTCTTTCGTGTGGACGCCATGAATTTTTAATTATTGTAAAGTTTAGATTGTCCAAAAGAGTAGACTTTATCTAAGTTGATCTCTCGATCCTCACAAATTAATGTCTCATCTTTTCGAACTTTGTTTTTTTATGTTTTAATCCTGGCTATAATACTTATTAACTTACTGTATTTTCCATATTTGAGGTTGAGTCGAACATGAACGTCAACGGTTTTCTCGGGGATGGACGTGTCTACAGTGACATTTACGACATTTTTTTTGTTTCCCTTGACATCTGTAAATTACACGAAATCAGAAGTATCTTTAATTTTAGCTCAATATGATTTAAAAGGAGAAAAGATGATGTCATCGTGCTTGGAATGGCTGGAACCACTGAATTATTTTTGTCGTGCATATCCAACTTTTGCTGTCGTTTGTGCGGGATTCCTGTGGTTTTTGCAAGATTGGCATTTTCTTGGGTTTACTCAGTACCCAAGATGTCTACCAGTTTGATATAGTCCTTCACCTAAAACTCTGCAATTCATCGATAATTTATGGTTGTGAATAGTAGAAATTCACCAACAAATAGTCCACAGGCATTATAAAAAAAGATTACCAAATATGGTATTGGATGCAAACGACAACTTTATACTTGATATGGAATTTTCAAGAAAGAATATATAAAAAATCACATACACGACAATTGATTTAGTGGTGCACAGTACCAAATAGAATTTAAATTATTAAATTAAAGCCAGAATTAAGTTTTCACTGGACGAGAAAAAAATTGTGAATGAAAATAAAGAACTTTTATCTCTTGTTTATTGGACGGATTTAGTAGTATTTTACGCTTGGATGATTTAAACCCAAACAAACATTTTTTTCAAAAGTAAAACTAAATATGTACATACCATGTTGGCTAGAAGCGAGAGACGTCGTACTAACAAACACAGGAAGCCAAAACACAAGTGCTGTAACTACATACATTTTCTTTCTCTACATGTTGTTTAAAGAAAAAAAAAGTAAATATAAAAAAGAGCACATCAATGATAATGATGGGAAAAGTCTGAATGAAGAGTATTTTTGGAAGAGTGCGAAGAAGGATATAAGGAAAATAACGCCCAATGAATTGAAGACTAAACACTGAATTAATAATATGGGAGATATCAAATTGATTTCGTCAAAGCAAATATATTTAAACTGTAAGTATATTAAAGAAATAAACAATGAATGAGTATATGCAAAGTTGTGATATTTCAAATTAAAATAAGCTTACACAAAAGTCAACTATGAAAATGATCTTTTATATCCATTACGCTGCTGTTACTTTGCTGGTAACAGGTGGATCGAAAAATATAATCCATAAGACTTTATTTATCCTCTATGGGATGCTACAAAATTCAATTTTTATCCATATTTCACTGATATGCCCACGGACTATATGATTTGCAAAAAAACGATATTTCAGCTGAAGTACGCCTTTGTTTTTCGTGTGCCAACAGGTCAACATTGATTACCCGTTATTTCAATACATTTTCTGATTAAAAACTATGTGATTCTGGTTGGCAGGTTAATACTCATTTGTTTGTTAAAATGAAGGATTGCTATAAGTATTGTTTGTTTTGCTTTGGTTCCTATTTTTGGTTCCTATTATTATTTATTATTATTATTAAAAAATATCTAGATGTTGGTATGTGTTAGTTTTTTAGTTATAACTATTTTTGTTTTGAGTGGTATAAGAATTCAAAATAAGATTGGCACAGATGAGTAAATGAAACAATACAGTTCATTATCTTTCATTGGTGCAAATTCTTACCTTATCTTGAGATTTGTCACAAAGTTAGTAGATTCTAGGCAGTTACTTAGCGCTGATCAAGTGTTTTTCTTGAAATGATTACAAATATCCTATTCTTGCCTCAAGAAGAGGTAGTGCTGGTATAAACAGTTATGCATACATAATCTACTCTGACAAAACGATGATATAAAGAGATGAGTTAATGATAAACAAGTACATAAAAAAACTATTAAGAAAATCAGAGACCGTTTACAAATGTCTGGCAGGTTCATTAACTTACAGCCAATCAAAAGACATTCTGTGACATGTTCTTAAAAAAACCCTCCCAAAAAAATAAAAAAATAAAATCTGTCGCTTTTGTTTGCACATTGTGACATATTTTTGCAACGAGTACAGTTTCTTTGAAATGCAACGGAGCTAAATTATACTACTAAAATTTATTCTAGTAATCACATAATTTAAGTCAGTACATAAGTATGGAAGCGAATATGGAGAACATCGTTCAATCAAAGTGTTGGATTAAGAAACAAGGTCTTATGACTTCAATTAAAAGTGTATCGAAATATTGTTGAAACAACGCTTGGTTTCTTAATCCAAAACTTGGATTGAACAATATTCTTCATAATTGGACTAGCATTAATACCAATGAATAAGAAACTGTCAGATCGATATGGCTTAAGTAGGCTCCGTGTAGTTCTGGATCGCCGTGGTTCAGGGTTTTTTTTTAAAACATCAACTGCCCACAAAGCTTATGAGCGGACTTCATTGTAAAAGAATTGCTATCTTTCGTGCGGGAACCCAGTGTATTTCGGTATCTGGCTTCTATAATGTTACCCTGCAAGCAGAGTCTTCTTTTACCTGCCCCCGAGAGAGAGAGAGAAAGGAAAGAAGACTCTGCGGTTGCTTAGAAACGAATGATTTTCAACGCCTACTCGCTGAAATAACATTTCCGGTTATTTTCTCGCGCTTTACGCTTACCGTCACTGATTAGGTGACAAAACTATCGAGTAAGCTTGGTTGTTTATGCAAAATATAATGTCTCGTACGCCATCAAAATCCTAGTTTATAGTTTATTATTCAGATTCCAATAACACTCCACTGAAGAAAGGCCCAAGATTCTTCTGACGATCGAGCCAGTAGAAGCAAGGACAAAAATAAAACGTGCCTCTGTTGCGGGATTTATCGAACTTCTCCTAAATTAATCATCAAACTTGTCAGTACAATCCTTCCGAAATCACAAAGTCTGTTTCAGAAAAATTGAGAGGCGAGACAAGCAGAATAAAGAAAAGCTTCAAAGAGCTAATGTCGCACATCCGTGATGAGATTCATGTGAATAATTCACCGAGCAACGAATTCGTTAAACGAAGTTCAAGTCCAGAGTCTAGTAAAAGTAAAAAAAAAAAAAAAAAAATTGCCTGAGAGCAAATTTATTTGAGGAAAAAGCATATATCAGTTATGACGCTGAAGTTGCTGACAGTACAGATATGACGCCTTTGTAGCTACAAGAACAAGAATTCGAGCAAGACAAACGGTTTTAATTGGCCGCACATATAAAAACCGTTTTGTCCGGAAGCAAACCCTGTTTGGAGTAGCCCCGATTCTTGGGCTATCGACACTTTAAAGAAACGACAGGGTTTCGGCAGAGTCTACTTTCCTTTCTCTCTCTTGGGGGAAGGTAAAAGAAGACTCTGCTCGCAGGGTACCATAATGTATTAGACCATCTACAAGATGGCGACCTGCAAGAGATGTGTTCATTACAATTCCTATACGTTTTAGACGATGTAATGCTTTAAAAACCAAGAAGCACACGATATCAAAGAATTATTGCATTTCGCGCAGGATTCCTGTGCTTTTCAGTATCTGGCTCTAAGAAGGCATTTAGACCATATACAAAATGGCGGCCGGTTAAGTAGTGGTTTCACTAGAATTCCTGTACGCTTTGGACGATTTATGGCTTTAAAAGCCAGGAAAAATACCACAAAGAGTTCAAACGTACTTCCAAATAAGGCAAGCTGTTCCAAATATGGATATAAACGATGACTGTGCAAAGGACAACTTTTTTTAAGGCAATTTTTTGATATACAAAAAGACTTGAAACGTACTTCCAAATAGGGTAAGCTATTCCAAATATGAATATGAAACAATGATTGTGCGAAATACAAATTTTTTTAACATATCAAACAATTGCTATAGGGAAAATGCTGTTCGATCGGCCATTTTGTTTAACCATATTTGGTAAATTTTACCTTATTTGGAAGTACGCTTGAACTCTTTTTTGCCGCTTTTCTTAGCGTTAAAGGCTTAAAGTTAAACTGGCTTAAACTGCCAGATATTGTAGAGAATCCAAAAACGCAAAATGTCCGTCACACTTGATCAACTTTGCAGCCTCGGTTTCGTAAAAAAAGCCCATAATTTAAAAAACACAGGGCTCCCACACGAACAGCATTCAATTGTTTGATATGGGCAATTCTTTCATATGCACCCAGTGGCCAACAGGTATTTATGATCTTAAATATTAGTTTCACAATTGCAGATCAACAACCCTTTAGTAAGCAACATGGTATTGGTTCCAACGAGCACGATTTAGTTTTGCATTTCACAATCATCTTACGAACAGATTGAGTTGTCGTCGGTAGGAAATACATGAAGTGATGAGAGGTAGTCGGTGCAAGGAAATTGAAGGTTGTAGTATTGTTATCAATGTGTACAGCAAGGTTTTGTTTTTGATATACGTTTAAATGAGTAGCAATAAGTTCGGCTATTTGATTCGAGTCATCAAATGTGGGTAATAAGCTTTAGTTGGTGACCTGGTAATGTTTTTGACCTCAGAGAAAAGCTTACTGTCATCTGAATTCTACTGAATTAAATGGGGTTGCTAACATTTCAAATACCTTAACGACAGCGCTCTAGAAGCTGTAGAATTGCATGTCGTAGATCAGTGAATCTAACAACATAGATAATAGGGTTGGTGAACGAATTAACGACAAACATAACTTTACCAACCTGAATGCCAAGAAAGGATATCTTTGTAGCTCCGATTTTAAATGAGATGTATTGCGCAATTAGCAATGGAGCATAACAAACGAGTAGCCACACTAATATTATCACCATAGTGATCAGTGATTTTTGGAATTTTCGAACTCTGAATTTGTTTTGTGATGGATGACGATGAAGGACATTGATCTTGCCTTTGTAGCGATAAAGTGCGTTGAACGACTTTACGTAAAACACTAAGATAACACATAAAAGAGAAATGCCTAGCATGGCTCCAAACATGCGTCGACGTTCAAAGAAATAATCAATGTTGATGGCTATCACTGCTGTAGTAAAAACGGCAATAAATGCTAGTGTGACAGCTGTGTAAACCTTTTTCTTAGTGATGATCAAGGTATAACGTTGCTTTAGCGTTATTGCCAGATATCTGTCAATAGCGATTAACAATGACATACTAAGACACAATCCAGGCAAAATAGTATCCAAGATATCAGTTAAACGTTTTGTACGGCAAATAATTTCAATGGATTTATTAAGAAGCAGTACCAATCTATTGATGGACATTGGGCTATAAATCAACCCTACCAGGAGATCTGTGAACGCCATGCTTGTTATTAACAAATAAGATGGCTTCTGTAAGGCTGGTGATTTGACGATAGCAGTTATAATTAACGCATTTCCAAGAATTGCAAACAAGCCTGCGTGAGCATGTAGAATCGTAAATAGGACCAAAGGCTCAATGAAGAATTCAAAATTCTCCGGAACAAATTTTAAAAATCCTTTATCCCTTTCATCATGGCAAATTGCAAACGTGCTTGAATTCATCTCTAAATGTTGTTGACAAAGTCGTAAATAAGCAACAGCAATAATATTTTGCTTGTGTGTCTACAAGACAAGATAAAATAAATTAACAAGTATGTTAACTGACTGATCTAGAACGCAGCGTGAAGTATCATGACAAATAGACGCAGGTGATGAAGCAATATTATCATTTCTAAATATTCGATCAATCATTTTTGGACTTTTGTACCGGATATAATTGCTATTATACCCTTCTATCCCAATCCATATATGTTTTCATCCATAAACAATGCAAAAAATTCTGGAATATAGCACTTTAAAATCCGTGCACAAAAATCCGTTAATACCAGTAAAATAATCCTTTGTTGTATTACACCAGTAGATACTGAAAATTTTCACATCCCTCATGGATTTGTCCTTTTCAGTGTGAAGAAGCTTTTGAAAGAAGAAACATTTTGTTTTATCTGCCTCAAGTGGTGGTCCTCAAGGCATCATAATAACGAGTTGACTGTTACAAAATATATGTAGAGTAAGCTGGCACGTACTGTAAAACTGTAAAAGAAAAATCCCGATATAAAGCTCTGGTTTCTGGAATAAGCTTTCTTTTGTTCTTTTTTTGTGTGAATCGTTGTCAAACTCAGATTGTTTTTACTTTTTTAGTAAATACATTTCTTAAATCCATCTTTTAGAATCGAAAAAAAAATCAAATCAGCAAGTAAATAGGCCAGCCTACCAGCCAACCGATTGATTAACGATCAAAACAGGAGTTTTTCTAAATCATAATTACAAAGACAAATACTAATGATGATCAGTTTTAACAGATTTACATGATCACAAACGTTTTATTGTACTTTCTATGAAAATAATCGTAACAATCTAAAACAAAGGCGATTAAAATGACAATGATTATTTCTTAGTAGAGCATATTAATTAAGAAAATATGGTAAACCAAGAACTCGACCACAGGAAGCCCGGAATTGACAAATACGTCCGCCCGTGCAGTACATTCCGCGCGAGGTCGCTCACCAGTTTTTCATGAACTTTGAATAAATTTGTTTATCTCTATACAAACGAATTCAAAGTCATTTTTATCAGTTTACTGAAAACTTTCTACAAAACGTTTTTCTATAATATACAAGAGCAAGAAAATGGTAAAGCTAAGCTGCCGGCTGAAAGAGTTTCAACCGAAAGAGAAACAAAGAAAAAAGAAAGACGAAGTTAAGACTAAACGAAGAAATTCGGGTTTGGTTGAATATCAATCAAAATGATGCCATATGTATTATCGACTAAACAAATTCGATTCTTAATTATTCGAATCGCATTTTGATTTTAACAAAAATGTTTCGTACCCCTTTTTAATGTAAAGAACTTTTAAAATACTTCTCAAAATATGTCAAAAACCATAATCATGTTTAGATTCCATAATTGCATTAGTATATTACTAACTGGAACATTTTTTTAAATCAGCATTATACTTTTATTTCAAATCGATAATGAATGGTTTCATTTCAAGATTTTCCGGCAATTGAAAACTCAATTCTAATTGATGGTACTACTTACGTAAATACTTGTGTGAAGCCAATAGCACTTATGATAATACTGGCAAGATGAAAACTGGCAATACCAAAGTCTTTTAACTGCTCTTTAATTTGAGAGATTGAGCTATATATGTGTTTAATGCACACTCTCATTGTTTTGAAGTGTTCTTTATTTCTAATAATCTAGGTTTCTAAAAGTCGGGGAGGGTTTTGAATTCAGCAGGGAAGAGTGGGGGTGATGAATTAATTCAATTCAAACTGTAGAGAGGTCATTATTGTGTACACGGAGATGGGACAGGGGGTCATTATTTGTTAAAATAATGACCTCCTATCCAATGTCAGTGGGTACAATAATGACCTGATTACAGTTTGCAAAACGTACTTTACAAACAAAACATACAGCAACAACAACAAAATGTTTTTTTATTGTTTCGGTTGTTTATGATATTTCATTACAGTTCTCCATCATGCATTATGCATATGAACAGGACTTCATTAATTGTTGTAAATTGTAATATTACAATTCCCACCACTTACATTTACACATATTTTCCCTGGATTACTTTCAATCTCAGAAAATTTGTTCCGCGCGGATAAAACTTCCGCTTTATCACTATATTTCGCTCCATGGCTAGCTTGCACAATACTGGAAACCTCAACTAACTGATTATCCGATACCCTTTTGTAGCTTTGCAAAGAATCTGATCTATGGCCAGTTACCCCCTTTATCAATTGGTCATCAACATTTTTTTGAAACAATCTAGTGGCAGCTGTTGCTCGTAAAGAATGATTTGTGAAAAAACCATCTATCCCAGTTTCCTTCATCATTGACTGCACTACATTCTTAAGTGTATTATGACCCAAAGGAACACTACAGTACCATAATTCTCCTTTCTTGTAATTTTGCAAAGGCTTCAAGTAAAACGCCTTTTCTAATGCATCTTTAGGACAACGGCTTATATAATTGTTAACAATTCGCACAACACATCGCTCTGGACATTGTACATTGGCATATGCCCTACTAACTTTGGGTGTTAACTTGCGATGTTTTAACCCACCTTGCATAGTTTTAGACACACCCTCTGAATAAAGCAAATATTCCCTCCCCTCGGAATCAATATTAATTGAAAAATTACCTATTGTTAATTTCCTATGTTCATCCCCAGCCCTCATGCCAAAATTCAGGCCAATCAAATAAAGGGCTGTTCTCAACAGAACTTTGGGGCAACTATCGCCCAGAAATTTGTTCTCCCAAAGATAATTTTCTATTTCTTCAGAGATTACTTGTGCTTGCTTAGGATGCAAGCCTAGATTATTATTGGTTGAAGTTTTCATTTCTATATCTAGTGATTTTCGTAGCTTTTCATATGCCTCTCCAGAAAAAAACTGAACTACTCTGCCCTTCATTTCTATATAATTCTGCAAACTACTCACTATCTCGTGCAAAGTTTTAGCAGGATACCGTTCGCCTCCTTCTTTTCTGACTTCTGCGATGAATTGGCTGAGGACGTCACTCAGGTCTTCATCTTGTCTAATATCCAACACGTCCGTCGTCCTCTCCACGATTTCAGAAACCAAAGACTTCTGTTTCATAGGTAAGTCATCACTTTTACGCCACATTGCCCAGTTCTGGTATAAACGGAAAGCCCACATTGCTTTTCTCTTTGTATTGGCAGGGATAGATTGTTCTGCTAGCTCGGCAAAATTTCGCTCTTCCGTTTTCTTGAAACGGACTTGCTCCTTTTCAATTGCTAAAAATTATAAAGACGTTCATTTAGTGAAAAAAACATTTATACAAGTAGTTACTGAAAGTCAAGAGAACAACTTTGCATGATAAAATCAACAGAAACACGATGTTCAAATCACCTTTTGCAGTGAAAGACGAGTTGTCCTTTTCTAAACTGTCCACCAACTGCGATAAGATTTCATCGTCTTCATCGTCAGCTAAAATTTCGTCGAAGCACTCCATCTTTGTAGACGATCTTAGCAAAGTGAACGGCGAAGTGAGCTCAATGCACTGCACATTTAAATGCTAAAAGGTCTCATTGTGTTTTTCGATAAAGTGCAATTATTCAAGCATATAATTTGAGCTTTGCATTCAAGTTTATTTGAACTCCACAAAGCACAAAAATTCTTGTGCTTACTTGAAACCAATCAGACTTCGAATGCTTTGTATATAGAAATTTTAATGGACAACGACAACTACAATGACAGTGATTTATAGTCATGACGGAATTATTCTTTTCTTTGTATCTTTGTAAACTGACGCTGTAATAATACACCGAAAATACAAATGAAAATCAGATAAAAAGTGAACATAAAGTTTAATGCACCTTAAGAAAGTGTAATACGCTTGAGTCGTTTGCATATGATCGTGAATTCGAAAATAGATCATATAGTTTGTAGGAGAAGATAAGAAAAAAGAAAATAATGGCCTTGGACGTGTTTACCACTGTTAGTTTGCCTATTCTAAACTATCAATTGTCCTGCTCATTGCTTCTAAACCACGAACACAATATAGTTTTGATAATTCGATCACCACACATAGTTTCGTTTCTTCGAAAACAATGAGAGTATGCATTAAATCGGATAATGGCCTCGCTCTTCGGATTATTGAAAATAATGACCTCGCGCTACGCGCTCGGTCATTATTTTCAATAATCCTCAGAGCTCGACCATTATCCTATACATATATACTGAACTAGTTTAAGTATCTACTCAGCTCAAAACAGCTGCAATCAAACTGTTGGGAAATTTCCTTCTTTTTTTCTCAAAGACTATTATTCATGCTCAGAACTTTTGCCGTCTCATATGAGTGTGATTCATGAATGACGTTTACTCGCTCATGCCAGCTTTTTTTTCAAACAGCAATTTAGATTTAGATTTTATATGTTTCAAGGAGTGACATGAAAAATAAATATATAAATAAATAAAATTAAAAAAAAAAACTTCTGTCTCTGACTCATGCAACAATTTTTCAAAGTAGATTATCAGTTTTTAAAGACCATGAAAAATGGATCGATAAAAGAGATATATTCATACAAATATAGACATAACATGGACACATTTTAAAAAGGGAATACTATCAGAAAAGTTCCTAAAACTTGATGAAACAATTGTATAGCAAGGACATGAGATCTTGTGTGAGAGTTTGAGGGCGTGAGTGTGTGTGTGCATGTGTTTAGGAGGGAGATGGGGTGTTGTGTCTGATCAGTGAAAAATCAAGCAAACTTGGAAAACGGGTAGCAAATTCCCCTTTATTTATTTGCATGCTTGGGCGCAAAAATTGGGAGGTCAGAAGCTGCAGCTTTCTACTCTTCATGTATAAGGTACGCGCACACTGTGAAAGTCGCCTTGGAAAAACAGAAAGAGAGAGTAAAACTTCTTACAGTTTATTTATTTACACCATGAAGACATAATACAATTCTTACTTAACAAAGGGAGATAAAGATGCTGTTTACACATAACGACAATAAAATATAATTAGTGATAGTAATTAATAAATTGATATTTATATAATGCGAGAAATTCAGAATTTAACAAGTCTGTACAGGAGCCGAAAGTATACATACAAATGTATATAAGCCTATATCTGCGTTTCTTCCAGAGATTGTCGGAGTTGTGCGATACAATAGAGCTTTTGATAATGCAATAATTCACCAGACCCAGACAACGCCCTATGTAGGTTGCTAGCAGAATTGAACGAGGGCATTCATATTGACAGTGTATCACTAAAAGGGCAAAGTAGTCAATACCTGTATCAAATTTTCATCGTTTGAAACTATACTGATTTTAATCATATTCTCTAATCATCATTAACTGAACAGTACAGCTAATCTTATCAATGACAGAAGTCTGCATGTCTGCTAGCATCGGATAAATATAAATAAATTTATTAGCAATTGATTACGACATGAAATACATGTAGCGCTCTAGGTTTGCCTAAATTGTTCTTTTCATTAATAATCTGCGGGAAGCTCTACGAAGTTCTGAAAACTTTACAATATAAATAACTGGATTGGTACATGAGTTTATGCAGAACAATAGTACTCCAAAATGCAGAAGCAATAAAGACTTCAAACTTACTACACTACTGGCGTAGTACATATTAGCGGATACAAATGGCGCAAAGCAAAGAAGAAGCCACAACAAAACATACATCATTGTGTTCAAAGATTTTTTGTATCTAAATACGTCGAAACTTTCTGGTGATGTAGTGGAACGAATGCTGTGTACATGAGACATGTATTTACGGAGTTTGAAAAACGCCTTGATATAAAAAGCACTTGTCATTAGTATTATGAAAGTTCCAAGGCCAACGGCAATTAATCTCCACGAATCAGCCAGTTGTTTGGTGCCAAAAAGAATTGAAGTGACGGCTGCACTTAAAGCCCAAACCAATATTATCATCATTAAAACGCGTCTTTTGCTCACCAGAATTGCATAGCGATGTTTTAGAGAAATAGCCAAATATCGGTCTATACTGATTAGCAAAGAAGTTAGAAACGACAATCCAGACACCAAAAGTCCAACAGTAGCAATAATCTTGTTTAAGGTACAGTAATACTCATAAATATTTTGAATACGAAAAATTTCCTTTGCAATGATCATAGATTGATACACAACTGCCACGAGCAGATCTATCGACGCCATATTGGCGATTAACAAATAAGATGGCTTCCATAGATGAGGTGACTTTAGAATAGCAAGAACTGTCACCACATTGCCCATTATAGCAATGCCAGAAGTGCAAAAGCTCAAACATACGACGAGAGGGATAGTTTTGGAAAAGATGTCACTATTCTTCAAAACAATTTCAACAGCTTCAAGTAACTCCTCATTACAGTGTAAACTTTTATTCATGATCTCTGAAAACAAGAGTAGAGGTAATAGTTATACCAAATAAAAAAATCCAAGTGCCACAAACATATGTATTAATTAATTTATAAACTATATGTATTTGTATCGTGTTAAAATGTTTAAGATGGTAAAATGAGAATATAGAATTTAAAGCACGACGCGTTCTAGCGTGGCCATTTGGACAAAGTTCCGTGCATTGTTCATTAATCAGATAACAAGATTTTCTCTGTAAGAAGCACCTTTCTATTAACACGAATTCCCTTTTGGCATTGGGACTGATGATTCAGCCGCAGACGAATCGAAAGACATGTATTTGGCAAAAACACCTGCATGAAGTTGGAAATTTAAATAAATCATTTAGGAGTTTTAAAATGATTTTTTTAACGCAGTTAACCGCCATGATAAGAGGGCTTCGCGCGGCTAGTTTTATCTTCAAAAGTTCAATCTTTATAAATATAAATAGGAACAGGAAAGAGCGTAAATTGCTTTTGAACTATTTGGAGAATGTACTTTATTGAATTGTATGGTCGTGAGGATGCTGAAAGTTTTTCGGGGACTTCTTTCAAGGAATTTCACCAATCAAACAAAGTATTTAATTTACCTGCAGTTTTCTCGTGATTATCACATTTTTTCCTCGATAGAATACCAATTTAAAAATGCCTTTCCGATGTACTGAATAGTTTTTTATTCCTTTTAATGTAGCCTAAGGTCTTGCCTGAAGAGAAGACTGCCTGGATATACTTCCTATGTGATAACATGGTCTTGCTAAATACCATCTGGAAAAATTAGATTAAAAGTCTCTCACCATGCATCCTTTGAATTTGATCGAGAATCTTCAGCTATTTTCTATAATTGTAAGAAAGTTGAAATGGTTTTTCCGAAAAATGGGGTCATTATTTGGTGTATAGTCCTGGTACAACTATAACCGTCATTAAACTCTACGGGATCTTTGCCTTGTTTGTGCGTGTGTATGCATTTATTAAGTTGTTACGCGGCACAAACGCTGAGCAAAATAATAACAATAATAATAATAAAAAAAAAAAAAAAATAAAAAAAAAAAAAAAAAAAAAACACACACACAAAAAAAAAACTCTTCCAAATAATTTTTTTTGTGACGTCATACAGACAAGTCTGGACAATTCAAATGCTTTTGTTTTTAAACTCAATAGTAGTTGTATTGCTCTGCGATCCTCAGTAATATCAAACTGAGATTTTGTCAGTTGTAGCTGTATGTCACAAAACTATAATTTCATCATTTTACGAAATGCGTCACGCATATCTGTAAACCTTACAAGATAAATGATTGGATTTGTACATGAATTTATGCAAAAAACAAATTACAGCACCTTCCAAAAGTAAAAGAGATTTTGCACTTTCAACATTAGTAATGTAGTATATATTAAGCAATAGAAACGGCATGAAGCAAATAAGAAGCCATCCTATGACCAGTATCATGGTGTTTAATGATTTCTTGTATTTAAGAACATTAAAATTTCCAGACAAGTTGTTGGGCTGGTTTGCTTGTACTTGGCATGTGTGGGTGCGAAGAGTGCACACTGACTTGCAGAAAAACCCAAATGTTGTAAGAATGATAGGGAAACCAATACCGACAGCTATCAGTCTGCAAGAATTCGACAAATATTCGATACCCAAAAAGATTGCGGTACTGACAGCTGATAAAACCCAGGTAGATAAGATCGCCATGGAAACTCGCATTTTGTTCACAAAATGTTCATACCGATGCTTTAGGGCAATGGCGAGGTATCTGATTAACAGCCGCGAAGTTTGAAAAGATAAGGCTGAATGAAACAATATATCCCACAACAGTGACAGCATGGTTAACCCTACAAAAATAAACTAAATCATTTTGAAGACGGAAAAAGTTTCTACCAATTACTAGAGTTTCAAAGCCCAGAGCCACTAGTAAATCAACAGAAGCCATGCTGCAGATTAGCAAATATGATGGCTTGTGTAGAATTGGCGACTTCAAAATAGAAATGATTATTGCAGTATTGCCCAGTACGGCAAAAAGAGATATAACAGCATTCAGAAAAATTATTGCGACGGTTACTTTCCAGAAGAACTCAAAATTCGATGAAACAAGTTGTGCAGCAACTAATGTCCTTTGATCACACTGCAGACTTACATTCATGATTTAGTCCACGAAAATTGGTTTATCCTCAAAAAAAACGTTGTGACCAATGGTAGTGAATAGCAACCTAAATCTCGTTCTTTCCGATTAAGGCAACTTTCCATTTAAAAACGACAACGGCAAACCAGTTCTGTGCTTTTATTTCAAATAAAATAGAATCAATACAAATAATGAATGGTTCCAATTCTAAATTTTCCGGCAACTCTAGGGTCCACTCGATGATCATTTGCATAAATACTTATGTGATGCCAATAACACTTATGATAATACTACCAAGATGGCAGCGTGCACGTAATAAAAGTGTGCAACATAAATACCACTAAATAGTGTTATTTTATGCTAATTCTATTGTTTTCTTTTGTTTAATTAGTGCTATTTACTACTAAATTGTGACAGCTGTTGCACACTTTTAATGCGTGCACTCTAACTTGCTATACCAAACATTTTTAACTGCTCTTTTGTTTGAAGTTGAAATACATGCATTTATGTACTATATATAACTAGTTTCGATGCCTTCTTACCTCGATCGGATTGATCAAATTATGAAACTCACTCGAAGTCAATTTTTCCACGAAAAACATACAATAATGTGATACAAATAACAATACTACAATCCTCAATAAATTTTTAAATTGCTTTATTTTCATGTAAATCAAGCCAAAAATTATACACAACATAAAATTCGTTGTATTTTTTTAGGTTAGGTTTGAAATTACGACCTGACCTGTTCAGCTTCTTATTATAATAGTTTTTCCTCGAAGTTCGAGCATCTCAACTGCACAGCTGTCACAAGAGTTGACACTAAATTCTAGTTTTGAACCTCGTTAACTTTTAAAAACGCATGGAAACCTATAATTGTTTTTGTTCGAAAACGTAAAGACAATATTGAATTTAATTTCGAAATTGAAATTTCTAAAATTAAAATGCTTTTAGTTTGAAAAATGAAATTGGTTTGCAATTAGCGGGCACCATCCTTAAGGTAAATAAATGAATATGTCTGTGAAATGAACCTTTTTTACCCCTTATTGATTTGTATCATGCAATCTTTGTAGTTTTAAAGACGATATGCTGTAAAAAATGTCTATTTGTTTGAATTCTAGAATTTTGGTGAAATTAAAAAAAAAACTTTTCTCTGAATTTTTGAGGCATTTCAAAATACCGAATTTCCGGCCGGTAGACATGTTCGAGCTTGCTGGAGCCTCGTTTTGATATCTGAATGGCCTGATGCCTGGTCAACGAGGGAGCATATAATGCACTCAAAAATTTAACATGAAGCGAATTGAAATAATTGAAATTTCGACTAGAGAGAGTGCATAATAAGGTGTACAAATAGTGTAAAGGTCCCTTCCCCTATGTGTGTGTGTGTGTCACTTTCATCAATCGACCCATTCCTCCAATTTAATTGGAGGGAACTTCAAAAAGCCAAAGAGCGCGAAATTGAAAAGAAAAAAAAAACTACAAAACTACATATCGGGATTTATTCAAATTGAAAAAATCATTAGTAATTTTGTCGATCTATAAAGACATCTTTAATTGGTACAAATGGCAGAGCAAAAGAGTTCATTTGCACTTTAATAATCTGTAGGAGGCTCTACGAAGTTCTGAAAACTTAACGACATAAATAACTGGATTGGTACATGAGTTTATGCCGAACAATAGTACTCCAAAATGAAGCAGCAATAGAGACTTCACACTTACTACACTACTAGCGTAATACATGTTAGCCGATACAAATGGCGTAAAGCAAAAAAGAAGCCACAACAAAACATACATCATTGTGTTCAGAGATTTTTTGTATCTAAATACGTCGAAACTTTCTGGTGATGTAGTGGAACGAATGCTTTGTACATGAGACATGTATCTACGGAGTTTGAAAAACGCCTTGATATAAAAAGCACTTGTTATTAGTAGTATGACAGCCCCAAGGCCAACGGCAATTAATCTCCATGAATCAGTCAACTTGGTGCTAAAAAGAATTGATGTCAGGGTTGCAGTGAAAGCCCAAACCAATATTACCATAATTAAAACGCGTCTTTTGTTCACCAGAATTGCATAGCGATGTTTTAGTGAAATAGCCAAATATCGGTCTATACTGATTAGCAAAGATGTTAGAAACGATACTCCAGACACAAGCAGCCCAGAAATAACAATGACCTTGTTTAAAATACAGTAATGCTCATAATTATGTTGAAGACGATAAATTTCCTTGGCAATGATCACCGGTTGATAGAAAACCGCTACAAGTAGATCTATCGACGCCATACTGGCGATTAACAAATATGATGGCTTCCGCAGACTTGGTGACTTTAGAATGGTAATAATTGCCAGAGTATTGCCTAATATTGCAAATACAGATGATAAAATAGTCAAACATACGACAAGCGGGATAGTTATCGAGAAGATTTCACGATTCGTCAAACCAATATTGGCAGCGACCAGTGACCTTGCATCACAATGGAAACTTTCATTCATAATCTCTAAAAAAATAATAATAATAAAAATTGTAAGATTATAAGCAAAAAAAATCTGAGTACCACAAGTAAGCCAGTAATCATTATGTTCTAACTTGTTGAGTGTGGTGGATGTTTTATTTTAGCTGATAAATGTGAAATAACGACAAAAAAATTACATCATCAAGCTTATTTCATCAACAGAACATATCAACAATATTTCAGAAAACATGATTTTCAGTCTCTATTGTCATCAATATATAAACTACACAAAACGAGGTTAATTCGTAAGAATGCATTAAACTGTTATAGAATGTATTGTATAACGACAGCATCTTGAGCCGAAAAAGGATCTTCTTTGAAGCATTTTTTTCGCAATGAGATAGTTCAAGATAGAGTATTGTGAATTTACCTGTAATTTACTTATGATGGTCACATTTGTCTTTGTTGGAGAAAACTTGGCAATGCTGAATGTAATAATTTTTTGTTTAATAGTTTTTGTTATTTCAGCTTTTCCATAGTTTTTGAGCCTTTCAGTCAGTCTTAAGCTTACATAAAGGGAAAAAGGACTAGATATGCTCCCCGTGTAACCACTAGTGCTTTCTAAAGACCATCTGGTAAAATTTAATTATATAGACCGTCGCAAGGCTTATAAATTTATTAAAGCACTCAAACAGTTCCCCAGAATTGAAAATGTTGGGTGTTGAAAATGTTTGAGGTTAAGATCTCGTCTAGGAAACGAAAGGTCTGTGGTTCTAGTCATGTGCGAAGTTAACTTATTAAGAATTATTACACTTTATGAAACATTGCACACATTTACAACTATTCTGTTCTCAACTGTATAGCGATAATTCATGTTTATAAACAAACAAATTGTTACGCTGATGTGCCAACCAGAACTTCAATAAGCTCTATTGAAGTAACGGCCAATCACTATCTGATTGGCACATGAATAACGAAGGCTTACGTCAGCTCAAGTATCGCTATATTGTTATTTTGTCGGATATGATATAACCGTAAATGTAAATTGAGTAAGCAAATACCATTCAGAAATGCTAACAAAAGTGAATTCCTTGTTTATTTTTCGAACAATTAATTAAAAGTGTTTTATTCTAAATGACACTAACAAATATGGCACCCTAGCATGGCTTATTTAATTTCGTCATAATTGTCATCAGTTTGGTCCTGAAGAGTACTATTTTTTAAATCTAATTGGTCTCTGCGGTATACTTTTTTTGACGCCAAAAAATGTTGAACAGAAAAATGAAAACAAAGTTGTGGTACTGTTACATTTCTTAATTAAAAAAAAAAACTTTAATTAATGTTAAACCAACAGGGGATGAATGATAGTCAAAAAATCATTTAAAATGAAAGACGTCGCGCAAAAAAAATGTCGATAGTCTTAATTGATTGTAAACGAAAACGGGAATGAATCTTAGCAAATCAATCATTAAAAATGAGGGAAGTCGCACAAAAAAAAAAAAAAACAAAAAAAAAAAAAACAATTTTGTCGATAGCAGCAGCTGTAGCTCCAATCCTATTCCTTCGTTTCCCCCAAAAAATTGACTTAGTCTTATTTTTTCGATTTCATTTATCAAAAATTGATTTCATTATTCAATTTTGTAAAACCTTTTGAGGTACAGCAAAGCTTTGAAAATCTAGAATAGAAAATAAACTGTCTACTAAACATTCACTGAAGCATTTCTCCACTACACAGAGTTAAATGCTTTCTAGAACATTTGGAATATTTTAGAAATACATTACTTTGAATATCGTAAACCTATTTTTAAATTCAAGCTCCTCAATCGAATATTGAAACCGCAACTGGAGATCAATGGATCATTGATGATCTCTATGTGGTCACCAAATCAAATAGCTTTACTGTAACGCAATACTAGGCCCGGCTGTTCAATATTCAAAGGTGGATTAGCACTAGTCGTAGGTTAAATATTAACAATGCCTTGATAATTTATCACCAATTGAGCTTTGAAAAACCGGACCCAGGGTACCCTACCTTTTGTTTATGAGTAAAAAAAATCATGCATATAATAAAGTAAATTATTATGGGCAGACAGTGTTAGCGTCGTGTTCATCTAATAAAATAAGGCCAAATGGAAACATGGCGGAAGACCATTGATTTTTTAGTGTTGAACCTTATATTGTAGTGCAGTTTCAATAAGTTAAGTTTCCATGATCTTTGTACAATTTTTTCAACGATAATAAGAAAACCCAAAGTTGAACGGCTCACCTAGACTTCTCATTACCCTCGTTCTCGAGATGATAAACCATTTTTGATTCAGCGAATCTGTTTGAGAATCTGTTCTATAAGCATAATCCACAGTCAAAATTGTTTCGTTTTGTTATTGTAAAGGCTTGTTTATTGGTTTGATATAGATGAATTTCTATTGCATACTAGATGCACTGTTGATATTATCTTCGATTGGGACTTTGATTGGTTGGAGACTCATCTGTCATGCTCAGATTGCGAGATAGTTGGCTATTGTGCTGACTTGTAAAGCGACTGAATGACTTCAAAATAACGTTACCAGCTGCGCTTCGGATATCTGTAAATCTAAGCAAATAAATTAAAGGATTTGTGCATGAGTTTACTCCAAACAAAATTAGACAAACGTGGAGAAAAATAACAGAAAATTTTGTACTCTCTTTATTAGTTGATTTATAGTTGCCAAAGAGCAATGGTATATAACAAACTATTAACCAAGCCAGTATAATAACCATCGTCTTCAAAGATCTCTTGTATTTTTGGCAATTGAAACTGTTCTGTGCTGTGTTATCTGGTAAAACCCTTACACATTTAGTGTGCCGACGAAGAGCTAAAAACGACCTGATATAAAAAGCAGACGTTATGAATAGAAGCAGCAAACCAATGACAAGGACAATTGAACGCCTAAAAGCACTTAGAACTGGAATGATGTTTATACACGATGATACAATCAGAGCAATGGTGAACGCTGACAAAGTTGCTAGAATTACCCTTCTCTTTGTGACGACTATTCTGTAGCGATGCTTTAAAGTGAGCGCAAGATACCTATCGATGCTGATCATTAATGACATCACAAAACACATTCCATATAGAAAAGTTGAAAGCGTATTGAAAACATCATTTGTGCTACAGATGCCATTAACAGAATGTTCTTTGAAGAACGTCAATCTTATTATCTGAAATGGGTAGAATAATAAACCAACGAACAAATCATTCGCTGCCATGCCAGCCATTAATAGATAAGATGGTTTGTGAAGGTTTGGCGATTTTGAGATGGTGAAAATGATGAAAGCGTTACCCATAACAGCAAAAAGACCTACTGCTGCATGTAAGAACATTAACAATACCACAGTTTTCCGAATAGTATCCACAGTTTTGAATATAGATTTGAACTCTGTGGCAAACATCTCATGACATATGTCGCTGAAGTTGTCACTAAGGTTTATTTTTTTCATTTCTTTTCCTCTTTAAGACTATTCTATTTTGTTTGCAATAGACGATTTTGCTTAAATCTCAATGAAAGCGTCTGCGAGTTGCAAGTTAAAGATCACAATGATGCTTTCAGTAGGGTTATCTACAACAAGAGTCATTTATTCATGTTCTACAATAGTAGCTAATAAGATTGGTTAAAGCAAGTTTTTATGGAGATGCCCTTCCTAGAGTATCAAGTAGCTTTTGAAAGAGTCATTGTCTCTTTTATTGTAACTGCTTGAAGTGGTTGTGCACAATGAATTACTTCCTGTTTGCTTGTATGTGGAATAATTGCGAAACAGCTAAAAAAATCGACACATAATTTTTAGAAACTGGCTTAGAATCTGGGTTTTCGTCGAGAAGCAAATATGTATAGATCTTGGGATTAAAATGGTCTTTCATGTTCTATATTCTCTTGAAAATTGTGTAGTAGTTTTTCGATTTCCCTATTCTTTTTTAATTTTAGAAGGAATTAATTATTTCACGTTTATTACAACTTTAGCAGAATTTTTTTTCTTTTTTGTAATCTTTCTCCTTTTCGAATTTCGCCTAAATAATTTTCTATAACATTTTTCACGGCTATGGATGTAATGAAGTATATTCGTGATGATATAAAGTAAAGATTATAAGGTAGATTTACTCTTGTCTGTAATGTTTTAGTAACTTCGAATTATGTATGCAGGGCCAAGATCAGAGAACAGTTTTGCAAATTTGGTTATCTAATAACAGTATGTGCTATCTTATATTTCTCAAATAAAATTTTCAAACGATTTCAGGGTAAGAGCGTTCTTTTTGTTCAGCCAATGAGAGCCAAGCAAAACAAAGCGGCAAACACGAATGATCACTGGCCATAGATGAAAATAGTGTCTTGTGTCGTCACCCGGTCTAGTAATCGAATAGAATATTATGTATGTGAAGTTTGGCGCATCAAAGCAACCACTGATCTTTAGGTTAAATCAGTTAGAAGGACGTCATAAACTGACCTTATATACATGTGACGTACTAGACAAACAGGTGCTTTTTTGCAGGAATAGAAAAGCTTTTATCATGATGATCTTTTTAGCATGCAGTTACTAAAACAAATTCTCGTAAAATACCCATAATCGCTATTTTTTAATTAAAAAAAATGCAATATAGATGGTTTAATGATTTCATGTTATAAAGGTCAGTACTTGGACATTGTCATCAAATTCGTTTGGGTACTGCCGCTCACTCAACTTTAACTCCAGCATTGAATGTCATGAATTTCGTAACCGAACCTGCTCAGCTAATCACTTTTATTTTAACTACATTAATTTGTGACTCCATAGCCCATCGAAACCTGTACATAACCAGTATCAATGCCAAGTAAAGCCTGATTTCCTTATAATCGTAAACTATCTAAATGGACCGAAAAGGATCGTAAAATCGACAAAACTTTAGTGTCCATATAATCGAAATTTTCTTTCAATGGATGGTTTTTTTAAATCGTTAACGTTTGAAACCTATCTCGACTGTTTCGGATTATATCGAAACCAGGCTTTTAAAAACACCGAACATTTTTGTTCTTCACAAGTTTTTCTTTGTATTTTTACTGATTTTTTATTACCAACCATTATACTTTTCATCGCATCTGTTTGACCACCTTGAGAACAAGTATTTCAGCATGTAGAGAATTTTTAGTTTTGCTCTAATTGCCAAACGTTTAGTGTTAATGGTCTTTAAAAGTATCGATCCATCGCACAACTAGCACATATCTACTTATGTGATATTTTCATACAACAGAAATGGATCGTTTTCAATAAAATTCCTGTTTTGGCTGAAAATAGCTCGAGTCATCATAATTGGAAAAATTACGCCAAAAACTGGTATATTTTTCTCTGTTTTTTTTTTTCGGGGAAGAGGGGGGGGGGTGTATTTTGACGATAATTTGGGAATACAAAAACATTTACAAATAGAATCCCAATATTTCATTTTAGGAATCTTTTTACTTTTTTTGGAAATTATAAATATTTGTTTTTCTTGGTGTATTCACTTTTATCAATAAATTTGTGATTCTGTTGACTTTTATTGCTATAGCAAAGAACAATGTTTTGATGAAATGTTTGTTGATGTTCGAATGTCACGACAGACTATGCACAACTCAATGCGTTGTTTTTTTTGTTTTTTTTTTTCAGTTGTGGCTCTAACAAAACTATAACTTTATTATTCTACGGAAAGCGTAACGCAAATCTGAAAATCGAACAAGATAAATGATTGGATTTGAACATGAATTTATGCAGAAACCAATGACAGCTCCTTCCAACAGTAAAATTGACTTTTCACTTACAATACTTCTAACGTAGTATAAATTAGCCAATAGAAACGGCGTAAAGCAAACAAAAAGCCACCCCAAAACCAGGATCATCGTGTTTAATGATTTCTTGTACTTAAGAGCATCAAAGTTTTCAGACAAAATGTTGGGCTGGTTTGCTTGTACTTGGCACGTGTGTATACGAAGAGCTCGAACTGCACTTAAGTAAAATCCACATGTTAACAATATGTATGAAAAACCAATAACGACAGCTACCAGTCTCCAAGAACTCGACAAATTTTTGATACTGAAAAGCGCTACTGTACCGACAGCTGATGTTACCCAAACAAATATGATTGCCATGGCAACTCGCATTTTGTTCACAAAGGCTTTATAGCGATGCTTTAGAGCGATTGCGAGGTATCGATCGATACTGACCAATAGCGAAGTTTGAAAAGACAACGACGACACTGCATACCCAACAACAGAGACTGCATGGTTAACCTCACAAAAATGATCTAAATCATTTTGGAGACGGAAAACGTTTCTTCCAATTACGAGAGTTTCAAAGCCCAGTGCCACTAGTAGATCTACTGAAGCCATGCTACAGATTAAGTAATAAGATGGCTTGTGTAGAATTGGCGACTTCAAAATAGAAATGATTATTGCAGTATTGCCTAGTACGGCAAAAAGAGATATAAGAGCATTTAGGAAAATTATTGCAACGGTTACATTCCAGAAGAACTCAAAATTCGATGAAACAAGTTCTGTAGCAACCATTGTCCTTTGATCACATTGCAAACTTACATTCATCTTGGCCAAAAAATCTCAACAGACAAAATGTGTATCATCCCTTGCAGATAGTTTTCATCTTTTGCTTTTGGCGTGCAGGATACTTGTTGAGTTACTTAAGAAGATTGAAAATCTCTGATTTATACTGTGTTCGCGATTTTTGATCAAAATCGAAAACGTCTTTTTACTATTATGTAATGACAAAAGCTATTCCTTTATATAAAGATATCGTTCTTCTGTCTATAAATTATTAATAGATAAGATACATCTGTACCCAAACTCTCAAAGTAAGTCTACGCAGTTCAACGTGCATAATATGTCTGATCATTTGCTTCATTTCATACAAGCTGTTGTTATTGCAAAATATATTTACCTGAATGCGAGCCATTAATACTCGCCATCTGTTATGAACAAAACATTCAATGTCATTTGTATTAAGCTTGCATTTGACACATCGGTAGAACTCATGAAAACTGCTCAGCATGGAATAAAAATGAATCAAACTGATCCATTGTAGCTACTGATAATATAACCACACTAATAAGTTACTATTTATATGGTGTAAACCCATTATATTATTAGTATTATAGGCTCCATTCAAAAATGCTTAGGATTATAAAATCATCAATTTTAAATAAAATGATGAATTGAACGATATATTAGATAGATGAGCTCCATTGTTTAAAAAGTAGAAAAGTATCAATTTCATTTTTTTCGTCGACCGACATAGGATGGCAAGTCGTGTACATCATTCCATACATACTTGCATTTTCCGTAACAGGCAACCCAAATTCAATCCCATGCATCTTTGCAAGCGATTTTACAAAATCTTCTGGCAGTTTTTTTACGTACTATATTCAATAGAGTCGTTCTCACTAGTGGGAAACGGTAAGGTTACGATATCGCTACGATACGGCATATAATTCCAATGTTTTCTTAGAAACTACGGCTACGATACAACACAGTACTGTTTCCCGCTCATACGAAAACGACTCTATGAGCGGAAGATCTGTGGATTTAAAAGAACGTGCTGCAAGAGAGCCGCGGTCATAGGGCTGTATATAGCTTAATGTTTTCGTTCTCGGTAACCGAGCTCCAAAAAGAATGTTTCTACTTTTATCAGTCGTTGTATGTTTAATAGATTATAACACTTCAATTAACGCATTCTAAAGTTTGGTATTGATTGCAAATGATCGGTACAACTGGTATTTGCATTCTCTCTGAAGCTTTGAAATCGGTGTATGCTTTGTCTTGATCCATTACCCTATCTTCGAATATTGACACAATTGGTGTTCTACGTATATTTTCTTATTTTTTTTCATTTGCTTATTTCGTCTATGTTTTAAAGAGCTAGATTTTGAGCAGCTTAAGAAAGGCATCACGCAAATCTGAAAATCGTACAAGATAAATTATTGGATTCGTACACGAATTGATGCAGAAACCAATTACCGCGCCTTCCAATAGCAGTATAGAATGTGTACTTATATCACTGCTAACGTAATAAAACATTGACAATAGATACGGCGTAAAGCAAAAAACAAGCCATCCTAGCACAATAACCATGGTGTTTAAAGACTTTCTATACTTAAAAACATCAAAACTTTCCACTGACGGGTTTGCTTGAATAGCTTGGATCTGTGACGTATGTCTGTGTAAAGTTTGAACTGCTTTTATGTAAAAAATACACGTTGCTAGAATATACAGAAATCCTAAACTAGCACTTAAATATCTCCAAACATTATACACTTTTTGAATACCAAACATAATTGGAGTACTTGCAGCAGATAGGATCCAAACAAATAAAATTGCCATTACAACTCGCCGTTTGTTAAGGTGAATTTTATACCGATGTGTGAGAGCAATCGCAAGGTATCTGTCAATGCTGATTAACAAAGAATTTTGAACAGACAGCGACGACACTACATATCCGATAATGGTAGCTATATGGCTTACTTGACATAAATGATGTGAATCATTCTGAAGACGAAAAACGTTTCTTGCAATGACAAGAGTTTGATAGCATATTACTACTGTTAGATCTACCGACGCCATGCTTGTCATTAGCAGATAAGATGGCTTTCGTAGATTTGGCGCAGGTAAAATAGAAACGATGATCAAAGTATTTCCCAATACGGCAGAAAGGCAAACAATGATATTCAAACTTATAATGGCCATGGTTGGTTTCCAAAAGAAATCCAAGTTCGTTGAGACAATTTTTGTAGCATCTAATGTTCTTTCATCACATTGCAAACTTAGATTCATGGCTCTCTCAAACAATACAGAAAAAATGTGGTGTATCCGTATCAAATATATTGTATCCTTTGCAATTCATGTGTAAAAAGTTGCCATTTGAGATAATAAAGAGGACAGAGGACAGCTAGCCAAATCTCTGATCACGATCAAGGCAACATTTCGAAGCGATATATCAAATAATGATAATGGAAACCTGGTTTAGTTATCTATAAAGATTAGACGCTCTTTTGTTTGCAATCTCCAGATAATAACTACTTTTGCACTAATTGGACAAGCAGGAAAACTGTCAATAATATCCCTTTAACCAATTCTGATTATTTCTTGGATCTTTTTATGTTCCACCGTTGCTCCTATAACCAAACATCGCTTATGTAGTAGATCATCTGCCTTTTACTTAACATTGCTTCAAAAACAAATAAATGTTAGCCCATACAAACTGTGATTGGCGGAATAAAAAAACGAAAACAATTACTCAGAGTAAAAAAAAACAATTAAGCCTTAACAAAAGCGTTCCTTTAGAAAGAGCAATGTTTGTGCTTGAATAAATATCTGAACGCTAAAGGATGATTCTATTGAAGTATGCTTTCAAAGTAAAACGCCCCCCTTAAAATATAATCATCCATACGATTGAAAAAGCAAGCCAAAAAAAATTACATCAGATTATCTTAAAACTTTTAGCATATTGGCCTGATATATTTATAACCCGGGGGGGGGGGGGGGGGGTAAAAAAACGGGGATGCTCGTCGGAATTTTTCAAAAATATCCCTAAAAGATACCTGACGTTTTTTTAAAAGGGTGTGGTTTCGCAAATTTTTCATCCCTAAAAGATACCAAAATCACGAGTTTTAGTGCTATTCAACCCCTAAAAGATACCAAAAAAGTGACAATTTGGGAAAATTTCATAATTTTAAACCCTAAAAGACACCAAATCTCTGATTTTTACCCCTAAAAGATACGACGAGTATCCCCGATCGTTTACCATCGGAGTCCCCCGCGGGATTTATAACACCTAATTTTTGTGACAAGTTTTAATCTGTGTTTGTTCAGTAAAAAATTAAAAGCAAATCAAAGACCCACATTTACAACTAAAACAGCATTAGCGTCAAATAAAAAAGATAAAGTAATAAAAAAGTAAAGTAAATGAACTTTGATTAACATGGGCAGTTTCTTTACCACATGGCATTCTTCCAGAAAGCCAACAAATCAAATCAGATTAAACAAAAGCACAACCAAGGTATTCAATAGTTTATTTGAAATGGGTTTTTGAAGAGAGGGGTTGAAGAAAATTTAAGAAGGGCGCTCGAACTGACCCAGTCAACTAAATTAGCGATTGTTTTTCTTTTCTAAATTCCCGATTTGAATGGCGCCATATTTGAGCCTACGAAATATTACCGCTGACCTCGTCATACAAAAACAACGACGAAGCAAAACAGATTTATAAAAATACATATGTAGCCTAAAAGAATGAAAGAAAACACTTTATTTAAACTTGACAATAATCAGTAACTAAAAACCTAATGGCAATGTCCGTCAAACATTATAACCATATCAAACAATTACTATTGTTTCGTTGGAGTTCCTATCTAATTTTAATTTTTTCGGGGGTCTCCTGTCTTTCTAAACAAAATTCAAAATGGCTACCAGTTTGTTCAATGCAAGTGTTCATCGAATTGGAGAATAGGCGGTTTGCATTATCATTTTACTGCCAAGACCAACATTCTTTGCAAATTTTATTTCATGTTCAAATTTCTAATCCCTGTCTAGATTAATAAAACAACATGCACTAATTATGATGCAAAGGAAAGCCGGCAGAGCATTCTGATATTGGTAGTATATTACGTCATCATGCAAATGTGGCCGCAGACAGTAAAAAGAAATCATTAAAACAGAATCCATAGTCACTCAAGTAAGGTAATTCAACCAAATATAAGGTCATGTATGCAAGCGACAGATTCTTGTTAGCCCAGCTTAAATTTGACAGCAACGTACCAACAGTCATTCAGTTTATATGCTTGCATGACCCGGGGAAGGGGGAGGGGGGTGCTGGGAATCCGGGAATATGTGATCGGGGATGGTCATCGGAATCAAAAAACCCCTAAAACTTAGCTGGGCGTTTTACACAAATTTTTTATCCCTAAAGATACCAAAAAGTGAGAATTTGGGTTGCATGATGACCATCACGAAACAAATCTGTAACAATACATCAATGATCTTTCCTAAAGTCTCGTGATGGAATTTTTTATTATATACATTGTGCTTTTGACACAGTGGGACGCTTGAAGCAATAACTGAGAGAAATATAATACATCTAGAAAACAAAAATGCTCGTTTTCCAGTGCAATTTACTTAGTTAAAAAACAAAACAAAAAAACAATGGTAATCAAGGTATTAAAAGGGTTATTGCTGGTAAAAACCAAGACTGTTTTGCTCGGATTAACTTTAAGTAGTAAATAACGTGAAAAAATTCGTTAAAAGGACGGTGACGTGCTAAATTAACCCTGAAGAGCTATCTAACACACAGGACTCGTGACCTTTAATGTCCTTATCCGCGAAGACATGAAATTCTAAGTAATTACAAATGCGGCAATTTCTTCTCAATTATTTTAAGACTCAAAGCGTTGATGCGTCCACAGGGATCGAACCCGTGACCTCACGCACAATAAACAAGCGCTTAACCAAGTGTGCCAACCAAGCGGTGTTTAAGCAGGTGCAGATTTATGACCAATTTATGACCAGGGCAAGGGGATTTAGTAATTTGATGTGAATCTAAGGGAGCAAGTCTCTCATTTCTATTCACACTTTAAAATGCTTATTATTATTTCAGGTGTTTTGTTAAGTGTATTGGTTCTCTATTGTATACGTAGTTTACATTACATACAGTATAATTTGAAAATGAAAATTAATTTTTCGCGTGTGTACGTTAAACACCTGTAACATAATTATAAAGTTAAAAACCATAGTAACATTTTTAGTTCAAAATTTACCCATTCAAAAATTAGGAGAACAAGGACATTTCCATTTTGTCGATTTGAAAATCATCGCAGTAAAAATAAAAAATAAAAATTGTAAATGCAAATAAGCGAAAGTAAATATATTTTCCATGTTTATCGTGAGAATTGACATTTGTACTGTATTTTTAGCTGATTTTAACATTGGTTATGCCTCGTACATATTTAAGGAAGATAGTTTGGAAAATATATACGAATATATATATTCACTTTATGGGTTAAGTTTTTGGTTTGAATAAAGTGAGGGACTCATGAATTATTACCGCCAACAATTGTCAAAAACACTAGCTACTGATGATTTTTATTATAATTTTGTCAAGCACTTCACTATTCTTAATGACAATGTACTGCGATATATAATTATCCTACTCATGAGAACTTCCAAAGAGCTTTCTTGATTAAATTAACTGATATACTTTTTTTCCTTTCACGAAAAAAAAAACAACAAAAAAACAAACAAACAAAAGCTGAAGAGGTAGTTTAATTCGATTTTATTCGAATCGCACGCTTTGAAGATTATGAGTACGTATTGGAAGGTACAGTACTGTTATTATAAGTTAGCTATATACAGAGATAAACATGACAAGCAAGCAAACGATATCTAACAACCAGGTGAGTTGACTAATTCAGCTTGACCAACAAAAATAACAAATAAAAGGATCGAGAAAAAAAAAACAAAAAAAAACAGTGAAAACAGAACAAAGCAAAAAAAAAAACAAAACAAAAAAAAAAAACAGTAAAAAAAAACAAACAGAAAACAACAACAAAATAAAACGAAGAAAAAAAGACTGATAACCTAAATCAGGAGGACATAAGATAAGAGAAAGTATCACTGTTATTTGGCTTATAAAACATTACATCCCGTTGACTTCTATTCTCAGAACAAAAATCAATGAAGAACTTATGTTATCAAGATATGCGTATTGTATTTACGGCCTAGTTAATATACAAATATATAACTTTAATAGGTTTCTTTATTTAAACGATAAAACTAAAAAGTAATATATACAGCTTTATTATCGAAAAAGTTGTCTACATGAGAAAGCAATTTCATCATTTACTAATATTATTTAATTACTCATTATTTACTAATATTATTATTTGAAGTGAGAAAGATGGCTGAAGCATATATATACGTCTGCCATGCTTCGGACACCTTTTTTTCTGGAAAGTTGAAAGTTACCTAGATGGATAAGTATATTTAACGAATCACGTGACATTTGGAAATGACTAAAAGCCATTTTTTATGTGGCCAACATTTTCGAGAATGACTGTATACCGAAAACATAGTAAATGATAGTAAGATCGTCACATGGATAAAGTAATGTGCTTTATTTTTTTTGGACAGTAAATTGTTGAACTACTGTTGTTCAAATAACGTTTGCTCTCTAACGCTGTTTTGTGACAGTAGCATATCACACGGAAGCCAATAAAATGCTTTCTTGTTCTGGTGATCACTCTTACAACAACATCATCTTCAACTGCGGAATCGTATGCGGACGGAGATGGCAATACAACGCAAGGTAATACATAAAGGTTTTTTTGTAAGCTGGTAGCACAATTAAGCAAGCCTACATACATCAACTATGTAGTCTTGCAGAGGTTTGCTTGAGTTACACTTTAAAATCTACCTTGTTAAAACAAAAAACAAACAAAAAATACAAAAAAAGGTAGTACCGGACCCTTGCTACTGCGCATCCAGCTCGCGCATGTGCATCTGATTAAAATTTCCTGCGCAGCTGTAATGAAACCGCACGTTAGAGGCAAAATTTGGCCATTTGCGAAAAAAATAAAATAAAAAATAAAACATAAAATTTAAAAAAAACTTTATGAGAAATTCTGAAGATCCGATACTACCTTAAATAATGTATATGAGAAAACCAGTTTAATAAATTCAGTTAAAATGACAATTTGCTATCTTTGGTTTCACAACAGTGATGGGTTTGTGATATGATCATTCCTTTGTAATTGTGGGGATGAGCGTGCTAGCTACGCTTTGCTAATTATCGTTTTAGAGTGTCGATCAAGTGAAATAGGAAGAACATTTGAAACGATGGAAAACAAATTAATCAAGATATCTATTAGAGACCCCTCTAATAATACAGAATGTGAATGGCTTCTAAAAGCACCCGAAGGCAAGTTGGTCAGAATAATGCTCGACATGTTTCGAATATCACAGCCTGGAGATTATTTAATGGCAAGAGATGGGGAAAATGAAAATGCTGTGGTGCTGCACAATTTTACAGAGTCATCACTTAAAGAGTTTTGGTGGGTTTCCAGTACACGCTACTTATGGATTAAGTTTAAAGCCGATAATCAAAGTGATGTAAATGAGCTTGGATTTGAACTTTTAGTGGAATTTGCTTCGAACATTGAAGGTAAAGTTGCTGCTTGGTTTTATCATTCATTCTCTCGTTCATGTTATCCTTTATTATTTTTTAGGTTAGTTTTATTGTTTCTTCATTCTTTTATCCCTAAATGATATGCTTATGAGTTCATGTTGCACTCAATCATTATTACAATTTAAATAGATAAATACAAGTCATAATACGTTTAAAAAATGTTCTATATCTAGTGTAGACAACCCTTATTCTTAGGCAGAAACAATTAGGAAGAGCTTGAACTTGTTCGAAACGAGTGTTTATTTAACAATATACATTTTTATTCCAGCCTGTGGACCTACAGGAGAAAAAACAAGATTTGATAAGCTGACTATTTCAAGTCCATTTTACCCACATGCTTACCCTAATCGTCAAAAGTGTTCATGGCACATTTTCCCATCAAAGTATGTCTATATCAGATTTAAATTCAATGAACTCGACCTCGGGGAAGGTGAAGAGTTGACTATTAATTCCCACATTAAGGTGTCAAAAAGTATGGTATCTTTGATTATTAAAAAGTGGATCAGCCCATGTCTTTTAGGATGTACTTTAGAGTTCAAGTCAGATCTTCAATTTACTGCTAAAGGCTTTGACATTGACATCAAAACTAATGAACCCCATCACCGAGGTAAGCTATATTTAAGTCTGTCTAATACTTCATAATTTGGTACTTTATAATAGTATAACTAGGTATGTTTTAGTAAGCCCGTTGGCGATGCAATAGACTCCCGGCTAGCAGAGTCTCTATCATTTGGGTAAACTCTGCTATCATGAAATGCTACAAAATAACCATAAACATATCAAACAATTCAACGATTTAAAAAATCAAAAAATGACCGTCGTTCGTTGTGGTTCCCGTGCCATTTTCTTTTTTTATTTGTTTTCTGTCATTTTAAACAAAACTCAAAATGGCTGATAGTTTGGTAAATTTGTTCACTGCAATCTCTGCACGTTATCTAATTTTGTCCTAGAAGTTGTAAATATTAGAAAATCACCCAAATAGAGTCCATTGTCACTTCCAAATAAGATTACCAAATCACAGGCAGACCAAGCAATCTACTTGTCTTCTTTTCAAAATGGCGGTTCATTGGAAGTACGCAACTTCGAATCCCACGCTGGGAGAAAAATTCTTGTCTTATAACTTGATTTTTAAATCATATTTTTCTTACTATTTTTATATTTTTCTATAAATTTTCCTTTTATTACACATATTATTAGAAGGCCGGAAACTATCATCCATACCAGCTCTTCTTTAACGGCAAAAAATACTCCAAAATCAACAAGAATGACACAAAAAGTACATCAGTATAAAAGCTCAACAAACAAGCTTTCAATTAATTGCTTTTTACTTTACAATTTTTCACGAAAAAATTCTGCAAATTTTGCCATTTTCTTTGAAAATTCGACAGATTTTCCAATCAGCCGAAGCGTGAACCATAGCGAGTGGACATCAATTTTTTTCAAGTCCCCTAGCGTGGGACTCGAACTCGCGTTCTTCCAATGAACCATTTTGAAAAGAAGACAAGTAGATTGCTTGGGCTGCCTGTGACCAAATATGGTTATAGGTGCGAACGACAGTTTTCTTAAGATGATTGTTTGATATGAGTTGAAAAAAAAATGGTTAGTGCTATGGCGATTTTTCAAACTACTGTACAATTTGAACGCGTTTGTCTCGTTTAATATCCAAATAAGACGTCCTTTAAGGTTACAGTAAACCTTCGCGGGGTGTCTCGGGGAAAAAATCATTAACGCGTCAGATTTTATGATATCACAACGATTTATACATCATTATAAAGCTAAATAGCCATAGAATACGTCTGTGTAATTTGTTTTATTAAAAGTTTCGTGTATGAGGAGATTCGACGCTTTTAATTCAAAATGACTGTCTTCGCTTCGGCGAATTGATCTATTTCGATCTTTTCTGTCTAATATCAATAAACACATATGTGTCTACCAAACTGTGTGAGGCTTTGTCAATATTTTATCTAGTTTAGTTATAAATTAAAGTTGAAATAAAAAATGCAAATTTTGTTGTGAAATTGGAGACTCTTGGTCATAACTCTCGAACGGCGCTTTTATTCAAAAAACGCTCACACAGTTTTATTTCTGATGAGTTAATAATGCTACAAATCAATAGTTCAAGTCTATTCGATAAAAACTTTTTCAGATCAATTCGTTCAAAGTTGCGTTATACGCGCTAAACTCGAGCCGAGATAAAACGCTTTGAAGTTGTGTAAACAAAAAGTCTATATGTGTCATCGGGGTCGCGAAAGGTAAATATCTAACGAAAGAAAATATATTTGAGAAAGGTTTTGATTCCATTCGAAAGTTTATTTGATGACTAAAATGTTTATGCGATAAAAAAAATTTAGCCAGATTTTACGTCTGAAGGTTTACTGTAACCTTAACCTTAATTTTTTACTTTCTGATGGCTAAAAAACAGTGCAAACTTCAATCCGATTTAGCTACCTTAAATCTTTAAAACTGCCCGGGACTCTCCGTTAAGACCAAAGTTAACCATGTTTATTTTATATCAACAGCATGCAGGCGAAATTCCCCTCAGCCTTACCAGATTGATACAAAAGAAAATATCATCTCGAGCCCTTTTTATCCGGATTATTACCCAATTGGTGAAAAATGCATATGGCTTATCCATGCACCTCCAGGATTTAAAATTGGCTTCATGTTCATTGATTTTGATCTGGGACCTAATGATTACTTAGAAATATGCAATGAAAATGATACTCTCTTAAAGAGTTTTAAAATCAAGCCACGGCTAGATATTTGGTGGACCTTTGAGGAGAGTTCTCACTTGTTGAATTTCCAGCCAAGTTATCATATAACCTTCAGAGGTTTTCAACTAAAGCTTGAGTATGCTTCCGGCAATAGTAAAGGTAAATTAATTTGAATTACCTGGTAGCATTATTTTGTTTTATGTATGAAAGTGATAAAATTAATATCGCAGCAAACGTATTACAATTTTTTTGCATATCAAACTTTTGTTGTCGATTTTGGGCTTCCTGTGGTGACATACACAGGGGTTCTGTTTTAGGTTTAGCAGTCTCTTTTCGGACAGAAATCAAAATGTCAGACTTGTTGTGTATCTTTTCATTCACAAAATTTAAAAAAGTGAAGAATTTTGCACAAAAAAAATCGCTTTTTTCGAATTGCTGAATTATTACAATGCCCAAATATGGTAGGTACAATCCTTATAAGGGAATATGTGAGACTTGATAGAAACATCATTCTTAAGGGAAAAGCTTGATATGACATGTAGCCGAAGGTACACACTCAGAAATAAACTAAAGATAGGTGAATGTACATTTTTGGATGTAACACAATCTTTGTTTCTAGTACGCATTTGTTTTACAAACGATTAACAGTGTAGCTCAGTTGGGAGAGCGTACGCTGTCAAACAGGAGGCCGCAGGTTCGAACCCTCAGCCGCACATCAATCAAAGTCTTTGAATAATTGAGAGTTATGCTATTCAATTTATAATTGTAAAGGTTCGCGTCTTCTCGAATAAGGACGATCAACTGGAGGTCCCGTCTCGCGATACTTCACATTAGCCAATAGCGGATGAGACGTAAATAATCACTGAGGCACACAGCATTCGTGGGTATAATGCAGTATAATAGGTGCAGCCCTCAGCTGCCTGCATTATACCCACGAATGCTGTGTGCCGAAGTTTCTAGTATGATTATTGTTCTTATCTTTGTCTTATTCGTTTTCGTTATATTGATTGCTAGGCGGAACTCGCTGCATTATTAAAAATAGTGCTTTTAGCTAGAAGCATAATTTTTTATAATGCAGTTTGCTGTTTGTTGAGGTGTGACCTATGCATTCGTTGGGATAATGCTGAGTAAAAACAATGGGTTGTGATGAGAACAATGACTATACTCTGTTTGATTTGTTTGCATTCTAGCACTTATGCTTTATGTATTTATTTTAAATTTTTAGGGAATATTGGTAATTCTCTTGCCTTGAATAAAAGATGACTTGTGTATTCTCGCAAAACCGTTGTTCATGTTATAAACATAGTTTATTTTTTTCATTTTTTTTATGTTCTCACAAAGGTTTCTTTCTAGCATGTCCTCCCAAGGCTCTCAACTTGAATTCATCTCAAGGCACCTTGAGCCCATTTGATGGATTTTATTTCAATGATAAACGATGCACATGGCTTGTCACATCTCCTCAACATCAGGTTATTAAATTCTGGCTCACAAAGTTCGACTTGGCTTTACCGGGAGACTTTTTAGAACTATATGACGGAGTTGATGAAAGTACTGCCTTGATAAGAAACTTTACAACCATGCCAGATTTAAAAGAAAGATGGGAGTCTTCTGGAAACAACTTGTTGATTAGATTTGTGTCTGATAACAATTATGAGGTTGCAACAGGATTCAACTTGACATGGAAGTTTTACAACAAAACTAAAGGTATCACATATTTTTGTTGTTGTAGTTGTTTTCCACAAAAATGTGAACTGGGAGGTACAGAAATTGAACAATTCAAGTTTTGAATGTCATATCCGGACAAGCTTCGTTATTGTTATTTGAAATGGAAATATAAATATTTTTGATTTCCAATGAATTAGCTGAAATGATTAAGATGACACACGAATGAAAAAGGGAAGACCACAACCAGAAACACACAGCTTTCTTTATTTATATAAGGAACCTGACCATTGTTACCAGTACAGTGCTTACTTTGAAGGCAAAACTGTGATCTAGTGAAGAAATACCACAGCCCTTGCAGACACCATTTCGTGGTCTCCTATGCAAATTCCGGGTACAACAACAACAACAAGAACAAAAGAGAGAGAGAGAGAGGGATAGAGAGAGAGAGAGAGAGAGAGAGAGAGACCAGAGTACGTCAACGATCGAAGGAAGGCTGTAATATGACCCAAACTTCTCAGGCCTTTATACCCCATTAACCTCTATTAATATTTAACAAAATTGAATTGAAATCCTTTTATAACTATTATTTCAGTTTTAGACAAACATATAAATTTATTTAATGATATACTAATGAAATTGTATTAGAAAGTGCACAGGAGCAGACAACCGACAGTTCGGGAACTAATGCCAATACTCAGGAACAAAAGGGATCTGCTTTTTTGAAACTTGGAGTTGGACTAGGGACTGGATTCGTTATCCTTGTTTTGCTGGTTGTGATCGTAGTGACAATAAAGAGAAAAAAGAAGATCAATAAAAAGTGAGTTAAACACTATCAATCACAAAATGAGGATGCCTATTTATAATCCTTTCCTTTTCTATTTGATTGATTATTTTTTTCATTATTTTACTTAATGTATGAAGGTAAGCGTCTCAAAATCTTGTAAGGCGGGATAAAAAAAATCTATGTATTGTTATAATTATTAATTTAGATTTCTCAGGGAAATTGCAGTATTCATACTAGTTGTATGATTTACACTAAAAGGTTAGATATCATCAAACTAAATGATATTACACTTCTGTATATATCGGTCTTTATGTATAAGTATCATTATTCTATTTTGCCACCTGTCTTTTTTAACTTCTTCACTAAAGGTAGACATACATAAATATAATACTAGATTATCTTCAAAGTCTAGTTATTCATTACCAAAAACAAGAACTAATTATGCAATTTATAATATCCGATTTCAAAATGTAAAAATTTGGAATTCTCTTAATGAAAAAACTAAGGATCTCTCCATGACCTTATTTAAAAAAGCAATTATCAATGATATATTGAACAAGTATTAATTAATAAATATCCTAAAATATCCATATCATCCATCTCTGTAGCTCTATATGTTTGCACATGATCATGATTGTGCATATATATAGTTGCTTGTGTATTTTTTTGTTTACTTCATCTCCTCTCCGTTTGTACAAAATTATCATAATTTACACTTAATAACACTAACTTACAACATTACTTGAAACTTTACCCTGTGCCATCTTATTAAGAACTACTTTTTTGTAAATAAAATAGAACGGGTTGTCTGTTCTTATTTAGCCTTGCGGTTATTAGAGACAACCTGTACCTTCTCTCTATATATATTAAAACAAAAAAGATATTTTTTATAATAAATGTATATTTTTTATATATGTATACAAAACCCTGTAATGGAGAGTGGTACAAATAAAGTTGTTGTTGTTGTTGTTAAATATATATCCATCCGTCCGTCCGTCCGTCCGTCCGTCCGTCCGTCCGTCCGTCCGTCCATTTATTCATTCATTCATTTGTCACTCGTTCGCTTGTTAGTTCGTTCTCGATTTATATAATTATGTATTTATCGTACGCCTGTCTGTCCGTTCGTCCACTCATTCATTCATTCATTCATTCATTCATTCATTCATTCATTCATTCATTTGTCGCTCGTTCGCTCGTTCGTTCGTTCTCGATTTATATAATTATGTATTTATGTATTATTTTTTTTCTTTTATTTCAAAGGCTCTGCTCCAGTAATGAGCCATGTGAGATCTCCCAGGATCAAATAAAAGTACTGGAGGAGATTGGCCAGGGAGCATTTGGAAAAGTATTCAAAGGACAGATCGATTCGCCAAATGTTGATAAAGGATCTTTAAACAAAGCCGGGCAGAATTTGAAAAGCAAAACGAAATGTATTGTGGCCATTAAGATGTTGCACGGTAGGTACCAGTAGCCTTCAAGACAGAGCAGGAAGGAACATCCATGACATTTAGTGACATTTTAATTAAATGCACTATTATTTGAAAACCATTTATACAGGGAACTTCTCACAAATAACAATATTATTTGCTCATTAGTGGCATCGATTTGTGAGTTTGAAACTAGCAAGATTGAAAATCATATAATGTATTTTCGAACAACAATTTTTGATAAGGCAGGTATTTGAGGCAGGTATAGAAGAGACAATTTACTTATCATAACGTACACAATTATAATTGTTGGTTGTATATACTTTTTTGCAGACATGGCAACTGGTCAAGAAAAAAGTGACTTCCTCCGTGAGATCGAGTTCATGAAAAATGTTGGAAGACATAAGAATGTAGTTTCATTTGTTGCTTGTTGCACCAAAGAAGATCAAGTATTTTTAGTCGTAGAATATGCACAACATGGTGACTTGCTCCACTTACTAAAAAACAAACGTAACACGGTGAGTTTTCAATGTATACTAACTTTGAGCATTAATAATTGTTTAAGTAAAAAATAGTGTTATTTGTAGTGTTTATTAATAGACCATTCTATAACAAGTACCAATGCTTAAACCCTATCGTTTAAAGACATGACATATATTCAACTGCTCTCTCAAATATTTTATAAAGGGAAAATTATATTTCTTTTAGAATCTATCTGCCCATTTTTTATAAAGTGCTAAAGTAATATTTTGTCTCAACAAGTATTATGGATTTTTTTTCAGACGTACACCAGAGTTTATTTAAATTCTGTCAGTGATAATCCATCTGGATCAAGCCACGATATCGAAAAGTTGTTAGAAGAGTTAATCTCTTACTCTTGGCAAATATCACAAGGAATGGTATGCAGACGAAAAATAATTTTTCACTGAACATCTATGAATAAAAAAATCAAATCATGATTACAAATTGAAAGACTGAATGCAGTGACTTCAGTTTTAAGCAGAAATATAACTCATTCTGAGAGTGTCACATATTTTACAGGAATACCTTGCTTCTAAAGGAATTGTTCATCGTGATCTCGCTGCTCGTAACATCCTGGTTGCTGATGGTCTTGTTGCCAAAGTTGCTGACTTTGGATTATCCAGAAACGTAACCTATGAGACTAAGGTCTACCAGGCCCTTGCTAGTCGACGACTTCCTCTAAGATGGATGTCACCTGAAGCACTGACTGACCAAGTGTTTACAACCAAAAGTGATATGTATGTATATTTTACTGAATCTGGATGCATGAGGACTTGAAAATCTACATAAAGCCCATACATGACACTAAAGCAATCCACTTGTCCTCTTAAAAAAGGAAATAAAGAGTGAAAAATAATATAATTAAATGATAGAAATAATATAAATAACAAAGAGAGAAAAATAATATTACCAAATCTATCCTCTTAAAAAACTGAAAAAAAAAAAAAAAAAAAAAAAACGGGACTGAGTGACCTGGAGAAAGTTTCATGTCTTTTAAGAAAAAAAAATATCACCAGAAACAGGCTGGTGCAGAGAGACTCGGAAATATGAATTTAGTTTTAATCTAATTTATGAAATTGATGCGTATGTCAACAATTTTTTTGCAGATGGTCATATGGTGTTGTTTTGTGGGAAATCTTTTCCTTTGGTAGGTAACAGAAAGGAGATGGTCTTTTTGAGAGTTGACGTTAACAAAATATAAGCAATTGAAAACTAGTTGAAAACTAGCACTGCTTGCCTTATAGTTTTTTTAAAGGTGAATGTGACATGATCGAATGTATCGAAGGTCAAATTGCCGTTGGTAATTTTTTGACGACCAAAGACTCACTTTTTATTAAATATACAAACTTAAATCATTCTTTATTCTTTGTTTTGCTGTCTAACTGAATAGCGTCCATCTTGTGAAATCTTTGCTACTTATCGATGCCACGAAAGAACAAATAAATCATCTAAGTTTCAGTTTATTCAATGAATCCCATTACATGGCTCTTCTATCATTGAAGAACTACAGGTTATAAGTGCTGAAAATACATATATATTTACACATTGATAAAAAAATTATACATTACTTTCCGTTGATGAACGTTTACTTGATAGACTTATGATCTCAATTGAATCTACAATTATTTGTGGTACTATCTTTAAAATTTCTACCTTTGTAGATACTCTATAAGTGCATGAATTACACGATTCTTCGACGCGTACAAACACGCTTTCGTTGCCATTTTATACGACACCATGATCGGCAATAACACAAAAACAACTTTCCTTACACATTCAATCAACAGTCTCCAAAATCTTGTTGATATTTACGTTGTATTTTTTATAGTTTTCTTTGTCCAATGGAGGTACAAGAGATAGTTTTTCGACAAGTTCTAAAAGTTTCGAATTCCACGACATTTTCACATGTTCATGACTAACTATTTCCGACCTACCATGCTCCCCTAAAAAGATGATGTGAACAAAAATTTGTTTTATCTACCTCACTGGGTAAATTTTTGTCTGCGCGGAAGAGATGCGCGGTAGTGGAATATGTTGTCGATTTTTAGCAGGCATCTCCTCTTTCTCTTCGTTCCTACCCACCCTGCCCCCTCCCCCACCGTCTTTTTTAGACTAGTCTCCAGTAGCTCTCAGTCAGTTTTTCTTGCTACAGGGGAAGGTTGAAGGTGTCGATTCAAAGATCTTCTTTGCATTTTAGCTTGCCGGAATGGAACCCAATCTACACTAACTTTTCACAACTGAACCATTTTTTTACAGTTAACTTGCCTACTCAATTTTTTATAATTTTTGATTTATTATTATGGCAACAGAGCTTTCTTTATATAAGGACCGAAACAATGGAACTCACTTCCTGAGATCATCAAGCAGCTGGCTAAATCAGTTAAAAAACTCTTAAAAAAAAAACAAAAAAAAACAATTAAAAGCATTTTTTTTATTCAACATAACATAAAACTCTAATTTTTTAAAAAAAATAATTCATTTACATTTTTATAAATAAGCTATTACCTTACCGCATATATATATAATCCTTTTTCTAAAGATATATATGTATTCTTTATGTGCTATTTTTCATATTTTTATTGTAGATATAAACATTTTTTTCTTTTCGTTTATAAGTTTGTTAAACGTGTTGAGATGGAACACGCTATTTCAAGAATTAAAGTTGTTATTATTATTTCAATAGGAAAGCTGCCATACCACATCCTTCACAACGATGAGCTTTTACGCTTTCTGAAAGAAGGAAACAGACTAGAAAAACCAGAGATTTGTCCAAACGAAACGTAAGAAATTACACAAGGGAAGAGAATCAAATTTTGTATAATATATTTAATTGGATCTATTCTCCGCGGTAGAGTTGCGCAGCATTGCTTAATGCAGTTTTCCGTTTTCTATTCTCAAACAATTGAACGCTTTGTTTTTTTTGCTGCCTTTTGCTGCCGTCAATAAAAACTAAGATCTTTGCCAAACTGCTTTTAAATTTCGCTTATCAAGTTCATTGATAATTCCTGAAGTAAGAACTATTGAGTCACTATCAACTTTTAAAAAGAATCTAAAACTTATTTATTTTTATGAATAGTAGTTCTGTTAATTTTTAGATATAACTAAATAATTTAGATAACTTAGTTTCATAACCTATAGATTTCTTATATATGTAAATCATGTAAATTGCAAAGTGCAATGAGAACGTTTTGATGCGTGCGCTATATGAATTTATATATTATATATTATATGCTTATACGCACCAGTCAAGAACGGTGGACAAAACTATTGGTTATTAATTTTTGCTGTTGACAAATCAAATTCAGTTATTACAAGATTTGTGAAAAACTGTCCGTATACAGTTTAAAAACTGTTTTAATGATTTGAATGTTTTTACAGATTCGAATTGATGCTTCGTTGTTGGGAAGAGAAGCCTGAAGATCGCCCATCCTTCAGTGAAGTAATCAAGTCTCTTGAAACATTGATGACACGTGATACGCCATACGTAGACCTGATAGAGATGACCGAAATGCATGATGAATGTTCCGTACCAGTTGATAGTGGTAGCGTAGATAGTGATGGTACAAACGTTGTATAAAACATTTTGATCTACTGAAACGATTTGTCAAGTAATGGCAGCATTTATTGCATTAAGTTACCTACATTTTCTTCATTTCCTTTGATAATTTGTCCATTTACACATTTTTCTTAATAAAAATGCGCGATACATATTGTGATTAATTGATTCATTTTATTTTTTTCAAAAAAAAAAAAAAAAAAAAAAAAATGTTCTAGTCTCACTCATTCTCCTGAACACACTTCGCGCTAGATTAATAACACCTAATTAACATTCCACTAGGTGGCTCTTCTATGTTAATTGACATTATGAATGAGGAATAATATGACCGAGGAAAAATATATATATAATATGACTATATGTAATGTGACAAGGATAATTTTAAAAACGATAATACAAATAAGATAAATAGATAAATAAATAATTAATACTAATAAATAAAGAGAATAATAATAATGATGATACAAGGTCTGAATATATATAGTATTATATACACTTGTTTACAAGAACGTTGTAGGATAGATTTATACAAATATCTAGTGAGATGCAAAACGCAAAAAAAAGCCGGCTGTACACACGAAACGCACTTTGTTATATTTTGTACAATGTCATAGTTAGGGAAAATATAGTTTGATACTCATTGAATGAAGCAAACAATAAATAAAGCGACTTTTCTTTTTTGCATATCATTAAATACACTGAATAAATTAGATATTTGTATAAATGCCTTCATGTGTATATATATTAAGACTAATGAACATCTGTAGCTGCAGAGCATCAGCATAAAATTCAAATAAAATCAACGATAAGAAATGTACTTGCTAGTTTTGAGAAAAATAATTTCAAAGGGAGAATTATGAAAATGAGGAACTACAATTCATTTGACCTAAACCGACAAATACGGCCTTTGCGTTTAATTGTATTTTGAAATTTCCTCATAGTGCATTGGATGAATAAATTTAGTTGACATTGAAGTTAATTTAGTAGCCAGTGCTCAAAACCGAATACTTTTTTTATTTATCTTTGTGTATGAAATAAAACTGTAAACAATGCTCCTTAATAAAGATTATTATCATTGTTGTTATTATTGTGTTATTTTTATTGAAAATTTAAAATTCATACCAATCTTGGAGTCGCAAGGAATTTAAACCACTGATATACATTGTATTTATACTATATACTTTGTTCTGGTTTATCTCTCAACTGGTTGTTAAATGAGATTTACAAAAAAAAAATAAAAAAATAAAAAAAAAATTAAAAATTAAAAAAATTAAAAAAAAAATTAATGACTTATACCGCGCATTTTTCATGTCGTGATGATCAAATGCGCGAGACAGACACTGAGGGTGGTTACTGTCAGAGATTTGTTTACGTCAGCGGTTCTTTTACGTCCACCTTATAACATAGTCAGAGTGACGGCAGACGGGAACTCCGGCAAAGTATCTTGGCTAAGGACACAACGTGATCGCCCGGTCTGGGAATCGAACCCGGGCCACCACGTCTCTCTACGATTGTCATCATTAAATGACATTGAAAACGATCAAGGGTATAAATGTACTGATTGAAGTTATGAAGTTTCTCTTGAAAGGACTGTAATCACTTGCATTGATCAAATAATAGTTCTACTTTTGTTTCTTCGATTCTGCCAACGATTAAATGTATTGTTCAGCAATAACATAGTACCAGTCTTTCTCGTTTTCTTTGTTTATTTTTGCTAAGATTTATTTGTTTTGGTAAGTGCTAATTCGAGGAGAAAAATCCACGGGAACCAAAGAGATCTTTGTGGTACTACACAGGAAAACTTGAACTTTTAAAATTGAGAAATCTTAAAACAACAAAATAGCCAACTAATTACATCGATAAAGCTTTCAGCGATAAGAAAGCAGCGCAGTTTAGAAGCATGTGCTTTTTTTCTTGTGGATTGAATATTTGTCACTTAGACCTTGGCATGCGTATTTAGCCATTCAATAATTATAAGATACTTAGCAAGCAAGTATCTCAAATCAACACGTAATTCAAAATATTACAATTCACATTTCAAGATGGTATTCCACTAGAAAATATGTCAGCGTTGACGATGTGTTTTTCGTTTATTCGTTGTCAATGGTATAATTAGTTAATATATCATAATATCATGCGAAAATAAAAAAAAAATACTGAGAATATTGGATTAATTTTTTTCGTATGCATTGCACATGAGCAGGTTAAACACCTATTACAGACATACATAGCTAACGACCAAAGTGACATTTATAATTCAAAAATTCTCAATATTCATCTTTGAATATCAAAAACGCGGCGCTGCATCGATGCTTCCTTTTTTTGAATTATGAATATTCAGGTGAAAACATCTGAAATAAAACCGAGATGCAAATATAGTTGAGCGTAAACATAATTTCCATGTCATGGCGTAAATTAGCATTTGTATTGTGTTTGCAGCTGTATTAATTGCTTGTGATTCGTCTAATCTTAACTAATGAAACTTAGTTAGCTATCTGTTTTAGGGGTATATTATTTGTTCTCTATGCATGCACGGCCGTCAAAAGTCTTGGTGTAAATGACATATACATGACTTCTATCACATGTATAAAATAATATGCTTTTTGGTCACTTCATTGTTTGACTATTGTTGTTTAAGTTATTTGAGATTTGAAGCAGCTCATTGAGTTTGTGCATTGTTTTTCAGGAAATAACTATCAGGAACAAGACTATGTTTTGCAATTAATGGAAGGCGTCTGATTTTGTCAAATGTTATACCTAAAACAAGCACTGCGTAGAAAAACATCGGATTGTGTTATGCATGTGCGCATGCAAATAATTTTTGTTTTGTTTTCTTGCAATGCAATGAATAAAACGCAGCAATGCGTCTTGCTCAATTTCATGAATTTTTTTAAAATATAATTTTGATGTCACGAAGTGGTCCTTCGATTCGTTCTTTTTTCTTCATAAATATCCACAGTGAAAACATCAGAACTGGGCTTTTTTACCTCGTGCTTTCCTACGAAAGCCCGTTGCACCTGTTTTTTCCTGATATTTCTTTTGCGTGTATTGCTTTTCAATGGTATACGTAGTTTATATTTCATATGTTTTAATGCGGCGAAAATGAAAATTAGATTGGATTTTTTTTTTCGCGTGCATACGCATAAGTTAAAAACCAGTTGATACCAGCTGTACATTTATGTAAGCTGATTGGTCTTTCGGTATAAATACAGTCATTAATATATATTGAATTTAGGTAGAAAATAATTTACCTTCGTTTTAGTATAACCATAGTTATTAGAGGGAGATGGTTATGAAACCTATTGTTATATGTCTTTGTTTCCCTTTTGATGTTGAACGGGTCCTGACGGTGCACAATTTTTTACTAATTCCCATCCTAAATTGGAAAATAATTGATCTTAAGCATTATCTACATGATTATAGTTAGGAATGTTCAAATATCTATCGGAAATCTTTAACTATTTAAGACTAGAAACCAAAAGAAAGATTTCAGACTGCTCAATCAGCCATAGCCAGCAAGGCTAAAACAATGCTTAAACAAAAGATTGTGCACTGTTACGCTTGAAAAACTTGTACAAATAGTTATAACAATAGGTTTCATAGTTATCGACCATATTACCATTTCTAATTCATAACTTCTCCATATTCATCTCAAAATATCAAAAAACGGTGCGGTGCAACGATGGTTCCTTTTCATGAATTAGAAATATTCACTGTAAAAAAACAGAAATAATATAGTTAAAATGCAAATAATGGAAAGTAAATCTACTTTAATTTAATTTTTCCATGTTTATAGTGGAACTAACATTTGCACTATATTTACATACAGTTGTTTTTGCTTGTAATTGCTTGTCATTGGTCTATTCTTAACTAATTAAACTTACTAATATTCAGTTTAGTAATATAGCCATATTATTGATAGCAGTCTATGTATGCATGTTTCGGTACATTTAAGTTGTGGTGAAAATGGTATAAATATGAGATACTTCTCTTTTACCACATGGTCATAATATGCTTTTCTTGACACTGCATTGTTTAACTACTGTTCCTTAAAAAGCGTTTGTTCTCTGTGACACTAGTGTATCAAACAGAAGACAATGGCAGTACAATGGTTTATTGTTCTGATGATTACACTTACAACGACAACATCATCCTCAATTGCAGAATTGTATGCGTACGGAGATGGCAATATAACGCAAGGTAACTTATATAGACTATTATTTTCTCAGGCCGGTAGCACAAAGCAAGCTAAATATAACCTTTATGCATCGGCTATAAATTCTATACAGTCCATAGGTTTTATATAGTTAATAACGTTATCCAAGATTCCTGCACGGTCATCCTGATCCTGGATAAAGCATTTCTTGACATAGTCGGCGACGTCATTTGTTTGAAACTGTGCGTAAACGTAGGATTTAAGCTGGGTTAACGATCTTTTTATAAGTACCATTATTAGTATCCGCACTCGGCCCGTCTATCTAAAGGCCCTGCACAAGGCATCTTTAGACTAAGAGATAAAAACTAGCAGCTAGGAACTAGATTAGACTAGACTACTTTTCTCTCGTTATGATCAAATCCGATAGGATGTTTATTTTACCCGAAAACAGCTTCAAAAATTTATAAATATTTAATCTTAACCTTGGTGGTGCAGAATCATATATGTATTCAAATAACGTTGTCATCACCAAAATGCAATAATAAATCATTCTAAGACTGTTAGGAACTATGGGTTTAAATATTACTTCCATAGTTATTGTACCAGTTGACAAAAATTCTCGCAATAAATATGAAATGATTTCCTTTTGTTAATGATAATGTTATTTTAAATTACTATATATCAGTTTTAAAATTCTTATCTTTTTTTGTAGATTTATTTATCCGAAATATATTAATATTTGACGTAATATTTAGACAGTATATGTTACTCAGAGGTCGATTCAAAATGGCCGTTGATACTGTAAGTCAACATTTTCTCGGAATTTTTAGAAGAGATTTGCTTTTTTACTTGTGTCTTTTACTTAGTTTTGGACGACATGATGTTAATTGAGAAAATATTTTGGAGCGTGGAAACAAATTAATGTCCCTGTTCGTTTCAAAACACTTCTGAGTTTCGGATTTAACAATTCCTTTGTTATTACATTTTGCGTGTGATCTGCGTTCATGACGAGCTAGAGAGCCTAGTTACCGGCGTGAACGAGTACTTTCAAAGTACCCGTCTCAAATTTCGGTTCTATTCAATGTATAAGGAATGCTTGCGTAACGTATGTCAGCATAAGGATTAACGCAGCAGGAACTTTGCCTTGACCAGAGCCAAAATAAAATGATCTTTATGTACAATGAATAGTCAATCATTGACTATTCATTGTACATCCCGCACTCGATTGAGGATTTGTTTCACAAGATCATCATTTATATAAGATGGCGCCAATTTCAAAAGAATTTTTGATTCCATGAAAATCGCGTGAAATGTTGAAAAGTCTTTGAGCAAATTTATATGTAAAAGTCGCTACCGCTCGATTCACAGAGGCCGATTTGTTACTTTGAGACAATGTACACTCCAGTAAGCTCGACGAAAATCAAACTTGGTGTCAGTAAATACTTCAATCTGTTGCTGTTTACCTAGTAAGTTTTGTAATACGACTGGTTTTGTAATATTTGACGATAAATACAAGAAACTTAGCTACTATGATATGTTTGACGAGAACTCGCTTTTGGCGCCAATTCTTCATTTTGGTGATTAATTCATTTTGTATTCATTTTGGTCGTTTATATATTTCAGTAAACAGCCGAGAGAGAAAAAATTCTTAACAATTTTTATGGTATCATTCGGATGTTTCATTGCCTTCTGATAAATTGATATAAAACTGCCTTGACGTTTGTGAATCGATTACAGTTTCTGCTATTTTGTATTGACTGTCTTTGTAATTGTAAAAGATCTGTAGGCTGCATTTATGCTGAGGCACTCGTATGTCTGTATAATTTGTATGCTTGCTTAGATCACTGTGTTTTGTAATAGATCTGTAGGCTGCATTTATGCCGAGGCACTCGTATGTCTGTATAATTTGTATGCTTGCTTAGATCAGTGTGTTTTGTAATAGATCTGTAGGTTGCATTTATGCCGAGGCACTCGTATGCCTGTATAATTTGTATGCTTACTTAGATCACTGTGTTTTGTAATAGATCTGTAGGTTGCATTTATGCCGAGGCACTCGTATGCCTGTATAATTTGAGATAAGGTAACGCGCTAGTTGCCAGTTGCCAGTTGCCAGTTGCTAATCGTAAAATAACATAAGGATTATATAAAAATATCGGCATAATGGAAAATCATTTTTTTTTGGCTAAATTAACAACGCAGTTTATAATATCGAATAAAATTCAAGACTTCTTCGTTTTCAATGGACGTCATCAAAAGTTTAACAAATTCACTTTTAATCGAATAGAAACATCCCCACTATATGGTATAGCTAACCATTATAAAATTAAATTATGAAGATATGGGTCCGAAAACGTTGTTCACTTGCGACTTTGGATATCTAGGTCCAAATCTTGTGTCACGTAATTCGAATCGAAGGATAAATATGGAGATAAATTCATCTCTGTTATAAGGTTTTGGCTTACATAGACCCCTGGTGATTCAATTAATTACATAATCAAAAAAATAATTTAAAATACTGCATTTGCGACACCATACATTTTTACCAAATAATACGAATTTTTGATCGTCGATAGTTCAGAATCTACTCTCTTTAGAAGCTCCAAATGTGGCAGAATTTCGTTGTTTTGAATGCTCTTAAATAATATCGATGATTTTCAGTAGGATTTGACCGCTTCACAACTTGCCAGGAAATGTCAGGATGTGACGTCATCCTTTTTATGAAAGGTCCACTCAGGTCCGCACCTTGACCATGTTCCCCGTGTTGCGATCAAAACCTGATTTTAGGAGAAGTCAAACTGATTTTAAGTAAAAGAACATGTTTCGAAGACGAATTTTAATGCGAAAAGATTTTACTTTTACACTTCAAGATCTAACCATGTGCTCTGTTCTTACTCGTCCAACCGGTTTTACAAGTTTCTGCCGCTTTGACCGGGAGGGGAGGGGTACTCTAGGACACAGGAATCCCACCTTCAAAACATTCCCCCTCCCCGCACTGACCAAGTGCGACATATACAATATATCTATTACATACAATACAAAAAAAACTGTTCAATGTTCAATTTCAACGTTAAGTGTTCATTGAGTATAACAACGAAGCCAATATCAGTTTAGGCATCTACTACTTAAAGAACAAATGTTCACAGTCACTTTTCCGTAAATAATGGTACTAATTTGTGAATGGGTCGAACAACTGTTTTATTCCCAACTTGAACTTTTGCTACTCGAGTGTGACCATCCTTTCCTGGGTAGGTCTCGACAATGCGACCTAGTGGCCAGTGCCCTCTCTTTACGTTGGGTTCTAGAGCGAGAACCACATCTCCTTCTTTAAGATCTTTGACTACTTCTGTCCATTTCGGCCGTCTGTTTAGAGTGGGAAGATATTCTGTTAGCCATCTGGTCCACACCTGCGTGATAAGCTGCTGCACTCTTCTCCATCGCTTGTTCAGGTTAAAATCCGTGCTATCCACCGACTCTGGGGCAACTTCTCCTCCAGTTTGTCCGTGCAAAAAATGGTTTGGTGTTAACGGCAGCGCATCTCGGTGATCCGAGGATTGGTATGTCAACGGACGCGAATTCAGCAAACCTTCAACCCCTGAAAAAGCAGTGATCAGTTCTTCATCTCTGACATCATTTTTGCCTAACACTGCATAGATGGCAGTTTTAGCAGACTTGATCATAGATTCATGAATCCCACCGAAGTGAGGACCAGCTGGAGGGTTAAAGTGCCACTTTACACTGTTGAATATGTTCGATGTCTTGCGCTTTATCTTGTCATGGTCAAGTTGACCGACTTGTTCACGAAGCTCATTTACAGCACCAACGAAGTTGGTGCCGTTGTCGCTAATCATTTCAGTAGGGACTCCTCTTCTGCTGGTAAAACGAGTAAAAGCGTTGAGAAAACTATCAGTGTCCAACGCCCAAGCCATCTCAAGGTGAATGGCTCTAGTTTGTAAACAGGTGAAGAGACACAAGTATCTCTTCTGACGCTTGATACCTCTTCCTTGCACAGTTTCAAATGGTCCTGCATAGTCTACAGCACATTGATCAAATGGTCGACAAGTAAACCTCAGCCTTATAGGTGGAAGCGGTGCCATGACTTGAGTTGCAAGCTTTGTCTTTCTTTTCTTACATTCGTTGCATTCATTTTCCCAACTTCGTATTTCTTCCCGGGCAGCAATGATCCAGAATCTTTGCGAGATCTGTGACAGGATGAAGTTGACTCCTGCAGCATGATTGGCTAGTTCATGGTAGTACTTTACGATGAGCTTAGTTACTTGATGACCTCTTGGAAGAATAATTGGGTACTTCATGTCGTACGGGAGATGTTCAGCAAACATCAGACGACCTTCGAGTCGGATCAATCCATTCTCATCTAAGCGAGGCGACAACTTGGTAAGCTGGCTTTTGGCAGGAAGCTGCTTCTTACTCACTAGTGCTTTGTATTCTTCTGTAAAGGCGTCGTACTGCGCTTGCCGTATTATGTCTTCTTCAGCATCATGGATTTCTTCTGGAAGTAGCTCTTTATCAGTTAGTCGGTTGGTTTTGCACTTCAGGTTATACAGGAAACGATTCACTCTAGCATGTATACGGACTAAGTGTGTCCAAGACGAAAAATGGATTGCGTTTAGCCTCCATTGGTTTACATCATTTGTCTTGTCGGCTTGAACAGGTGCAATTCTTGCCAGTAATGCTGTCGACGGTTGACGCTTTTCACTAACATCTTTCGATGAACCAATGTCTAGCTTTGGCCACTGTGTTGGATCCTGTAGCACCCACTCTGGTCCCTCCCACCAAAGACTTCTATCAGCTAGCTCTTCTACTTGAGTTCCTCTCGAGATCAGATCGGCAGGGTTCTGTGTTGTTGGTACATGTTGCCACTGACTGGGGTCACTGTGCATCTGTATTTCACCCACTCTATTCGCCACAAATGGACGAAAGTCCTTTCCATGACCTCTGATCCACCACAACACATCCATACTATCAGAATAAAACGTAACATCACTCATTGTCTTACTCAATACTCTGAGAAGTGTTAGAGTTAACCGTAATCCCAAAACAGCAGCCATCAACTCGAGACGAGGTATAGTAACAGGAATTAATGGTGCAACTCGACTTTTCGAGGCTATAAGTCGACACGTCACGACATCAGAGTGTTTATACTCGACTCTCGCATAAACAGCTGCACCGTATGCAATCTCAGATGCATCAGCAAACACGATAAGCTTGAATGACGACACTGTATCGGCCATTCTTACACATCGAGGGACCTTGATTTCAGACACAGCTTCAAGTTGCTGGAGCCACTTGGTTATCTTAACGGCGGTTTCATCTTCGATTTCATCATCCCATCCGTAACCTCTGGACCATAGTGTTTGTAGCAGTGCTTTACCACCAATGACGATGGGCGATATCAGTCCCAGTGGATCAAATACACTAGCGATTCTTCTTAAGACATTCCTCTTTGTGATTTGTAGCTCTGGTGATACGGCAGGCACTGAAATCTTCAAGGTATCCTCCTTGCTTGACCAGGCAACTCCAAGTGTCTTTGTTACTGGACGATCATCATTTATCAGTATTTCAGACGCTCGATGGTCTTCAGGGATTGCTGACAAGACTTCTTCAGAGTTAGACACCCACTTTCCGAGCTTGCATACCGGCGATTCCCCAAAGCTCTTGCAATTCTCCATATAATTTTAAGGCCGTTGCTTCATCTTCAACACTGTCGATAGAATCATCCATATAGGTGGATTTGAGTACTGTTTCTGCAGCAAGTGGGTAACGATCTTGATGTTGACGAGCGTTTTCTTGTGAAACAAGCTGTGATTCCATCGGTGCTGAGTTTTTGCCAAAGACCACTCTAGTGAACTCGTACTCATCCGGTTCTCGATCCGCTTCCAAGTCACGCCAAAGCAGTCTGAAAAAGGGTCGGTCTTTCTCTTCTATCTCGACTTGCAGATACATTTCTTTAATGTCACATACAATACCGATTGGATTTCTTCGAAAGCGTACCAATACGTCAAACAATTCTGATTGCAGCTTTGGTCCCGCATGAATAACATCATTCAGGGAAACACCTAAGTGTTTTGCTGAACAGTCAAAAACGATACGTACTTTAGTAGTAGTCTTGTCCATTCTAACAATTGGAAAGTGTGGCAAATACCATGAGTTAATTGATTGTTTTTCTTCAGGTGCGAGCTTTCTCAGATATACATTTTTCGACGTAAGCCTTGAGTGTGTTTGCATATTCTGACTTGACAAAGTCCTTCTTGGCTAAGCTCTTTTCTGTCATCTCTAGACGTTTCAATGCTGCTTCTTTATTGTTTGGAAGTACATCTTTGTTGTCTTTCCATGGAACTGTAATACGATATCTGTTGCCCGTATGTTGTAGGGACGACTTTACTGTCTCATAAGCATTCTTTTCCTCTTTCGTCATCACAGAGGTACGAGGGGTCTCGGTACCGTAACTATCGACTTCCCAGAACCTTCGTAGTAGGTTGTTTACTTCATGTTCCTGTTGAACACAGTTCGTTCTTTCTGACTCTCTGACTAGAAACGAATGTACTAAATGCGATCGCTTCCCTTCCGAGGCTCTTCCCGACGTAGTACCGATGCATGTCCAGCCTAGCGGACCAAGCCGAGCGATAGGACCACCATTTTTACCTTGAATGTCAGCCATCGAGTAGTGAAGCTCTGCATTGTCAACTCCTATTAATAGATCAACGATTCCTTCTCTTGCAGGTTTTGGGAACTGACAATTCTTTAAATGAGGCCATTGTTGTTTGGTGTCGTTCCAGTCTTCTACTTTGTACAAACCAGTTACTTGTTGAGGACAAGTTTGGACTTCTATCTCTTTATAGAAGTCACCACTTACACTTTCTATTTCAATACGAAGCGCCATTGATTGAAATGTCTCGACTGCATTGTTCAATACATTAACTTGTACACTCTGGAATGGTGCTTGTAACCCTAGATAGTTTGCAACTTCTTGATTTAGAAACGTCTCATTAGAACCGTCATCTAGGATGGCATTGACTTTTACTTTCCTTCCGTTACCTTTCAACCACACTGGTACTGTGCGAAGTGCACATTGAGCCATTTCTGGGCTATGCGTTGACATGTTGACAGCATGGTTAGTGCGTACCCCCTCCCTTGGGAGAGCCTGATCAGCTCCTTTTGGTGGTGCTGGTGGACTAAACTGTGCTGGTACTGAAGGCGAACTATACTGTACTGGTGATGATTGAGGATTGCACGGTACTGGGTTTGAGGCTGACCACACTGGTGAAGCTTGTGTGAAGTGAGTACTACTGAAGCCACTTGTGTTTTGTGGTGAAGTTAGGACTGTTGGACTAGCGACTACTCGATGAAGCAGTTGATGATGACTCAGTTGGCAGCGGTTTACGTTACAAGGATGCGACCTTTTACAATCTTTACCCATATGATCACTGCTTAAACAGCGAAAACACAGTTTCTTTTCCTTTGCAATACTCCATCTTTCCTCTACTGATTTCTGCTTAAATGAGTGGCAGTTCCAAATGCCATGATTTAGACCACTGCAAAACGCGCACGGTGGTTTTTGGTTTTGTGCATTGGTACTCTTGGACTGATGAGATCCCGATGACGCAAAGAACGACCTTGACTTGAATCGATCACTCCTTGGCTTTGGTGCGGTACTAGTGTCTACTGCTCTGACTGCTAGACCGTGTGACATCTCTGCTGCTTCTACTTTTATGGCAACTTCTTCTTTCAGCCAGTCTCTCAGACTTATAACAGAACGTTCCTTGTGGTTTTCGCTGATCCATCTTGTGTAACATTCTACTTGTCTATCCGTTAGTTTCTTTGCTAACATGCTGTGTAGAGTTCCTTCACCAAGTTCTTCGTCTCGTCCGTCGGCTTGTAGCTTGACGACGGTTACTCTGACAAGGTCAGCAAATCTCTCGAAGCCTTTCAGATCGGTGGTTTTGAGAGGTGGTATCTTTTCCAGTTCGTCTAAATATGCTTGTAGCTGTCGTCTTTGTCCTCCAAACTTTGTGTTTAAAATTTCTTTTGCTTCTTCATATTCTGGTTGAGAAACACCAAGCCCTCTGACAGCTTCCGACGCACTCCCTGTCAAACTTTGTTTCAACCTTGCCATTTTTATATTGGTGGGTTCTTCTGAACAGTCAACAAGACTCTCGAACAGAGCCCAGTACTCTTCGAATTCTGCTTTACTGCCATTGAAGCTTGGTACTGCTAGTGGTTGCAGCTTGGCGTTAATAGGAGACGCTTTACTCGTGGAAGGCTTAATTGGCGTTGAGGTTGACTGGAATGAACTATTGGGACCAGTGGACAAGTTGTTCTTTTTGTTGTCTGTTGTTTCTGTTTCTGTGCTACTCTTGTCATTTCTTTCATTGTCGGCTGCGGCTACGATCATTCTTTGTGCTTTCTCAATGGCTAGGTTGCATTCTCTTTCAATCTTTTGTGACTCTTCACTAATGATCTTCTGGTTTTCTTTGTCGCCATTATCGATGTAGAGAGCAGCGAGATCGTCTAAGACGGTTTGAGTTTCCTCCAATGCTTGCCAAAGTTCTTCCATGCAATGCTCTAAATTCCTGACTTCTCCTACATTAGCTGGAGTATTTGCGGTAAGCTTTTCAAGTTCATATCGAACTTTGGACATATTCCGTTTGGCATTACGTTTACGTCGGTTGATTACGATAACTTCATGCTGACTAGTTAGGACGTCGTGAAGTGATGGTGTCTCCGTACCTTCGGTCGACATGATTCACTAAATAACAACTCAATAATAGCTGAAAATCCACGGAGATTTCCACAAATTGTACTGTAACACTATGTGCAACTTTAACGTAAATCCACGAGATACATGAAAATAACTGTTCGATCCAAGGACGATCAACACATGAGACAACAATTCCAAGGTGTAAAAGGGGTCAAAAACCAGGTTAAAACGATGTAATCATTCAGATATAAAACAATGTTTTCTAATGCAATTCCACGAGTTAGATGAGTATCAATGTCACGAAACCAATAACTGATAAGTTTATCCAATAAATAACGTACCTTTTATAGCGATTAAATCAATGTCAAGCTAATCCAATACTCTTGAACGACTATCCAATAACAATTGCTTGCAAAGATCCGTAGTAACAAGTGCGAACACTTCCAAATACCTTCAGTTAACGACTTTAAAACAACTCCAAACGATGACGATAAATTTACCCGTAATTTTAGACGAAAATATCAAATATTTTTAATCCACAATAAACCAGTTCGATCCACAAACAAATCCCGTAATAATAAGACGATAATTTCTTTGATCTTGTACAGTATTCGACGATTATTTAACTCAATCCTCAAGTGAAAACAACTCCGGCAATGATTCGGCGAAAATCAGCCAAAATTCCCGCAAAAAGGGCCACAAATTCCTTGAAATACGACGATTCCAAACGATACGAAGACTATATGTCCTGGCGTGGTCGCCAAAAATGTTTCGAAGACGAATTTTAATGCGAAAAGATTTTACTTTTACACTTCAAGATCTAACCATGTGCTCTGTTCTTACTCGTCCAACCGGTTTTACAAGTTTCTGCCGCTTTGACCGGGAGGGGAGGGGTACTCTAGGACACAGGAATCCCACCTTCAAAACAGAACATAAAGTTATAGTTTTCTTCGATTTTTAAAAATCGATACCGATCTGTTTTACTTCAGTACAAGCCAAGGACTTGGGATTCCTGTGTAAAAACTACATAATGTCCATAAAAGAATAAACGCATTTATTGCTTACTACTAAAAAAAATTGCACTTTTTATTACTTTTTAATTACTTTTTTATTACTTTTTTGATGCCATCTTTTTATATAACGTCCCCAAATATGTTTTGTGGGAAACGGGATCGTTCTGCTTTCTTTCGCGAGAAACTACCTTAGTGGTCAAAAATGCGAAACGTTCGGAAATGTAAATGAATAACATAGACATAGAATTGATTTAGTACCTCAAAATATCAATGTATTCTCTCAAAAAACGTTTTCCTGTGGAATTTGGAAAGAAGTTTGAAATTACAAAAAAAAATACATCAAGATATACGGCCACTCAAGCTGAACACTTTGCTTTTAATTTCAATTTATTTTAATGTTCTTTTTTTTCTTTTTCTTTTTCTTTTTCTTTGATGAATGCTAAGAAAATATCATTCAAGGATAGAGAGTCTTTCGTATAGCAGGCGTACGTTCATTTATTCCAAAAATGGCAACAGCAACTAGCAACTAGCAACTAGCAAGTTACCCAAGCTGGTATAATTTGTATGCTTGCTAAGATCACTGTGTTTTGTAATAGATCTGTAGGCTGCATTTATGCCGAGACACTCGTATGCCTGTATAATTTGTATGCTTGCTAAGATCACTGTGTTTTGTAATAGATCTGTAGGCTGCATTTATGCCGAGACACTCGTATGCCTGTATAATTTGTGTGCTTGCTTAGATCACTGTCTTTGTTTTGTGATGTATTCTTTGTAAATTATGTTTTTGCAACTAGGTACTTTTTTACATCAGTTTCGAGATATCCTTTGATATACGTGTCAGTTCAATTGAGCAATTGCGTTTTTTTATTATTTAAGTTGTTATTTTTCGGGAAAAAATTGTATGCTCATCTTGCATTAACGGCAATTAATCAATTTAGTTTCGACATTGCTAAATTACAAACGAATTGATTCACTGTCAGTGTATGAGAAATAAGGTAAGAGAGTTGACGTAGACTGAGATAGGCAGATTGGTCAATGATTTGACATGATACATTTTAGTCATAATCCGTATCGAAAAACATTTAGAAAATTTCTCTCATAATTTGTTATTCAAAAAATTTTCACTGAAAGTGTTGTGTTATCTCGTTATATAATAAAAATTACGTCATCCTATCTTGCTTTATCGTAATAACTAGAGATCTGCTATCTATAAAAAATGACACCAATGACATTACAGTGCTAAACTTAAAGAGATTAAATTTAATCCGTAGTAACCAGGAATCCCTGCTGTTTACCGTAAAAAGGGCTCTCTAGCTCGTCATGCTAGCTACGCTAGGTAATTTACCTAAGTAATTTATCTTGTAGGGGACTAAATGTCTACCCTGCGAGCAGAGTCTTCTTTAACCTTCCCCACGAGAGAGTGAAAGGAAAGTAGACTCTGCCGAAACCCTGTCGTTTCTTTGAAGTGCCGATAGCCCAATAATCTGGGCTACTCAGAACAAGTTTTGCTTCCGGATAAACTGGTTTTTATATGCGCAGCCAATTCAGTTGATTAAACCGTTCGAATTCTTGTTCTTGTCGCTACAAAGGCGTCACATCTATACAGCCAGAAAGTTCAGAGTCATAACTAGTATGCGTTCCCTCAAATAAATTTGCTCTCAGGCATGTTTTTTTACTTTTACTAGAATCTGGACTCGAACATCGTTTGATGAATTCGTCGCTCGGCGAATTATTCTCATCACGTAACAGAGGCACGTTTTATTTTTGTCGTTGCTTCTACTGGCTCGATTTTGGGTATTTCTTCAGTGGAATTTTAGGGGAATCTGAATTATAAACTATAAACGAGGATTTTGATGGCGTACGCGACATTACATTTTGCATAAACAACCAAGCATACTTGATAGTTTTGTCACCTAATCAGTGACGGTAAGCGTAAACCGCGAGAAAATAACCGGATCCGGAAATATTATTTCAGCGAGTAGGCGTTGAAATTCATTCGTTTCTAAGCAACCGCCGCGCATGCTCAAATTGAAAGCAACAGGGTTTCGGCAGAGTCTACTTTCCTTTCTCGCTCTCGTGGGAAAGGTTAAAGAAGACTCTGCTCGCAGGGTACTAAATGTCCTATTTACCTGCCTTTAGCAAATTGTAAAATAAATAAATACGCTTTTCTATTTATCGTTGTAGTGTGTCGACCAAGTGAAACAGGAAGAAGATTTAAAAATATTGGGAACAATTTAATGATGATATCTATTAAAAATCCCCCTAACGATACAGAATGTGAATGGCTTCTCATAGCACCCGAAGACAAGTTGGTCAGAATAATGCTCGACTTTATTCGCAAATCGTATCCTTGGGATTATTTATTAATAGCAAGAGATGGGAAAAATGAAAATGCTGTGCTGCTTCAAAATTTTACAGAGTCATCACTTCATTGGTTTTGGTGGGTTTCCAGTACACGCTACTTATGGATTAAGTTTAAAATCGATTATAAAAGAAGTCCAACTGTTTTTGGATTCAATCTTCTCGTTGAATTTGCTACGAACACTATAGGTAAAACTGCTAGCTGCGTTTTCATTTATTTACTCGCTCTTCTTATCCTTTACTAGTTTGTAGGCTCGTTTTATTGTTCCTTAATTCATTCATGGTCATTAGTGAATCTTTGCACTCAGTCATTCGTATAATTTAAATAGATCAACTCAATTTATTATCATAGTTATTTTGAAAGTGTTTCTATATTTAGTTTGGACGGCTCTTCAAGTAATCTTAGGCAGAGAAAGAAAGACACAGCTTCAGCTTGTTCGAAACGAGAGCAGACTTAACAGTATATATTTTTATATCTTATTCCAGCTTGTGGACCTACGGGAGAAAACACAAGGTTTGATAAGCTAACCATTTCGAGTCCATTTTACCCACATGCATACCCCAACAGTCAAACGTGTATATGGATGATTTCCCCATCTGAGTTTGTCTATATCAGACTTAAATTCAATGAACTCGACCTCGGAGAAGGGGATACGATAACTAATAATGCGCTAACTATGGATTTCAACTCAAATATGTCGAAAAGTATGAAATCATTGATTGTTAAAAAATGGATCACTCCATGTTTTTTAAACTGTGGTTTAATGTTCGAGTCAGATCGTCAATTTACTGCGAAAGGCTTTGACATTTATATAAAGAAGAATGAACCCCGTCATCGAGGTAAGCTATGAGCTATGTTCAAGTCTATCTAACACTTGATGATTAAGTCCTTTAAAATGTTTGTGTAAGCCTGTACGCGTTGGCGATGCTATAGACTTCCTGCTAATTGAGTCTCGCTCGTTTGGGTTGAATCTGGTAGCAAGGAATGCTATAAAATTACCATAGAGTGGGAACAAAATGGTTAGTGCAGTGCCGATTTTTCAGCTGTAGCACTTCAAGCTGATAATGTGCAAACTGGTTTGGCTCGTTTAATATCCAAAACCGAGGAGGATGGTCATCGCATAAACAAAAGGTGCTTTAACCCTAATATTTTCTTACTGATGAGTAACAAAAAGTGAACATTTAAACTCGATTTAGCTACCTATTTTTGACACTGCCCGGAACTTTCCGTTAATGAGACTGAAAGTTGAAACATGTTTATTTTATTTCAACAGCATGCAGGCGAAATTTCCCTCAGCCTTACCAGATTGATACAAAAGAAAATATCATCTCGAGCCCTTTTTATCCGGAATATTACCCAACCAATGAAAATTGCATATGGCTTGTCAATGCACCTCAAGGATTTAAAATTGGCTTCATGTTCATTGATTTTGATCTGGGACCTAATGATTACCTAGAAATTTGCAATGAAAATGATACTCTTTTAAAGAGATTTAAAATCAAGCCACGGCTAGATATTTGGTGGACCTTTGAGGAGAGTTCTCACTTGTTGAATTTCCGGTCAAGTAAAGATATAACATTCAAAGGCTTCCAAATAAAGCTCAAGTATGCTTCTGAAGAAGGTAAAACACTTTTGACATGCAAAACAAAGTACACACGCAGAAATAATTCAGAAATGGTGAATGTTTATACATAAAAGTAAAATTTACACTTTAAACACTATTCAGCAACAACTCTCAATTTAAAACAAATTCGTGTCAGATAATACCTTTTGATATTGGATTTACAGAGGAAATGTTACGTGTATTAATGCATTATATTTAGTAAAAGGGTGGCCAATGGTCCCTAAGATATTTCTCGAGACGGTGAGACGGATGTTTTACCGTCAAGATCGAGACAGTAATATTCTCAAAAGTGGAGACCCAGAATTTTTGCTCTCACGTTCAGGTCTTATTTTTTTAAAGACATTTCTATTATAAAAAAATAAAAATAGCTGCAATGTAATCCTTTTTGCTTTAAAACAAAAAAAATCTATCAATACATGCTTGTTGTTCTGCCACCAGTTAAACTTATCATATGTGTTGGAGCCTCGCTATTAACTTTACCTAATGTTTATATGATTGGATGATATCGTTACGATTTTGAAGTACAAATTTGAAAAGAGAACAAGCCATCGAACAAATGGTGTGTAATATATTGACAGAGTCAAAAACATTTTTTTGTGATTTTACAAAAAAGGTTCTGTTCTTTTTTGTTTGCCATTAATCATTCTTATCATCTTAAGGAAGTTTGAGAATTAAAATGATTAAAATGAATTATCGTTTTTCGTTTGTCCACAACCATGTTCTCTGTGTTATCAAAAGAGGTTACATCTTTCATTTTTTTAAACTGTGTTTTCACACTTTCTAGCGTGTTCTCCAAAGGATTTAAACTTAAATTCACCTGAAGGCACCTTGAGCCCATTTGATGGATTTTATTTCAATGATAAACGATGCACATGGCTTGTCACATCTCCTCAACATCAGTTTATTAAATTCTGGTTCACAAAGTTCGACTTGGCCCTACCGGGAGACTTTTTAGAAATATATGACGATGTTGATGAAAGTAGTGCTTTGATAAGAAACTTTACAACCATGCCAGATTTAAAAGAAAGATGGGAGTCTTCTGGAAACAACTTGTTGATTAGATTTGTGTCTGATAACAATTATGAGGTTGCAACAGGATTCAACTTGACATGGAAGTTTTACAACAAAACTAAAGGTATCACATCTTTTTGTTGTTGTACTTGTTTTCCACAAAATTTTGAATTGGAAGGTACAGAAATTGAACAATTACGAGTTATAAGTGTCATTCCATTTACAAGCTTTCTTATTGTTATTTGAAATGGAAATATTTTAAATTTCCAATGAATTAGCTGGAATGATTAAGATGACACGAATGAAAAAGGGAAGATCATAACCAGATCGAAAAACACAGCTTTCTTTCCTTATATAAGGAGCCTGACAATTGCTAAACTAGAAGAGCTCGCAGAGAGATGATCATTACTTTCCAGTAAAGTGCTTACTGATCTCGTGATCACAGTTTAAAACCTCTTTACCCCCATTAACCTATGTTAATATTTAACATAATTTGATTAAAATCCTCTTATAACTATCATTTTTAGATAAACATATAAATATATTTAATAATATACTATTCAAATTATATTAGAAAGTGCACAGGAGCAGACAACCGAGAAATCTGGAACTAATGCCAATACTCAGGAACAAAAGGGATCTGCTTTTTTGAAACTTGGAGTTGGACTGGGGACTGGCTTCCTTATCCTTGTTTTGCTGGTTGTGATCGTAGTGACAATGAAAAGGAAAAAAAATATCAATAAAAAGTGAGTTAAACACTATGAATCACAAAATGAAGATGCCTATTTGTAATCCTTTCCTTTTCTATTTATTTTTTGATTTTTTTTTCATCATTTTACTTAATGTATGAAGGTAAGCGTCTCAAAATCTTGTAAGGCGGGATAAAAAAAATCTATGTATTGTTATAATTATTAATTTAGATTTCTCTTGGAAATTGCAGTATTCATACGAGTTGTATGATTTACACTAAAATATATTTGGTTTTATTTTTGATAATTGATAAATTAATTATTCAATTAATTAATTAATTAATCCACTCATGCATTCATTCATCCATCCACTCATGCATTCATTCATTCTTCGTTCATTCGTTCATTCGTTCATACGTTCATTCGTTCATTCGTTCATTCGCTCATTCGCTCATTCGCTCATTCGCTCATTTCTTCATTCGCTCATTCGCTCATTCGTTCATTCGCTCATTCGTTCATTCGTTCATTCTTTCATTCTTTCATTCGTTCATTCGTTCATTCGTTCATTCGTTCGTTCGTTCGTTCGTTCGTTCGTTCGTTCATTCGTTCGTTCGTTCGTTCGTTCGTTCATTCGTTCATTCGTTCATTCGTTCATTCGTTCATTCGTTCATTCGTTCATTCGTTCATTCGTTCATTCGTTCATTCGTTCATTCGTTCATTCGTTCATTCGTTCATTCGTTCATTCGTTCATTCGTTCATTCGTTCTCGAATTATATAATTATGTATTTATGTATTATTTTTTTATATTTATTTCAAAGGCTCTGCTCCAGTAATGAGCCATGTGAGATCTCCCAGAATCAAATAGAAGTACTGGAGGAGATTGGCCAGGGAGCATTTGGAAAAGTATTCAAAGGGCAGATCGATTCGCCAAATGTTGATAAAGTATCTCTAAACAAAGCTGGTCAGATGGCAAATGTTAATAAAGGATCTTTAAACAAAGCCGGGCAGAATTTGAAAAGCAACACGAAATGTATTGTGGCCATTAAGATGTTGCACGGTAGGTACCAGTAGCCTTCAAGACAGAGAAGGAAGGAACATCCATGAGATTTAGTGACATTTTAATTAAATGCACTAGTTTTTGAAAACCATCTATAGAGGGAAATTCTCACAAATAATAATATCATTTGCTCTTTAGTGGCATCGATTTTTGAGTTTGAAAGTAGCAAGATTGAAAATCATAGAATGTATTTTCGAATAACAAGTTTTGATAAGGCAGGTATTTGAGGCAGGTATAGAAGAGACAATTTACTTATCATAACGTACACAATTATTATTGTTGGTTGTATATACTTTTTTGCAGACATGGCAACTGGTCAAGAAAAAAGTGACTTCCTCCGTGAGATCGAGTTCATGAAAAATGTTGGAAGACATAAGAATGTAGTTTCATTTGTTGCTTGTTGCACCAAAGAAGATCAAGTATTTTTAGTAGTGGAATATGCACACCATGGTGACTTGCTCCACTTACTAAAAAACAAACGTAACACGGTGAGTTTTCAATGTATACTAAATTTGATCATTAATAATTGATCGAGTGAAAAATGTTATTTGAATAAGTATTTATCAATAGACCATTATTTAACAAGTACCGATGCTAACATCCCATCATTTAAGACATTGCATATATTCAACTGCTCTCTCAAATATTTTATAAAGGGAAAATTATATTTCTTTTAGAATTCTATCTTCCCATTTTTTATAAAGCGCTAAAGTAATATTTTGTCTCAACAAGTATTATGGATTTTTTTCAGACGTACACCAGAGTTTATTTAAATTCTGTCAGTGATCATCCATCTGAGTCAAGCCACGATATAGAAAAGTTGTTAGAAGAGTTTATTTCCTATTCTTGGCAAATATCACAAGGAATGGTATGCAGACAAAAAATAATTTTTCACTGAACATCTATGAATAAAAAAAATCAAATCATCATTACAAATTGAAAGACTGAATGCAGTGACTTCAGTTTTAAACCGAAATATAACTCATTCTGAGAGGGTGACATATTTTACAGGAATACCTTGCTTCTAAAGGAATTGTTCATCGTGATCTCGCTGCTCGTAACATCCTGGTTGCTGATGGTCTTGTTGCCAAAGTTGCTGACTTTGGATTATCCAGAAATGTAACCTATGAGACTAAGGTCTACCAGGCCATTGCTAGTCGACGACTTCCTCTAAGGTGGATGTCCCCTGAAGCACTGACTGACCAAGTGTTTACAACCAAAAGCGATATGTATGTATATATGATCACTGCACTGGATGCACGAGATCTTGAAATATTACAAGTTACCAAATCTATAAACATGTCCTCTTTTTTTAAATAAAAAAGAAAAAGAAAAACGGGCCTGAGTGACCTGGAGCAACTTTCATGTCTTTTAAGAAAAAAATATCTGACCACCAGAAAGACTCGGTAAAATGAATTTAGTTTTAATCTAATTTAAATATAGGCCGAATCACAGATCACGGAAAACCCCTTCCCCGGCCTGCAGAAAGACTCGGAAATATGTTATGAAGTTGATGCGTATGTCAACAATTTTTTTTTGCAGATGGTCATATGGTGTTGTTTTGTGGGAAATCTTTTCCTTTGGTAGGTACTAGATTGGAGATTTTTTTGAGTTGAAGTTCACAAAATATAAGCAAATGATAACTAGTTGAAAACTAGCGCTGCATGTGTCATGTGTTCTAAAGAAACAGTTGGTACTCCGTTAACATTAATGAGAAACCGATGTTTCGGACGCTAGTCCTTTGTCGGAGTAGATGAATACGAATGAAATAATAAAGCGTTTCAATAGCGGACAAAAGATAAAAGTGTCCAATAAGAAAAAAAGCCGTGGAAAGAAAGTACAACAAAAGGAACGAGAATGCTTATTAGTGAAAAATGGAATAGTCTATGACTAATTAATACCAATTAATCATTAATCCCAAATAGGTTGAAGGTGCGGATTCAAAGATCTTCTTTACATTTTAGTTTGCCGGAATGGAACCCAATTTTCACTAACTTTTAACAATTGTTCAATTTGTTGTTACAGTTACCTTGGTTACTCCATATTTTGTAACATTCGATTTATTTCAATAGGAAAGCTGCCATACCACATGCTTCACAACGATGAGCTTTTAAGCTTTCTGAGAGAAGGAAACAGACTAGACAGGCCAGATATTTGTCCAAACGAAACGTAAGAAATTACACAAGGGAACAGAATTAAATTTGATATATAATTGAATCTATTCTCATTAGAGTCGCGCAGCATTTGCAGTTTTCCGTCTTCTGCACTCTCAAACACTTGAATGCTTATCACCGATTGTTTTTGTTTTCTTGGTTTGTTTTTGCTGCCGTCAATCAAAACTAAGACCTTCGCAAAACTGCTTTCAAATTTTTCTTATCAAAACCATTGATAATTCCTGAACACAGAACAATACAACAACTTAAGAACTGTTGAGTCACTATCAACTTTTAAAAAGAACTTAAAATTTATTTATTTTCATTGTTTGTAAATAGCCATTCTGTTCATTTTAAGATATAACTTAATAATTTAAATAATTGAATTTCATAACCTATAGATTTCTTATATATGTAAATTGTAAAGCGCCATGAAAACGTTTTGATGTGTGCGCTATATAAAGTTATATATTATGTTATTATACGCACCAGTCAAAAACGGTGGACAAAACTATTGGTTATTAATTTTTGATGTCGACAAATCAAATTGAGTTAATACAAGATTTGTGCAAAACTGCCCGATAAATTCTAAAAAATGTTTTAATCATTTGACTGTTTTTACAGATTCGAATTGATGCTTCATTGTTGGAAAGAGAACGCTGAAGATCGCCCGTCCTTCAGTGAAATAATCAAGTCTCTTGAAACGTTGATGACACGTGATACGCCATATGTCGACCTGATAGAGATGACCGAAATGCATGATGAATGTTCCGTACCAGTTGATAGTTGTAGAGTAGATAGTGAAGGTACAAACATTGCATGAAGAATGGCAATCTAATGAAAACAAAACTATTGATTTGGAAGCAAATTATATTAATCGGATGCAGTAAACGTTAAATTGTGTTTTAGATTCCAAATATAGAATAGTATCTAGAATCTAGGGTGCCGTCACAGTGAGAAGAAGGCCATTCTGGAGTTTTTGTAGTTATATCAATACCCACTTTTTGCATGGCAGTGAATATATATGAAACACTGGCTAATTTCAGGAATAAATGATTTAAATATTTCAAACGATGATATCAATATCAATAAGAGTAATGAATATATGTAGCTACAAAGCATCAGAATTGAATTCAAATAAAATTAATGATGAAAAAAATATGCGTGCTAGTGTTGTGAAAAAGAAATTCGAAAGGAGGGTTAAAGGAATAAAGGGTATTTACAATGCATTTGACCTAAACGGACAAAGAAAGCGCCTGTGTCTTATTGTCTTTTTATGAAATTGCGTCATAGAAGCGTCATAGTGCATTGCAGAAGGGCAGCGTCGGTCATATACGCATATACGCACGTGCGCACTTGAAGCTACCGAAAATTTTGATTTTTTTACCAGTTGTTTCTATTTTTAAAATTGCATTTGTACGCATCCAAGACGATGAAAAAACACTTTGATTAAATTCTAAAATTGAATCTAACCTCGAAGACAAGAACGCAGTATTTTTTGTTCAGTTTACTTGAGTTTTTTTAGATCATATGTACTCTTGCGGATCTGAAAAAAGGGCCACACTGCGCCCCTGCATTGGAGCAACACACTAAAACAATTATTAACGACAGTACACTTGCAAAATGGAAGGCACTTGACTACGTCAAATTTTTAGTATCTTTATTTATTTGATAAATCCTGTAGTCCTGACTCCTCGCTAGCTCAAACGCATAACATAATATTCCTGTTCGATTATGTAATTTAATAACCTGGGAACCATTACAGCATAAAATATTATTATATTACCCATTTGGATATTTCAGGAAAAATTGTTGAATTTGTGAAAATTTTCTTGTTTTGTTTACAGTTTGTTTGTATTTCGTTTGTTAATTTTATGTTTGTTTGCTCAAACATTTATTGAACAGTTCATTTGCCTAAAAAATTGTTGATTTTATCATATTTTAAAAATAGTATGTAAGATTCGCAGAAATGAAGTCATGCATGTAGAGGCTCACAGAGCTTTATTTTTGGACGGACCATTAGATATTTGAGGGGGGTGGGGTGGGCAATTTTTTTTTGCTGGATAATTTTTTCCTCTTTACATGATATTTTTTATTGGCACATCTGCCGTGCACGATATTTTTTCTTCTGTTTAAGGCTTTGCTCTTTTTTTTGGTATTTGTCCAACCCCCTGCCCCCTCAAATATCTAATGGTCCGTTCCTTAGAGACATGATTGAATGTTTTTTTCCTTTGTACAATTATTCATTTGCTTGTTTTTGGTTGGTTTGTTGCATCATATATTTCCCTATTTTTGTCTTTTTTTTTTGCCGTGTCCGCGATCCAAAAATCCTGATGTAGTTTTTGTTAGTTTTTTACCGATATTCAAGACAGCAACTGTTTCTTAAATCAATGTCAGAATGTTGCAATTCTACTTTTTTTTAATTCTGAAATCAGAATTCTAAAATTGTACTAAATCTACCTCACATGTTGATTTTTCCTTTCTTACAACGTCAATATTCATACATTTTTATCGGATTTCTCAAAATATATCCAAATAAAGCTTTTTATTTGATAAAAAGGGAAGGGAATTTAGTCTTTTTATTTGTGTAGTGCAGGCTTTTCAATATCTTTTTGAATAAGCGTCTGAGTAAATGAAATAGGCGTGTGTGTACCAAAATTTACAATCATATTTTTTTTACGAAGGACACAAAATAGCCAGCGGTAAGAGGTAAAATAGGCGGCCCTTTACCGCCGCTAGCCGCCTGTTATTGAAAACCCTGCTAGTGCAATTGATAAAACTTCCTACCCTTTTTTAAGTTTGATATTTCCAAACAAATCTTGCATTCAGATAAAAAGGTACCCTTTTCGACCTTTCACGAATTGAAGACACAAGTGCAAAAAGCTAAGGGTACCCTTTTTCTTGCTCTTACCGACATGTTTTCAATGGCTTGACTATTGACTGATTCCCTCATTAAAAGTGTGACGTCATTTTAATGAAAAAAAATTAACGATAATTAATTTCCCGCGAAATTAAATTTATGGGCATGATTTCCCGCTGAAAAGTCTCGTGCCCTCAACTTCCCGCTAAAATATTATGTGATAGTTATATTTCCGGACAAAAAGTGGTCATGTGATTTGCCATGCAAGAAAATAATGTCGATTCTGAGCGCGAAGTTGCAAGCACTTTGAGCACGGTCTTTGTCAAAGTAAAATATCAATCGATGTAAAATGTGGTCACATGACTTTTAAGAGGGAATATTAATAATTTGGGAAAATTAAATATCTTTAATTATCAATGACGTCACACTTTTAATGAGGGAATTTATCAATAGTCAAAACATTTTTTTGTGAAACACGTCAAGCATACCTTCCAAAGATTCATTCCTCTTAAGCTTTTGATTATTCGAATATTGAACCATTATTTGATTTTTTTAATGATTTCAATATCCATTAAAAATCTAAAAAAATAGAATAAAATAGAGCAAACTTGTTGCTGTGTAAGTTCGTTTATAGACATAATTAGTTGATTTTGTCGTGTATAATATACTCTTTACCATAGATGTACATAATAACGGCACTTAATCGATTTAGCAACCGGAAGTCAGGAATCAAGAAAACAGTTACTATAATTTATTCAACTCCATTTTCGTTTTTCAGGTCTTGTCATAATGCAAATACTATGATCAGTATGTTTTGGATTTGTTATCATTATTGTAAAATGAATATGCCTTATTCGTTTTGAAACAAATAGGTTTTTTTATACTTGTTTCGTTTAGCGTTTCGTTGGCATTTCATGTGATTCTTCATAATCAACATTTCAGTGTGGCAACATAGCAATTATAACAAAAAACTATACAATTTATCAATAAACTATATTGCCATTCTCTGATCCCTATTCTCTTCTTATTCTATTTATGATTTGATCTATTTACTTTCTGACGGACTGACTTACTAAACAACCACTGACTCCAACTGAATCTTACTTACTTAATACTTATTAACTTACTTACGTACGTAGTTACTCAAATTAGGTTTATTGATTTATATGCAATTATATATGTATGTTTGTTTGGTTGTAAGTAAAGAAGTAAGGAAGCTAGTAAATAAGTGAGTAAGTAAGAAAGGAAGGAAGTAAGTAAGTAGGTAAGCAAGTGAGTAAGTAAGTAAGTACGTAAGTAATTAAGTAAGTAATTAAGTAAGTAAGATTCAGTTGGAGTCAGTGGTTGTTTAGTAAGTCAGTCCGTCAGAAAGTAAATAGATCAAATCATAAATAGAAGAAGAAGAGAGTAAGGATCAGAGAATGGCAATATAGTTTATTGATAAATTGTATAGTTTTTTGTTATAATTGCTATGTTGCCACACTGAAATGTTGATTATGAAGAATCACATGAAATGCCAACGAAACAAGTATAAAAAAAAACTATTTGTTTCAAAACAACTAGAGATATTCATTTTACAATAATGATAACAAATCCAAAACATACTGATCATAGTATTTTCATTATGACAAGACCTGAAAAACGAAAATGGAGTTGAATAAATTATAGTAACTGTTTTCTTGATTCCTGACTTCCGGTTGCTGATTATATACCGTGCAGTGCTATGCAAATGTTTTGTATGCTATGCGAATGTATTTGCACGTGCATACAACAATTTGCGACTTCAATATGCTAATTTGCAAGTCGAACGGCTGTGTGGATGCAAGTTTTGGGCTCGCATAGTTGGCCAATGTTAGAATGTAATTTCGGATGGTTTTAGTGCTTCAATTCAGCTGAGGGGCTGGGATATTGCTGCATATATGATAAATTAAGATATCCTAGAACCTCGTGCAAAAATAATCCCGCAGTTTTGAGAATTTTGAACATAACTTCTGTTGCAGAGAAAATGTTCTCAAATGACACGGTGAATGAAAAATTATATCTTCAAATCGACAATGAATTGAAACTCAATATTTCCACACAAGGTAAGTGTGTATCTTAGCACTATTTCAACAGTGTTTTGGCAGTGTTTTGTCGACTTTGAGTATATTCTAAAGCTTCATGATGTTAAGCGAAACAAATACGGAACGTTTGAACATTTTTTAGATTTGAGCAAAATCGAACAGATTGAATGTTTTTAATTTGTTCTCAAGTGTTGTGCATTGGTTTGAAGTTTACAATGCAGTTTACCACTTATTTGAAGCTGATCAATTTTTTGAGATATTTTTGAAAAACTGATTTTCAAAATATCTATTTTTTATCATTTTAATAAACTTGATCGAATTAATTTTGGCACTATTGATAACCTCAGTCATAACTACATATTTAGTGTTAAATTCAAGTCCATAGGTGTAGATTAAGTTATCCTTTGCGCGAAATGAAAAGTAGTAGGTGCGCTTCCCTAAAACCGTTATGAATCGCCTTAATTGTCTTGATTTTTTCTTTCTTTGTTTCGTGCTTGTGTCTCTGTCGCCCATGTCTCTTCATCCTGGATCCGAAATATTGTTTTACATTTTAGATTTTAAAACAGCTTAGCACATACATAGCCGATTATTACAGGAAGTTCAAAATTTCACAAAGTGATCAGGTACAAGTATTGAAAATGTTAGAGCTGAAAAATAATTTAATAGTTCAAGTAGAAGTTAATAAAGAGCAAGATTGCTTGAAACTGAAAAGTTCATCAAAGTCTGCTTGAAAGCGAAAATTTTTCTGGAATTGAATAGTTGCCAAAAAGCCGCTCAACAACTTGTGGCAACCCATAATACTTTCTTTTTCTCAATTTATTTCCTATCAGTAATCATGTTTTACACCGCAGAGTGTAGAAACATGACTTAGCTGCTGGTTGGACGCTTTGGTCGGATAGTTTGTTGAATGTTGTTTCTTTTTGGCCCATTGTTTCTCTATTTGTTGTTGTTGTTGCTTTTCTGTCGTTTTTTTTCTATTTTTATCTTTTTTGCTTCTGCACTCTTTTATTTTCTCCGTGTCCGCGATCCGACAATCCGGATTTTATTGTTTTTTAATCTCCTTCTGCATATTCAAAACATTTCATAATAGTCTGGATTTACAGAAATGAAATCATGCGTGTAAAATAAAATACGTACTGTGCACGAAGGTACAATTTGTCCACAACCTAGAGGTACGTATAGTTTACCATTTAACGATTTTCGCACTGATTTACACATTTGAAAATACTTTAAAAAGCGAGAGAAGTGATCGATATAAAATTAGCAACTCATGAATAGCAATGTAAACAATAGCGAAATCTATAATACAGGAGAGTTCTAAATGTTCAACAGTCGCCAGTTTGGAGAGGAGCAATCTTCTCTGTACTACGGAGCGAGAGTTGAGGATTTAGGAGATAGGAAACGAGCATAGGATGAAGGCAAAGGCTTTGCTTGTAATTGCTGGAAAGATCGTTGAAAAGTTAAGACAACTTTGTAACGCTTTTGGAATAGACCTTATTCGCTTCCAGCAGTGAAGAGATTCTAATTATTAAGTAAAGAAAATATAGATGTATAACTGATAAACAGACAAATCTACTACTATAACTACAACTACAAATATAGATATGAATGTCAATATAAATATAAAGATATATAAATACAAGTGACCGTGAACTGTATCATATCAAGCTTTTCCCTTAAGAATGTTGTCGTTTTCTGTCAAGCCTCATGTATTGCCTTATAAGGATTGTGCCACCATATTTGGGCATTGGAGTAAATCAGCAATGCGAAAAAAGCGATTTTTCTCTCAAAATCGTTCAATATTTTACAGCTTTTTTTAGTAAAAGCATGCACAACAAGTTAGCCGATTTGGTTTTTGGTCAAAAATAAACTTTTGAACCTAAAACAAAATCCCTGTGTATGTCACCACAGGAACCCGAAATCGACAACAAAAGTTTGATATGATAATCATAGTATAAGTATATTCGAGAAAAAGTACCTAGAGAGTACCACGTTGTCTGAAATTGGGAATTTGCATACGAAACCGAAATTAAAGGTCCATGGTTTTTGTTCATAGTATTTTGGAGGTTTACAACAATGATTAACTTGGTCTTTTTGGTTTGGTACATTAATGCTATATATATATATATAGCAAGTAAGTGTGGGATGCGTAAATAATAAGAGGTGGATATGTCGTATTAATTGTGTAGCTTTATATAGCTCTATATTTTTCTTAATTTTTTTTGTATTACCTGATCGCATAACAAAATCGACGACACTAAAACCTTTTATTTCTTTCAGAAAAGAATATATATATATATTTGCAAGTGAGGCTCAAATACGTCTAGCTGATATTTCAGTGTAAAATGAATCGCTTTACCTTGGAGTGCCTCTTTGAAATATTAACTGGGACGGCAAACAATAAACTAACCATGATGTTCATCGTTGCTGCATTATTGCTCATAATTGGTTCTCTTTTCCTTGTATGGGAAAAATGCAAAACGTTTGATCCAAAGAGCTGTGTCATAAACCCTATCTGCTTCAAAGATGTTGTTGCTGGCACACCTATCAAATTCAATATTGAACTTTTAAACTTCATCAATTTTGCTGTAGGAGTAGAGCAAAACATTCTCGATTCACAAGCTTTTAAATTGAAGATTTACAAACAAGACAATGTTCCTAAGACTATTCCTGTTCACTTCATCTCTAGAAATGTCAATGTATGCCATGTTGAAGTGGTGCTTGAATCTGCCTACAAAGAAACGGTGATGGGAACCTTGTTTTATAAAAATGAAATCATAGGTCAAGCTAAACAACTAAAGCTCAAAATTAAACCAGGTCCATTGGCAAAAATAGCATTCCAAGAGGAATATAAGTTTACTCGCCACAAATATGATTCTCTTCAAGTTTCTCTCACGGGACAGGACCAATATGGAAACTCAACATCAATCGACAATAATCAATGGTATCTAGAGGGGACAGATGCAAATGGAGCGAAAGCTGTGATAACACAGTCAGCAAGTTCTCAGACTTATGATTTTAGCTTTGAAAGGGAAGGAACGTTTCGCGTGAGAATAAAAAGCAAAGCATTGCAAAATAATATAAGTCTACCGGGAGATTTTCCTGTTAATGTTATTCCAGCTCCATTACAGCCAAAGAAATGTGAAGTGTCCATTGTAAAACGCAAATTCGATCATGAGTCCCCATCTGTTAGAGCTACATTTCAAATAAAGCTTTTGGACATACTATCAGAACCCTTTTGCTCGAGTCGTTTCGTCAAAGAACATCTTATAATTAAGATTAAAAATGAGCCGGCACAACTTGATGCAACGACTTTTGAGATTGATAAAAGAAGAAACACAACACAAAATCGAGAGAATGTGATTTTTCTTGATGTCGAAATGCCGCTAAGAGAGAGCAGCGCAGACAGCGTTTTACAGTTTTTTTACAAGAGCAAGCCGCTTGGTACTGAGTTTCAAATCATTGTTCCTCTTGTCACCATCCCTTATTTGAAGGAAACGTATATAGAAGAAACGTCTGTACATAGTTTGAGAGTTTATGACATCCCACGTAGTAAGCTATTAGGTGAAGATGGAGATAATTTAACAAACATCAACCGCGTACTCAAGGTTGAAGCATTAAAATTTGACGACTTCCAGCAGGAAGATAATTCCATCGTAACCGTGGACATTTCACGACTACCACTTGAGAAACACAAGTTGTTTTTGTTTATTTTCTCCCTGTTAATCCAAGGTATTCATTATCGCAACGAAGGTCGCGAATTGGACAAAGAGAGAATAAGGTGGAGGAATAAAGCAATGGAAGCATATGAAACGAAATACTTTCAATATTCAAAAGAATGCAGAATCATCAAAGAAAAATACTCGAAGCTAATTGATGATGCAAACTTTGAAGCTTCTGAAACAATTTTTAGGTTTTTTAATATAGGTCGTAGGCCGGTGAGGGAGATTGATCTTCATGGTCAGCTTGTCGTAGAGGAAAATCGTCTTGACCAGGAAAGGCAAAAACTTTTGAGAACTAAGAGTGAATCCGACGTTAATGAAATTATTGAAGAATGGCGAGAGAAGAGCGATGAGGCTATACGTCATTTGAGACGTGCTATTGAAAATAAAGCTGATAGGGATTGGTTTGAAATCATTGTTGGCGCAGGTCACCACTCACGCAATAATAAACAGAAAATTAGGCCAAAAGTGGAAAAACTCCTCCACAACAAAGGCATTTCGTTCACGGAATGCAATAAAGGATCGCTACTTATAACATTTAAAGAATACGATGGAGATGAGCCATGCTTTGGAAGTTTCTATTGTAAAAAGAGTGAACGAAGCTGGGAAAGTGCATATACTTGGAAAGGCTATTGGCAAAACTGTAACCATTGTAACTCTAAATGATACCCAGTGAAACTTAGCCGACACCAACAACTCAAACTTCTCAATCAAATCAAAGAAATAGAAGTTCAGTTGATCATCGAAGACATTGTCAAAAGTGCATAGAAACAGGCATGGACTGTAGAATTGGTAATTAACTGTGAATGTCTCATGTGACATTGACAACGATATGGTAACAGCAACAAATATAACAATATACCACTTTCTGACAGCTACAAGTTCCTGAAAACTTTGGATACAATATATCAAACAAACTGTGTGGCCCTGTGAAGCTTTCAGGACTACGGACTATGGACTACGGACAACGGACTACAGACTATTATTAAGTTTTTATTATCTTCAAAATCTAACTAGGAGTATGGAATATTCAGCATTTTTCTAAATAGAACAATCAAAGCGCTTGTGTTTTTCATGCATCAATTTGGTAGCTCTAATTAGAAACAAACTTTATTCATTTATTGTATATATAGGCTGTGCAATACTTAACGATATTGCGATCAGACTGCAAATCGTCATTTTTGGAACAGATTTGTAGCGAAGCTCTCACTTTAACAATCGTTTCTATTCTTAAACCACAAAATGCTTTTAAAACATTTTTTGCTAGGATCTTAAATTTAATTGCAAAAGAAATAATTATAGTAAATAAAATAAAATAAAAGCACTCAATTTCGACTTGTATCGGGAATTAAATTGGCGAATATACCATTAAAAACATTTTTGTGTGAAACACGTCAAGCGTACCTTTCATAGATTCATTCCTCTTAAGCTTTTGATTATTCGAATATTGAACCATTATTTGATTTTCTTAATGATTTCAATATCCATTAAAAATCTAAAAAATAGAATAAGATAGAGCAAACTTGTTGCTGTGTAAGTTCGTGTATAGATATATAATTAGTTGATTTTGTGGTGTATGATATACTCTTTACCATAGATGTACATTATAACGCCACTTTATGTTTTAGTTTTGAACAGACTCAGGCTAGAATTAAGTGAACATATATTTTTTAGAATTAGATTATATATAGCAACAAAAAGTACAAATAAATTGCATCTATTCCTTGCACACCTTTCGAAATCCTAAATGGTTCGATAATTCAATATATCTTTTTAAGTTAGAAATCCAATTTATTGTAGAACTGTGATTGTTATTTAAAAGATCAATAACATTACTACAGTATACAGTATTTTTATTACCAATTTATAATGGATATGACATCACATTCATATATCACGATCATGTAAATATTCAATATAATGTTGTGTGTAACTTTTGTAAATGTTTATGTATTATGTATACTGTATGTAAATATTTTTCCCTTTCTTTTTCAATTTTATTTTATTAACCTTATTTAACCGAAAGACATTTGATCTAAGGAGGTTAATAAAAACTAACATCACGATATATCAATGAACATGATTGCTTCGTGAAAATTTTTTTGTGTTGTGTTAATTATGGTTTGTTTGTATTTTATTTGCTCATTCTTTGTGTTTGTTGGTCCAAAAGTTTGTCGAATGGTATTTTACTGTTCATTTGTCTAAAATTGTCTTGTTTTGTTTTGTTTTTTACTTTATTTTAATTGTTTCTTTGTTTGTTGTTGTTGTTGTTGTTTTTTTTTTTTTGGTGCGTGTGTGTTTTTGCACAGGTAGCCCAAGCTAACTGTTTGTGACCGTTTTTAGCAATAAAACGAACAAAATAAAATATATGGTAAGAATTAAACTCTGTATATGTGTATTGTCTATTTATTTATGTTCCGGTAGAGTTTCAGGCCATTTGGAGCAATATTAAGTGATTTATTTTAGATTTCAATAAATCACTTAATAGTGCTCCAAATGGTCTGAAACTCTACCAGAAAATAAATAAATAGACAATACACATATGCAGACTTTAAGTTTTACCATATTTTATTTTTTTCGTTTTATTGCTAAAAACGGTCACAAACAGCTAGCTTGGGCTACCTGTGGTTTTTGTTGCCCATGTCGCTTCATTCATCCGCCCAAATGTTTTACATTTTAGATTTTACAACCGCTTGGCATTTTTATAGCCGTTTTTTATAGGAAGTTCAAAACTTCACAAAGTGACAGGTACAAGTATTGAAAATGTTAGAACTGAAAAATAATTTAATAGTTCAAGTAGAAGTTAATAAAGAGCAAGATTGTTGAAACTGAAAAGTTCGGCAAAGTTTGCTTGAAAGCGAAAAATTTTATGGAATGGAAGAGTAGCCAAAAAGCCACTCGGCAACTTGTGGCAACCCATAATACTTTCTTTTTCTCAATTTATTTCCTATCAGTAATCATGTTTTACACCGCAGAGTGTAGAAACATGATTTAGCTGCTGGTTGGAGGGTTTGGTCGAATAGTTTGTTGAATGTTGTTTCTTTTTTGTATGATTGTTTCTCTATTTGTTGTTGCTTTTCTGTCGTTTTTTTTTTCTAATTTATCTTTTTTTGCTTCTGCACTCTTTTATTTTTTCCGTGTCCGCGATCCGACAATCCGGATTTTATTGTTTTTTAATCTCCTTCTGCATATTCAAAACATTTCATAATAGTCTTGCTTTACAGAAATGAAATCGTGCGTGGAAGATAAACTACGTACTGTGCACGAAGGTACAATTTGAGGTACGTATAGTTTACCATTTAACGATTTTCGCACTGATTTACACATTTGAAAATACTTTAAAAAGCGAGAGAAGTGATCGATATAAAATTAGCAACTCATGAGTAGCAATGTAAACAATAGCGAACGCTACAATACAGGAGAGTTCAAAATGTTCAACAGTCGCCAGTTTGGAGAGGAGCAACTTTCTCTGTACTTTAAACGGAGCGAGAGTTGAGGATTTAGGAGATAGGAAACGGGAATAGGAAGAAGGCAAAGGCTTTGCTTGTAATTGCTGGAAAGATCGTTGAAAAGTTAAAACAAGTTAGTTACGCTTTTGGAATAGACCTTATTCGCTTCCAGAAGTGAAGAGATTCTAATTATTAAGTAAAGATAATATAGATGTATAAATATAAACAGACAAATCTACTACTATAACTACAACTACAACTACAAATATAGATATGAATGTCAATATAAATATAAATATATATAAGTAAAGAAAATATAGATGTATAAATTTTTTTACCAGTTGTTTCAATTTTTAAAATTGCATTTGTACGCAACCAAGACGATGAAAAAAACACTTTGATTAAATTGTAAAATTGAATCTAAGCTCGAAGACAAGAACGCAGTATTTTTTGTTCAGTTTACTTGAGTTTTTTTAGATCATATGTACTCTTGCGGACCTGAAAAAAGGGCCACACTGCGCCCCTGCATTGGAGCAACACACTAAAACAATTATTAACGGCAGTACACTTGCAAAATGGAAGGTACTCGACTATGTCAAATTTTTAGTATCTTTATTTATTTGATAAATCCTGTAGTCCTGACTCCTCGCTAACTCAAACGCATAACATAATATTCCTGTTCGATTATGTAATTTAATAACCTGGGAACCATTACAGCATAAAATATTATTATATTACCCATTTGGATATTTCAGGAAAAATTGTTGAATTTGTGAAAATTTTCTTGTTTTGTTTACAGTTTGTTTGTATTTCGTTTGTTAATTTTATGTTTGTTTGCTCAAACATTTATTGAACAGTTCATTTGCCTAAAAATTTGTTGATTTTATCATAATTTAAAAATAATATGTAAGATTTGCAGAAATGAAGTCATGCATGGTAAGGCTCGCAGACTTTAATTAGGGACGGACCATTAGATATTTGAAGGGGAGGGGTTTGGGCAATTTTTTGTGCATGAGATTTTTTCCCATGTGATGGTTTTGCAGGATAATTTCTTTCTCTTTGCATGATATTATTTATTGGCACATCTGCCGTGCACAATATTTTTTCTCTGTTTAAGGCTTTGCTCTTTTTTTTTGGTATTTGCTCAACCCCCCCTCCCCCCCTCCCCCCCGCAATATCTAATGGTCCTTTCCTTAGAGACACGAATTGAATGTTTTTTTGCTTTGTACAATTATTCATTTGCTTGTTTTTGGTTGGTTTGTTGCATCATATATTTTCCTATTTTTGTCTTTTTTTGCCGTGTCCGCGATCCGAAAATCCTGATGTAGTTTTTGTTAGTTTTCTACCGATATCCAAGACAGCACCTGTTTCTTAACAGTCTGAATTCACAGAAATGAAACTATGCGTGTAACGAGCGTCTAAGTTAAACTTCTGTGCATAAAGATGTGTTGTCCATCTCGAGGTATGTATAGTTTACAATTGGACGATTTTCGCACTGATTTACACATCTAAAAAATATTTCAGAGAGCGAGAGAAGGATATAAAGTTAGAAACACATGAGTGGGAGCATAGTTATTGAATAAGTATGGTAGGAAGTACAATGTAAATAATATCGAAATTTAGAATACATTCAGGAGAGTTTGAAATGCTTAACTGTCGCAAGCCAATCAATCCAAAAACTATAATCGTTGCGTTATTTATTTTCCGTACTGTAACTCTCAGATGCCTTTAGTATGCATTACATTTATTAATATCACAGTTTTAGAGTCCAATCAAAAGTGATTTAAGTAATTTATTTTTATCTAATATAGTGGAAGGAAGGTGGATATCTCGTGTCGAAAAGGCTGGTCTTTTAAGATGATTAAAATATTCATTGTCGTTATAGAGTCGTGAAACTGACCGTGAAACAAAGTGTAATAACCAGGGTGTAATAAAGAGTCATCCACTAAAAACACAAAAGAAAATCAAAGTAAAATTTTAACAGTAAAGCACACTAAAGTGTAACTACGCCAATACACATTCTATCCCGTGTTATCAATCAATGGTCTGTGACACAAATTTAGAAAAGACTTGGGAATATCAGGACAGGACTTGTCTGGACTTATTTGATTTGGACATCGGAGTTTGAATACAGATGAAATGGTAAATTATAATTTTTTTTCGAGAAAATGATTCAGTAGCATCCATTCATTTTGTAAAGATCACTATGACAATTCCTACGTTGATATAAGATTAGCAAGTAAATGATAAAAATTCTTGAAATAGAGTCGTTCTCGTAGTAAACCCGTGAAATAATTACTAAATTTACTTACTCTGATTTCATTGTTCACGCCTGCAGTAATTTACTAATTAAGGGTCCTGACCACTTTAGAAAAACAAGAACGCTTGAAACGTGTGCCCGCGAGCAATTTACCGCTGAAAACGCCGCGCGTGCGCCAAATCCCGCCAAAAGGCAACATAAGAATAACAAAATGAGTTTTCAAAAATTATGCTTCAACCAGCCAAAACTCTCATTTTTTTTGCGCGGGACTCTATATTTTTCTTCATTTTTTTGTAACAAAATCGACGACATTAAAACCTTTTATTTCTTTCAGAAAAGAAAATATATATATATTTGCAAGTGAGGCTCAAAGACGTCTAGCTGATATCTCAGTGTAAAATGAATCGCTTTACCTTGGAGTGCCTCTTTGAAATATTAACTGGTACGGCAAACAATAAACTAACCATGATGTTCATCGTTCCTGCATTGTTGATCATAATTATTGGTTCTCTTTTCCTTGTATGGGAAAAATGCAAAACGCTTGATCCAAAGATATTCCCTATCTGCTTTGAAGATGTTGTTGCTGGCACACCTATCAAATTCAATATTAAACTTTTTAACTTCATCAATTTTGCTGTAGGAGTAGAGCAAAACATTCTCGATTCACAAGCTTTTAAATTGAAGATTTACAAACAAAACGATGTTCTTAAGACTATTCCTGTTCACTTCAGCTCTAGAAATGACAATGTATGTCATCTTGAAGTGGTGGTCGAATCTGCCTACAAAGAAACGGTGATGGGAACCTTGTTTTATAAAAATGAAATCATAGGTCAAGCTAAACAACTAAAGCTCAAAATTAAACCAGGTCCATTGGCAAAAATAGCATTCCGAAGGGAATATGAGTTTACTTGCTACAAATATCATTCCCTTCAAGTTTCTCTCACGGGACAGGACCAATATGGAAACTCAACATCAATCGACAATAATCAATGGTATCTTGAGGGGACAGATGCAAATGGAGCGAGAGCTGAGATTACACAGTCAGCTATGTCTCAGACGTATGATTTTAGCTTTGAAAGGGAAGGAAGGTTTCGCGTGAGAATAAGAAGTCAAGCATTGCAAAATAATATAAGTCTACCAGGAGATTTTCCTGTTAGTGTTATTCCAGCTCCATTACAGCCAAAGAAATATAAAGTGTCCATTGTAAAGCGCAAATTCGATCATGAGTCCCCATCTGTTAGAGCTACATTTCAAATAAAGCTTTTGGACATACTATCAGAACCCTTTTGCTCGAGTCGTTTCGTCAAAGAGCATCTTAAGACTGAGAATCACTTAATGTCACCCATGACTGGAAGAATAATTTTTTTGCAAAATTCTCATTATTTGCCTGAATAAAGGTCTTCGTATAAAATTTATATTGGGAAAGTGTTAGATCGATTTGAATTTTAGTTTTCGAGTTATGAGCAAAAATGTGAAATTTGACCTCATCAACAGTTTTTCACGCGTGTTCGAGTGTTCTTCGATTGAAGCAAAAAATCAATTAAATTTCGCAAAGTTAAGCAAAATAAATATGACAGACCTAAAGAAAACACAATGGAGAGTATCTGAGGCCATTTTATTTTCAAAAAAAGCATATGTAAAATATTTTGCAGATTTTTCAATATTTTATAATTTTCCACTAGTGTTTTTGTATGCCATGTTTAAGCGGCTATATCTCCACTGGTACATCGATTAGCACAGAAATATCAATGCAGCATTGAAAGCACACACCATAGATGACTTTTATCCCAAAACATTTTGGGGCAATTTAAAAGTGAGCTCGAACGAGCGTTGTCAACATACCTGATTTTCGTGCATGTTTGACCTTGTGAGCCGTAACGGTCGCCGTGATGTCAACACAAACTACTAGTCATGTCGAGGTCTATTTCGACGAAAACCAAAAATCAACATCCCAAACTACAGTAGAATTAGTTCTTTGGCATCAGTTAATCCAGAAGAACGACCATAACGGGAAACATCGATCAAAGTGTAACTACAAACCTCCATTGCTGTTGTGTTTCGTAATCGAGTAAAATTTAGCATCAACAATTCGACGCTGAAAATTGACAAAATAATATCTTATATAGAGTTGATGCAATAAAATGCTAGTTGTAGAGTTGAAGCTTTGTACGGATGGAATTCCTTGCCTTATTTTGATTGATTTCAAAACAAAATTGTCCTCTCGTGAGAACAGAGATCAAAATTATCGATTAGGGTTGATCCGCACTAGCGACAAAATTACTAGATTGCTCAGCAAGTTCGCAAAATGCTGCATATGTAACCTGATAGTTGGAATGCCAAATACAATTTTGATCCGCACTAGATTCGAGCAAGTGCTATGTATCTGTCAATCATACACTAAAACGTAACATGTTTTGTGTGATCGGGTTTCTCTACTGATAGTCATGGACGATCTACAGTGTGGCGTAATTTTCGCTGCTTTCTTCCCCTTAAACATGTTTAATTGGCAGAACACCTTTCAACTACAATTGGCCTTGCTTTCTTGCTGTGTTTATCAGTTCAATGAGCTCCAAAACAGGACTCTTATTTTGCGAGAAATGTTACAGCAGCGTAGGAGACGACGAAGACAGCATCCATATTACTGGGCTCTTCCTCGGCCTCAAGAGTCGTGGTTCGACATCCACTATTATGATCATAACATCCCAGGAACACATTTTAGAAAGCAGCTACGTCTCGGTAGGCAAACATTTGAGTCCTTCATCTGTCAAAATCCTGTCAGATTAGCACAATTTGCTTCGAAAAGTTTGGTCCAGGGGCACGCCGACGGAGCCTTTGATGTTTAATTGTCGCGACAAAATCTTGTCGCGTCACGAAAACACATCCGCACTGAAATTTTTTCTTGCTTGTCAAAAAATGCCAATCAATTTGGGGATTAAGCAAAATTTGTCCCTAGTGCGGATCAACCCTTAGTCGTTTTGTGACAATATACACAGGAAACCCAATAATCAAGGTATTTCTAGAAGATAATTGTTTTATTCTATCTCAAAAATAACATTTATCAAATATAAGGAAAAACTTCACATTATTTTTTTTTTAGATAACTATGTCAAAAGTATGTTGTACATTAAAATGTGGCAAAAGGCAAGCTATCTGCTGTTCAAAAAGTGGCATAGTAAATAGCCTCCCCCTGCGCCGGTCGCAAACTGCTTTCGCCTGTTCATGGAAATTGAAACTAGAGAGTAAATTCACAGAATAACAAATAAATGAGGTACAAATATGAATGGACTAATGAATAAATGAACGAATGAACGAATGAACGAACAACGAAGAACGAATGAATGAATGAATGACTGAATGAATGAATGAATGAATGAATGAATGAATGAATGAATGAATGAATGAATGAATGAATAACATGAAATTATCTTAAAATGAAAGGAAATCATTATGCAGTGAACAGAACTAGAATAGTGGAATAAAACGAACTATATAAAACTAAACGGAAAATCGAAAATCGAACAAAAAAGAACTCTACTAAAACGAAATGAAATAAATTGAAACATAAGAAAACAGAATATGATAAAACAAAATTATGGAATTTAACGAAACAAAGCGAAAAAGAAATGAAATAAAAATTGACTATAATAATCGTATTGATAAAATTGCGTAGAATGTCCCACTACGCGCTTTGCGAACGTGTAAAGAAAAATCGATATCGGCAGTCCATACTCCAATCCATATTTTGCACACTATAGCACAATATAAAATATCTTATCAACTAGTGTGTAAACATGGACCACACACCGTGTTACATAGGTTCTTGAGCAACATACGGAGATTTTTTGTATTAAATTACCTTATTATGGAGTTTCGGTACTATTTGTGAAACTTCAGCGGCGGTGTTTCTTTAGAACCAATTCTCAACTTATGTTTATTGTTGCTCTGTGATCTATGTAACATGGTGTGCGGTCCATGTTTACTTAATATTATAAAGATATGAGGTACCCTACTGTGCAATAGTTCAGAACATGGTGTATTACTTACTATCGACTGCCCATAAAATTATAATATATGGTGAAATAAAAATTTTCCTTTTAGTTTTATATAGTTCGTTTTATTCCATTATTCTTGTTCTGTTCACTGCATAATGATTTCCTTTCATTTTAAGAGAATTTCATGTTATTTCATTCATTCGTTTATTTATTTATTTATCTATTTATTTATTCATTCATTCATTCATTCATTCATTCATTCATTCATTCATTCATTCATTCATTCATTCATTCATTCATTCATTCATTCATTCATTCATTCATTCATTCATTCATTCATTCATTCATTCATTTATTTATTTATTTATTTATTTAGTCCATTCATATTTGTACCTCATTTATTTGTTATTCTGTGAATTTACTCTCTAGTTTCAATTTTCATGAACAGTCGAAAGCAGTTTGCGACCGGCGCAGGGGGAGGCTATTTGCTATGCCACTTTTTGAACAGCAGGTAGCTTTTGCCACATTTTTATGTACAACATACTTTTGACATAGTTATCATAGTTATAAATGTTATTTTTGAGATAGAATAAAACAATTATCTTCTAGAAATACCTTGATTATTGGGTTTCCTGTGTATATTGTCACAAAACGACTAATCGATAATTTTGATCTCTGTTCTCACGAGAGGACAATTTTGTTTTGAAACCAATCAAAATAAGGCAAGGAATTCCATCCGTACAAAGCTTCAACTCTACAACTAGCGTTTTATTGCATCAACTCTATATAAGCTATTATTTTGTCAATTTTCAGCGTCGAATTGTTGATGCTAAATTTTACTCGATTACGAAACACAACAGCAATGGAGGTTTGTAGTTACACTTTGATCGATGTTTCCCGTTATGGTCGTTCTTCTGGATTAACTGATGCCAAAGAACTAATTCTACTGTAGTTTGGGATGTTGATTTTTGGTTTTCGTCGAAATAGACCTCGACATGACTAGTAGTTTGTGTTGACATCACGGCGACCGTTACGGCTCACAAGGTCAAACATGCACGAAAATCAGGTATGTTGACAACGCTCGTTCGAGCTCATTTTTAAATTGCCCCAAAATGTTTTGGGATAAAAGTCATCTATGGTGTGTGCTTTCAATGCTGCATTGATATTTCTGTGCTAATCGATGTACCAGTGGAGATATAGCCGCTTAAACATGGCATACAAAAACACTAGTGGAAAATTATAAAATATTGAAAAATCTGCAAAATATTTTACATATGCTTTTTTTGAAAATAAAATGGCCTCAGATACTCTCCATTGTGTTTTCTTTAGGTCTGTCATATTTATTTTGCTTAACTTTGCGAAATTTAATTGATTTTTTGCTTCAATCGAAGAACACTCGAACACGCGTGAAAAACTGTTGATGAGGTCAAATTTCACATTTTTGCTCATAACTCGAAAACTAAAATTCAAATCGATCTAAAACTTTCCCAATATAAATGTGATACTAAGACCTTTATTCAGGCGAATAATGAGAATTTTTCAAAAAAATTATTCTTCCAGTCATGGGTGACATTAAGTGATTCCCAGTCTTAAGATTAAAAATGAGCCGGCACAACTTGATGCAACGACTTTTGAGATTGATGAAAGAAGAAACACAACACAAAATCGAGAGAATGTGATTTTTCTTGGTGTCGAAATGCCGCTAAGAGAGAGCAGCGCAGACAGCGTTTTACAGTTTTTTTACAAGAGCAAGCCGCTTGGTACTGAGTTTCAAATCATTGTTCCTCTTGTCATCATCCCTTATTTGAAGTATATAGACGAAACGTCTGTACATAGTTTGAGAGTTTATGACATCCCACGTAGTAAGCTATTAGGTGAAGATGGAGATAATTTAACAAACATCAACCGCGTACTCAAGGTTGAAGCATTATAATTTGACGACTTCCAGCAGGAAGATAATTCCATCGTAACCTGGACATTTCACGACTACCACTTGAGAAACACAAGTTGTTTTTGTTTATTTTCTCCCTGTTAATCCAAGGTATTCATTATCGCAACGAAGGTCGCGAATTGGACAAAGAGAGAATAAGGTGGAGGAATAACGCAATGGAAGCATATGAAACGAAATACTTTCAATATTCAAAAGAATGCAGAATCATCAAAGAAAAATACTCGAAGCTAATTGATGATGCAAACTTTGAAGCTTCTGAAACAATTTTTAGGTTTTTTGATATAGGTCGTAGGCCGGTGAGGGAGATTGATCTTCATGGTCAGCTTGTCGTAGAGGAAAATCGTCTTGACCAGGAAAGGCAAAAACTTTTGAGAACTAAGAGTGAATCCGACGTTAATGAAATTATTGAAGAATGGCGAGAGAAGAGCGATGAGGCTATACGTCATTTGAGACGTGCTATTGAAAATAAAGCTGATAGGGATTGGTTTGAAATCATTGTTGGCGCAGGTCACCACTCACGCAATAATAAACAGAAAATTAGGCCAAAAGTGGAAAAACTCCTCCACAACAAAGGCATTTCGTTCACGGAATGCAATAAAGGATCGCTACTTATAACATTTAAAGAATACGATGGAGATGAGCCATGCTTTGGAAGTTTCTATTGTAAAAAGAGTGAACGAAGCTGGGAAAGTGCATATACTTGGAAAGGCTATTGGCAAAACTGTAACCATTGTAACTCTAAATGATACCCAGTGAAATTTAGCCGACACCAACAACTCAAACTTCTCAATCAAATCAAAGAAATAGAAGTTCAGTTGATCATCGAAGACATTGTCAAAAGTGCATAGAAACAGGCGTGGACTGTAGAATTGGTAATTAACTGTGAATGTCTCATGTGACATTGACAACGATATGGTAACAGCAACAAATATAACAATATACCACTTTCTGACAGCTACAAGTTCCTGAAAACTTTGGATACAATATATCAAACAAACTGTGTGGCCCTGTGAAGCTTTCAGGACTACGGACTATGGACTACGGACAACGGACTACAGACTATTATTAAGTTTTTATTATCTTCAAAATCTAACTAGGAGTATGGAATATTCAGCATTTTTCTAAATAGAACAATCAAAGCGCTTGTGTTTTTCATGCATCAATTTGGTAGCTCTAATTAGAAACAAACTTTATTCATTTATTGTATATATAGGCTGTGCAATACTTAACGATATTGCGATCAGACTGCAAATCGTTATTTGTGGAACAGATTTGTAGCGAAGCTCTCACTTTAACAATCGTTTCTATTCTTAAACCACAAAATGCTTTTAAAACATTTTTTGCTAGGATCTTAAATTTAATTGCAAAAGAAATAATTATAGTAAATAAAATAAAATAAAAGCACTCAATTTCGACTTGTATCGGGAATTAAATTGGCGAATATACCATTAAAAACATTTTTGTGTGAAACACGTCAAGCGTACCTTTCATAGATTCATTCCTCTTAAGCTTTTGATTATTCGAATATTGAACCATTATTTGATTTTCTTAATGATTTCAATATCCATTAAAAATCTAAAAAAATAGAATAAGATAGAGCAAACTTGTTGCTGTGTAAGTTCGTGTATAGATATATAATTAGTTGATTTTGTGGTGTATGATATACTCTTTACCATAGATGTACATTATAACGCCACTTTATGTTTTAGTTTTGAACAGACTCAGGCTAGAATTAAGTGAACATATATTTTTTAGAATTAGATTATATATAGCAACAAAAAGTACAAATAAATTGCATCTATTCCTTGCACACCTTTCGAAATCCTAAATGGTTCGATAATTCAATATATCTTTTTAAGTTAGAAATCCAATTTATTGTAGAACTGTGATTGTTATTTAAAAGATCAATAACATTACTACAGTATACAGTATTTTCATTACCAATTTATAATGGATATGACATCACATTCATATATCACGATCATGTAAATATTCAATATAATGTTGTGTGTAACTTTTGTAAATGTTTATGTATTATGTATACTGTATGTAAATATTTTTTCCCTTTCTTTTTCAATTTTATTTTATTAACCTTATTTAACCGAAAGACATTTGATCTAAGGAGGTTAATAAAAACTAACATCACGATATATCAATGAACATGATTGCTTCGTGAAAATTTTTTTTGTGTTGTGTTAATTATGGTTTGTTTGTATTTTATTTGCTCATTCTTTGTGTTTGTTGGTCCAAAAGTTTGTCGAATGGTATTTTACTGTTCATTTGTCTAAAATTGTCTTGTTTTGTTTTCTTTTTTACTTTATTTTAATTGTTTCTTTGTTTGTTGTTGTTGTTGTTGTTGTTTTTTTTTGGTGCGTGTGTGTTTTTGCACATGTAGCTCAAGCTAACTGTTTGTGACCGTTTTTAGCAATAAAACGAAAAAAATAAAATATATGGTAAGAATTAAACTCTGTATATGTGTATTGTCTATTTATTTATTTTCCGGTAGAGGTTCAGGCCATTTGGAGCAATATTAAGTGATTTATTTTAGATTTCAATAAATCACTTAATAGTGCTCCAAATGGCCTGAAACTCTACCAGAAAATAAATAAATAGACAATACACATATGCAGACTTTAAGTTTTACCATATTTTATTTTTTTCGTTTTATTGCTAAAAACGGTCACAAACAGCTAGCTTGGGCTACCTGTGGTTTTTGTTGCCCATGTCGCTTCATTCATCCGCCCAAATGTTTCACATTTTAGATTTTACAACCGCTTGGCATTTTTATAGCCGTTTTTTATAGGAAGTTCAAAACTTCACAAAGTGACAGGTACAAGTATTGAAAATGTTAGAACTGAAAAATAATTTAATAGTTCAAGTAGAAGTTAATAAAGAGCAAGATTGCTTGAAACTGAAAAGTTCGGCAAAGTTTGCTTGAAAGCGAAAAATTTTCTGGAATGGAAGAGTAGCGAAAAAGCCGCTCGGCAACTTGTGGCAACCCATAATACTTTCTTTTTCTCAATTTATTTCCTATCAGTAATCATGTTTTACACCGCAGATTGTAGAAACATGATTTAGCTGCTGGTTGGACGGTTTGGTCGAATAGTTTGTTGAATGTTGTCTCTTTTTTGCATGATTGTTTCTCTATTTGTTGTTGCTTTTCTGTCGTTTTTTTTTTCCTAATTTATCTTTTTTTGCTTCTGCACTCTTTTATTTTTTCCGTGTCCGCGATCCGACAATCCGGGTTTTATTGTTTTTTAATCTCCTTCCCATATTCAAAACATTTCATAATAGTCTGGCTTTACAGAAATGAAATCGTGCGTGTAAGATAAACTACGTACTGTGCACGAAGGTACAATTTGTCCACAACCTAGAGGTACGTATAGTTTACCATTTAACGATTTTCGCACTGATTTACACATTTGAAAATACTTTAAAAAGCGAGAGAAGTGATCGATATAAAATTAGCAACTCATGAGTAGCAATGTAAACAATTGCGAACGCTACAATACAGGAGAGTTCAAAATGTTCAACAGTCGCCAGTTTGGAGAGGAGCAACCTTCTCTGTACTTTAAACGGAGCGAGAGTTGAGGATTTAGGAGATAGGAAACGGGAATAGGAAGAAGGCAAAGGCTTTGCTTGTAATTGCTGGAAAGATCGTTGAAAAGTTAAGACAATTTAGTTACGCTTTTGGAATAGACCTTGTTCGCTTCCAGCAGTGAAGAGATTCTAATTATTAAGTAAAGAAAATATAAATGTATAAATATAAACAGACAAATCTACTACTATAACTACAACTACAACTACAAATATATAAATATAAATATAAATATAAGTAAAGAAAATATAGATGTATAAATTTTTTTACCAGTTGTTTCAATTTTTAAAATTGCATTTGTACGCAACCAAGACGATGAAAAAAACACTTTGATTAAATTGTAAAATTGAATCTAAGATCGAAGACAAGAACGCAGTATTTTTTGTTCAGTTTACTTGAGTTTTTTTAGATCATATGTACTCTTGCGGACCTGAAAAAAGGGCCACACTGCGCCCCTGCATTGGAGCAACACACTAAAACAATTATTAACGACAGTACACTTGCAAAATGGAAGGTACTCGAATATGTCAAATTTTTAGTATCTTTATTTATTTGATAAATCCAGTAGTCCTGACTCCTCGCTAGTTCAAACGCATAACATAATATTCCTGTTCGATTATGTAATTTAATAACCTGGGAACCATTTCAGTATAAAATATCATTATAATATAAAAATTAGGTAAACCTAATAGCGGAGCTCCAATTTAATGAAATGAATTATTTTTTCAATCATCCATTCTTTCATTTGTTCATTCACTACGAATGATCAAATTCTTGATCAATTTGTTTTTTTCATATGTTATTTTCTTTTCCTGATCAAATAATCATATAATCAATTGAAATACACAAAGCTTTATGCATGCGACAACATTTTATTATACGCAAAAATACGAAAAATATCCAGGTGATCTGACGGAAATCGATTAGCCAATCAGATTGCGAATCGCGTTTGCTGAAAAAGAATCAGTCCCAAGAGAGCTTTGCGGTCGTAATTTTCAGGTCAATGAGCAAATTCAAGATGGCGGACGTTACGGCGGTAAACGTGAAAACACTTTTTGTGGCAAATATTGCACACCAAAATAAGCTAAGTATTTCAATTCAAGCCATATTATTGTTTACATCTGTGCTCCATCAGCATTAGCGACATTTGAAGGCGATAAACGCACGGTTTTCCAAGAGAAGTATTTGTTTACTGTGGAGTGATGCCGGCTGAAGAGTAAACTTCATTTCAATTTCTGCAATTTTACGTGACTGATACTCTGAGAAGTATTATTTTCTGTGTCTATGGCAGCTCTAATTATGCTGAGTCTTTCAAAAGGTATTTTATACGTGCAAGCTCATAGTGTAATGCAATCAAGGTGACGAAGAAGTACTGTGATTGATTCATACAAAAATAATTAAATTATGATTGCACATTCGATTCCCTAAGCAATACACTCTTAAAGCAGAAATCTTAAATTGAGCAAAAGTTTCTTATTTCTAGATCCTGAGACAAGACAGCAGATCTTAAATTAAGTAAAACAATGGGTTTTTGCTTAATTTAAGATCTGCGATCTTGTCTCAGGATCTAGAAATAAGAAACTTTTGCTCAATTTAAGATTTCTGCTTTAAGAGTGATAACAACCATTGTATATTGTGCAAACAGTGAATTTCTCAATCTGTGTAAAGTCTACAGTTACTTTCTAACTTAATAAATAATTTACACGAACCGTTGTTTGTGTGGTTATGATTGTCTTCTTGTCTTGTTGCTGAACATGACTATTGTGTGTCGGAATGGTGTGCTTTCGCAATTAGCTATTCGAAATTACTTTATTATACACACCAAACCAAGTGTCCGGATTTCCTCTTGAGAAATCATCTAAGTTTACTTGCTTACTATAATTTTCATACAATGTACTATGAAGAATTTTATCAAGCTTGAATAAATAAAAGCACAGTAAAAGCCATGTTTTATTTGCTTGATTTGGTTGCATCATTGAAAACTGTGATATAGAGATAGCAATTTAATCTTTGTTTAGAGAAAATAATTGAGAAGACAAAAAGTAAATAACATTGGAATAAGAAATTGCCTTTTCTTTCAATTGGAACTATAACATTGTTTGGCACTTTTCAAATTCTGTTAATAAATTCAAAGAAAGTTTGTTTATAACAAACTACAGCAGTTGGCTCTTTGGTTGCAGAGAAATTGTAATAGCGAAATTAAAGCTTTGGATGCATTGTCAGCCATATGCACATGAATGTTGTATACTAATACAGCAAATGCAGGAAAATGATTAAATAAAAACACACCAAATATTGACAAATAGTAGCTATTAAGTAACTATTTGTTACTATCATTCAACCAGAACACAATGCACAGGGAGCCCGGCTTACGAGATATTGCCGACTCCAGTGATAGAGTCGGTCTCTTATGTCAACAACTAGAGGTCACGCAGCGCGCAAACCAGTTGATACGAACTGTAATAAAACACCACTATTTATTTAAATAGTGTAACGCAAACATAAGAGAGAGGAAAAAAGAGAAGGGCTGAAACGCGGGTAGATTTATCGTTATATGTGGTTCAGCAGTTGATGGGACACTTGAAGGCAGCATGACGTATGATGCTAGTGTTCGCTCGGAGAACCAAAACAAACAGTTTGTGGGTTCTCTAAGTTTAGTAAAATGGTTAATAACGACAATAACTGATTCAAAATTGTTATTTTCGTATTGGAATTTGTATTAAACGGACAACCGTTAATAAAATTCAAACCTACCGCATCAGTAAAATGAGAGATTTGTGCATGACTAATATCTCTAACTGAAAACTGTTCCAGGGAATTTTCTACAGATTTAAATAAAAATTCCGTGAGATTCAAATTGACTCAGAAATTCTAAATTTACAAGTCTATTAACTGGATTGAAAACTGCTTAAAGCCTCGAGACAAATGCTGATACCCTCTGGTTAATTATCAACTGTCCCATCAACTGCTGGAACAGATAACTTTAAAACAAGCTCTTCGTAAACCGTCGATTTTGTCGATTAAAAGCTGGTCAGGGAAAAACCGAAACCAGAGTCATTTGGATTAAACTACACTCTTCCGTTTAAGCTAAATATGGGTCCGAGTAACTGTACGAAAGTCGGCTATTTACGAGATGCACTAATTTCGTTTCAGCCCTTCTCTTCTTCTTCTCTCCTTATGGGGTGACGTTACACTAGATAGGTAAATAGTGGTGTTTTATTACAGTTCGTATCAACTGGCTTACGTAACAATCTCATTATTAACGGCCGGCTGGTTTGCGCGCTGCGTGACCTCTAGTTGTTGACATAAGAGTCCGACTCTATCACTGGAGTCGGCAATATCTCGTAAGCCGGGCTCCCTGTGCACAATGCCCAGACAAAACAAATAGTACTGTTCTGGTTGAGTGCTAAATAATTATGTATACTTAACAGCTACTATTTGTTAACTATTTAGTTTAACTTCATGGTTTTCCTGTATTTGTTCTATTTACTTCCATTTACTTCCTTTGGGCAGTTATTATTTGTTTTAATATTGTACACTAAAAGAGGGCAGTGCTTTAATCAAGTGATAATCTGACTAATTACATGAAGATGATTTGTGAAACAAAGTAGAGTCATCATTTTGTTGTCTATTTCTTTGAACTGGGTTAGAATAGCATTGTTTACAAAAATTAAAAAAACACATTGTATAAAAAAGTGACTAAATATCAATAAGATCAATATACAATTTAGACCTTCCCCGCATTCACTTGACTGATTAATAACAACATGGAAAGTGCTTTTGTCTCCTCTAAGTTGATGTGCATTTTTCATGGAGAGATTTTCATATGACCGTGAAAGAAAATAGACCATTTAGTTTCAAGTAGCTGATAAAGAACACAAGAAAACAATGGGTTTGGTGTTTGCTACTAACTATTAATTTGTCTATTCTTTCACGGTAATATGAAAATCACTCTAAGCAACTTGTTGGTTGTTGTCTCTGATGGTTGCAAGTGAAATTTGTCAAGAATACCACCACACATGTTACCTGTTTCATGTGGCCTTAAATATCCTTACTGACAGTTTCGTAAAAAAAACCCTTTGAATCATTATATGCTTCTTTTATAACAGAAAAACGATCGAGCTACGCCTCATATATTTTGTTTTCCAACTCAATGAATTATTGCAATGAGTTGAAGATTATTTGAAGCCTAGTAAGTGACGGTAAAGAAAATCTAAAATTTTATTGAAGAAACCAAGTACACATTTCTAATTTTACAAATTAATTTTAATGATTTTCTAATATTTTAAAAATTACATGGTGTACCTTTAAAGTTCTTGAGCGAAATTGAACACTCAACATTGACAAAAATTGCCACTTTTCCCTCTTTTTCCCCTAGATTCACAAAACTTTTGAGCTCCACAGCAATCGTATTTACAGATTTCCGCTTTTTGCCGCTAAACATGAACTTTTTCGTCATAAATTTAGCTGAAAAATCATCGAACTCCAACTAAAAACAAAATGGCGTTTCTTCGCGAGGATGTTCAACGGTGTTCACGGCGCGCGGTCATGTTAGGGATTGATTCTTTTTCAAGTTGAGTAATCATGCTTTGCGCGCTTTCCGAGATCACCTGGATGTTGTTATGCACATGGTAAAAATAGCACTTGTCAATTAAAATTGATCGTCCAATGAGAAGTTAGAAATGCAGTAACATGGCTTCTTTGAGTCGTAAACAAATCCCCGCGCGCTTCTCGCTTTACGCTCTTTCACGTTTGAAAAAACGTTATAAAAATCGACAAAAATTTCACTGTTCTGGTTAAATGTGTAATGAATTACTTATTGGTAATCTAGCTATCTAAAACGGTTGTGAATTTTTAATTATCAAACGTGAATACTGCGTAACTCATTAAAAAATTGCCAGTATGAAGTTTTGAAATTTTAACTTGCAGATGAGAACACTGACGAATTCATACAAGCGTTTTATTTTCAATAACAAATAAAAGAATTACAAGAATCAAATTAAAAAAAAACTCACACATAAAGATATCAACGACGGATAAATATCTTACAAAAACAAGTAAATATAATTATTGCAAACTGCTTTCATGTGGATGGTAAAAAAGAAATTCATTAAAGATCGGCAAGAAATGTTAACATACCGGCGCCACGTTTCTTGTCCTGCACTGTCACTTTTCCACTAAATCTTTTGTCCTCAGTTCTCATTACAACAAGCTTGTTCATGTTTTTAAAATTTTAAAAGTGGCAAAAAACATTTTCACCGCCTCTCTTGCACAGTTCAACTGAACGGCGATGGCAAGCTTGTGTTGCTTGATCACATATTGTACTAAATTTGCATTTCCATCCACTCCATGAATTGGCAGTCCTACTTTGTTGACAAACATCTTGTGTGAAAAGTTTTTTTGTCGTGAATAGTTGATAAATCTCCATTGATCCTACAGCTCTCAGTGTTATGAATATTCCGTAAAAATTGATGAATGAACAGAGAAATTATCTTCGTGAGTCTTGTCGTCTTGCTGTTCACCTCTTTTGAATAGCTGCAAATGCAGCGCGTTAGATTAGTCGATAAGTAATGACTGAAAAACGCCACGAAGAATCCATGAAGATACGGCCTTTATTTTTACCATCTGTCAAACTTGTCAAATAAACTCTTCCAGAAAATACAACTTGTAAAATCTCCAGCTTTGAATGACCATTGATGAATTATGACAGCTCTGCATGACTGCATATTTGGACGGTTAAAAACAGCGCCATGAGCGACTTTTACCCATTTTGTCAAAATATTTTGAAGTAGCTTTTCATCGTTGAATCGTAGTTATTATTCATTTTTACGCCGCGGTCTTTGTTTCTCTTTCTTAGTCAAATCTCTTCAAGCCGTCAGCTTAGCTTTACCATTTTCATGCTCTTTGTCCAGTGTAGAAATACATTTTGTAGAAAAATTTCAGTGAACTTCTTCAAACTGCAAAAATAATGATCGTTTTGGCGCCAACTAAAACTGGTCAGCAAATTTGCGCGTGAGTGTACACGTACGGACGTATGTATGTATGTATGTACGGACGGACGTTGTACGTATTTTCGAAATCCGGGCTTCCTGTGGTCGATTTCAAATGAGCTCGATGGTTTACCATATTTTCTTAATTATGGTGCTTCGCTTGCGCGGGCCTTCGACCCGCGCGTAGCTCCGCTATTACCCATTTGGATATTTCAGGAAAAATTGTTGAATTCGTGAAAATTTTCTTGTTTTGTTTACAGTTTGTTTGTATTTCGTTTGTTAATTTTATGTTTGTTTGCTCAAACATTTATAGAACAGTTCATTTGCCTAGTAGTTTGTTGATTTTATCATATTTTAAAAATAATATGTAAGATTCACAGAAATGAAGTCATGCATGTAGAGGCTGACAGAGTTTAATTTTGGACGGACCATTAGATATTTGAGGGGGGGGGGGGGGGGTGGGCAACTTTTTTTGCAGGATATTTTTTCCCATGTAATGGTTGTGCAGGATATTTTCTTTCTCTTTGCATTATATTTTTTATTGGCACATCTGACGTGCACGATATTTTTTTTTCTCTGTTTAAGGCTCAAATATATAATGCTCCGTCCCTTAGAGACATGGAATGAATGTTTTTTTCCTTTGTACAATTATTTATTTGCTTGTTTTTGGTTGGTTTGTTGCATCATATATTTTCCTATTTTTGTCTTTTTTTTTTTTTTTTGCCGTGTCCGCGATCCGAAAATCCTGATGTAGTTTTTGTTAGTTTTCTACCGATATTCAAGACAGCAACTGTTTCTTAAATCAGTGACAGAAAGTGGCAATTCTACTTTTTTTTTAATTCTGAAATCAGAATTCTAAAATTCTACTAAATCTACGTCCCATGTTGATTTTTCCTTTCTTACAACGTTAAGGTATCAGGGGACCTTAGAAACCGATGTCCACAAAACGCCTTATGGCTCGCGAACTATTATAGATACTTCTATAAAAGTATACATTTTCTTGAAGCTAAATAAATGGAGATTACAATGGTATAAACATTATTTTGATGTGATCCATTGATTATTTTTAAGTGAGTGTTTTATGATTTTTGACCGCCTCTTTTCGTGGAGTTCCAGGAACACAGGATTACTTTACATAAACTAACAAATAACATTATCGTTTAGAGGAAAGTCCGATCTCAAAAACTGTGTCTCATTTTTTTGATTAACATATTCTTTGCAAAAATATTCGCTGTTAAAGTTGAAAAGCGTCATTTTTAGCATTTTTTGGCATTAATCGGTAATAATTCACAAACGCGGCAAGATATCAAAAAACTGAGACACGGTTTTTGTTTCGACATCTAAAGCTACATCGATGCAAAATTTCAACACAATCGATTGAAACCCCGTGTTCCTGGAACTTAGTGAAATGAGGCGGTCGAGAATCACAAAACACTTAATGAAAAAAATAACAATAATTTTCTCAAAACAATTTTTATACCATTGTAATCTCCATTTATTCAGCTTTAAGAAAATGTATACTTTTAGGTAGTAACTATAATAGTTCGCGCGCCATAAGGCGTTTTGTGGACATCGATTTTTAGGGTCCCCTGATACCTTAACATTTATACCTTTTTATCGGATTTCTCAAAATATATTCAAATAAGCCAAAAAGACACCTTTTTATTTGATAAAAGGGTAGGGAATTTAGTCTTTTTATTTGTCTAGTGCAGGGTTTTAAATATCTTTTTGAATAAGCGTCTGAGTAAATGAAATAGGCGCCTGTGTCCCAAAATTTACAATCATTTTTTACAAAGGACACAAAATAGCCGGCTGTAAGAGGTAAAATAGGCGGCCCCATACCGCCGGTAACCGCCTGTTATTGAAAACCCTGCTAGTGCAATTGATAAAACTTCCTACCCTTTTTTAAGTTTGATATTTTCAATCAAATCTTTCGAAATCCTAAATGGTTCGGATAATTCAATATATCTTTTTAAGTTAGAAATCCAATTTATTGTAGATCTGTGATTGTTAAATAAAATTTGTTATTTAAAATTTAAATAAATCACTTAATGTTGCTCCAAATGGCTTGAATGACAGAAAATCAATAAATAGACAATACACATATGCAGACTTTAATTTTTGCCATAGTTTATTTTTTTTCGTTTTATTGCTAAAAACGGTCACAAACAGATAGCTTGGGCTACCTGTGGTTTTTGTTGCCCATGTCGCTTCATTTATCCGCCCAAATGTTTCACATTTTAGATTTTACAACCGCTTGACATTTTTATAGCCGTTTATTTTAGGAAGTTCAAAACTTCGCAAAGTGACAGGTACAAGTTTTAAAATGTTAGAACTGAAAAATAATTTAATAGTTCAAGTAGAAGTTAATAAAGAGCAAGATTGCTTGAAACTGAAAAGTTCGGCAAAGTTTGCTTGAAAGCGAAAAATTTCTGGAATGGAAGAGTTGCCAAAAAGCCGCTCGGCAACTTGTGGCAACCCATAATACTTTCTTTTTCTCAATTTATTTCCTACCAGTAATCATGTTTTACACCGCAGAGTGTAGAAACATGATTTAGCTGCTGGTTGGACGGTTTGGTCGAATAGTTTGTTGAATGTTGTTTCTTTTTTGCATGATTGTTTCTCTATTTGTTGTTGTTTTTCTGTCGGTTTTTTCTTCTTCTGATTTATCTTTTTTTGCTTCTGCACTCTTTTATTTTTTCCGTGTCCGCGATCCGACAATCCGGGTTGTATTGTTTTTTAATCTCCTTCCCATATTCAAAACATTTCATAATAGTCTGGCTTTACAGAAATGAAATCGTGCGTGTAAGATAAACTACGTACTGTGCACGAAGGTACAATTTGTCCGCCATCCAAAGGTACGTATAGTTTACCATTGAACGATTTTCGCACTGATTTACACATTTGAAAATACTTTAAAAAGCGAGAGAAGTGATCGATATAAAATTAGCAACTCATGAGTAGCAATGTAAACAATAGCGAACGCTTCAATACAGGAGAGTTCTAAATGTTCAACAGTCGCCAGTTTGGAGAGGAGCAACCTTTTCTCACAGGAAAAAAATTGTGATTCCCAGAATGTTTTTTTTTTTGGTTTTTGTTGCACTTTCCCAACAATAACCCAAAATAAACCCATTTTGGTAATCCCAAATTTGAACCCAATGTTGGATTTTGTAGCATTTTCCCAACCATAACCCAAAATAAACCCATTTTGGGAATCACGATTTTTTCCCTGTGTCTGTACAGTTAAACGGAGCGAGAGTTGAGGATTTATGAGATAGGAAACGGGAATAGGAAGAAGGCAAAGGCTTTGCTTGTAATTGCTGGAAAGATCGTTGAAAAGTTAAGACGATTTTGTTACGCTTTTGGAATAGGCCTTATTTGCTAGATTCTAATTATTACGTAAAGAAAATATAGATGTATAAATATGAACAGACAAATCTACTAATATAACTACAACTACAAATATAGATATGAATGTCACTATAAATATAAAGAAATATATAAATACAAGTGACCGTAAACTGTATATTATCATAGTATAAGTATATTTAAGAAAGAGTACCTAGAGAGTACCACGTTGTCTGAAATGGGCAATTTGCATACGAAACCGAAATTAAAGGTCTATTGATTTTGTTCATAGTATTTTGGAGGTTTACAACAATGATGAACTTGGTCTTTTTGGTTTGGTACATTAATGCTATATTTATATATAGCAACTAAGTGTGGGATGCGTAAATAATAAGAGGTGGATATGTCGGATTAATTGGAAGGCTTTATTCTTGGATATTGGACATGGCAACAACATAAAAACGTTTGGCTTAAATCACAATTATTGGAGACTGTGTAGAGGCAAATTATTTTCCTGTTATGAACTGATTGTGGTTTTTATTTTTTCGTACTACAACCTTGAGATCAGATGCTTTTAGTATGAAATAAATTCATAGTGGAAAGAGAGTTGACGTCAAGTTTTGAGAACTGGTTTTAAACTTGTTTGTTGTTGTATGGCCCTTGCTTTAAAGCCGTTAGTTAGCCCAGTTTAATTGGTATTCTGTTTTATTTTCGTCTCTTTAGATCGTTTTATCAACTAATGCGGGTCAGTGACACAAATTTAGAAGAGACTTATTAACTGAATTACCTTGGGAAAATCAGGACAGGACTTGTTTGGACTTATTTGATTTGGACATCGGAGTTTGAATACAGGTAAGACAGTAAATCATTTATGACAGACTATTCAGAACGAAAACTACGCTTGTGGGGTTCCTGTGGTGCACAATCTCGGCCGTAATTTGTGGGGTTCCTGTATTGCAAGATAATATCCGATCCTCGTAGGCTATGTCGTGATGGGTGATTTTGGGAGTACTAATTTGAAATAGGTGTATTTATATATTAAGTAAGAGATAAACACCGAGAACGGAGGCAATAAGCGATATAAAGCGCGAGGGACGTAGGCCCCGAGGGCTTTATAAGCTTATTTCCGACGTTCGAGGTATTTATCTGACTTATTACATGATTACAGAGGTTTTCAAATAAATTTATTTTATTAGTAGTAGTCTGAAGACTTTCGTTCTCGGTCATTGTAAAATATAGAGGCTTTTCGGTTTGAAACATGGCGAGTTGTTAGTTGACGTTTCGGCTACGCTGTGGAAGTCTCCAAAATTTTTATTATTATTATTGATTCTTTTATTTTCCTGATTTTTAAATAAAACTTTTTAGACAGCACTTAAAGATGAAGAACAAAATAAAACAGATTTGAGACTCTACTTCTAACTAATTATGCGTACAATTTTTGCACTCGATCTCGGCGGAAAGCCACTAAATACCATAAAGTTACTAAATATGTACATTGCCTTTGCATACTAATTATAAAATGCCAATGAATACAGTAATTCAATTCATGAGCAATTCAGTTCATTACATCCACCCAGCCTTTTCCTGGACCGCTCATCAAATCCCTCCAAGGGCTTTTAGTTAGTCTATTGTAGATAACGCATCATCTGAAACAAAGAAAACCGATGTAATCATGTAATAAGTACAAAAATACAACATATTTTTGCAGTTGGCTATAGATATATAGAGTCATCTCGTATGAGCGGGATGTGGTACGGCCACAGTATGTCTACGATACTCTAGGTAAATCGAATGTTTTCTTACAAATTACGGCTACAATATATACGATACAGTACTTCCCACTCATACGAAAACGACTCTGTATATATCTTAATATATTCAATTTTGTCATTAAAAGCATTAATTCATTTTTATTTTTAGGTTACTAAAGCTTCGCCATTCAAGAACTTTTTTTGTCAAGATCATCACTGTAACAGCAGCTCAACGAAATGGATCTTTTCCAGCGGTCTGTACACTGGATAGAGAATGAGATCTATATCCAGAATGTTGTTTTTTGTATTGGTATATCTATTATTTTTGTGTATTATACGTGGGCTTCATCCAAAAGCTTTTCTCCAAGAAACTGCTCTGTTTGCGTTGAAGATGATGCCGTCGTTGTTGGCAAAGATGTGATGAGAATAAGAGTAAACTTATTGAATTCATCGAGACGTCCTGTTGACGCTGAGCGACAGTTAACTGGCTCTGAAACCTGTACCTTGAAACTGTATAAGGACGAAGCTCCCAATAAATTTGTTAAGGAAATCAGTCTCAATATAACCGCTGTTTACGAAAATCATTTTTACATTGAATGGGTCCCTACAACGGCGTTTATTTACGGAGAAGTATTTTATGGGAACGATCAATTTGGAGTTGGCTATCTAAAAATGAAAGCGACGCCTGGTCCATTGGCAAAAATTCAAACAAATACAAAAAATGATGCGCAAAATCAGTTTATTTGGTACAAAGGTCAAAATCGGAATGTTTCTTTCAAAGGCTTGGATCAGTTCGGAAACACAGTAACTGAAATAAATACAGATCACTGGTATTTGGAAGCACAAGATGAAAACGAGGTACGCGTTAAAACAATCAATCCTTCATTAACTAGCCCATTGTCATTTTCGTTTAGCTTTAGCAAAGAAGGAACCTACCATGTAAGGTTGAAGAGCAGAGATGAACAAAACAATGTATTCTTACCTGCGACTATTATTGTTAATGTTATTCCAGCTCCAATTGATCCAGGGAAGTGTCACGTGCGGTGTACCAACACCGAAGAACTCTTGTTTGCACCATGTTCTGTTACAGTCATGATAGAGGTAACTCTTAATGACGTTATGTCCAAACCTTTGAAAAAATGTTCTCAATCGGACATGAAATTACTTACGATTAGCTTCGTGAAGAACAATTGCAACGTGAACCAGCTATATAAATATGATTATTCGAATAAGGTTTGCTCTACACTTAAAGTAGACGTGGAGAGAGATTGCACAGGAGTTCGATTGCAGTGTTATTACAAAGGTAAAAAGATTGGAAGAGATATCATCATTGATGTAGCTCATGTCGTGCCATACCGTCATGATCAATGCCTTATTAAATTCCGTAATGATGTTTACAGAATTTATAAGTTTTCACGATCAAAGTTATTAGGGGAAGATGGCGCAAATGTAGACAACATTAATCGGGTACTAGGAACTCCGAGAATATCCTCGACTAATCAGCTAGCATTTGCTAATTTTCAATCTCAAAACCGTGAAGGAAACTGGTCTGTAGTAGACATTGATGTTTCATTATTTAGACGCGACGATGTACGTGATGTAATATTCCATCTTTTATCAATGCTGACCATGGGTCTGCACTATCGCAGTGAAGCTGCTAAGTTTAATGAACATCGAGAGAGATGGAAAACTGAAGCTCAAAACGAACATCAAAATAGTAACTTTGAATCTTCAAGCAAATGCAAAGATATCAAAGAAAATTTTTCTAAATTGATGGATAAAGCACATTTGCAAGCTTCTCAAGCTATTTTTAATTTCTTTAACTACGGCAGAGATTCAAAAGAGATAGATCTTCATGGCCAGCTTGTTGCAGACGAAGGAAAGCTAAGAGATTATAGGAAGCAACTTTTGGAAAGTGGAAAAAGTAAAGTTATAGCAAGCCAAATAATTGACGAAAAGCGGTGGCACATGGAATGCGATGAAGCAATACGATACTTGACAGCCCATAACGTCACACACAAACGTGTAGATCGAGATTGGCTTGAGATTATTGTCGGTGCTGGACATCACTCTCAAGATAATCGACAGAAAATAAGGCCAAAAGTCGAAAAATTCCTCAGAGACAAAAGTGTTGAATTTAAGGAATGCAATAAAGGATCGTTACTAATTACTTATAGAGAATACCGGGGGAGGGAACCATGCCCTGGTAGCTTTTATTGTAAGAAATGTGGTAAAAGCTGGACAAGTAACCATTGTTGGAATCATTACTGGCAGAAATGCTTTCGCTGCAAAAACAATAATACTGATTCCTACTGTTATCCAATGAAGTTGGGATTCATATCTCAAACACAGCGGCGTTCATCAAATCGCCGAAGTAATAACTCCAATTTTACATGGCAAGACCATCGAAGACTTTGTCAGAAGTGCATCGAGAGTGGAAGAGACTGTAGATCTTAAATAAGTTAATCATATTTCTAAACCATACTAAATAAATATTTGAAGCTAGCTTATATAGAAAATATTATTTCCTTTGTAGTAAACGCTTTTATACGACAGCAATAGCAACGGCAACGGCAACTGTAACGGCAGCAGTTGGTTGCACAAAGCTTGTTCAATTAAGATGTTTTTCATGGCCCTGACCACTATTTTCATAATTAGGCCCCCGTGTACATAAAAACATTTTTTCGAAAAGTGATGCGAAGCCGAGCTTCTATTGATCGAATCCCAGGGGGGGGGTACTCCCTTCAGATCTGGGTAGGGGTGTTCCGCTGGGATCTTGTAGGGGTTACCCTGTTTATGACAAAAAATATGTAACTTCCATACCCTGTTTATGACAAGTTACAATTGCTTACGAACATTATATGATTTGTACAAATATATCAATTCAGACACACGTGTTGCTCTTATCTTTTTTTAAAGTCAACGATCTTGTTCCTGCCGATTTCCTGAATGCAAAATAATTTCTCTCATTTTTTGGGCCCTGATTATGACAGAAAATTTGGATTAAATCGGAAATAGAGTAGAATTGGATACCCTGTTCATGACACCAAGGTAAAAAAACCATACCCTGTTCAGCGGATCTTCCCTGTATAGTCAATATAGGGTAATAGCCCCCCCCCCCCGGGGGGATCGAATACAGTAGAAAGCCAAGATGAATCTATTTTGTTTTTTTGTAAAAATCACTAAGTAAAGATAATAGATTTTAAAAACACATTTATTTAAACTAGCTTTTCATCAAACTAATAATTTAATTTTAATCTATTAATGTACAAAGCATAAGGACTTTAGTCTATGCGTTTTTAAGAATATATTTTAAGTATATTATTTAGATCTTATTAACCGAGCGGGAGGTCTGTACAGGAGAATCTTGACGGAGGTCGAAAAGTACAGACCGAACGCAGTTTCTGTTGATAGGTTTTGTTCGTTTTCGTCGAAAAGCCCAAACCTTGAAATTGGCATAGTCTTGATCAAGCAAACTTGTTTGTTCGTTGTTGTCTCGCAATAACACACCATTACGAGTAATAAATTAAACTTGTGCTTGTTTTGAAATGAGATCGTTTTAGTTTAGTTTTACGAGTTTGGATTTAGCGATTACTTGCAGTCATTTTGTGGCGGCTTTGGATCTATTTTTGATCACTCTAACATAAAATTCTCAACAAAGAAAGAAAAAAAGTTTACAGAACGAAGAATCTTTTTTTGTTATAGGCATTCGCGACTAAAGCTGCATATTTATGTGCAAATTGTGTGATTTATTCTGAAGTTCGGACGATCGATTGTATTCAACAGGACTTTTTTCGCCAGTAAACAAAAAACAAGTAGAGAAAAACTACTAAAATTGTGGCAAAAAAATAATAACGATAAAAACAAATCAAATTGGATTTTCTGTGGTGTTTATTCTCGCCAACGACCTATGGTCCCATGAAAATGTTTTGAAAATGTTAAAAACAATCAGCTGTTCAATCGTGAAAAGGCCAGCTACTCAGTCGATCGGTCCGCGGTCTTAATACAGGGGGATATTAACCTGTCGGGAAGCGCGTATAACCAATCAGATTGCTCCATTTGCTAGTGTCCAGACTCCAAGATTCACGGTCATATAATAATATAATTTGATACTATAGATCATATTGACAAAATTTGTTTTTTTAATTTGTTTTTGTAGATTTAGTATTTTTACTACTTGTCATGGGTATTGATTTGCTTTAAAATCAGTAATTGGTTATTGGTAGCCATTACAAGCATTTCTGGCATCTTGAACGTCTTCTGCTGTAAGTGCTGTGTTATATATTTGCAAACATGCAATATATCCTTTAAAATGGTGCAACAAAATTGAGCGTTTGTGGTACAGTATGGTGTTTTTATGCACTCTATGTGTATACCTGTTAAAGCCATCTTCCCACATCGTCAGAGAATTTGGAGAGTCGACATTTTCAGACACTTTAAAAGTAAACCCCATGTACTTCCATGACCTTGTATAGGGAGGATGTATTATTCCCGCCAGGTGTTCTTTATCCGACTCTATATATGGTATAAGATAACGGACGCGGGGCTTGGCTACCATATGCGTTCTAAAGCCGAATCCGTGCAAAGCATAGTTGGATTTTTCTCCTTTATTCGCTTGGAAATCCATAAACGAATGATGAAAATCATTGTCATACTCAGATGGATCCATTTCTTTATAGTTGAGAAACCAGAGAATTGTGATAGAGGTATGATTGTTTATCGGGCTCTTCATTGGTATTTCAAGACTTGTACCAATTTTAAAGACACATGCTCCAAGGCCAATATTTGGGTTTGTCTCTTCAGGTGTATGAAACCAAACTTTATGAAAATTGCGCGCTTGTGGATAGCTGTTGGTTGCTTCACGCCCTTTAAACCGATCATTTAATGGGAAAATAGCCACTTTATAATCTCCTGTAAGAAGTAAACAAATATATAAAACATAATTAACCTAATGTATACGTAATTAAATGATATTCAAGTCACTATAGACCACTTCACGTTAACGTCCGCCATTTTGAATTTGGGCAAAGTCGGAAAAATTCTTAAGGAATTGTCTATGACTATGATTTCTTCTAACTCCGTTCATTCAAGCTCAATAGTCATAATTATTTCGTCCTTAAAAAGATATTAACTTCCTTATATTTGTACTAAAACTCGGTTGACGTACCATAGTCATTTGATAAAGAAAATTGAGGTTTTTGTTTTCAAAACAAAATGATCGGCGAACGATCGGCGCGCGTAGATCAAAATATATAGAAAACTTACCGCCTCGTAAAAAATAGTTCCAATTCCTTGATAGGCCTCATTTTCCATCAGTTTACTGATATGTAATGTTTTTATTATTTCAAGTTAAAAATGTAAAAATGGAGCTTGAACGAGCGGAGATATTGGACGTCAAAGTGATGACAATCTCTTAAGAATTTCCTGACTTTGCCCCAATTTAAAATGGCGGACGTTAACGTGAAGTGGTAAATTTAATATTTATTATTACAAACAATGACGTACTTGTCGTGTGGATGGATGGAACTGAATATTGTATGTTACGTTAATGTAAATATAAACGAACAAAGTTCCAAGTTTTATTAGGCTGTTTCTGACGGCTTTTAGTTACTACGTCCTCAAATCCCAAAAATCGAAATTTGCCTTCTCGCAAAGCGAAAAAATGCTTGATTCAAAAACAAAGTCGTTTTTTTTTTATATGGATACCAAACCCTTTTCACCCACAAAAAAATCAAGGAATCATTTTGAAAGGCGAAAGTCGATAGACCGCTTTTAGCTGGACAGCTATTTGAATTGTTGATCCTGTTTTAAGCCACTTTCGATCGCTACAATTACTCCGTTTATTTTGAAAAAGCTATGATTTTAATATGTAGCTTCTTCTGATTCATCTACCGGTACTATTAGTAAGAAATCGAGTTATATTGTTTTCATGAACTCGATGAGAGCCGATCGACGTGCGATATTAAATTTATAGAAAACATTAATGCTTATCATAAATAGAGGTTGTAATTCCTAATCTAATTTTGCATCAGCTAACTATGATAAGGGTTATAGGGTTGAATAATTTAAAATAGCATGCATAGAGTAAAACATGGACTGGACCCTTGGACCCTTGGACTCTTGGACCCATGGCCTCTTTATAAAATTCAATATTTAGAACCACACACTAAGTATAAATAACTTTGTTAACATGCATACATGACATTATTATTAAATTGTTTTTATCATATCAGAACTACAAGAATTTTGTCGTCGTTTAAGCATTCTATTTTTTTTCTTAACGTTGTCTAGCAAAGTTTACTTGAGTTTCAAAACAAAAGAAGAAAAAAACGAAGACAAATATCTCCAAAATAGTGATTGTCAGTGACAGATATGTGAATCAATAAGGAGCATTTTTAAAACCATCCTGATATGCGAATATGAACTCAATTGTGATACGGTGAGGGTGGAACACATTCAAAATGGGCTGATTGACACCCATGATGACACGACATATACAGATCTCTAGCAACAAAGAAAGAACACATCAACTAAGATAATCTATAAAACTTAACAACAGTGTAAATTCCCGAGGAGAGGGAATAGATCAATATGAATTAAAAGTGTTTCATGGTTGCATGCAGACTTACAATTACTAAACAAATACATGTGCATACTAAGATAACAAAGTAATCAGTGGAAAACTAGCAAAAACAAATGACCTGCCATGTCAAAATGATTCGCTTTCCCATTTTTTCATTTCCTTCACTTTTTCACTTTTTCACTTTCTCGCTTTTTTCATTCGAGTGGTCATTCGTGGTCACTCGTGGTCATACGGGGGAAGTGATCTTTTTGGCCCCAGAAGAAGTAAAAGTGTGTCTTTAATGTTTACTGAGATAAACAAGTTTATCAATCTATAATTCTTGTCGCATTCTTGACAAACTAACGGTGGAAGGGGAAAATGACATGGTCAGTGCGCTAGGCAAAACAAATGAAAAAAAATCGCACAGATAGCAATCAAAGAAAAAAAGTTGTTCCACTACGAACCAATGCTGCAAGCCAAGAAAATAACAAAATCATGAAAGGCACAAAAAATACTTTATTAATCCTCCTTTTTAAGAGTACCCTTAGCAAATCGGTGCGTATATATAGGCTTGTAAAACTGACCGAAAACTGTAAAGAGAGAAAGTTGAACTATCCGGCCAAGGGAAATCACAAGTTTTGCACAAGGTTTGATAGTAGGTGGAGGCTGGATGCCATATCTTTGTGAAACTTGTGTCCGTAAATGTACGCCTGTTCCATTGATGGATTTTCTCGCTCATGACCACGATACATTATTAGATGGTAAAATCTTTGTCTAGCAACAATGTTAAGAGAAGATCATATCTGAAAATGTGGTCTACCTCTACGTGTTTGTTCTGACTCATTATTTTTACTTATCTGTCAAGCATTGCCATTTAGAAACATGAAAGATGTAAGAGATTACGTATAATATGTTTTATCTATTCATATATCTATGTTTTTTTTTTAAATAATAGTGCTTTTGTTGGAGATAGAAAAAGAAACGATTTAGATTTCTTTTTATTAATATTTTTTAATCCCTCCAATTAATATTTCGAATTTTACTTTTTTTAATTTATTTTGGGAATCAATGAGTCCAAGAATCCAAGGGTCCAGCCCATGTTTTCCCTATGCCAAAATAGCAGACTATCGCGAAAACGTAACTGACGTAGTTCAATATCGTATTTTATTAACCTGAGAAAACTAGATTACATTCTTACTTTTAAATTAATTTGATACAATCACATTCTACTAGTAGCTCTAAGGACGTTATATAATTCACGATAAATGTTAATAACGTAATTATTATATCAGAGTAAGATATAACTTAAAGCTTATTTTTGTTTTATGATCGGTAACTTAACTTAAGTTTATATATAACCTTGGTAAACACGGATAGTCAACATTTGAACCAGCCATCAATTTTTAATACTTATCTTTAACTTCAATATTCTAAATCAACTCTCTCATCACAAAGCCAGGAATAATACATGTGTTCCCCAGCGATTTCCACATTTTTTTCCAATATGGCGATGGATGTAGTTTCAATTTGCTACTTCTAAGTCGAGTCCTGTTCGAAATCTTTTTTTCGCTATCACAAAACATAACCGAGTATTGCCGTGGTAACCTTCTTGACGAGAAACGAGTTTTCGGTGGAACAAATTTAGTTGGAGGTCGCGTGTTATCGAGAACGGCTGTAAGCCTGGTTTCCATATAATCGCTCACGATCGGCAATCAGAGATTGTCAGCGATTTTATGGAAACACTTTTTAGCGATTGAAACACATGAAAACAATTGACAGTGGTAGTGAGCGATCCTCGCATCAGTAAATTCAGTGATCTGGCGATCGTGAACGATTATGTGCAAACCGGGCTTTATCATAAAATGGTATGCGTCCTCTGAGTAGCTAAGGAGCTTTCTTTATATTATAGTGTTAGCTCCACAGAACACTGGACGTTTACATAAAAGCATGAGGCAAATTTAACAATTGATTTGTCTAAGGTTTCTCATCCGAAAAAAAAAAAAAAAAAAAAAAAAGATATTTCCAAACCAGTTTCTCGTCATTTTAATTCTCCTAATCATTTAGAATCTGACATCATTGTTTTTGGCCTTATTTTTTCACGCGGCGATAATCAGTCCCGCAAAACTATTGAAATGCGCTTAATTCATTCACTCGGCACCGTCAACCCTCACGGGATTAACGAACGATTCTCTCTCCATTAGTCATGATTCACTTTCCTATTTAACACTTATTGTTTATTATAACCTTTTGTCATGCTTTGTTTTGACGTTTTCCTTTCTCTCATTGGTCACTTTTGTATTTTTTATTATATATATACTCATTTTTTTTCCATTTTTCTCGTATTATTAAGACGAAGGACTAACGTCCGAAACGTCAGTTTTCGCTACAATCATTCAACGGTGTCAAACTTATCATCACATTTACAACTGTTTCTCGTTAAAATGTTATGAAACCTCTAACCTTTTACTGCACTCTATAAACAAGCATTAATACTTACGATAATTACTAGTAGTCTTCTTGTTGACTCGCCTTACTGTCCTTTTCTCATCATTAATCTTCAACCGAACAACATTCAAATTACACTTGGATGTCAAATTGATCTTGATTCGGTCCTTGTTCCATATGTCTGTTGAGTAGTCTATGAGGATACAACGAAAACTTTATCACCAGTACTAGAAGTAGAACTTACCCGAAGAGTGTACCGGGGAACCTCAAAATCGATCCCGGGGGAGGGAGGGGGGGGGGGGGTGGTGGTACTCCCTTCAGATCTTGGTAGGGGTGTTCCGCTGGGATCCTGTAGGGGTTACCCTGTTTATGACAAAAAATACCTAACTTCCATACCCTGTTTATGACAAATTACAATTGTTTACAAACATTATATGATTTGTATAAATTTATCAATTCAGACGCACGTGCTGCTCTTATGTTTTTTTTTTAAGTCAACGATCTTATTCCTGCCGATTTCTTGAATGCAAAGCAATTTCTCTCATTTTTTGGGCCCTGAGTATGACAGGAAGTTTGGATTAAATCGGAAATAGAGTAGAATAAGATACCCTGTTCATGACACCAAGGTCGAAAAACCATACCCTGTTCAGCGGATCATCCCCGTATAGTCTATATAGGGTAGTACCCCTCCCCCCCGGGAAATCGATGTCCAAAAAAGGTCTTATTGCTTAGCGAGCAAACTATTATAGTTACTGTTAACACTGAATAAATGGAGATTACAATGGCTTAACAATTTTTTTCATAAAATTAAGCTTTATCTTTTAGATAACTCGGGTCTTTAATTTATTAACGCAGTCTTTGCAAAAAAAAAATATATATATAATATATATATAGTAGTTATAAAGTGAGTCAAGGCCACACAACTTGCAACTATAGAAGCGCTGTTTATTCAGGACGTTTCGGCTTTTCAGCCTTTATATATATTCGTTGTTAAATTTTACAAACGTTGTCTGTCTGTCGGTCTGTCTGTATGTCTGTCGGTTTGTTTGATTGGTTGGTTGATTGGTTGGTTGGTTATTGATTAGTTGTTTGTTTACTTGATTGGTTGATTGGTTATTTGTTGGTTGTTGATTGGTTGGTTGGTTGGTTGGTTGGTAACGTGGCTGGTTGATTGGATTATTGCATATGATTGGCTGGTTGCTTAGCTGATTTTATATACCTTTATGGTAAGAAGTAACTGAATTCACGCACACGATAGCAAGAACGAACGTTACAAAGATGCTACATTTACCCATCTTCCAAAACACCTGAAGGAATAATAAACAATTAATACATGAATTAGCGTATCTCAATATTTTCGTGAAAATCGCCTTTAATTTGACTTATGCTCACATTTGTCTTGAGTTTACTAAAACATGCTGTAACTATACAAATTTTTCTAATTATCAGTTCAGAAAATGCACTTGAATTTCGGCTGCTCAGATTCAAACAGGCGATTTTCATTACGGCGTCATTTTACTAGCAAGACCAGCATTCTTAGCTAATTTTCTTTCATATCCAAATTTTTAATCCCTTTGGAGATTAGTAAAAGAATTTGCACTAATTGCCATCAAGCACTATGACGTCATGGCTTGTTTACATGAATAAAAATGCATCTAGTTCTGGTAAAATATTTTTCCTTTAATACTTTTGGCATTGTACTTATACTTATAATTTGTTCCAATAGTGAGCTTTTACCCTATTTTTCATTGATTTTAAGACGTTGAATCCCCTCTTTTGCCCATGATTCTTAGCATTAAAACAATAGATTTGTTTACATGTGAAGTCATAGTGCTTGTGGCTAATTGCGATACAAACGAAAGTCAGCGAGGCATTCTGGTATTGGTAGCATATGACACCATAATGTAAATCGCCTATTACAACTAGGTATATGTCAATGATATCGTAATGAGTAAACTGTTTCCTTGTAGAATGACCGATTTAGTCAGAATCACCTTCTAAAAAGTTTAAATATATATTATTGTAAAAATAATTTTCCAGTTTTGTTTGTAAGATAATATAATTGTTCTTCATAGAAAGTTTCATCTAAATCCATGATTCAGTACAAAATGAATGGCCAATTTTTACATGAATAACCTCTTAATGGTTTAATTTGTTATTATCATGGGAGAACTTCACAGGCTTTATATCAATAATGTTCTCTCACAGCTGTTTTGTGAGTCCAGTTCCTTGTTCATGGAAATGCGTACAGGTCCTAAAGGTTCTCCTGGTACGTTAATGCTGTGTAATTTGCTATTACCATACCTTTTTACTGCTTTCCTTTCCTTTATTACTTAGGAAAATGACCTGTTTTCGAATATGTTTTGGTAACTGTACTGGGGATCCAATACAATGTGGTGCTACTAAGTCAAACTCAAAATTTCACAGATTATTTCGGATCAGATGATCTAGTGTTAATTTTTTTATGGTTACGCAAACATTATCTAGCCTTAAGGAATGAACTGCAACTAAAAGGAGCAAGGTATCATTACATAACTTCAAAAAGGGCCCTGAAGGGGGGAGGGGGTATCTAATCCCAATCCCCAATCAAATTTTTATTAAAATTATAATTTGCTAAGAATATTAACCACAGAAAGCCCAAGTGAATACTAACCACAGGAAAAAATACTGTTTTTAGCCTTAAATAAAGATTATTTCGCTTTTCTATTGTTTAAACTGCTCTATATTTAGTCTTTTATTTCTCAGAAGGCACTGAAACACAACATTGCGACATAAATCATATATTTGAAAAACAAAGTTATGTAAGATGATGGTTCTCTGTGCCCGGGTAAAACTATATGTAAAAGAATCTGCTCGTCCTATCTGGTATCTGATAGGAGGGTGTCCAGAAATAGGTTAATTTGAATCAAGTTTAGTATCTTGTAGGCTCCTAAAACTGACATTTGAGTCAAAATGTTTGGAAGTTATGATTTTCAAAGAAGCAGAATGCTAGTGCTTGTGTTTAGTTTGTACTATTTTTGAACTTAAAAATTTTTTATTTCTAATTGATACATTTTGAAGGTTGACATTTTCATTGGCCACCTGTTACGCCACAAGATGTAATAATTCACACAAAATGTAATAACAACGCAAAATGTAATAACTTTTGCCACAAAATGTAATATTAACGCAAAATGTAATAACTTTTGCCTTAAAATGTAATAACTGCTATAACGCAAAATATAATAACTTTTGACGCAAAATGTAATAACTCTGTTTAACGCAAAATGTAATAACTTTTGACGCAAAATGTAATATGATCAGAAAAGTAAACAAAATGTTTCATATAGGAATATTTTTGACAATTTCCGACGCAAAAATTCAACGCTTTTACATGGACCCCCCCTCCCCCCCTGTTCCCCGTTGCAACCGGCTTGACACGGCTTCTGACAGGTATTACCCTAAGGTGGGTTCTTTCCTAGTGTTTTAAGAATTTTTAACGAGGTTGTCAATTAGCCACCAGAACTTAAAACTACATTATTTCATTGAAAATATACAGTACATTTACAACCAACCAAAACGATAGAGATCAGAGAAAAATACCATTCAGTACATATCGGTTGAAGGTAAGAAAAAATGCTTTAATGTTTTAGTTTTAGAACTTCCCCATTGACTTTTACCTTTATGGAAGTTATATTTCATAGATGGACCAGATATGCCCTGATTAATTTGAAAAGCAGGCATTAATGGTGGAAAGAACTTGACATCAAAACTACAACGCAAGCAACATCGGTTTCTTTCGTAAAGTCCTCAACCATCAGCTTAGTACGGAGTTATTCCCAAATCTATCTTTTATCTTCGTGTTGGACATAAGTCAAAAACGTTCAAATCAAACAATTTTTCTCCGTTTGCGTTTTTCTAATTTTAACAACAAAATTATTTTTAGCCCATAATAGTATTTTATAAAGCTAGCATTCAGATATCAATCACAAGCTGCTAAAGCTTGAGAAACAAGTAAATTCAAATCAACATATGTTTATTATCATAATAAAGTTCAAGTTTTACAATAAATAGATCAGTAAATAAATATAGAATAAGTAATTATTACTCAAAATAGCTAAAAGTTAAAAACTTACGGACCGAGTCCAGTACACTATCTTTCTAAAGACAATTGAGCCTGATCAAAGACCATATCAACCTTTGTCTAGATGAATTTTAAGATTTTCTACATATTCCTGCTTGGCTTATTAGATTTGTCTTCGATATAATATAAAACAACCACAACAGCTCTCAACGGTTACTGTGAATTACAAGCGACGAAAATGCAAGCTAAAATTAACGAACTTGAAAGGAAAAAATATACAAGAAATTCGCCAACGATATCGCAATGGAAAAGTTCATGTCTTTTTTATGTTTGCGCTTGCCTTGACAAAGGATTTTTAAATTCTTTGTCTTTCTTTTTTTTAAAGTTTTTTTTAGTTGCTCTTTTGTTTTCGTCGCCATTGAAAATCAGACCTGGCTACACTATGCCGGAAAAATTTAAAAACGCTTTTTTTCCGATACCGTTACAAAAATTGGTCGTTAAAGAAGAGAATTAGCATAAAATTCTTTCGGATTCATGCATTTTAGTTTGGACGGAAGGCATCGGATAAATAAAGTTGCGTTTTCAAATTTATACGGGTTAGTCAACCTCGTCCCCAGGGCCACTCTGTTCGCTCTTTTTGTCAAAATGGCGGTCGCTCACACGGCTGGTTTGACGAGGTTGAGGGTTAGTGTGGTCGTAGCAGGGGGGGAGGGTGTCTCCCATGGCAACGGGGCTTTACTCATCGCTACCACCGCACGCTTCACTGATTTTCCAATATGGCGGCAGTTGAGACACGGACACTTTCTTGCAATTTTTGCGATTTACTACCATTTTTTGTAGTTTTTTTTATAAAGAATGTCTCGAAAATATCAAAGTACATTGTGACATTGCCATATGTACAATTGTTTGTTTAGATCATTCTTAAAACGTTGCTAAAAGTAATTTCTTGTTCGGGAATATCGCTGTTAGCCGTCGATCTGAGGATACAAATGTTCACGAGCAAATGAACGTAGCTAAGGAAGATGGCAGTTTTGCTCGCTCAAAATAGGAGGTTTTATAGCCAATATATCGATATATTTGAGTGTGAAATTTGGCTGGAGTTGGTTGCTTGGTTCGTCTCATCAATCTGTTGAGGTAACCCAATACGCTCAATGCAAGTGATGAGAAGAAAAGTACCAGGATCAAAATAAACAAACATAACATAATGTAATGGATCGGATTAGCAGCGTATAAACAGGTAAGGTACTTGCTTGATTGTTGTATAGAATTCTCTGAGTATCAATCTCAGTTACATCAACGTAATTTCAAGAATAAGTAACTTCAACCTAATAAATAGAATAAATATTTCTTTGTTTTGATGTTTACAGCTCAGCGTGTCAATCTGCATTATAAAGCATTTCTTTCAAAATTAAACGTTATTTCTTACTCAAAATCTCTAAATCAAGCTATATTCTTTACCAAAAACAAGAACTAATTATGCAATCTTCAATATCCGATTTCCAGGTGTAAAAATATGAAATTCTCTAAGCGAAGAAAAAGGGTTTTCTTTAGAGTTCATTGAAGCAAATATTGAACTCTGCATCCTCAACAGTTCTTTTTTGTTCTTATAAAATGGACCATACTGTCTGATTCCATTTAGTCTTGTGGTTATTTCAGGTGGCCTGTACCATCTCTTGTATAATTATTTTATTTATCAGAAGTCTTGTAAAATTATTTACTAGAGAATGATACAAACAAAAAGTTGTTGTTGTTGTTGATGTTGACCATTCACGCTAGAGCTACTCATTTATTTCAAGTAAACAAAGATAGACAATGGTCTAATTATATTCTTTTTTTATATAATTAATTTATTTATCAGAAGTCTTGTAAAATTATTTACTAGAGAATGATACAAATAAAAAGTTGTTGTTGATGTTGACTATTCACGCTAGAACTAAAGATAGACAATGGTTTAATTATATTCTTTTTTTGTCACGAATGTATTATTTACATTCAAGTAATTCATACAAAATGAGCCTGATATCTAAATACGGAGCAAGTGATCCTTGTAAATTACAAAATTATTGTATTGCATTTCATTGCATTGTATTTGTATCATATTTGACCTTTATGAGAGAGTTCATCAAGAAAATTACAAGCTACTGAAAATAGTTTCCCAAATAAAAATATTTTGTGTTTTTTACAGGCATCATTGTTTGGATATGACCACATGGTTGTTGCAGTTTGAGCAGTTGACAATACAGGGTGTTATTCTTAAGACTCCAAGTTGAGCATCACTACGAGATTTGGCAGCACTTTTGCCTTTAGCTGGCTTGTGTCCTCGACTAGAAAGGCTTCCATAATGTCTATCAATTCTTTAATAATATCTAATCTGTTGTAATAAAAAAGGGCTGCATGCCAGCTCATACACACCAATCATGCTTTCAAATTTTCTAGAACCAGCTTCTCTATTGCAATTCTTAATACAACAGTTATTTCCATCAAAAATCCTTCCATTCATTAATACCAAACCCAACACAGAATTCAAAGATATGTGCTGACGTAAAGGTTTGCCGGCACAAGAAAGCCAGTAATAACTTTTTGATATCTTTAGTTTTAAACTAATTTGCACATGCAAATCAGACACTGTTGCATATGGGGCAAATGTGAGTCTGTGCAGGTTGTGTGATGTGTCAACAACATCCACTTGTTTTGAAAAGGTATTAAAAGGGAGAAGTTTGAATAAGTTTCCATGAAAAAACCAGGGTGGTGAATGTCAACATTTTTAATACATGGGTACCACATAAGTATTCCTTGAATGAGATATAGTAATGCCCAACAAATATTTGAGTCTGTGCTATTTGTTGGTCTAGTATCATGTATTACTACATTACCAAAAATCAGATTGAGCACTAAAAAACTACTCATAAAAAAGGAGTGTGTACAACTAGCAGCAATAATAAGCACCATGACAATCAGTATGTAAATAGGGGTGTGGTAATTAAAAAAGAATTGTGAACAATTGTTTGACAGAATTATCAATATCGCATAAAAAAGCAAAGTGAAAGTAAAGATAATAAAGTGGAAATTATAGCATTCATTTCATGCTATTGAGAAAACCTGCAAATTTTCCTTTCATTTTGACAAAATGCTTGTTAAAATTAAATCCATTTTTCAGAACAATCGATCCGTTTTGGGAAGAAGGCAGTAGCTTCTTAGCAACATGCAAATAATTGCAATTAAAAAAATGACATTGTATCAAATACAAAGATAGATGTACAACATCATAATAGCAAACAGAAAATAATGAGATCACAAAATCAAAATGAGAGTCGTATAATAGAAAGAAATAAAAACACAGTATTATTCTGGGAAACGAAAGGTTATTCTGCATAGTAAAAATGAGTGTAATTTACAAAAATTATAATGGCAGCAATTTTACAAATTATATGGCAACTTTTTAGCAACTTTTAAATCAATTGAACAAGCCGTAAACAACTTGAATTGTGATGTTAGTGTGTTAGATCAAGTGCAATTAATAATATTTAAGCAATTTTCACCAACTGTAAAAAATTAAAACGTACAATAAGTCCCAAAATCACTTCACGATAGTGAGGTGAAAAGATGGCGCGAAACCGGTACTGTCGAACCGAAGAAGTATGTAGGCATTCACGTGCTGTGAAGGATGAATGACACAAAAAAGGATTGATGAGAAGAACCAGAGACTGGTCCTTGATGAAAAATACTCTAAATTAATCCTTAGGGACTTCTTTATAAAACGTCCTATTTGGAAGTAAATCTGTTTAGTTTTTGAGAGAGAAATTACAATTTTTCTGAAGAGATTTAGCGCGTCCCGAACTAAAACTTTTGATCCCGAGAACGTCCCGCAAAAGTAAAACACACTAAAAATCACAATAAACAGTTTCAATAGGAAATTAATTGCACTCTACTAACACAAGACTATCCAAAAAAGACACACTCACAATTAATTAAACCACGATAGCCTCCTTGACCTTGATTTTGAACCAATTTCAAAGGTGAAGCTAGGCGACAATGGCGACTACACGATACTGTTTACTAGAAGCCAGTCAAGCGTAGCGTGATTTGTTGGTGGTAGCGATGAGTCTGGAGAGCGGCTCATTTGCATACAATAGAGTCACCCCCTCCCTCCTGGGTCGTAGCCTCATGCTTAAATGGTTCATTTACAGTAAAACTTTAAAAAGTCATATAGATTGTAAATGATTTTCAAGACTAAACGGAGTTGTTATCAACAACAGATAAATAAGGCTAAATAACTTTAAGGAATTACAAAGTGATTATTGGTGTTGGTTACTTGTCAGCGTTATCGCATAGCAAATGAATTGTCTTATTGGATTGGCTCTTATTAGTCTTCAAGTCCTTGGTGCCATCTTTGTTGGTAAGTAAGTACATATTTTTATCGTTGTGTAAACGAAAGCTAAACAATCTGTGATTACGTTCTTACACACTTGAGCAATATTGTGATGATGAATGAATAAAGGAATAGAGGTGTCTTGAGAACGTTAACTTTAAGAAAGAAACGCCGGAACACTGTTGTGTTCCATTTTTTTAATTAATGAAAAATAACGGTAAAGTACACTTTTTTGAATATCTCGAAAAATGGGTATTTTTGTAGCATTTAGTTAAATTCTACCATTACTCGGGCTTCCGTAGTAACTCCATTCACCCCATTGTTTGTTTGTTTGCGTCTTTTTTCTTGCGTTTTTGGAGTGTGTTCTACCAAAAAAAAAAACGCTTTCCGAGCAGACAACAAAGCGAGTCTTTCACAAGCAAGTTTGATCCAATAAAGCTAGACTACTTTAGCACAACAGCAACGCTTGAAACCTGTGTACATGAGCAAATTACCGCTGGAAACGCTGCGCAAGCTACAAAACCCGCAAAAAGCAAACACAAGAATAAAACAAGGAGTCTTCAAAAACAATACTTCAACCAGCTAGAATCCTCGATTTTTTTGCGCTGGACTCTATTTTTGTTCTACAATTTGTCTGAAAGATCTCGTAGGAATCTTTCTTTTGGGGATACTTGAGAAAATCCTGATGACTTTTCAAAATAAAGAAGCCAGCGGTATTATAGCATTCAACTTTTAGAAGTAATTTTGAGTCAAAGGCGAAAACTAAACTGTAAATTTGGACACATATTAAAACATATATAATCTATTTACCAATATTGTATTTGTATAAAATAACAATGCCCAGTTGAGTTTCCCTGTGAAACCTGCGTCAATCAAAGCTTTATTGGTTTTTGAGCAATGGATATTTTTCGTGCAAACTGTAATTTCTCGACATTTGCTCTTCAAAAATGTCAAAGTGTGCATTCAAAATTTATTATATCGAGAAAGTGCACACGACCCTACTCTTTTCTTTCCATATCAAACAATCATCTTAAGAAAACTGTCGTTCGCATCCATAACCATATATGGTAATCTTACCTTATTTGGAAGTGGCAATTGACTCTTTTTTGGTGATTTTCCACTATTTACGGCCAAAATTCGCAGCAAAATTCAATGAAAACTTGCAGAGATTGCAGTGAACAACTTTACTAAACTGGCAGCCATTTTGAATTTAGTTTGGAAAGACAGGAAACCCAAAAAAATGAAAATTACACAGGAACCCCAACGAACGACAGTAATTGTTTGATATGCATATCTCAGTTCAGCGATAGATTTTCTATACGTCATCTTTCTACGAAAAAAACTGACTGTGATATAGGGAGTAATTGCATTTCTTCAAGACAAGACTTTAGGTGTGTGAGTGGACATTACTCCAGAGTGACAAGCTGGTGGTTGGTTTATAATTGCTCAAGTCTTGTTACCCATATCAAGCTTTTCCCTTAAGAATGTTGTCGTTTTCTATCAAGCCTCACGTATTCCCTTATAAGGATTGTGCCACCATATTTGGGAATTGGAGTAAATCAGCAATGTGAAAAAAGTGATTTTTCTCGCAAAATCCCTCAATTTTTTACAGTTTTTTGAGTGAAAGCATGCACAACAAGTCAGCCATTGATTTTTGCCGAAAAGAAACTGTTGAACCTAAAACAGGAACCCAGTGTATTTCACCACAGGAAGCCCAAAATCGACAACAAAAGTTTGATATGCATCAGTTTTTAAGTGTGTCCACAACCAGGTTCTTTAAAATGCAAAGAACCCACTCACAAATGTCATTTTTATCGAAGGTTACGACAATTTTAAGTACATTTGCCAATGAGTTTTGCGATTTCAACAAATTTCTGATTCTTTTATGAATGTTTAAAGTTGCGAATTTCACATGATCAGGATACCTGTGGTGAAACAGCCGAGTAATTGGGTCGAAATTTTGAATTTGCCGCCCTTAGGATGCGCACCCAGGAAAACATAACAGTCATGATTGCAGTAAATGTTAGAGTTTGCAGAAAGTTTCGTCAGATCGTCTAGTCTTGTATATTATAAAATCCCATATACAATGCCCAATGTCCATAAGGTCTTCACCCCCGCCGTTGCTGTGATGATATTGGTCCATGGAAAACCCTTCTTTAAAAACTCATAACAAATCAGGAATTTGCTCAAATAGCAAAATTCTTTCGCAGATAAGCTTAGATTAATTGCACTAACTTTGGATAAAAAGGACAATTGTGAGGTGGTTATTTGCTCTTAAAGATCTGGCTAGTCATGTGGGAACGTGTACTAATCCCATTTTAACTATCAGTTCTACATATTATGAAACTTCAACTTACAGGTAAGTCTCGGTTGATTTTTTGTGTTTAATCTTTTCTTTTTCTTTCGCAGAGTCTGTAAACCAGTCATCTCAATGCAATGAAGTTGAACTCGATATGACAACTCAATTCAATGTTTCTGCAATAACTTTAACTGTGAATGCCGTTGACTTTATAGAAGGTACAAACAAACAAACAAACAAACAAACAAACAAACAAACAAACAAACAAACAAACAAACAAACAAACAAACAAACAAACAAACAAACAAACAAACAAACAAACAAACAAACAAACAAACAAACAAACAAACAAACAAACAAACAAACAAACAAACAAACAAACAAACAAACAAACAAACAAACAAACAAACAAACAAACAAACAAACAAACAAACAAACAAACAAACAAACAAACAAACAAACAAACAAACAAACAAACAAACAAACAAACAAACAAACAAACAAACAAACAAACAAACAAACAAACAAACAAACAAACAAACAAACAAACAAACAAACAAACAAACAAACAAACAAACAAACAAACAAACAAACAAACAAACAAACAAACAAACAAACAAACAAACAAACAAACAAACAAAAACAAACAAACAAACAAACAAACAAACAAACAAACAAACAAACAAACAAACAAACAAACAAACAAACAAACAAACAAACAAACAAACAAACAAACAAACAAACAAACAAACAAACAAACAAACAAACAAACAAACAAACAAACAAACAAACAAACAAACAAACAAACAAACAAACAAACAAACAAACAAACAAACAAACAAACAAACAAACAAACAAACAAACAAACAAACAAACAAACAAACAAACAAACAAACAAACAAACAAACAAACAAACAAACAAACAAACAAACAAACAAACAAACAAACAAACAAACAAACAAACACAATTACGATACTTTATGTAATCGTTATACATACTTGTTTATATATATATGTATAGATTTAGCTCCAATCGCCTTGTACCCACTGAACAAGAAATACCAAGCCAACGACGTCATCAAGATTGATCCTTTAAATGGTGTTCTTCATAACGTCACATTTGGTCAGGATTATGGAAATGAGTCTACCCACGTTTCTCTTGGAAGGATAGGATTCAGCCGTTTTGACCCAAAACGTAAATCAAAAATCACTATTCCTAACGGAGTAAATGACAAAATCAATTTCAAACGGTCAATAACGGTACTTGCCTTAGTACGTATTCGCGATAGGGGCGCAATATTTAGCTTTCTTTTGCCTGATAATTATAGAAAATTTAAAAAACATCCAAAAAACGACATTCGCAGTTGGGGAATTGATTACAAAACAGGCACAATCAGCCGGTATGACATGATACAAGATGTTGCTATAGAATATATTCATCCTTCAAGGCCCTTTAAAGAGCATACGGCCGATTACAGCTATATTGATATCCCATCCTTATTTGTATGGCGTTATATAGGTTTTACTTTTAAAGTCGTCGATCAACCAAGGCTTACGTTTTGGTCTGAAGGAATACCACACCATTCCCAACTAACGAAAACACAGCTTGTTGGGCGAAATCACTTGCACACAAACTATCCAATTTTGTTAGGGGTCCGATATAACTGGAGTCAATCTTACGACCTTTATTTTGACGGCGATATAGCTTGCTTACAGATATATGACAGGGCGCTAACGGAAGTCCAGGTTAAAAAAGCAAAAACAGCCTGTGATGGTTATCAGTGACAGAGCTCGAGCTTGTCCTGTCATGTCATGAATTTTAAGTTGATTGTTTAATTATATATTGGGGAATTTTCAAGCTCAAAGTAGCAATTCTTAACTCGTGAAAAATTTTCGAAGCAAATTCCACGAGTTATTCGAGTGATATGGGCTTCGAAATCGGTACGTACTTCATGTATGGTGTGATTTTAAAATCAAATCTACAAAAGGAAATAAATAATCAAGTCCTACATGAAGTTCTTGCCCAAATCGAGCAGACTTGGATATGTAATAACTTTCAGGCAACCCAAGCTCATTAGCTGTTAAAATTTATACTTATATCATTTCAGTGTTAAACTTAAATAAACTAATAATTCAATAAACTTTCTTAATGACCTTGAATTGTATCCTTAATATATTTCAAGTTTAAAATATTGAAAATGACTGGAATAGAGGATATTGCATGGGCGCACGAAGATACGGATTTTATCTTTGAGTGGTGAAAAGATCTCACGAGTGAGCGCAGCGAACGAGTGAGATATTTTAAACACGAGAGGATAAAATCAGTATCTTCAAGGGACCGTGTAATATTCAGTTTATCATATGATTATTCATAAAATATTCAAAGACAAAGAAATATGTTCGAGAAGGACTCTGGAGCGAAGACCTCTGAAGTGTATCCATGGCAACGTGTTCTTTTCACTAGTGAAAATAACAGGTTTACGAAATTGAGAAATATAGGTATTTTATGAATAATCATATGATAAATGATTTTTATAAATATTGACAGATAATGAGCTTGGGCTGCTTGTGGTAATTGGTTGTCAACATGCCAGCAGGGTCAAACGAACTGTTTTATTCGTTGAACATTACTTTCTACTTCCTTTGTACTATACTATTCCGGTAAATTGCAGCTGAATTGTGAGCAAACTTCAGTGTACTGCATCTTCACAAGAACAGACATGAAAACAAACAAACAAACTCGACGAGATCGAGAGCTAGAGCGCCACAGCAAGAATATAAAGGGCCCAGACTACCACAGTAAGCCAGTCGAGAAAGCAGTCGAGATTAGTTTCGCTGCTCGCTACGCTCGCAGCAACAATTGAACTGAACACTCGAACATTTCATATCTGTGCAAGGAAAGCTTCTGCAACTTATATTCATATCTCTTTGAAAGTATGTTAATATTCTATTTTGATAGGTACATTGAAACGGATAGTACAATTGAATGTCATTGCATGTAGTACTGTTGTTATTTGATTATTAAACACTTTATATTGTTATGAATTTTTGAAGTTTGGTAACGGGCTAACAGTCACCGAGCAAACTATTTATCGCTTATTCAACTTCCACGGAGAGTCTAAAGTTGTTTAAGGGACGGCTTTATGCAGCTATGCTGTAATTGTTCTTTAAATTTTTCTTTAATCAATGTAATCGCCTATAGCTAAGCTAATCTTGGCAAAGGTTGGTCCTTGATGTGAGACAGACACTGAGGGTGGTCACTGCCAGTGATTTGTTTTCGTCCTCAGCGGTTCTTTTACGTCCACCTTATAACATAGTCAGAGTGAAGGCAGACGGGACTTGCGGCTTTACGCCCTTATCCGAGAAGACGAGGCACTGAGAAAGTAAAGTATCTTGCCTAAGGACACAACGTGATCGCCCGGTCTGGGAATCGAACCCAGGACAGTGGACCCGAAGTCCGATGCCCTAACCACTAGGCCACTACGTCTCTCTCGTTGTTTAAGTATATTAATTTTTACAGTGAAGCATAGACAAATATTCTATGAAAGCACTTTTTTGTTGATATAAGTTGAATAATAAACGAGTTTCATCATTATAATCTCATGAATTCATTTCTATCCTTAACAACTAACAAAAACATGTAATATTTAGATACGAAACAGTGTCGAAACGTTTTGAAATATTCATTTTCTTATTTTTTAAAAATCTTATTATTAGTATGAGTAAGAAAAGAAAGTGAAAAAAAAAATCAGATTCACCCAACAAATTATTTTACTCATCACCTTTACAAATCATCGTTAACTATGTTTATTGGGCTTAAAGGCAGTCACAAGGATGTTAAATATGTAATAATAACTAACAATAAGCAAATAATAAAGATGATGAAATGTTAAAATCAGTTAATTTATAAAAAAAATATATAGATAACAGCATGCATGGAGGGTATGAGGGTATCCCAAGGTAAAAATATATATATAGGCATTTGATTAGGTGTGCTTCTAAAGTGGAATTGTAGAAAACTGTCCAAATCATAATTTTCTACTAATATTGTACAGAATATATATTTACTACTATTTACAACGGCTTTAACCATGTTGAAATGCACCATATATATCTTATTATTATTTATTATTTATTTATTTATTATTTTATTCAAAAGTTAGTTTTATCAGGTGATGTGGAACTGATTACATTGTAAACCATGTACATGTACATAATCAAAATAAAAGCTTGCAGTATCGGATATGCAATAGTTAAGAACATAGTCTTAATTCTCAGTTTGTTTTCTTGGAAGGAGCCTCCTTGGAAGTGTCATACTCATGAAGCATTATTTATACCTGTTTATAAAGTTTAACTTCTTTTGAAAAAAAAAATGTTAGAGCTAGTATCAGTCAGAATATTATATATTATTTTACATTGTCAAAAATCATATTTATATCAGTTGTTTCAACATTGAAATTGAGTTGCGTTGCCATTGACAGCTTTTTTTTCAAATCCGAATGCTGCTATCATGTTGTTGTTTAATGAAATCGGAAATTATTTACAAACCAAGTTTCCAATATCCCTATGCAACTCATTAATCGGATTGCAATGAATTATTCTCTATTTGCACCATACCCAAGTGACCTATAACAGTGCACCCAGTATCTTTAGGCTTGGTTCCTCGATTGCCATATTTTTTTGCATGTAAAATGTACATTATATGTGACTAACCGAATCGAAAATATTTAATCGATATCTATTAAACTTATTAAATTGTATTAAATGTTTTAGAGGCTATTGAAGTTGAAGAAATAGTCACTTCCAAACAATGTAGGATTACCAAATATGGTTATGGATGCGAACGACAGTTTTTTAAAGATGATGCTTGATAGCGGAGCACCATAATTAAGAAAATATTAAAAACTATCGAACTGAATTTTCGTCGACCGACACAGGAAGCCCGCGTACCCATCCGTGAGGCGTCCGTGGCCATTGCGCGCGAAAACCGGCTGACCGGTTTTAGTTTGGCGCCAAAACAATCAATTTTTTGTGTACAAAATGTATTTCTACAAATTGTATTTCTACTATTGGACAAAGAACATACAAACAGTAAAACTAAGTGGACGGGTTGAAGAGGTTTGACTGATAAAGAGAAACAAAGACCGCAGCGTGAAAAAGAAAAAGAACGACGATTCAACGATGAAAAGCTTCAAAATATTTTCACTGACAATGTGGGTAAGTCTCATGCCGTTGTTTAGCTATTCAAATGTGCAGTCATGCAAAGCTTTAAAATTTTCTTTTACTTAAAAGTCATTCAAAGCTGGCGATTTTACAAGTTATATTTTCTGGAAGAGTTAATTTATCATCAGGTTTATCAACTATTCACAACGACAAATAATTTCGTAAGACTTGTTGTGTATGCTTTCACTCAAAAAAAAAAAAAAAAAAAAAAAAAAATTAAAGAATGTTCCCCTCTCTTTCTCACCCTCTTTTTTCGCATTGCCGAATAACTCCAATGCCCAAATATGGTAGGTACAATCCTTATAAGGGAATATGTGAGGCTTGATAGAAAACAACAACATTCTTGAGGGAAAAGCTTGTGATATATGCCTGTAAATTCTACTTCAACTCGGTTTTACATCATTGATATTCCTTACATGCATTGCTGGCCTCAAGAACATCATTTTTGGTAAGTGATGTGTTATATATCTGCAAACACGTCATTTTACCTTGAAAATTAGATATTTTCAATGAATTCATGTCAAATAGGGTAGCGTTTTTACATAAACGGAAGACACGTTTTGGAATACTGTCTTCCCAGAATGTCAAATAATTGTCAGACTCAGCACTGTTAGATCTTTTGAAAGTAAATCCCAGGTATTTCCAGGTATCTAGATATCGAGGACTCAAATAACTAACAAGATATTCCTTAGCTGACCTCATACCTAGTCTTATATAAAAGAAGTTTTTCTCGGGATTTGCCACAATTCTCTCAAAGCCAAATTCATGAAATACAGAGTCAACTGTATTATTTTTCCTCGTATGGAATTCAAATAATGGGAAAAATGATTTCTCGAGCTCAGGGAAGTACTCAAACCTCATGTACCAGAGAATAGTAAAGGACATATGTACATTGAGGGGAGCTTTGAATGGTATTATCATAGTATTACGATTATAAAACTGACAAGCTCCCATTCTTTTGTATGACCAGTACCAATGTGGTGCATGGCAAGTTACTCCATATGAACTTGCATTATCGTAACTGTTAGTTGCTTCACGCATTTTAAATTTCAAATTTAGTGGATACACAGCTACTCTATTTTTACCTGCGAATAAACAAAAGAAATTATCATTTGTGATGAAAATAAGAATTATTTTTAAATGCTTAAAAGCTCTTAGAACATCACAGGAATTGTTTCATAAATTGACTAAATGTTGTTCGAGGAGAGGAGAATTGAGTAGGCTATCATCTATTTAGGAATACTTTAAAGCTGTAATAACGCTTGATGTGGCTTCAACATATATGGAAGTCAAAAATGTTAACTCCTTACGGTAATTAAAGCTCGGGAGCTCAACTCTACGGGCTGTCCATTTCTGCTTGTTAACTTCTAAGTGAGCAACTTCCAAATTGCAGCGGTTTTTCAAATTTATCTTTATACTTTTCTTTTCCTTTTCAGATGATTTAAAGCCTAGAAATGGTCCAAGTAGTATCAATTCAAATAAATTTGATCGCCATTACATAAAATGACAACACGCGTACGTCTTTAATCTTTGGGAAAGAACTCGCGCAGAGTTCCAGTTCAAGTTTACCCGTGGTTAGGCGTTTCATGACAGTGGTGTACTCCAATAATTTTGAAAAATATATTGGCCATTACATTACTGTAAACGCCTAACGAGTACACACTGATTAGTAACATATTTTAGAACAACTGATTTTTTTTTCTGTTGTTCGTTACTATGGAAACATAATTTGACGTGCTGATGACAACTCTATTTTTAATCTTTCATAAATATATGGGTTCGATTTCAGACTTGTTAAGGTAATTCCGTAGAGATAAAACCGCATGATAATTTTTTTTAAACTCGCTCTAAAGGAACAATTTTGAAAAACGCTTTCAACAAATACAATAAAAAATATGATGTCAGAGTTCATGCATTTTGGTGATATGAGAACCTCAAGATAAAACGTTAAGAAACCGTATAGAAAAAGGGAGTAATAACACAGTAATGTGTCTTTTAAGGGCAAAATTCATGTTTTGTTTTAATTTCTGCACTTTACTTTATTAAAAACATATAATCAGATGTATAAAAATATATTATCTCGAAGAATTTGAACAAATTACCAACGTGCACACGAACTCCTAACCCATTCGAAAAAGCTGAAAGTATTTTGGAAATTTCTCAAAATTTAGCCTGATGATCTATGCTCAATTCTAGATATATTTGATGTTATACCCCAACAAATAATTTTATCAAATAAAAAAATATATGTCACCGTGCTAGTTTGCGAAATATTTTGAAAAATATCGCCATTTTTATTGCCAAGAGCGGGTATCCGAAAGAGGACTGTGTCGAGTTACAAAATTATCGCGTTTACTCCGTAAAAAATATTGCAATATTCTTCGGAATTTTTATTCAAAGCACATTTCAAACATAATTTGAATTGGTTACATGATAAAAATCTTAAAAATGCAAATCTTCAAACATACGCAGTACCGTGCGCAGTGCAAAACTACGGAATCGCCTTAAAGGAAGGTTATGTAACAGCGGTTTAAAAATCTTAGGTACAGTACAAACTGTTTCGAAATACCATAAATTATCTTTTATTAAAGTTTGTACCTGTTTGTTTCAGTGTTGTTGAATAAGTGATCAAACACAACGTAACCATAAGCCGCAAATGTTGAATCATCCTGCCTAGAAAAGAAGAGTTGAAAAACATTAGAAGAGAATGACTCTTGACTGACTACTGTTTCCTTTTTTGCTTTTATAGCATGTTTGTTTTCTGTTTTTATACTTCTACTGCCGTTAGCCCACTCTGTTAGGCCAATTTTAAAATGATATATTAATGCATCCAATCTACTCACTCTAAACGAACAAAAACTATTGACAGAATCCAACCTAAAGCATACAATTTTATTTTTACATGGATTTTCGTCCATACAAAATTTGACTGTTATCTCACTTTCTTTCTCAATACGTTGTAGTATCAAGAATGCTTTTAGCCGTTATGAAAAATACTGGTTGCTCCAAAATTGGCAGTTTCTATTCAAAGTTAACAGCCTTAATGATGCTCTAGTCTCAAGACGTACATACCAATATCTAAAAGTGTCACCTATGCTTTGAAAATACAACGTATCTTCTTTCATAAATCCTTGTTGCTCAGTCTTTCAAGTAACGCGGCATCTTATTACCAGATTATTTCAGGTATTACTGGTATTGAAACAAGGTATTAGTGTTAAGTAATGCTGGAACTATCTCCATTTTTCTGGTTTGCTATTCATGGTTCATCTTAAGCACTTTCACAAACAACTTATATGTGACATCAATACAGCTTAGCTCTTTTAGAATTCCTTGTAATGACTCCAGATATTAAGCAATCAATGGGACACCTGACAGCGTTGACGGTAGAGTGCAATTAATATATCCCTGAAACACTAATTACTAAATAGTACAAAATAGTGCTAATTAAACAAAAGAAAACAATAGAATTTGGATAAAATAGCACTATTTAGTATTACTAAAGTTTCACGGATTAATTGTTTGCACTCTAATAGGTTTTACTTTCCAAGAAACAGTTTTACAGACAATAACTATTTCCATTTTGCTGGTTTACTATTCATGGTATCAGTACCGCAGCTTAGCTCTTTTAGAATCCTTTGTTATGACTCTAAACATTGGGTGATCAATGAAACACCTGACAGCGTTGTGACTGTAAACACTTTTCCAAGAAACAACTTCACATACAATAACAAAAAATCACCAACATCAGTGGCAGAAAAGACAATATCATCAGGTAAAAATTGCCGGAAAAGGCCCTCTTACCAAGAAAATGAGCGAATACCTAATAATATTGAAGTTATAAACACTGTATTAGTATTTGTTGTGTTTTGCCGTAAGAATAATAACATATATAACAACGGCAACAGCAAGAACTACAACAGCAGTTTATTCATACTTGTAATAATTAAATACTTAAATAATAATTGGCTGTCGTGAATATGTGATTTGGTTGCTAATCAGGTTTTGTTGAATCGAATTCTAGATATTTTTCATTTTCAGTTCTGTACCATAACCGACAAAAGCAAAAATAATTTACAAGGTAAATATCACTGGAATATATGCGTTCTCTTCATGAATATGATTTTATCTTGCGTTGATTTGTTTCTCTTTTTCAATTTCTTTCTCTATGTTAACACTGTGATTTAAAAAAAAATCAAATTGCTTCTGTTTCCACGGAAAAGTTTTTTTATTAAACTGCGGTTAAGTAATTATAATATGTCGGTGAACTGAACATTTATAAAATGTAAAACCAGATCGGATTTTAGACCAAAATGAGCAATATGATCTTGCAGCCCGATATTGCTATTTTATTTTTCAGAATGTTTTGGTTTCACGAGTATTTGCTTTACTTTTCAGCGTCGATGAAAATGTTTGTGCTTTCTAAACTTGTGCTTATTCTTCAACTATTCTGTGTCAAATCACTTGAAATAAATCAAGGATGTAAGTACTTAAACACCATTCGAGAACTTTGAAATTTTGAAACATTACAATTTGTGAATTGTTAAGCCCGATTTACAGGGTGCGATTTGTCACATGCGATTTGTAGTATACAACTAGTCGTAACTTCTAATACTAGTCGCACGCGCTCTAAAACGTGTTTTAGAATGTCCTACGACTAGTTTTAGAACGTTTTGAACCTCACGACTTGTCGTATACTACAAATCGCATGCGACAAATCGTACCGTGTAAATCAGCCTTTAGTGTTGTGTTGGTCGTTTGTCATTACGGTTGTAGGACATAAGGGATTAAGAATTTGAATATGAAAGAGAATTTGCAAAGAATGCTGGTAGTTGTAGTAAAATGACGTCATAATTCATATCGCCTATTAAATACAAGAGTCCGAGAGTCATACACTTCTAAAGACGGGAAACTAGTCGCAAGTCAGAAAATGTGTTTGATATAAATCCGGAGTGCGACGATTTTTCCTGCTTGCTCAACGAAGAAAGACTGAAGCGTGATGACGTTTTACCCCGTTTTACCCCCGTCTCTAGACCAGTTCCTGCACTGATCCAACGAATTTTAACAAATGATTGTCAATTTTTTGTCGTTTCTTATTGTATATTCAACGCTCAACTTTAAAAACTTTCACTATCTTTTTTTATTTCTGGACCTCTTTTTTATACAAGTTACGCAATCATTAGGGGAGATATCATCACTTGACCTTAGAGTTGTATTCATGCATTTATTTCAGAACTTATTTAATGACACCAGATGTATTACAAGATTTATTTAATTAGAAGACAACGGGCAGCAAATTAATCAAATTTTCATTTTATATAATCTTTTACAGACTCTCCATCCACAAGTCAGTCATTTCAATGCAACAAGTTAGAACTCGAAATAAAGACCAATGACAATGTCTCTGCAGTAGAATTCAGTAAAGATGGTCAAAAATTCAACGTAGTACAAGGTAACAAACAAACAGTCGACAAATAGACCAAGAAGACAGACAGGCAGGCAGGCAGGCAGGCAGGCAGGCAGGCAGGCAGGCAGGCAGGCAGGCAGGCAGGCAGGCAGGCAGGCAGGCAGGCAGGCAGGCAGGCAGACAGGCAGACAGACAGACAGACAATCAAGCTAAGAAACACTTTTTAAAAACAGCAAAGTAAACCAGCTTTTAAATTCATAATTTCTTTAGATCCGACTCCAATTGCCCTATATCCACTTAACCAGAAATACCAGGCCAAAGATGTTGCTGGCATTAATCCATCAAATGGTGTACCTCATCATGTCAAATTTAGTATTGACGAAAACGGGCCTTTAGGTAGAATGGGGTTTAGTGCGTTCAACAGAAGCCTAAAATCCAACATCACATTTCCCAATGGAATTAATGGCAAATTAACACGAGGATTAACAGTTCTCGCATTTATACGAATTCGTGATGAAGGGAGCATTCTTACATTTCATATAGAAAGGAATTCAAAGCCAAAAAGTTGTGAGAATATGGTTCGGGGTTGGCAACTTTATTCAGTATTACCTGATATTTATTATAAACGAACCAAAAACTTTAATTATATTGTTCAACATGTTGATGTAGAAGCGAAGTGTGATGTATATTACGATTATGTTTTACGTTGTTTTCAAGGTGTCGATGCACCTTTTCTCCAGCAGTGGCGATATGCTGGATTCAGTTTTATAAGTGGAGATGAACGAAAGCTTACAGTGTGGTCAGAAGGTATTCGAAGAAAAGAAAAATCCGCATCACACATACAAACTATTCATGAGCTTAGACAAAACTTTCCAATGATTTTAGGAACTAGATATTTCAGGAACAGCACTTATTCCCATTACTTTGATGGAGATATAGCGTGTTTACAAATCTACGATAGTGTGTTGACTGAAGAACAGATAGAAAAAGCTAAGACAACATGTGTCGATTATCAATAAAAAATGAGAAATGTTGTAATAATCATTGACGAATTTCAAACGAATTTGCAAAGGCTAAAAGGGTAACATATATACAGTGTGAGGCCACACCAAGAATTACAATTAAACTTTATTTTGGTGAATTGCCTCAACTGGCGTTTTCCTTTAGTTTCGGTAAATGTCACATTCAAGGTATTGACTGTAGATACATAGTTGTGATGACTTTGGGCCTGTTTATATGAGGCGCGAGCCAGCCGTAGTTACTAAAAGCCGGAACTACCCACAACGATAAACAACGACTTACAACGATCCACAACGACTCACAACGACCAAAAAAGGATCCACAACGACCAACAACGATCCACAACGATCTACAGCGAACCAAAACAAACACCATGTAAATCCAAAACGAGTAAAATAAGTCAGTAAAGACCAAGATGATCCAAACTGCTTCCACCCCTCCCAGAGGAGTTTTGACGTCTTACTCACGGAAGTTTCCCTTTCAAAGAAACACATTTCCTTACAACTTTTTTAAAGTACAAGATAAACATTCAATAAAAAACTACAACTAAACAAAAATGAAAATGATATTATAAAACAAACAAACAAACAAACAAACAAACAAACAAACAAACAAACAAACAAACAAACAAACAAACAAACAAACAAACAAACAAACAAACAAACAAACAAACAAACAAACAAACAAACAAACAAACAAATAAATGAATAATTGAATAAATAAATAAATAAATCAATAAATGAATAAATATATAAATAAATAAATAAATAGATAGATAAATAAATAAATAAATAAATAAATAAATAAATAAATAAATAAATAAATAAATAAATAAATAAATAAATAAATAAATAAAAACATAAATAAATAAATAAATAAATAAATAAATAAAAAATCAATAACTGCATGCTGATTTGATTTCTAAAAACAGCACTAGCGGGGTTCCTGATGGGGTCCGAGAATAGGTTCTCTTACCTCATTTCCTCTATCTCTTACACAAACTTAGGTACATGGGCAAAACAGTTGCATGTTCTGTTTTTATGTGCAGTTTGCAAGCTAGATTTTGATGCAGTAAATTTAGGCATCGGTTATAAACATTGTCCCGAGGGGTTTTGATGGGGTAATTTTTTAAACACACAGTATAAAGTAAGTTTTGTTTTATAGATGCTTTTTCTCTTCGCCTTGGGGACTTCTGCGGCGTGGAAATTAAGCGAACATTTTTCTCCTCATCATAAGCCTGGCCTAAGAGAGGGTAGGGGGTTTCGGGGGAACCTTCAATACAAAAGTATCAAGGGATCTCGTCGTATCTCTTTGGGGTAAAAATCGTTGATGTGCAATCTATCAGCGCGCGTGTACAATTAGAAGTTTATGCCTACACTATTTTTAAGGTACCAAAAAGGACTATCTAGTCAGCATGTTTGAATTTACAATAGTAAAAGAATGTATGCCTTTTTGTGTTATATTTAACTTATTCAGGTAATTTTATTGAGCTTTTAAACACTTTTGCATTTCTATGTAGTATATCTTTAATGCCGGCCTTCCATATAATCGCTCACGATAACCGGATCGCTAAAGCCTGGTTTCCATATAATCGCTCACGATCTCCGGATCGCTGAAAATGATGTCAGCGATCGTCAGCGATTATATGGAAACACATTTCAGCGATCGAAACACATGGAAACAATTGACAGCGATCGTTAGCGATCCTATCATCAGTCATTTCAGCGATCCGGCGAACGTGAGCGATTATATGGTAACACTTTTTGATCGAAACACATGGAAACAATTGACAGCGATCGTGAGCGATCCTAGCACCAGTAATTTCAGCGATCTGGCGATCGTGAGTGATTATATGGGAACCAGGCTTCATACCCGGGGTAGAGTAAATATCTTATATTTCTTGTATCTACCAAAAACGACGAGTTTCTCCGAACAAAACAGGGATTACAAATAAGCTATGCATTGGCTGTATTTATGTACAAGTTCGCCGCATACTAATTAGGAGGAACAAAAATAATTGATTGATAATGGGCCTGAATGACGTAATATACTACCAGCACCAGAATGCTTTGCCGACTTTCTTTTGTATCGCAATTGGTGTAAATTGTTTTACTAAACTATTTAAAACTTTGAATACGAAATAGAATTTGCAGAGAATGCTGGTCTTGATAGTAAAATGACGCCATAATGTACACCGTTTATTATGATGTTCACTGACCGTAGATAATTCAAAATTCTAAGCTACTCGAACTTTATACCTATACCGTAATACACCACGTCTGCCCTAGTCTACTGCTCCTTGTCGGCAAATTAGCAATTTATGAGTCTCGTGCCTCAATTTACATCAATTTCATAATTGAAACATATCAAACTTTCATCGAACGTTGCTGTTTACTTTCGCTTGAGCTCAAGCAATTTTACCTTATTTAACCTATTGACATTGTAGCTCAGTTGGGAGAGCGTTGGCTGTTAACCGGGAGGCTATGGGTTCAAACCCTCAGCCGGATCATCACTCAGGGTCTTTAAATAATTGAGGAGAATGTTCTTCGATTTATAATTGTTAGGCTTCGCGTCTTCTCGGATAAGGACGCGATAAGGTCTCGCCACACTTCTCATTAACCATTAACGGGCGGACGTAAAAAAACGACTGAGGACGCAGGTAACGTCCATCCTCGGTGATAAACCTACACTAATACATACTAACTACTAATCAAACTCATGCTTATAACCACCGGATTACATACTATAAATATTAAAGATTGTAAAGCGCATTGAGGCATTAGGTGAAATGCGCCATATAAGCATTGAATTACATTACATTACATTTATAGATGTAAATTGGGATACATTTTTGACGAAAAAATCCCAAGATTGTAGCTATTGAATTCTCAAGCTGTCAGCCTTTTTTAATTTCGTTAAGTGGTCTAATATATTTACGAAGGCCGAACAAAACTTGAATCCCAATTACCAACAACGAAAGTTTGATATGAAAATAGCACTAGCATAAAATCACCCTGTCTAGAGATTATTTATGTTGCACTGATCTGGTGTTTGTACTCTAATGTCAGATTATATTTCAAGTACTTTTTCTGTTTTGAGTATCCCGTTTTTTAAAACTAAAGGAGGAACTCAAAAACTTATTCACCAAGGCCATTAGAAAATTCACATTTACAGGAGATTTTCTCATCTTCTTAGATATTTACAATATGTTCGACTTTCTATACACTTTTGACAAAGCCTGCGATGATCCCCTGATGTGAACTGCGATGTGAAGTTTCGATACTTGCGTGACGTGAGTTCCGAGTGCGCAATCAGTTTCATTGGGTAACATTCCGATCTAACGCTTCCTTGATCACATTTAAAACACAACTGCCAATACCCTCTCCAACACAGCAGGCTATTCCAAGTTTTTCCGCAATTACGCCTTTTACAATAAAAGCTTCCGTAGCATGGTTGTTCCCCATTATAGACTTTGTAATTGATAAGGAGCGATCCTTTGTTGCATTCTTTAAACAATATGGGGTTTTCTCTAGATCTCAAAAATTGCTCAACTTTTGGTCTTATTCTTTGTCGTTTGTCTTCCGAGTGTTCGCCAGCTCCTACAATGATTTCTAACCAATCTCGCCCTCTGGAACGTTCAACATCAGCTTTATCTAAGTGGCGTAAAGCTTCGTCCATTTTAAAGCGCGCTTTGACGACTTTTGCATTGGCTTCACCTTCACTATATCTTCCTAGAAGCTGCTTTCTATATTCTTCTAGCTTATCTTCATCCGCAACAAGTTGACCATGAAGATCAATCTCTCTCAGTATTGAGGGGCGTCCCTTATTAAAGAACTCAAATAAAGCATTAGAAGCATTCTTGTGTGCATCGTCCATCAGCTTTGAATATTGTTTCTTGATAGATTTGCACTCGCTGGACTTTTGACCATTCCCCGCTTCACTTTCCTGCACTGCTTTAACTTTCCATTCTTCGCGTTTTCTGTTAAACTTTGTAGCCTCATTACGATAGTGCACCCCTTTGATATACAAAGCTAAAAGCTGGTAAATTTGCTCGCACTCTTCAACATCGCCGCGAAATTGTGAGATGTTGACATCGACGTCTGCATATCGTGGCGACGAACCTCGTGCGGCAGACTGCGACGAGTGCTTGTCAAGCTGAAAGTGACTAAAATACAACCTATATTCGGAGTTAAGAACACGATTGATGTTTTTTACCACTGCACCCCCATCTCCTGTTAGTTTTGATATTGGGATGCCCATTATCTTCAGTGAAAAACTCGGGAAGTTTACACCCTTATCGATGTAGCTGTCTTCGGAAAAGGGAATTACATTAGTTATGTCAAGAGTTAGTTCATTTCCAAGGCGTTCATCGCAGTATTCCAGCTTGATATAACAAACCTTACAGTCATCTTCACAACCAAGGCTTGCTATGTTTAGATAAAGTACGTTGTTCACATTGCCTCCTCTCGTTGAGTCCTCGTCTTCCCACTGCACATTTTCACAGCACAAACCATTGATTTTAACACAAAGTAAATCTCGTGTGAATTGTGCATTGTTGACAGGGTTTGACGAAGTATCAAACAGTTGCACTTTCAATGTGATGGCAGAGGTAGCAAACACAGGGTATGTTGTTTTTATGGTTACTTTACACTTGTCAGGGTCTATGTTGGAGGCCATGGCTTCTGATGCTGGAGTTTTGTTGACTCGGAATGAAGTTATTTTTATAGGCTTCCTGGTCAAAACAAAATCCTACGAACAATGGAAGTACAAATTTCTAGATGAACTATGAAAAACTACTTTGGTCGTCCCTTGTAAGATATATAGAGTCAGTTTACAATGTAGCTAGATTCAGAGCCGGTCAATTCCGTTATCTTTCAGCGTAGTTTCCAGGAAAATTATTTTACCGCTGTCTACTTCTTTACTTGTTCAACTGCACGTAGGCTGTGGAAGAATTCGAACCCTAGGAGTTGAAAAATAAAGACAAATGATAAGTCGGTAACTATAGATTTCTCAAACGTATTAATGAGTTATTCATATAATTAGGTGTATATGATGTCACGAGTTCGACTTTGAAACGCCAGAAAGTCGTTTCTTCAGTATTTCAAGTTCTCTCTGTTGGTACAGTATTTCAAGTCCTTTGTGAGCACTTGAAATAATTTTCAGTCCTGTCACTTTGAAGTTATCATACCTAAATACTTATAAAACATTGCGTTACGACATAAAAGCAAAATAAAGAATAATCGAGAAAAAAAGAGAAAAAACTTCAAAGTGACTCGAACAACAGACTTCGTTTATAATGGAAAGATCTTGCTATGAAGCTAAAAGTGTTCGTTAACTGTGGTTAACTGTGCAATTTACTAATACTAATAAATAATAATAAATGTATTTTTATAGCGCAAATTTCCGTGAGTTCAATGGCGCTTTACAGATGTAGTAGTAAAAAGGAAAATGTATATAATAAACATATATAATATATAAAATATAACTATAAAGCCGAGAAATTATTAATAAAATGTAAACTTGTTAAACAAACACCATTTTGCACAATTAAGTAATAAGAGTTTCATGGTTTAACTAAATGTGCTCTAGTGTTTGCACTACTACTGCCAAGAAGTTCTTAATCCATAAGGTTCTTAAACGCGGGTGTTTACTGTAGTTTCATTTATTAGTGGTTTGCGATCGCTAGTATTAGATTTCATATTCGATGTGGACCACAGAGTGGGTCAATAAAATAACCAAAAAAGACAAACAAACAAACAAACAAACAAACAAACAAACAAACAAACAAACAAACAAACAAACAAACAAACAAACAAACAAACAAACAAGCAAACAAACAAACAAACAAACAAACAAACAAACAAACAACAGACAGACAGACAGACAGACAGACAGACAGACAGACAGACAGACAGACAGACAGACAGACAGACAGACAGACAGACAGACAGACAGACAGACAGACAGACAGACAGACAGACAGACAGACAGACAGACAGACAGACAGACAGACAGACAGACAATTTCTTACTAATAATACCGGTAGATGAACCAGGAGAAACTACATATTATAATGATAGCTTTTTAGCGACTTTCGCCTTCCAAAATGAATTTCCTTGATTTTTTTTTGTGGGTGAAAAGGGTTTGTTATCCATATAATAAAAATCGACTTTGTTTTTGAATCAAGCATTTTTTCGCTTTGCGAGAAGGCAAATTTCGATTTTTGGGATTTGAGGACGTAGTTACTAAAAGCCGGAACTACCCACAACGACCCACTACGACCCACAACGATCCACAACGACCCACAGACAGACAGAAAGACAGACAGACAGACAGAGAAACAAACAGCTGAAAGACAGATAGGCAGACCGACAGGCAGGCAGACCGAAAGGCAGGCAGACCGACAGGCAGGCAGACCTACAGACCGAAAGGTAAACAGACAAACCAACAAACAAGATCAACAAACAGACAGATAGACAGACAGATCAATTATATATCCATGACCAAAGTTGGCCAATATAAAATAAAACCTATTCAAACACATGAGATGCGCAATTTCTCAGCACATGCGTACATTCATTTTTGCTGTTTTTCATTTTTTTTTCTGAGAACACTCAGATACTCAAAGGCGCATAGACACTTGTTTTTTTTTTTTTGTTTGTTTTTTTTTGCTCCCGTAAATCAAAACTCGAATTGAACACAAATGAAAAGTAACCAATCGTGATTCGCCATGATTAAATTGCCCCATTTCATTATGACGTCACATCAAAACAAATCTATTGTCTAAACACTAAAATTCATGGTCACCAGATACAGTAAGTATAAATCATGAAAAATAGGCTAAAAGACCGGTTATAAGAAAGGAACAAATTCTATACTCAAGTATGATACAAAATGCACCAGAGGAAAACTGTTTGGCTCTGATTGGGTCATATGTAAACAAACCATGACGTCATAGTGAAATAGGACAATTTGTACAAACGTCGATAATAAAGTCTTGGCTCGAGAGTAGGCGGATTTAGACGAAATTCGACTTATTCAAATGATTTAAATTTCACGAAAATACTCAACACATTAACTCAAAGATTGATTCCATTCATACATATTGTTTTGAAAACATACTATGAGCGTTGTTTTCGTAAATTTTCCTACCGACATCTGGCACTCCTTTAATTATCAAAATAGACGTCTACCTATTTTGAATATTAAAAAAAAACATGTATTTATAAAATTTAGGTCGTTTTTATCTTGTTGCGATGAAAAGCTAGATATTTGAACAGATGCACAGAACTCTTTCATTAATTGATTATAGATTTGGACATGTTTTCTTTATTCTGAGCTGTATTTTGAAATCATTAGCGGAGGCGTTTTTTTTCTTCTCTTTTCTCTTTTTTCCGTTTTTGAAAATATATATATTCGAATGACAAAAAAAAGCAACACTAATTGTAGAAAATAAAATTAGATTACGACTTTTAAATTGAATAAAACTAGATGATTATATATTTGCTTATCAGTGACTTATGCATGAACTAAGAACACTCTCGAAACTCACTCATGTAAATTTTGGTTATTCAAAAACAATATCATTCAATCATGCATGCAATGCTATCGAAATTTCAACACGCATCGTCTAAACCCTGTGATAATCTAGCAAGAAATACGTATACCATAGACTACTATAGATACCATATTTACCGAACTCAAAATGTCTGACTCTCAGGTCATTGAGTTTGTTGACTGAATGGATTTGAAACATACATGAATAGCGAAAGACCTTGATATAAACTCACCATGGAATCGATCAGACATGTAGACAGACTATCGGATCGCGGTAATGCTAAACTCTATAGTTACAACTAGATATTGATGTGTTATAAAATACATACCTTGGTGTGATGTTTATAATCGAAAGTGTACGTTTGACATCGGAATTTATAGAATAAAATGTCAAAATATATTTCACAGAAAGCTGTCATTTCAACAAGGACATGTTTTTGTACTGTATCAGCTCATCGAAACGAATCCTTCTTATATGATCTTGCTGTTGCCTTCCTTTAGCAAAGAATCTTTACACGTGTGTTCGATTCGTAAAGAATCAATACTGTGGTCTAGATTGAAAACAGAGAAGTAAACGCGAAAAAAATAATACCGATGGAATATCGGTCATGAAGTATACTGAGGCTTGGTCACAGACTTTCCAGTCGTGAAATGAAGCATTTTGACAAGAATGAATATTCATTTATGAACAGGAAGCTAACCGTTTAACGTGGATCAACTGGAGTTTGGGACAAGGAATGAACAAATGAACAAATGAACAAATGAACAAATGAACAAATGAACAAATGAACAAATGAACAAATGAACAAATGAACAAATGAACAAATGAACAAATGAACAAATGAACAAATGAACAAATGAACAAATGAACAAATGAACAAATGAACAAATGAACAAATGAACAAATGAACAAATGAACAAATGAACAAATGAACAAATGAACAAATGAACAAATGAACAAATGAACAAATGAACAAATGAACAAATGAACAAATGAACAAATGAACAAATGAACAAATGAACAAATGAACAAATGAACAAATGAACAAATGAACAAATGAACAAATGAACAAATGAACAAATGAACAAATGAACAAATGAACAAATGAACAAATGAACAAATGAACAAATGAACAAATGAACAAATGAACAAATGAACAAATGAACAAACGAACAAACGAACAAATGAACAAATGAACAAATGAACAAATGAACAAATGAACAAATGAACAAATGAACAAATGAACAAATGAACAAATTTTCCGTTGTTTCACCTGCCCAACAGCAATCTCGTGAAGCCTTCGTTTTTCTTGACCACCGCGGAGAAACTGAGCATGCCTGTAATACAACAGTGATTTGAATGACGCAACTCTTTTGTTGAAAAAATAAATGTGTCCGGAAAGTGATATCCACAAGGGATTACATCAAATATGACGTTGATATATGATGATATTTTTATTTTTTTAATCATTTCTTTTATTTTTTACTTTTTACTTTATATATACCTTTTTGTCATCGTTGTATTATTTAGACTGATTGCACAAGTCTTAAATTAGTTTTCGCTCTTTGTAATTTGCTAAAAAGACTGACGGAGAGCGACTGGGACCGACTTATAGAATCAGTCCATGTCTATGTATTATTTTTTGTTGTTTTTTATTTTCTTTCGTTTTCATTTCAGTTCATTTTCTATTTATTTTTCAATTGTTTTTATCTTTATTTGAATAATAAAAAGAAAACGAAATCAAAATAAAATGAAAAATAGTGCGTAAAAAAGCATATCATTTGAAAATATAAACAGTGGCAGTCATCGGCCATTGTGGAAAAAAAAAAAAAAAAAAAAAAAAACGAAACCATTATGTCAAGTGCTTAAGTCAGTACTGTTAAATTTCAGTGGAAAGCTTATGTGCTGTAATGTCAGGATGTATTTTCAACGTTGGGGTTCCTGTGTAATTTCCGATTGGCGGGAAAGTTGCAAGACGCGCGCGTACGAAACATCGCCTTGCTCACCGTGCAGGCCCTTTGACATTGGAAAAACTGAACAACTGAGTCTAATATGCAAAATAGCTCAAAATATAGTTACTGCACAGAGCTATGCTTTTCCATCGCCTTTAGATCTTGAATCAGGTCCTAATTGTATATTTTTCGAGATTTGAGATCTGTTAAGTTGTTTGTTTTGGAAACGGAAAATGTGTGCAGCAGCAAGACAAGCTAAATATGGTAGGAAATTATAACTTAACTTTGCTCTCAAAAGTGCAATATTCTTTTATCAATAGAACTAGACATTTCTTTGGGATGATTATTAGAATAAGGTAGGAAACTTTCTCTGTTATTTATTAGGTCTGTTTGGTAGTAATAACATAAAATGTGACTTAGATACTGCTTAGTCTTTTCGCAATGAAAATCTAAGCGTTGAAATCTGAAGTTCAAATATTTTCTTTTATTTTAAACGCTTTTTGGTCGTTCATGAAATATCAAACAGTATCTTTATGAATGATATTACTCGAATTTGTAAAGCTTCAATTATTTTGTGAGAAACAGAAAGTTGTAAAAATTGTGTTAAAAATTGGTTAAATCTAGTAATAAATCTTATCGTTTTTATTGGATATCAGAGTAACGTTTTGTGTTGTAGATTTGGAATTCATTACCACTCCATGCAATGCTGGAATTCAAGCTAAAACATCTTCATCGTCGTCATTTCTGTCAAGTTATGGACCACCATTACCTATTCGAACACCTAAGATATCATCTTCAACAAGCAGGTGTCTTAGCTCTTCTTCGAGGTAAATCAACAACAAAAACAACTACAACAGCAACAACAGCAGCAGTAACAACAGCACCAACAACAACAACAACATCAATAACAACAATAGCAACAACAACAACAACAGCATCAACAACATCAGCAGCAGCAACAACAACAACATCAACCACAACAACAAGATCAACAAAAACATTAACAGCAACAACAGCAGCAACAGCAAAAACATTAACAACGACATCAACAAAAATTAACAACAACTACAGCAACAACAACATCATCATCATCAGCAACAACAACTTAATTACTTTAATATTTATTGCTCTGTTTCATGATAACAACAATGACATTGGCTCCAATAAATAAATACAATAACTATAATATATTAAAAAAGAAAAGCATTCAAGATGGAAAGAAAAAGATCTAGATAAATTTAAAATCATAAGAATTTTTATTATTATTGTTTCAGTTATCTGAGCTTATATCATGCTAGATAAACTTCTGTTTACATCTATTTATTTCTACATTCACCATTTATTCATTTATTCATTCAGACATACACCCATTTCTACATTCATCCTCTCATCTATTCATCTTCCAATCCATTCATGATTCATCTAGTTATTCAATCATCCACTCATTCATCCATTTTTCATTCAACCACTGCAATGATTTATCTACTACTCCCTAATTTCCTTATAATTATAATTTTTTTTTTATTTTGATTTCATTTCATCCGTATTGCCTCTTTGGCAAGGTCAATGCAGCAACATTTAAGTATTGATTTTTCTATTTCCCACTTTAGTTTGAAGACTCCAAGTAGTAAAAGATCCAATCCTAGAAGAAGCAGTAGCTCATCTAAACCAACTCCACTATGTGCCCCAAGTACTACACCTGCAAAGTCACCTTCATCTGTTGTTGTGGGTATGACCTAAGGGGGGAGGACTCCCATGTAAGACTGAAAGGAATGCAAGGCATAAATTAAAAAGAAAGATAGGCAGACATCGAGGAAGTCTTAAAGTTGCAAAAAGACACCAATCAAAAAGTTCAATTAGATAGCACCATAAGTGTACACTGTTAGTACTTTAACTCTTTGAAAATCATTATAATTTCAAAAATGCCAATACCCTTAAGATACTTAAATTGTTTTAAAGTGTAAGCTTCTATCTTGACACCCTAAGATATACCAATTTGATAATCATTTTTTACCATTATGAAAAATGCTGGGAATCCCCGATACTTTTACATTCATGGAACGTCCCCCCTCCCTCCTCTTGAAGAGTATTCTACCTGGTTAGAGTAACCATTAAAAAAAGGAAAGAAAAAAGAAAGAAAACAATTACAATTGCTACAATAATTTTGGCCAAAATCTAAATACAATGCATTTTTATAGTACTTTTTGAAAATTTTTTAACCCTTTTTTACAGCAATAGTAGAAGGCAGAGGACTTGCCAGAGGTGAGATAGGCATATCAAGTATTGATCTAAAGAAACCAGAACTAGTGCTTTCTCAGGTATTACAAAGTAGTGTAGACCAGTTGATAGTTAACAAACTGCTATCAGTGAGCGTGCGATTTTATCACAAATCTTTTGTTTTGCGCTCTTTTGTCTTTCACAATGCAAAAGAAAGTGAGGATTTTTTTAAGAAAATTGCATGTGCACTGAAAGCAAGTTTTTAGCTATGAATTGGCTTATTTTAGTCAATACAATACCACACTGTTTTTTCATGCAGTAACCCTTGTGTACATATTTGTTAGACATGAGGTATCAAAATCTGCAACTTCCAGTTTATCAATTGGAAAGCAATTTATCCAAACAGGAATGCCAACATCAATTTTATTGAGTGAGATGATGTTTTATTAGTCTTATTTTGGGCTTCCTGTGGAATTTTAGAAGTACATTTATGTTTACCTTATAACTCTTTTTAGCATGAATTATATTACCAAATTGACAATTTAAAAGAAATTGAATAAACAACAACAAAAACAAAAATAGACAACCATATATGTCATATATAAGACAGTAATAACAATAAAAAAGAAATAATTAAAAAAATGATGAGTTGATGAATGAATGAATGAATAAACTGATGAAAACAAGAAAGTATAGTATTACAGCCAAATTTGTTATATCGCGACCCACCGTTTCAAAACTTTGTTTTCATTTTGGTATTTTCTGAACCGTCAATCATTTTCAAAGGGCAGAGCTTGCCCTAACACGTTCTGTCATTGATTAATCTAAAATTAACTCCACCCTTGAAATTGATTGACGGTTCAGAAAATACCAAATAAACACAAAGTTTTAAAATGGTGGGTCATGATACAACGAATTTGGCGGTAATGTGGTTTAACTAAATATTTTGATAATGCCGATTAGCCATAATACAAACAAATGCAAGAAATGTACAGCCAGATTGAAACAAAATAAATAAATAAATAAATAAGCAAACAAACAAAAACAAAAAAAGATTGAGAGGATAAAAGACAGCCATGCAGAAAGACAAACTAAGAATTACTGACTCTCTTGTAGACTAATTATTGAATAACAAAGTTCTGACAAAAAGAAATGAATTGGTTGTTTTCTTCAATTCTTATTCTCTTTTTAATTATATCAGTTTTCAGATAGCCAAACATACGTTAAAGTGCTTACAAGATTACAGATACTACAACCCATTGAGGTATAGGAGTGCAGATTGCAATGAAATATTTTAGTTTATTAAATATTGTGATCTTATGTGGATGATTGTATATTTTTACACCAATATATCTAGTATACACTTTCTTTTGTTTGTTTGTTTATTTTTTATGTTGATGGGGGGAAGGGGGGGGGTGATGATTGGGGTGGGAATTATCTTTAATTAATAGTATTTTATATCTAATACTGATCTCCATCTCCAGCTCGAGTTTCTGAATGTTTGATCAAGAGTTTGTGTATATCCTGGAGGAGAGGGGGGGGGGGGGAATCTGGGGGTAAACGATTGGGATGCACGTCATAGCTTTTAGGGGTAAAAATCAGTGATTTGTCTCTTTTAGGGTTTAAAATATAAGATTTTTTGAAATCCCCACTTTTAAATATCTTTTAGGGGTTGAATAGCACTAAAATTCACGTTTTTGGAATCTTTTAGAGATAAACAATTGTGAATCCTCACCTTTTTGAAAAACGCTCGGTATCTTTTAGGGATGTTTTTGAAAAATTCCGAAGAGCATCCCCGGTCGTTTATCCCTGCAGTACCCCCGGGGTGTATATAATCATATGTAAGCGTTCAGTCTTGAAATGCAAGGAAAATAATTTCATATTCTTTTATTGTTACTTTTCTTAAATCTTTTGTCAGATTATTATGCCAAACACAGCATGTGAAAATGGCAACATGTCCAAATTGTTTAAACTGCTAAGTGAGCAGTTTATCTACTCTAATCTTGCAACAGTACAACGAAAATACTTCAACGAAACGAAAGGTGATATATTGGACTTAAGTTTAAAAAACAGCATCGACACTTGGCTTCCCGTTAAAACAATGTGCTATATGCACTAAGCACACAATAATGTAGTGGTTGTAACGGTTGTACATCATTATACATCATCGTACAATATCTACGCACCAGCTTTTCAAACTTTGGCTGACAAACTGAAGACGATAAGCACGGTATGGTTTTATACTCACGGCTGTAACCATGGGGAGTGCACAGGGTGCACATGTTCCCCCCATAAAAGCAACAGGTCCGCTCAGCCATCTCCATTTTTCTTATATTACAATAATTTCTTTCTTAGATTTGGAATCAAGTGCACAAAACTATAATCAAATTTTAAAATTATAATTTATTTTCAAAAGAACTGTAAAGCGCAATAAAAGAAATAAACGGGTTTTCACTGATGTTTGAACTGAGTACGCCGATTTTGTCAAAAATATGACAGCAAGGCCGCTTAAAACCCATCAGTGGTCCAGGTTTTTCTATGGCAAACCCCATGTAAAAATTCTGGTTACGGCCCTGATACTGGAACAGGGTCTGGTCTCAGATGGCTCACCCACCCCCTGGGACTACGCCAGTACACTGAATGCTTTAGTAATTCATATATTTTTGTTTGGTATTCAGGTCTTGAAGAGATAAAACATCTTTGTGCACCAGATTATAGCACAGTAGAGATGGAGGTATCTTCAAAGTAAGTGCTGTGCTTCAGTTAGCCTGAGTATCCCTGTGTTGGATTTATTTTTCAACCTCATGGGTTGCTTGTGTGAAAGAAAGTGCTGTGCTTCAGTTAGACTGAGTATCACTGTGTTGGATTGATTTTTCAACCACATGGGTGAGCATAACCAAGATGGCGGCTGAATAAAGGTTATCAAGTACAAGGTCATTCCGTCTCGTTGTGTGACCAAACAAGGTCCTCTGCCAATAATATTACAGGTGCTCGGGGAAGGGAGGGGGGGGGGGGGGGGGGGGAGTTGAGTGTGAGGGAAGACGAAGTATGTCTCCTTTCCAAGACCCCTCCTATCCAACAAACAACTGATAACTCAGCATTTTTTATTGTATGCAGCCGGGTCCTATATACAATTTGCGGGACTCTAGGAAATTAATTGTTATTTTAGCGTATTTTTTATGTTTAAGCAATTTTACGACGTAAATTTGTTTTGTGATGAGTACCGGCATAGAAGCTCATTGCTGTTCATATTTTTAGTGGTATGAGTGAATCGAATTATTTAGCGAATAACAACGTCATTTGCATATATCAAGTTTTCTGCAGTTTTCTTGTTTTAAAAACAAATCTGCTCATATCATGTAGTTATAGTTTATTACAACTATGTGATGAAGTTATTTTGTACATTTTGAGTCATCGTTTCTTAAAAAAATAGAAATCATTAGATATGCAAATGACTTTGCTATTCGCTAAATCAGTATTTCAACTGGACAACCAATTCAAGAAGAGCTGTATATTTCTTACACCAATTTTCAGATACTATTGTTTGGCTACAACAGCGGTAAGTCTACCTTGTTATTAACTCTATGGCATTTCTATTAGACTCAACGAAGTGTTCCAGTTTTTTGCATATCAAGCTTTGCCATTAAGATGTTGTCGTTTTCTATCAAGCCTCACATTTTCCCTTATAAGGATTGTACATACCGTATTTGGGCATTGGAATATTTCAGCAATGCGAAAAAAGCGATTTTTCTCGCAAAATTCTTCAAATTAAAAAAAAATTTGAGTGAAATTATACACAACAAATCGGAAATTTTGATTTCTGGCCGAAAAGAGACTGTTAAACCCAAAACAGGCCCCCTGTGTATTTCATCACAGGAAGCCCGAAATCGACAACAAAAGTTTGATATGTGTATTTTTTTTTCAGTTTATGACGGTATTAAGCTATCCAAGATATATATCTGCATATAAATCCCGCCTAAGTTTTCTGGAAAAACTTGAGGTTTTAAAAGAAACCACAGATGCTGCTATAATCTGGTTGGATGCTACAAATGCCCCAGCTAATGCGCACGTGAAAAAAAAAAAAAAAAAAAAAAAAAAAAAAAAAAAAAAAAAAAAAGAATGGTGTTAATGAAATCTTCAGAGATGTACAAAGCTCAATGTTTTGTTCAAAACTCACCAGAATTTTGTTTCAAAAGCCTCAAAAATGAAAAGGAATTGGCCTACCCAAAAATCTAATTGTACGTCGCGAGCAGGATTTGAACCTACGCGGGGAGACCCCATTAGATTTCTAGTCTAACGCCTTGACCGCTCGGCCATCGCGACTAATTATGTCATGTTTGGTTGGTAAAAGAACTTGCAAGTTACTTCTCTATATTATATACTAAAGTTTCCATATTAGAGTGCACGCACTAAAAGTATGAAACATAAATACCACTAAATAGTGCTATTTTATGCTTATTCTATTGCTTTCTTTTGTTCAATTAGTGATTTTTGCTACTAAATAGTGACAACTGTTGTACACATCAATTGTTTGCACTCTAGCACCTTCTACATTATTACATTTTTGTTGCATTAGGCTCTTCTCAAGTACATTGAATATATTCAAAACATCGTGTATGCTTCAAGCTCGCTGAAGGTTGTCTTTAAAGGCAGTGACAAAACAACAACTATTGGTAAAGCAATAAATAATAAATGCATACATTTCTCTTGTCATGCGCTCTCCTAGCTAGTCAAATAAACGCATGGATAAGGGACTGAATATACATACTGCTAGTGCTGTCCTCAGTAGTCCCCCTTGGACCGCCCACCCTAGCCGTAAGGTTGAAAAACTTCTAACACTAGTCGTAGTACATTCTAAAATAACACCTAGAACGCGTGTCCAGTTTTAACTAACTTATAAATAGATCTGCCATCTTGTCCATTAACTATTGTAAATTTATTATATGTGGCTGTCCACTCGAAAGTTTTCACTCTTCCGACAGCCACGCACACCATTTTATTTTTATTTGCCTTTTTATGATTTATTTTTGTATGATCTAGATTTTGAAAATATTTGTACTTTTCCTTTTTTGTATATGTGTAAAATATGTAAATATGTGTGTGAGTATATATTTATCTAAAGGGTTTAGAAGTAACTACATGCAAGAGAGTATGAGATAAGAGAGCTTATACCCCTTATTGGGCTTGACACTCATCAGGTGATCGTTTAATTCTAATTTTAAACTGAAGTTAACGGAACGTGATAGGTCAGATTGCAGGGCGCGCAGTGGCATCGTCAAAGCATATCAAGACAAAAGTGCGGAGATTGTTAGCAAGTTTCTAAAAATAGTATGACGAGTAGAGCCACTGATGGGGTCCGGCGATAAGCTCTCTTATCTCATACTCTCTTGCGACAAGTCATCCACTACAAATCGTGTGCGACATATCGCACCGTGTAACCTTCTGCGTCTTCAACTGTTTTCGAAATACAGTGCCCCCCCCCCCACCCCCATGGCTGTTATTGTTCCGCCGCCCCTGTTAACATAACTTATATATTATATTATATTATATCAGATGTTTCTACAGCCAAAAACTTGGAGCTCATTCAGAATGCAAGGGATGTCAAAAGTGAACAATGTCTATTCGGCATCATGAACTACACAAAAACGCCTGGTGGTAGTAAGTACAACTTTTATCCACTGAGTACAATTTCTCGAAAACATACAAGTCAAAACACCTGGCTAAACAATAATGTTAATTATTTATTAATAATTATGAAAATAATAATAATAATAATCATAGTAGACATGGTTAGTGAAGTGGAGGTAGCAGTTGAAGTGGAGAAATACTGGGATGGGGGTGGGGGGTTGGAGGGGGAGAAGGGGGAGGGGGCGTAAATTGTGTAGTAAAAATGGTCAATTTATCTATATTATTATTGTAAAATAAAGAAAACATGTTTAATATGATTCAGTTATTTCAATTTAAAGATTTTAATCTTAAAATTTTAATCTAAAATTGAAATAATTAAAATTGCTAAAACTATTTTTTTCAAGTAATAATTGTATGTTTTTTTCGCCTTTCCAGCCCGTTTATTGCGTTCAAACATTTTACAGCCACCAAATGGTAGGTCACCTCTAATCTTATTGCAATAACTTTTTGGGCATGATCATGGATACTGGTAGCATTGGTAAGTGGGGCTGGGATAAAAACGTAAAAACCATACGATGCTGGACGAATCGGTCCCCTTTGTGGTCCAGTTTCCCCCCTTCAAGTTAAAACGTTATCTTTTATTTTTGTATACTCTGCTCAAGCAGTATCTTTATTTTTCGTCTCCTCATAAGATATTGAGACAATCAAGATGAGGTTAGATTGTGTAGCAGGTTAGTACTCTATATTCATAAGATTACCAAATAGATTGATAATAATAAAATAATGATGTGATCTTTCATCTGATAATCTCCCCCCCCCCCCCCAAAAAAAAAAAAAAAAAAAAAAAGGGGGGAAGAAAACTGTGCGCCCTTATAATAAATAGACCGTTTTTAATCGAATGGAGCATTAAATGTGCATTTAAGTTTGAAAAAAAATCAATGTCAATAAAGGTTGTTTTGTTTGGGACCAACTTCTATACTCCAAGTTCTCTGACTTTTCGTCACCATGATCTTCCCTTTAAATTGAACAAAGATTTTCGTGTCTGCCTTATTCAAGAGACAACTGCTTGTAGATCAACTGATAAAATGTTCTTGTTTGTTTACAGAGCTTACAGAAAAAGAGGTAAGGATTGATACAGGGACATTATTACAATTATTTTACCAAATATTTTTATCGTAATAGTTTATCTCTCTGTTTTTTTAGGAGGTGTTTTATAGCCTGCAATCAGGTATAAAAAATCAATTTGATTTTGACAGGGTGATAGTGAGAGCAATCACCAAAAGTGTGCAACATAAATACCACTAAGTAGAGGTATTTAATGCTAATTCTATTGTTTTCTTTTGTTTAATTAGTGCTATTTACTACTAAATAGTGACAACTGTTGCACACATTTAGTGGTTGCACTCTAGTCTTTTAGTTAGGCTTTATTGCAGTTTACCGTCTTTTGCTTCAAATACTTCTGCTTCAATACGCTCATCGCCTGCATTTGGTGTTTTTGCTCCAGTCAATCAAACTCCGAACTATGCCTTACTGTATTCGAATTTCGTTTCAACCCGCCTACCTATCAAAGAAGGTCTATGAAGCGTTAATTTCCTATATTAAGGTGTGTCTAATTTCAGTTCTTGGCCGTTTTCCCGATATCGACCATTTAACATCAATCTGCGTCCAGATTCCTAAACATGAAACGGTGAAGACTGCGGAGTCTAAAATATCAGCAGCCATATACCTTAAGCATGCCCTGGAGCTTGTCCAGCCTCTCAGTGATGCACTAAAGGACACAGAAACACCTCTGCTGAAGGCCTATTTTGAGGTTTGTATATGGTCAATTACTGAATGATAACTATTCAGTAAATCCTGACGCTTTCTTAATGATTGTCATTCACAAGAAGCCTGAATATTGCTATTTATCAGATAAATCCCTATTGATAGAATCAAATATGTTCAGTGAATTCTGATGCTTGTCAATTATTTATAGGCACGAAGGTCAATTGCAAGAAGCCTGGATATTGCTATCCACCGGATAAATCCGTATTCACAGGATAAATTCCATAAGATTCTATACAGTGAATAACTATAATCCTTTGGATAACTTTATCCACTCTTCATGTAACTTGCCTCAGCAATTTACATGTTACACAACCATGATTCTGCAGTCGATGATGTTGAAGCATGTCGTTAGTTTTTCAACAATAATTTATAGTCCTCATGATACCGGAAAAGCTGCAAATTATTGTGCAATGTCTTTATTGTAGTCACTAAATGATCCTCGATTTAAAGTTATCATGGAGAAAATACAAGCTGTCATACATGATGATACTCGTTATCAAAAGGGAGCTCTCAACATGAGAACACAGAAATGTTTTGCAGTGAAGGTAGGTGCTTTCATGCTTAATCCACTTTAAATGCCTTCAAACACTCATACATAATTAATGAGCTAATCGACCAATTGGATTAGCCTATATAACTGATAGGATGCAAAAACACACGCCGTTCATAAAAACGGCTCTGTAAATTTTAAACATTTCATTAAAATGCACTTAAATCCTACCTGAAAAGCGCGTTGAGTGAAATAAAAATTAAGTTGATAGAATCAGCTATACCCAATTTTTTAGCAAAAATTGCCATTGAAAAATGTTTTCTGTGCCATGGTCTTGAAGAGGACTGGTACTACACACGTGATGAAAAATGACGTCGTGTGACGTGGCCCCAGTCCTCAATTCCTCAACTGGTATTTAACTTATTTCTTCCACCATTCTTTCTTTTTGGTAATACTCTTCTACGTTGGATCATATGATAAAAGCCTCATGTCAATGGTATGTACATTCACCTGAACCACTTCACCAATATCGTATTGCGAACTCCCATTTTCTTTACAAATGTAAGGAATAGACCTTATTCGCCTCCATGTTTATTTTCCCATTTCAGACTATGTGATGTGACATGTCACTCTTGGGAAATGATTCTTTCAGGTGTAAATATTTCAACACATTGTTCATAAAAGATCCATTTCCTAGAGAGTGTCACGTGGTCTGCAAAAGGTCTATTGTAAAGCCAACTGAGACACCACACTACATTACAATGTATTTTTTCTTCTTCTTGTCGGACTGTATGATATTCAAGCGGTTTCAAAATATTCTATATACTCATATTACGTGTTACACCTTTCAAACAACTGTAATTCATAACTCTGAGTCACTCTGAACTCATTTCAAAGCAGGTTTGCAATAGCCTGTGTATAGTCCCTTTACGGTTTAGAGTGGGTGGGTGGGGAGAGCAGGAAAACAATAAGTAACGGGGTGGCTAAAGGATTTGGACTATGGGCGGATCTTAATTTCACGATCAAACAATTTGTGTGTAGTGTTAATTAAGGGTGGATAAGAAGAACACTAAGGAGATCGAGAACCTCTGCGGTTGAAAACTTCTGTTTAAAGATTATGACTGAGTAGAAGTTATTAATTGACCCGATCAAATAGTAAAAAATTGATCAGCACATCCCAAAAGTGGCTATCCCAGAAAAAAAAAATGCAAAACTGCGGACTAAAAACTGAAAACAGCGCATGTCAAATTTGTTTTGTATCTGGTAAAATCGAGCATGCCAAGGCAACACCAATAGCTTTCCTTTAATGCTAGAGTGCAAACACTAAATGTGTGCAACAATTGTCACTATTTAGTACTAAATACAATATTAATTAATAGAAAACAATAGAATTAGCATAAAATAGCACTATTTAGTGGTAGAGTGTACGCAGTAAAAGTGTGCAACATAAATACCACTAAATAGTGCTATTTTATGCTAATTCTATTGTTTTCTTTTGTTTAATTAGTGCTATTTACTACTAAATAGTGACAACTGTTGCACACTTTTAGTGGGTACACTCTATTTATGTTGCACACTTTTAGTGCGTACAATCTATTTATGTCGCACACTTTTAGTGCGTACAATCTTTTTATGTTGCACACTTTTAGTGCGTGCAATCTATTTATGTTGCACACTTTTAGGGCGTACAATCTATTTATCTTGCACACTTTTAGTGCGTGCAATCTATTTATGTTGCACACTTTTAGGGCGTACAATCTATTTATGTTGCACACTTTTAGTGCGTACAATCTATTTATGTTGCACACTTTTAGGGCGTACAATCTATTTATGTTGCACACTTTTAGGGCGTACAATCTATTTCTGTTGCACACTTTTAGTGCGTGCAATCTATTTATGTTGCACACTTTTAGGGCGTACAATCTATTTATGTTGCACACTTTTAGTGCGTACAATCTATTTATGTTGCACACTTTTAGGGCGTACAATCTATTTATGTTGCACACTTTTAGGGCGTACAATCTATTTCTGTTGCACACTTTTAGTGCGTGCAATCTATTTATGTTGCACACTTTTAGGGCGTACAATCTATTTATGTTGCACACTTTTAGTGCGTACAATCTATTTAGGTTGCACACTTTTAGGGCGTACAATCTATTTATGTTGCACACTTTTAGTGCGTGCAATCTATTTATGTTGCACACTTTTAGGGCGTACAATCTATTTATCTTGCACACTTTTAGTGCGTACAATCTATTTATGTTGCACACTTTTAGGGCGTACAATCTATTTATGTTGCACACTTTTAGGGCGTACAATCTATTTCTGTTGCACACTTTTAGTGCGTGCAATCTATTTATGTTGCACACTTTTAGGGCGTACAATCTATTTATGTTGCACACTTTTAGTGCGTACAATCTATTTATGTTGCACACTTTTAATGCGTACAATCTATTTATGTTGCACACATTTAGTGCGTACAATCTATTGTCGTTCATGTTAAAAATATATCTATTTTTTAAGTAAAACATAATAAGGGGTGTGCTCTTCTGTTATTTGAAGTGTGCTGAAGGACAGTGTACTGTCATGTTCATTCAAGGAGTATTTCTCTTTGAACGAGCTTTACCTAAAACGTATTTTATTTTTTCTCTATTTAGGATTGCTTGATGTGGCCCGAAGAACATACACCGAGATTGTTGATGATATCATGGGTATGTAGAATAACTCATTCGATTCTATCCAACGAAACGAAATAGAGTTTGCTTCAAAAGCCTCAAAAATGAAAGGGAATTGGCCTATCCAAAAATCTAATTGTACGTCGCGAGCACGATTTGAACCTGCGCGGGGAGATTTCTAGTCCAACGCCTTAACCACTCGGCCATCGCGACTACTTATGTTTATTTTAGATGTTTAAAGAACACGCAAGTTACTTCTATATAGCATATATTATATTGAAGTTTTGCTAGTTTTGATAAAAGTGTTATCAGCCTTTAGAGAGACTCGAACTCTCGACCCCTGGTTTACTAGACCAGTGCTCTAACCACTGAGCTATAAAGGCAACTTCGATAATAGAAAGCTTTTCAAGAGTAAATTCAGCTTTTCAAAGAAACCACAGATGCTGCTGTAATCTGGTTGGGTGGCTACCAATGCTACAGCTAATGTGCACATGGAAAATAATATTAGTGTCAAATGCTTTGTCCAAGACCCTGCAGTATTTTGTTTCAACAGTCTCAAAAGAGAAAAAGAATTGGCATATCCAATAACATTCGTCGGGAGCAGGATTTGATCCTACGCGGGGAGACCCCATTAGATTTCTAGTCTAACACCTTAACCACTCAGCCATCGCGACTTCTTATGTGATTTTCAGATGCTAAACCAAGTTGCAAGTTACTTCTTTATATTATGTATTACATGCCGATTGTTTGTTAATTAAAGTGCACGCACTAAAAGTGTAAAAAAAAAAGTGTAACTATAAAACAAAACTAAAGAGTCTTCTATAATTTGGTTTGATAATACGAATGCCTCAGCTAATGCGCACGTGAAAAGTAATCTTATAGTTAATGAAATCCTCGGATATGTACAAAGCTTAATTTTTTTGTCCAAAATTCTGCAACATTTTGCTTCAAAAGCCTCAAAAATGAAAAGCAATTGGCCTATCCAAAAATCTCATTGTACGTCGCGAGCAGGATTTGAACCTGCGCGGGGAGACCCCATTAGATTTCTAGTCTAACGCCTTAACCACTCGGCCATCGCGACCACTTATGTTTATTTTAGATGTTTAAAGAACACAAAAGTTACTGCTATATAGCATATATTATATACTTAGTTTTTCATATTAGTTTGACTGGCTATTGTTTGTTTTAAGTCATTTAAAAACTAATCTCTGTATAAACTAACGAAAAAGAATGATAGCTAGCATTTTCTGAAAGAACGTATCAGCATTTGGAGTTTGATTCATTGTAAATGTTTCCAAAATTTCTATTATTATCTTTTTATTCAAATTTGTATCATAAAGACTGAAGTTTTGCTAGTTTTGATAAAAGTGTTTTCAGCCTTTAGAGAGACTCGAACTCTCGACCCCTGGTTTACTAGACCAGTGCTCTAACCACTGAGCTATAAAGGCAACTTCGAAAATAGAAAGCTTTTCAAGAGTAAATTCAGCTTTTCAAAGAAACCACAGATGCTGCTATAATCTGGTTGGATGCTAACAATGCTCTAGCTAATGCGCACATATGTATTTAGTAGCGTTACGGAATGTATACATGTGTGTACCTAGCATTGTGCAGGAGGGTCAATATCCCCTTGGGTCATTAATATGCGGGAGACCGCTGGTTTACAAGACCAGTGCTCTAACCACTGATCTATAATGGCACCTTCGATAAAACATTTTTTTGCTGTAGCATTTTTAGCTATAGAAAAAACTAAAGAGGCTTCTATAATTTGGTTTGATAATACGAATGCCCCAGCTAATGCGCACGTGAAAAGTAATCTTATAGTTAATGAAATCCTCGGAGATGTACAAAGCTCAATTTTTTTTCCAAAATTCGGCATCATTTTGCTTCAAAAGCCTATCCAAAATTTGGATTGCACGTCGCGAGCAGGATTTGAACCTGCGCGGGGAGACCCCATTAGATTTCTAGTCTAACGCCTTAACCACTCGGCCATCGCGACTTTTAATGTGATTTTCAGATGCTAAACGAAGTTGCAAGTTACTTCTTTATATTATGTATTACATGCCGATTGTTTTTGATTAAAGTGCGCGCACTAAAAGTGTGCACTGATAAATACCACTAACGAGTGCTATCTTATGCTAATTATTTTGTTTGCTTTTGTTTGATTAGCGCTATTGACCAATGAATGGTGACAACTGTTGCACACATCTAGTGTTTGCACTCTAGTTTGATTGTTTATTTTTTGTTTTGAGTCATATAAAAGCTTATTGCTATGTGAAGCACGAAAAAGAATGATTACTAGCATTCTCTGAAAGCATGTATGTGCATTGGAGTGTGAGTTATTGTAAATGTTTCGAAAATATTTTTATTATCTTTGAATTTATATTTGCATCAAAAATATGTTTCCTTTTGCTAGTTTTAAGAAAAATGTTTTCAGCCCTTAGAGAGACTCGAACTCTCGACCCCTGGTTTACAAGACAAGTGCTCTAACCACTGAGCTATAAAGGCACTTTCAAGAAAACATTTTTTTCTGGAGAATTTCAGCTATAAAAAAAAATGGAGAGGCTTCTATAATTTGGTTTGACAATACGAATGCCTCAGCTAATGCGCACGTGAAAAGTAATCTTACAGTTAATGAAATCCTCGGAAATTTACAAAGCTCAATTTTTTTGGCCAAAACTCTGCAACATTTTGCTTCAAATGCCTCAAAAATGAAAAGGTATTGGCCTATCCAAAAATCGAGCTGTACGTCGCGAGCAGGATTTGAACCTGCGCGGGGAGTCCCCATTAGATTTCTAGTCTAACGCCTTAACCACTCGGCCATCGCGACTACCAGTATGTTTATTTTAGATGTTAAAGGAACACGCAAGTTACTTCTCTATAGCATATATTATATACTTAGTTTTTCATATTAGTTTGACTGACTATTGTTTGTTTTAAGTCATTTAAAAACTAATTTCTCCATAAACTATCGAAAAAGAGCGATAGCTAGCATTTTCTGAAAGAACGTATCAGCATTTGGAGTTTGATTCATTGTAAATGTTTCCAAAATTTCTATTATTATCTTTTTATTCAAATTTGTATTATAAAGATTGAAGTTTTGCTAGTTTAGATAAAAGTGTTATCAGCCTTTAGAGAGACTCGAACTCTCGACCCCTGGTTTACTAGACCAGTGCTCTAACCACTGAGCTATAAAGGCAACTTCGATAATAAAAAGCTTTTCAAGAGTAAATTCAGCTTTTCAAAGAAACCACAGATGCTGCTATAATCTGGTTGGATGGCTACGAATGCTACAGCTAATGTGCACATGGAAAATAATATTAGTGTCAAATGCTTTGTCCAAGACCCTGCAGTATTTTGTTTCAACAGTCTCAAAAGGGAAAAATAATTGGCATATCCAATAACATTCGTCGGGAGCAGGATTTGAACCTACGCGGGGAGACCCCATTATATATCTAGTCTAACGCATTAACCACTCGGCCATCGCGACTTCTTAAGTGATTTTCAGATGCTAAACCAAGTTGCAAGTTACTTCTTTATATTATGTATTACATGCCGATTGTTTGTTAATTAAAGTGCGCGCACTAAAAGTGTGCACTGATAAATACCACTAACGAGTGCTATCTTATACTAATTCTTTTGTTTGCTTTTGTTTGATTAGCGCTATTGACCAATGAATGGTGAAAACTGTTGCACACATCTAGTGTTTGCACTCTAGTTTGATTGTTTATTTTTTGTTTTGAGTCATATAAAAGCTTATTGCTATGTGAAGCACGAAAAAGAATGATTACTAGCATTCTCTGAAAGCATGTATGTGCATTGGAGTGTGAGTTATTGTAAATGTTTCGAAAATATTTTTATTATCTTTGAATTTATATTTGCATCAAAAACTTGTTTCCTTTTACTAGTTTTAAGAAAAATGTTATCAGCCCTTAGAGAGACTCGAACTCTCGACCCCTGGTTTACAAGACAAGTGCTCTAACCACTGAGCTATAAAGGCACTTTCGATAAAACATTTTTTTCTGGAGAATTTCAGCTATAAAAAAAATGGAGAGGCTTCTATAATTTGGTTTGACAATACGAATGCCTCAGCTAATGCGCACGTGAAAAGTAATCTTACAGGTAATGAAATCCTCGGAAATTTACAAAGCTCAATTTTTTTGGCCAAAATTCTGCAACATTTTGCTTCAAATGCCTCAAAAATGAAAAGGTATTGGCCTATCCAAAAATCGAGCTGTACGTCGCGAGCAGGATTTGAACCTGCGCGGGGAGTCCCCATTAGATTTCTAGTCTAACGCCTTAACCACTCGGCCATCGCGACTACCAGTATGTTTATTTTAGATGTTAAAGGAACACGCAAGTTACTTCTCTATAGCATATATTATATACTTAGTTTTTTATATTAGTTTGACTGGCTATTGTTTGTTTTAAGTCATTTAAAAACTAATTTCTTCATAAACTATCTAAAAAGAGCGATAGCTAGCATTTTCTGAAAGAACGTATCAGCATTTGGAGTTTGATTCATTGTAAATGTTTCCAAAACTTATATTATTATCTTTTTATTCAAATTTGTATTATAAAGATTGAAGTTTTGCTAGTTTAGATAAAAGTGTTATCAGCCATTAGAGAGACTCGAACTCTCGACCCCTGGTTTACTAGACCAGTGCTCTAACCACTGAGCTATAAAGGCAACTTCGATAATAGAAAGCTTTTCAAGAGTAAATTCAGCTTTTCAAAGAAACCACAGATGCTGCTGTAATCTGGTTGGATGGCTACGAATGCTACAGCTAATGTGCACATGGAAAATAATATTAGTGTCAAATGCTTTGTCCAAGACCCTGCAGTATTTTGTTTCAACAGTCTCAAAAGGGAAAAATAATTGGCATATCCAATAACATTCGTCGGGAGCAGGATTTGAACCTACGCGGGGAGACCCCATTATATATCTAGTCTAACGCATTAACCACTCGGCCATCGCGACTTCTTAAGTGATTTTCAGATGCTAAACGAAGTTGCAAGTTACTTCTTTATATTATGTATTACATGCCGATTGTTTGTTAATTGAAGTGCACGCACTAAAAGTGTGCACTGATAAATACCACTAACGAGTGCTATCTTATACTAATTCTTTTGTTTGCTTTTGTTTGATTAGCGCTATTGACCAATGAATGGTGACAACTGTTGCACACATCTAGTGTTTGCACTCTAGTTTGATTGTTTATTTTTTGTTTTGAGTCATATAAAAGCTTATTGCTATGTGAAGTACGAAAAAGAATTACTAGTATTCTCTGAAAGCATGTATGTGCATTGGAGTGTGAGTCATTGTAAATGTTTCGAAAATATTTTTATTATCTTTGAATTTATATTTGCATCAAAAACTTGTTTCCTTTTACTAGTTTTAAGAAAAATATTATCAGCCCTTAGAGAGACTCGAACTCTCGACCCCTGGTTTACAAGACCAGTGCTCTAACCACTGAGCTATAAAGGCACCTTCGATAAAACAATTTTTTCTGGAGAAACTTCAGCTATAAAACAAAACTAAAGAGTCTTCTATAATTTGGTTTGATAATACGAATGCCTCAGCTAATGCGCACGTGAAAAGTAATCTTATAGTTAATGAAATCCTCGGATATGTACAAAGCTTAATTTTTTTGTCCAAAATTCTGCAACATTTTGCTTCAAAAGCCTCAAAAATGAAAAGCAATTGGCCTATCCAAAAATCTCATTGTACGTCGCGAGCAGGATTTGAACCTGCGCGGGGAGACCCCATTAGATTTCTAGTCTAACGCCTTAACCACTCGGCCATCGCGACTACTTATGTTATATTAGATGTTTAAAGAACACAAAAGTTACTTCTATATAGCATATATTATATACTTAGTTTTTCATATTAGTTTGACTGGCTATTGTTTGTTTTAAGTCATTTAAAAACTAATCTCTGTATAAACTAACGAAAACGAATGATAGCTAGCATTTTCTGAAAGAACGTATCAGCATTTGGAGTTTGATTCATTGTAAATGTTTCCAAAATTTCTATTATTATCTTTTTATTCAAATTTGTATCATAAAGACTGAAGTTTTGCTAGTTTTGATAAAAGTGTTTTCAGCCTTTAGAGAGACTCGAACTCTCGACCCCTGGTTTACTAGACCAGTGCTCTAACCACTGAGCTATAAAGGCAACTTCGAAAATAGAAAGCTTTTCAAGAGTAAATTCAGCTTTTCAAAGAAACCACAGATGCTGCTATAATCTGGTTGGATGCTAACAATGCTCTAGCTAATGCGCACATATGTATTTAGTAGCGTTACGGAATGTATACATGTGTGTACCTAGCATTGTGCAGGAGGGTCAATATCCCCTTGGGTCATTAATATGCGGGAGACCGCTGGTTTACAAGACCAGTGCTCTAACCACTGATCTATAATGGCACCTTCGATAAAACATTTTTTTGCTGTAGCAATTGTAGCTATAGAAAAAACTAAAGAGGCTTCTATAATTTGGTTTGATAATACGAATGCCCCAGCTAATGCGCACGTGAAAAGTAATCTTATAGTTAATGAAATCCTCGGAGATGTACAAAGCTCAATTTTTTTTCCAAAATTCGGCATCATTTTGCTTCAAAAGCCTATCCAAAATTTGGATTGCACGTCGCGAGCAGGATTTGAACCTGCGCGGGGAGACCCCATTAGATTTCTAATCTAACGCCTTAACCACTCGGCCATCGCGACTTTTTATGTGATTTTCAGATGCTAAACGAAGTTGCAAGTTACTTCTTTATATTATGTATTACATGCCGATTGTTTTTAATTAAAGTGCGCGCACTAAAAGTGTGCACTGATAAATACCACTAACGAGTGCTATCTTATGCTAATTCTTTTGTTTGCTTTTGTTTGATTAGCGCTATTGACCAATGAATGGTGACAACTGTTGCACACATCTAGTGTTTGCACTCTAGTTTGATTGTTTATTTTTTGTTTTGAGTCATATAAAAGCTTATTGCTATGTGAAGCACGAAAAAGAATGATTACTAGCATTCTCTGAAAGCATGTATGTGCATTGGAGTGTGAGTTATTGTAAATGTTTCGAAAATATTTTTATTATCTTTGAATTTATATTTGCATCAAAAACTTGTTTCCTTTTACTAGTTTTAAGAAAAATGTTATCAGCCCTTAGAGAGACTCGAACTCTCGACCCCTGGTTTACAAAACCAGTGCTCAAACCACTGAGCTATAAAGGCACCTTCGATAAAACAATTTTTTCTGGAGAAACTTCAGCTATAAAACAAAACTAAAGAGTCTTCTATAATTTTGTTTGATAATACGAATGCCTCAGCTAATGCGCACGTGAAAAGTAATCTTATAGTTAATGAAATCCTCGGATATGTACAAAGCTTAATTTTTTTGTCCAAAATTCTGCAACATTTTGCTTCAAAAGCCTCAAAAAAGAAAATCAATTGGCCTATCCAAAAATCTCATTGCACGTCGCGAGCAGGATTTGAACCTGCGCGGGGAGACCCCATTAGATTTCTAGTCTAACGCCTTAACCACTCGGCCATCGCGACTACTTATGTTTATTTTAGATGTTTAAAGAACACAAAAGTTACTGCTATATAGCATATATTATATACTTAGTTTTTCATATTAGTTTGACTGGCTATTGTTTGTTTTAAGTCATTTAAAAACTAATCTCTGTATAAACTAACGAAAAAGAATGATAGCTAGCATTTTCTGAAAGAACGTATCAGCATTTGGAGTTTGATTCATTGTAAATGTTTCCAAAATTTATATTATTATCTTTTTATTCAAATTTGTATCATAAAGACTGAAGTTTTGCTAGTTTTGATAAAAGTGTTTTCAGCCTTTAGAGAGACTCGAACTCTCGACCCCTGGTTTACTAGACCAGTGCTCTAACCACTGAGCTATAAAGGCAACTTCGAAAATAGAAAGCTTTTCAAGAGTAAATTCAGCTTTTCAAAGAAACCACAGATGCTGCTATAATCTGGTTGGATGCTAACAATGCTCTAGCTAATGCGCACATATGTATTTAGTAGCGTTACCGAATGTATACATGTGTGTACCTAGCATTGTGCAGGAGGGTCAATATCCCCTTGGGTCATTAATATGCGGGAGACCGCTGGTTTACAAGACCAGTGCTCTAACCACTGATCTATAATGGCACCTTCGATAAAACATTTTTTTGCTGTAGCAATTTTAGCTATAGAATAAACTAAAGAGGCTTCTATAATTTGGTTTGATAATACGAATGCCCCAGCTAATGCGCACGTGAAAAGTAATCTTATAGTTAATGAAATCCTCGGAGATGTACAAAGCTCAATTTTTTTTCCAAAATTCGGCATCATTTTGCTTCAAAAGCCTAAATAAATGAAAAGCCTATCCAAAATTTGGATTGCACGTCGCGAGCAGGATTTGAACCTACGCGGGGAGACCCCATTAGATTTCTAATCTAACGCCTTAACCACTCGGCCATCGCGACTCCTTTTATGACTTTTCGGATGTTGAAAGAACTTGAAGTTACTTATATTTCGTCATGGGTATGATTGGCTATTGTTTGTTGCAAATCATATAAAAGCTATTCGCTGTGTGAAGCACGAAAAAGAATGATAACTAGCATTCTCTGAAAGCATGTATGTGCATTGGAGTTTTATTCATTGTACATATTTCCTAATTTTTTAGAGAGACTCGAACTGTCGACCCCTGGTTCACTAGACCAGTGCGCTAACCACTGAGCTATAAAGGCACAAATCAGATGGCTATTAAAGGATCCTGGTGCGATTTTAGCTATAAAAAAACACGTTTCTACAGACACTACAAATTGATAGTTTTGAACCATTCCCAGAAGAGTGAGTGGAACAAAAAGATCCATCGTGAGCATGACATGAACCTGCATGGGAGACCCTATTACGTTAACGCCTTAACCACTCTGCTATCACGACTATCCACAGTATACGCAACGTAATGGTCCTTTCCAACCGCAAAGGTCGTTATCGCTGGTCTGCCTTATTGCAAGCACTGTTCGTGCCCTGGAAACCATTTCATCCAAGAGGCACGATGTTGGCTTTGCAGACCAATAGTTGATTGAGCTAAATTAATTGGATTCTTTGATTCGTTACCGCAATATTAATTAAATTGTTAAAACTCGATGTTATGGTAGAATCTTTACCGTCTTTTTGTGTTTTACTGTTTGCGTCCAAAGTTAATCATAGTTAATAGAGCGAAATGGTCAGAAAACTCTTTTGTTATAAGTTATTGTACACTTTTTTCAAGCATGACCGTGCACAATCTTTTGTTTCACTATTGTTTCACCTTCGTTGGACAGGTATGAGTGAACAGACCAAAATCGTTTTTTAGCTGCTGGCACGAAATACCTAACAATTTATGGAAACAAATTAAACAATTCTTACTATTGTATGAGAGACTAAGTTAATTGTGACTTATATCACAATTTCGAATGGGCATCAATAAAAACGTGTGCACGGTCAAGACCAGTTCAACCTCAAAGACAAACAACGACATAAAACAATAAGCTTCCAAACCATTCTTTCCATTGACTATGAGTTAATTAATGGTATTCACTCCGACGTTTCTTTTGTAAAGTTATTATAAATTGTTGCAGCAAGTTCTAATTGCTATTTACAGGTATTAGCAAACAGCTTGCAGAGAAGTATGATCTACCACTCAAGACTGGCTTTAATGCATCCAAAGGGTTTTATATCCAGCTACAGTTAAACAGAGATCAAGATATGGATACCACCTCTCTTCCTAGCGAGTTTATCAAAGTCACTAAAGTAAAGAGTACCATTACCTTTTCAACAGTTGATTTGGTAAGCTTGAAGGAAGTAATATTAGCTTGGGATGTTCAAATGTGAACGTCTTATACAGATTAAGCTTGGTTCTCATGCTCTTTTCATTTCTAGGCTTCATTTTTTACTAAGCTGCTTGATTTGGTCACGTGACCTCTTAGTGCAAGTATTCCATTGCAATAAATAGCTCCAGAAATGGTAACTAAGAGTATGGACTATATCTTGCAATATTTGTGGCATGGGATTTAATGACATTTATACTGTTGTAGTAGTAATAGTAGAAGTAGTTTATTTACCCACATATCGCTGATGAGCATTTTGCATACTTGTTTAATGTGGCTCCATATAATTTCAGCGCGCGCTCTCTTGCATGACCACGCACATGCGCACACCTCAAACTTGAAGAATTTTTTTTTGATGACGTCATGAAAATATACAACGCGCGCTTTTAAAATAATAAAAAAAAAACTAAAAAAGTGTGCGGTAATTTTATTTGCATTTTTCAGAATATTAATTTAGTGGTATAATAAAGTAGTTTGATTTTCCAGCTACAGAATTCTTTAAATTTAGCAAAAACCATTATTTCGTTATTTCTAAGGTTTTGCAGTTGGGATTTTTTTGTCACGGTAATATATGCTAGGTCATCGTACTGAAATCCATATACAATGTTTTCAATAAAATTTACCGCACAAAACTTTTTTTTCTACGTTAAAAATGAGCTTTATTAAGACAGCCATTCATTTGTGCAAAAACTGAATCTTTGACTCAAAGTCTTTGAAATATAGTCCGCCCATGAGCTTTGAGGGCAGTCAATTTTTAATAAACCTCTAAGATTTTAGACGCCCCATAACTATATAGAGCCTCCTTAAAAGCGAACGTGCATAACAGACAAAACTAATTTATTATTATTTACAAAATCTTTTAAATTAGGAAAACTATTTACAAGAGATAAACTGAGATAAACTCTAGAGTAAATAAATAAGTTTATTGATAAGTAGAAATGATCATATTGTTTGAATTGTAATAGGTATGCTGTAGTTTTATGATTACTGATGATGATGATGGTGGTGGTGGTGGCGAAGTTAATGATAAGGATAAAAGTGATGGTAATAATGATGACGATGACAATAAATATGACTTTCAAGCTATAGGTGATGGTATCGTTTGTCGGATATCTTACAGCGTTTTCGTTTTCTTTCTTTTTTTTTTACTCATCAGATCAAGCTTAATGGTAAGTATACTAGTGCTATAGCCTGCCTATAGTCTTCCCTCCCCCCACTCCCAAACTAGTGCCAATTTCAATTAAACATGTCCACGCACTTCACTAAGACTTACAGATCTTACAGTGCAGCTAATTGAACCGGAACCAAGTAGGTTTGCGCTTTAGAACAAAAGACACCCACTTTGTGTCCTGATCATCCAAACAAACTACAAAGGCATCAATTGGCTTATTGGCTGCTTTTTCTAAGCTTTACATTGATAATTCAATGTTCAATGTCCGCAAAGTAATCTAAAATAAATGGGATCTGATTCACTGAACTAATAAGTTTTTAATACTTTTGCAGAGCGAATCAAAGAGTCGTTGAATGAGATATACTTGATGACCAATGTGTATGTATTTGTATCACAATTATAGATAATTAGAACTTAACTCAACGGCATTATTTCTGATAAGAAACTGCTAAAAAGAAAAAAAATGATAGCGTGTATGTTTGGGTGAAGCGGCTTTATTATAAATGCTAAGTCAAAGTTAATGAAAAAGTTGACGTTTTTGATTGTGACTACAATGTAGCTCAAATTTTGTTTGAAATGATAAAAAAGCTTGATTTGAACATCGTGTATTTGTTAGCTGCAACTCCGGCACCCCCGACCCTCGGGAAAGGCAGGAATCTTTCGGGGTTCTCTTCTCCACGAGGAAGCGAGAACTTTGAGAACTGTTAGCGCGGAACATGCCGAATCAAGTGATGTCTTTGACTGTGTTTTTGTCCTGAGGGACGGATAAATTACAAACCGTAACACTTGTAAAATATTAATTTTGTCGCTATTTCCAAGAGTTCAAGTAGATGGAATTTTAGTTGAACAATACATAAATACATAAATATTTCCAATTATGTTAATAGTGTTATATCTGAGTTACTACGTGAGATACGTGACAGCATTGGTTGCCTGTACAAACTGGGTGAGCTGGTCAGTACATTGGATATGCTAACGTCCTTTTCTCATCTTTGCACTCTTTCTGATTATGGTAAGTACCGTAGCGCTGAAGTAGTTTTCGTATAAGTAGGATACGATACTTTATCGTATCATTTCCGTAATTAAAAACAAAAACAAAAACAAAAAACATTCGAATTAAAGCTGCATCATAGTCGTACCGTATTCCTCTCGTTCGAAAATGACTCTATAGGAACGTTTTCGTATGAGTTGGAAACAGTACCGTATCTTATAGCAGCCGTAATTTCTAAGAAAACATTCGAAATATCTGTGAGAAAATGACTCTATAGTGTTGTTTCCCTATGAGTGGGAAGCAGTACCATACCGTATCGTAAGCGTAGTTTCTAAGAAAACATTCGAATCAGCTGCTTAATCATAGCTGTATCGTAACCGCATCGTTTCCCACTCATGCGAAGACGATTTTGATTCACATCAGTGAAAAGCTGTACCGCGGCAAGTATACTGATAGATATTACTCCGACGAACGACTAACGTCCGAAACGTCAGTTTTCCCTACTATCATTCTACGGTGTCCAACTTATAATTACATTTACAACTGTTTCTCTAGAAACACCGACACAGGCCTGCCTAGTATTTTTTACTAGTTTTTACCTATACTGATAGATAATTGAAATGTGCATAGCCAGGCAGCTATTCTCAGCTATTGCATGTGATGCTTGATTTGACATTAGTTGTAATTTAACTTTGCCAAGCTTACAATACAATACAATACAATATACAATACAATATTTTATTTAGACACGTATCGCCTAGGAGCTTACACTCGTTCAAAATACGAACGTGTATAACTAAAAATTAATGTATATTTGTACAAATTTAAAGTTGACAAGAGAGAATTGAAAAAGAATAAAAAAAAAATACTTAAAACTGATAGAATTACATACATATTTAAAAAAGTACTTTTTTAAGTTTGTTTCTAAACTGGCTTACGTTAACTGCTTCAAAGACATCATTTGGAAGATTATTCCAATGCTGTACACATTGATAACTAAAATATTTTTTTTCCATGACAAAATGACGGGAAAGTCAAAACAGCCGTAAACAGAACATATACGTATTCATGAAAATATCAACGCATTTGTGAAACTACGTAGAGTCCAATTCCGTACGTATACTTTAACGCCTAAATGTTTTGTAAAGCAATCATTTACGCAGCGTTTGCGTGGCCTTTACGGATCAGAAAATGTAATATTTCGTGGTGTGTATTTGGCTTTTCAGTGCGACCAGAATTTACAGACACTCTTGCGATCAAACAAGGACGACACCCTATTTTGGATAAGGTTCTGCCAGAGCCACCTGTTCCAAATAATGCGGTAAGCTAAATAGACAGCCATAAACACAAGAACATCAACATGAACAGCTAAGAACATCTTGGTTTTGGCTCAAGCAAAAAAAAAAATCAGATATTAATCAAGAAAATTATAACTCTCATGAAGAAAAATAAAACATTGGAATACATTTAGTATTTGAACTCTAATGAGAACATGTTCAATTAATTTGTAAAAAAAGAGGTGCAACATAACAGTGTCAAATATAAATATGTTGATTTGTATTTATTTTAGTATGCTTCAGATGGGACAAACTTCTTTGTTCTAACTGGACCAAATATGGTAAGTGAATAAATATCAAAATTCACTCAGTCCTCAAAAATAACAAGTTACAATACTACTAGATTGAAGACATTATAATTATTTAAAGACCATTTAAATGGAAATTAAAATTGCAGAATTTGTAATTTAGGATATTGATAATAATTGAGATGAAGGGGAATGAAATTTTGAAAATTGTATGCTATCGTATGATCCGTACATGGCTAACCATGAATCTCTATCACAGCATTTATTTATCACAAATTTGTCCGTCAGTGTTTTTGACACAAAGTCATTATGATTGTCAAAAATCGTTGAACGACTTATTTAATTCGTCTTTATTAGAGTGGCAAGTCAACGTACCTAAAGCAATTGGCACTACTGCAGATTATGGCTCAGATGGGTAGTTATGTCCCTGCCGAATATGCCTCATTCAGAACCGCTGACCAGATATTTTCTAGAATTGGCAGTGATGATGATATTGAGACTAGCTCATCTACATTTATGTTAGAGGTATAAGAATAATTGTTATGTAGATTTTGTATGATATGATCAGTTTTAAACTACAGTTTAGTAGTGCAATGTGCATTTGGAATCCGGCATTCTCCCCGACAAAGTGTTTTTAAATGAGTGTATAATGAAGTTGATGACGATGGTGATGACATTAGTGAGGTTATTGATGATAATGTTATCAAATGATAATGCCTGGATGATTTTGATGATCTGACTGTTAATGAAGTTGATGACGATGGTGATGACATTAGTGAGGTTATTGATGATAATGTTATCAAATGATAATGCCTGGATGATTTTGATGATCTGACTGTTAATGATGTTATTGACGATGGTGATGACATTAGTGAGGTTATTGATGATAATGTTATCAAATGATAATGCCTGGATGATTTTGATGATGATGGCTGGTAATGATGACGATGTGCACTACGGAGATATGGATGTTTATTACTATTTTAGTTAGTAATTTAGCTAGGTAGTTTGTTGAGCTCTTTATGGAAATATTATACCATTTTAAATCTTATCACTTGATTTTTTTCTCAGATGAAAGAAATCAACCACATACTACAGGTAATGCATTTAGTTCCCTAGCTTGAACACCGGAGACAGATATTACAGTGTTTTGATCTAGCGTTGTTTTTGAATTTCTTACAGAATGCGACAGATAAATCGTTGATCATAATCGATGAGCTGGGAAGAGGTAAATGGAAATGTGTGGATTACATGACTATGGCAATGTCGACGGAAGTGTCCATACACAACACAGACTTCCAGTTTCTAAGAAATCAGCCATGAGAAAAGTGATGTTGCTAGCTGGAAAATACATAAGAAAATCATTCAAGTCAAAAATTAAAAAATCAGGGAAATCAAAGAAAAACGTTAGTCTTGGACGAACAAGAGGATAAAAAAGCTGCACTGCGAAAATACATCTTCCTCCATCACATTTCCAATGATCCATCCCTTTTGTTTCTATCTTTTTCCGTACTTGTAATTGAGCACCAATGCAAGGCGCTATAAAAGTGTAACTTTACTTTTATATTATCATTATTCTTTCTTACGGCATTTTTTTCCATTAGGAACAAGTAGTGAGGAAGGCGTTGGTATTTGTTTTGCTGCCTGCGAACATCTTCTGGACACTAAGGTAAAACGCGAGATCAAATCAGGTAATATTCCTGAAAGTTACGTAGGATGAGTGTAATCTCCTATTATCTGTTGCCAAGAATACATGGCCTAGCTATCCTGCGTACTATTGTTTTTTACATTTACAGGCGTTTACGTTTTTTGCAACCCATTTCCTAGAGCTGACAAGCATAGATGAGTTATATCCTAATGTTGAAAAGTAAGGACATCTCGAGTTATGTTTTGCTTCCTTCCTTTTCTTTCTACCTTCCTTCCTTTGTTCCTTCCCTTATGATTGAATGACTTTCATAGGAAACTATGTCAATAGAGAATAATACATGGGTGCGCGGAGATATGAAATGTATCTTCGAGTTGAACACAAGAAGATAAATTTCATATCTCGAAGCGACCATGTATTATTCTGTTTATTATATAACTTAAAAAGTAAATCTCGCTTTGTGATTGGCCGAACAAAAATCCAAATTGATAAATAGGAATATCACCACTGAACACATGTGTTGATACGATTTTTATCACATGTGAGAAATTACACTGTATGTTATATAATAAAGAAATTTAACAAAAACTATATGTACATAAGATAAAATAACGTAAAATGCTTGGTGAAAAATACTCATCTTTATTTCATTATCACCATTTGACCACCAAAACCTCGTAAATAATATTGGTCTCCACAATCAGTAGTCACAATCGCTATCGATGTCAACTATTAACACCGCCACTATTATCGCTTACATTGTCATCATAATCATCAGCAGCAGCAGCATTAGTCTAGAAATAGCTGTTGAGGAGGGGAAAACAGATTATCTAATTGCTTGTTCTTATTTGAAATAAAAAAATGACATTCTATTCCATTTGACAAATAAAAATTAATTTGCAAATTTTGCTCTTATAATACAGTAACAAGCAAAGCAGAAAATAGTTTGTTTTCTCCTCTTTAAAAGCTACCTTGAAATGATCTCTTAACAATTGTATTATGCTTTCTCTTTTTCAGCATTCATTTGGAAGTCCAGGTAACCATGCATTTCTTATGGCGTGTGCATTTCGTGCATTTTTTTAATTGGTTAATTGTAAGTTGTCTATAGTACAGTGAAAAATTCAAAATAAAAACAAATAAAAAACAAAAACAAAAGAACATCCAAAGCAAATAAATAAATAACAACAACAACAAAAAGAAAGAAAGAAAGAAAGAAAGAAAGAAAGAAAGAAAGAAAGAAAGAAAGAAAGAAAGAAAGAAAGAAAGAAAGAAAGAAAGAAAGAAAAAGATACACAAATAGCATGCACATACAGCTAAAGCTTGAAAAATTAATATACAGTTTCCTCTACCCCGAATCAGAATTTTTCAAAAGAACATATATATATATTTATATATATATGTTCTCATTTTACATTGTTACTTTTTATTGTTTTTATTTATTTATATATTTATTCTAATATCTGTTTCTTCTCGTCCATATCCTAGCGTTCTTTTAGCAATGAAGCTGGCTGCAACAAGATCATCTACTCACACACGTTATCCAAGGGAAGAACTGAAGAGCAGCATTACGGTTTGTAAAACAAAGCAAAAACTAATAAAACAATAAAATACAAAAATAAAATAAATAATAATGCATAAACGAAAAAAGAAGAAAGCTCTCGAGAAGAGTTACTTTTAAAAACGCGTTGCATTTTAGTGGTAGCCACGCTACTAAAATTAAGAAACTCTTGCGATTGATGTTCTAGGTTTGCAATTGGCTGAGATATCAACGCTACCACAATCAATATACAAAATGGCCATGGAAGTGTCCAAAACACTGTCAGCAGGCAAAACTGTAAGTATGTCAAAGTTATAAAATATATTGATAATTTAAACGCCGTACAATGATGATGGCGATACTGACGTTTCGGACATTCACGTAATATGAGAAGAAAAGAAATAAAACGTTATGTATACAATGAAAGCAGCCTACACTGGTACTTTAGTTTTTATATAGTTTTTTTATATCTATGTAAGTATGTCAATTTAGCTCAAAACTGAAGTTCAGAAAAAAAACCTAAAAAAATAGAATGCAACGCAAACAGACATCAAAATTGCAATTTTTAAAGTCGTAGCTGGACTTAGAAAGTGTGGTCTACATACTGCGTTATATAAAATCGAATTCGAGACAAATAAAGTTTGATGCGGCAAAGAAAGCTCCTAATCGATAACATTGAAAAAAAAATCCAATGTAACGCCAATTGAAAAACAATTTTTACATTTTTTGCAGTCTTCGTGCTTCCTGTCTCCTGAGGGAAGACGTCAAAAAGCTGAGTACCGACTTGCTACTAAACTAATCCAAGCTGCCAACAACTCTAGGTTAGATGACCATGGACTCCAAGTTTATCTTACTGGACTTAGAAACCAGTTCCTCAGAGAATTAGGGGCTAATAACGAGGAATGAGTTACTACAATAATATTCTTTCACAACACCCCATGGAATTTTTGCCATATTTTATTTGATTATGTGTGTATTTTGAGTAAGCTTTTAAAATTGAAGTGATGACAATAAATATATAATCAGAGAATTAGGGGCTAATAACGAGGAATGAGTTATTACGATAATATTCTTTCACAACATCCCATGGAATTTTTGCCATATTTTATTTGATTATGTGTGTATTTTGAGTAAGCTATTAAAATTGAAGTGATGACAATAAATATATAATCAATACAAAAATCATGTCAGATTACATACATTTAATCACTTGAATTACCACAATACTTCAGAAATTCAATACTTCTACAAAATTTATCCTCAAGGAAAATACTTACCTATCCGGAATTTGTACAACTGGTCCCACTATTAGTGAAACAACCCCACCCCCCGATATTGATTTTAATATATAAAAGTGTAAAAGCTAAAATATAAAAAAGGGTATATTTCTTCGCCAACACAGTTGTTGGTAGGTTAAGACAGGGCACCTAACACTGCACATTTGCACTTGTCCGAATCGCTGGAGGTTATACTGTATAACATGAGAACGTGTTGATTTATATCAGTGCATAGGTATTTGATGTACCTTAAGGTACGAAAAGTTCGTATTTTAGAATCTTCATTTGTACCTGAAGTGTAACGTTTACTAATTCAGAAAAGGTCTATTCAGCACGTTTATTTTTTGGCTGCTTCTCTCACAACTATATGAGTTTTGAGATGCTTCCGGTACATTCCTTTGCTTATAAATCTTTCCTTGCACTGTGTACATTGGAAGGGCAATTCTCAAGGCCTATGCAGCATGTTCATTTCTTAGGTGCTTCTCTCACGACAATATGAGTTTTTAAATGCTTCCGGTATATTCCTTTGCTTATAAATCTTTCTTTACACTGTGTACATTCGAAGGGCAATTCTCAAGGTCTATGCAGCATGTTCATTTCTTAGGTGCTTCTCTCACGACAATATGAGTTTTTAAATGCTTCCGGTATATTCCTTTGCTTATAAATCTTTCTTTACACTGTACATTCGAAGGGCAATTCTCAAGGTCTATGGAGCGTGTTCATTTCTTCGGTGCTTCTCTCACGACAATATGAGTTTTCAAATGCTTCCGGTATATTCCTTTGCTTATAAATCTTTCTTTACACTGTGTACATTCGAAGGGCAATTCTCAAGGTCTATGCAGCATGTTCATTTCTTAGGTGCTTCTCTCACGACAATATGAGTTTTGAGATGTTTCCGGTATATTCCTTTGCTTATAAATCTTTCTTTGCACTGTGTGCACTCGAAGGGCAATTCACCAGTGTGTTTCCTGACATGTACATCAAGGGCATACTTCTGCCTGTATCTACTATCACAATATGTGCACTTATAAGGCTTCTCATTGGTATGTGTCCTCAGGTGAGTATCCAAAGTGCACTTCTGGGTGAACTTCTTCCGGCAGTACGAGCACTCGTGTTCCTTGATCCCTTGATGGACTTTTTTATGAATCAGTAGACTAATCTGTCTTACAAAGGTCTTCTCACATTCGGGATATGAACATTTATAGGGTCTTTCTTTCGTATGAGATCTTATGTGCTCCTTCAGGGAAACCTTCTGATGAAACTTTTTATTGCAATAGGAACATTCGAATCTCTTCTCCCACTGGTCTTTATTGTGTCTTTTCAAGTGCATTACAAGTTGACATCGTTGTGCAAACTTTTTTTGACAGATAGAACACTCGTGATTTTTAACACCAGAGTGTGTGACTGAATGTATTTTCAGATGTCCTTTGCTCCTGAAATTCTTGTCGCACTTGTCGCATTGGAAAGGCTTAACATCGGAATGAGTTTCTATATGTTTTTTCAACCCATTGCTAGTTGTAAAACGATTTTTACACTGTGGACACTCATACGGTCTTTCTCCAGTATGACTCCTCATATGAACTTTCAGAGTGCTGGGTTGTAAAAACTTCTGCTTGCAAACAGAGCATTCTAAAGGTCTGTCGCCGCTATGAATAGTTTCATGGCCTCTGAGTGTACTTTTCTGTTTAAACGCCTTACTGCAAACGCTGCATTTAAACGGCCTTTCGTTGGTGTGCACACGGAGATGAGCCTCGAGCCTGGATGGACGGGAAAATGTTTTGCCACAGTAGGAACACGTTTTCTTAGACGCAGATTTCCTCTTCCCCTTAGGCCGTTCCTCATTGATGCTTTTGCCATTCGATTTTACACGATCCTTGTCTGGCTGGTAGTCTTCGTAGCTGTCATCGTCGTCTTTATCGATGCTTTTGCCATTCGATTTTACACGATCCTTGTCTGGCTGGTAGTCTTCGTCGCTGTCATCGTCGTCTTCAAGATCGCTTTGATCATTTTTAGGGTCGTTTGAAGCTGCTTCTGAGGTAAAATCTAGCTCTTCCAGAACTCTTAACATTGTGTTAATTTCCTCTGGAGTGTGGCTCTCAATTGCCTTTTTCAGTAATCTCTCTTCTTCCTCATCAGCATTCAAATCAACATTTTGTGAGTTAATGTCGTCATTCTTCTCTATATGGGATTTGTCATCTTCCAGAGAATTGTCTTCTGCGTCGGGATCGTGTTTGATGTTTACGTTCAGACATAATGCTTCCTGTGGTAGGAATGTATTGCCAGAAATATTTCTTGGAGCAGCACTTTTAGCTTGATGATGACTCTCTTGGAGTTGATCTGAGGATGAGTTTTCTATAATAAAGGGAAATTAAAATGCTTTAGAATTTTTTTTAATCACAAAAGAAACACGTAATATTTATATGAAGTTACAACGTTCAAGAAGAATTATTGATAAATGCGGCGCTTATTTGATGATGTTTCATCAAATACAAGTGGTATCTTCCATTAATTCTACAAGAACTTAGGTGTAATGTCCTATTAATAACACATCTACAATAAACGTGGGTCTCTGATGAAGTAACTTGCCCACTTTGAACCCAACAAACACAAAGCATGATGGGATGGTGGAGTGTAATTCAACCATAGCACATGTGCTATTAATTAATTGCATGGATTAAAAAAATTCACAGCCAACCAACCAATGAGAAATGAGCTTTTGTAGTTTTGATACTAAATGTAAAGATAATTATGGATCATCAGACGAAATAAGAAAAAAGAATGAACATATGGATGTAGATGGATGTACTTATGCATGAATAATTTGATAAAAGAAATTGATAAATATCTGGAAAGCATAACAACAAATGCAAAAGTAAATGGATGAAATTGATAGATGAACAATTGAGTATAGCGATACTTTATGTTTATAAACAAATGAATTGTTATGCTAATATGCCAACCAGAACTACAATAAGCTCTATTAAAATAACATCCAATCACTGTCTGGGTGGCACATGAATTACAAAGGATTACGTCAGCTCAAGTATCGCTATATGGATTGTTCAATGAATAAATGAATGACGATATTAATAATACATGGTTGAACCAGAATGGATAAATGAATACATGGGTTGTAAATCCACAGTTACAGCTGAACATTCCTGATAACAGTCTTTTATATGGGCTCACAGTACTTAGCTATGCCAGCTGTTGCACAGCCCCATATCCAGTTTTGTTTCTTTAATGTCACTCCCTTTCTCTCTCTTTCTCTCTCTTTTGTGTTAAAGTACAAAAATGGTCCAAAAATACATAAAATAAATGTGAAAAATCAAATAAATAAATAAATAAATAAATAAATAAATAAATAAATAAATAAATAAAAATAAATAAATAAATAAAAATAAATAAATAAATAAAAAAATTAAAAAAATAAATAAATAAAAAAATTAAAAAAATAAATAAATAATCAATCAATCAATCAATCAATCTTACACATCTAATCCAAACAGTGGTTATTCTTGATATAGATGTTGACACTCACTACCCCTACATTCATTATTTTACATGGATCTTTTCATACATGTTGATTTTGATGGTGAAGTAAAACCAGAAAATCTAGACAAACACCCTAGTGACACGAGAGAGAGTCGAAACAACAGCAAACAAACTCAGTTGACATATCACCTCGGCTTCAATCCATGGATCGAACCAGGGTCACAGAGGTGAAAGGCCAGCACTCTCACTGATTGGTCACCCATGCCACCCTAAAAAAGGTTCAATAAACAGATGATAGTATTCATGACATATTTACCTGCCACACTGGGTAGTAGTGATTCAGTTGATATTTTTCCACTTTTGTGAACAACGCTTGGATTCATACTGATGTACATTGAAGTGCACCCATTGCTACATCCACTGTCATCTGTTTGGATACCAATGGTTGTCACCTCTTTGTATGTGATTGGTTCCCAGTGCATTGTGGTTCCTTCTGGTAGGCCCTAAAAGAAATTGAAAAAATATTTGAAACTGGATGGAAAACTTGCTTGAAAAAATTGCTTGGGATAATAAAATGAAAAAGATGACATGATGTATTAAGCAAAATTTACAATAAGTCCATGAAATAAAATCTAAATAGTTACTACTTATTAGTTCATATTTAGTGACTATCTTAGACAAGTAAGTTGTAACAAGATATTGTTTCCTTTGTATTTTCATTTTCTTTGACTGTTCTGGTTGAATAATAGGCATCTAAATAGTCCTTAAATAGATACTACTAGTAAGTAACTAATTAGATTTTATTTCATGGACATAGTGTGAGCACTCTATTGTAGTTTTTATTAAGTTTTAAAAGAAAACTACTATTGTTCCAGGACTGAGAAGGGGATATGCACCCCCTGTACCCCTCCTCTAGATCTGCCACTAAACCACCTGTGCTTCAATGTAAAATAGTGGAGTGCATGATGTCAGTTATGGGTTTGAAAGGGTGGGGGGAGGGGACTTAATCATTTGAGAAGCTTAGACATTACTGGAAATTTCATTGTATTGTTCTAAAAGTTGTAAAAAAGTTATATGTTTAAATTTTTATCAATCAATCAATCAATCAATCAATCATTTTTATTTTAGTACCATAAGTTATAATTAGTTTACATGAATATACTTTAGTTAAAAACATTCTTTTTAGTACAAGCTACCTATAATAACTTAAAGAGTTAGACGAGATAGGCAGCTTATAATTGAATATAATTTATAAATACATAGAATAAAGGTAGAAGATCGTAATATTTTATACAAACAGACATTTTTACATAGTAATGGGTATAATTCTAGTTAAAAATTTGTAGGGAGTTGAAATGTAGCCTGTGTTGCAGACGGCTTGTTTACGGAGAAACAAACCGTCTGCACGCAGGCTATTGAAATGTCGATTGAAAGATTTATTTGATATTTAAACAATAGCTAGAGAAGATTATACAGAGAAAAAAAAAAGGGGGGGGGGAAAGTGCAATGAAAAAAAATTAAATATTATACTAATATAGATAACTATAACTCTATAGTATATTAAGTACAAGAAATATGATATAGACGTATAATAAATATTTTATATACACTATGGTGCATAATATCATACTCGGGCCTATTCCGTTTGGTCCGAGTACGATGCAAGTAGTTGATTGATCAAGGAATCCTTAAAATTGTGTTTTTTTGAGATTTTTAATAGGTTCATCAATTTTATTCCAAACGTGGGCACCTGAAAATTTTATGTTAAATTTGCCATAGTTGGTTCGTATTTTTGGCAAGGAAAAGCTTGATTTGGAGGCTAGTCGTGTATTGAAACTATGTGTATTTTTAACACCTGTGAAAAAGGAATGAAAACAAGCTGGAAGATTGTTGTTGTTAAAGTCGTATCAGGTTTATTGCTAAACCTTTTTTGACCTTCATTTTTGCATTTTTGCACATTTTCAAATGCTTAATATATCTTCATGAAAAGTTTTCCTTTTTTTAAGTTTCACATGCTCTTTTTTAATGTTATTTGTAAACTGAAATCTCAAATAACCAATTTATTGCAAAACCTTGGTCTATATCAAACAGTAGATAATATTGAAAGTATGGTTTTAATCTGGGGTCGGTTGTACGAAGCCTGATTAGCGCTATCCACCGGATAAATCGTTATCCAGCGGATAAATTCTAAAGAAATCCTTTGGAGTGGATAACTTTAACCAGTGGATAACTTTATTCAGGCTTCGTGCAACCGGCCCCTGATGTGCAAAGTTAGGCGAGCGGAACGAGGCCTCATTGCGAAGTTAATTTACATCACAAGTATACAAGCAGTTCTGTAAACACAATTAGTTATTTTCGCTTTTAAAAAGCATTGCATTCATCAATTATCGAATTCGTAGTACATTGATATAGCGTCTACATAACTTAGTGCATTTTAGAATTCGCTGATTTGTTAACCAATAAAAGTATCACATCAAATCGATACAAAACATCCCAATACATGCTTTCAAAACGTTCGAATATATCTCCTGTCGGCTAGTGAACGATTAATCAAGTTAAAAAAAACAAATCAGGTTAGATGTCACCACTTTTGAATCTTAAACATTTATTTAGGGAATAATTTGTCCACACAGGGTAACCATTTAATATACAAATATTGTGTTCAATGAATTATGTTGCTAGACAGACCGAGATCGTGAAAGCACATCAATAAAATGTATTACAGTTACACCGACACTAGTCATCAAGTTAAAACCAAATATAACAGGGCTTTCATTGATCCTATAAATAATCAAGTAACAGATGCCATGAGTTTTTATACCACTAAATTATAATTAAACGTCCACTTACACTGCTCAAATCACCTGCCCATTTGTGCTCGCCTGTGACTTTATTGTAGATAAACAACGTTTGCCCGGACTTGCATTTATAGTTCACCCAATCTGTATTCATCTTGATCAAAATCTGCAGATGACAAAAACACAACTCCAAATGAGTCAGCAAGAACAAATAATCACATAACACAAACGGTACTAAAGTTTTATGCACTCACAGACTAATTCTCTTTCGATGCACTACGCATTATGGGCTAAATGTGCTAAATGTGCATTCCTTTGTAATGCTAAGGTCAGCGGTCACACTTCAAAGCATAATATTGTTATGCAAATGAGTTTAATATAAATAGTCTTAGGCAATCGCCATGAACCATTCTTCCTTTAGTGCACGAGTCAGCGAGCACATAAACATTTGTTTTTACGTTAAAATATAGAGAAGAATTTTCAACTCTGCAAGAACCATGTCGAAGAAGACATTATCTGCGGATGAAATTACCGTTCATGTTGATAACTCTTCGCTCGAAGCGAGCGCCGAAGAGATATTACTCGCCGAAGAAGAGCCGGCTGAAGATGAAAATCGTGTCGAACTCGACATAAAGGAACTCAAAGACGAGCTTGGAATTCCATCAATTCTCTCGTCAGTAGAAGAGATTAAAGCTCTGGTCCACGAAGTCGTGGGAAAGCGGAAAGCTACTTCGCATTCTGAGCAAAATTCTGCAAAGAAAACGCGGTCGGAAGGAGCTTCCGAACCTCGTGCTAACCACTCTGAGTTCGACCCGACTGAATCAGTCGAAGTCGAAGTACCTCCAGAGAACGAGGATATAGTATTTCCAGCAGTTTTCGACGACTCTGAGGCAAGCGGACCCAAAATATGTGAAAAGTTGGCGTCCCGAGTAAACGAAGCATGTACAAAGAAGGCTATTGGGTCGAAAATGAAAGAGTTGGAGGCGAAATATCACACTCCAGAAAACTGCACGAACCTATGTGTTCCGAAAGTAAACCCAGAGTTGTGGCATGACCTGCAAAGACCCTCTAAAACGAAGGATTTGACACTTCAAGAAGTACAAAGAGGTATAGTTAAGGCTACACAACCAATACTTTCTATACTCGAAGAAGCTCTTGCAGCTCAAAAACGTAAAGAGACTATTGAGCCGAGTACTATCGTGACCAAATTAGCGGATAGCGTTACTCTGTTGTGTCACGCAAGTTACAAGACATCCATGACTAGGAGAGAAACTCTCAAAGATGTCATTAATACAAATTATCGTTCTGTTTGTGGTCAGAATACACCTCTTGGAAAATGTTTGTTTGGAGATGAATTGCCTCAGCATATTAAGAATATTGCAGAGGTAAATAAGCTATCTAAAAAGATAAGCTCTAGCCAACAAGCTAGTTCCTCATCAGGAAAACGTGACAAAGACTCTTTCAAGGGTCTGTCATCTAGTAAAGGAAAGAGGTCGTATTTTTTAAGTTACGGCGGAAATCATCATCGCCCTCGCAACCGAAAGGAAAGTTACCAGACAAACAAGTCATCAAGCACGACAACAAAGTAATTCAAGAACAACACCCAAACAATTCTAATATGGTATGTAAATTCTCAATACCTGTTAGTGCGTATGCTGGAAATCTAGCTAAACGCATGGTCACATGGCGTAAAATTACCAGTGACCCTTGGGTATTAGAAACAATTTCAGGTTATCACCTTGAATTTGAAAATGGTTTTGTTCCAATTCAGACCTGTTTGCCAAATCCTCCCAGGCTGAATCAGCACGAGGAGAGTATACTGAACAGTGAGATTGAAAAACTCCTGTTAAAGGGTGCTGTTGAAGTGATCTATCATTGCCCAGGAGAGTATATCTCTAATATGTTTCTAGTACCCAAGAAAACTGGTGATCTTAGGCCAGTAATCAACCTAAAACCCTTAAACGAGTTTGTAGCCAAAATTCACTTTAAAATGGAAGGTATCCATCTTGTGCATGATTTAGTAGCACCTGGTGATTACATGGCAACAATAGACCTCAAGGATGCATACTTTAGTGTACCAATATTCCCCAGAGACAGGAAATATTTCCGATTCTTCTGGGATAAAACATTGTATCAGTTTACTTGCCTCTCTTTTGGCTACAGCCTCACACCGAGGGTATTCACTAAAGTCATGAAACCAGTCACGGCAACCTTGCATGCTCAGGGTGTTCGTACTATCATATTTATCGATGATATATTAGTGATCGGTGCAACCGCTAAAGAATGTTCCTCCAATGTACCTATGATAATCAAACTGCTGGAGAGTCTTGGATTTCTCATTAATTATGAGAAATCCTCATTAAACCCTTCTCAATCAGCGTTGTATTTGGGCTTTATGATCACGTCAGTCCCATGTACTTTATCACTACCAGAGGCAAAGGTTAACAAAATCATTCTAGCTTGTCAAAATCTGCTCAAACTAGAACAGGTTACCTTATGTGATATTGCTCATGTGACAGGTTTGCTTGTGTCTGCTTTTCCAGCAGTGAGATATTTAGAACTCTATTATAGATCCATAGAATATTGCAAATCACATGAGCTTCATTTAGGAGGCAGTTTTGATGATGTGGTCTGTCTAAGCAATCAAGCAAGACATGACTTAAAATGGGTAATTTGCAATATCAGACACCATAATGGTAAATCATATAGGGAAGTACCTATTGACCTCGTTATTGAATGTGATGCCAGTAATACTGGCTGGGGGGCAGCTTGTAATGGTGTGAAAGCTTATGGTGAATGGTCTCTAGAAGAGTCAGAGCAACACATACATTTTAAAGAATTACAAGCTGCATTTTTTGCTGTTCAATCTTTTTATCTGCTGCACAAAAGTATACATCACATTCGACTGAAGTTGGATAATTCCACAGCAGTTGCAAATATCAATAACTATGGTAGCATTAAGTCGCCAGCGTTAAACAAGCTTTCTCGTGAATTTTGGGAATGGTGTTTGAATAAGAACATCCACCTTAGTGCAGAGCACATACCAGGGGTCAGTAATTGTACTGCTGATTACCTATCCAGAAAAGATAGATCCACCCTAGAGTGGTGTCTGAATGATGACATTTTGAAGTATATATGCAAAATGTCTTTTCAGCCTAGCATAGATCTGTTTGCATCTCGCTTAAATGCTAAATTTGACTTATTTGTATCATGGCATCCTGAACCAGGATGTCACAGTGTAAATGCATTTAATTTGTGCTGGACAACCTACCAATGTTATGCATTTCCCCCTTTTGTTTGATTAGCAGAGTGTTAACAAAGATTCAAGAAGACCATGTGGACCACTTTCTATTGATTGCACCGACTTGGCCAACCCAAACATGCTATGCAACATTACTGAACCTGACGGTCAGGAAGCCCATCCTATTGCCAACAGTGGAGAACCTAGTGTATCTTGTCAACAGACCTACAGCACATCCTCTACTACACCAGCTCCACTTAGCCGCATGGATATTATCATCCCATGCCTCCAAAAGAGAGGCCTTTCTGAGAGAGCAACCCAACTTGTATGCTCGTCATGGTCAAAAGGCACAGATAAACAGTATAGTCCAGCATGGAAGAAATGAAGCAGCTGGTGTTGTACAGAACAAATTGATCCACTTCGACCATCTCCAGAGCAATTAGCAAACTTCTTATCATTTGAGTTTGAACAGAACAAGAGCTACAGCACTCTGAACATGTATAGATCAGCCATTTCTTCTACAGTTCACTTGTTGGAGGGTACTAAAATTGGAGAACACCCAGTTATAACTAGATGCCTGAAAGGTATTTACTTATGTAAGCCCCCCACTCCTAGATACCAATTCACTTGGGATGTTTCCATGGTAACAAGTTATCTTTCATCACAAAGTCCTTTGAAAGACCTCAGCCTAAAGAGACTAACTCTCAAAACTGCTATGTTATGTTCACTGGTTTGTGCTCAACGAGAACAAACACTTTGTTTACTAGACCTAAACTGCAAAACAGATTTGCAAGAGGCTACTAAATTTGTTATTTCTGAATGCCATAAGACATCCAAACCTGGAAAGACACTAGAAGTATTCATACCAATTTTACCTGGGAATGTAGACCTTTGTCCCAAATCAACTCTTGATGAATACCTGCATCGCACTGAACACTTACGAGACAAACACTCTTCAAAGGTTTTTATATCATATGTGAAACCCCACAAAGAAATTTCAACTTCAACATTTGCAAGATGTATTGAAACTTTCTGGAATTGACACTAATATATTCAAGGCACATAGTGTGAGGGGGGCAGCAACGTCTGCATTATAAAGATGCTAATCTCAAGGACATTCTGCGTTTAGCAAATTGGTCAAATGAGAACACTTTCCAAAGATTCTATAATAGAAGTAATTCACATGAAGTTGTTGGTCGATTAGTATTACAATGACCAAATTGTTTAAATTATTGTTACAGTTTACAATAATCAAGTTTATTTACTGGGAGTTTATTTGTTATACATATATGGCTCCGGTACTTTAAAATCGCACATTTAGCCCATAATGCGTAGTGCATCGAAAGAGAATTTTAAAATTAGACAAGAGGTATACTTACCTTGAAGTGTAATTGTAATTCTCTGAAGATGCATGGAGCATTATGGGATAAATGGCCCACCTCTATCACCCACCCAGTTGTTATTGGACCGTCGCCATGCACTTGGCACACGGAAGAATGGTTCATGGCGATTGCCTAAGACTATTTATATTAAACTCATTTGCATAACAATATTATGCTTTGAAGTGTGACCGCTGACCTTAGCATTACAAAGGAATGCACATTTAGCACATTTAGCCCATAATGCTCCATGCATCTTCAGAGAATTACAATTACACTTCAAGGTAAGTATACCTCTTGTCTAATTTTAAAATTTTATGTACCTAAATAAACAAACTAAAAGCACATGGTAGTTCGCCTAAGTTTTTATACTCGAATCAAAGAATTAGAACTAGCATCCCGTTCGAAAGCATTCGTTGTAGCTATAGGATAAAATTCAGATTGTATCATGAATAATTACCTTGTTATTATTTTGAGATGTACTGCTCTTGAAAAATTGCTGAAGCCACGTTTTATATTTGCACAATGTTGATGCACCAAATAATCACAATCAGGCGTTCCTGGCGAAGGAAAAAGGAACAGGAAGCCCGATCTAAAGCCTTTGCTTATAAGCCAAATATAGTGCAAGAAAGTGCAAGTAAAACATTAAAATCAGCCAAAACAAACGAAAAATCAGCCAACCAATCTATTTCTATCAAATGATTGATGTATCAATTATTCAGTCAATGAATCAACAATCATACATGCTCAGTCCCCGGGGGGAAAGTGGGGAGGGTGGGGGGTGTGGGGGTACTACCGTATATCGACTATACGGGGATGAAACGCTGAACAGGGTATGGTTTTTCGACCTTGGTATCATGAACAGGGTATCTAATTCTATTCTATTTCCGATTTAATCCAAACTTCCTGTCATACTCAGGTCCCAAAAAATGAGAAAAATTATTTTGCATTCAGGAAATTGGCAGGAATAAGATCGTTGACATAAAAAAAGATAGCACGTGTGTCTGAATTGATATATTTATACAAATCATATAATATGTTTGTAAACAATTGCAGTTTGTCATAATCAGGGTATGGAAGTAAGGTATTTTTTCTCATAAACAGGATAACCCCTACAAATCCCATCGGAACACCCCTATCCAGATCTGAAGAGAGTCCCCCCCCCCCCCCCCCATCCGGGGCTCAGTCTCAGACTTAAAGTACAAATACGAAATATCCAATCAATAGATGATTGTTGTTAATCTAAGGATGTAAAGAGTAAAAATGTAACAAGGAAACAATTTAAAATTTATTATTCCTGGTCCGTATGGGGATCGCACCCATGACCTTAGCATTATTAGCACCACGCTAGGTCATACATTGGGGTGTGTTAGCTCAGTCGGAAAAGCGTGGTGCTAATAACGCTAAGGTCATGGGTCGGGTTTGATACAAAGCTGATATCGATGAGGATGGTAAAGATTATAATGATAACACGAATAACGATAAAAAATACAATGGTCCGTATGGGACTCGAACCCATTACCTTAGCGTTATTAGCACCACGCTCTGCCGACTGAGCTAACGGACCTTGATTTTATTATAATATGGATGAAGATGGTAAAGATTACAATGATAACAAGAATAACGATAAAAATATACCATCGTACGTATGGGGCTCGAACCCACGACCTTAGCGTTATTAGCAACACGCTCTGCCGACTGAGCTAACGGGGTTGATAGAAAACTAATATCGACGAGGATGGTAAAGTTTACAATGATAACAAGAATTACGATAAAAAATACCATAGTCCGTATGGGGCTCGAACCCATGACCTTAGCGTTATTAGCACCACGCTCTGCCGACTGATCTAACGGACCTTGATATAAAACTAATATCGATGAGGATGGTAAAGACTACAAGGATAACAATAATAACGATAAAAATACCATGGTCCGTATGGGCTCGAACCCATGATCTTAGCCTTATTAGCACCACGTACACTCTACCGCACCTTGTTATATGTTATGATATGTGCAGAAAGTACTGTGTTGCCAAAATTAAAAATAGCTACGGCGACCGTGTTATTCGTAAGTGAGTCGAGGGTCGTGATGAAACGTCTGGTTTGGATTTTTGTTAGTATTTTCTTTCTATCTGCAGGTCGAAAAAAAAAAATTAGTTGCATAAAAAACAGTTTAAAACAGTCCATTTATTGCTATTTGTTTTATTATTGAAGCAGTGACGCAGTGACTTGTCGTCTGGTGTTTCAGTGGTATATTTTTACATTTATAAATTTGAACAAGCATATGACGGTTCATTCCTCCTCAAGACTGCCGTCCATCTAAATTACGGGCTCCCTGTGTTTTGTGCGCGTGCTGCACGCACGAGTGGTGAAACGGTGAAAGCGCGGACTTCAGTTTTAGTGCACGCGTATTTCAAACAAGAAACTGAACCTCATTCCTTTCAGTTCTCTATCTAGCAATATCAAAGATAATTCGAGGCAATTAAGTAATAACCATGGCAAAACAGTGTATCTATAGCGTATATTTCAGATTGAGTTCAAACTTGATTTTATTGGTCATACTTTTTGCAAATATTAGTAGTTCCGCAGCAATCAAAATTGTTGATCATAACATCTCTTGCAATGAAACTACCTTAGGAACGCTGAGGTACAGAGATTTAAAATTGCAAATTTGCAATGGAACTGAGTATGTTTATGTGTGTTTTGAAAACGGAAATGCGGGTCAACTTGGAACGGAGATTAATCCTGCAGAATCATGCTTGGATATTATGGCAAATAGAAAGTAAGAATAATTGTAAAATACAGGTGTTGTTTGATTGTAAGCCAGAATGACGTTTTTGCTGCTTTATTTGTAACCTTTTTCGTTGCAGATTTGATTGACTGTTTGCTTGTTTGCTTGTTTGCTTGTTTGCTTGTTTGCTTGTTTGCTTGTTTGTTTGCTTGTTTGCTTGTTTGCTTGTTTGCTTGTTTGCTTGTTTGCTTGTTTGCTTGTTTGCTTGTTTGCTAGTTTGCTAGTTTGCTTGTTTGCTTGTTTGCTTGTTTGCTTGTTGGCTTGTTGGCTTGCTGGCTTGTTTGCTTGTTGGCTTGTTTGCTTGTTTGCTTGTTTGCTTGTCTGCTTGTTTGCTTGTTGGCTTGTTGGCTTGTTTGCTTTGCACGTTTGTCCTATTAGACCTACCTGACAGTATCTCTTTCTTGCTCTGTTAGGAACGCTGCTAGTGGTGTTTACTATCTCAAGAGTAACAATGCTATCTACAAAACATATTGTATGATGGAAGATACTTGTGGATCTAGAGGGTGGACCTTGGTTGTGAAAATTGACGGAAGTAAGGTATAAAAACAACACACAACTTAACAAACAAAAAAACCAACCAACCAAAAAAAAAAAAAGATAACATCGTAAGACACACTAACATCACTTAAAAAAAACTCCAGCGAAATAGAGCGCATTCAAAATCAATCAAATAAAGACGAAATAACACATAAAGATTCCACGATTCTAGCATCTTTCTTTATTTTTCTTTACGCTTTGCAACTATTTTTAGACAACGTTTCATTACACTTCTGAATTATGGCAAAACGAAGAAACTTACAATGACGACACTTATGGTATATCAGGAGGACTTGACAACCAACAAACAAAACTCCACAGCTATTCGCACTTTCCATTTACCATGCTATGCCTTGGAATGAGAGTAGCAGATGAAACTAAATGGATTACGTTAGAGTACAATGCCTCATCGCTGTACTCGGTGATTGCGGATGGAGAGTACAGGCCGACAAATATTGGCAAAGAGAAGTGGAAAAGTTTAATCAGTGGTTCGTCGTTGCAACGGTTTTGTAGTCTAGAGGGGTTTAACGTCAGACAGAAAGACTACGGCACGATGGCGAGAATTGGGATTTTAGGTGAGATATTACAATAATATACATTCATTCAGTATTGCATTCATCTGTGGCTTTTATGGTCTGCATATTATTTGAGTATAGTTTGTTCTTAATTTTGTTTCTCTCACATGCCAAGAGCTGGTTTAGCAAGGTTACTATAATATTGTTGAGTAAGCGTCATGTAATAGAACTGACTTATTCAAATGCACTAATATGTGCGAAGCGGACGTATAGAAACAAACGCCACGCTGAGACTCAGCTTCAGTAGCTATACATACCCTAAAGCTAATTTATGGGCTACCATTTATAGCAAACGTAGGAAAGCAATGAAATAATAACAACTAAATGCTAACAAATAGCTATTTAATAACTATATTTCTCAATATATTTCACTCAACCAGAATTAATATAACAATAGTGATAATAATAATGATAGTGACTAATAGTTACTAATAGTTACTAGTATTTAGGATGTTTTTATTTCATGGTTTTTCTTTGCTCCGGCTATACGAGTACAACCAATAAGTTTCAAATGATAATATCTAGCTTGAGAATTGCTGGGTTTAAAGTAAAATAAATATGGTCACTCGGTTGGTCTAGCTTACCGATACTTTCAAATTTTGCTAAATGTGTTCAATTTCCTTATTAGGCAATGACGAAGATAACTGCCAATCACCTGAGTCACGGTTGGGGTTTGGTACGAGTGGATATCAGTGTTTACAAGATGACAGTAATACCGCTGGCAACGTTGCTCGCTGCTATGCCGAGGGCGGGGACAAGAATATCAAAGGGTTTGGATATATCTTTGCACAGTCCCATGTAGTCAGCGAGACGCTTGGTTTTAAAGTGAACCCTGCAAAATCGTGTCAAGAAATCAAGGAAGTTAAAAAGTACGTCTATCATTTTATTCTTTCATACCCTGTTACATGGAGATTTTCAGCTCACTCAGAAAGAAAAAAAGTATTTTCGTAGTAAAGAAAATATTCAGGTCGAAACCATATGAAGCTGATGGTTTCAAACAAAATTCAGGTCAAGGTTAAGGATTAGTCATATTTTTTTTCTTCTATTCCCGACTGAGATGATCTCATTTTTAACACCGCAGGGTATTACACAATTGATGGTTTTCGTTAAACTTTATCATCACATAGCCTTCTTGCTTCGTACAAAAGTTCAAAAACAAGCATACTTTATATAGGTATTCGAAAAGACAAAAAAAAAAAAAAAAAAACTGAAAAAAACAGACAATATAGCATATATTTCAGATTGAGTTCAAACTTGCTTTTATTGGTAATACTTTTTGCAAATATTAGTGGTTCCGCGGCAATCAAAATCGTTGATCATAACATCTCTTGCAATGAAACTACCTTAGGGAATGCTGAGGTACAGAGAATTAAAATTGCAAATTTGCAATGGAACTGAGTTTGTTTGCGGATCAACTTGGAACGGAGATTAATCCTGCAGAATTATGCTTGGATATTATGGCAAATAGAAAGCAAGAATAACTGTAAAATGCAGGTGTTGTTTGATTGTAAGCTAGAATGACTTTTTTGCTGCTCTGAGTTTGTTTGCTTAAATGTTTATGTGTGTTTTTCGTCAACAGTGACTTTTTTCGTTGCAGATCAAGTTGATTGACGGTTTGATTGCTTGTTTGCTTGCTTGCATTGTTTGCTTGTTTACTTGTTTGCTTATTTGCTTGTTTGATTGTTTGCTCGTTTGCTTGTTTGCTCGATTGCTTGTTTGCTTATTTGCCTGTTTGCCTTGCTTATTTGCATGTTTGTATGTTTTTGTTTTTGTTTGTTTGCTTTGCTCGTTTGTCCTATTAAACTGAAATGACAGTATCTCTTTCTTGCTCTATTAGGAACGCTCCAAGTGGTGTTTACTACCTCAAGAGTAACAATTCTCTCTACAAAACATATTGTATGATGGAAGATAGTTGTGGATCTAGAGGATGGACCTTGATTATGAAAATTGATGGAAGTAAGGTATAAAAACAACAGACAACTTAACAAACAAACAAAAAAATACATACATAACATCCTAAGACACACTAACATCACTCAAAATAAAACTCCACCGAAAGAGAGCTCATTCAAAATCAATCAAATAAAAACTAAACAACAAATAAAGATTCAAAGATTATTGCATACTGATTTTTATCTGAATGCTTTCCAACTATTTTTAGACAACGTTTCATTACACTTCTGAATTATGGCATAACGAAGAAACTTACAATGACGACACTTATGGTATATCAGGAGGACTTGACAACCAACAAACAAAACTCCACAGCTATACGCACTTTCCATTTACCATGCTATGCCTTGGAATGAGAGTAGCAGATGAAACTAAATGGATTACCTCGTACAATGCCTCATCGCTGTACTCGGTGATTGCGGATGGAGAGTACAGGCCGACGAATATTGGCAAAGAGAAGTGGAAAAGTTTAATCAGTGATTCGTCGTTGCAACGGTTTTGTAGTCTAGAGGGTTTTAACGTCAGACAGAAAGACTACGGCACGATGGCGAGAATTGGGATTTTTGGTGAAATATTACAATAACATAGATTCATTATTGCATTCTTCTGTGGCTTCATGGCACGGAATCCGAGTGGTTAAATAACGTGCATCTCACCTCTATGGTCTGCATATTATTTGAGTATAGTTTGTTCTTAATTTTGTTTCTCTCACATGCCAAGAGCTGGTTTAGCAGGGTTAATATAATATTGTTGAGTAAGCGTCATGTAATAGAACTGACTTATTCAAATGCACTTAATATGTGTGAAGCGGACGTATAGAAACAAACGCCAAGCTGAGACTCAGCTTCAGTAGCTATACATACCCTAAAGCTAATTTATGGGCTACCATTTATAGCAAACGTAGGAAAACAATGAAATAATAACAACTAAATGCTAACAAATGGCTATTTAATAACTATATTTCTCAATATATTTCACTCAACCAGAATTAATATTACAATAACGATATCAATAATGATAGTGACTAATAGTTACTAATTGTTACTAGCATTTAGGATGTTTTTAGCTCGTGGAAATTTGCGAAGCAAATTCCACGAGTTTTTCGAGTGGTTTAGGGGTTTGAGATCGGTAAGTACTTCATGTATGACTCGATTATAAAAAAAATATTCATATAAACAAATCTTCAAAAGGAAATATTTAAAAAGGAGAAAACCAATAATATCATGCATAAATAAAGTAAAAAAAATGAATGACTTCTTGACAAAAACTCCGAATAGCAATATGGCATATATATGAATCCCTGTTTTCAAAATTTTCAATTTCCACGAGTTGCGTAGCCATTGGCAGCTTGATTATTTCATGTTTTTTCTTTACTCCGGCTATACGAGTACAACCAATAAGTTTCAAATGATGATATCAAGCTTGAGACTTGCTGGGCTTAAAGTAAAATAAATATGGTCACTGGATTGGTCTAGCTATGCAAATTTTGCTAAATTTGTTCAATTTCCTTATTAGGCAATGACGAAGATAACTGCCAATCACCTGAGTCACGGTTGGGGTTTGGTACGAGTGGATATCAGTGTTTACAAGATGACAGTATATGTAATACCGCTGGCAACGTTGCTCGCTGCAATGCCGAGGGCGGGGACAAGAATATCAAAGGGTTTGGATATATCTTTGCACAGTCCCATCTAGTCAGCGAGACGCTTGGTTTTAAAGTGAACCCTGCAAAATCGTGTCAAGAAATCAAGGAAGTTAAAAAGTACGTCTATCATTTTATTATATTATGCCCTGTTATATGGAGATTTCCAGCTCACTAAAAAGAAAAAAAGTCTTTTCGTATTAAAAGAAATATTTAGGACAAAACCATATCAAGCTGATGGTTTCAAACAAAATTCAGGTCAAGGTTAAGGGTTAGACATTTTTCCTTCTATCCCCGACTGAGATGATCTCATTTTTAACACCGCAGGGGATGGTTTTTGTTAAACTTATCATCAAATAGCCTACTTGCTTCGTAAAAAGTTCAAAATAATAAGCAATACATAAAACAAACAACAAACAAAAACAATAAGCAATATATCAAGCAAATAACAGGCAAAAACAATTAGCAATATATACATAAAACAAACAACGGGCAAAAACAATAAACAATACATAAAACAAAGAACAGACAAAAACAATTAGCAATACATCAAACAAACAACAGACAAAAACAATAAGCAATACATGAAACAAACAACAGACAAAAACAATAAGCAATACATGAAACAAACAACAGACAAAAACAATAAACAATACATGAAACAAACAACAGACAAAAACAATAAACAATACATGAAACAAACAACAGACAAAAACAATAAACAATACATGAAACAAACAACAGACAAAAACAATAAACAATACATGAAACAAACAACATACAAAAACAGTTAACAATACATAAAACAAACAACAGACAAAAACAATAAGCAATACATGAAACAAACAACAGACAAAAACACTGAATTAGCAATACATAAAACAAATGACAGACCAAATCAATAAGCAATACATAAAACAAAGAACAAACAAAAACAATTAGCAATACATAAAACAAAGCACAAACAAAAACAATAAACAATACATAAAACAAACAACAGACAAAAATAATAAGCAATACATAAAGCAAACAACAGACAAATACAATAAACAATACATAAAGCAAACAACAGACAAAAACAATAAGCAATACATAAAACAAAGAACAAACAAAAACAATTAGCAATACATAAAACAAATGACAGACCAAAACAAAAAACAATATATAAAACAAGGAAACAAACAAATAGACAAAAAAAAAATGATAAAAATCAATGATAATTAATCAAGTATATTGGCTTTCTTGCTAAGAGTAGTCTTGAGAAACACCGTAGTTTGATACCAATGCGAAAATCATTTAATTTTCTTACTCAAAAGACGTGAGACTTCCTCAAAAGCGTTAAACTTACGCTAAAACACTCTTTGTACTCTCAAGACAACTCTGTCAACTCCGACAACAACCTACAATCAATACACTTTTCATATTATTCACGGCATAAATCCAGCTAATGGACTACTAACTATTTTGTACTTAGTGGTGACACGTAGTCTCATCTCCCCTAAATCGCCAAGTTTCGTAAAAATTCATAAGGTCCAGAAATGAAAAGAGCATGCTATAATTTGTAAAAAGACCAATTTTAAACTCACCAACACAAGTAGCAGTGTTTTTAAAATTTCATTTTTTTAATAATCGTTCGAGAAAACGCGTCGGGTGGTACTCTTTTCAGGAAAAATACGTTACTGGACAAGGATATTTTATTAATTCTAAATAATCAAATTATTACAATTAAATTATTATGCCTATCTCTGCACAATGCTTCGCCAGGTCCAATATCTTGTCCATATGATAACAATAAAAGGTTAATAATGAAATCTAGCACTGACACCAAGACAATAGGATCTTTCAGGGAAAGGTCGTATATACGGGCTAGTTAATTTAAAACTTATTAACTAGGGTGATTACATAATCACACATCCTTGTCCTTAACTGCTATTTCAGGAAACATACGTTACTGGACAAGGATACTTTATTAATTCTAAATAATCAAATTATTACAATTGAATTATTATGCCTACTGGAGAGACAATATGTATAACTGGAACTGAGACAATTTAAAGTCTATATTTCTTCTAGAATATTGCCTTTGGGGCGTGTATGAACAAAGTGTTCGAAAAATAAGGTCTGGTTTGCCCATCGACCAACCTGTCGCACCGTGTCCGGGTGGTGACCATTTTCAACTGCTGTGGTCGCGCCTGTCGGTCGAAACGATTTGGCAGTGAACTCTTGTGTTGACAATCCAGCTTTCTTAATAGAGTCATTAAGTATGTCAGCGACTGTTTTTGCTGAAATTGGTCTATATGGTTTATTCAAAGTGAGTAATAACGCATCATTGTTCGATTGTAACCTGTAAGGTTCAGTTCTTGTAATGTATTCCTGTAGACAACTTCCAGCATCCATATGTGGTTGAGTTGATGGGGGTACTGTGACCTCAAAACCTTTCCTGTGTGTGTCATTCTTTATTCCTAGAAAACGAACTGTTAGAGAGCCATCTTCCTGGAAGGTGATGTCGTTAGTATGAATGTACATTGGTGTTTCTTGTTGACCATCAAATAGAATGTCCTTTGGTGCAAGATCAGATGGTCGCGTCATAAAATTCAAAGCTAAAAGTGTGATGGATTTTTGACGTAGTTGTGGGACTGTTAGAGTGTTATTCGCACCCCATCCTTCGAATAATGTAATAAGAGGCATTATTTTAGAGCGTTGCATAGTTTGACTAGTTCCTGATTTTTCTAACGTGGTTTTAAGATAACGTAGTTCAAAGGAGTCAATGGGGTTGTTACTATACCCGAGTCCTTTATATAACATAGTGAGTGATGCCATGGTAATACGTAGCATAGAACGTGGTGTTGTTGATTGCGCTGCTTGAGAACAAAGAAAGTCTGCTAGTACGCTAGATTGTTGCGGAGGGAATTGCTCTGACGTAGCTTTACAAAAATCATACAGCTTTTGTATTTGCCTGTTGTATACCTGCCGTGTAGATTGTGCGCATGCATAGCGAAAATGGTGAACTGCACGCGGAGACCAATTTTGGTTTGTCAATCGTTCACTCCAGATATTCTCCATGCATACAGCTTCCATTTCTTGTTCTTTAGTGGTTCTGGAGTGTGACCGCTTGACCAAATGGTCCTTTGATTCGTTGGTAGTTTGATTGTCGAATTGTTCGTGATTTCAGCCTGTTGAACCACGGCTGGGACGGCCCCATGGGGCGATGATTGTGGCGTTTGCTCGTTGCTTGTCGAAAACATCTAGTATTCGTGGGAGCAGACGGAACGGCGCGTTCACATAGTTGTTTTCGTGTGCCCAATTCTGTTGGGCTAGTGCGTCCACGCGTTATGTAAGTGGATCGTAGTACCGACTGTTGTATCGATCTAGCTGTGATGTTTCATGGTTGCGAACCTGTCTATTGTATGGGGTCCCCAGACGCGATCCAACCAGTCGAATAGGTGTGGATGTAAGTGCCATTCGTATTGTGGGTTTATTCTTGACGGTGAGTCGGCGTGAGTGTTGTCGCGTCCGGCCAGGAATGTAGCTGTTAGGGTAATTTTGTTGTCGTAGGCGAAAGATCAAATGGCTCTGGCAGCGTCTGTAAGCTGTGAAGATGGTCCTCCGAGGTTGTTTATGTAAGCGACCGTGGATATGTTGTCTGACACAATCTGTACTACTTTGCCTCTGACCATTTCGTGGAAGGAGTGCAGTCCCATCAGGACCGCAATCATTTCTCTGTAATTTGATGGTTGTGTCGCGAGTCTTTTGTTCCAGAAACCTGCTGCTTGGTGGTTGTTTATCCAGGCGCCCCACCCCGTGCTGGATGCGTCGGTGGTCAGTTGTAATTCGATTGAACCATTCCAGTTGCGTAGAGCGTCGAGCCACCATTGAAGGTCGGCTATTGTCGTAGCGTCGAGTATCAGTGTAGCGTCCCATGAATGTCTGGTTGCTAACAAACGGTACACGTTTCTGAGTAACAATTTCGCCGGGATTATGGCCTCCGCCATGGCTACACATTGACCTGCCACACGTGCTAGGAATCGTGCAGTTGACGTACCCTTTGATAGTGTTCGGCGAATGTCTTTGCGTAAGCGATGTATGCGTTCGTGCGGTATTTTTATTTCCGGAAAATTGTTCTGACCTTGTGAGCAGATGAGAAATCCCAGCCATTTTTTGCTTGTAGATGGATCCAGTGATGATTTTTCGAAGTTTATTTGGAACCCAAGTTGGGTTAAAGTGTTTATTAGAATGTGTTTTTGTTCGTTGATACATTGTGGTGTTCAACTCAACAGGAAGTCATCTACGTACACTATTACTTTATAGCTGTTGTCTCGGAGGTAAGAAATTACCGGACGTAATATCTTTGTGAAGAAATACGGGCTGGCGTTATGGCCAAACGGAAGCACGGCCCAACGATAGTATTGATTTTTCCAACGAAAACCAAGAAATGTTCTGAGCTTTACATTTACTGGTATGTGAAAAAATCCGTCTTTCAGATCAATAGTGATAAGATGGTCTCCTGCGGTGACTAACTGTTGAGCAACTTTGATACCTTCGTTGGAAAATTTTGGTGGTGTACTAAATGTATTAAGCTGTCGTAGATCCGTTATTAAACGCCACTTGTTTTTCTTTTTTGGTACAGCGCCTATCGGCGAGATGAAGTAAGGCTTTTTGGAGCACTTTTCGATCGCTACTATTGAATACAGTTTAGCAAGCTCAGTGTCACGAATAAAGTCAGATTGTTGGTGTGATAATTTGCTGTTGGTTAGATCGGTCTCCGGCGGAAATGAGTGAAATGGAATGGTGATCCCTTCGTCTAACCACGTTAATATGGTGTTTGAAGCGTGAATGTCTTTCCAAAATGTTAGGTTCTGTTTGAGTATATCCGACTGTAGAATGTTAGTCATTTATCGAAGTTTAAAACAATGTTCAATCTTACTGTTCCTCCGCCGGGTGACTTGTCGTGAAATTGTTTCGTCGTGGAAATCGCCCAGAGTCTTGAAATCGATGGAAAATGTCCGGTCGTTCACTCCGAAATCTCCCTCGAGGGTTTGATGTATATCGTGGTGACCCACGATGAGGGGGTTGTTGTGATACTTGTTGGCGGTGTGTCGACAGCTCAGCTGCGAGACGTAAGTTCGAGAGAGATTTCGGTTGAAAGCCGTTAGTGTGATTTTGTAGTGATCTAAAGATCCTTGCTGTTTCTTGGTCAAACACTGAATTCGTCAAGATAGCCTGATATTCGTGTTGGTTATACTTAATTTGTGGAGTTAACACAGTGTTTAGTTGCTCCAAGTACTGTCGGTAGTGACGTCGGTGTCGGTCAAGGCTAATTGCACAATTTTCAGCGATGTCTCCGTGTAACGCGAGGATTTTTGGAGGATTTTAAATGCTCCTTTGTCGTCCTTTTTTATGCCAGACACACTTTCATTGAGTCTTAACTCTGGTGGTAGGATGACTTTTGTTACAGGGTTTTTGATGGCGCTGTAGTCACCCTGAAAATCCTCGAAAGGACGCGTGGTCGAATCCGGCATGTTTTCTGGGCCTACAAAGTTGAGCCGAAATACTTGATCTTCTAATGTTCGAAGCCTTTTGTTGATAGTCTCTTGACCGTCTTGAATTTGCGTTAAAAAATTGTGTATTAATTTAAATTGTTCGTCCGAACTCATTATTGACCTGTGCAATGGAAGCACTGACACAAAGACAATAGGACCTTTCAGGGAAAGGTCGTATATACGGGCTAGTTACTTTAAAACTTATTAACTAGGGTGATTATGTCATCACGTATCCTTGTCCTTAACTGCTATTACCACCCAACAAACGAATCTTAAGAAATTGCAGGACTTTCAATTCATTCTCAAATTTGTTGCCTTGTGTATTAGAAGCACAGGGAACCTGGCTTTTGTTCGCATTGCATATATACTGTATATAAAAATCATATCAAATATACCGATTTATACCGATTAACAGGTTAGCTCAGTTGGGAGAGCGTTGGCTGTTAACCGGGAGGCTGCGGGTTCGAACCCTCAACCGGACCATCACTCAGGGTCTTTAAATAATTGAGGAGAATGTTCTTCGATTTATAATTGTAAGGGTTCGCGTCTTCTCGGATAAGGACGATAAACTGGAGGTCCCGTCTCCCCACACTACACATTAACCATTAACGGGGGGACGTAAAAGAACGACTGAGGACGCAGGTACGACCATCCTCGGTGATAGGCCTACACTAATACATACTAATTACTAATCAACCTCATGCTTGTAAATCCGGATTACATACTGTAAATATTAAAACATTGTAAAGCGCATTGAGACTGAGTGAAATGCGCTATATAAGCACCACATTACATTACATTACATCAAATCAATAAAGTTCTTGGGTTTCCTGTGTAAATTAAGCTCTGAAACGTTCGAATTTCCACGCTGGTGTAACTGTTTGTAGCTTGAGAGCCATTTGAGTGTAAAGCACTCAATGTAAAGTGCTTACACCAGCGCAATCGTTACGCTAATACGTTATGATAATCTGCTATCATGTTACCTGGTAGTATTGTGGGATGACTAGTCAAGGCTTGGTAGAGTGTACAGGATCGTTTATTCTCAGAGTAAACCAAGATCTGATCTAATCTCCGATTTCTACTCACAAGCTACCTCTATTTATATGAAATTCTAAGCATAACTAGTATAAACCGGTTTTACAGTAGATGAGCAGTTTGGCCAGGAAAATCACTCAAATGCTTACGTCACAAGTACACCTCAATTTTAAGCTTTATGCCTAATATCTCTTTAAGGAACAAGCAACTTGCGCAACGGTCGACGGTAGTTGCGAGTGCGTGATTTTTCCTAATGACCCTTGATAATTTTCCTAAGTCCTAGTTTGAAACTACTAACGTAATTCATCACTAAAGTTGCCTAAAAACGTTGGCAGGAAAAGTGGAACAAAGAACTTATTATAGATGCAAGTAGTGCCAAATATTCTCTAGTACGCAAGTCAGTAAAACTGGTTTAGTTAGTTGTCCTGGTCAAAGTTCACTGCTGTGAACACGTTTTAGTAGAGGTGACGATTAAACATGAGGCGTTTCCCTGCTCAAACAACTGTTACATTACTTTTAGTGTTGTTGACCTGGAAACCTGAATATATTTTCTGGAGAGTAGCAAATAATAACACTTGAATACTTGTGAATAATAACTTGATTTTACAGCAAAATGTAGCTTCCTCACAGTATCATTACTGGAAATGTAACCAACTATTAACGCATCGCGTTGCAGAGCTTAATTTGATTTGATTTGATTTGATTAGATATGCAATGCGAACAAAAGCCGGGTTCCCTGTGTTAGAAGCTGAAATTTAGTTGCAGTGTTACCAATTTTGATATGCTCTTTTTATTTCTGGGCATCATTCCAGTTATATATTGTGAATTTGAAGATATAGTTTCTTTACATTTCACGACTTTCAGTTTATTGTCATTTTGTTTTAGCAGCTGAAATTTTACAGAGTTACTAATTTTGATATGTCCTTTTCAATTCTGGGCTTCATTTTTACCGAGCTGCTGGATTTGGTTAAATGACCTCTTACTGAAAGTAGCTCAGTGAATGAGAACTCCAATTATGTATTGTGACTTTAAAGATATTGTTTCTATTAATTTCACGACTTTCAGTTTATTGTCATTTTTTTTGTATTGTTGTAGTAGCTGAAATTTTGCAGAGTTACTAATTTTGATATGTCCTTTTCAATTCTGGGCTTCATTTTTACCGAGCTGCTTGATTTAGTCACGTGACCTCTTAGTGCAAGTAGCTCATTATTGCTCTATGTTTTGGTATTGACTAACCTGTTGGTATATATTGATGGTCAGGTACTCGCGAAATGGCATGTACTACGTCAAATTAAGTGGTGCATCGACACAAGTCTATTGTCAAATGGAAACAATATGTGGAACAGGAGGCTGGTTAATGTTGATGAAAATTGATGGAAATCAGGTAATTCCTATATATACTCCAATTGGAAAAAAGGAGAAAGTAGGTGACGCACGATCGAAATAAATCTATGGGCAAACGTTTCTGAGTCTGTAGGTGAATATGTTGCTACAATGTATGTATAAACCATACCTTCCTGTCGCGATGTACTTTTTGTGTGAAATGGTCATCATTTATTTGATATCTATTTCTTTCGGTCGTGCTATTGCCTTTCTCACTGTTTTTTTTTTTAATAACAGTTGTGGCAAAAATATGTTATATACCTAAAAAAAAAAACAGATTGAGTATGTACTGACTTTTCGGATGTTAGCCTTTCTTCCTAGAAAAGATTTTAAAATGTAGTTGCAAACAGAAAGGCGATAATCATAAACACTCATTACCATACCCAATGTTGTTTATAGGATACATTCACATACAAGTCAGCTTACTGGATAAACACAGACACGTACAATCCTGAAAGTGCATCAGGAGGACTTGATTTCCAAGAAACAAAACAACAAACGTTCTCGGAATTTCCATTTTCATCGCTTTGCCTTGGAATGAGGACAAATACATCACTCAACTGGTTAAAACTGCCGTACAATGCTTCATCGCTCTACTCTGTTACTTCAAAACCGTAAGTATTTAACTTATGTTAAGTGGCGTTTATACGAGCAATTTGTCCTTGACAATTTTTCCTTGACACTGTCATCGCTCGTGTAGACGATCAGCAAGTTTTCCTTGACCATTTTTATTGACAAGGTTTCATTGTTCGTGTAGATGATGAACAAGTTTTTCTTTGATAAGTTTTGGTAATGCCCGCGATGTCTTTAAATCAGCGGAGTACTAACATAATTTTTCCAGCCTCTTGAGAAACATAAACCTCCTTTGCTCTAGGCCAGTTCCGTTCCTTTTATTTTACTTGCCTCATTTCTTCACGGAATGACGTCTTCAAACTCTGTATTAACTTACATAAAGTTGTTTTTCAAGGAAAAATTGTCAAGGAAAAATTGCTCGTGGAAACGCCGCTTTAGTGAGGCGAAATGTTTTTGTGAAGTTTTCTGATTATCGTTATTATTATGCTCCTTAATTAAGCTACACTCAGTTGCAAAATTGTTGGGACATTGACAGTTTTTCCCGTTTCCTTTCGAAACTTCTACTTTTTTTATGGATACAACGTTTTCACCCGCCTCAAATCCCCCTTCCCCCGAATCAATGTTGCATTGGCATTGTTGTGACATGTTAATCGTCATGGAGACTACCAACATTGTGGAGGGGGGAGGGGTTAGAGTTTGAGAACAATACTGAGCGGTTTTACGTCTAAATTATGTGTAGTGTCCCAACTAATTTTGCAACTGAGTGTAGATACTCTTCAGGGTTAGTCTATTAGAGCATCCAACAGTTGCTGAAAGTCATATTTTAGCATCATAGTTCGTGTCAGTCGCAGGGCGTCTATGCATATCAAACTTTTGTTGTCGATTTTGGGCTTCCTATGCATGCTTTCACTAAAAAAAATGGAAAAAATTGAGGGATTTTGCGAGAAAAATCGCTTTTTTTGCATTGCTGGTTCACTTCCAATGCCCAAATATGGTGGACACGATAACATTCTCAGAATGTTATGGTTAATGGAAAAGCTTGATATGTCAAGTAGATTTTCAAATTTAGTCCATGTTGATGCGTTTGTGTTAAACAAAAGTTGTTTGTCTGGTTTATTAGTTTTCAGATATGCTTTTCTATATAGCGAATAATACATTGGCGCGCGGAGATATGAAATTTATCTTCGAGTGTTCAACTCGATAAATTCCATATCTCCAAGCGAACATGTATTATTCTGTTTATCATATAACGTACAGTGTAATTGTTTTGAAGGTGGGATTCCTGTGTCCTAGAGTACCCCTCCCCTCCCGGTCAAAGCGGCAAAAACTTGTAAAAACCGGTTTGGACGGCTAACAGAGCACATGGTTAGTTCTTGAGAGTGTAAAAAGTACAATTTTTTTTCGCATTAAAATTCGTCTTCGAAACATTTTTGGCGACCACGCCAGGACGTATCGTCTTCGTATCGTTTGGAATCGTCGTATTTCAAGGAATTTGTGGCCCTTTTTGCGGGAATTTTAGCTGATTTTCGCCGAATCATTGCCGGAGTTGTTTTCACTTGCGGATTGAGCTAAATAATCGTCGAATACTGTACAAGATCAAAGAAATTATCGTCTTATTATTACGGGATTTGTTTGTGGATCGAACTGGTTTATTGTGGATTAAAAATATTTGATATTTTCGTCTAAAGTCACGGGTAAATTTATCGTCATCGTTTGGAGTTGTTTTAAAGTCGTTAACTGAAGGTATTTGGAAGTGTTCGCACTTGTTACTACGGATCTTCGCAAGCAATTGTTATTGGATAGTCGTTCAAGAGTATTGGATTAGCTTGACATTGTTTTAATCGCTATAAAAGGTACGTTATTTATTGGATAAATTTATCAGTTATTGGTTTCGTGACATTGATACTCATCTAACTCGTGGAATTGCATTAGAAAACATTGTTTTATATCTGAATGATTACTTCGTTTTAACCTAGTTTTTGACCCTTTTTACACCTTGGAATTGTTGTCTCATGTGTTGATCGTCCTTGGATCGAACAGTTATTCTCATGTAACTCGTGGATTTACGTTGAAGTTGCACATAGTGTTACAGTTCAATTTGTGGAAATCTCCGTGGGTTTTCAGCTATTATTGAGTTGTTATTTAGTGAATCATGTCGACCGAAGGTACGGAGACACCATCACTTCACGACGTCCTAAATAGTCAGCGTGAAGTTATCGTAATCAACCGACGTAAACGTAATGCCAAACGGAATATGTCCAAAGTTCGATATGAACTTGAAAAGCTTACCGCAAATACTGCAGCTAATGGAGAAAGATACCACCTCTCAAAACCACCGATCTGAAAGGCTTCGAGAGATTTGCTGACCTTGTCAGAGTAATCGTCGTCAAGCTACAAGCCGAAGGACGAGACGGAGAACTTGGTGAAGGAACTCTACACAGCATGTTAGCAAAGAAACTAACGGATAGACAAGTAGAATGTTACACAAGATGGATCAGCGAAAACCACAAGGAACGTTCTGTTATAAGTCTGAGAGACTGGCTGAAAGAAGAAGTTGCCATAAAAGTAGAAGCAGCAGAGATGTCACACGGTCTAGCAGTCAGAGCAGTAGACACTAGTACTTCACCAAAGCCAAGGAGTGATCGATTCAAGTCAAGGTCGTTCTTTGCGTCATCGGGATCTCATCAGTCCAAGAGTAACAATGCACAAAACCAAAAACCACCGTGCGCATTTTGCAGTGGTCTAAATCATGGCATTTGGAACTGCCACTCATTTAAGCAGAAATCAGTAGAGGAAAGATGTAGTATTGCAAAGGAAAAGAAACTGTGTTTTCGCTGTTTAAGCAGTGATCACATGGGTAAAGATTGTAAAAGGTCGCATCCTTGTAACGTAAACCGCTGCCAACTGAGTCATCATCAACTGCTTCATCGAGTAGTCGCTAGTCCAACAGTCCTAACTTCACCACAAAACACAAGTGGCTTCAGTAGTACTCACTTCACACAAGCTTCACCAGTGTGGTCAGCCTCAAACCCAGTACCGTGCAATCCTCAATCATCACCAGTACAGTATAGTTCGCCTTCAGTACCAGTACAGTATAGTTCGCCTTCAGTACCAGCACAGTTTAGTCCACCAGCACCACCAAAAGGAGCTGATCAGGCTCTCCCAAGGGAGGGGGTACGCACTAACCATGCTGTCAACATGTCAACGCATAGCCCAGAAATGGCTCAATGTGCACTTCGCACAGTACCAGTGTGGTTGAAAGGTAACAGAAGGAAAGTAAAAGTCAATGCCATCCTAGATGACGGTTCTAATGAGACGTTTCTAAATCAAGAAGTTGCAAACTATCTAGGGTTACAAGCACCATTCCAGAGTGTACAAGTTCATGTATTGAACAATGCAGTCGAGACATTTCAATCAATGCCGCTTTGTATTGAAATAGAAAGTGTAAGTGGTGACTTCCATAAAGAGATAGAAGTCCAAACTTGTCCTCAACAAGTAACTGGTTTGTACAAAGTAGAAGACTGGAACGACACCAAACAACAATGGCCTCATTTAAAGAATTGTCAGTTCCCAAAACCTGCAAGAGAAGGAATCGTTGATCTATTAATAGGAGTTGACAATGCAGAGCTTCACTACTCGATGGCTGACATTCAAGGTAAAAATGGTGGTCCTATCGCTCGGCTTGGTCCGCTAGGCTGGACATGCATCGGTACTACGTCGGGAAGAGCCTCGGAAGGGAAGCGATCGCATTTAGTACATTCGTTTCTAGTCAGGGAGTCAGAAAGAACGAACTGTGTTCAACAGGAACATGAAGTAAACAACCTACTACGAAGGTTCTGGGAAGTCGATAGTTATGGTACCGAGACCCCTCGTACCTCTGTGATGACGAAAGAGGAAAAGAATGCTTATGAGACAGTAAAGTCGTCACTACAACATACGGGCAACAGATATCGTATTACAGTTCCATGGAAAGACAACAAAGATGTACTTCCAAACAATAAAGAAACAGCATTGAAACGTCTAGAGATGACAGAAAAGAGCTTAGCGAAGAAGGACTTTGTCAAGTCAGAATATGCAAACACACTCAAGGCTTACGTAGAAAAAGGATATCTGAGAAAGCTCGCACCTGAAGAAAAACAATCAATTAACTCATGGTATTTGCCACACTTTCCAATTGTTAGAATGGACAAGACTACTACTAAAGTACGTATCGTTTTTGACTGTTCAGCAAAACACTTAGGTGTTTCCCTGAATGATGTTATTCATGCGGGACCAAAGCTGCAATCAGAATTGTTTGACGTATTGGTACGCTTTCGAAGAAATCCAATCGGTATTGTATGTGACATTAAAGAAATGTATCTGCAAGTCGAGATAGAAGAGAAAGACCGACCCTTTTTCAGACTGCTTTGGCGTGACTTGGAAACAGATCGAGAACCGGATGAGTACGAGTTCACTAGAGTGGTCTTTGGCAAAAACTCAGCACCGATGGAATCACAGCTTGTTTCACAAGAAAACGCTCGTCAACATCAAGATCGTTACCCACTTGCTGCAGAAACAGTACTCAAATCCACCTATATGGATGATTCTATCGACAGTGTTGAAGATGAAACAACGGCCTTAAAGTTATATGGAGAATTGCAAGAGCTTTGGGGAATCGCCGGTATGCAAGCTCGGAAGTGGGTGTCTAACTCTGAAGAAGTCTTGTCAGCAATCCCTGAAGACCATCGAGCGTCTGAAATACTGATAAATGATGATCGTCCAGTAACAAAGACACTTGGAGTTGCCTGGTCAAGCAAGGAGGATACCTTGAAGATTTCAGTGCCTGCCGTATCACCAGAGCTACAAATCACAAAGAGGAATGTCTTAAGAAGAATCGCTAGTGTATTTGATCCACTGGGGCTGATATCGCCCATCGTCATTGGTTGTAAAGCACTGCTACAAACACTATGGTCCAGAGGTTACGGATGGGATGATGAAATCGAAGATGAAACCGCCGTTAAGATAACCAAGTGGCTCCAGCAACTTGACGCTGTGTCTGAAATCAAAGTCCCTCGATGTGTAAGAATGGCCGATACAGTGTCGTCATTCAAGCTTATCATGTTTGCTGATGCATCTGAGATTGCATACGGTGCAGCTGTTTATGCGAGAGTCGAGTATAAACACTCTGATGTCGTGACATGTCGACTTATAGCCTCGAAAAGTCGAGTTGCACCATTAATTCCAGTTATTATACCTCGTCTCGAGTTGATGGCTGCTGTTTTGGGATTACGGTTAACTCTAACACTTCTCAGAGTATTGAGTAAGACAATGAGTGATGTTACGTTTTATTCTGATAGTATGGATGTGTTGTGGTGGATCAGAGGTCATGGAAAGGACTTTCGTCCATTTGTGGCGAATAGAGTGGGTGAAATACAGATGCACAGTGACCCCAGCCAGTGGCAACATGTACCAACAACACAGAACCCTGCCGATCTGATCTCAAGAGGAACTCAAGTAGAAGAGCTAGCTGATAGAAGTCTTTGGTGGGAGGGACCAGAGTGGCCAAAGCTAGACATTGGTTCATCGAAAGATGTTAGTGAAAAGCGTCAACCGTCGACAGCATTACTGGCAAGAATTGCACCTGTTCAAGCCGACAAGACAAATGATGTAAACCAATGGAGGCTAAACGCAATCCATTTTTCGTCTTGGACACACTTAGTCCGTATACATGCTAGAGTGAATCGTTTCCTGTATAACCTGAAGTGCAAAAGCAACTGACTAACTGATAAAGAGCTACTTCCAGAAGAAATCCATGATGCTGAAGAAGACATAATACGGCAAGCGCAGTACAACGCCTTTACAGAAGAATACAAAGCACTAGTGAGTAAGAAGCAGCTTCCTGCCAAAAGCCAGCTTACCAAGTTGTCGCCTCGCTTAGATGAGAATGGATTGATTCGACTCGAAGGTCGTCTGATGTTTGCTGAACATCTCCCGTATGACATGAAGTACCCAATTATTCTTCCAAGAGGTCATCAAGTAACTAAGCTCATCGTAAAGTACTACCATGAACTAGCCAACCATGCTGCAGGAGTCAACTTCATCCTGTCACAGATCTCGCAAAGATTCTGGATCATTGCTGCCCGTGAAGAAATACGAAGTTGGGAAAATGAATGCAACGAATGTAAGAAAAGAAAGACAAAGCTTGCAACTCAAGTCATGGCACCGCTTCCACCTATAAGGCTGAGGTTTACTTGTCGACCATTTGGTCAATGTGCTGTAGACTATGCAGGACCATTTGAAACTGTGCAAGGAAGAGGTATCAAGCGTCAGAAGAGATACTTGTGTCTCTTCACCTGTTTACAAACTAGAGCCATTCACCTTGAGATGGCTTGGGCGTTGGACACTGATAGTTTTCTCAACGCTTTTACTCGTTTTACCAGCAGAAGAGGAGTTCCTACTGAAATGATTAGCGACAACTAATAAATGAGCTTCGTGAACTAGTCGGTCAACTTGACCATGACAAGATAAAGCGCAAGACATCGAACATATTCAACAGTGTAAAGTGGCACTTTAACCCTCCAGCTGGTCCTCACTTCGGTGGGATTCATGAATCTATGATCAAGTCTGCTAAAACTGCCATCTATGCAGTGTTAGGCAAAAATGATGTCAGAGATGAAGAACTGATCACTGCTTTTTCAGGGGTTGAAGGTTTGCTGAATTCGCGTCCGTTGACATACCAATCCTCGGATCACCGAGATGCGCTGCCGTTAACACCAAACCATTTTTTGCACGGACAAACTGGAGGAGAAGTTGCCCCAGAGTCGGTGGATAGCACGGATTTTAACCTGAACAAGCGATGGAGAAGAGTGCAGCAGCTTATCACGCAGGTGTGGACCAGATGGCTAACAGAATATCTTCCCACTCTAAACAGACGACCGAAATGGACAGAAGTAGTCAAAGATCTTAAAGAAGGAGATGTGGTTCTCGCTCTAGAACCCAACGTAAAGAGAGGGCACTGGCCACTAGGTCGCATTGTCGAGACCTACCCAGGAAAGGATGGTCACACTGGAGTAGCAAAAGTTCAAGTTGGGAATAAAACAGTTGTTCGACCCATTCACAAATTAGTACCATTATTTACGGAAAAGTGACTGTGAACATTTGTTCTTTAAGTAGTAGATGCCTAAACTGATATTGGCTTCGTTGTTATACTCAATGAACACTTAACGTTGAAATTGAACATTGAACAGTTTTTTGTATTGTATGTAATAGATATATTGTATATGTCGCACTTGGTAAGTGCGGGGAGGGGAAATTTTTTGAAGGTGGAATTCCTGTGTCCTAGAGTACCCCTCCCCTCCCGGTCAAAGCGGCAAAAACTTGTAAAAACCGGTTTGGACGGCTAACAGAGCACATGGTTAGTTCTTGAGAGTGTAAAAAGTACAATTTTTTTCGCATTAAAATTCGTCTTCGAAACAGTAATTAAAGAATTATTTTGTATTTTATTTTGAATTGATGTCCAATAAACAAAGCTTTTTTTCAAAATGTAAGTTTTGTAAACATTTGTTGTCATGCAAAATATCAACGAAAAAAGTTAAAAATAAGCCTATAGCTAAATCAAAATAGTTTGTGAATTAACAAAGTGAATTTAAAATATTGTCAATAATTACAAAATGTAAAAAATGTTTCATAATGTTTAATATAACTCAGCACTTAGCTTCAATCAGTGTTCGTTTCCTGGCTGCTCTCGCTAGATTCAAGTATTTGAATTCTGCGTTTTCTGACCGTTGTCTCCCTGTCAGTTCCCGTTGCTGCCAAATGCACATTTATTGTCCCACCAGTTATCACGCTGCCATGAAATAGTGAGAAACCTTCAGGTTTCTTGTCGCTACTGAGAGTTTTGGTGGAGCTGCAAGCAATTGAATCACTTTGCTTTGTTTGCAATTGTGTTTCTGATGACTGGATAGCTGTGGAAGTTGTTGTTGAGTTTGCTGAAAGAATGGTTGATATTGCTTCCTGTTGACCTTCACTCAGCGAACTATAATTGTTGACAGACATTATGTTTTTGTGTCCTGTAACTTGTATAATCTGATTTGGCGGGACGTCATTTTCTTGCTTGCAATTTCTGAACAAGAGTTTTTCTGGCGCTATGGTTCGTGAATCGTTTATCATCGGTCAGGCCAGCTTTTTTTGCACACTCTTTCATAATTGTGCTCAGTTTGTTAATCCACATGGTCTGTATCTTGAACCATTTTGTTTCTAGTTATTGAAGTTTTTCACTGCTAACGTAGTTAATAGACAGATAAAACGGTGAATTGTTTTCACATGCTTCTTGAGGACGTCTGTCACGATACAACTTGTATGCATTGACTGGATTTCGGTTGATGGCACTTCTGTGTTTTCATACATTTTTGGCTTTATTGGTCCTCTGTTCGAGGGATTATCCCCAGTTCTGGTTTTTGTTTGCCTTTCAGTCGAGTATTCTAAATACTCTTTTCCATTGCTAGTAGTTTTCAGGACGATATCTCCCCACTGAAGGTCTCTTTGCTCTTTCCCTGGGCAAAGACCGAAATGTAAACAGTTGTTGAAACACAACGTGTTTATTAGCGCTTCTGGTGAATGAATTCCCATTAATCCTTTGTTGTACATCATATCTAGCTCTTCCTTGGTCAGTGGCGAGTCTTCTTGTGGTTTGTTCCCTTTTCCATGCTTTTTCAACTGCTTCTGCTTTGACTTGAGTGTTTCCCGTGTTCGGGAGAACGCTTGGCAGTTGATAATCGACTGTGTGTAGCGACGTCTTTTGAGATATCTATCAAATGAGGCAATCATTCCTCTCAATGAAGCTGGCTCATATTCATCACCATCTATCTTCCTTACAGATAAAATAAACTTGCTAATGACAGTATCTAGCTCTTGTGGTGGGATATATTCAAGCCGACGACTTTCATTTTGAATTTTGAGATACTCTTCCAAAAAAATTTTCAACGAAAATTGAAAATGTCACCGTGGCTCTCACTGGCTACCTTTGACCGGCCTTTGACCAAAGTCTTTTTTTCTGCGCAAAAATTCTCGCAAAAAGTCGCTTTCTCATTGATTTAAAAAGTAAATCTCGCTTTGTGATTGGCCGAACAAAAATCCAAATTGATATAGAAATATCAACAATGAACACATGTGTTGATACGATTTTTATCACACGAGAGAAACACTGTATGTTATGTAATAAATATTTATGTCACATTTTTATACGGTCCTGGAGCTTGTTGTACGAAACCTGAATAAAGTTATCCACTCCATAGAATTTTTGTATACTTTATGGTGGTTTATCCGGTGGATAGTGCTATTCAGGCTTCGTACAACCGTCCCCTGTATACTAGCAAAATTCTCTGAGGTAATAATTTACAGTATGCACATGGGCTTAAAAAGGGCAATTGAGCTTGCTGTTATGGAATTCCGCGATTTTGTGCAATTGCATATTGTCATTCCAACTTTGAAACTGCATGCAAATCACATTTGTGCCATCAGGAGCTGAAATTCTCATTCTAAATGGACTTTCGTTAGCATTTTATGATATTTCTATGTCTGTTTTTTATATCAAGTGGATACACAGCCACAAGTTTGGGACGTGAAGATTGGAAGGGCTTAATTCCAGTTTCTTCCCTGCAGCCAAAATGCAATAAAGAGGGCTTCAATGTGCAAGAGTCATACACAAGGACAAGAATAGGAATCGTAACAAGTCAGGAAGACAATTGCAAATCCTCAGATTCTCTCATTGGTTTTGGAATGAGCGGTAACATTTGTGGTGAAGACTCGTCTAATGTAGCTGGCTATGAAGCAAGATGTCAGTCTTCTCCAGGAGATAAGAGTATCAAAGTCATGGGTTATATTCTTGCACAATAATGAGTGACTTTACTCTCAGGGGGCGGAAAGTTTTAGACTTTTGAGGATTTGGCTTAAAAACATGTTAAAAAAGAACTGAAGAAGGCAAGTCATGAGTCTTGTGTGAAAACCGCTTGGATGTATGCGTATGTTAATATTGTCGTTTTGTTATTTTTAATTTTATACAAACTGCCTTCAATTCTCCGTCTTGAAAAGTGAAATGTTGTTTTTACCCTTAGCACCAAGTTTTGTGACTTTGGTATTTTATCGTAATAAAGATTGAAGGTTATATCTATTTCGACTTCTGCTCTTTTTTTCTACTTGTGAGGATGATATACAGCGCTTGTTATTCATCGGCGAATAGTCACAGACAAAATTTATACAATCTGAATCTTTTGAAATTGTTCATATTCTAATTCAGAAATATTTGCCAGAGTAATTGTTAACTTTGTGGATGACATATGGCATCACATCAAACACTTTCCTTTGGTCGAGCATTGTTTTCTGATGTTTGTATACGTGTCGACTGGGGACGTTTGATCCTGACACTCCTTGCAAAAAAGAGTGTCCAAGAGCAAAAAACGCAAGATCCGCAGAACAGAAGTAGAAGAACACTGACAAAAAAACAGAGTTTAATGAAGATGAATAAAACGGAAGTAACAGCTATTGAATTTCATGTTTTGTATTTATGTTACAACAACCATATTAAACAGCATTGCTATTGACATGCAGGGTTTTCTTCGGGTTTTAACATTTTGTGCTCAACCTCTTCTTGGATATAATAGCCGGAGAAATGATCTTTGGGCTTGATGACCACCAAACGTTTCTTGTTAGAGTTGGAGTGTTTGTGTTTTTCTAAGCACCAGCTAGGATGTACGTTCATTGTCCATGCATAATCTGCTACAGTTTTAGGGCACCATCCTGTCCATCCATTCCAATCGGCCAATTGATAAATATAAAGAGCTTTCAGAAAGGCGCTTTGCTCTTCTTCGGTTTCTAGTGCTTTACTCATGAGAAATTCATACATGCTCATCAGTCTCAGACTTAAAGTACAAATACGAAATATCCCATCAAGAGATGGTTGTTGTTAATCTAAGGATGTAAAGAGTAAAAGTGTAACAATTTAAAAATTTATTGTTCATGGTCCGTATGGGTATCGAACCCATGACCTTAGCGTTATTAGCACCACGCTCTGCCGACTGAGCTAACGGACCTTGATACAAATTTTATATGGATGAGGATGGTAAAGATTACAATGATAACAAGAATTGCGATAAAAAAATACCATGGTCCGTATGGGGCTCGAACCCATGACCTTAGCGTTATTAAGTCTGCCGACTGATCTAACGCAACTTGTTATATGTTATGATATGTTAAGAATGTACTGTGTTGCGAAAATTGCATGTTAAAAATTCCGCGTATACTAAAACGAAGTTAGCTTTCGTATCTCTTGGGGCATGTGCTATGAATACAGAAAGCCCATAGCTACGGTGACTGTCTTATCCGTAAGTGAGTCGAGGGTCTTGATGAAAGGTCTGGTTTGGATTTTTGTTAGTAGCGGAGCTCCGCGCGGGCCGAAGGCCCGCGTGAGCGGAGCACCATAATTAAGAAAATATGGTAAACCATCGAGCTCATTTGAAATCGACCACAGGAAGCCCGGAATTCGAAAATACGTACAACGTCCGTCCGTACATACATACATACATACGTACCTACGTCGTCCGTCGGTGTACACTCACGCGCAATCTTGCTGACCAGTTTCAGTGAGCCGAAGTTTTGGCGCCTAAACTTTGACAAATTGTAGACTCGTGACATAGGAAATTTGCTGTCCTTGACTCAATACGCACACAAAAAAAGTCTTAAGCAAATTATTTTCAGTTTACTAAAACCTTAACAAGACTGGTTTTCACTGTTCTAAAAAAATATATTTTTACAATGGTCAAGAAGAAAGGAACTGGTAAAGCTAAGCTGCTGGTTAAAAGTGTTTTGACCGAGTAAAAACAACAACAACAAACACTAGGAAAAGAAACACGAAGGACTTTCAACGAAGAAAAACAAAGCGAGCTGAGCGAGAAAGAAAGCGTCAACTGACAAGTGTAGAAGAAATTTTACCTAAGCAGATAGTAACTGGTCAACAAAGACAATCATAGAAAACTTTAGCGAATCATAAAAAGACAATTTTAGAGAAGGAGGAATCATCAGAAAAAAAAGCAAAAGGAAAAGGACAAGATACTCGAAAAGACTAAAGGCGCTCCAGGATTGATTCAACTGAGTCAAATGGCTTTGGAAGAAGAAAAAGCAAGAGATCAGGAGTCATCTGTATCTGGTAAGAAGCGAAAACTTAGTATTACTTTTGCTTTAATTTAATGACTAAGAAAGAAAGAAAAATTTACAAAAATGAATCGATTTTATATCTCAAGCAAGGACAGTGGTCGATTCGTTGACATAGCAACCGCAAATCTGTCGTAGAAGAAAATGGCGGACTACTTGTGTGGAGTGTCGGCTGTCGTTAACGTTGGCTGTAAAAGCAATCCTTTATGGATTTGCACAATTATTTCAATGACCTTTTGTTCTTTGTAAATTAGCATTATCACTGGAGAAGTGCAGGTTAGTGGTTTCTCTCCAACAATACACTTTTATTTCTGAAATTCTCTTCGTGAAGTCTTTCTTTAGCCAAGTTTTGTTTATATAAACTTACCTTATTATATAAGCCTAAATACCTTGTAGTCAGAGTAAAATGTCTGTCTTTTAAATCATGTAAATTTATTTGCCGGCTGATTACGTACAAATTGTTCAATTTAAAATGCCCAAAATGTCCTCATTAGTTTTGAAAACAAAATTACTCAACACTCACGTTTCTAGTTTTTCTGTAGTTGAGAAATTATATTTAAGAATTGCCTTGAAATATAAATCGCCGAGAAAAATATGCAATTTGTTAAAAAAGCCACTACTTAAGTTTTGACATTTTTATTTGAGGAAATAACTTAAAGCAGCATTTAATTCATTTTGAGAAACTCAGATAAGAGATTAGTCATTATAATATTCAAGAACATGAGTTTATAGTGATGAGCTGTTATTGCAAAGTATATGTACAACTGAACCCATTGGTTTTCATTCTCACTACATCTGTAACAATGTGTATGAGGGTAAACAAATTACATTTATGGATAAGTGACATTGTTAGATACTATTTACTATTTAGAACAATATAGTGATGATCCAACAATGGAAAACAATGCAGTTAGCATAAAATTGTATTAGCATTGCTAATCTTTGACAGAATTATTGTTTTTACATAAACATATTTTTAACTAAAATTAAACTTTAGTACATAAATATAATTTCCATAAATTCCAATTAAACAAATGAATGAAAAAGATACAAATTCTGTCATATTTCATGGACATAACCAACCACTAAAGCAACAATGTTTATCTTAACTAAAATTACTAGCTATATTTGGTTTGTGATTTTCTCATTGTATGAGCAGATATTTTACAAGTTACAAGTCTTATGAGTTAAGATTTTGCAATTTTTTGAGCTTTTAGATTTGCATATCAACAAAATAAAGATACAATATGGCATATTAGCTTAAATTAAACCAATGTTTTTAGACAGTGGAGGCTAATTTGGCTCAAATCCCACTTGACTACTGCATCGTTTTAAAATCATTTCTCTTTTTGACATTAAATTGAAGATTGAATTGTTTCCTCATTTTTTTATGTGAAATTAGATTTTTGTTTGTTATTTGTTAGCTGTAATGTCTTTATCAGTGTTTTGCAGCTTATGTGTGTTTGTTTAGTATTTTTTTATCAGAGACTTTAACAGCTATATTTGATATTGAAGAATAAATGAAAAAAATGCTGCTTGTATTTGATAAGAGAGGCAGAGGAAATAACCCCAAATGGTCAAATATGTACATGGTAGTTTCACTAATTCTTCTTCAATGGTGGAATTTCATATACAAATTTTGCATTCTGACACAAAGTGAATTTAGAGGTCTTCCAATTTTCATTGCATTTCACAAAATCAATAATGTGTGCTAAGTCATTTTGTTTGTTTGATTCTTCACAGGTAGAAATGGCAATTTTCCTGAAGAGGCACTGGGCATTTGTTCACTATTAAAGACCACAAACATAGAAATTGATATTTTTATCTCTTATATCTTTATTATACAATTGTATTATAAAGATATAAGAAATAATGATCTCTCAAAACAGGTTTCAAAACAATGTACAATTTTAACTGAATTTAAAATATTATTGAACATCCACATACAGCTGCTCTTAAAAAGGTTGTCGAGTTGAAATACTGATTTAGTAAATAACAATATCATTTGCATATATCAAGTTTTTTAATTTTCTTGTTTTTTATACAAAGCAGCACATATTATATAGTTACATAGTTATTATAATAATTTTGTGAACAAGTTATTTTGTAAATTATGACTCATCATTTCTTAAAAAAATAAAAATCATGAAATATGCAAATTACTTTGCTATTTATTAAATCAGTATTTCAACAAGACAACCATATCAAGAACAGCTATATCTATAATAATATGATCAACCTAATTTGAGTTTTGTTTTTACTGCTCTCAACCCCAGAGTAAAATGTGTTTGCAATGGATGGGCACTATGTGTCAACATAGTTGTTGTTTTTCCAGGCTATTTATTTATCGACCGGTTGTTTATATCAGCCAGGCACTTGTAAATAATTTAGATTATAATTATAGATTTGATTATTATTATTTAATAATAATTTTTAGTTTATTGATTTGTTGTAGGTGTATTAATTGATGTAGGCAATAAATCCTACAAATGTCATCCATATTTGCTGGTGTTCTGATAAGCAAAGGCTATCAAAGTGACAGGGTGCATTAATTCATTTTTGTGCAGAAAGGAAGGGGGAGGGGGATTTAATAGCTGAAATAGGGGTAGTTGTTCAGGTCATATTTCTGTAAAGCACTTAACATTAAAGTTGCTGCAAAGGAAGCATTTTTGTTTTGCCTCAAAAACATATTAAATTATATAATATTGTGCTCGCACCAATTAAAATTATCCGAATAATTATATTGATTATAGCCATATTGTTGGAGCTCCGCTATTAGGTTTACCTAATTTTTATATTATTTTCTTTCTATCTGCAGGTCGAAAAAAACAGATTGGTTGCATTAAAAACAGTTTAAAATTCCATTTATTGCTATTTGTTTTATTATTGAAGCATTGTACCGTACTAAAGCGACCTATTCCGGGGAAGAGACGCTGTGACTTGTCGTCAGGTGTTTCAATGGTATATTTTTACATGTATAGTAATATATTTGAACAAGCATATGACGGTTCAGTCCCCCCTCAAGACTGCCTTCGGTCTAAATTACGGGTTCCCTGTGTTTTGTGCGCGTGCGCGTGCTGCACGAGTGGTGCAACGGTGCAAGCTGATTTCAGTTTTAGTGCACGCGTATTTCAAACACGAAACTGAACTGCATTCCTTTCAGTTCTCTATCTAGCAATATCAAAGATAATTCGAGGCAATTAAGTAATAACCATGGCAAAACAGTGTATCTATAGCATATATTTCAGATTGAGTTCAAACTCGATTTTATTGGTAATCCTTTTTGCAAATATTCGTGGTTCCGCAGCAATCGAAATTGTTGATCATAACATCTCTTGCAATGAAACTACCATAGGGACGCTGAGGTACAGAGATTTAAAATTGCAAATTTGCAATGGAACTGAGTATGTTTATGTGTGTTTTGCAAATGGAAATGCGGATCAACTTGGAACGGAGCTTAATCCTGCAGAATCATGCTTGGATATTATGGCAAATAGAAAGTAAGAAAAACTGTAAAATATAGGTGTTGTTTGGTTGTAAGCTAGAATGACTTTTTTGCTGCTCAATTTGTTTGCTTCAAATGTTTATGTGTGTTTTTCGTCAACAGTAACCTTTTTCGTTGCAGATTTGATTGACTGCTTGCTTGCTTGTTTGCTTGCTTGCATGGTTTGCTTGTTTGCATTGTTTGCTTGTTTGCTTGTTTGCTTGTTTGCTTGTTTGCTTGTTTGCTTGTTTGTACTATTAAACCTACCTGACAGTATCTCTGTCTTGTTCTGTTAGGAACGCTGCTAGTGGTGTTTACTACCTCAAGAATAACAATGCTATCTACAAAACATATTGTATGATGGAAGATACTTGTGGATCTAGAGGGTGGACCTTGGTTGTGAAAATTGACGGAAGTAAGGTATAAAAACAACAGACAACTTAACAAACAAAAAAACAACCAAACAAAAAAAAAAACATAACATCGTAAGACACACTAACATCACTTAAAAAAAACTCCAGCGAAATAGAGCGCATTCAAAATCAATCAAATAAAGACAAAATAACACATAAAGATTCCACGATTCTAGCATCTTTCTTTATTTTTCTTTACGCTTTGCAACTATTTTTAGACAACGTTTCATTACACTTCTGAATTATGGCATAACGAAGAAACCTACAATGACGACACGTATGGTATATCAGGAGGACTTGACAACCAACAAGCAAAACTCCAAAGCTATACGCACTTTCCATTTACCATGCTATGCCTTGGAATGAGAGTAGCAGATGAAACTAAATGGATTACCTTAGAGTACAATGCCTCATCGCTGTACTCGGTGATTGCGGATGGAGAGTACAGGCCGACAAATATTGGCAAAGAGAAGTGGAAAAGTTTAATCAGTGGTTCGTCGTTGCAACGGTTTTGTAGTCTAGAGGGGTTTAACGTCAGACAGAAAGACTACGGCACTATGGTGAGAATTGGGATTTTAGGTGAGTTATAGCAATATTATACATTCATTATTGCATTCATCTGTGGCTTCATGGTATGGAATGCCGAGTGGTTAAATATCGTGCCTCTCACCTCTATGGTCTGCATATTATTTGAGTATAGTTTGTTCTTAATTTTGTTTCTCTCACATGCCAAGAGCTGGTTTAGCAAGGTTACCGTAATATTGTTATGTAAGCGTCATGTAGAACTGACTTATTCAAATGCACTAAGTATGTGCGAAGCGGACGAAACAAACGCCACGCTATACGAGTACAACCAATAAGTATCGAATGATAATATCAAGCTTCATTTGGTTTAGATATGCTGATACTTTCAATCAAATTTTGCTAAATGTGTTCAATTTCCTTATTAGGCAATGACGAAGATAACTGCCAATCACCTGAGTCACGGTTGGGGTTTGGTACGAGTGGATATCAGTGTTTACAAGATGACAGTAATACCGCTGGCAACGTTGCACGCTGCTATGCCGAGGGCGGGGACAAGAATATCAAAGGGTTTGGATATATCTTTGCACAGTCCCATGTAATCAGCGAGACGCTTGGTTTTAAAGTGAACCCTGCAAAATCGTGTCAAGAAATCAAGGAAGTTAAAAAGTACGTCTATCATTTTATTCTTTTATGCCCTGTTACTCGGAGATTAATATTTACGTCAAAAATGGTTTTAAACAAAATTCAGGTCAAGGGTAAGGGTTAGTCATATTTTTTTCCTTCTATCAACGACTGAGATGATCTCATTTTTAACACCGCAGGGTATTACACAATTGATGGTTTTTGTTAAACTTTATCATCAAATAGACTACTTGCTTCGCAAAAAAGTTCAAAATAATAAGCAATACATAAAACAAACAAAGAAACAAATAGACAAAAAAAAAAACGATAAAAATCAATGATAATTATTCAAGTATATTGGCTTTCTTGCTAAGAGTAGTCTTGGGAAACAACGTAGTTTGATACCAATGCAAAAATCCTGAGTGTTAAATGCTGTGAGTTAAATTTCTTTGTTGCACTGTTTAAATTCCATAGAACAGTGGAGAAATATTATCGACGGCCGATTATCCAGTGAGCCTTTCTTTATTCACGATGGCCATTTGCAAATTACAACTTTGTGGACGGCTGAAGACCAAAATCTGCTTAAAAAGAAAGAGTCTTAAAACATGTTCATACACCTTCTGAATAAGACAGAAAATGCTTAAAAGGGAAGTTGTTAATCAGAGAATGACCTTTGGTCGCGATGTCGGCGTTCAAACGTGACCTGAAATCACGTATGAAAACAATAACAGAAGCGCGCAAGGCATTGTGGCTGACTTAGATTCTTTAATCTGTTTCCATCCGCTAACAAAAATAATTATATGAAGGTCTATAGCTCTCATGCTGTTGCCAAGACATCTAAGAATACTTTGAAATAGTTATTTTACAAGATTTTTCAACAATCGCACACATAAAATACGAACATTCTGGACGGTCATTAATCACGTAGACAACTGATGGCGAATACTTCTCGAAGAAGACTGTGTCTTTCTTTCCTTCTTTCACACTATCAATTGTAGTCACAGTACTCACAATCCTTAAAAAAACCTCTACATGGTTTATTAAAACTTGCTTATAAAGTAAAGCAAATATTTTAAGACGTGGAGTTTAATTCGTAAACGATTGATCTCTGTGTTTTGTTTGATCCGTGTGTCGAGCCTTCGGACATGTAAACTCTATCCTTGATTTGAGTCGATAAATGAGCTGTCAACATTTATATTTGCATTCGATTGATCTGCTATTGAAGCTTCCATTTCAAAGATAACATTTCTTTCGATAAGAACAAACTTTTTGAATATAAAAAGCTCACACATGCCACAACTTCTCGCGTCGTCTCTTCAGCTGAGTATGAATGTCAACACACGCCAAAGCGGTACCTTGCTTTCATGCAAATCAAAACAATAATAGACGCGCGCAAAGCAAATTTCAGGAATTTCTCAAATTTGTTGCCTTGTGTATTAGAAGCACAGGGAGCCCGGCTTTTGTTCGCATTGCATATATACTGTATATAACAATCATATCAAATCAATAAAGTTCTTGGGTTTCCTGTCTAACTTAAGCTCTGAAAAGTTCGATTTTCCACGCTGATGTAACCGTTTGTAGCTTGAGAGCCATTTGAGTGTAAAGCACTCACTGTAAAGTGCTTATTACACCAGCGCAAGCGTTACGCTAATACGTTACGATAATCTGCTATCAAGTTACCTGGTAGTATCATTACTGGAAATGCAACCAACGCATCGCGTTTTAGAGCTTAATTTGATTTGATTTGATTATATATGCAATGCGAACAAAATCCGGGTTTCCTGTGTTAGAAGCTGAGATTTAGATGCTATACATATCCTAAAGCTAATTTATTTGCTACCATTTATAGCAAATGTAGGAAAACAATGAAATGAATAATAACTAAATGCTAACAAATAGCTATCCCGTTTTAGAGCTTAATTTGATTTGATTTGATATATATGCAATGCGAACAAAAGCCGGGTTTCCTGTGTTAGAAGCTGAAATTTAGCTGCAATGTTACTAATTTTGATATACTCTTCTTAATTTTGGGCTTCATATTTACCGAGCTGCTTGATTTAGTCACGTGATCTCTTAGTGCAAGTAGCTCATTATTGCTCTTTGTTTTGGTACTGACTAACCTGTTAGTATATTGATGGTCAGATATTCGCGAAATGGCATGTACTACGTCAAATTAAGTGGTGCATCGACACAAGTCTATTGTCAAATGGAAACAATATGTGGAACAGGAGGCTGGTTAATGTTGATGAAAATTGATGGAAGTCAGGTAATTCCTATAGATACTCCAATAGCGATACTTGAGCTAAAGTAATCCTTTGTTATTCATGTGCCAACCAGACAGTGATTGGCCGTTATTTTAATAGAGCTTATTGTAGTTCTGGTTGGCACATTAGCACAACAACTCATTTGTTCATAAACATAAAGTATCGCTATTGAAAAAAAAAACATTAGGAAAAAGTAGGTGAAGCACGATCCCAAACAAAAAGTCGATAATCATAAACACTCATTACCATACCCAATGTTGTTTATAGGATACATTCAAATACCAATCGGCTTACTGGACAAACACAGACACGTACAATCCTGAAAGTGCGTCAGGAGGGCTTGATTTCCAAGAAACAAAACAACAAACTTTCTCGGAATTTCCATTTTCATCGCTATGCCTTGGAATGAGGACAGACACATCACTCAACTGGTTAAAACTGCCGTATAATGCTTCATCGCTCTATTCTGTTACTTCAAAACGGTAAGTATTTAACTTATGTGAAGCGGCGTTTATACGAATAATTTTTCCTTGACACTGTCATCGCTCGTGTAGACGATCAGCAAGTTTTCCCTGACCATTTTTTTATTGACGAGGTTTGCTTTTTCGTGTAGATGATGAACAAGTTTTTCTTTGACAAGTTTTGGTAATGCCCGCGATGCCTTGCAATCAGCGGAGTACTAACATAATTTGTTTCCAGTCTCTTGGGAAATATAAACCTCCTTTGCTCCAGGCCAGTTCCTTTATTTTTTTTTACTTGCCTCATTCGTCTTCACGGAATGACGTCCTCAAACGCTGTATTTTCACTAAAATGTACATAAAGTTTTTTTTTTGTCAAGGAAAAATTTTCCATTTTACTCCATCTACCCGAGCAATTTTTCTCAAGAAAAAAACGCTCGTGTAAACGCCGCTTTAGTGAGGATAAATGTTTTTGTGAAGTTTCCTGATTATCATCATTATTATGCTCCTTTTCTTATGAAGCTAGAAACTTTTCAGGGTGACTCTATTAGAGTATCCAACAGTCGTTGAAAAACTTTGAAAGTCATATTTTTTCATCATAGTTCGTGTCAGTCGCTGGGCGTCTATGCATATCAAACTTTTGTTGTGGATTTTGGGCTTGTTGTGCATGCTTTCACTAAAAAAAACTGGAAAAAATTGTGGGACTTTGCGAGAAAAATGGCTTTTGTCGCATTGCTGATTTACTCCCAATGACGCTTGATAGAAAATGATAACATTCTTAAGGGGAAAGCTTGATATGTCAAGTAGATTTTCAAATTTAGTCCATGTAGATTTTGTCTGGTTTATTATTTTTCAGATATGCTTTTCTATGTATTTATATCACATTTTTTTACGGTCCTGGAGATGGTTGTACGAAACCTGAATAAAGTTATCCACTCCATAGGATTTTTTTTTTTATATTTTCAGTGGTTTATCCGGTGGATAGTGCTATTCAGGCTTCGTACAACCGGCTCCTGTATACTAGCAAAAATCCCTGAGGTATCTATTTACAGTGTGCACATACATGGGCTTAAAAAGGGCATTTGAGCTTGTTGTTATAGAATTCCGCGATTTTGTGCAATTGCATATTGTCATTCCAACTTTGAAACTGCATGCAAATCACATTTGTGCCATCAGGAGCTGAAATTCTCATTCTAAATGTACTTTCGTTAACATTTTATGCTATTTCATATGTCTGTTTTCATATCAAGTGGATACACAGCCACAAGTTTGGGACGTGAAGCTTGGAAGGGCTTAATTCCAGATTCTTCCCTGCAGCTAAAATGCAACAAAGAGGGCTTCAATATACAAGAGTCAAACACAAGGACAAGAATAGGAATGGTATCAAATCAGGAAGACAATTGCAAATCCCCAGATTCTCGCATTGGTTTTGGAATGAGAGGTAACAGTTGTGGTCAAGACTCGTCTAACGTAGCTGGCAATGAAGCTAGATGTCAGTCTGATAATGGAGATAAGAGTATCAAAGTTATGGGTTATATTCTAGCACAATAATGAGTGACTTTACTTTCAGGGGCCGCAAAGTTGTAGACTTCGTAGAGGGTTTGGCTTAAAAAAATGTGTTACAAAAAAAAAAAAAAAATAAAAAAATAAAAACAGAACAAGGCAAGTTGTGAGATCGTGTGAATACCGCTTGGATGCATGCGTATGTTAATAATGTTATTTGATTTTTTTAGTTTTATTCAATGGCCTTCTTCGCGCCTTCAAAAGTTAAATGTTGTTTTTACACTTAGCATCAAGTTTTGTGATTTTTATATTTTATCGTAATAAAGATTGAAGGTTATATCCATTTTGACTTCTGCTCTATTTTTCCTTTTTTTTCTACTTGTGAGGATGGTCATACAGCGCTTGTTATTCATCGGCGAATAGTCACAGACAAAATGTATACAATCTGACACATTTGAAATTGTTCATATTCTAATTCAGAAATATTTGCCAGAGTAATTAGTAGCTCTGTGGATGACATATGACATCAAATCAAACACTTTGCTTTGGTCGAACATTAATGTTTTTTTTGTGTGTTTAAAAGACTAGGAGATCCAAAGGCGATGGGTATTTCAACTTCGAATAAAAACTTATTTGTTATTTTGATACCATATCTTTAATTGCGAGTCTTTCCCTTTCCCATGGGGCTGCTTCAGTTTGTGCAAAAAACAAACAAAACAAAAAACAAAACAAAAAATCAGCAAAAGTATACATTTACGAGGTCATTAGATGCATCCTCTATTACATTTTATACGGTACTGCAGATTTATTTGTTTGATTGTTTTTAGTTTTAATCCAGATTGCGTTGTATATATGAAGATTAAGCCTTCATTCAACCTAAACAAGCCTTACTTCTGTGGCCCTGATCGTGTTTGTGACATTATAATTATAAGTCATGTTGACTCATATTGTAATGCATATAGATAAGATGGGAGTCATTTTTTGACGTGTAAATTAAAGCTTTTGGTTATTTATCAGTACTTAAATCGTATCTAATTTCAAGCCAACTGAGCTTGGAATTCATTCTCATTTTGAACATGGTAGTTATTTATGATCAAATTCATACCGCTATCGCCTGGCTGTAAAAGGTAAAATCTAACTTGTTTACTAAGTCGATTTTAAACATAGACTAGAGTATGTTCCTTGAGGTAAATGTAAGAGTTTTTGTTTTTACCTTTTACGCATCAACCTACAAAGTTTACTACAATACTGATTTAGATTGGACGTCCAACACGATATTAAGGTGACGTTTTAATTTGTTAGTATAGTCATAAACGTGCTGGACAGCTAGATTATTAATTTGTGCGTTGTCGTGTTTTTGTCTCAACATATGTTTTCTGCTCTTCCATTCAAGAGCTGTAATCTGCGGTATGAAAATCTCTACCATGATTGTCAAGTTTTCTGTACACCATACGTTTGTCTGCTCTTCCAGTTAATAGCTGTAATCTGTATGAAAATCTCTTTACCATTATTGTCAAGTTTTCTGTACATCTTTGCCATAATTACGGGAAATTGACTTTTTCAAAATAACAAACTTTGTCATATCTTAAATTGGAATAAAAGAACAACCGTGAATGTACATTCATGTAAAGTTCTTCTGTAAAAAATCTTAAAAAACTTTGCTATGTTTAAAGTATTTTTCTTGCATCGTTTTGGTGTTTTTGCTGATTTTCAAATGATTATACAGTATACTATTTGTTTCACGTGGTTTCTTTCCTCGAACAAAAAACTACATTATTAAGGTGGATGCCTTTCCTTCAATATTAAGCATTATGGCAAAGCTCTATATCAGTCTAATCCTCTCTCCGCCGGTCCAAAAAAGCTGTATCCACATCTGGATAACCGGCAGCCATCTTGGATTTCTGCTGAATTGACAAAAACTCCTGTCAACTCTTACCCTTTTAAATTTGCAGTAGCATTGTGATTTTGTATGAATGTAAAAAATTATTCTTCAAACTGTTTGTACCAGAGTCAATTCCACAAGCTATACTGTGTGTGATTAACTCCAAAAAGAAAATAATATATTCAGGGTTTTGAGCATTCAATTTAGCAGTCAGCGGTTTTCTAATTGCTAAACAGTCTACTGAAGTCTATTGAAGAGTTTGATGCGATAAATACCTGTTGCTTGTCGTGTTACTGCATTGTTTACCAAATCGTTCATTTCAATCATTTCAAAAATATTTAGAATATTTGTTATAAATTCACATCGGTTGAGCTTCACAGCAGCCTCTCGACTTATTCAAATACACGCTGATCAGTTAGGACTATTTTGAATATAAAAATCCTATTGGCATATTTTTTTTACATCCATCGAAATGTGGGCAAAATCGCCGATATCTGCTTGAAAATTGTCAAGTCGACCACCAATTGACGTCATCGATTATAAATTCAAAAGTGCAACAGGAATTATTAATGTGTACAGAATTTTCAACGTACGGCCCTGCTCGAAAAAGCCGTACGGCCCGTCCCATGCATGTCATCATCTACCAAGGTATTTTTAAGAGCGCGCGCCAGGGGGGATACGGGTAATATGATAAATACTATCGTAATTCTTATACCATCAAGATCAGAAGATATTGATTATTGCAATGACTTTTCTAATAATGTTCTACCGGTGATATATTAGTGTTTTTTTTTAATTACAATGCAATGAAATAAATGTATTTTATATTCTTTGCGTCCTTTGTTTTTTTTTTGATAATTTATCTATCAGCCTTGTAATGTAAGCCTTAATTACTGCGTTTTGGTCTTTTACTTTTGAGTCACCCGCAAATTAATCATCGACATTTGACAACTGGCCTATCCGACATTATCTCAAGAGAAAATGAGATAAGAGAACATATCTCCTCTCCCCAACGGAAAACACGCCAGTGCATTTTTTTTAGAAATCAACTGTTATCAAGCACGCTATTACAAGACGACGGTTTATCTAGAATTATTATATAGTAAATTTTTCTTTTAAAAATTTGAAGAGCTCTCCTTCTTTATCTTCGACGACAGCACAAAATTCGTCACCGTCAATGCCACCGCGCCTCCTGTAATTTGGCCAATCACGTTCCATTCCCGAAATAACTTCAGTTTAAAAATAGAACGAAAAGATCCCCTGATGAGTGTAAAGCCCAATACGGGGGATAAGCTCTCTTATCTCATACTCTCTTGGTGGTACTGATGAGTGTAAAGCCCAATACGGTGGATAAGTTCTCTTATCTCATATCCTCTTATTTACGTGCATATACAATAAATGACGTTTGAAAGTGTCATCGATTTAGTGCAGACTATTTACATATCTTAACGTTTCGAGAAAACCACTTATTAGATTCAGTAAGATAATTAAAATAGCCTTAACCATGATTGGCACTTGATAAGAAACATAAATGAACATAGGAAAAACACATGTCTTTTAATTTTGAAAGAGAAAGAATACATAACAAAATACCACAAAATAAGAAAGAAGAAAAGGAGGTGTGTGTGCGTTGGGGGGGGGGGGGATGTTTTTCATTTCCATGTTAGTAAATAAAAGAATTTTTAAAAAGATGCTAGGGCGTTTATTTCAATTTCCAAGCCTCGAGTCTTTTTAATGCATGAATTCAAACTTGAGCAAAATACTGATTATTTTAGAAATAAAAGAGACATGATATATAGTGCAACGGGAAGTCAATTTACAAATTCAGTGATCATTTTAATTATCTTAATCATTTGGTTTAGATCCGTTTACTACATTTAAAAGACCGATTGTGACGTCATAGATCTTTGTAGATTTTTCCGCTGTTTGTTTCGAACGGCTATCCATCTTGTCTAGTTTGCAGACATGTGGAAAAACAAAAGGATGTATAGTTGTTTGGCACATTGGTGACTGGAATAACGAACCGTGAGTATTCAGTTTTTTCTAACCTATTCGAATTTCATTCCGGCATTTTTAAATCCGGTCCAACCCCAAAAAATTGCTTTATTAACAATGTTACATTGTTGTGGATCTATAGGATAATTCAACAGATACTCTTTTGTTAAAAGTTATGTTATGCTAGTTTGTGACCAATCCGGGTGACGAAGTTGTATTACTTCGATTTGAAACGCAGTAAAATTTGAATATCATAACTACTTAATCACAGCATGAGGTATGGTACTATCTAAGAAATGCAGACACAAATCCAACAGTGTGCAGCATAAATATTGTTTTTTATTGCTAACTCTAAATTGTCTTTTATGTTTTTCTGTTGTTTTGGTAACATGTAATGCTTTGCATGAGACTCGTCAATAAATGCTGCAATAATTCAAATGGTTTACTTAGAGACGTTTGCAAAACCCATGAAACAGTAATAATGACTGAGGAAGACACGGAATATTTTTTTTTCGAAAATGTATAAAATTCAGAATCACCTATGTTATGCTGTAAACTAAAATGAATACACATAAAAAAACAAAAAAAAAACACTGATTACTACAGCAAAAATTCATCACGATTTTATCTTAGAAGTATATTTTAATTTATCGATTAATCAGAAAACGAATAAAAACTATATGGTACCGCGCCGGTTTTTGAGATAAAATAAATTGAACGAAACCATGTTTTGGTATTTTTTTGAAATGGCGAAAAATGCATTTTTCCCAAAAAAAACATTACTCAAAAACTAACAAAGCTATTGACGTAGTTTTTACAGGCAATTCCAACCAGACATTATGTTTTACAACTGATATGGGAAAATAAATTGTATATATTTTAATATTTTGTCAAAATGTACAGCTCTGTTTTTGTCTTTGACTTAAAATCGCTTTGAAAGGTGAAACCCTAAACAACTTACCATCGCGTGTAATGATGAAAAGTCATCGGAATTTTTTCAAATATCACCAAAAGAAAGATTTTTACAAAATCTTTCAGAAAAAAGAAGAAAAATATATAATCCCGCGCAAAAAAAAATGATGGTTTTGGCTGATTGGAGCAGTTTCGAAGACTCCTTGTATTATTCTTATGTTGCCTTTTGGCGGGATTTGGCGCACGCGCGGCGTTTTCAGCGGTAAATTGCAGGCACATGTTTCAAGCGTTGTTCTTTTTCCAGTGATCAGGACCCTTAAGGAACAGTTTAATAACGGATAATCCTCAACTCAGCAAGGAAACCGAAAACAGCTGCTTTGTTTTTCAACGTTGACAACAGTTAAATATGACCACTTAAACCCGCTTTTAAATAACAATTACCTTAAAAAATGGATGTCGTTATTAGATCGCAGTTCTACTTAACTTATCCAATTTAAAAGCTTTTAGAAGTTTCCATCATGATATCAAGAGCAGACATTTTACTATAAATTTGGAGGCCGAAATAAACGTTGATCAAATGACAACTCGGGGTAATAACTAAGTGTCTTTCATACAACTCGTTGTCTCTAGATAAAGTTATCCACTCCAAAGAATTTATTTAAAATTTATCCGCTGGATAGCGATTTATCCGGTGGATAGCGCTATTCAGGCCCCAGAGCCGTAACCAGGGAGGCTGCACACCGCCAAAAAAAAGCGAAAGGTCCGCTATCCATTTCCAATTTTTTTAATTACAACAATTTTTTTTCTAAAGTTGGAATTAAGAGCACAAAACTAGAATAATAACTGAAAATACAAAGGGTACAGTCATTCAATAGAATTGTAAATCACGTCAAAATTCAGTCTATTGAGGCTACGTACCTGTACGCCAGCATTTTGTCCATCATTGTGTTTCGGCAATTTAAAAAAAAAGGCATAAATTAATATCTTAGAAATAAACATTATCCATAAGCCTAAGGTATTGTCGGCTTTTAAAACACTGAAAGTGTATTAGAAACGATCGGTAGAGATTTAAGAAACCTTTGCTATCAATTGTCAAAAAGCCATTTCGTTAATAGATAAATATTGCGTAAACAGTCGACTGCCTTAAGCGATCAATTAAAATCTTCATAATTAAATATAATTAATTGAAGACTTGTGGTCAATAACACGTACTTCTGAGTAATATATGCGAGAGGACTTAATCAGGAACGCTGTTTTTATCCAAAATGAATTTAATTTTCTCAAGAAAATTTTTGAATGTGTGTTTTTAAGTGCCTTAGAAGATCGATCCTTTGAATGCCACACCGCATTGCATAGCATGAGCTACAGTACGATGGAAACCGCCGAATTAAAGATAAAAACCTGAAACAATCAAAAAGCACATAGGCAATTCAGACATAACTATTCCATGACTACCCAAAGCTAATTAAGAGTATTTATATATATAAAAAATATTCGAGTCCACACGACAGCCATTGCGGAACCTTCAATACCTATGTTTAAAGATATCTTGTGATAATCAGAACTTCACCGATAAAGAAAGCATTATTTTTCTTCGTGGAGTCAAGAAGTGGTGGAGCAATAGCCCTGAAGCGAGATAACATTTTACCCTCGTCTCCATACTATAATACATTTTTGAACGTTTCATATTAAAATATTATTGGTCCCTCCATAATACAGCGTCATTAGTCATAATTAACGAAGAAAAGTATTATGAAAAGGATTCTGGTTTAGAAACAGAGATAAAACGGCCTCCTCACGCTTAATTTAGAATTTATGTATGAAGCTTGAAAAGGTGTATATTTTGACGGCACTCACTATATGCATGTGTGATTTGTTATGGGAATACACAAACTTTACTGAATAGAAAGACGTTTAATCTTCGTAATTATCGTAATTTGGGAGAAGAAAATACTTTTTTATAATATATAAAATTTGATGAAAACTCGATAAGTCGACGATAAATTTAAATAAATAAAATTACTTAAAATTGTAAAATTTCTTGAAATCGCTCAAAATTGCCTACAATCGCACAAAATTGTCTGAAATTGCTTTAAATTCGCAACAACTTAATAGTAAGACAAAGTATATCCTTGAATGAGAATTGTATAGGGGGAGGGTCATGTTTTTTTGAGCTCCGGAATGGGGAGGGATTCGAATTTTTAAACCATAACTACTGTAGGGTCACATTTTTTTTTTGTACACCTTCGCTTACCAAATTAGAGGCCCTCCCCCTCCCCCCCAGCTAAATAATGACGGGACCCTTAATAATAAAAAAACACAATATGCTTCAAACAAATATGCTTTATCGAGTATAGCTGAAGTCCAATTTCAATTCGAATGATAGAGCCATTAAACTGTAATTATTTAAAAGGTCTCCAAGTGTGCAGAAAGAGCTAAACGTTTAATTGTATTATTGCTTTAACTTGAAGTCGTACTTTGAACTTTAAGTTGTCCTTTAAGCTACAAGTTGTAATTTGAACTTGAAGTTGTAATTTCAAACATCGAAGGTGTCCGAATATTACTCAATTCAAGTCGACAGCTAATCTTAAAGCAGATAAACAAACAAGCGAGCTAAAGAAAATAAAGAAATAAACAGCACCTAGTAGCAATTTTATAAGCAAATGAAGCACGAACTGATGTTAAGCCTTGCCTGATCTAAAGGGAATCATACTAACTTTACAGAAATATTGTATAAATAAATAAATAACTATGAACGAAAACTGAAGAAAAACGAATACAAAAGTACAGTGATACCGTATAATTAGAAGAGAAGAGAATAGAAGGGAAGAGAAGAGAAGAGAAGAGTAGAGAAGAGAAGAGAAGAGAAGAGAAGAGAAGAGAAGAGAAGAAAAGAGAAGAAAAGAGAAGAAAAGAGAAGAGAACAGAAGAGAACAGAAGAGAACAGAAGAGAACAGAAGAGAACAGAAGAGAACAGAAGAGAACAGAAGAGAACAGAAATGCATATATAAACAATCAACATTAATTCACAGTATTTGTTTAGAAAATATAATTTAGGTAAATTATTAGCTTTGTAAAGTCCAGCAATACATACAGGGGACATACAAAGAGGAACGGTAGGGGAGCTTGTCTTTTCAGACTAAATGTCCCTGTCATATTGTGATCGGACTGCAATTCTATGTACAATCATATTGTTTTATAAATATTGCATTTTAATTTTGTTCATTTAAATGTGTTTTTGTTGCTACAAGAGTTTCGTACTGTTCTCGTGCATATAAGCGCATTTCAAATGCGTCAATATTTATTATTTGTGTGTGCGTGGCATTAAATAGACAAGTGATTCGAGACTAGATATAATGAAGATACAAAGAAAAAGTAATTTCCCTTAAAAAATCAATAATTAGATAGGAAAGAGAAAATACAGTTTCAAAGTTACAAAATCAGACAATATCAGTTTATCATTCCCGCTGTCGGTGGTATGTTTGATCAAATCATTTTTATTGCAAAAAAATATCACCATTTTCAATTGTCATTATAAAATGGTGACTTTGCAATACAAGCATGAATTTAATTTCAATGATTCAAATTTATTTGTAAATTCTAATTGTTTCTTTGTCACAGAGCCAAATCAGCTGAATTATTAAAAAATAAACACAAGACACCAGCATCATTTAAAAGATGAGAGGACTTAAATTCTAAAGAGAAATATTATAAATTTGTAAGTTGTAAAAAAAAGGAGCAGAAATGTGGCTTACGTTGGTGTTGTTGACAGCGAATTTGGGATCGTTTTCTTATTTTTTTCGTGGAATAATTGCAGAAAAAGGTAGGTTTTTTACTGTATTCAATTATTATGTTGTCTTTTATCACATCCATTTGAACACCATCAACAAGACAATATCTAAGTATACTGCTAGACCAGGTTAACACGAAGTGAATTAAGTGTGAAGTGACCTTTAAAAGGTGTCAAAGTAGGCAAATATATGTCCAAAAGTACAAGTTGAAACCACGCAAAAAGCAGCTACTTCTTATACCTCGCAATTTTGTTTTTACATGTTGCGAATGAAAACATATGGACGGCGTTTGCACATAATTTCATAAATTACATCGCAAGTGTCGTTTATTTTGATAAATCATTTGTTTGACAATTACTTTCAAAACATCACGCTGCAGCTCATCATTAACATCGAAATAAAAACCGATAACAAACAAACAGAGATTAATAAGAAATAATTTATTTAATGCCCTTATTTAAGAAATCATATGCACATTTAATATGCTAACAGATGACTATACTGTGCATAAATATACTGTTTCATTGATTGTTTGTGTATTTGCTTGTTTGTACATTTGTTTGCCTGCTTGCTTGTTTGTTTGCTGTTTCTTTGTTTGCTTATTTGTCTGTCTGTTTCCTTGGTGTGTTTGTTTGCTCTTTGTTTGTTTGTTTGTTTGCTTGTTTGTTTGTATTCGCATTAGCTGATAACTTTTCAAATTTTTTTGAGGATAGTGTATTTAGTCGTGGTAGAGTCCCGGGGATTTAGTGCTAGGGGGATGGATACCCTTAAAGATATCGGGTATACTGTTCGAAAATTGTTTCTTTTACAGTTCCCCTTAGAGATACCGGATACCGGTTAAGAATTGGCGTTACCAATCAAAATTTCAAGCCATAGAAGTTCAATGTCAATAATGCATACTTCATGTTGATTTTAGTACACTCAAATGTGTTTTGAGCGTTAAGCTTTAACTGGACACTCTACAAAATATCAAAACCCTTAAGAGATACAAAAAAAATATTGTACTCTTGAAGTGTGCAATGATGGCTTCTTCACTACTCCTCAAAATGCTTTTGTCACAAATTCAATCAAAAATAGTGAAATTGGTCGTGTGTTATTACAAGAAATATATATGCAATTGCCCAATTTCATTATGACGCCACATCAAAAAAAATCTATTGTGTCAACGCTAAGAATCATGGTCGCTACAGTGGATACAGCATGTTTAATTCAATTAAAAATAGGCTAAAAATATATTTATAATAATAGAACAAAATATATGTTCAAGTGCAAGATGTGCTAGAGGAAAACTATTTAGCAGGAATTAGGTCTGTTCTTATTCATGCAAAAAACCATGACGTCATTGTGAAATAGGGCAATTTAGTTGACACTCATTGAGGAACATGTTATCATCCAACAATCATTGGATGAGGCTTTGATGATGTCCGTAATTATCAATGTCGATGTGAGCGTTTTATTATTTTGTTTGATTGTGTAAACGTCAATGCTCAATTAATATAAATGTAAATACACAATTTTATTTAAAAAAATAATTATTTCTTGCATAAATGAAGATTGCAAATGCGCCATATAAAACCGAAATAGAAATAGTCACGAAATAAGCTATTAAAGCCAATAATATCTACAGATAACCATGAGACCGATGATAAAATCGCTGGCGCGCGACAATAATACCTACAGACAATAACCAGATGCTGATGTTCATAAATGTCTCTAGGCTCTCGACCAACGAAATGAATGAGAAATGTTGAGCTAATGTATAATTAACAGGCTAATTACGCTAAGCAAACACCACGCACTGTTTCATGATAAATTACATCAAAGTTATTAAAACAGTAGAAGGTTGGAGAAGTATAAAAGATGCATGGAACAATAATAAGCGAAAACTATAACCAATAATAGTGCGTTCTTATTTCGGCTGTGATAATAATTACATTCCTTTTTGAATTGCATTATAAATGATTTGAAAGCATGGAATGTATCTCTTTATCTTACTATATTTTTTGCAGTGTTTTTTTTTTTTTTTTTTTTTTTTTTTTTTTTCAATTAATAACACACGTTGCATTTTGATACGCGCTTGTTCCAAAAAAAGATAAAAAGAAAAAAAAACAAAAAAAAAAACAACAACAACAACAAAAAACAAACAAACAGACTACAATAACAATAATAAGTGTGACATTATTTTGTACAAAATAATAATTTATTTTTTCTATGTATAATACATATAATCATGTATTATTAGTACAGCCAGTACATACTATCATTGTGTGTATGTGTATATCTATGTATGTATGTGTATATATGTGTATATATAATATGTATATATGTATATAAATATGCAGATTATCTCAACTTTCATCTATTAACAAGTATTTTGCTGTCATGCTGTCCAAAGTTCTTTTTCTTTATTGAACAATATTTATATACAATATTGTGCAAATAGAATAGCTAGAATATTACAAAAATGCATACTTAACTTCGTGCATCTTTGCTCGCTTTGCTCTTGCCTAGTTATTAATACTTATTACGATGGTTAAATTAAAATGGTAACACAGAAATATAAGCCTTCGGTTTCCTACTGTGATGCCAGCCATCCTTGAATCTGTTATATTCCATTTGATATAGTTTTTTTTTTCCTTTTCATCATAGCATTATTATTGCTCTCAAATGCTTTTTTTGTTTTTGTTTTCTTCTCTGTGTAAATATATGCATCTATATCTGTATGCAATACCATTGTGATGCATATCAAACTTTTGTTGTCGATTTTGGGCTTCCTGTGGTGAAATACACTGGGTTCCTGTTTTAGGTTCAACAGTTTCTTTTCGGCCAAAAACCAAAATGGCTGACTTGTTGTGCATGCCTTCACTCAAAAATTGCAAAAAATTTCGAGATTTTGCGAGAAAAAAACGCTTTTTTCGCATTGCTGATTTACTCCAATGTCCAAATATGGTAGCACAATCCTTATAAGGAAATACATGAGGCTTGATAGAAAACGACAACATTCTTAAGGGAAAAGCTTGATATGTAAATTTTTATTATTGATGTAGATTATTGTTTTTGTGTAATGTAAAATTCAGGGATGGTTATCATCTAATTTTGTAATAAATAAAAAATAATAAATAAACAGACAGTAACTCGATTGAAAAGGTGGTCGATTCTCTTCCGTCAATTAAACAACCTGTCTAATAGACAATGGCGGAATTTCAAATTAAACAAGAACGGAGGTTCTTAAAAACCGAAAACAAAACAAAACAAGAAACAAAACGACACAAAATATGCAATACGGTTTCTTTGCGACATCTCGAACTTGCCTTTAAGCTCTTATAATACCACAGGCAGCCCAAGCAATCTACTCGCTTCGCTCGCAGCAACTAGAAGGCAGGAAACTATCAACCATACCACCTCTTCTTTAACGGCAAAAAATACTCCAAAATCAACAAGAATTACACAAAAACTACATCAGCATAAAAGCTCAATAAACAAGATTTCAATAAATTGCACTTTACTTCAATTTTTCACGAAAAAATACTGCAAATTTTCGCTTTTTCTTTCAAAATTCGGCAGATTTTCCAATCAGTTGAAGCGTGGACCATAGCGAGTGAACATTATTCGTTGTTTGCCCTTTGTTATGTTTCTCTCAATTTCGCAAAGTTCAGCCAAAAAAGAGATCCTTTTAGACTTGAAAAGTGACCAAATAGTCTCCTTTGGGTAAGATACCAAAAGATCCTTTTGAAATATTTGTCTTTTTTCGCTTTTGTTAATACACATCGCTAAACAATCGTTCTTCAACTCGAGTGAGCGAACTTCGATATGTATACGTCTACAAGCTGGAAAATTCTCACTTTCGCAATGAATTTCTTGCTACTTTTTGATCTTGTTCACTTCTAATAATTCTTCTTAACAATCCCACGAATTGTTTTTCCTTAAATTAAGTTTTATTTAGCTGTTTTGATGCGACATGGAAGCATTCGTTTTAATTATTTTTTTAGCTGTTTTGATACGACATGGAAGCATTCGTTTTAATTATTTAAAAAAATTGTTTATTAAAAAATAACTGAATATAAAATTGCAAAAGAAAGATTACTTAAGAATAAGAAAAAAGAATATAAAAAAAAAGAACCAAAAAAGAGATTGGCCGTTCGGAGACTTGAACTCGTACTACTTATATATTGCTTAATGGATCTCACGAACATCATGTTTGGCGCGATGGCAAGTCGGGTAAGGTGTAGCCTGACAACCCAAAGGTCGCAGGTTCGAGCCCGTTGTCCGTCCATAGAAATTTCTTTCTTTGTTAGTTAAATTAATCAGACCTGATGGAACTTGTCTGAACTTGTCTAAACATCTAACAGCGAAAAAAACGGAGGGGAAAAAAAAAACAAGAAACTCGCAGCAGAACTATACTCGTGCCCTCGGCCTAAGGGCCTGGGCACGAGTAATTATGCCGTGTGCGAATGAACGATAAGAAAATTTCTCAAATAAAAACTTTAACTAGAAATAAACAGCTACGTTTTTCTAGTGTTGGTTATGCAATACTTTTATATTGGTGGAGGAAAAGGTTCCAGAAATAACAATAATAATCTTAGACTGTAATTTCAAAGAGGACTAACGAACATCGTGCGCTTGTTTTCATTCAAAAATTTATAATAACTAGACAAAGTGTATTTGGTTGACGGAATAGAATTAATCGACCACTTCTTCCAGTGACTTTTCTTTGCGATGCTAGCGTATCAATAAAAAATAGTTTTTCAGGTGACTGACTAACAACTATACAAAAGTTAAGAAAATTAGTATGTTTTATCCTTTCTCCTTTATTAAAATTCCTTCTTCTTTCTTTCCAATTTTTCCTTTTATTATTTACTAACAATCTATTATTGATAGTTTGTCTTTTTCTCTTCTTTGTTTTTGTTTTTTGTTTTTTTCAAAAGCCGATGACAAATGTCAAAGTCCACTTGGAATTCAAAGTGGCGGCATACCTAACTCCAGTTTCCTGGCCAACCAAGCTTACAACAACGACATGGGCAACTTTGGTCCCCAATACGCTCGGTTAATGTCACCAAAGGGATACCGAGGCAGCAAACGTTTACCTGCTGATTCATGGCTATCTGTGACATTTGAGAGTACCATGGTTGTCACGGCGATAGCTACACAAGGATATGGTAACGCGACAGTTCAAGAATGGGTAACGCACTTTTCATTGATGTATTCGAAGGGTGGCAGAGATTTTCGGCCAGTTAGGGACGCCACAAATGAGACTGCTGTGAGTTGATGTTCTCCTGTTATATATATTCATTATATTTGTCTATTAGTCTAGTTTTTTTTTGTGTATATACTTAGAGTTGTAGTTGTGTTAATATATTATTTATTCTATAATATAGTTCATCATAATGAAACATAAAATGACTAGTGGCTAACGCGAAAACCTTTGGTTCATTTAGCCTCTAGGCATCCAAAAACAAATACAATTACATCATGAATCTAAACATGTACATATTTCCCAAAATTGTAAATTGTAAATTTTATAAAGTTAATTTTCAAACAAAAATTATGTTGGCACAAATAAATTGTATTATATTGTATTCGCCGGTTTCATATTGAAAAAGGGACTGGGTTCTAGTTGAGAAAAATGTAAATTATTGAAATAAAACCTTATGTTTTTAAATCATCAAAAATTTGAGAGCATATTTCAAGAGAACATGTTAAAATGAATAAATGATGAAAGTTTTGTTAAGATCGGATAAACACAGATAAATTTATTGGGACTTGAATATTACAAGAAATGTATGTAATGGAAGGACAGTGTCCTTCCAAAATATTTTTCCTTCATGAATTCAATATAATTAAAAAATGTCTAGCAAATGAACTAAAGTAGCATAGTAATGATGTGTATCTTTGTGTTTTTGTTATTTGAAGATGTTTTTTAATGAATTATGCTTTGTTTTTGAAGACTAGAACCCAGTCCCTTTTTCAATATGAAACCGGCTAATTGTCTTAAAACTACGGTTACGATACGATACAGTACTGCTTCTCACTCATACAGAAATTACTTTATCACCATTTTCTTATATGAAAGCAAACGCAGAAAAACTATGAAATAACAACAAATTAAATAGCAACAAAAAGCAGCAATTTATTAACTATTTACCACTAGAGTGCAAACAATTAATCCGTGAAACTTTAGTAATACTAAATAGTAGCTATTTGGTAACTATTTGTCCCTCTAACTCGATTAGAACAATACCATTTCGTTTGTCAGGTTGTTGTGTTTTGGTTGAGTGCTAGAGTGCAAACAATATATCCCTGAAACACTAATTACTAAATAGTGCTAATTAAACAAAAGAAAACAATAGAATTAGCATAAAATAGCACTATTTGTTTGTTTTCATTTCATGGGTTCCTGCGTTTGCTCTACACCGTTTCTTTTAATTTCAGGTATGATCTTTTTTTCTACCTCACAATCCCCAGCGTTCGAATTAATTAAATTGTTTGCTTTACCGAACACCTAATGTCTCTTCTCTGCTAACTCTTCTGTTGCGCCGTCCAGCCATATGGATCCGCCAAGGTCTCCTCAGTTTGTCTCTATCTCCACTCACTATCACCTCACAATCCTTTAATCCTCTAAAAATCGAACCGTTTTTTGCTCAAGAGGTACTTCTTATACATTATACTTGTCTGTCTAATAAATTGAATTTGAAAAGATTGAGTTTATGTGACCCTTTCTCTCTCATTGCTTCTCTGCTCATTGTTCTTATCATTGTCATTGCCATTTCTATTTATTGACACTGCACTGCATCGATTTTCTTTTAGATATTTTCGGGAAACAAGGACAGTAACACTATCAAAACCATCATTCTTCCATTTCCAGTCAAAGCCATCGCAATCATGTTTTTTCCAAACAAATGGCATAACAACGTAGGACTAAGAATGGAACTTTACGGCTGCAAGACAGGTATGCAGTGAAGCTAATAAAAAAAACAAATGTTAGTTGGAAAAAAACATGGAAGATTTTTTTTGGAAGTTCCAAACTCAGGTTACAAGAAGAATAATTTCACAATAGCTCTTGAAAGGAAAATAAATAACTTTTGGGTTCGCTTGTTGCTATTTGACTTTTAAAAGAAATGTCATTATCCTATTCCATCATAGTCACCATATGGAATAACAAATACTGAATTAGAGTGAAAGAGATTGCTACTCATCATGGTTGAAGCATATAAATAAATAAAAAGCTACTTATCATTTGTCTCACGATGTTAGTCTTGATGTAAAAAATGCGACGTTTCGACTGCATTCAGCTAGTCATCATCAGGCGAAATGCGTAGAAAGGGATGACGCAACACTTTATGCTCGTCTATTCCCATGAGGGTGCATTTTAATAGTATGCGAATGCATGCCTCTGGGATTTCAATGCCGCTATCTCTATTAAAGTTGGTGGGGTGGAGTCTGATCTGTATGGTCTCCTTGACGCGACGTGAATATTGAATTATCTTGATAATTATCTTAAAAATATGACGACTTAATGTTTTCCTTGGTGAAATGACCCAGAGATGTTTGTATGTGCGACCTCATCAGGTGCAATTGCAGATTACAACAAACGTCAGTTGATCTCGAACAGGACTCGAACAGCTGATCTCAGTCTCGTTTTCAAACTATGTGTTATGGCGGATATATTGAACCAAACGATCTTAAACAGACTTCTATCTCAACTCCAGTCTACAATCTTTGACGAAACTGACTACTACTATTCTGTTTCGTATCTCGAGATACACAAGGCCTCACGAAACCACTTGCTATTTTTTGATTGCCAAAGTCCAGTATTAGATTTTCAGTTAATGAGCTACACTGTCTAAATTGCTATTTGATCAGAGCAAGAAAGAAATGATCTGTGTCTTTAAAATCATGAACAGTCGTGTGAAAGCCGCTGAACATTTATTGTCTGAGCTTTAATTTTTAAATATGCGTTAAAACTCCAAAGCCAACGAACGTGGTAATAAATCTTTTGGATATAATCGATTTATCGTTATTGTATATGTTTCAGATTTCTATCTTACATCGCAATTCTTAATGGCTGGACAGCCATACACAACTAAAATCAATGACGAAAAAGGTTTTGAATTCAATGTTGCAAAAGAAGAAGCAGTACTAGAGGTAAAATAGTCTTAATTAAAACGAGTGCGTAGTTGTATGTATATATGTTTATATATAATCGTATTTTCAAAAAGTCTCTCATTTTAACAACTGCTTATTCAAAGTACTTTTGATAACATGAAAAAGCTTTTGAAAGCATGATCCTAAAAAAATATGTTAATTAACATTGATACATTGTTCAGTAAAAAGCAATGCTGTTGGGATTTTTATACATTTGCTAAAAATTTTATATGTCTGCAATGCAACGAAGTCTCAACAATATTCAAATTCAAACCAGGGAGTCAATAAAAGAACCTGCAAAGCCCTTGGGTGATGTCAACGTCTTTATTGGAGCAGGTCTATTTTCGAACACAATGACCTAACATTTGACCTTCATTTTCAGATGGCAAGAATACAACAAACTATTCCAGGCTTTTTGGAGTTTAAATTTAAGGGTTTCAGGTATGAATGAAATAACCACAATGAAGCATGCCAGTCTAGGATGAATAGGTGGAGTGTGGGATTCATATTTGCTTTAGTCGATATTTGAAAAACAATTGATTTTTTTGGGAAAAGCACAGAAATACCACATGTTATTACCCTATTTCATTATGACTTCACGGTTTATTTATGTGGAGGATAGAATCATCGAATCCAATATCAGAAAATTAAAATTTGTTGGCCTGGTCTGCACAACGTCTGCAACCTGTTCTCTTCTCTTTAGAGTTGGACCAATTTTCGGTGAATTTCCTTTGATCTGTCTCCCTCTGCTGACCACAATTCTTCGCAATCGACTTCCTTCAAGAGACGTCTTACTAAAATTTATTTACGTCATGGGTCAGTACACAATTCAATGTTTTTGTATTTTGTTCTTTTAAGGCCACAAGAGAGTACCATTTCAGGACAAGTGGTTATTGAAGTAGAGTTCGATATATACTGTATTGAGTCAAATCTACAGTTTATAATCACAAAGCTCATAGAACGAATTCGCTATAGTGATGTATTTGAAGCAGAATATCTCCAGCTAAAATATCCAAGTAAGTTATCAGAAAATACTATGTATATATTTATAGGTGTGATACCGCATTTAACAAGGCCTTACAAGAATTACTTACATTTGGATTTTGGATTTTTTTTTTTCTTTTTTTTTTTTGCAATCTTGGGTTTCAAAAAGTGTTTAATATTAGAGAATACGTGGTTTGCACATAGTAATCATCAAGGCCAAGAATCTAAAGCTTTATAAAAGAAATTGACGGAAAACCACTGCTTGCACTGAGTCTGTTTTTTGAACAGTTGAAGTTCGTGCATGAGCGAAAAACGTTGAACTTTTCAATGCTTTTTAAACAACCTTTTGATTGTTTTATTAATTTTTCCATAGACAGCCGTTTATGTCCAACACCACAGCTTAAAATTCTACCTTCAAACTTAAGATCTGAACGCTTGACTATACTCAGTGGCGCTGGCTATGTCTTCAAAACTGAGTTCAATAACAACTGCACTACAAAAAGACAAAGACTCTTAGTTGAATGGAAAACAGGAATCATACACGAGCCCAGTGGATATATCTCCCCCTTGGTACCACAATCAAAACAAAATTGGAATTTCTCCATAACTACTTTTTCGGCTCCATTGATATTTTTACAATGTACGGTGCAAATAAGTGTAGGAAATGAAGATTCTTATATACAGGACTATAAATTTGTAAGAGTTATTGATTCCAAATTAACTGCAATAGTCAAAGGGCCTAATTTAACAGTCTTAGGAAGTAGCAATGTTACTTTGGATGGTGGACAGTCAACAGCAAGCGGTGATCCACAGTTTTTAAAAGATCTAGTTATAAAGTTTAACTGGAACTGCACTTTTTCCAGCAATGAAGGTCTTCAACAAGGTTGCTTTGGAAAGTCTCGTTATGATCCTTTTTCCAGTGATAAATTACTCACTCTTAATATCAATGATATGGCTCCTGGCGTGTATGATTTCATTTTGGATGTCAGCTCTGGCAAAGTGAAAGATAAAATATGGCATAGACTGACAGTACTGCCGTATACAAGTTTATCTCTAAAGTGAGTATCTGTAAAAATTCATAATTGTCATTGAAGAAGTAGTTATTATGTGCAATATATGCAACATAATCAGGTAGTTTTCGCGACAACTTTCATATTCGATTATATGTGCAAATGCAAATCGTCGCTGTGGAGATAATTTGTACCAGAGCGGTGCCATTGAACAAGCGGTGATGACGTCGTATTATCTGCAGTGGCAATTGTTCAATAAAGAAAATCGACACGAGTGATTTCACAAAATGCGAAATGCGTTTGCTTGTTGTGTTTACCTCTTATGCCACGAGAACATTTTTCGAGCTAAATCCCAATTCATCATGATTGCAAGTCTATGTTTTATTATGCTCTCATACAATAAACTATAAATAAACTATATAAACAATTATCAAAAATATACCTCCTTTGTTATATTTGTAGATGTATCTCAAACTGCCTTGTAAAGACCAACCCATCCAAGAAACAGGTTATATCTTCTATGTGCCACGGTGCTGGCTGCTCAAATATACAAAATTATACATGGATATTTTACTTATTTGATCGCAAAAATAATAACTGGAAACCTCTTCTGCAACCAGCGAACAGTACAAGCACAGTGGATAAGGGTGCAACTCTTATTGTTAGCAATTTTACTAACATACTTGGATTTGTCAGCTTTGTGGATGAAAAGTTCAAACTAAAAGTTTTAGGTCATATTAACGAGTTTGTACATATAGAAGCGGAGAGAGAGTTTATTTTGAACGCTGTTCCTGAAAGCTCTAACAGCACAGACTGTTATGTTACTCCAAAAGAAGGTCTTGCAATGGACACCTATTTCAATGTATCCTGTGAAAACTGGAAAGACGAGGATGTGCCGCTTCATTTCAACTTTCAATACTTCAGCACGTTTGGGTTAATTATCTTACAGTCTGGTCTCTTACCAAAAATATCAACTCAACTTCTTCCTGGACAAAATGCTACCAAATATTCCTATGATATCATTGTAATAGTAAGTGACCGTTACGGAGCATCACAGACCAGGTATTTAACAGTAAAAGTTATGGTACCCTCGAAAAATGAAGCTAATAAGAAAATAAGCAAACTTGACAATGAGCTTAAGGATTTGGAAACAACAGGCGATTCAAGCAAAGCAGCTGATATATCCTTGTTTACCTTATGTCTATTGGAAATTTATGATAGTCAAGAGGATTTTCAAATCCAGGTAATTTAAATTCAAAATATATAGTTTAATGCATATTTTAAGTGTTAAGAATGATTTCAAAATTACGAATACTGTCTCTTTTCCAAAACAACTTTAAGAACATTTTAAAGTATGTGTTTGCCAGTGAAAAAGATTCGATTTCTAATTTGCACTGTGTGAGCTTCAAATACTTCTAAAGTATGGAATATGCAGCCCACCAGATAAATTTATACCCAGTGAATTAACACTATGCAAATTTTTCACAATGGAAAAGTATACTAATGCTAAATGCAAGAGGCACCAAGAATATAAGAAACCAAAACCGGCTGAACCCCTTACGCAAAGCCTCATCCATGTGGATGTTTACTGCATTGGCTTATATGTTACCAGAAAACGTGGGTACAATCCGATCTAATTAATATACATCAAACAAAGCTAAAAACAAGCAAAAATACATGGAAAAGCCCTTGTTCTTTTGCTTTTATTCTGCAACGTTTTTTTTTACTATGGCATTAAACCCATGACCCAAACAAGTACAAAATTCAAGTAACATTCTTTATTTCAGGCAAAGAAGGATATCGTCAAACGCATGAGCAATTTTAACTTTACATCCATTGAGACTACTGCAAAATGCGTAGCCCTAATCAAACCATCTACAGATCAACCACGCAAGCTGTCCACTGAAACACAGGTACTTAATCAAATATTCTATGCATTTGATACAGTCCAGGGAGGAGACGGAGAGGGAATTGGGTAGGGTGTACTTACAGGGTTGATCTTCGGGAAAAAAAATGTTGGATATAAAGCAATATATACTAGGTTTGAACAGCATGGTCGAAAAAAAAGTGGAATCCTCCTTTTTCAATAAGATGATCCCCCCGCCCCCTCAAAAAGACCTAAACAAAAATGAGGCACGATTCCAAGCTTTTTTAAAACATTTATCATTTCAATTCCCTAGAACTACCAGATTTCCTAAATGTACAACTATAATTTACCTGTAGATGCATGTTAATGTGTGTGACGCATGAAATGCATTTTTCAACTGAATTACTACCAACTTGCTTCTTAATACATATATAGTATGTGATTCATTTTCGCATGTTTTCTAGGAAAATGCTTTAAAATTAATTGAGAAGATATCTGTTGCGATGACAGCGGAGGCGGCTAGTAATACTACAAGTGGCTTAACTCAAGAAAATACAGGAAATTTTGCCGATAGTATAATACATGGACTGAGCAATGTCATGGATCCAGAGCTAGACAAACACCAAGTAACATCAAGCGATCGCCACAAGGTAGATAGCACACCACAGAGAGACAAGGTAGGTTCGACTATATTTCTAAACACAAGTAATAGCCCATTTTCATGATGGCGTCATATTACTACAAAACACCAAAATGCTTCGAAAATTATCCTTATCTTTGGTATTCAGATTTCTTTCCTCTCTTGTTAATAGAGTGCAAACACTAAATGTGTGCAATAGTTACCATTATTTAGTGGTAAAAAGCACTAATTAAACATAAGAAAACAATTGATAAAGCATAAAGAAGCTCTATTTAGTGGTATTTATGTTGCATACGTTTAGTGTGTGCACTCTACCAGTATGTTTTATTTTTGTACATTTAGTCAAATAAAATTAATAATCACAAGTTATAAATGTATAGACATTGTGTACAGAACAGGATACCTATAGTTATTGGTGTACATAAAAAAACACAACATCAAAAAATACCCAAAATACCCCTTAAACATTTCTAAGCTTGTCTATATATATTTGTTCCCAGACTCACGATGGACAACGTGGTACTATCACCCAACGAACTTTAGGACTGGTAAAAAAGATAGCGAATACCGTATCTTCATTTTCAAACGCTGGAGATGGACCTACAATTATTAAATCCAAAAATATAGCAGTACGAGTAGAGAAAGATGTTCCTTCGTCTTTTGATAAGAAGATCATACAAGACAATGAAGGCATTGTGCAGCTTCCACCACTGAAGGATGTCTTGTTAAATTCAAATAAAACAATTAATATTATGGGATGTCAGGTAGGTGTTCCACTTTTTTTCACTGAAAACGTTATTGACTAACAGGGTTTGTTACGACTTCAAAATCTCTTTAGATAGCTTACAGTGAGGACACTCCAACCGGGATCACATTGTGGTATTTCAATACTTCTTAAAACTTGAGTCGAATAGAAATACAATTTTTATTACTCAATGTATTTAAATTGAATCCTACTTTTTCAGAGGGTTCGAAGCAGTAGAATTTAAGCTGGGAAAATAAAAATATAGATAACGCCAAGTGGTCTAGGTTTGAGTGTTTGCACTGTAAAACTTTAAAAATCTGCACATTTTCTGTCAACCACAACCCCACCCCCTCCCCCTGTTGAACAATATTTTTGGATTCTTCCCTGAGTACAACATTAACTCAGCTCACCGCTGTTTTTAATTGGTCTGCAAATTTAAGCTATCTCGTAGATACTCTGAAAATGTCCTTTATCAGAGGCGGCGGAACTATAATCCCCACCCCTCCCCTCCTCATCCCCCACCCCAAAATCACAAAACAAATTTTTTTTGACTGTGCTAACTCATACATTAATTTCTTTTAACCAATATTTTGTGTGTGTGTGTGTGGGATATCTTGTAGGAGGGGGCATGCTACTCTCCCGGCTCGCCGCCCCTTCTTTATAGATAATTAAATTCAAAACCGAAAAAGGTGTTGAGGTCAAGAACCGACAGCATGTTTTCATTCTTTATTGTTATTTTAGGTAATTGAATACAAAAGAAACCCCTTCAACTGGCATCGTAGCTCAAAAGCGGTAGAAACGGGAACTATTGACATCAGTTTACAGAACAATGGCAGGAAAATGACCATCAACTATCTACGGAATCCAGTTAACCTCTATCTACCAAAGAACTCCACAATTCCAAAAATAACGAAGACTCAGAAAGAATTCTTTTTGACACCAGTTGAAACTATCAGTCAGTTAAACACAACCAAAAACATGAACTATCATTCGATGTACATACCTTCAGAATACCTAACAGTCAACATTCACATTGTTCCAGAAAAGACTCATAGCTTTGAAATCTTTATAAAGCCTAAAGAGAAGCCAACTCCGTTAAATTTTAGCTATTTCGTAAATGTTCCCGACTTATCAGTATGCACAAATCAAACTACCAGATCTCTGAATATAGCAAACTGTATTCGGGATCCATATACAATTCAAATCAATAGTAGCTCAACTGGTAAAACTGGTTTGCACTTTATTGGCATCCGTGCTTTGCCAAATCAATCAAAAAAGGCAACTCCAATTCAAGGTAGAAGGCAAACAAGAAGCGACCCAAAGATTGGCTCTCAATTTGAGAAACAATCTCGCTTTGCATTCTCAGATGAGGGTTCTTTCCATGAAAGGAAACAAAAGCGTCAGAAAAGATCATGTATTGAAATAAAAGATCCAATCACTTCTCCGCCGAAATTGGACCTTCCTGTATACAATAATAAGACGGATATAAAGTACAAGTTCAACACTTTTCTTTCTGCTTGTTTGTTCTGGTCTGAGGAAAAGCAGCAATGGAATTCTAGAGGTTGTAAGGTATGGATAGATTTATTGAGATAGTTTGTTTATTGATCACTTTTTGTTAATGGTTCTCACTTTAAAAGAAAATCTGAGCAAATATTTTCATTTCCATTCCCTCAATGAAATGGCAGCCAGGGTTGGTAAAAAAAGGCAGATTGCATGTCCTTTGCTTTTTTTTCAAGTAATTAAGCGTCGAGTGTAACATTCTCTGAAATCACTAGCAAATGAAATAAAGAATTGCTTATTATTTCATCAAGATGATTTAGTCAGTCTTTCGAAAACGTCCGATTAGAAAAACCCCCCAGCATTTTTCAAGAATCAGCGCAGCCCAAAAATGAAAACAAATTCCTCTTACTAATGATATTTTTAATCTATTGGTTATTCTCTTCTTTAATTTTTCCTTTATTTCTCCATTGCCTTATTCTTTTGTATTTTATCTTTTGAATTTTAATTCCTTCCAACCATTTATTAATTCCTCTGTTTTTGTGCCTTTCATCTAGTTTCATTCATCTAGTCAACTATTTATTCATTTACTCATTTGATCATCTATTCACACTTGTCTATCAATCTGCTCATTGTTTCTTTTCCATTTCTACATTTGATTAACGGATTCATTTACAAAATCTCTCAGCTTGGAAGTAACTCCAATGGAAGTCACGTCCATTGCCTTTGCAATCATATGACTGCCTTTGGTGGAGATTTCTTTGTTGCTCCAAATCCAATCAACTTTGATTACATCTTAAAAGAGTTTAGCAGGATAGACGAAACGGGTAATTTCGTTGTCATGACGACAGTTATAGCCATGTGGTCTGCGTACTTGGTTGGACTTGTATTTGCTCGAAGAGCTGATATACAAGACAAAAGAAAGGTAAAACATATTTCAAAAATAACAAACAAACAACCCAATGCTTATGCTTATGGGTTCAACAAACTTTAATATACCTCGTGTAAATCTCCCAAACTGAGCTATAAGTCCTCAATGACATCATTTTTAAATATTCGATCTCTTCAACTCCAGCATTTTCAGAGGCAATATCTATTTTTGTACATTGCCAAAAATACATGATTAGTGCATTAGGTCAGAGTGCAGCTAGATTTCGATATAAAGTCTGGTTCTACCCAAGAAAAGAAATTTACCAATTGTTGGCATTCAAAATCTTCCATAAAAGCTTACTAATAATACGTATGCATTTTTTAGATAATAAACTGTACCATCAATGGCAATCATCAGGGAACAAAGCCCAAAGTAACGTACAAAATATCAATCCAAACTGGAGTATGGCTTGGATCAGGTACAACTGCAAGTGTTGCATTAATTCTACACGGAATAAAAAGCTCCATACCCATATATTTTAACAACACTGACCCGAAAAGACAGTTATTTGCACGAGGTAGCGTGAATTCATATTGGATATCAATACCAGAAGATCTTGGTGACATCTATAAGATCAAAATCTGGCATAATAATGCGGGGAAAGATCCTTCCTGGTTTCTTTATGACATAGTCATTAATGAAGAAGATGGCGAGAAAAGTTGGTCCTTTTTGATCAATAAGTGGATTGCGGTAGAAAGAGGCGGTGTAGAAGCAGAAGCATTTCAAACTGACGAGAAGGAACAGAAAAAGTTGAAAAATAGGTTTTACTCACGAGCAGCTAGGCAGTTCTCCAACGCTCATTTATGGCTATCTGTATTCACTAAAAGTGTCCATAGTCCATTCACTAGATGCCAGAGACTTTCCTCCTGCTTTCTTGTTTTAACTTCAACAATGGTCACTAATGCCATGTTTTATCGATTTGCTTCACCGCCGACAGAGACCTTTATGATTGGTCCATTCAAGGTCAGTCTGACAAGCATTAAGACAGGGGTACAAAGTGCTTTGATTATTTTACCAATCAACGTTTTGGTAGCATTCGTATTTGAGAAGGTTAAGTCGAAGCGGACGGTCGTCGATAGCGTTGTAGTCCTACATGAAGAAGAGACACACGGTTTTATACCAAGATTCATGATTCCTGTGGCATGGTTTCTTTGTGTTTCAGGGTCGTTAGTATCTTCAACTTTTACAATATTCTATAGTCTTATGTGGGGCACCGAAATTGCAAATCAGTGGCTCATATCAACTGTAATATCATTTGCTCATGACGTCTTAGTAAACCAACCAATTAAAATCATTATCTTGGTATCTTTACTAGCCATGCTTATTAAAAAGCCTATTGATAACCGAGAGAACGTCACAGACTCTATAAAACGTGACAATATTGACGGTTACAAAGTTGATCCTCCAAAGGAAAGCAGCCTTAAGGAGTGGCGAGACAAACTAGTTGCAAAATTAACTGCAAAGAAATTCCTGGGTGAGATTACTGTTTATGGCGCATTGGTAATGCTGGTATTCATAGTTTGTTATGGAAGTATTGAGACGGATCGGTTTCATCAGACATCTTCAATCAAGCTGATTGCCAAAGAATTTCATGAGGTAAGATTAGATGGGAGGTGGCCGTGGTACAATTGGTAGTTTTTTTCCATGTTCTCTGGTTTTTGTCCCTTATTAAAAATCATGTAACCGAATAGGCGAATGTAGAGTATATCGAGTGTAGGGGTGGTGAGTGTGAACGAGTTTCGGGGACATTAGCACATTCCTTGCTACTCTCAAATCCGAGAATAAACAGACATTTCAATTTTTTAAATAAAATTTCCTTATCCTTTTTCTCAACAATGTTTTAGGTGAAGAGTTCGTCTACCTTCTGGGATTGGTTGAACAACTATGGAATACCTTTTCTCTATGATATTACGTGGTACAATGGTAAGCTCTTTAATGGATCCGAAGGGTACATAAGTAGCAAGAAGACCTTCCTCATTGGCATGCCTCGTCTTAGACAGCTACGAGTCAAATCAGGTAAAACAACAAACATACCTTCTCATTGCACAGACGCACACGTTTTGCGCTGTCACGCGCAATCGTGTGGAGATTACGTGACGAAACTAAACGCGTTTGTGTAAGAGCTAGGCTACAAAGCATTAATCATTACTATAGCAAAATGTCCACAGGACACAAGTCAACTAGAAAAGCCCAACTTTGGCATATAATTGGTAGAATGGAGCACGCAGATTTAGTGACAATAACTTTCTAATAAATATGTAGCCCGCAATATGAAATATCGGGATCATTTTGATAGAGTGCAAACACTAAATGTGTGCAACAGTTGCCACTATTTAGTAGTAAATAGCACAAGCATTAGCATAAAATAGCACTATTTAGTGGTATTTATGTTGCACGCTTTTAGTGCGTACACTCTATCATTATTAATTCTCAACAATTTGCGAAATAAAACACAATCACAAGATTTTTTTTCTCTCTCGTTCTTTTGTTTTAATTACTGAAACATGGACTAACCACATCGGAACAGTGGTTGTAAGGCTTTAACGTGCCCTCTCTTACGGAGGTGTATGTTGGTAAGTGAGAAGGGAGAACAGGTGTTCTCTGCATTTATCTTAAAAGACGTATAGTTCAAACGCATCAGTTTATTTTAGTATTGAAAGAATTGAAAAGTCAAGCAAATTATTTATTGGATAGGTAAAAACTAGTATATATAGACTGGATTTTAATTACTGCGACAAAGCACTAACGTCCAAAACGTCAGTATCGCTATCGTCACTAATTAAAACGGTGTATAGCTTATCTACACATTCTACAACTACATATTGGATAACTTTACTTAACGTCAATGTTATTTCAATTAGTGTTTTATTTTATTTTTCAGACAGTTCTTGCATAGAAAAAATACCAACTACATACCGGAATCTTATCATAGTCAAAACCTGTCTTCCACAATATAACATCCTTAAAGAGGACAACACTCTTTACAGTTTACCAGGATGGCGACCTTTACCAGCAAACACAAGTACCTCAATGCAAAACCAGTTTGACCGGCTATGCCCCAGGTCATGGAGTTACTCAAATTTCAAAACGATCCAATCTCTACCGTATATGAGCCAGGGTACCTTATATGGAGGCGGGGGATATGTGGCAGATCTAGGGTATAACAAATCTTCTGCTTTTCTTATTGCTGGACATTTAGAATCAAATGGATGGATTGACGACCACACAGCTGCGGTGTTTGTAGAATTTACACTGTTTAGTCCGACAACAATGCTGTTTAGTTCAGTGAAGTTGTTGTTCGAGAAGTTACCATATGGTGCTGCTATTACATATGAGCGTATTGACACTTTCAAAGTTTATTCTAAGCATGACAAAACGTTCTTACAAGCTTGTCAGTTTTTATTAATGATAATGATAATAGTGATCATTGGGATGGAGCTGCAATCTCTTCTAATTGAAAGGACGCGTTATTTTAAAAACTTCTGGAACATTTTGCAATGGTTTCAGGTTGGAACGGTAGTGGCAGCCATTGTGATTTCATACATTAAAGAAAGCTATACTTCTACTTTCTTGAAGAGAATAGAAGAGAATCCATTCAAGACTTCTAGCAGTGACTATATTGTCATGTGGTCGGATTTAGAAACTCTTCTTTTATCTATAGTTATTTTTATATTAACAATCAAACTTCTACGGATCATTCGCTTCAATCGTTTTATATCGGATCTAATTATTGGCTTAAAAAGTGCAAAAGACATGGCTGGACCTTTGATCGTACTGTTTATCATCGTTATGGCTGCGTTAACCTCAATGTCAAATTTACTATTTGGTGATTCTTCATACGATTTTTCAACATATACAAGATCATTAGGCAAAATGGTTCAGCTTCTTGCAGGAGGGAAATTATTCAAAAAAGAAACTAGCTTTGCAGAATCTTCGTTTGGCCTTTTCTTTGGTGTTTTGTATACCACTACAACAACAGTCTTTCTGGTCAATGTGTTCGTATCTGTTTTAATTGAGAGTATGAAGGAATTTCATGATAAACGTACTGAAGATGATGTCATTGATCCCATGAGGGAAATAAGAAGCTGGTCTAATAAGCTCTTTCACAGAAAACGAAAAGGCAAAGATAAGAGAAAATATACTGCGGATAACTATGAAGTTTTGCCGATAAATGGTGTTACAAGAAACAATGTTGCAAGAAATGGAAAAATCCAAACTGTGGTTTTATATGATATGAACAACGGCAGTTCTTTCCTAGAAACAAGACTGTGAAGAAGCATAAAATGGATGTTCCGGGGAGAGGGTACTGGTCTTGCTGGATTTGGACAGAGGTGTCCCTACCGAATGAAAATCAATTATAGTTACTTTTATTCGGGGATATGTCCAATTATTCAGTGATACATGTACGCGGCCCGTGTACCGGGTACCCTATACAAAAGATCTGTCTGCCTCATTGAAAAAAAAAAATGAAAAACTTTACCCTATCTAAAACAACTTGTAGAATTACGTTAGAGTGCAAACAAAATATCCCTGAAACACTAATTACTAAATAGTACAAAATAGTGCTAATTAAACAAAAGAAAACAATAGAATTTGCATAAAATAGCATTATTTAGTATTACTTAAGTTTCACGGATTAATTGTTTGTACTCTAGAGTGCACGCACTAAAAGTGTGCAATATAAATACCACTAAATAGTGCTATTTTATGCTAATTCTATTGTTTTCGTTTGTTTAATTAGTGATGTTTACTACTAAATAGTGACAACTGTTACACACTTTTAGTGCGTGCACTCTAAGGTACTCTAATTAACAAAGATATTTTTCTCTTTATTCTTGATTTCATTAGTTTCCAATTTTCAATTCTCAGTTCTCAATTTCCTTGTAATTCATAGGATTGTATATATAAAAAAGACTGGTTAGACAATAGAGTAATTTAATGGTTTCCGTATAATCGAAAACGATCTAGAGAAAAACAATCGATTATATGCATGCAAACCACAGTTTTTCGAACCTACGACCGTATTCGATCGTACGGTTCTCGACCATTCTCGATTATATGGAAGAGTCGGGGACTGGATATTATAGTCAGCAGGCAATAGCTGGGTTAATTGAAGAATTGAATTGAAGTATTCATTAACATTAAGCGGGCTTTATAAGAATATCCCTGGTTATCTCATATAGGCCTACTCCGTGCCCTTAATCGCCGTAATTTTAAGCAATTTTAAGGCGATTAATTCAAGCAACAAGTCAAAAATAATTTTTCAGATTTTGTATTTTTGTTAATTAATTGAAGAGTATTTATTGACATTGCTTGTCTACAGGTCTTGTCGACACATTTGTAATCATATATACAGTTTTAACACTTTTAATGCGCTATTGCAAATAAAAGCAATGTTAGCTTGTCATGGTAATTCCCTTGAGTAAAATGACATCATCAACAAGAACACGTACTGAACAAAACGATTTAATTAAATCCGAGTTTAAGTGAGTTTATCTAGCTGTTTCACTGTCAAGTTCGAAGTAAACTTGCAACCCAAGCTTTCGTTTTTGAGGTAAGTGTTTTTGGTTCATATATAAAACGATTTTGTACGGTTTTTTAGCATGAGTTTGCAGTGCAACGGGGCGAGATAAGTTTGTATTTGCCTGACTGATGTTCAAAACATAATTTAGTCCTGTTGATCGACATATATTCTCGTGTTGTTGCTATATTTCGTTTGGAATATTTAGGTATAAACTATAATATAGTAAAAAAGCGTTGAATTATAAGTCAAAAGACGTACAAATCAATCATAAAATATGTAAAAAATCGTCGAATGCAGCTGAACGTAGCTCTGAATACATTACAAACGATAAGAAGTACCTGGCATCAAGAACTAGAAGCGACAATCAAACAAACTAAGTCCGTGAACCACATTTATTTAAAGCGAAATAAATCTTTCTAACTTCAATGAATAGGTTGATTTAAATTGAAAGACAAAATTTCCGTAATTTTCTTCATATCCTCGGCAAGTCCATGTGCTTATGTAATCAGAAATCATTCCAGATAGTCTTGGTTATTTCTTTCTAAATTTTGTGTGGATTTTGCATCCAATACCTAACAATGTAAAATGTTTTCACTCTCACATAAAAGATATGTCTCGATAGAATTTTAACCTGTGCAAAAACGACGAATTTTGACCCGAAATGGGACATAAAGTAAAAAATAGCTCATTTTCGGCGTGACAACGGAGTCAACGACATTCAAACATTAACAGGGCAAAGTGTCCCGTTTTCAAATTTACATTTTTTTCCCGCTAACTACCATCATGGACGCGCGCAAGAGCGTTTACAAACTTCGAGAACTATTGAAATAGAAAATAATAAGGTGTATTTTTAGACAAATAAATAAATACATCGTCTTTTTTCTCGACATAGTCTAGTGGTAATAAAGCTAACTATTACGCTATAACGTACAATTGGCGAAGCTAAATCGATGGGGGTGTTTAGCAAGCAGATAAATGACCTTAGAAATCAAAGTTAAAGCTAAAAATTCAGTCAGTTCAGATAAAAGAATGTATAAATTTGACTAAAAATAAATATTTCTTCTCGGCGTTCTTCATTGTTCTGGCGCCCTTCATCCCTTTCAACGATTGTGCTTTTAACAAGAAGTAGCCCTAAGGTTTAGATTATCACATTTTTAAGTTGCTTTTCTGTACTATAGTATACTGGATATGATATATATACAGATCAATAGTTAAACAAGCAAACAAACAAAGCTAACTAATAAACAACAACAAAACAAATTAAAAACAACACACAGACATAAAACTGCATGGTTAAACGACTTTCTACAACGGGGAACTCTTTAATAGCACAAATATTACGAACATTTTCCAACAGTGTTCTTGATTGATTGTATAAATTTAAAACTGTTCTCTTGTTGGCTTGCTTGTCATTTTTCGTTATTTGTGCTGTTTACTCAGTGAGTCGTCTTGTCTTCTCGCAGAATTAATATGGCTGTTTACAAATGTTAGTTATTTATTTTGCACTTTAATAATCCTGTATTTTTTATCCCAGGGGGGGGGGGGGGGCTTTCAATCCCTAAAAGATACCAAAAAGTGAGAATTTGCCCAATTTCATATTTTTATCCCTGATTATTCATTTTCCTTCTGCTTTTGCTATTGATCTAATGACGTTAGCTCAAACAGACTTAACCGCGTGTATGAAAACTTGGGCAGCGCTGTCGGAAGCGGAGGAGGACGACGACAGAAGTAAAAGAAAGCGTTTCGTTCGTTTACTGCTTCTACCACCGCTTCCTTCACCGCACCTGTACATGCGCAGTAAGTTTGCCTGTGGAAAGACAAGGACTTGCTAATTAGAAAGGCTTGGCTATTGATTGTAGCAGGTGTGTGAAAATGATCAATAAGATATAAATGTCAATGCAACAAAAATAAACTAAAACTAAAATTTCCATTATTCCACATCCATTATTAATATTTGTCGTCACTTAGATAAACCTTCAATTTACAACTGAATTGATTAATTTAAGTTAATTTCAAGTAAATTGTTGTACGTAGGTTTCATATTAGTAATAAAATCTTTGTTTCGACTACGTAAAAATTACATTATAACCGAGTCAGGGTTTGAAAAATAATAAAATCAAGAAGGAGACAAATTCAAACTTATAGAACACTGTAACTAAGATAAAAAAAACAACAATGATATTTATAAAACGGTTAAATATGCGCGCGCACAAAATACTTACCTACCTTAATAATTATTTGTTACTCACTTTGTTATATGTTTTTTATACTTACTTACCTTAATAATCATTTGTTTCTTCAATTGGCACGCGCATATTTTGTGCGCGTGCCAATTAAAGTGTTAAAGTTTTCCAGTGCTGTCTTAGTTAAAGTGTTCTATAAGTTGTAATTTATCTTGCTCTCGATTTTATTATTTTTCAAACCCTGACGATGGAGAGTTTCTCCGAAAGCTCGGTTATTATGTAATTTTTACGTAGTCGATTTAAAGTAGTACTAATTTAAAGTTATTAATTGATAATAAATAGCTGTAAACCCGGTCGAGGGGGTACTACTACCCCAAGTGAAGCCATATACTTGTGAAGAGTAAAATAACGTACTGCTCCGCAGTTCCTGATAAACAATGGACAAGAGAGTGTGAGATAAGCTTATTCCCGGGACCCCAATCAGTGGCTATTGCTTGTTGTGCTATTTTTAGAAACTTTTAACAATCTCCGCACTTTTGTCTTGAGAAGTTTTGACGATGCGACCGCGCCTCCTCCAATGTGGCCAATCACGTTACGTTCCCGAAATTACTTTAGTTTAAACATAGAATGAAAAATCCCCTGAAGAGTATGAAGCCCAATACGGGAAAAAGCTCTCTTATCTCATATTCTCCTGCAATGGAACAACTGTTCCCTACTAGGTGTAGAATCTCATTAAAAAAAAATAATGTCGGGTGAAAATAAAGTCGATTGACAAACGTATAACAAAATGGAATAGTGCGACGGCAAAAGCTTCTAATAATGTATATAAATATGTTGTTGCACATTTTTATGCCATAATATCTGTCACTGATAGACTTTGTATGCAGTCAGTATCATCAATCTGCCTACATTGCTGCTTGTATTTCTCAATGTTATTCATAGCTAAAATCATTGCATTGCGATCGATCGGGCGCCTTTGCAACTTTAACTGGATTTTTTTTTTAATTTGAAGCGACACCAACCGTTGATCCAGATCCAGCGAGGCGGCCTCTTTCGGTTAAGTTATTAATTGCCTTTTCGATTTTTATTTTGAAAACCGATTAACAGGTAACCGATTAACAGGTTAGCTCAGTTGGGAGAGCGTTGGCTGTTAACCGGGAGGCTGCGGGTTCGAACCCTCAACCGGACCATCACTCAGGGTCTTTAAATAATTGAGGAGAATGTTCTTCGATTTATAATTGTAAGGGTTCGCGTCTTCTCGGATAAGGACGATAAACTGGAGGTCCCGTCTCGCCACACTACACATTAACCATTAACGGGGGGACGTAAAAGAACGACTGAGGACGACCATCCTCTGTGATAGGCCTACACTAATACATACTAATTACTAATCAACCTCATGCTTGTAAATCCGGATTACATACTATAAATATTAAAAGATTGTAAAGCGCATTGAGACTGAGTGAAATGCGCTATATAAGCACCACCACATTACAAAACCGCATGCATATAAATTTTCCTATTTCAAACTTGATAAAAATACTTTTGTTGGAGTTGTTTGGTATTTAAAGTACATCAGGGTATGTATAATCAATATATGATATGCCTGAAAAATGTCATATTTGGATAAATATAGATGGCTCAGTGACAACTAGCGAGAGCTAAACAACTTTTAATAATGCCAATTTCTGTAGAGTCGTGAGGTGCAGCCATGGAGCGAAAAGGGTCTCTGTGGAAACGACAACAACAGCAGGGCGAGCAGGAGGAGGAGTCGGCACTAAACATTCTGACGGACTTCTGTGAGGATACTTCGTGGGGTGGACTGGGACGAGTTGCTGGCTCCAAATATCTGTTTTTCCGGATCATCTGGTTAGTAGCGTTCTTGGCGGCGTTCGGAGCCGGCATATATCAGTTATATATATTATTTCAACTCTACGAAAGTAAACCAGTTAGCACACAGATCTCGTTAGAACGAAGCACGGTAAGTCACTTCCGACAGATGTACCGTTAAGCATGTGTATTATATTTGCTAATCTTACCTTATTTGGAAGTAACTATGGATTCTTCTTTGATGTTTTTTTTTCTATTTACCGCTACAATTCTCGAAAATATTCAATGAAAACTTACAGACACTGCAGTGAACAACCTTACCAAACTAGCAGCCATTTTGAATTTTGCTTTAAAGAACAGGGGCCGGTTGCACGAAGCCTGAATAAAGTTATTTACTGGATAAAGTTATACACTCCAAAGGATTTCTTTAGAATTTATCCGGTGGATAGCAATTTATCCGGTGGATAGCAATTTATCAGGTGGATAGCAATTTATTCGCTGGATAGCAATTTATCCGGTAGATAGCGCTTTTCCGGCTTCGTGCAACCAGCCCCAGGAAATTAACCCCCCAAAAATGAAAATAACACAGGAACCCCAACGAACTACAGTAATTGTTTGATATGGTTGGTCATGTGTAGTGGATAAATTGAGTGATGCAAAATAGACGTATTTCCCCAATAGTGGAAAATGCGCAATGGCCCGATCTTATCACACCAAGAAAAAAAAAGTTCTGTCTCCTTCGCGCCCTAGGTGGCACATAAAATATATATTTAAAAAATCGTTTTTGGATGCAACTAAGATCAGTGGACAGCGGCTCGTAACTTATCGACTACATATAAGTCGCTACTTCCAGTACAGTGCAACCCTCTATACCGGGCCCTCAATATACCGAAAATTCTCTCTAAACCGAACACCTTTTTTTGGTCCAGAATTCAACTTTTCCCAATATCTCTTGTAAAACTAACCTCAGTAAACAGGAACCCCTTCCAAACCGGACATTTGATTTTGTCCCGGTACTGTCCGGAATAGAGGGGTTTCACTGTGTATTTGCATATCTGTTTTTCCCTAGTATTTTTTTATCATATTATATATCTTTCTACAGCGTCTTATTTTCCCAACTATAACGATCTGCAATTTTAACATGATACGAAAATCAAAACTTGAACAACTTCCAGCAAGTATTAAAAGTCAAGTAAAGCAATTTGCTCAAAGTATGTATAATTTTGTAAAACGTAACAACATCTTTTTTAACTTTTGTTATCATTTAATTTTATCATAACTATCATCACTGTTTTCATCATCTTTCATTTTTCTATATACATGTATAAAGTTAGTGTTGAAAAAGCTTTTTTTTTTAACACGCAAAAAATCTTGTTTATGCATGTTGATTGAATCCACTCAAATCTTGACATTTGGAATGAAAATGCTACTAAACTTGCGCATATCAAACAATCATCTTAAGAAAACTGTTGTTTGCATCCATAACCAAATCTGATAATCTTACCTTATTTGGAAGTGACTATAGATTTTATTTTGATGATTTTCTACCATCTACGTCCACAATTGTCGGAGATTGCAGTGAACAGCTTTACCAAACTGGAATTTTGTTTTGAAGGACAGGAAACCCGAAAAGAAAACAAAAATTACACAGGAATCCCAACGAACGTTATTGTTTGATATGTGTATTATTCTTACTTCACCTAACAAATTTACTTGCTGACACTACTTACTTGGTTGCTTAATAAACAGAATCGTTTGTACTTAAATAGAACGAAACAAAACCAGAACGTCAAAGAATACTAATGTGAAGGACGTTGATGGGGATATTCCCGACCCTTCTACTGTCAGTGACGAGTATATAGCGATTGAGAAATTGATAGCTGCTCTTTCTAAAGAGGATGAAGCAATTCTTGCACCACTAGGACATCAATTGGACGAGATGGTTTTACGATGTGAATTCAGAGGAGTAGACTGCACGTAAGATCAATCACATATTCTATCAATTTTGTTTCGATACACGTTTTGAATGAAGGAGACGTCTCAGCCAGGATTCTTTGCGGCCTTTTGGTCTATCATATGCTTAGAGCGGCCATTTTCGAGGTGACCGAAGTGGTCTCTAGAGAAATAAAATCTCTCTTCTCAATAGTATTCAGACAAATGACTCTCTTGTATGATGATTGAAACAATAGAGCTCGAGGTTTCTATTGCAGGCTCGATAATATCTCCTATTCGAAAAGCGACTAGATATATGAAATGGAAAATAATTCTTGTTTGTCTTGCAGTAACTCAACCAATTCTAAATCATACTGGAGTTCTTATTGGCATTACAAATATGGCAACTGTTATGCGTTCAACCAGAGACACTCCAACGATGGAACTACTAACTCCCCGCTACGAACAACAAGGCCTGGGCCATCGCACGGTACGAAACTAATAATAATAATTAAAAAAAACAACAACAACAACAGCAACAACAACAAAAACAGAAAGACCGCCAGACTGACAGACCGACAGACAGACGGACGAAAAAAATTCATGAAGGCAGATAGACGAATCCACCACCTATACCACCATCACTGCTTGTGGGATATACAGTGAAATTCGATAGAAAATTAAGCGAAATTTGATCGTAGAGAAACATTTTAACCTAAAATAGCCTGATTGTCCGATATAATATGTGCTAATATGACCTAAATCATATTCAGGCGTTTTGGGGCTTTTCCATTTCTTTTCCTAGATTGAGAAGGGTTTTAGAACAATTTTTGGTAAATTTGCGTTGATTTTACCCCGTTCGGCGACCATGATCCTTTGCGTTTAAACAATAGATTGTTGAAAATTGTTTTGATGTGACGTCATAGTGAATTAGGGCAATTAGGAATTAGCTAGTTAGCTATCTAGTTCACGGGTATATTATTTACACTATATAACTCTTTCTTTTGACACATGGCCTGTTGATTTCTTCTATCTTTTAGGTTTAATTATAGAGATTGACACCGAACAAAATGAGTACATCGATCAGCTCTCAGAAAACGCTGGCGTAGTGGTACATATCTCTCCACGAGGACAAATGCCCTTCCCATTTGAAGAAGGCCTCAGAATGGCGCCTGGGTACTCGACTGCTATAGGGCTGAGAATGGTATGAAGAACAACTATAAGTTGTTAGTACGAACCTATTTCAAATAAAATTATCAGAGAAAAATAGGACAACGCATGACTGATAGGAATTATGGGCAAAAGTTACTTATTTTTTATGAAAATATTTCTATGCAATTTATGTATTACAGACTATAATATTCTACCAACTTTAGACTTTAATCTTTCATGACGTCACAATTATTGATAATTTCCCTTAGCAGGCGGTCTGCATATTATTTTAGAATACTACCACTTCCGAGATGCTTTGTTGACTGTTGTAGCATAAGTAGTGCAGAATGTTCTATCAATCTTCATGCACAGCGATAAAAATCAGAATATGAAAGAGAAAGAATGTTGCAAAGAATGCTGGTGGTGGTGGTACGATGACGTTTTAATGGAAATCACCGCCTACTGCTGCTTATTTCTAAATGTTATTGAAAAATCAGTGATTCCTTTCGGCTGTCCAATCGCTTTTCTCTCCGACATGGGTTTTTTTTTAAATAGGTGTATAGAGCATTTCACCTGATGTCCATATGTATAATTTGGTTTTACAACCATGAGGTTGATTAGAAGTTAGCAATTTATGCGCATTAGCGCAGGCCTGTCTCTGAGTGTGGTCTTGATCCGCGTCCTTGATCATGCACTCGTTCATTTACGTCCTCCAATTAGTTTGGATTAGTTTTAGATTTTCTTTCAAAGGAAGGCAAGGACACCACAACGGATTTCCCAAGTTACAGGGGGCCCTGGGACTTTGGGGAGTTTGTCCATATCCGAGAAGATATGAAATTCTAACCATTTGAAAATGTGATTACAAAGGCAGAAATTTCTCCTCAATTATTTTAAGACCCTGTTATCTCGTGGTTTTCTTAGCAAGATTGGTGTCAAGGGCTTTCCGTAAAATTCCAATGAATACAGTTTATTTTCAAATACCAATAAACGTTTAATTTTTTTTGGACAAATCTATCTAAACTAATATCCTCTTGATATCCTGAAAAAAAGCACATTTTTTGAAGATTTAACAATTTAATTTCTCAACCAATCCCAGCTCAGCTGATTGCCGGACGTCATAATGATCATGCACAAATCTTCTTTTATGGCCAGTGAAGCCACTTTGAAAAATAAATAAATCGATAAATAATACAAATTGTTATTTATGTGTTTTGTAGGTAGATATTATACGAGTTGACAGATTTAATAACAACACGTGCGTTACAACGGCAGCGCAGTCTAAACAGAATCTATATGGCAAAAAGTTCAAGACATTTTACTCCACAATGGTAAGTTTATATGTAGGTTATTGAGCCTCGCCCAATGAGCTCCAGTGTAATAGAATTGTAAAATGTAAGTCCAATTGCAGATATTTCTCATGATTAAAAATCTGTAGAACTAGTATAACTGCTTTATTTTGGATACTATAAATCATTTTGATTTGGCCGTGATATGCAAAAGATGAACCGACCTTTTGCAAATCAGGAAGAATTTCTGTATCGGGATTTCAAGATGCTTTGGTAGTGTTTCTCTACAGGTTTCATGAATTATTAATGAATTTCGTCATTTTTAAGGCATGTCTTGAATCTTGTATGGCGAATCATCAAAAGAAAGACTGTGGCTGTATGGAGTACAAATACTACCCGACAGACAAAATAGTGTGTGATAACTTTAACAAAACAACTGGTAAGTCTTTGTTGATTCTTTTTTCCATCCATCCATCCACCCATCCATTCATCCATCCATCCATCCGTTCGTTTCTTCATTCATTCATTCATTCATTCATTCATTCATTCATTCATTCATTCATTCATTCATTCCTTCATACATTCATTCATTCATTCATTCATTCATTCATTCATTCATTCATACATTCATTCATTCATTCATTCATTCATTCATTCATTCATTCATACGTTCGTTCGTTCGTTCGTTCGTTCATTCATTCATTCATTCATTCTTTCTTTTGTTTTCTTTCACGCATTTTCGATTTTTAATAGACTCATTTTCTGATTCAATATATGTACATGTATTTATTTTCTGGCTCATTCAATTATTCACTCATTTGTTCGATCTGTCGTTCATTTTGAATTTTTCATTGCTTTATTTCGTTGCTTTTTTTTTTCATTCTTTACTCATTTAAAATCTCAATATCATCGATTCATGTCGGTTCACAGCATCTTCAATTTTTCTTTTTCTGCGAACATAAACACGGCCATCGCTATGTTTATTATTGTTTTTGCTCCCGTCATTCAGAACTCCGAATTTCTCCGAACTCACCCAAATGGCGGTGAGCGTGTCGAGTTCACAGAAAACGACAAAAGTGCAGTTAATATGTATTTGATCTCTTCTTTCTACAAACAGTGAGCTGTCTGAGACAACTGCTAATTAAGTCAAGAAAGAATCAACTTAACTGTACATCTGCGTGTCCTCCGCCTTGTCAGTAAGTGTATGTTAGCCGTAGCCTTTCCCTTAATCAATGACTCATTCCATTTGGGTTTCATTTGTTCATTTTCTAGGCTTTCTTTAATTTGTTATTAAGAATTTCATCGAGTAGGGCTAGCTGCGAACAGTCAAAATTCCAAAGGTTTAACCATATGTCAGTAATGATAAAAGCCCCAAAACATATGCTTGCCTTGCATCTGGAATTAAATTCTTGATGTAACTGAGTCTAAAAGACTTTTCATGTGGGAGAGTCCATGCTAGCCTTTCGAATGGCTAGTTGTATAATGACGGTTGCGTCGGACGATGTAGCCTTCTGCGCAGATGCAACCGGAAGTGCCTTTGGCGTATATCAAAAGGCTACGGACCGCGTGGACCTAATCAGAACGGCTCAGGATGCAAATTGCATGAAAAGGAGGTTTGCTTCCGGTCTATTTCCCTATGGAAGATGGGTAATTAGAAATCTGGTGAGGATGCCTTGGCAAAGCTCGCCTCGCAGGAATCTTTATCTTTTTTAGCATAAGCTTTTTTTTGCTTATACTCTAGCTCTAATTTCATTCTTTCTTCTGTCAGGGAACAAATCTTTCGAGTGACCTCTTCGTTTTCTACTTGGCCGTCTGAAAACTATTTGGTAAGTCGTATTATTTAATTCATTTTCCCTGTTTTTATTTATTATTATTATTTTTTGTTGTTGCTTATTTGTTAGAGATCGTAAACAAAGAAACTCATAAAGATTTTTTGTAAACAAAAACTTCGACAGCATGGGCGAGCTAAACGTTTCATATGATAGAATTGCCTTACAAAAGTTGTCCTTCGCACAGCCATCGCTTCATATCCATATTTGGAATAGTTTACCTTATTTGGAATTGACCAGTTTCAAGTTCTTCATTGCTCAGGCTAAGCCTCAATTTTAGGTAAATTAACAAAAAAAAATCAAGACAAAACCATTGGTATTTATATTGTTTTTGGATTGGTGTATTCCCACGTGATGTGCCTCGTACAAAAGAATATATCACATACTTAGCATGAGCAATTAAGAACATGAAACTGGACTATTACGCTTCAATTTACACACGAGGGAGCTTGCTCCTGCAACACTCTCCCGCAACATGCTCCCGGAGCAAAGCTCCCTCGTGTGTGCCAAAGAAAAATATGTTGCGCAACAAAGGAAACAAAACCAGGGAGCAAAGGTTTTGTTGCGCAACATATTTTTCGTTGGTACACAGGGAGCTTTGCTCCGGGAGCATGTTGCGGTTGCGTGTTGCAGGAGCAAGCTCCCTCGTGTACACCGGCCTTTGATGAAGCTTTAAATCGTCCCAAACGTACAGGAATTGTAGTGAAAACACTACTTAACAGGCCGCCATTTTGTATATGGTCTAGATGCAGGATGGGAGTCAGATACTGAAAAGCACAGGGACCACGCGCGAAAGGCAGCAATTTAAAATAATGAATAAAAATTGGGGTGCGACGCGTAAGGTGTTTCGTTTCAATTTGAGACATTTTGCTCGAAGCCTGAAAAAAAAAAAAAAAAAATGAACAAAAAGATACTAACAAATGCATAGTGCCGTGCTCGTGTGAAAGTTGTTTGTTCGAAATTTTAGCTGTAATGTTTTGTGACTGCTCATTTTCTTACCCCCTGAGGTTTTTTTCTGACTATCTATATATCTTTGTTCAGGAATCTTTGAACGTAAATATGGCCAGCAACAGATCGGCAGAATCAATAAGGTTAGTGTATTTCAATGCTCAAAAATTCATAGCAAAAATAATTCCTTTCAATATTTACCTCCGTTTTAAAATTCCGAAGGCGCACACTTCACTACTTATATACTAGTTGCAAGATCGTTTTTGTTTTGTCTAATTCGTTTATAGGAAAAACTTGTTAAAGTTAGAAATATTCTTTCAAGATCTGAACTATGAAAGAATGCAGCAACAGATATCGTATCAGGTCTGAACTCGTCTTCTTATTGCAAACCATTGTTGTATATGATGGTAGTTCATTTATTAAGATACTAATTCACTCATACATTCATCAATACCCATTTGTTGCTTAATTAACCCACCATTCGACCGTTTATTAGTTTGCTCGTCCATTCATCCATTCATTCATCCAATCATTCATTATTATATTTATTGCTCGTTCGTTAATTCATTCATTCATTCATTCATTTATTCATTCATTCACTCATTCATTCATTCATTCTTTCATTCGTTCATTCATTCATTTATTTGCTGGTTCATTAATTCATTTATTCATTCACTCGTTCAAAAATTAATTAATGATTTTATAATAATTAATTAATCAATCAATTAAAAATTAATTAATTAATTTATTTTTCATTTATTCGCTCGTTCATTCAATCATCCATCCATAATAGACCTCTTTCGCTTCCATGCTTATTTTCCCATTTCAGACCATGTGATGTCACTCTTGGGAAATGATTATTTTAGGCGTAAATATTTCAACACATGTTTCATAAAAGAACCATTCCCTGGAGAGTGTTGCATGATCTGAAATGGGCAATTTGCATACGAAGCCAAAAAAGTCTGTTCGTTCGTTTGTTCGTTCGCTCGTTAGTTCGTTTGTTCGCTCGTTAATTTGTTTGTTCATTCATTCAATCGTTTGCTGGTTCTTTCATTTATTCACTTATTTATTCGATTCATATCTTTATTTATTTGTTCATTCTCTCATTATATCATATTTCAGATCGAAAACTTCGTGTCAGATATTGGCGGTCAGCTTGGTCTTTGGTTGGGTGTGTCAGTCCTCAGCGGACTGGAAGTAATCGAGTTGATTTCTTTAATCTTCATTTATTTCTTTTACGAAAAACCAAGAAAGCAGAACAAAGCACAAGACTTGAATCAAAATGGTCAAGAAGGAATGCAAATGACGTGACATGATGGCGCCTATTGTGCTACACTCAGAAGTTATCAGTATACAAAATCGCGCAAGGCATCGATTGAACGTCACTGGCAAAAGCCGAAAGAACGTTTAAAATTATGACAAAAGTGGACATGTTTTAGCCATTATCGAGTACTTTGTACTCTGGCTAATCAATTATTTATAAAAGATCGTGATAATTGCATTTGTTACTGACAAAAGCCACAAGAATTTATAAATTCATCTTTACAATACCGGTCTTTTTTTCTAAGTTAGGTCATTCGATTCTCTGGGCTCGCTCTCCAGCCGTGGCATTCTCGAGCACATACCCTTTTCTTCTTTCGAGTTAGAATGTGGTTTGGGTTGGTGTGTATAATTAGGTTATAATTTTCATTTTAGTGTGCATTGGGATTTAAATACTGAACATTGGGCTGGGAATTGATTTTATACACCACTACTCCTCCTCTTGAAGGACTCTCTTTGAGTTCGTTTATTTATAGGCATAAAACTCATGTATATATTCGCTTGTCACGCCCATTTTGCAAAAATACCGGTGTCTTTACTTTAATATTTTTTTGAAAAGAAGTTGACGAGCGGTCGACGAACAACCCCGCCCTTCACACTCGACATATTAATTCGTAGGTTGAATGATTGATTGATTATATTGATTGATTGATCGAATGATTGATTTATTGACTGATTGATTGTTCAGTACTGATTGATTGACACATTTATTTATATTCGTAGTTTGATTGATTGATTAAATGATTGATTGATGGATTGATTTGTCTAACACGCAACATGTTTATTTAGCACTAGACTTTTCAACCATCAAAAAGTTACTTTCAAAAAGAAAACAACTGTAAAGCTAAATATAAATTAATTGTTGTTTACGTGAAAGTTGAATTGAAAAGAATGTGAATAAAAACGTACTGTGTGTATTGCATTGTATTTATTTAATTGATTGACTGATTGATTGATTGACTGATTGGTTGATTGATTGATTGATTGGTTGGTTGGTTGGTTGGTTGGTTGATTTGTCTGTCTGTCTGTCTGTCTGTCTGTTTGTTTGTTTGTTTGTTGTAATATTGACTAACTGTGAGAAAAACATAAACAAAAGCCTTTAAAAAAGCAAGCTAGCATTTTATGTATATAATTATTATTAAAAAAAAAACAAAAAAAAAACAGAAGCTGCTACTATCAAAAAAGGCCCATGTAATTCGTTTCTGAACATTGTATTTTGTGTCACTCAAGGTTATCATAGATAATACCTGAGACAAGAGTGTAAAATCATTCTCCGCTAAATTGTCTTTGTGATTGTAGCGAAATAAACATATTTTATTTGATTGTCAATACTCATAGACAGAAAGGGAAATAAAAAGAAGCGATAGGAAGAAACAACAAATCAACTAAAAATGTTAAATAATATTATGCATATGAAACTCAGAGTTATATAATATTTCTTAGACTCATTTGTGTATTTAAATTATACAACTTTTTTACAACATATTGTTAAAATTATCCATACAAACGAAATCTGATAACAATGGGGTTCCTTTGGCTCGCACCAGTCCCAATTAGTTCAAGTAACGCCTTGCAGTAAATATTATTCATATCAGATGTCATTTCTGTTTGGTGGTTTATGTGGTTAATTTCATTGCAAAAACCTGGGGAACTGGCTTGTTTTCGACTGTTTTAAGCGACTAGAAATCTTTCGAGGTATTATGATAACTTGTTCTGTGGTATTAATGTAGTCGAATGAAAATATTTAGTTGTGATTTTATGTCATAAACATTAGGGCTCAGATCAGTTCATGTGCGTTTTGAGTATGGAATTATTTTTCTTCATGTATGTATGTTTGAGCGGCATTTTAACCCCGAAAATGCCACCAAAATGCTATTTTATTCGTTTGTTTCACCCATATTTATTTTGCATTGTTGATATAATAATTTTTGAGGGGATATCACTTTATTATTTTCAGGTTTTATACAAAGCAACCTTGCGATTTGAGTCCGAAAAGTAATTCAAATCTTAAATATTGATTTGGTTTCATGAGTGTTTGGAGTGGAGTTGAGTTTCTCAACAAAAGTAGCGCTTGATAAAAATTTGATTGAAACTAAAATAGCTTGAATGTATATGAGGAATTAGTTTTAATCCAATAATGTGTCTGCTCATGGACTCTTTCTCAGTGTATACATGCAATGCTGAAAAAAACAATGTGTATACTGCATATTTGTATTCTATTACCCGCGGTTTCATATTGAAAAAAGGACTGCATTCTAGTCCACAAAAACAAAGCATAATTCATTAATAAACATCTTCACATAACAAAAACACAAAGATAAACATCATTATTGTGCTATTTTAGTTAATTTGCTAGATGTTTTTTTTAGTTATATATATTGAATTCGTGAAGGAACAATATTTTGGAAGGACACTGTCCCCTCCATTACATACATTTCTTGTAATATTCAAGTCCCAATAAATTGATCTGTATTTATCCGATTTTAACCAAACATTAATCATCTATTCATTTTAACAAGTTCTCTTGAAATATGGTCTCGATGTTTTAATGATTAAAAAACATAAGGAATGATTTCAAAAATATGCACTCAGTTCTCAACTCAAACCCAGTCCCTTTTTTATTGTGAAACCGGCGAATTGTATAACATTAAATGTTCTATAGTACAGTGTTGTTTAGTGTCGCACACATTGAGAAAGAGCCTGCTGATGAGCAAACTACAATTCACAAGTGAATATTAACACTATTGATGGTTTTAAAGAACGAGAAGTTCATTCATTAGCGCTAAAAACATAGACGCTAAAGCAGCTAGTTGCACACTATGGAACAATGTATATCCTTGGGATACTGACTTTCCTTCATTGATGATTGGACTTTTCGTAGAGCTCTAGACCACTTCCAAATAAAGCCTTTTACATTTGGTGAATTCGCTCAAACTAAAACCATCCGCTCAAAACTGGAGTATTATTATATTAGTATTATTATATTATAGTGTAATTAATTAGACTAATTAGATGAATTAATTTTGTCATTTTCTTAGTTCAGTTTTGTCTGATCAGATTCACTAGTATTTCATTTTTTGGATTGAAATTGATTAAAATCCTACTGTACTTAATAATCGAAGAGACTGTAATTTATGTTTTTTTCCATTATTTACATAAATATACTTTCAAGTAAATATTGTTGTACGTAGGTTTCATATTTTTTCATTTCATATTTAAAGTTTTAGACGCTGTCCAGGTTTCATATTAATACAATCCTTGTTTCCACTACGTAAAAATTACATTAACACCAAGCTTTTGGAGAGTATCCTCCATCGTCAGATTTTTGTTTTGTTTTAAATTATTACTTACCTTAAGAATCCATTGTTTGTTTAATTCAGCACACACATATTTTGTGTACACGCATATTTAACCGTTTTACTGTTGTTTTTTATCTTAGTTATGTTTTGTGTTCTATAAGTTAGTTTAAATTTATCTCGCTCTCGATTTTATTTTTTCAAACCCTGATAATGGAGGATACTCTCCGAAAGCTTGGTATTAATGTAATTTTTACGTAGTGGAAACAAATATTGTTATTAATATTAATGTTCTTGTTATTTCAGATTTCCTTTAGTAATAAAAAAGTAAGATGGCTTCTGATGATTGGGTTCATTATAAGTGCAAGACAGGCAATACTTTCTTTGTCCACAACAAACAGACAGGAGAATACAGGTGGTTGACTGATGTAAATGTAAGTGACCTTTTGTAAGATGATCATTGTTTTGAAGCTTCAGGATTCCTGTGTCCCTGAGCACCCATACCCCCACAGTTAATAATAGTCACAGTATTGTCACGCTCTGACCATGACGTCACGGTCAGAGCGTGACAATACTGTGACTATTGAAGGGTTCAGAGCGAAAACGGCGTAAGTGCATTTTAGGCTAATTTTTTCGAATTTTCGAATTGTCACCAAATCAATCAAAAAAAAGGCATCTAACAATTCAATTTGGTCTAAAAACAAACATCTTCTATTTTTTTCAGAAGAAATTGTCCGAAAAAGGACATTTTTTGGCGATTTTAGGGATTTTTTGAGTAGTACAAACCTTATGCTCGTCTAGGGTAGTTTCTTTTTGGCTTCGATCAAGACTCCTGTGTTTTTGTGTTACTGGGGAGGCATGAAACTGGTAAACATGTTTAACACGTTTGAAACTGGTTTTCAGTCTAATCAGGACTTTGACAAAGTCGTATCATTTGCGATTTTGTTGTTGTTTTTTGCTATTATTTTGCCTCTAAACGCTTCTGGAAAAGCATCATTAATCTTTCTAGTTGTGAATCTTGGCGACCGTTGAAGAAATCATCACTTAAAGACTGTTTTAGAGACAAATTCTCGGACTGCCTCGGGTATTTTTGCAAGTTTTGGCGATGAAAGAACACAACAAGCCTGAAAATTCGGCAGAGTTCCCAGGTAGCGTTAGACTTATAAAAAAAACTTGAAATGGGGGGAGGCTATGACGGCTGTCGAAAATTTGGTTGATTTCCCAGAATGCATTGCAGTGGTATTTTTGTCAAAACACGTATAGTTCGAAATAGGCATGTTCGTAGTGATTTAGCGGTGTAAGTAGAATGAAGTAAAACTTGAAAAACTTGCATAAGATTAGAAGAAGGACTGAATTTTCTTAGGATATTAAACTTTTTGCTCGAAGGACAAGTTTTTAGCCAAAAAATACATATATATTAATAGGTTTATTTGTCCCCATGAACACTGATGTGGAGATTGCTAAATAGCGCTCATTAAACAAACAAACAAACAAAAACAAACAAAAAAAAAAAAATAGAATTAGCATAAAATAGCACTATTTAGTGGTATTTATTTAGTGCACGCACTCTAAGATTTGTACTTATGCATATTCACTTGGGTATTTTTATGGTCTTATACAAATTTGTGCTTTTCACGCAAGAGTGAACGGTTGTCAAGCAAAGCGAAAGCGTAACTATGGGCTGAAATACACCTTTTTCGGACAAGTTCTTCGGAAAAAAATAGAAGATTTTTATTTTTAGACCAAAATAAGTCATTAGATGCCTTTTTTGATTGATTTGGTGAATATTTGAAATTCGAAGAAATTTATCCTAAAATGCACTTACGCCGTTTTCGCTCTGAACCCTTCAATTGTAGAACTGGTTTTTCTTATATTATGGATTGAGCACATGATTTTTGTACAGCTTCGGGTTTTCCTATAGAATAAAATTTGTAAAAGTGTTGTGGTGTTTTTATCGTCTGGAAAACAATTGTGTTTTAAAATTTATAGTTGCCATGGGTGGCAGAATGGCTAAACCCCTCACTTTTCTTACTATTGTCTGGGTTTGAGCACCAGATTGGGTGCTGGATTATATATATGTACGAGTAGAGTTTGTTATCGGAGTTGTTTCTCTCCCACAAGTGTTTTTCGCCAGAATCTTTTGTTCCCTCCCTTATTGCAATATCAACTGTGTGCAAAGTTTTGTGCAAAATAGTTTATGTAGTGGTAGTGAGTGTGAGAAAAGGCCATCAATTAGTAGACATTCAACTAGATAACCTTAAGGCTAAAATTGTTAATTTATATTAAAGGGTAGAAAAGTAGAAAATTTTCTTACAATTAAGTAATATCAGCCAGGATACCCAGATTATCTGTGTTCATTTTTGATTTTTATATGAGGCAGCCTATCTGTATGAATGGTCAGAGTGTTGGTCTTGCAATCCGGTGGTCAAAGTTTCGATTCCTGCTCTGGCCAAAGAAACTGTATTTGTCTGGGACCATTTGGTGAAATTATAATTTCTAAGCCAGGCTTAATTGTCATGTAGCCAACTGGTTTGTCTCCTAGCCAGTTGGGATTCTTAACAATGTCAAGTTTATATTTATTTGTATTCAGTTTCTGATTTACCTTTCCAATTAGCTCTGACAAGCCAAATACATCGATTTAAATGAAGTGGAATTATTTTATTTATTTATCATAAATTATATTATTATTTCAGGGACCAGATCTAATGCCAGTTAAGTATTCTACCATTGCAACTCAAACAGATGATTATGAATGCTGTAATGGCTGCAGCTCAATCTATATCAACACAAGCCCTCACACTCACTCAAGCAGGTCAGCGGATTTGTCCACTAAACCTCAGTCAGAAATTCCTATACATCTTTACAGTGAAGATAAGCTAGACGAAGGCCACAGTCTTGTTTATGAGAGTGAAGGTAGTGCTGACCTAGAGACCAACCATTACAGGGAAGATTACACAGAAATTACAAATTGCTTTGATGAAATTCCTTCAATGGTAAAAGTTTTTGAAAGAAGCAAGAACTCACAAAGTGGAAATAATTTTATAACAACTGAAACGGTGACTTGCAGCACAGAAAATTATGAATGTAATGATGATATTGGTGGTAGGGAAAATAGTAGTGAAAAATACTATGGAAATGCTGGCTATCTGTCAGAAGAAAATTGCATGTCTTCCACTAAAAACTGTGACAAAAATAATGACAATATTGAGGTTATTGTTAGTGCGGATTCAATCCCGGAGTCTGATAACGAATGTCTCTCTCATGGAGGTATCGAGGGCGATTACTTAATTCCAATACCAAAAGTACTGAAACAAGAAGCTAACTCAACTGACAGTGCCAATGAAAATCAGCCTTCAGATGATAAAGGCCGCTCGTCTACTGTTACTGTTTATGTAAATTCACAAACTCAACCACAGGAAAACTCACAGGGGCAGAGAAAGAGGAAGCACCAGTGTCCAATATGCCAAAGACTGTTCATCCAACCGATCAACTTAAATAGACACCTTCACGCTCATGCAAACGAGAACAAATTCTATGACTGTTCATATTGCAGCAAAAGGTTCAAACATAAGAGATATTTAATGTTCCACATGAGAACACACACAAACGACAAGCCGTTTGCATGCCATCTTTGTGATAAAAAGTTCACCCTCAAAGGAACTTTAAAGGGTCATCTTGAGCGACACACTGGTGCCCGCCCCTTTAAATGCGAACACTGTGAAAGGACCTATACTCGTAAGTCACACTTAAATGAGCATATGAAAAAGCACAATGGTACTGCCAAAGAGTTGCCTTGCTCTTACTGTGGGAAAATGTTTTCACTCCAAGGTGATTTAAACATGCATTTAAGAATACATACTGGTTGGAAGCCTCATGCGTGTACTTTCTGCGAAATGAAGTTTACACATAGAGGAAATTTAAATCGGCATTTACAGACACATACTGGCGAGAAGCCATTTGAATGTTCCTACTGTAAGAAGAGTTTTGCGAGAAGTACTTATTTAAAGTTGCATATGAAGAAACATTTAGAAGAAAACAATTCTACATCACAGGAGGAAAAAGAAATTTAAGTAGTGTCTACTGACAGTTGAATGGATTACCATTTAGAGAGAGAGAGGGGGGGAGAGGGAGAAGAGGGGTGGGTCCATAAACTTTGAAAGAGGTGGGGATACCAACCAAAAAATGATTTTGAAATTTTGAGGGGGGACACTAATCAAATAAATTAGTTACCATTATAATATTATCAATCAAAAATTACAAGAATTATCTATAAAAAAAATTGAAAACGGGGGGGGGGGGGGGGGGGACATAGGCCCGCATGCACTGAGGAGAGAGAGAGAGAAGATTAAAAATATTAAATCACACACAATTTCGTTGTATTGCAACCCACTGTTTTAAAACTTTGTTTTAAATTTGTCTTTTCTGAACCGCCAATCAATTTCATAGGGTGGAATTTATTTTAAACTAACCAATGACAGAAGGTGTTAGGACAAGCTCCGCACTATGAAATTGATTGACGGTTCAGAAAAGACCAAAATCTAACATTGTTTTGAAATGGTGGGTTGAGATACAACGAATTTGGCTGTTAGGGTAATAGTGGTTTCCATAATCTTGTTAAACGATGCCATGCATTTACTTTGAGGTCAATGCTGTGTATTACATTAAGCAATGGTTTTGCGGGTTAATGGCTCCCATAAATGAATATAAAACAAAAAATGAGATAATGGGGACATTACGTAATTTAATGAACAAAAATTAATCAACTAATAATTAGATAGAGAGATATCTCATAAGGGTAAGTTGAGATGATTTTGTTTTTTATTTTTTATTTTACCGAATAAAGATGTAAATAAAGATGCTATATATTATTATTTATTTGTCAGTTTACTAATAGAGTGGTTTCAAAAAACCTGACAAAATACACACACAAACATACACATAAACAATGATGAAAAGAACAACAAAATGCAATAGATTTCAAATTTTATTACCATGAAATATATAGTTGATTAATGCAAAATTTGAAGTAAGCTTAACCTTTTTAGAATACGGAGAGCAAGTCGGCAAATTGGTAATCTCTTATTTATCATGTTTTAGTTTGGAATGTGCATTGAAATAATATTTAGAAATACTGATGGAACAGTTTTATTATCAAACACATTCTCTTTCATTTCAGTGTTTTATATTTCTATATTGTGGTGCTATTTATATTTTTCTGGGGCCTCTTTTTTTGCATACATAAAGAGTATGACTCCCATCCCATTTCCACCAGACCATCCACCCCGGCCCTCTAAAAAATAACCAGTCCCAACACGTTCAAGCTTTGATAGTTTGCTCATTTCATGGGCGGCGGAACCGGGGGGCACGGTCCCCCCTACAAAAAATTTTGGGGGGCTCGGCCCCCCACATTGGTTAAAAGACATTAATGCTTGAGTTTACACAGTTAAAAAACAATTGTTTTGTGATATTGGGGTGGGGGATGGGGAGGGGAGGGTGGATTAAAGTGCCCCCCCCCCCCCCCCCCCCCCCCATGGCCGTTACTGTTCCGCCGCCACTGCATTTGCACTCTGAAATGTAATACGCTTCATTTCTTTTAATTCTGATTTTTAAAATCATATTTGATTTCTCATACACTACAAAATAATGTCGGGTTTCCTGTGTCATCTCCTGACAGCTGCATTGGCGGCCATCTTGGATTTGCTGCACTTCAGTTCAGACCTTTCAAAATGACGCCTGCCGCTTTAGAAACAGACGATAAGAATACCAAGGATCAACAAAATATCAATGAAGAAGACTATGGTGAAGATCTATCTCCAAAGAAAGATGGAGGAGTAAGGAAAATTGTTTTATCCGAAGGAGTTGGCTCGACAACTACCCCCAATGCGAGTCTTGTATCGGTAAAATACGTTGGTCGGTTTTTGAATGGAAAAGAATTTGATTCCAATATTGGATCTGATCCGTTCAAGTTTGTGCTTGGTCAAGGTACGAGTTGTAAATCACATGATTCGTTCATTTTCAGAATTGTTTAAGAGGTGCATGTACATTAAAAAACCATATATGAATCGAAGTGTTCTTAAATAAATCGTCTGTTTCTTGTTGTTGTTGTTTTTTTTTGTCTGTGTGTCTGTCAATGTTTGTCTGTAATTTTTTTGTTTACTTGTTTAAAGTTTTCAAGTTTGTTCAAATGTTTTTGTCATTTCAAATTTCTTTCTTTCTTTATTTTTTAATTGTTTGTAGACTTTTGTTTGTCTGGTTGTCTTTGTCTACCATGTTTGTTTGTCCGAATATTTGTCTATCTAATTTTTACTTTGTTGTTTTATGATTTCTCTTTTATTTAATTCTTCCTCTTTTCATTCTGCGAACTTAATATGCTACATTATGGCATTATATGCTAACAACTACCAGATTGTTTGGTTCTAAAGAGTGCACGCACTAAGTGTGCAACATAAATACCACTAAATAGTGCTATTTTATGCTAATTCTATTGTTTTCTTTTGTTTAATTAGTGCTATTTACCACTAAATAGTGACAACTGTTGCACACTTTTAGTGTGTCCACTCTACTTTCTTTTGTAGCGCGATTAGCACAAATTCTTCTGTTAATCTCCAAATGGATTAAGAATTTGAATATGAAAGAGAATTCGCAAAGAATGCTGGTAGTGGTAGTAAAATGACGCCATAATGCAGATCGCCTATTGAGCATTAATTTACTGAACTTTTGCTCTCTTTTTGCACCAGGAGTTGTGATCCAAGGTTGGGATATAGCAATTCCTACTATGAAACTCCATGAAAAAGCAAGGATAACTGTCCAACCTTCATACGGATACGGTCATCAAGGAGGTAGCAAAATTCCCCCTGATAGCGTTTTACAATTTGACATTGAGGTGGTTGACTGGAAGGGAACAGATGTCACAAAAGATGGGAAAATTACAAAGATTATAGTTGTCAAAGGAGAAGGATATGATAGACCAAATATAGGCGCACAGGTTGAAGGTACTGTCTAAAGGCTGATTAATTTTAATGATACAATTTCTCTGGTGTGATTTGTATTCTATGACCAGTTGTAAGGACGTTCAAAAGCTTCTTTAACTAGATGGGCCATTTGAGCAAGTTTTTGTACTAGTAATCACACTCAATATGTTAATTAAATCATGTAAAACATGCTCAATGATAGTCTACTCACAGTAACGGAAGAGAGGCACTGGAAACGGCAAAGAGTCACTTTATGTTTAAAATCCACTGTAAATGATCTCATTTGAAAGTAGGTCTAATAACTGTCATGCAAAATGCTACTTCTGGAACTCACTAATTTACAAATCTCAACAATGATTTAGAGAAGATAGTGTCACATAACGTTTAAATATGTAAGCCAATTACATGTTTATATGCCTTGCAGTTCATCTGAAAGGTTCTTGTGATGGAAATGTATTTGAAGACAGACAAGTATCATTTACCTATGGGGAAGGTATGCTTAAATGTCAATCAATAATCATATACAGGGATGGTGGTATGATGCGGAAAAAAAATCAAAATTATGCGGAATTTCTGAGAAAATTATGCGGAAAAAATCATTGATTATGCGGGAAAAAGTGTTGATTATGCGGAAAAATTGCGCAATATTGCAAAACGTTATGCAATATTGCAGAAAACTGTATAAAACCATATTGTGAGCATTTTAAGTTTAGAATATTTTTTAAGTCAAATGAAAACATGAAAAAACATATTAATGATTTATTAATATACAGATCTGACAGCATAACCTCTTTAATAACAATAAGCTTTGTACCATCTATAGACATTGTCCTGAGAGAGGTTTTCATTAGTACCTTAATTAACTGAAAGGTTTTCTTAATATAAATATTTAGGCAAACAAAAAAACAAACAATATTTCTCATTTTATGGTAACGACTCCAAAAGAAACATGCGCATACTTACAAAGCTGTGTTCAAGTATTCAATTTTGAAAAATAACATGAACTGTAAAATAACATTACCGTTAGTAACTGTTTCATACTGATTTATAAAAAATAGCCTTGCTCAATACTAGTTCAAAAAGTTCAAATAGTTCTCAATCATGCTAAATTTATTTTGTGTAGTCTAGTTTTTAGCCAGTCAGTTATATTTAGTACATAACTATTACATAACACCCTATTTTCTACTTTTCTTTAAATACTGGTATTCTTCGTTTTCAAGTGACGTTATCAAAAGTATGACAAATTCATTTTTAATCGAATTGAAACATACCCGCTATATGTTATAGCTAACGATTATTAAAATACTTTGTAGAAATATGGGTCCAAAAATTTTATTCAGTTGCGAAATATTTAGGTAAAAATTGTGTCATGCAACGCTATCGCGTAATTCGAATCAAAGGATAAATATCGCGATAAATTCATCTTTGTTATGAGACTTTGTCTTAAATAGACTCCTGAAGATTAAGTTTAACTACACAATTAAAAAGCCTGATCTAAAATACTGAATTTGCCTTATTTTGAGACCACTAAAGTTCTATCCGCATGGCCCATAAATAAAAATTTATCCATCTTACAATAGAATAATTAAGCATAAATCTGGAATAATTTATTGTAATTAAGCACATGTAATTGTTCAGATATATAACAGCAAAGCTCATTGGATCATTTCAACCAATTAAAATTGCCGCTAAAACAAAACTAGTTCTAGTCTACGCTCTGCCATTACGAGTGACGCCTTGTTGATAAACGTTAAATCGCACGAGTCTCGATTGTGCTATGGGGTTTTTCATGTTTTTTTTCAAGTTTTTTACACAGAAAACCTATGTATTCTTATATTTTTTTAAAATATTATTGATATTTAACTTGTCCTGCAATTCAAAGTGTGTAATTTTTGGCATATGAAAGCATTTTGGTAAAGCGAAAAATCGCGTGAGTCTGGCTTGTTTTTGTGGAGTTTTTGAGGCTCTTCTCGAGATTTGTTTACAAAATAAAACCTTTCTTTTCTTATTTTTATTCAAGAAGTAACGATAGTTTGCTTGTTTTTTACTCAAACTTGTGAAAATTTTGGCTTATTATGCGATTTTTTCGCGATTACGCGGATTATGCGATTTTAGACCGATTATGCGAAATCGCATAATCGCGTTATACCACCATCCCTGCATATACCTATTTGAATAAAATGTTGTCAGAGGAAAATTAAAGGAAATACCGGATTCTGGATGTAGATCAGACAGATGGAAAGGAACTTCGGGCTTTCAATAATAATGAGAAATGAGCAGTAATTTTATGGACATTAAAGCTATCTTTTTATAGTAAAGATCTGCGATGATTAACTATGTTTACTTACGATCATCGGAAATATTTTCCAGTTGTTAGTCAGTAAAAGCACTATTACCCATAGACCTTTTCAGTCATTCAACATCTCAATATGTCATTCATTCCATCAAATCATTAATTCATTAACTCATGAATTTACTCATCCAGTCATTCATTCATGTTTTTATTATTTCATTATTAATTTATTAATTATTTGTTCCTTCATACACTCATCTGACCGCCTTTCTGTCTTTTCCTCCATCTATTTAGTTATTCATTTCTATTACTCATTAGCGAAAACGGTAGTTAATATGCATTCTTTAATTCATTTTATGTCTTGGTTCTTTCATGTATAGGTGCAGAAGCAGATATTATTGATGGTGTTGAGAAAGCTATTGGTAATATGGTTAATAAAGAGACATCTAATGTCAGAATAGAAGATGGCTGCTATGCATATGGCCAGGAAGGAGACCCAGACAAGGGAATTCCTCCAAATGCTACTTTAGAATATCACATTGAAATAAAAAACATGGAAAAGGTGATTATTGCAGATTATTAATGAATCTTATATAATTTACTTTGTGAAAGATTATAAAAAAAGAAAATAGTTTCCTGCTTAATATATTTCATCAATGTATTTATTTCTGTGTTTAATAATAATCTCAATTAATAATTTTTTCTTTATTCATGGACATATTCATTCCTATAATATTATGTATATAATTTTGAACAAATGACTTGAAATCTTATTTCTTTAATTAATTAATTAATTGATTTATTAATTTCATTCATTCATTCATTCACTCACTCATTCAATCATTCATTCAGTCATTCATTCATTCATTTATTTGTTCATTCATCCATTTATATCATTTAATTTATCTTATATAAGTTTTCATTTATTTGTTTATTCATCCATTCATTTATTCTCATTTATTCATCCATTCATTTATTTTCATTTATTCACTCATTGATCATTCTATCAATTCATCCATTCATTCTGAGTCATTTATGGGTACATTGTTTCATTTATCTATAATAATTTTTCCTTTGTCTTTTTTTTTTTGTCTAGTACTTAATTTTGTCCACATGCTTGTTTGCCCAAGGCTGCAAAATAAAATCAGAGAGTAACAAGTTATAATTATTGTTTTTCTTCTTCTAGTTTTCTGAGGCATGGGAACTGACCAACGAAGAGAAAATAGAAACAGCTCTAAGAATGAAAGATAAAGGAACCAAGTATTTCAAGGTTTGAAATAAAAAATCAATTAAAAACAGTCAATCAAACAACAATCTTTAAATAATTCAATCAATGAATCAGCCAGTCAGATGGTCACTCATCCAAAAAACAATCTATCAATTAATTGATTAATCAATCATTCATTCAATCAATAACCTTGTCAATTAATCATCCATTTATTAGTAATTCAAACAATCATCTAGTCAATCAATCAATCAGTCAATCATTTATTCTATCATCAATGAATGAATGAATCAATCAATCAATCAATCAATCATTCAATCATTTATTCTATCATCAATCAATGAATCAATCAATCCATCAATCAATCAATCAATCAATCAATCAATCAATCAATTTATAAAAAAAATTAATTTCATGTATCAGCATATATCTTATTAGCTTAAGCCAAGCTTGCTGACTTTTTTTATTTTCATATTAATTTTACATCTTATCTAGGAAGGAAAGTATAAAATTGCCAGCAACCAGTATGCTGTAGTTATCAAAATGCTTGAAGGATACTTTGATGAGGAAGAGATCAAGAAAATCACACCAATAAAAGTGGCTGGCCACCTCAATGTGGCAGCTTGCCATCTTAAGCTGGGAAATAACTTTAAATGCATCAAAGCTTGTGAAAAGGTATGAAATTTTATTTCAAAATAGTTGTAAACATTATACCAAAAATATTGTGCATGCCTCTTATATCCCAAATACAACACGCTCTCAAGTTCTTTATGTTCTATTTATAAAATGAGAAGGAGTGTTTTATTGGCAGATATAGATACAATGGGAACTGCACATCATTCTATAGTGTCGATAAAACAAATAAAAATTTTATAAATTGCTTCTAAAACTCCAAATGTAAGTTTAATTATTTCCTTCCATCAAAAGCTTGATAATTTTTCAACTTTATTGGGGAAAAAAGGTTTAAGTTTCTGCAAATTAGCCAGGACAGTTCTATATCAGTAGTTATAGAACTTATCATAGGTATTGATTTGCTTTGAAATCACTTATTAATTATTCATGAGTTTTAAAAACGACTTTATCAAATGTCTAGATTAATGCTGCTATTTTAGATGTAAAATTTTGAAAGAAGATATAATTTGGGTCGAGATATTTCAAGCTAAACCTTATGGAAATCAGGACAAATTCTGTATCAAATCTACAGCTTCCTTCACGGGGTGATTCTGTATTTTTTTACGTTCATAAATTGCTAATGATTCAAATAAATAATTATGATTTCCTCATGTGTTGACATCAGAATTACTGTTGATATTTTTAGGCATTAGGATTGGACAAACACAACATCAAAGCATTGTTTAGAAGAGGAAAGGTAATCAATTTGTTTTAGTTAAAAGTTTCTTTTCCTTTTCTTTATTTTATTAAACGCCATTGTCGTTTAGTTGAAGTTTTTCTTCTTTTCTCTTTTCCATTTAATGCAATATGTTTTTTTAGATGTGACATTGTGTAAACAGAATAATTTGAGTGAGATGTATGCAAAATACTGTAAAATATGACAAGTAATTTTTGTTAATATGTTAATATGTATTTTTCTCACAGGCACGACTAGTTCTTAAAGACTATGACAAAGCAAAGAGTGACTTCTTAGCTGTGATATCAATGGACCCTAAGAACAGAGAAGCTAGGGAACAGCTGAGAATTGTCAATCAGAAGTTAAGAATTCAAAACGAGAAAGATAAAAAGACATTTGGTTAGTACAGAAGGTTTCCTTTAACGGTTGTCTTCTGCCTATCTTTCTTGCATTCTTTCAGCTTTTCATTTTTATTTATTTATTTTTTTGTATTTTCCTTCCTTCCTTCCTTCCTTCCTTTGTCTCTTCCTCCTTTCCTTTCTTTGTCTTTTCCTTCGTTCGTTCCTTCTTTCCTTCCTTCCTGTCTCGCTCCCTCCCCCTTTTCCTCCCTATCTCCTTTTCTCCCTTCGTCCCTAGCTTTCCCGTTATCTCAAAATATCAACAAAAAGAAATACATGTCGTCTTTTTTACGCAGCAAATATGTTTGAAAGGCTAGCGGAAAAAGAAGAAAATGAACTCGTTAAAGATAAAGACGTTTTTGCCTCTGCTGTCGAGGAAGCAAAACGCGAAGAAGCGAAAGATGAAGCCATGGAAACAGAATCAAAAGTATCTTAGAGGGGGGTGACTTCTCTGCTTGGGGTAACATAGTGTTTCTAAGAAAGTTATGTAGTGCTCAATGGGTTTCCTGTGTAATAATAATGTGTAAGAATTTTATCCACACACTTGTTATGCAGTTTGACTTTTATGTAAGTATGGGATTGGATTAAGTCTTTGCATGACTCTAAAACGTTAGTTCTGTAGCGAGAAAAGGGTGGGATGGAGTCAAGCGAATAAAGTACCAGTGAGAGTAAGTAGGAAAGGAAGAAATCAAACAAGTAAAAGTAGAAAGGACGAGACGAGAGGAAGCGAATGATGAACAGGGAAAAAGAATTAAGAACGGAAAGTAGGTAAGTGCGAGAGAGGGAAGGAGAAAGGACGCAAGAAATAAGGATAGATGGGAAAGAAAGGAGAATAAAAGATGGTAGGAAGGTTTGAGTGACTAAGAGGGAAAGGTTCTGAGAGAGAAGAAAGAAGGACTTATAGTGAAAAGGGAAGAAAAAAAGGAAAGATAAAACAAGGGTGGAAATAACGATGTAAGGAAAGACCAGATAGAGTCGTTTTCGCATGATTGGGAAACAGTACTGTATCGTATCGTAGCCGTAGTTTCTAAGAAAACATTCGAATTTTCTACCGTACCGTAGCGGTATCGTAACCGTACCGTTTCTAACTCATACGAAAACGGCTCTATAATAATCAAATTAAACGAGAAAAGAAAGGCATTTGAAGATAATGCTGCTTTTAAGAAGTGTATGCATATATGTATGCGTCATTGAAAGTAAAGCCGGGCAAACACGACGCCGTGGTATTAAAATTGTTGGGGCATAACTCGATGACAGTTTCCTGGGACCGATTGCACGTCTGAACAGTGCTACCCATACAAAATCTCAATACAGCGTAATAGATTCTATAAAATTCCATGTGTTGGTTGACTTTTATCGAGGCGTCGTTCATCCGGCCACTGGTGTTGTCAAAGTCAAACAGAATTTTGGGCGGTGCAGAAAGACGCACAGTTTCACACAGCAAGTAGCGCACTTGTAGCAAATAAGGACCTTAAGAATGAGGAAGAGAGGTGAAGATGACAACAAGTTGCCATAAAATTAGTTGACGTGTAAGTGTCCGGAATCTTTCTTTGGGGTTAATTTGCATTTTCACAAGTTGTTGTCAGCAGCGAAAGCATTTTGACTAAACATGACTCAACATGTTTTTTTATTATTTTTTTTAAACAAAAATAAAGTCCAAACTCGTCTTCGTCATGTCTCTCGTTGTCATCCTTAATGTCCTTTTTGTTGCTTTATGTTGTGTTTATTGGTATTACTGTCAGTTTTAGTGGAAGTAAAAATCAGAAACTTGTATAAATCAAATCACTAAAAGTCAATAAATGTTTTTAATAACCTTTATTATCGCAGCATTTTCTTACTGTTACTTTAAAGTTATTTCACTGATAACTTATACAGGCCTTTATTTGTCACTGCTGTTTTAAGAGCTGTCCCAACCAGGATTGTTTGCGCTCCCATGGTCTGTCATAATCGTATAGCCGCCATCGTTTTCTAGGTCACCGAATATGGTCTCTAGAGAAATAAAATCACATTGTCTCACTCATGTCAAAAGAGTGATTTTTTAGAGTTCCTTATTAGCTGTTGGTTGATATTTGAGGATATTTTGTAGATTTGTATATTTTACTCATGTAAACAATTAGTAACAGGCGAGCAAGGCATCGTGGTTGGGACGGCTACTTCATAGTATTTTTCTCTATCCGTCCGATCCTTTCTTAATGAGATCAATACTATAAGCATTTACTGCTGACTCAAATTCTTGCTCTTTCGCATCATTGCAGGTAAATCCCACAATCCTTTGCCTATGTCTTAGGTACTGTTTAATAAACGAGCAGTGGTGTTTTATCAGGTTTAAAAGCCCGTGCGTAGCGAGCTAGTGAAGGTCTTATGATAACAATTCCAAAAACAATTATTTGCTAGACTCGTGGACCTTTACATAGGTAATCCAAATGGCGTACGAGCTCATTAATTATGTATGAGTTTTTGAATGCATTTTTAAACTACATGTTCTTTTGAATGATCTGAAGGTATTTCATGAACAATCCTTTGTCTTACTGCTGTTTTAAAATACGTGTTCTCTTGAATGATCAGAAGGTATTTCATGAACAATACCACAAGCCTTTGCCTGTTTCCAGAAGCGCTTTTCTATAAAACTATACAGTTTAATGTCGGCAGAGTTTAGTTTTCTAATTCTCGCAATGGTCTTCTCGGAAACCCCACTTGAATTATAAATAGGGTTTGTTTTGTCCTTGAATTCCAACCGAGTTGCATTAAAAGGCACATATGTTGGAAATCGTTTGTGCAATATCTGTTTATATACACTTAAATGCTCTAGCAAGCCAACACTTGCGTAATGGCGAACAATGTTGCTCTTTGCTCGCTCGAGTGCTTTAGTGTTGCCTGTTTTGCAGTAGGGATGTCTCCCGCAGAAAAATCTCGTCATAACATTTCTCTGGCATCCTTCGTGCTCAAGTTGCAAGCACGTCTCCAAGCTTTCTTTACGGTAACCGCTGCGGCGCATTTTGCGTAATTTCTTTCTAGGTCTATCTTTGCTTCTGTGGGTATAGAAATAGTGAGAAATAACCCGTTTGACCGGATCACGAACCTGATTTATGTAGGTATAGTTATACGGGACTTTTAATCTGGATCCAAAGTAGAAGTGTGCCACGAAAACGTACTTATTGAACTGTTGAGATAAAACAGTGTTCGCGTGGCGCCAGATGATTGCCGGGAAGAGATGGCGTCGTAAAGGGTCGTACCAGTCTTCCGTGGTCGACAGCTCGAGGTAAAAATCCATATCTTCGCTAAAGCTGTCTAACCAGTTTGAAATACTCGTACTGCCGGTTTTGAATATTCTGTTGTATAATATGATATCAGGTTTTAATGCTGAACAATCTGCACCCTTATCAAATGTAAGTATATTTCTTTTAGATAATTCAAACACTTCTGAATGATCTTCGTTTTGGCGGCAGCGTGAATGAGTCGAACAATTGTACAATAATGTAGTTGTATAGTTGATTGTTAAGTATAGTGATGCCCATCCCAGTAGAAGGATAAGAAAATGTCGAGTCTTCAGTCCTAAGATAGTCCTTAACAACATGAAGAGCCTTCCTTTGTAACCTAAAAAGATAACAAGCGTGTGAGCATTATTAGAAATTTATTATATGCTACGAGAACGCTAGGGGCGTGTCTGATTAATTTTCATTTAGATTATTATTTTTGTATGATCAGATAATTATCCATAGAATACCAATTAATATTTCTCCTTTTCGAAAAAGTGATATTCTCTCATGTGAAAATAGGAAAATATCGTGACTATAGTTACGCCATGATAAACACACCTCTGGTGTCCTTCGCAGCTGCCTTTAGTTTCGGGCTTCCTGTGTCCGTCACTTAAGCGGCTGCGAAGAAGATTAAGACACCTCAAGCCTGTGATAATACTAGATTATCTCCGATGGATCTCATGGCCGAGATGTAACACGTGATCGTCACATTGCACAGCCTAAACTAAACATGAAACAAAAGCTTGAAATACAGCAACATCCACTCAAAGTTCTGCTACTGCTGCTCTGTTGAATTCGAAGTTAGGTCTACGCGTGTCGAGTGTTTAACAACATTGATATTGACAATTTAAACTGAATAGGTAAATTATTGACACTGTGAAAAACAAACAAAAAAATGTTTCATTGAAAACAGCGTCATTGGCGCTATTTTTTTTTTTTTTTTTTTAGAGATTATTACATTTTGATCAAACTTGATATAATCGCGCTTACCGCACAAAACACTCGAGATGCAAGTCTTTCTCTTGAATCGATAGAGTAACAGTTTGACAATTGTCGAAAACATATAGCACCATAGATGTTGGTTTTGAAGGAGTATCCAGCTTACATCTACCAGAAATACACTATCAATTTCTTCAGATAACCAGTTCACGTTTTTAATATTTGATGCTGATAGCTTTTTGAAAGGGACATTTCTTTGTATTTGACGGGTTAAGGATACGGATCACAAGATACGGGTGCAAAAAACACGGATAAATAAACGAACCAGTGGATTTACTCTGCTAGTAGAGTCTCCTAGTCATCTTTGAATCCACAAACGAGACTGCTAGAAGGGGACTAAACAGTGGATTAAGAACCATCTATCTGAAATTTGCTTTTTTACCTTTTTTAGAAAAAAACCTCTTAAGCCTAAGAATTTGGCTGATTTTTTTTTACAAACGTACAGTAACTGAATAAGCCGAATTTTGTTGAATATATAGGAACATCCCGCAGGGATGACGGCGATACTGACGTTAACTTTCGGACGTTAGTCCGTCGTAATAATATGAGAGAGAAAGAAAAAGAAAGCATGAATGGATATATATAAGATGAAAAAATAAGGTGATCAATCATGTATTGAAAAAACAGTGTATTGCAATATTCAAAAAACTATGAACACGAAAAAAAAAAGACTTTTTACAGAGATTAAGATATTGCAAAATCATAAACTTGTTTTTTTGTTGTGTTTTTTTATCATTTTTTTCCCAGGACAATGAGAGAAAGCAAAAAGTAGAAACAAATTAAGCTAAACGAAAGGAACCGACAAAAAAGCAATATATAAGTGAGAAATATAAAAGTTAAGCATGACTAACGGTGAAAGAAATGTTCATTAATCTCGTAATCCCGTGAGGATATATTAAGGCTTTGAAAACATCTATCAAGTATAAAATGGAATAGAATTCATTGGTTTATAACATACAGACAGACAGACAGACTTTTGTATTCGGTATCGGTGCATCACAAACACTACATGGATATTCGACCGAAATAACAATTTCAATGTTATGGGGGAGGGGGAGGGGGTAGAATCTGACCAACAGTAAATTACTAATTCAATATCTGATTGTCTTTTACGTTATTTTTGGACTTCCTGTGCCTGATAAAGCAGGTCTCGTTGGAGTCCCTTTGTAATCCATGACGTCCGTCATGTACAAGAAAACGTCGCCACCCGTGCAAAAGACAGGTAATCCTACCAACAAAGCAAATAGGTTGACGACAAAAACACAAACGCAACTCACAAATACATTTCTCGAAACTACAGGATAAAATCTCAAAAGTTAATTCAAGACAACAAGTTTATTCTTCGAAGTTGATTTCGAGTGATTTTTGTTTGAAAAATGGACGAGCTAAAATGGTGAAATCATCACAAATCATTGTTCTATTTGGGATGACGGTATGACGCAGTTCTAGATCAAGAGTCTATGAGAAGAATGAACAAGGACATGGACTAAATCACGAGAATCTAAAGTAAGAATTATTGAAATTAAACTTTATAATAGTCCTTTTGAGAAGAGACAGGATAAAATTCTTCCTCTTTTGAAGTTGCACTATTTTTATAAATACTAGTCTGCCAGTTGAACAGTTATAGCCATATTTGTTTGCACGAAATATGATAAAAAGTAAATGCAAAATAGATAAAAATATAAGATTTGAAGCTGTCGGTGCTCCAGTTTTGGATTTCAAGTATATGATTTCCACCTGTCTAGAAAAACTGGATCGTTCAATAAAACAGTATCAATTAAGTTTAAAGAGGCTAGGATATTAAGCAAATGTCTTTTTGGCAATTGTTTTGAGAAAGATTGGCCAAAAGGAAAAATATAAAATATTTCTAATGAATTTGATGTTCAGCAGCCTTAAAATTAATCTAAGTTATCCCCTACTGAATCGTTTAAATGAAACAATTATAGAGTGCACGCACTAAAAGTGTGCAACATAAATACCACTGAATAGTGCTATTTTATGCTAATTCTATTGTGTTCTTTTGTTTAATTAGTGCTATTTACTACTAAATAGTGACAACTGCTGCACACTTTAAGTGCGTGCACTCTATTGTTTTCTTTTGTTTACTAATTAGTGCTATTTACCACTAAATAGTGACAACTGTAGACCATAACTCGTGGTAGATTAAAATATTATAATCTGATGGCATTTTGTTATGATACTTTAGCGTGGTTTCCATATAATTTAATAGAGAACGGTCGAGAACGATCGCATCATTCCGATGGTACGATCAAAAAAGGTGTTTCCATATAATCGTAGACGATCGAAATGGATCGAGAACGGTCGTAGGATCGAAAAACTATAGTTTCCATGTAATCGAATTTTTTATCTCGATCGTTTGCGACCGCTCTCGATCGTTTTCGACTATATGGAAAGCAGGCTTAACAGTCATTGAAAACGGTCTCATGTGTTCACTATTTGTTTGTGTGATCGAGTTCTCTGGTTGAGAGGTAGAGTGCACGCACTAAAAGTGTGCAGCAGTTGTCACTATTAAGAAATAACTAGACGCTAATATAGCGTGAAGTCGGGCTAGCAGGCGAAGGAAAAATTGCGAAATTCCTGCTTTTATTCATTATACGTGTAAGTTGTTTAATTGGGCTTCTGCTTGGTTCTCGATCACGTTGAAGTACAGCACGCGTGCTTTGTTTATAACACATTACTGCACATTCAGAAGCAAAAAACTTTGCATATCGAGACCTCAGACATTGTTTTGACATATAACTTTTATTAATTGTATTTACATCAACAGACAGTTGTACAGCTTTTTCAAACAAATTACAATTCTTTTCTAACCACATAAACAAATTGTTCAACGACTCCTGTATTCTTACATATACAAACCCGAGCAAGATAAGACTAGCGACTACAATGACAGGCTAAATAAAATCGCCTTTTTATTTAACAGTATTAGGAAAATATTTCCATTCAATAGGCTAAATGAGCTTACAATAAGTAAAAGACAAGTAAATAAAAGAAAAAAGTTTGTTATTTTGGTGTCTTCATGACTTACATAATACCGTAGGTTGCTTTTTTTCAATATGGCGGACGTCTTCGAGGTCATTTCTTGTCTCAGTTCGACCTTGATCTAATCACATGATACCTTGCTACTTTCCACATCTTGTGAGGACTTCACTTCAGTATAGTTCGTTTTGTCACTGTCATTTGTATTGTCATTTGTGATATTTTTGCATAGATCATCAACGATCAGATGTGATCAGTTACTCGTTTTAGCATGACTAGTGTGACTAGGCAACGTGACATGGTTTATAAAAGCTTTATTTGGGTTCCCTGTGGTCTAGTTCCCAAAGCATTATGGGGGACTATACACGACGTTGCCAGTTAGATAGATAGATAGATAGATTGAAGAAAAGGTAGAACTAAAGTCGGGCAGCCTAGCCCGACTAAATAGCACTAGAGTGCAAACGATAAATCCGTGAAACACTAATTACTAAATAGCACTAAATAGTGCTAATTAAGCAAAAGGAAACAATAGAATTAGCATAAAATTGTACTATTTAGTATTACTAAAGTTTCACGGATTAATTATTTGCACTCTAATTAAACAAAATTAAACAATAGAATTAGCATAAAATGGCACTATTTAGTGGTATTTATGTTGCACACTTCTAGTGCGTGCACTCTACTGACAATTTGTCACTGAAGCCTGGTTTTCATAATATCAAAAAAACGATCGAGAACTGTCCCAAGCGATCGACAAAAAAATTAGATTATCAGTAAGGAAACCAACGTTTTTTTTTTTTTTTTTGATCCTACGACCGTTTCGCGTTCCATATATGATGGCTATCGAAATCGTTCAAAAACGGTTGTAGGATCGAAAAACTTTGGTTTCTCCAAAATCTTTTTTTTTTTTTTGATCGTTTGCGACCGTTCTCAAGTCGTTTGCGATTATATGGAAACCAGGCTTAAATAGCCACTATTTATAAAGTACTTATACTCAGGCTACGTTCACACTAAGCAGGATAAAATTGAAAACGCAACTTTACTTATCCGGTTAAGAGTTCTATGTATCAACATTAACAAGCATGAATCCAAAACAATTTTATGCTACTTCTATTGTTTAACGAGCTATTTATGTCACGGTATCGGAAAAGTTACTTTTTCAAATTTAATAGTTTTCCTGCGTTTCTTAGATGTGAATAAATAAGTCTAATACTCACCGACAGTTTTCTTGTCCATTTTTGAGTACACAACCAAGAGACAATGCAAACAAAAAACCATCCACACCGGAATGCAATCCAAAAGCTTGCAACTGAAGTCAAGAACTAGAACAGCTCAATGGTCTTGCTTAATTTCAATATTGACGAGCAATATCTTACAGTTGTTAAGTGTGGTGGAAAATATGATTTTAGCTGGAAGTTTGAAACAAAAATGAGTTGAATTTCGTTGCTAACGTCTAGAATTCTTGTCGTTTTTCGGAATGAAATTTACGTTACTAGAAAATCTAGAATTCAAATAACAACAAGTTGATATCGATTCCAAGTGGAAATAAAGTAGGATTTTATGAACGATATAACTGCATACATTATTTTCACACAGTCAAACCTCGACCTAAGCACATCGTTTTTGAAAGTATTTCAATTTCTTTCGTATCCGTTTGTAAATTTTTGTAAGTTTTTTTCTATATTTTTTGCAATTGTATCTTTAATTGTTACCAACTTTTTCCGTACCGTTGATTAAATTAAAGATCGTCAAGTGAATGAGTTTGATACGCTAATTTATTTCGCTCACCGTAATAGTATATTTTACGTACGTAGAAATCCATAAGCATGCCCTTGCAGTAACTAAATAAATAAAAACAATGTGAAGTTCAAAAATAAAAACAACTAATATCATTGCATTTTATCACTGCACGTGGGAATGTACGCTTTGATGCACAACAGAAATAGACCTTTTCTGATTGGCATGCAAATTGCCCATTTCAGACCATGTGACGCTTAGCTTTCTAGAGAATGTTTTTTTTTATGAAAAATTTGTTGAAATATTTACAATTGCTAAAATCATTTGCCAAAGTGACAACGTAACAGGCACATTGTCTGAAATAAGAAAATAAACTTGGATGGAATCAAAGCTTGGGAGGTCAATCAGCTGATTTATATATAAAGATACGATTCAGTCGTACGAACAGGATATTACATAGGGTCTACATAGTATTTTACAGTGCTGTTAATTCAACAGGGACCATATAAAGTTGATAAGACGATCGTTTGAAGGCAATTAAAAGAAATAAAAATGTGGCTGATGACAAGAGTGGTCCCCATTGAAATAGCAGGACTGTAACTACTTTGTTGCGTCTTTTTTTACAATATATTTGCAATTGCAGTGCTTGTTACCTTCGTACAATGCTTGCTAGCAGAGTTCAAGTCCAGAGTTGTTAGCACTTATATCTTATTAGCATGACATAGCTCGTTATGTGAAAACTCACTATACTTATTCTAGTATTCTAGAAATGCTAATGTGACTAATGAGCCAGAAGAATTCTGCTTACATGGTCATTGCACATGGCATGACTGTAGTACTACGCACAACAATGAAAATTATCAAGTTGAACAGACGCCTCAAAGTAGCTAAAACAAACAATCTATGCTTTTCAATAAAAAAGCAAAACTCTTACTTTAATCAGCTGATCGACTTAAATTAACTTGATTTTGTCTTCATATCAAACATTTGTTGTCGATTTTGGGATTCCAAAATTTTGGTGAAATACACAGGGGTCCTGTTTTAGGTTTAACAGTCTCTTTTCGTCCCGAAATCAAAATATCAGACTTGTTGTGTATGCTTTCACTTAAAAAAAAAAAAAAAAAAAAAAATTGAAGAATTTTGGGAGAAAAATCGCTTTTTTTCGCATAACCGAATCACTCCGATGCCCAAATACCGGAATAATAGCGTTGCGTTTTCAGATTTATCCGGATAGGTGTGTACGTGCACGGCCTAAAACTTCCAATATCAAGTATGGATATGAAATAACAATACATGTATCTTTTTTTGCAGATTTCCAGCTTATCACTCAGCAAAATGAAGATATCAACCAAGTTTAACCTGATTGTCGGGTTCTTCTTTATTTTTGTCTTTGTTGCCGTTTTCTATTCCTATTGTGGTGGCCTTCACGTCTGCTACTCATTCCCATTCTTCAACAGCTATGGGCCGAGTGATGGTCGTACTAGAGTGACGATGACGTCATATATATTGGAGTCTAAGCCAGACATGTCACGTGATGAAGAGGAAGACTTATTAAAGAATACTGGTAAGACACGTGATTATGAGTAAAGCAACGCTGATTAATGCTTCTGAATGATATGATGGAATAAGGCTGAGTCCACACTAACCCGGATAAATTTGAAAACGTAACATTATTCATCCGGTTAGGCCTTCTGTCCACACTAAAACGCATGAATCCGAAAGAATTTTATTCTAATTCTATTGTTTAACGAGCAATTTTTGTCACCTTATCGGAACAAAAGTTGCGTTTTCAAATTTATCCGACATAGTGTAGCCAGGGTCGAAGCCATCCAGTTTCACGTTTTTCTTTACGTTGTATTAGCCTCGATAGCAAGATTTACTCTTTTGTATTCATAGCATCCCGTGAAAATGAACGCATTGTCCACAAACAATAGAAATACTGGAGGCTTTGCCTTGAATCTAGTTATGTTTCCAGTCGAGGCTAATGCAGCGTAAAGGAGAACACGAAACTCAAGTATCTCAACATTTTATCCATTTTCAGATTCAGCATTTAAAACTCTATACTTCAAACACAAACAACACAAGCATAGACCCGTAAAGGATTCTGGTCCGCCTAGCTACGTCACTGGTGAAGTAGCCAAAGAAATCTTACGCAAAGCAAATGTCTCGGAAGAGGAAGCCAATCGTGAGCTTTACCGCGAGGAAAAAGTTGACAAAACCGTTGACAACGAAAACAGTAAAACATTAGGTCATTACAAATCGACAAGGTATAGTCAAAAAGAACTTAATGCTAGAGGACATGGAATTAACGCTCATCCAATCAGGAAGCCTCCAAGACGAAGAAGCAGAAAGCGTATGAACAAGTCACAAAGGAAAAATAAGGCTTACAAAGCTTTGTTGAGAGATCTTGAACGACAGGAGAATATGACTCAGAACAAAGATCACAACGTTGAAAACCAGACAAAAAGTTTGCAACAAGACAAAAAACAAAACTATCAAGAATTACAATTGAAATCCGCTAAACAAAACAGGACTGGTTTTGTTGCAGACAAAAGTTCAAAAGAGGAGAAACAGAAATTTCCAAAAGCAAACAAATCTATTGTTAATGATGCCGTTGATATTACAGATTTACAACAGGCTAGCAAACAAGCGTTAGCTAGAGATTTTGATAAATTGAACAAAGAAAAGAATACCCAAAGTAAAGTTTTCGAGCCGCATTCTTACATTATTAAAATTTCCAACGAAACTTTGAAGGAAAAAATTAGAAACTCGACAAAACCTACATTACCAGAGACTTTGAAACTAAATACCAACATTAGACCAGAAGTGATTACATCAACAATTGCGAAACACGGCAAAAAGCAATCACTCCAAAAAAACCCTAACAAGGACAAGCCAAGGATTGGCTTAGTGAACAAGAAAACATCAGAGACTGAAGCCAAAAAACAACATGTTAAAAGTATGATAAAATATGATAAATTCCATAATCAAACTAGTGTGCAGCAATCTCATGAGAATGAGGAGAGTTTACAAGTTCCAACTATAGTAACTTCAGGCAATATAACAAATACTAGTATTGCATATAAACTAAACAAGAATTATAATCACCAAAAACATCAAGACCACAAGTTTGTTGAAAGTTCAGCAAATCGTCACTTTCATCACAACAATGCTACAAACGACATTAACACACCGCGTTCTACTACTGTCACTAACATAGATGACAAAATGCAAAATAAAGCAATGCAAGATAACACTACAAGAGATGAAAATTTAGCTAAAGGGCAACAAAATGGTAGCACAAAAGTTGCTAAAGCAAATGAACTAGCTAAGCAAGGAAAAATAGTCGATCAGGACACGCAAGGCGATACAACTTCAGTGGATAAAACTAGCTCTATAAGTCGCCAAAATCCTGTAAATATTAAAACAGATAAAACTAATTCGAGAGAACAATTCTCAAAAAATAAAGTTTTCATCCATAAGGATATCAACTTTGACAACACTACAAACAAAGCTCACGAAGAAAACAGAGAAGGAATACCAGATAAAAAGAAGAGCGAATCAAGCACAGACCGGGAAAGTCCCATGACAGAAGAAACTGACGAAGATGGTGGCAGCGGCGAGGCGTCAAAATCTGAAACCATTTCTCTCCAAGAGCTAACTCGTTCCGTTCGAAACATAAAAGATAAGAACACTAGGAAAGCTCTAACTAAAGCTTTAGTGAAAGATGAACAGAAAATCCAAAAACTTGCCAACGAGATTATGGCAGATCGTAAGAAAAACAAACAATCTTTCAGTTTATCACGCGTTCTACGTGATCTTGTAACAAGGCCTGACCTCATCCCAGATGAACTGGACGATAAGGATGATATATTCGAACGGAGGGTCCCAGGAAGCAATAAAGCCTTACTTCGTGTAAAGAGAGTTAAGCTGGATGCTACAAATTTAAGACAGACGGGCATTCAAAGTGAAAAATCCCTGACAAGGGTCAAGCGAGTAGATGGTGATCTGTTTTCCGACGATAAATCTGATTCAGAAAAAACATTGATTCGAGTAAAACGAAAAGAAATAGACGAGAGACATATTGCAAACAATAGCACACCAACTACAAAGGATGGCAGTATTCATCAAAGGAAGTCCATTTCAAGAAATAGCGAACCTCCATTACAAACTGATCAAGGCCAAACGACTCAAAATGTAAATATAAATAAAATTGGAAACGATAACAATGCCAGCTTATATGAATCAAAATTGCATGCGGGTCAATCAGCTACAAAAACTCATGACCTCGATTTAGACAAACAAAAACAACCAAATATAGTTCAAGAATCAAGCATTCAAACACCACAAGATTCTGCAAATCAAAAACTGAATCAAAATATTCCAAAATCGTATACCTCTGAACTGAAAGCTGTCACACCCCAGAGCTCAAGAGTTGAAATAAATCATAACAGAATTAATTCTAAATATGATTTGCACTCAAGAAACGCTGTACAAGATTCAGACAAAGAACTTACCCGAGTAAAGAGAGGTTGACATCAATTACAATGAATAGCATCAAAAATCCAACAATAAGAAAACAAAGATTTTCGTGTTAAGGACAATTCTGTTATTAATTTTATACTAAAACGTTAATTGTATTAAATATATTTAGTTAGACAGTGATGAAGGTGTCAGCAATGCCAAAATGTTGTCACCATGAAATATGATTTGTTGTATTTTTTATTATAAAAGATTTTCATGATTACATATAGTGCAAGCAAGAAATATAAAAGAATGCAAACAAAAATTCAAGCATGTGCATCTTAAACAATAATCAAATGAATTAATGAAAATAACAGATTACACAGTCATACTCGCTTTGAAAAACGTCACTACTTGATTGTTTTGACTATCAACATCAATATTTTCCACAAAAATTAACATAGAATATTCTTTTTTACTTTCTTCAGTTGTGTAACATATCAAAGACAACAATTTAACCAAGCAATTGAATGAGACTACATTGTCTCTAAACACCAATCATCTGTCCATTAGATAAATAAAAAGTTGAAAAATATACAAATTATCTGATGAGATACAAAGCGTGCTCTGATTGGCTGAGACGAGTGCTCTATAAAAGCATAGATCCGACAGGCGGGCGCACATTTCTTGCCACGAATTTCCATAGCGAACGCTGCCTTGTTTTCTATTCCTTCAGTTGCGTAAGATTCTGAAATGATGTAATTTCGATAGGCGATGGTGAGGACAACTGGAAGTTACGCGCAATACTGTAGTTGTGTAGCTACAATTTTGGACATAAAAAGTTAAAACTCTTCGAAATATGTGATGCACAGTTTCATAAGTACTCAAGATTCGGAAAAGAACTATCCCTTACGATCTAGACGTTCAAAGCGATAACGAGAACATTCTATCCGACACGTTTCTTTGAATAGGTGGACCAATGTTATAGATAGTTATGGTTCGAACTCTGTCTTACATAGCCTTAGCCCCTATTTTTCAAAGGTATTAACATGCGTCAAATTTAAATTAAATGCATGGAATAGCACTTACATGTTGTTGGATTAAACTTCTAAACTTGGCCTTAAACTTCCAGGTGTGATTTATCAACAGCCATTGGAAATATGAATTGCATGTGTTTTAAAATTTAATACGACGGAGCTTCTGAATATTTTGGCTAGCTGAAGTTAAGGCTATGTGAAGAAAATCTCTAGTGATATGTTTAACAATAACAGGTAGAAAAGGGATATTATTCATCGTGGATAAAATATACAAATCAAAAAATCTCATAATACAGTCGAGACGTTGGGATTTACAAGACCATCATCGTTTGGCAAGAGAGTATGAGATAAGAGAGTTTATCCCCGGACCCCATCAGGGGCTCTACTCGTCGTGCTATTTTTTCAAAACTTGTTAACAATCTTCGAAATTTTGTCTTGAGATGTTTTGACGATGCGACCTCCTGAAATCTGTCCAATCTTGTTCCGTTCTCGAAATAACTTAATAATTTATTTCAAAAATATAATGAAAAGATCTCCTGATGGGTGTAAAACCCAATACAGGGGATAAGCTCTCTTATCTGATACTCTGTTGCGTTTGACAAATGATGAGTATCTTTTTAAGCATCTTTTTATTTATAAGTTCAACACTGTTCTTGAAAAACGTACTGCAAAGATATGTCCGCGTTGATATCGACAGTAGAAAAAACTTGAACCGGGTAATGTACGCTGTTGTCTTTCTCGGACATACCGGTGATCATTTTAAAGCAAATTAAGGGGTGGGGATGGAGTGAATAGAATGATTAATTTTCAAATAAGATGCGATCTTCTAAAAATCTTCTAATATTTTATCGTTATTCTTGTTATGATATTGTAATCTTTACCACCCTCATCGATATGATCATCATTATATCATGGTCCGTTAGCTCAGTCGGCAGAGCCTGGTGCTAATAACGATAAGGTCATGGGTTCGATCCCCATACAGACCATGGTATTTTTTATCGTTATTTTTGTTAGGATTTTAATCTTCACCATATTCATCGATATTAGTTTTCTATCATGGTCCGTTAGCTCAGTCGGCAGAGCGTGGTGCTAATAACGCTAAGGTCATGGGTTCGAGCCCCATACGGACCATGGTATTTTTTATCGTTATTCTTGTTATGAATGCAAACTAGTTACCACCCTCATCGTTAACATCCTTATGTCGAGGTCCGCTAGCTCAGTCTGCAGAGCCTGGTGCTAATAACGCTAAGGGCATGGGTTCGAGCCCCATACGGACCAAGATAGTTTTTATTGTCATTTTTTGTTATGAATGCAAACTAGTTACCACCATCATCGATAACATGTTTATATCAAGGTCCGTTAGCTCAGTCGGCAGAGCGTGGTGCTAATAACGCTAAGGTCATGGGTTCGAGCCCCATACGGACCAAGATACTTTTTATTGTTATTTTTGTTATGAATGCAAACTAGTTACCACCCTCATCGGTAACATCTTCATATAAAGGTCTGTTATCTCAGTCGGCAGAGCGTGGTGCTAATAACGCTAATATCATGGGTTCGAGGCCCATACGGACCTATGTATTTTTTATCGTAATTCTTGTTATCATTGTAATCTTTACCATCCTCATCCATGTAATATTTAAATCAAGGTCCGTTAACTCTTTTGACAGAGCGTGGTGCTAATAACGCTAAGGTCATGGGTTCGATCCTCACACGGACCAGGAAGTTTATTTCTTTTAATTTTTAACGGCTATTTTGTTGGGTTGTGGGTTTAACCATAATAAAATGTTGCATCAATTTAAAACGAACGTTTTTCATGCTATATAATGGAATTACATGTCAGAGTTTTTTTGAAAAAATCTATCGAGCGTATTCTAGAAAGTAAAGTTTTTATGAAATGATCACTTCTTGACCTCACCCAGTTTCTCCAAATGTCCCTATTAACGAGTTTTGTTGTCTTTTAGAAAATACATACCTGATGGAGAGATGATTTAATTCGAGCGAGTTTAGTGATTTCAAGAGAAAATGAGCTCAGAGAACCTTTCCCCGGACCACATCAGAAACACCGCTAGTGCTATTTTTAGAAACCGAACAGGCTATTTTTAGTCAGTTATGAATCCCGCTAAAACCTTATCTTAAAAGAAAGACGACTGGGGAACATGTTAAATTATCCACCATTGTTAAGTGGTATTTTTTTAAAAAAAATTTGAAGAGCTTTCCTTTTTTATATTCGACGCCAGCACAAAATTTGTTTATTCCCTCTCTGATCAGCACAAAATTTGTTTATTCCCTCTCTGATCAATCGGATCAATAACTTGGCGGCAATAAATAGCTTTAACGGGGTTTATGATGCAAGGCCAAGTATGAGAGATACTTGTTAGGTTTTCTTAGCTCATTTTTTCTGCAATGTATTAGGCAGCTAATTCCAAGGTTCTCCATCTCGGGCATGAAACTTTCAGATAAAAAGTTGTGAAATACCCCAAAATTCAATCCAAATCGATGGTCAAATGCATTATGTATCACTGCAAGGGCATAAGAATTGTTTTATTTATTCATATTTTTTCCTGTTTTATAGACGTGTTGCAGTTCGTTGGAATATAGCTCAACCTGGAGGACAAAGCAATAGATTTCAGCTGCTAAGAGAGGAAAAATCTTTTGTTTTGTCCTCCAGAAGGGTTTGCTTTGACGTCACATGCAAGGTATCTATAAGTCTGAGGAACGGAGCAATTCGCCATTTTGGATGCCCCACCATGCATTGGGGAGGGAGGGGGAAATCCTTGGGGGGGGGGGGGGGGGGGGTATTGGAATTGACTGATACTTAATCGGAGATTGATTGATAACAACGATATGCTTTTGTTTACATGTTTATTTTTCATGCAATTTTAGCTTCAACTTCTACACATGCCAAGACAATGTTCTTGTCGGTATCAGTCAGTTTTCCTTGAACCCAGTACGTGCCCTGTAAATTTAAAGTGAAATTCAATGATACTAAGAAAAAAGTCAGAACTTAACCGTGCCGTTTGCACAAGGCATGAATGATCGTCATATCTATAAGAGTTAAAATCAAACATCTGGTAAATTGTCTAAAGGATTTTTGGAGCCAAAAATGTACTTTTACGGATAAAAGTGTGTTGTCACGCCCATCGTAGCACACTGGTAACTTTTCGGAGTATTTCATGAAAATTTCCGGCCCTACTATATATAGAGGTGCCAGGGAACCAAGCAGGACGGCAGGCAATCAAGCTTGATGTCGGTTAATAGCAATAACCGCTATATTTTCTGCAATTAGACGCAATTAGTTAAAGCTGATAAGTGAGCGAAAAAGTCAGTTCTTCATCAAACAAGTTTTCTACAACTGTCATTTAATTTTCACTTTTACGATATATAATAAAATGACGCGGAAGTCGAATAAAAGAAAACAAGTGAGTATGAGATAAGAGAGCTTATCCCCGGACCACATCAGGAGCTCTACTCGTCGTGCTTTTCTTTTTTCTTTTTCTTTTTCTTTTTCTTTTTTTTTTTTTTGAAACTTGTTAACAATCTCCGCACTTTTGTCTTGAAATGTTTTGACGATGTGACCGCGCCTCCTGCAATCTGGCCAATCACGTTCCGTTCCCGAAATAACTTCAGTTTAAAATAGAATGGACAGATCCCCTGATGAGTATCAAGCCCAATACGGAGGATAAGCTCTCCTACCTCATACTCTCCTGATCCAAGTCAAGACCTTATGATACAGATAATCATCACGACACAATGCTAACGTATTCTCTTGTTACTTACAGAGGTCAGGAATGATGGTATATCTATGTTTGGAATTGTGATTGTAGTCCTTGGTAAGCTGTGGGCTCCCTGTGGTACTGGACATGTTTGTGGCTTGCCGAGCTCTTTCCATATTGCGGAACACGAGATTCCAGAATAGGTACTATCAATCAGATTTATATAAAATATCAAGAAAGAATAAAAACATAAGAAGTACATCATTCAATCGATAAAAATGTCGGGATTTCTGTTTTTCAACTTTTCAGTTTCTTTTAAATTTGCTCAGCAAATACACCAAATGGAATGGCGGACGGAGCGGTTATGTACTGGAGCGAGATCACAGAAACGAGGCTTGTCAGTCGTCGCACATGGGCATAATTTTGTGTTGATCCTTATGTTGTAGTTTAACTTCAATTAGTGTTGCTCTAAGCAGTTTTGTTTCCAAATCCCTTTTTCAACAACAACAGACCCCGATAATGAGTTGCTCGCCTAGACGACTGACTAGCCTCTTCTTGTTCATTACCAGAAAATTTATTAAGGTCTGTTAGCTCAGTTGGCAGAGCGTGGTGCTAATAACGCTAAGGTCATGGATTCGAGCCCCATAGGGACCAAGGTAATTTTCATTGTTATTCTTGTTATGAATGCAAACTAGTTACCACCCTCATCGATACATCTTTATATCAAGGTCCGTTAGCTCAGTTGGCAGCGCGTGGTGCTAATAACGCTAAGGTCATGGATTCGAGCCCCATACGGACCATTATAATTTTTATTGTTATTTTTGTTATGAATGCAAACTAGTTACCACCCTCATCAATACATCTTTATATCAAGGTCCGTTAGCTCAGTTGGCAGAGCGTGGTGCTAATAACGCTAAGGTCATGGATTCGAGCCCCATACGGACCATTATAATTTTTATTGTTATTTTTGTTATGAATGCAAACTAGTTACCACCCTCATCGATACATCTTTATATCAAGGTCCGTTAGCTCAGTTGGCAGAGCGTGGTGCTAATAACGCTAAGGTCATGGGTTCGAGCCCCATACGGACCATTATAATTTTTATTGTTATTTTTGTTGTGAATGCAAACTAGTTACCACCCTCATCGATACATCTTTATATCAAGGTCCGTTAGCTCAGTTGGCAGGGCGTGGTGCTAATAACGCTAAGGTCATGGGTTCGAGCCCCATACGGACCATGATAATTTTTATTGTTATTCTTGTTATGGATGCAAACTTGTTAACACCCTCATCGATAACTTCTTTATATCAATGTCCGTTAGCTCAGTCGGCAGAGCGTGGTACTAATAACGCTAAGGTCATGGGTTCGAGCCCCATACGGACCATAAAATTTTTTATTGTTATTCGTGTTATGAATGCAAACTAGTGACCACCCTCATCGATAACATCATTATATCAAGGTCCGTTAGCAAGGTCATGGGTTCGATCCCCATACGGACCATTATAATTTTTATTGTTATTCTTGTTATGAATGCAAACTAGTTACCACCCTCATCGATAACATCTTTACATCAAGGTCCGTTAGCTTAGTCGGCAGAGCGTGGTGTTAATAAAGCTAATGTCATGGGTTCGAGCCCCATACGGACCATGGTATTTTTTTATCGTTATTCTTGTTATCATTTTAATCTTTACCTCCCTCATCGATAACATCTTCATATCAAGGTCCGTTAGCTCAGTCGGCAGAGCGTGGTGCTAATATAACGCCAAGGTCATGGGTTCGAGCCCCATACGGACCATGAAGTTTTGTGTTAGGAATGTTTTCCTTGTGACTGTTTTAATCACAGTTTTTTTTATAGAGAGGATCATTAGGGGCTGGTGCACACTCTGGATTTATTTTTATAGATAATCATTTTTTGCCTTATATTCAGGATTTTTTTTTTATTTGTGCCACCCTCCACCCTCCTCCCTCTTTCAAATTTTCTGGATCCGCTTTTAAATCATGTAATTTCTTGCCTAATAGTTCAGGCTATTCTGTTCAATAAATGATTTAATTAACCACAAGCACTATGACGTCACATGTAAACAAATCTATTGTATTAATGCTAAGAATCATGGGCAAAAGAGGGGATTTAACATTTTAAAATCAATGAAAAATAGGGTAAAAGTTCACTTATAATATTGGAACAAATTATAAGTATAAGTACAATGCCAAATGTATTAAAGGAAAAATATTACGCCAGAACTAGATGCATTTTTATTCATGTAAACAAGCCATGACGTCATAGTGCTTGAACTATCTGACTACAACTACCTGAATTTTTTGCAAATTTTCTTCTACATTCAAATTTTACTCTTAATCCTAGCTTGTAGAGATTATAAAACAGTTTGTACTAGTAATTGCGCTTCGTATAGCACTTGGGTAGCTACATCCTAAAGACAATCGCCTATATTAATTTTCATTTGTTTATTTATCTAAATAAAGTAAAATGAAATAGATAGTGTAGATAACTGAGAATGGACAGTGAAAAAGAATTAAATAACTGCAGCTATGAATATTATTCGTAAAAGTTCAGATTAACGTCCATAACAACGAGAGAATACTCGACATTACACTTACCAAGAACCAACATTGCTGATACACGGTATCTTCACCCAAACAGGAATCCATCCAGCAAGTTTTCTCTTGATAGACAAGTTTACACGATAGTTGACTCCCGCATTTCCTTTCACTTCAGCAGATCCTGATACATACAGCTTTGCTCCTTCATTGAGTTGGACAGGGTGTGGGTTAATAGACAAGGACTTGAGTTTTACTGTTCCACTAGAAGCTAAAAAATAAAGTTTATTAATGAATTCATTCCTCTCTTCTCTTCTCTTCTCTTCTCTTCTCTTCTCTTCTCTTCTCTTCTCTTCTCTTCTCTTCTCTTCTCTTCTCTTCTCTTCTCTTCTCTTCTCTTCTCTTCTCTTCTCTTCTCTTCTCTTCTCTTCTCTTCTCTTCTCTTCTCTTCTCTTCTCTTCTCTTCTCTTCTCTTCTCTGTATAATACCTTACCGCAGTTTTTCCACGACAATGCATCTGCATTCAGTGCAAAAATTGCCAAAACTACCACAAAACACCAAGTAAATGTCATCTCGTATAAAGCGAAGCTGGTACGTTTACAGTGAAGAAACTAGTAATGGTCTCTCTTATATTAAACGAAAACAGGTGAAGTGTTTGTACATCTGAAAGATGCCCTATAGAATTTATTTCGTTCAGTAAATCTTGGTATGTTTAAAGTCTAATATTTAATTAGCCTGTTAGATGTGAAACAATCAGAATTGTTTGCACATTTGTTTGCCCAAAGAAAACTTGTATTTGAAATTTAACAAAGAAATGAAAAATTACTCATCACTACTTTGTTGCATAAAGTACAATTACATGTTATTTTCACTAAAGTGATTTCCATATGATCATGAAAGAAAATGGATCATTTAGCTTGTAGTAGTTGATAAACGACACAAGGAAACAATGGCTTTAGTGTTCACTACTAACTATTAGTTTGCCTGTCCTTTCACGTTCATATGAAAATTATTTTAGTGTGAGATATTTGCCTTGCATTTCCCATCCTTTGTGAGTTTTGTAGAAAAGCAATATGGAATAGAATATGCTTTATACTGGATATACACGTAGAATAGTTTATTTGTAAAGCAGCGCTCTCTCTATATAGCACATGTAGCCGTCTTAAAGACCCTTGCTACATTATGCCGGATAAATTTGAACGCAACAATTGTTCGGATGCCGTGACAAATATTGCTCATTAAACAACAAAATTAGCAAAAAATTGTTTCGGATTCATGGGTTTTAGTGTGGATGGATGGTCTAACCGGATAAATAAAGTTGTGTTTTCAAATTTATCGAGATTAGTGTGGACGCAGCCTAATATAGAACAAAAATTGACAGTCAATTCATTTTTTATACTTAACTATTTCCATTTTTTCATTCATTCATTCATACATTCATTCATTCATTCATTCATTCATTCATTCATTCATTCATTCATTCATTCATTCATTCATTCATTCATTCATTCATTCATTCATTCATTCATTCATTTATTTATTCAGTCATTCATTCATTCATTCATTCATAAATTCAGTGAACTTAAGAAACGTTGATCTCAATAGCACATTTGAACTATCGAAGAAAAACCTTTTTTCATTTTTAAACAAATTCAAACTGTGGCAGTGCTCCCCATAAAGCTTGTGCCGGAGATAATTTTGTATGCTATGTTATATAACATTTTTTGCATTTAGTATATTTGACGTATTTGATGTTGGTAAAATAGGTGACTTCAATCACAAAAAAACGCTTTAAAATTGTAATGCCTAGTTAGAAACCTTTCATCGATCAGACACGTTGCCTTTAATACGCTAAAAATCAAAAGGTCTTTCTTTTGAGATGCAAAACTGGAAATAAAGGCTCACATGTGTTGGTCATATCAAATTATTCGATTAGTTGAAAGACTCTTTTTTAAAAAAGCAGAGACTTCCTTAGTTATGAAATATAACTTATGAATAAGTCTTAGTGTTATGCATATTTGAGCAGGTTTGGTCTTGTCTTTGGTATCCTTTGTTTTCCTTGGGTTGAACATTTTTAAGACGGAATTGTTTTTTTTTTTTAGTCTGATATCTGTTGTAAAAGCAAACGTTATAATCAACAGCGTTCCAATTGCTACTTAAACTAGACTTGGTTTAAATAATAATTCTTTGAAAAACACTTTTACAATTAGGTGAGTAGACTTGTATCAATTTAAGTTTTGGGAGCGAGTTTCGGGCGACAGATGCCGCCTGGTCTTCTTGGGGTGAAAATCTGATTCATTGAAATTTTTAAAATGTGTTATTGTATTTTTTGTAATATTTCAGCACAATTGTTTTCAAATATACTACATGTTCATATAATTTCGTTTGTGTAATTGAGATAAATAGTACTGTTTTAAGTCGTTGTCTTCCAGACCTTTGATGATGGGCGTATTTTTCGTTGTCAGTTGTTCTCTTACTTTGGTCCCTGTTCGATTCATGAGTCTGTGCGCTCGACAAGATGATTTGTACGAGGTGTAAATTAAATTTAACGATTATATTCAAATCATAACCATAATCATCAGACTTATTTCGGCGAAGGTAGTATAGCGGCTTTTGGGCACTCTTCTTGGAAGCTTGATTCAACGAATTTCAGGAATTTCATTCTTTCGTTTTATCATGGTTGAACTTAACTGAAAAAAATAATGTGCGTGTTCTAATTTATGTAATTCTGTCACTATGAATATATTTTGATTAGACATGACTACTTTATGTATTTATCTTTGTGGGTGACAGATAAAGCATATTCCTTTTTTCCAATCTGGCGCTTTGGGAGACTTTAACGGACTGCTATTATGCAGTTTACAAACATGAGTATATGTTAGTGATTAGTGCCCCCGATGTTAGTAAGTACAGACACTGACTAATGGTCGTACCTGCGTCCTCAGTGGTTCTTTAAAGGCCGATTTACACGGTACGATTTGTCGTATGCGATTTGTAGTATACGACTAGTCGTAACTTCTAAAACTAGTCGCTCGCGCTCTAAAACGTGTTTTAGAATGTCCTACGACTAGTTTTAGAACGTTTTGAACCTCACGACTAGTCGTATACTACAAATCGCATGCGACAAATCGTACCGTGTAAATCAGCCTTAACGTCTACAACTGGATTAGAGTATAGAGTAGACGGGACCTCCGATTTGACGTCGTTATCCGAGAGGACGTGAAGATCTTACCATTTGCAGATAGAGAAACAACGGCAGCAACTTCTCCTCAATTATTTTAAGACCCTGAATGTTGGTCCGTTCAGGGCCCGAACCCGTGAACTCCCGCACTAAAGTCCGATGCTCTACCAATTGAGCTATACAGTCGGTGGTTATCTTTATCAATTTCACGTTATACGCTTGTAGAATATTACAAAAAAAGTTGTCCGAAGAGAATGCCAACTACCGGTTGTCAAATACTAAATATTTACAGTAAAAAAAAACAACTTGAGGCAAAAATTTAGCTATCAAAAAAAAAAAAAAAAAAAAAAAAAATTATAGTATTATCGCCGATTATGTTTTAATAAGTGTATACTGCGTACAGAATGGTCAGAATGGACTATTCGTTTCAACAGGTAGCCCAAGCTCATTATCTGTGTCTATGACGTCATGAGCTTGGGCTACCTGTGACGTTTGTGATCTGGTAATGACATGGTGACAACGAGTTCTAGACTATACTTGATATTTCTCATAATATTATTTTTTTTTTATAAGTTTCAGACAATTCAAGCAATGGATAAAGGTTTTGAGAGCCGCTAACCAAGAACACAATGAGGGGAAGCAAACTTACTTTATTGATAATCACAGTTCTTCAATTCCTTACTTTTGGACATCAAACAAAACACCAGCAAGGTATGACAGGTCAGCCCAGACACCGGGATTGAAAGTGCTGACGGATGTTTTGGTCTATAATTGCTTTTTGTCTTCATGCACAAGAAACCAGGAATTCAGAGCCTTTTATAATAAAATGTAATTACGCAGGACCACTTGTCCACTCTAACCTGGATCAAGCAGAAAACGCATTAATCTGGAAAGTTTCTTTTTTATGAAAGCGATTTTTACAGTGTACCTCATTTTAGCCTGCAATAGACCACTGGTTTTTCCTGTTTTGTTTTTAGCTTGAAGAGAAATCAAACCCTTTTAATTTTGCCCTAAGAATCCGAGGAGATCATGATAAAAATTAATGAATTTGAAATTAAATAAAAAGTAAAGATTTTAATCATTTTACAATCGCACAATTTACAATTTTGTTGTCTGAGGCACTGGAACTTAGAAGGCCCTTCAATGACGGAGCAACGCTTTTATTTCGGGGAGGGCTTCCTGTGTCGACGGGTCATTTCATTGCAGGCTCAGTAGATTTTTTCATAACAAGTTATGAAATGGGATTATAAATCAGCTAAATATTGTCGTATTTGGAAGAATAAAAACACGAAAAATAAATGTGAGTATGAAGTGACGGGGTACGAATTGTTAAAATCCGAGACCCTTGTTTTAAAATCAGAGCGAGACTCTTTTCACTTTTTAGAAATCCGAGACGCGAGACTTTAGCCTCAAGAAATTCCAAGACACGAAACTTAAGCCTCAACTTAGCTTATTATAAATATAACTATCGTTATGACGCTGAAACGATTTCTTAACTTTGTGCCTGCTCGTTCACATCTCAATTATTGGTTAATTTGTTACTGATAGTTTGAAACGGGCAAATTAAAAAAGCCGCGAAAGACTACTTGCTTGGAAGAGCACGTCATAGCCCCCATTAGGGGCTGGTTAGTACTATAAGGGAGGGTTTGTGAAAGTGGAGAGGACCAGGGTGAATGAATTGCTTGCTAGATACAAATGCTGTTATTGTTGTTAATGAAACCATTAATAAAATTGGCACCCCACCCCTCCCTCGCAACAAGAGATTCGATCTTCGGTTCCCATAGTTTTCTCTTAGCCCTAGTCGAGTCCTCTTCAAGAGAACCTTCATTGTTGAACACTTGTCTTCAACAGAAAATAAACTATTAAGAGAACTGCAACCTTCCCTAACCCTAGGCTTGTAAAATGTACACTATATACCCTAGTCTCCCTCACATCCGTTTCAGGTATGTTCGAAAAAATCCGAACAGACCGAAAACGGATGTAAGGGAGACTACATATACCTGGGAACATCCCGAATGGTCACTTAAAGATCTAAAAATAATGTTGCGATCTAGCAAGTTTCTTTGTCGAGAGAGATAGCATATATGCAATACATCAGTCTAAAACATAGTTGCATTCCATCTCGGCGATGGCAACAATTTCTTTTTGAATTACCATAAATTCCCCTTTCCTCACTTTTCACGAGGGTTTCTCGCGTTGTTGTTGTTGTTGTTGTTGTTTTTTTTTTTGAAAACTAACGTAATGTTTTCTAGTTTTCCTCATCCTTCCCATTAAAATTTGAAAAGTTAACTCTAGCAACTCTTAGCGCCAAATTGAGCTAATATTAATATTTATTAGCAAAAACCGTTTAAAAAAACTATGAGTGATAACTCCTGCAAGATTCAGAATGGGTCTTTATTAAAAAAATTGAAAGCAAAAGGCCATTGTAATATCTTTATTATAGTTGAATATTATTACAAATTCAGTATCCATGGCGTATATTTGTTCGCATTTTTATTTCCGGTAGCTTCGGATCCGAAAACACTCGTCGGAAATGAATAACCTAACTGCCTCTCTGACAAGGATTGCATATAGTCGCGACTCTAAAGCCGGTGCTCGACGTGTTCCGACTAAAACTCTTTCCTCCAAATATCATGCACAACATAAAAAAAAAGAAATGCCGATTTAATTTTCTTTCTTTTGTAGGTTGTCCACCAAGCAATAATGTACGGGGATTAATTACTATACCAAGCCCACCTGTAAACTTTACCTTGGAATGTACATGGAGGATAACCGCTCCGGAAACTCACATCATCTCTCTTGGGTTTGAATACATTTCTCTTGGATATCGAGATTCCTTAGAAATTCGTGATGGATATAACGAGCAAGCTCCCCTTAAAGTAAATTTGACAAACACTACTAGTTTCCCCACGCTTTTACTTCAACGTCGGATTGCATTGTCAGCTGGAAGGTATCTTTGGATTCGGTTCAAATCTGAAAAAAAATTATCTGGCAACGGCATTCAGCTGTTTTGGGAATTTTTCAAAGGTATGTAAATTTATTGATAGTCCTTAGATTTCGAAAACATAGATTTATGTGTGACATAGGTGTTGATCAAATTTACTCATTTATTTTTACATGAAATTATTGTTTACATATTCCCTACATGTTCTTTTACAATACGAGGTCTGGAAACTAACTATATTACAATAAAAATTAAGATAACGTAGGTGATTGCCTGAGAAGATACGAGATTGCCGGAAATGACGACAGGTCATACCAAACTGGAAAAATCGCCATAATAATTATTTTCTACCCGACATTTTTGCAGAGCAGTCAATGCAAATTTACTTGAAAAAACAATGCTGGAACATTCTAAACGTTGACTAAACTTAAGTTAACTAGTAAATTAATCATAAGATTGTTTTCCTCACAAAGTGCAAGAACAGCTGATTAGCAAATTAATATCACGTGTGCGCAAAACCTATATTTCTACATTTTCAAACCTATAGCTTGTGTTACTTCCGGTATTTTGTATTTCCGGATGCAACGCAGACTACATTATTTAATGTCTGTACAAAATACAAATCAGACAATATTGGCTAGCCATCCTTTTTCACGACTTAACACAATGTTTTTATGCTTTTACGAGCATCCAAAATGTTTGAACTCAAGCTCAGCATAGTTGGCTGACTACACGATTATTAAGCATGCAGTCAGTGGATTGCTAGATGAGCTATTTTCTCATAGATATGGTCGTTTATTCGATTTTTTTTAGTTCTTGCTTGCTTATAGTCATTTTATTAGAACGGTCGCTCTATTTAATTTTGCAGTTTGTTGTCCGTTTGGTTTGCTGTGTTTTAGAATGGCGAGTTAAAACTGAGCAAAAATATGTGTTTCAATTGATAGTTGTTATATATCAACAATGTGTGTTTTCAGGTTGTTCGCCTTCGTCATCGCCAGAGATTTTAAACACAACCGACAAACTCCCACTTAGAAGCCATTCTGGAAGAACTTTTAATTACTATCCAAACAACCAAGACTGTCACTGGCTGATTATTGCCCCAAAAAATCAACAAATTGAGTTCAAATTTCAGATGGTTGATTTAGGGCAAGGGGATTTTATAGAGATTCGTGAGCACAGGAATTTAAGTGCACCAGTATTGACAAAACTCTCTAGCAAGTCCACGCTCAATAATACAAAGTGGCAATGGTCAAGTGATCGTTTTCTGTGGGTTCATTTTTCATCTGATGAGAAGGACAATGGTCCTGGATTTACCTTGAGGTTTCGTTTTAAGGATCGAAGAGATGGTAAGTTTGTAGCACTCTGCACAGTTCTGTGCATGTTCCAAATATTGTAACACCCGAATATATGACAATTGTATGTCAACACGCACTTTACAGAGAAAGCTCGAGCACTTTGGCTTCTAAGATTTCGAAGAAAAGAAGAAAAAAAGCGAGATTTTTGAGACTCGCCGCATTCCACAATTGAAAAAATGATTTCGATCATGTTCCACTGATCATCAGACCAGCAAAGATAGATTGAGTTTCTAAATATTAAATTTTAATTTGTAGGTTGCTCGTCTTCTTCAACTCCCTCTGTCTTGAATTCAACGTCTAATAAATATGCATATCTGTTTGACTCTTACCCAAATAATCAAGACTGTACTTGGCTTATCATGGTGCCATTGAACAACATCATCATCTTTAGTTTCACAAGATTTGACTTGGTCAACCCAGGAGATTTCGTTGAGGTATTTGATGGCAAAGATAACAATGCTGTTGTTTTGAAGAAGTTTGATAGCAAGCCAGCGTTGGGGTCCAAGTGGATGTCTCAGGGCCGATTCTTGATGGTAAAGTTTAAGAGTGATGGAAAGTACAGTGATGGCAAAGGGTTTGAGTTTTCTTGGGAGGCAAAGCAGCCAATAACAGGTTGGTTATAAGATTTATTACTATTTGTGTTACGTAGGGTTATAGATAAGCGAGACAGTGTCGTATATATGTAGACAAAGTTCATGAAATACCTCTGATACCTGGCCGCTGATAACTCTACAACTTAAGGTGTCAGGGAACCCTAAAAATAGATGTCCACAATACGTCTTATAGCAAACAAACTATTACAGTTCAGGTTACTGTACATGGTCTGGACCGTGAAACAGTACTAAACTACCGAAATACATCAGACGATTCAACTATTTTGCAAAAACTTCCAAATAAATCGAAATCAGTTTTACTTCAAAATGATTTACAGCAGCATTGTCATATGAAATTAATAAATAAAGACCTTTTAGTCGTGATGTATACTAAGTACCTTTTTTCAACGCAACGTAATTGAAAAACTAATATTGTTTCATTTCTTTATTAAAAGCTTGTACTGATTTGTCCCCAAAATTCTTGCAAGTGAGAGACCAAACAACGCTCACAGGACCATACTGGCCAGACCATTATCCCAACAACCACAAATGTACCTGGATGATAATGGCCCAAGCAAAACAATTCGTAGCATTTGCATTAAAACTCTTGGATTTGGCTGAAGGAGATTTTTTAGAGCTACGAGATGGTGCTGATGAACATTCTGCCGTGCTAAAGAATTTGACTAGTGTAACACCATTACCAACTGGCCACCACACTTCTTCTGGGCGTTTCCTGTTTGTGAAGTTTAAGTCGGATGGACAATATAGCAGTAAAGGATTTGAAATTGTTTTAGCATCAACACAACGAAAAATCAGTAAGTCCTAAATTAGAATTATAAAACTAACTGATTGATATTCATTTGTTTATGATCAGTGTATCAATTTTTATTAAAAAAGCAATTGGTGTTTCCATCCAAAGATAACTCAGCTTTATATTGAATTGTCAATCGTCATTTCATATGAGATTTACCAAATCCACACTTTATGGTATCTTTTAGGAGTTCAAAAAGAAACTAACCTAGCCCCCCCCCCCCCCCTCCGACGGTTACATACACATGTAAGACTTTAAATTCAAAGAGAGAGAGCGGTAATTGACACTACGTAGATACTTTGCATTGCGCATGTTGACCGATTTAATATACTTTAGGTAACACCTAGTGTTATTGGCTAACAATTTCTTGATACAGTTATGTGTCGCCTTCTAAATATTCATATCCGATCTGTAGCTCGCATCCTGCCATTCAGCTCCAGTGTTAGTCCAACTAAGCCTCCCACAATCAAAGAGATGGACATCAGCAAATCACCTACGATCACCTTTACACCAAAACGACCAATTAATGTAGAAGATGCTGAAGAAAATTCCTTGAGTACCAGTTCGAAAATCGGTATAAGCTGTGGAGTGGTTTTGTTTATTTCTATCGTGGTCTTGATATGCATCTTCACAAATAAGAAGCTTTTCAAAGCCGACAGGTAAGTGAGGACAGTTAGATTGTCACGTGATAATTTTTAGTGACCCGATTGGTCGTATTGCCCATGAATTAATAATGAGTTTGAGAAGAAAAAAAAAATGAATATGGAAGAGAATTGTTTAAAATGTTACTAGTACCATTAGGTAATACTTAAAAGGTCGTCGTATTTTACTTCGACCTAAAGGCAACTTCAGGAATTCCGAAATATGGCCAAATTTCAAGCAAGATTCTTATGCGACGTAAGCGATTTAAGGCGAAATAAAGTCCCGGAGCAGGCTTACTATTTTATAGTAGAAAAATGATGTGATAATGCAAATCGCCCATTGCATGGGCCCCATTTTGCATCACAAATCCAATTCATTTCTACTGGATTCAATGGGAATCGTGGAATTGGCTTATACGTTCTATTTTCAGTACATTTGATTTTATTTCCATAATAGTTTCAACTTGCTAATTACAGACTGAACAAAACGTGTAAACTTTCGAACTATTTCATAAACAATTAAGTCACTATTTGCTGAAAATAATTAGTCTAAATCAACTCAATGACTGGCATTATCTTTTATTGTTTCCATTTAATATGGAATTCATTAATAATTAATGCTCAATTCCACAACCATTTACTTTGAAGTGTGACTCTCGAAGCTAAAAATCTCGTCTAGGAACTGGCAATTTTGTGGACGTCAATAAAACAGCCGACAACGTACACCGGCTGTGAAAAAAAAAATGCGAGAGTCTGTCCCTCACTTTTTTTGATGTTTGATTCCCTGCTAACAGTCTTTCACGTTTGTTATTCCTGACGAGAATCACAAACGTGAGAGACTCTATTAGCAGGGAAAGTGTTTGATTGACGTCCACTAAAATGCCCAGTCCTAGACGAGGCTTTTAGCGTCGAGGATCGTACTTCAACGAAAATGGTTATAAAGATCTCCCAAATGCACCGACCCTTGGGAAGTAAAGCTGAATGATATAGAACTTAAAGAAGAGATTGGCCAGGGAGCATTTGGGAAAGTATGGAAGGGACAACTGACTACAACTCCTAGAGAAACAAGCAAATCAGCAGATGGCACCATAGAGCTGTCAAAACACAAAAAATATGCCTCAGAAAATTGTGTTGCGGTGAAAACTTTGCAAGGTATTGTATATTGTGATATATCATAGATCATTCAAGTCTATTTGTCAGACTACTTACGAGATCAAAATTGCTAGGGGTTCTATAATCTTAAAGTTTCGCTACTTCAAATCCCACATCCAGCCAATTAATTTGTACATGATTTTCTAAATTCCACTACTTTATTTCCTCTATTTTGACTACATTTTAGCTAACATTCCATTTTCCCTACACCAAATTTCGTATCCAATCTTCTGCAATAAGGACGTTAATCTGGAGGTCCATGGTGTACTAGCCTCGTAGAGGACAAACTGTCCTATTGTTATTACACCAGTGCCTAGAGCACAATTCCTCAAATCAATCAATTATTTTGCATCATTCTCTATCTCAGTGTCTCGAGATCCTAGCCTGCGTAGCGGCTCTCTTGGGGAGGGGAGAAGGGATTTCGGGCGACAAAATGATCAAAATGTGCATTTATATTGTATCCTACTAAATCTTCTCATTCTTGTTTTGTGAGTGTAATAACCAAAAAAGGAAAACTATAAATAAGCCCAGTGCCATTGATCCATTCACTTCTCTCATCTTATCTTAGCTTGCGCCGTATAGGTTTAGGAGTAGGTGCTCTTAGGTATTGAATCCTTCATATGTCTGGTTAAATAATAAAAAAGTATGTATATTGGGATTTCAGACGGTGCAACGAACGAAGAGAAAAATGAGTTCCTAGGAGAAATCGAGTTCATGAAAAATGTTGGTTACCATAGAAACATCATCAGTATGATTGCATGTTGCACAAAAGACGAACGCGTTCTTCTTATCGTAGAGTACGCACGATATGGTGATTTGCTTAACTTACTAAAGCAAAAACGTACAAAGGTAAAGTACAAACAAGTAGACTGCAAACATTAACCATATCAAAGAATTGCCTTTAAAAAGGCCAGGTGTCCTTTGCACAGTCATCGTTTTATATCCAATATCTGGAATGGCTTACCTTATTTGGAAGTGCATTTGAACACGTCCAAACCTCACATGAATCGTAGTGAAAACACTACTTAACAGGCCGCCATCTTGTTTATTGTCTAAATGCATTATGGGAGCCAGATATTGAAAAATAAAACAGGGTTCCAAAGCGAGAGACAACGATTCTTTGATATGTGAGAAAAGCAAACTGAATACCAGATAGTGTACAAATAGTGTTTATGCCATTATACGAAAAATATACAAAGCAAAAAGAACAACAACATAAGATGCTATGTTTTTTTTAGTGAGGACACTCGAACCATGAACATTCGGCTTTATTTAAGTTTTCATTTTCTGAGCTTTCTACTACTTCAGTACCTCTAAAAAATACGACTACATTTAGATACATTGAGTTATCAAAATAACACTGATTTCTAAATAATTCACTGCAGAAAGGTTGCAGTTTAAAGAAAGTATAAAAAGTACAAAGATGAAAATAAGTGTCCTCATTGTAAACCCCTTTATGATGCTATATATTTTTGTTTTAGACTTATGTGAACTTGGGTCCATCTAAAAACAGTCAAGAAACATGTGCAGAACAACAAAAGGAGAACGAGATCAGCGAGGAAGAAAATATTCAAACACTGCTAAATGAGTTTATGTCGTTTTCATGGCAAATTTCTAATGGAATGGTAACGAATCAAGAGAAAATGAGCTAAGGGAACCTATCTCTATACTGGTTTTTGTTCATATCATAAACCCGTTAAGTCTATTTATTGTCGCCGAGTTATTTTAAGAGCGGAACGTGTTTGGTCAGATTGGCCAGAGAGGAAATAATGAAATTTTATGCTGTCGTCGAAGATAAAAACAAAGAGTTCATCAAATTTGCCAAAAAAAAAATTTACAATGCTGGATATATTAACAAGTCACCGCCAGTCGTCTTTCTCTTGAGAATAAAGTTTTAGAAGGATTGGTAACAGTTTAAAAATAGCCTGGTTTCTAAAAAAATAGCACTAGCGGGGTTCATAATGGGCTCCGGGGATAAGTTCTCTTAGCTCATTTTCTCTTGTAACGAATTAAATGTTTCATGGATTTAGTTGTTTGTTTATGTATTTATTTATATTGATTGATCGATGGACCAGATGAGTTATAGGTCAAAGTCAGTTCGCCCGCACATTTGATCAATTCCTCAAATCATATCAATTATATTGACTTATGGACAAAATGAGATCTGGTGATTTGATTTTCGCTTAATTGAGTTTATCAGTTACTCCTATAGCTGCATTGTTTTTTTTTACCAATTTTGTATTGTCTTCTCTTGCTTGGATTAAACGATTTTGCATTGGATTAACTAATAATTTGGTCTTTGATTGATAAATCGCTTGCATATCAAAATCTTTCATCTTTTGTTTGAATAATCAATGAATAAATTTATCATTTGTTACATAGGAATATCTGACTTCCAAAGGTATTGTTCATCGTGATCTCGCTGCTCGTAACATCCTTGTTGCTGATGGTCTGGTTGCCAAAGTCGCTGATTTTGGACTCTCCCGTACTGTGACTTACGTTGATCAAGTGTACCAGGCTCAAGGAAGACGTAAGCTTCCGTTAAAATGGATGTCCCCTGAAGCTATAGATGACCAGATATTTACCAGTAAAAGTGATGTGTAAGTTAGTTCATAATATGCCAAGTATAACAGAATAGGCCATATCAAAACAATCATCTTACAAAGACTCTAGTTCGCATCCATAAACATATTTGGAGATTTTACCTTATTTGGAAGTGGGGATGGATTCTATTTTGGTGGATTTTTACTTCATGTGGAGACTCAAGAATTTTGGACAATAATTCGGTGTAAGCTTATAGCTATAGGCGACTGTTGCGAATGTCGAGTAGCAGTAATCAATTTAATTGATAACGTCATTCTTTCTTTGTTTTTTTCTGGTAGTTGGTCATTTGGAGTAGTGCTTTGGGAGATTTACACGTTAGGTAAGCAACATTACAGGCCAGATTGCAGAAAGAGCATTAATGATAACAAATATTTATCTATATATAGCGCATTGATAAAGTTTCTCTCCGCTTGTTGCAAAAAATTATGAAGTGTTTAAAAGACATAAATTAACTGTTAAATAGATGTGATTTCAGACGTTTTTTGCAACTGCTCAGGTCCCGTGCATCTTTAATGTGTTCAGGAAGCATTGAAATAGTCCAGTTTTACGTTCTTCATTGCTCAGGCTCAGCGTCAATAGTATATGATATATCATTTTGTACGAGGTACATCCCGTGTTAGTTCACTATCCCAAGAACAATATAAATACTAATATAATACCATTTTGTTAATTAATTGCAATTGGGGCTTAGGCTTGAGCAATAAAGAAGAACTTGAAACTGGTCTATTGCTTTATCCGTTTACCCAATAAAGATACTATCATATCTTATCGATCAGCACTTATCTATCTACCAACACAGCTTTAGAAATATTTTAGCTGAATTAATTATAGCTGTTTTCTCATTAGTTGAAGTTGCTTAAGATATGATACGATACCGCTATGATATGACAGAAAATTAGAAGTTACGGGTACGGTAGCCTCCTCCGCAGGCAACCCTTTTTCGGCCCTTTTTGCTTTTTTTACTTATTCAGGATTCCTTTGTTGCTCTCTCGACTGAGAGACCTGGCGCCCAAGAGAAAAAGAGAAGGGGTTGCCTGCCAAAAAAGGACACACTTCCGGCGTTCTGCGCAGATTAAGTCGCGCATGCAAATATTAAACGTGGGGGTGATGGTAATTGATAATTTGAAATAACGACCATTTTAGTCCTCTCAAATTTCGTAGTTTGTTTGTGTTTATGTATAGCATGTCAAACGAGAACCAACTTGAAGGTACTGTATATTGCTTCTCAGTACTCAGCTATTTGATATTTAAAATCACAACAAATTTTATTTAAAATGCGGTGGTGTCGAAGTATACTTTATTTTTAACAAGTCCTTTTGAAGCGGCATTAAGAATGGCGATTGTGTTCTGGCAGTCTTGCGAAGTTCACGGTATGAACACGAAGAACAAATTCGAACGTATACTGTCGTCTGCGACGAAAATAATGCTTCTTGTCCTCTGGTCATTCTTCTGAGTTTAATAGTGATTACGACGGTGTTTAATGGATGAAAACTAATCTTAATTCCCATCAACAACGGCAACAAGAACGTGCGAGTGTTCAAGATGGCGACACGAGTGACTTGCTTATAACTTTTTCTTTCTTGCTCGGTTCATCTTGTATTGTGTCGTTCTGACTTTGACGAACGGCCGCATTTGAATCATCTACCTTTAAATTCAGTCGAGAGCTGGTTCACTAAATCTTCAGTTTCTTCTATTTGTAGTTTAGTCGCTTTAATTTGTCTTATAACATTTTCATACGAACTACTTAAATATAATACTTGAAGTAGAAGTTTTTTATTAACTCGCACTTGAAGCCATGTTTTACAACAATCACACTTACCACCACCCAGTGTGAATTTCATTGGATAAAAACTTCTTTACCCCTCCCCCGGTCCCATTGCATGTCCAAAAGGTGACATTGCAAGTCCGCATTGCTAGCATATAGAGAATTTGTCTGCGCATGTCAGAAAATTTTAGCCCGCGGTCATGTTTACATTTTTTTCTACGACCGGGGAACTTTTGAGTTCCAATCGCAATCTTAGTGATCTTCAATTTAGGAAAATATAAATGGATACTTAAAGTCTATCACTTTGTAAGGTTTTGTGACTAAGTCAAGCAAATGTGGAGGTTTTTGATCTCAAAATATGTTTGAGCAAAAGTCCGCAAAACGAAGAAGAAAACACAAACCTACTGCATTCGTATGAGGACTGCTGCCAAAATAAAAGAAGTAGCACAAAACTTTTTCCACAGATTAACAATCAAAGGTCACGGGAATTGTGTGGTACAAAATGATTTCTTATTGAGGATCGATTTTGTGGAGTGATTATTTGCGCATTTTGCAAGTTTTGGTCAACTTTCCTTCTTGATAAGCGGTATGTTTGAGGGGCTGCGCCGAAGCTAAATATAACTGATGCGAGTCGTCAAACCACATTCTACATCACAGCATTGTTATTTTTTTAAGAAAGATTGGCCAAAATGTGATATTGCGATATTTGTTGACGCCATGGTTGTGTTTCTCCTCTCAAGCAATTTCGACTGATTTGAATACCGAACCTGAAATTAGGTTAAAATGATCTTGATTAATCCAAATAATTGTGAAAACACAGATGAACCACCAAATTTTGTAAATTTCTGCTCAGGCTTTCGTTGATATACTTCTGTCTTCACTAAATATAAACTTTAACTCAAGCACGGAGAAGATTTGTCAGTCTTACTCTATGGTCAATTTTTTCGCATAAATTTGAAGAAAAGTCGAGCTTAAATGTTATGCGCCGCTAAGTCTTTCCTTGGTATGCTTTCTTTAATAATCGTAGATTAGTATTATAGTTTTGGTTTTCGATAGAGCATTGGCCAAAATCTTTGATCGGCAGTCGAAGACGACCTGGTCTTGTTGTGAAAGCGGCCATATTGCAGAATCTTGCAGATACTTCATGGTTATAAACAAACAAATTGTTATGCTAATGTCCAATAAGAACTATAATAAGCCGTACGGAAATAACGGCCAATCACTGTATGGTTGGAACAGAGACCTTTGACAGCTGAAGAATCGCTTTTGTGAATTGGGATTAAAGGGGATTTAGAAGGTATTTTTCTTTCGCGTGATTATAGCGGCTTCTACCATTAACTTACGACATGCGCAGACAAATTCTCTATATGCTCGCATTGCTCGGTTTTTGGCAGGCGTCTCTTTGGCTTTTTTTTCTCTCGAGGTGACGTAATCCCATAATCCCCAACGGTCAAATGCAAAACAGGAAGCCCATCCAAGAAACTAGAAAGGAAAACGCTAAAAAGAGACGCCTGCGGAGGAGGCTACGGGTACGGTATGATACTGCACTGTTTCTAAATCATTTTAAAACGACTCTATAGCTATTTGAACCAAAAACTGATTGACCGTTCGTTATTATGGTTATAAAGCTTTTGAATGTTTATTTTTATCCTAACAGACACATTTGCTTTTCAACTGCTCATGCGCATTTGAGCATATTTACGTCAAAATTCAGTATCATATTTTTTTTTCTCAGTCAACGTGAAAGAACATGTGTTACTTTTGTAACTATTGCATTTTAGGAAAGTTGCCATACCGGACAATATCGAACCACAAGCTTTTATCTATGCTAAAGCAAGGCTACAGGATGGAAAAACCAGAACTTTGCCCAGATGAAGTGTAAGTTCAATGTATATTTCTTATGAAGACGTTCTGTGTGGAGCCCTTTCAAGATCTGCATTTGTAGGATTTTTTCTCTATTCAGATCGCAGTCCAATTTCGACCATGCCCACGTTGGAAAACAAATGAATTTATTAATGACATTATTGAATTATGATGTCACATTTTTCTTATTCAGGAAAAGAAAATTACATGTTTTTTTATGATTGAAGGTGGACTTTAAAACAATTCCAAGGGTTTTACGTTAATCTGACCCTTTTGGATGACCGTGATCCTTTGCGTTGAAGCAATAGATAGTTGTCAAGTGACGTGATAGTATTTTTGGGCAATTGATGTGGCGAGATTCAAGATTCAAGATTTACTCAATTTATGCCTTATTCACATTTAAAACATGTTTGTGTATAGATTTTTATTTTGAGAGGTACAGACTAATCGAAACAGAAACCCGAATAACTCAATTAGCTGCATTTTTATAGACACTACTAGGTTCAGGAAATTGGTTTTATCATCCATATGAGTCGTGATAACTTAAAACGGGTCTAGCTGGCGAAGACCCCTTTGATGCACATCTTTTTTGTGTTTTTCACTTTTTTCTCTTTCGAAGTCAATGTTTCTCTGTTCAGAAAACTTTAGACCCTTTTTAAGCAGTCACGAATCACGACTCATATATTTGTTGGACATATTTTATTGTCTTTTAGATATGAGCTGATGAAAACCTGTTGGGCCGAGCATACAGAGGACAGGCCATCTTTCAATGATTTAATCACGTCGTTTGAGTCTCTCATGTCACGTGATAATCCGTATGTGGAGCTGGTGAACAGTATGGAAATAAACGAGAAAAACGTGTATGTGCTATCTATGGATGACAGTGATGTTGAAAGTGGTGGTTCTGAAACTAGAGTGTGATAGAGAGCATGCCAAGCACTAAATGTGTGAAATAGTTGTCACTTTCAAGAGAGTATGAGATAAGAGAGCTTATCCCCGTAACCCAATCTAATCGTCGTGCTGTTTTAGAAACTTGTTACCAATCTCCACACTTTTGTCTTGAGATGTTTTGACGAACGGATGCGACACCTGCAATCTGGCCAATTACGTTCCGTTCCCGGAATAACTTCAATTTAAAAATAGAATGAAAAGATCCTCTGAGTGTAAAGCCCAATACGGGGGATAAGCTCTCTTATATCACACTCTCTTGTCACTATTTAGTAGTAGATAGCACTGTTTTAACAAAAGAAAGCAATAGAATTAGCATAAAATAGCCCGGTGGGACTCCCATATATCGAGGGGCGGGGACGTTCGTCGCACCTTTAAGGGGGTTAAAATCAGAGATCTCGTACCTTTTAGGGTCTCTTAGAGGTTGTACATTTTAGGGTGTTCTCAGAAACAAGGTCTCCATTTTACGACCATTATACGAGGTTGTATGTTTTGTCACTCCATTTTGGAAAGAACCTTGGTCCCTTTTAGGGATGAATCTAAAAAATTCGGACGACCATCCCCACCCAATTCCGCTGCCATAGAGAAAAAGTTTTTGAAGCCAAAATAAATAAGTCAAAAATATTTTGTTGTTTTTATTTGCAAGTACAATTTAAAAGCTTTAGATAGATCTTTAAGAAATGTATACATATTGCGAAATCTATGATGAGAACCTGAATGTTTTTTTGAATAGAAAAAAAACTGATTTATGATTAATGATGTTGATTCTTTCAAACATAGTTTGCTGCATCTTTGCAATTGGAAATAAACCATATAACAGAAGATAAAGATAAAAAAGACAATTTGTATTTCATTGGTGACTTTTTATGTAACTTGAACAGTTTATAGAGCTTTAAGATTATATACATGTAAGGATCAATGAAATCAAGAAAAGTAATAATTATAATTATATTTTAGCTTAATTATGGGTTTTTGTTATTTCAATCAAAAGAAGCAGGCGAGTCATTAAGCTTCTCGCCTCTCATCGCTATGGAGTCGTTATGATCATGAGAGTTGTTTCTCTACATGTAAGGATCAATGAAATCAATAAAAGTAATAATTATAATTATATTTTAGCTTAATTATGGTTTTTTGTTATATCAATCAAAAGAAGCAGTTATTAATGTATGGGCGAGTCATTACGCTTCTCGCCTCTCACCGCTATGGAGTTGTTATGATCATGAGAGTTGTTTCTCTTCCCTTACTCCAGGTTCTCTGGTTTTCTTTCCTTATTGCAAAAATCAACTGCGTATAAATATGTTATAAATAATGAATGTATGGTTATTGAGTGCGAGAGAAAGTCTCCGCAATAAGCCTGAAACGTGATGACGTTTTACCACCGTGTCTAGACCAGAATCCTTTTCACATTGCTTTTGTTCATTAATTATGACTATTGTTCCTGTATTCTCGAGGGAATATGAAATTTGAATATGAAAGGATTTTAAAAACTATTATGGTATAGAGACGTGGGTAAAACGTCATCACACTTTAGGTCTATTAGTAGACTGAAATGTTAAAGACCGTTAAAAAATTCATTATCATTACTATCATTGACAGCAATATATTGCTCTCAGTGAAATTGAAATTAAAGAATAACGTGACAGTTTTCATACTTGTTATCATGCAATTTAAATCCGGTTGGTACAGTCGTGCAAACTCGGCTCAATTAGTGCTAAACAAGGGTTAACTCTAAAGGTGTTCATAAGATTTAGGCAGCGTTTACACGAAGCCGAATATTTTTATAAACGCACATTTTTTATCCGTTTAGGCCTACCGTTTACACAAAAACGCTATTTAGCCGGCTATTTTCGAAAAAGCCTCTCAGAGTGGATATTTTCGAAAACGACGGCTATGCATTTTCGTGTAAACGCTTTAGCCTATTTTCGCTGAAGTCATCACTTTGGTTCAGTCATAATGAGAGAGTTCAAACTTTTATTCACCAAAATGCTTACAGACGCTCTTCAAGCTACCGAAAACGAAAAGCGTTTACACGAAAACGCTATGTAAACGACCATATTTTTAGCCGGCTCAAAAAAATAGCCGGCTTCGTGTAAACGCTGCCTTAATAGTATAATAACAATGATCATTTAACCCAGGATTAGCACTAATCAATTAATAAGCAACAAAGAATGCCCTGCATGTCGGCTGTATTTGGGTGTTTTGAATTATTATCTATTTACAATGTTTTTTCAAATGATTTAGTTTATTTCTTTGGTTACTTGTTTTGTGTATTTGTGTGTTTGTGCGTTTTGTTGTTGCTATTGCTTTCCGTTAGGGTGTTGGTTTGTTCGTGCACTCATTTGTACATTCATTCAATCGTTCGTTCGTTCATTAAGTTCCGCTCGATCGCTCGTTCGATCGCTCGTTCGCCATCGCTCCCGTACGTGTGTTCGTTTGTTTGTTCGTTTGTTCGTTTGCTCATTCGTACGCTGCTCATGTTTTTTCTTCGATTTTATTTGCTTGTTTTGACTTTCTAATTCTGAAATATTAGTCATTTAATCCAGCATAGTCGGTTTTTTTACTTCTAACAAACATGGTCAAAACCTATTAAGTAAACTACGATCCACCATGTATTAAAACAAATGAGAGACATCGCAATGTGTTAATCAATCTTAATGATGTCGCCCGAACTCAAACACTGATTAAACACGAAAGGTTTGTGGTTAAATATCTACATCCAAGTAGGAGTAGAAATGTATATGTTTCGATCAGTAAAACATTTCCACAGAATTAACCGCACAAATACAAAATCAAACTGAGCTGGTGCGAAAACACAATTTGGATCGTGCCACGATCCAGGCACAGAATCAATTATTCTGATTAATAAAGCATGGGAAATTATAATCAAGAGTAATAAACATGTTCATTTTTTTTGAACTGATTGATTAGGAATCTTTATCAATGCCTTTTAATTCTGACAAGAAATAGTTTGGTACTAAAAAAATAATTCATTGATACAGACTAGACCTTAAGAGTTGACACATCAGTGTAGCAAATATGTCCGGTTTTTGGGTAAGTGGAAATTTTCAGTGCTATGTATTCTCAATAGATACTTCGAGTCCATAACGTAGTTTAAACAGGTTTGTTTCCCGTAATATTGTTGGTATTTTATTTTTACCATTTCGAGCACTTTTGATGTACGTTGCTTGAGAAATTTCAAAAACAATTATCGTAGGTATTAGAGTGTGACGCGAGCTACGGCAGCCATCCAAAAGAATAGACCAGTTTCAAGTTTTTCATTGCTCAGGCTAAGCCTCGATTTTAGGTAAATTAACAAAGGAGTCAGGACAAAACCATTGGTATTTATATTGTTTTTGGATTGGTGTATTCCCACGGGATGTACCTCTTACAAAAGAATATATCACATACTATCGAGGCTGAGCTATGAAGAACATAAAACTGGACTATTTAGACAGATTTTTATGACGCGAAATTTGTCCCATAAATCCATGTTGATCGATGATCAAACAACTATAGGCGAGTGAAAAAAAAATAAATAAAAAACGCGCGTTGCTTGAGAAATTTCAAAAAATTCAAAATCGTAGGTATTAGAGTGTGACGCGTGCTACGGCAGCCATCCAAAAGAATGTAGACAATTTTTTGAAGTTTTTTATGACACGCGAAATTTGTCCCATAAATCCATGTTGATCGATGATCAAACAACTATAGGTGAGTGGAACAAAAAAAAAAAAAAAAAAAAAAAAAAAGTTCGTCAAAAAACCTGCATGGTGATATAGCAAAAACGATGAAATTATCGTTCTGCTCTGATCTGCGTAGTTATCTTAGAAATCGTTATATCAACTTCTGCTCGTTTTCTTTTTCCTTAATCACACGTTTAATGTATGCATTGTATGTTTGCAGAATCTGTTCTTCTCTAGCTTGTCCTCGGTTTTCTTAGCGATCATTTACCAATCATTGTCGCAAGAATTCCTCTCCATAACCGATCATCAATATGAAGGTTATGCCCTAACACACACAACTTACAAAGAACTACGCTCAGATTCGTATGCATCATGCCTGTTTGAGTGCCACCAAGACGTGAAATGCATGAGCATAAACTACAATATCCTCCAGCAGCTATGCCAGATGAATTCGCAAAACAAGGATTCTCTGCCAAACAAGTTTGTTGAAAAGGTGAATTATATTTATGCAACAAGCTTGGAAGACAGAAAACCAGGTGATTATTATGAATAAAATATTAGAGTCAAAACCTGGGGATATATACAGGATTATTTGTTAAGGGGAAAGTGTCCACCGCCACCTAAACCCGAAAATAAACTATTACAGAGATGTATGACTATGAATAAGCCCTTGAAATACACAAATTATTTTGAACAGTTGCAATCGAAATTATACATTCACGATAATGCAGGATTTCTATATACGAAAAAAAGTTTTGAATATTTTTTAACAAAAATTGCATAACTGCTACATGACATTTGTTTGCTCACTAACACGTTTTTTTTAAATCGCTCCAGAAACTTTATTTGATTTCTAGCATGATTATACCTGCGCGTGTGGGATGCGCAGTAGCAAAGGTCCCCAGCAACTTTAAGATATTTTATGTGATTAAATGTTCTATTGATGTATTTCTTGCAGAACGAATTCCATGGGGCCATTGGTTACGACCAGCCAGGTCATGCCTTCACATTGTTAACTCAGGCGATTCATTTGGAACTAAGAAGTATTGGCTGCACATTCCCGACACACAATTTGCAATAAAAGGATACTGTCTCATGCATATTGATGGGGGTAGGTTGCCATATTATTGCAAACTTATTTATTTGGTAATTGATGGATCGATGGATTGATGGATTGATGGATTGATGGATTGATGGATTGATGGATTGATGGATTGATGGATTGATGGATTGATGGATTGATGGATTGATGGATTGATGGATTGATGGATTGATGGATTGATGGATTGATGGATTGATGGATTGCCTTTTGTTACAGGAGGATGGACTATTATATCACGAACCGTTTTAGCTGCTCCCAGTCTCCCTCCACAAACTTCGAGATTTAACAAATATAATATGATTAGTCACTTCAATAGAACAGACACTATTGTTCGTCCTACTAGCACTGGAATGATGGACATAAAGAACAAAATCGGATTTAATCAAATTTACTTTTACTGTTACAAGAAAAGTGTTGGTATGTACATAATCATATTTGACATTTATGTGTCATTAAAGTTTAAGTTCACCTATAAGTCAATTAGTTAGTTATGTCATCCGCAGTCAAACCCTTTTCATCACATGATCGATTGGCAGGTTGACTAAGTTAAGAGAGCATTGGTTTCGGTGGAGGCTGCGGGTTCAAATCCTCAGCTGGACAATCTCTCAGAGTCTTATAATAATTAAGGTGAATGTTCCTCGAATTATAATTGTTAGACTTCGCGTTTTCGCAGATAAGGACGTTACATTAGAGGTCGCATCTCGCCACACTCTCACATCAAGGACCTTGAGCTTGAGGACGACAGGCGAAGACGACAACGAGTTGCCATAATTGTAGTTAACGTGCTTGTACCCTGGGTCTTCCTTTGAGCTGAATGTTGCATTTTTCACAAGTTGTTGTCAACAGTGAAGACGTTTTGACTAAACAAGACTCAATGCACATGTATTTCCAACAAAAATAAAGTCTAAATTCGTCGTCGTTGTCTCTCTCGTTCTCATGCTGAAGGTCCTTATTAACTGGTGATAGGGGGGGGGGGGGGGGGGGGGGGAGGGGGGGGGAGGGATGGGGCACGTAAAAGAACGACTGAGAACCCAGGTCATGTTTACGTACACACAAGGCTGTGGGTTCGAGATTGCTTTGATCGATATCTATATCTGCCAACAAATCATGAGTCACCCATGTGCGAAAGAGCAAAATCTAGTATGAATAGTTCGTTTGTCTTTATGTAGGAAAAACCATCAGCCTAATGACGACAAATGACGCAAAAGGCCGTGACGTATTGCGTTACTTCACGGACGATGCTTACGCTGCCGACTACTTTCCAGACTCGTGTGATTCGTTTACAAAATTTGATAAAGACGATTCTAAACTGGGCGATGATTGTGATAAATGGGGAAAAGATCGTGCTGGAAATACTGAAATTGGAAAATGGGGATATAGTCCGATAACAACCCTTGCTGATCGCATACTCGAAATCCCTATGTACCTAGATGATGAGCGATGTTTTGGTGGTGAGTTTGGAAGTGAAAATAAGCTGTACTGTGATGACTGTTTTTCAAAATATGATTCGGAATACAACATTGGGGATACATGGATCATGGCTGTACGCTGAGGCAAAACGAAAAAACAGACTTTTAAACAGTACGGAATTGAGTCTAAACATGGGATCATATTTCTGAGAACATACTGCTATTCTTAATTGAAATCGTCGTCCAGATGAAAAACAAATTAGGCAATAACACAGTCATGTACATTTCTCATGATTTTTTTGGATTTTTTTTAAGAATTGATAAGAACTCTAAATGTACAAAATAACATGTATCATACAATATTGCAGCTTTGTAACAGATGTTTTCAGTCTGACGTACATTTAAACAAAAGTAAACTTAAAACATGAGATCTGCTTACAAATGACATTGCTATTCGTTAAATCAGAATTTCAACCGGACAACTATTTCAAGAATAGCTGCAAGAAATATATGTATAAAAGAACAAATTACAACAAAATTGAGATCGAAGCACCGCAATTTACTCCTCAAAATACTTAGTCACGAACACAAATATGTAAAACCACTTTATGAAATGCTTGGGATAGTACGCGCGCTACGATTGGTTGAAAACGATGTTTGATAAGTGTCAAAACACGCTGTGGTCATTTAGCTCGCGCGAGCACTGCAACTGCTAGATTTTATTCTATCACGCACACACATTGCTCAGTTTTAGTAAAACGAAAAGTAGCGAGGAATAACTCTCAATACACTTACGACGAGTTTATTACTAATAAGATTGAAATGACACTAAAATAATCATGCATTATTGTAAATAATCTTTTTTGTTTGTGTGTGTTTTGTAAATCAGTAATGGGATTAATCATTATCGTACCGCCTCCCGCTTAGATTAGCCTATTACTATTTCACGGATATCAAACAATCGTATGTCATTTGTTAGCCCTTGGTTTTGAGCGCGCAGTACTCCTGTGCTTTCTTCGTTTCTAGCCCCCAGGCTAATTTTGGATAATTTTCAACATGGTGGCCTGTTGAGAAGTATTTTCGCTACAATTCCAAGTTTTAGGAGATTTGAGGCTTTAGGAGCTGAGATAGACACCAAAAACAGTTGAACCGTACTTCCAAATAAGGTAAGCGATTTCCATATAAGGAAATAAAATGATGACTAAAAAAATGACAACTTTTTTAAGGCAATTGTTTGATATCGGAGGTTTCAAATCTATGCAATGTTATTATATTAATTGCAAAAACAAAATAAATAAAACAAAAAACAAAAAAAAACGTGCATAATTAGTGCATAAAAGTGTTTTAATCTGATTGCCCATGACCAGAGAAACTTTTGTTCAGCTGATTGGTTTTTCCGTCTAAATGAAGTTTTTATCATTATATTATTATTATTACTATGTTATTATTGTTTCATATATACAGAGTAAAGACACTTTTTATTCCCAAATAGTGCTAATATATACACCGAGTGTTTAATAACATATTCAATTTAATTGAATTACAACAATTTTTCGGTGCATGTGATTAAAAAAATGACATCAATCAATCAATGAATCTTAATTTTCATTTCTAAATAATACTTTACAATATAGATTAAATATAATAAATTAGAGAATGACGGGAGCTGAGATGAACATACGTTTTTAAGCTAAGCTCTCATTAGTTGAAATCCATATCAAACAATTGAATGCAGTTCGCTGGGGAACCCTGTGTTTTTTTAAATTATGGGCTTTTTTCACGAAACCGAGGCTGCAAAGTTGATCAAATTTGACGGACATTTTGAGTTTTTAGATTCTCTACAATATCTGGCGGTTTTGTCCTAACTTTAAGCCTTTAGCGCTAAGAAAAACGGCAAAAAAGAGTTCAAGCGTATTTCCAAATAAGGTAAAATTCACCAACTATGGTTAAACAAAATGGCCTATCGAACAGTACTTTCCCTATAGCAATTCTTTGATATAAGTCAAATTAGTTAATCAAGAAAATTAAATATGACGGTAAATGACTGGCTTTAAATAGCGAGAAATAAATTAAAAGAATATTGAAGGACTTCAAAATGAACAGGCCTCTCACGGAGTAATGTACTAAATGACGCAGCATATTTTATAGTTGCACTACTGAATTCAATATTTGGCCACACTCAGAGTTAATCTGTTTTGAAAATCACCCAACGAAGCTTAATCACCTTTTATATAATTAAAAACCATTCAAATTCTAGGCTTAGGGGATTCTTGCATTTACTGAAACAGTGCTTAAAAAGTCAATTTTATAGCCAGGTGTTTTTTAATTTTCTGGTCCTTATATGCGGAGTATCGGTAGTTACTGTATTGCCTTATATTAGTAAAGCATATGTATGGGAATGGATCATTTACACTGATTTTATTTATATCATATTTTATCCTTAAAAAAAAAGAACAATAAACAACTTGTCGGCGATAATAGATATTCAAACGTGCAAATGGTTAATGATGGTTGATGAAAATATCTACCGTGTTTCAAAACGTCACAGAGATCGAAGTAAGATGTATTATTTTGTTTAGTTTGAATATCAAATTCTGAATAGGACAGGATAAAGTACGTTTCTATGTCATCTTTGTCTGAATTAAAAAAGGATATGAAAGAAGTATGCTACCTGAAATTCCTTCGCTCAGCTTATACTTTCTTACAGTGTGATAGGCATCTTCAAGCGAGCGTCAGTCAATATTCAAACTTTTTCTCTAATTAAACTGCACAAATATAGCTTGTTGTTATTTGCTGTTTTTTATTACTATTACTTCTACTACTACTTGACAAGCATTCTAAATGTTATCTTAGTACGAATTATCTTAGTACGAGTTATCTTTGTCTCGTCAATGAGAAATAAATAACAAAACATGCAAATCTTTTTGTATTTATTTATTTATTTTCTGCATGGTTGAAGTCTTATTTCTTTCTATATTTCATTGTTTGTTGTGCCTTCTTCCACGTCGTTTAAAGAATCCATGAACTCGCCGTTGGCTTGTTCAATATTCACGGGTCTTGCATCGGATTTTGATTTACTGCGTCTACGTCGAGCCCAAGCACTAACACCGTTTTCCGAAACAAATAGAGCAGCTATCAGAACTACAACAAGAAGAGCTTTTACGTTCATCTTGACCTGCAATAATACAAACAGAAGTCAAATAAAGTGTTACAGATTTTCAATAATTACGCTAAGAAAACTCATTAATAATTCATAAAAAGGCAAAAACAACAAACATTTGTGTTGGTTAAAAACATATAACATTCAAGTAGAAGTTGTTAGTGTAATGGGCATTATTCTTGGTATTTATAACGCACTTGAAGATAAAATTTTAATCAATCACATTCTTCTTCTTGCAAAATATTACATATTATTACAAAAGTTGTATTGACAATAAACAACTATTATTGTCAGTTTTTCAGAATAAAATTAAAAAAGCATTTGTCCTCGAAGTGAAAATTGCTACTATTAAAACTAAGAAATTATGTTATCATTACAAAAAAATGGTGCAAACTCTCTCTTTCTTCAATTAAACACTCCTTAGTGCTTAATTGTTATATTTTCCCTATTGTTCGTTCTCTCGTATGTTCGTTTTTGTTAACTAGCCCTTGTCAAAATAGCCTACTCGTATATGTAATTGAGGTACAACTATCGAATACCCTGCACTCTCACTCACACTTGAATGCGCCTGTATACTGGATACGCGTCAACATGTCAAACACATCCATACGCACGCATCACTGAAACGTATCCGCGTATCCACTTCAGTATCACTTTTAAAAAAACCGACCCATGAAAGCATCTGTAAATCGGATACAGATTCGTCCTGATTTGCTTGAAGATGAGATTTATTTTCTCAAAATCAAATGAACATATATTCTATTTTCTTTCACAGAGCGATTGTACTATGTTGGGAGTTTCATTAGTAATATAGAATCAAAAACTGAAATTTCACATTTTTGTTTTTTTTATCAATAACATAATATATATTGAAGAAAATTGTTGTACGTAGGTTTCATATTAATGCAATCTTTGTTTCGACTACGTAAAAATTACATTATTACCAAGCTTTCGGAGAGTATCCTCCATCGTCAGGGTTTGATCATGAAAATAATAAAATCAAGAGAGTGATAAATTCAAACTTATAGAACACTGTAACTAAGATAAAAAAAAAAGAAAAAAAAGAAAAAAAAAACACTGAAAGTGAAACGTTTAAATATGCGCGTGCCGAATTAAAAAGTAAAGGAACATGAAATGATTATTAAGGTAAGTAATAATTGAAAACCAAAACAAAAGATGATAATAAACAAATAAATGAATAAATAAATAAAAAAGAAATATGCAAGAAAGTAAATTAATATATCGATCATGTAAGTAATTTTTACGTTGTCAAAACAAAGATTGTAATAAAATCTGATATTGATTTATAAAAATGAAATAATAAATAGAGAGAGAGAGAGAGAGAGAGAGAGAATCGAGCACTTTTTCGAACGACTGTTTTTGGGACGGGCGCGTTTCAACTAACAGTACGTGGTAATACTTACAAAACGGCTAGCTTGATGTTTTATTCTGAATCTCAAATTTTGACACTAGCTTTACAAAGCATATTTATTTTTTATCTTAAAAAAGTAACTAAAAAATCCCGGCTAACCTTGTTTTGCGCTTCTTTGTGTCTTGTCTTCAGGCAGCTCCAAATAAATTCTTTAATAAATGACTGAAATTGTACATACTTCTTTTTCCGCCCTGCTTATATACTTTATCAAATGCATATATCATTAGTTATCAGCAAAGGAATAATAAAAAGATGATAATCATAGAAAAGCTTAGTTTTCTTTCATCCAACAAAAGAGGGTGTTAACTAGTTTTAATGAACATCTGATAAAGTGATAATATTTTTTAATTGGTTTCAATGTCAGTATCGTTCACAAAGACTTGAGATAAGATCAGAATTAGAACAACTATATGTAAAATAGAGTAAAAAAGTGTAAAAAATATAGTTAGAAGGCTTCAACTTGTCAATGGCGAGGTGTAGTAGAATTGTAATTGTATTTAAAGTTCATGTAAGTTCATTTCTGAATAGAGAGAGACCAATATATTGCCTGCTTTTTTTTAGGTAGCAACTCGCTACTTTCTTGTTACCTTGGCCGGCATCTCACTTTTACCTATTTTATCTATAATGTATCGCTCGAAGACTTTGGAGGAGAAATTTTTATATTCTATTCAATAGCATCCATTTTTTTCAGGCCCCCTTTACAATAATGGTAAAAGATTTCAGCCCCCCCTTATTCAATATGTAAATGTCAAAAATGTTAACGTTGTCCATGAAAAACTACGACTTTATTGCTTTAGAAATTTATCGGTGATTTCACTGTGAGATTCACAACCAAAACTCATAGCCTTTTTGAGCAACAAGGCAAATGATTCAGACTCTCACAGTGAGTTTATATCTTCTACACACGACTATTCAGATAGTGACTGAATAGAAGTTTTATACTGTTCAGCTTTTCAAATGTTTTGCATACATATGTGATTCTGATAGTCTTACATTTTAACATTGACTTCTATAACTACACAATATATTGTATACATAGTATTTTATTAAAAAAAAAACTAGAAACAAAATAGGTAAAAAGAGTTTGATATGACTGAAGTCACTTATAGATGTTTGTTGGGTGAGTACATAACAGACTAAACTTATGTTTTCCTATATAATATTATCTCAGTCTAATTTTGCATCCATGAGTAATCGATGTTTGACAATCCACCTTTTCGTCGGACATCTTTTGGCTAGTCACTCTGTGTCCTATCGTTGACTGCTTTTATTTCATTTTCATTAGAGTCGCTGTTAGTGACCTCGTTTAGGGGATTTTCAATATTGCGAGCATAACGTTTTGGGCGTCCAGCACGACGTCGTAGGTTAATCATATTCATAGCGCCATTCACGCCATTGTCAGGAGCAAGAATGGCCACGATTAGAACTGACACAATTAGGATGGGGCACGTAAAAGAACGACTGAGAACCCAGGTCATGTTTACGTACACACAAGGCTGTGGGTTCGAGATTGCTTTGATCGATATCTATATCTGCCAACAAATCATGAGTCACCCATGTGCGAAAGAGCAAAATCTAGTATGAATAGTTCGTTTGTCTTTATGTAGGAAAAACCATCAGCCTAATGACGACAAATGACGCAAAAGGCCGTGACGTATTGCGTTACTTCACGGACGATGCTTACGCTGCCGACTACTTTCCAGACTCGTGTGATTCGTTTACAAAATTTGATAAAGACGATTCTAAACTGGGCGATGATTGTGATAAATGGGGAAAAGATCGTGCTGGAAATACTGAAATTGGAAAATGGGGATATAGTCCGATAACAACCCTTGCTGATCGCATACTCGAAATCCCTATGTACCTAGATGATGAGCGATGTTTTGGTGGTGAGTTTGGAAGTGAAAATAAGCTGTACTGTGATGACTGTTTTTCAAAATATGATTCGGAATACAACATTGGGGATACATGGATCATGGCTGTACGCTGAGGCAAAACGAAAAAACAGACTTTTAAACAGTACGGAATTGAGTCTAAACATGGGATCATATTTCTGAGAACATACTGCTATTCTTAATTGAAATCGTCGTCCAGATGAAAAACAAATTAGGCAATAACACAGTCATGTACATTTCTCATGATTTTTTTGGATTTTTTTTAAGAATTGATAAGAACTCTAAATGTACAAAATAACATGTATCATACAATATTGCAGCTTTGTAACAGATGTTTTCAGTCTGACGTACATTTAAACAAAAGTAAACTTAAAACATGAGATCTGCTTACAAATGACATTGCTATTCGTTAAATCAGAATTTCAACCGGACAACTATTTCAAGAATAGCTGCAAGAAATATATGTATAAAAGAACAAATTACAACAAAATTGAGATCGAAGCACCGCAATTTACTCCTCAAAATACTTAGTCACGAACACAAATATGTAAAACCACTTTATGAAATGCTTGGGATAGTACGCGCGCTACGATTGGTTGAAAACGATGTTTGATAAGTGTCAAAACACGCTGTGGTCATTTAGCTCGCGCGAGCACTGCAACTGCTAGATTTTATTCTATCACGCACACACATTGCTCAGTTTTAGTAAAACGAAAAGTAGCGAGGAATAACTCTCAATACACTTACGACGAGTTTATTACTAATAAGATTGAAATGACACTAAAATAATCATGCATTATTGTAAATAATCTTTTTTGTTTGTGTGTGTTTTGTAAATCAGTAATGGGATTAATCATTATCGTACCGCCTCCCGCTTAGATTAGCCTATTACTATTTCACGGATATCAAACAATCGTATGTCATTTGTTAGCCCTTGGTTTTGAGCGCGCAGTACTCCTGTGCTTTCTTCGTTTCTAGCCCCCAGGCTAATTTTGGATAATTTTCAACATGGTGGCCTGTTGAGAAGTATTTTCGCTACAATTCCAAGTTTTAGGAGATTTGAGGCTTTAGGAGCTGAGATAGACACCAAAAACAGTTGAACCGTACTTCCAAATAAGGTAAGCGATTTCCATATAAGGAAATAAAATGATGACTAAAAAAATGACAACTTTTTTAAGGCAATTGTTTGATATCGGAGGTTTCAAATCTATGCAATGTTATTATATTAATTGCAAAAACAAAATAAATAAAACAAAAAACAAAAAAAAACGTGCATAATTAGTGCATAAAAGTGTTTTAATCTGATTGCCCATGACCAGAGAAACTTTTGTTCAGCTGATTGGTTTTTCCGTCTAAATGAAGTTTTTATCATTATATTATTATTATTACTATGTTATTATTGTTTCATATATACAGAGTAAAGACACTTTTTATTCCCAAATAGTGCTAATATATACACCGAGTGTTTAATAACATATTCAATTTAATTGAATTACAACAATTTTTCGGTGCATGTGATTAAAAAAATGACATCAATCAATCAATGAATCTTAATTTTCATTTCTAAATAATACTTTACAATATAGATTAAATATAATAAATTAGAGAATGACGGGAGCTGAGATGAACATACGTTTTTAAGCTAAGCTCTCATTAGTTGAAATCCATATCAAACAATTGAATGCAGTTCGCTGGGGAACCCTGTGTTTTTTTAAATTATGGGCTTTTTTCACGAAACCGAGGCTGCAAAGTTGATCAAATTTGACGGACATTTTGAGTTTTTAGATTCTCTACAATATCTGGCGGTTTTGTCCTAACTTTAAGCCTTTAGCGCTAAGAAAAACGGCAAAAAAGAGTTCAAGCGTATTTCCAAATAAGGTAAAATTCACCAACTATGGTTAAACAAAATGGCCTATCGAACAGTACTTTCCCTATAGCAATTCTTTGATATAAGTCAAATTAGTTAATCAAGAAAATTAAATATGACGGTAAATGACTGGCTTTAAATAGCGAGAAATAAATTAAAAGAATATTGAAGGACTTCAAAATGAACAGGCCTCTCACGGAGTAATGTACTAAATGACGCAGCATATTTTATAGTTGCACTACTGAATTCAATATTTGGCCACACTCAGAGTTAATCTGTTTTGAAAATCACCCAACGAAGCTTAATCACCTTTTATATAATTAAAAACCATTCAAATTCTAGGCTTAGGGGATTCTTGCATTTACTGAAACAGTGCTTAAAAAGTCAATTTTATAGCCAGGTGTTTTTTAATTTTCTGGTCCTTATATGCGGAGTATCGGTAGTTACTGTATTGCCTTATATTAGTAAAGCATATGTATGGGAATGGATCATTTACACTGATTTTATTTATATCATATTTTATCCTTAAAAAAAAAGAACAATAAACAACTTGTCGGCGATAATAGATATTCAAACGTGCAAATGGTTAATGATGGTTGATGAAAATATCTACCGTGTTTCAAAACGTCACAGAGATCGAAGTAAGATGTATTATTTTGTTTAGTTTGAATATCAAATTCTGAATAGGACAGGATAAAGTACGTTTCTATGTCATCTTTGTCTGAATTAAAAAAGGATATGAAAGAAGTATGCTACCTGAAATTCCTTCGCTCAGCTTATACTTTCTTACAGTGTGATAGGCATCTTCAAGCGAGCGTCAGTCAATATTCAAACTTTTTCTCTAATTAAACTGCACAAATATAGCTTGTTGTTATTTGCTGTTTTTTATTACTATTACTTCTACTACTACTTGACAAGCATTCTAAATGTTATCTTAGTACGAATTATCTTAGTACGAGTTATCTTTGTCTCGTCAATGAGAAATAAATAACAAAACATGCAAATCTTTTTGTATTTATTTATTTATTTTCTGCATGGTTGAAGTCTTATTTCTTTCTATATTTCATTGTTTGTTGTGCCTTCTTCCACGTCGTTTAAAGAATCCATGAACTCGCCGTTGGCTTGTTCAATATTCACGGGTCTTGCATCGGATTTTGATTTACTGCGTCTACGTCGAGCCCAAGCACTAACACCGTTTTCCGAAACAAATAGAGCAGCTATCAGAACTACAACAAGAAGAGCTTTTACGTTCATCTTGACCTGCAATAATACAAACAGAAGTCAAATAAAGTGTTACAGATTTTCAATAATTACGCTAAGAAAACTCATTAATAATTCATAAAAAGGCAAAAACAACAAACATTTGTGTTGGTTAAAAACATATAACATTCAAGTAGAAGTTGTTAGTGTAATGGGCATTATTCTTGGTATTTATAACGCACTTGAAGATAAAATTTTAATCAATCACATTCTTCTTCTTGCAAAATATTACATATTATTACAAAAGTTGTATTGACAATAAACAACTATTATTGTCAGTTTTTCAGAATAAAATTAAAAAAGCATTTGTCCTCGAAGTGAAAATTGCTACTATTAAAACTAAGAAATTATGTTATCATTACAAAAAAATGGTGCAAACTCTCTCTTTCTTCAATTAAACACTCCTTAGTGCTTAATTGTTATATTTTCCCTATTGTTCGTTCTCTCGTATGTTCGTTTTTGTTAACTAGCCCTTGTCAAAATAGCCTACTCGTATATGTAATTGAGGTACAACTATCGAATACCCTGCACTCTCACTCACACTTGAATGCGCCTGTATACTGGATACGCGTCAACATGTCAAACACATCCATACGCACGCATCACTGAAACGTATCCGCGTATCCACTTCAGTATCACTTTTAAAAAAACCGACCCATGAAAGCATCTGTAAATCGGATACAGATTCGTCCTGATTTGCTTGAAGATGAGATTTATTTTCTCAAAATCAAATGAACATATATTCTATTTTCTTTCACAGAGCGATTGTACTATGTTGGGAGTTTCATTAGTAATATAGAATCAAAAACTGAAATTTCACATTTTTGTTTTTTTTATCAATAACATAATATATATTGAAGAAAATTGTTGTACGTAGGTTTCATATTAATGCAATCTTTGTTTCGACTACGTAAAAATTACATTATTACCAAGCTTTCGGAGAGTATCCTCCATCGTCAGGGTTTGATCATGAAAATAATAAAATCAAGAGAGTGATAAATTCAAACTTATAGAACACTGTAACTAAGATAAAAAAAAAAGAAAAAAAAGAAAAAAAAAACACTGAAAGTGAAACGTTTAAATATGCGCGTGCCGAATTAAAAAGTAAAGGAACATGAAATGATTATTAAGGTAAGTAATAATTGAAAACCAAAACAAAAGATGATAATAAACAAATAAATGAATAAATAAATAAAAAAGAAATATGCAAGAAAGTAAATTAATATATCGATCATGTAAGTAATTTTTACGTTGTCAAAACAAAGATTGTAATAAAATCTGATATTGATTTATAAAAATGAAATAATAAATAAATAAATTCAATGGTAAATTAACTCAAGATTCTTTTTACCTGTAGCAAAAAAAAAAAAAAAAAAAAAAAAAAAAGAGAGAGAGAGAGAGAGAGAGAGAGAGAGAATCGAGCACTTTTTCGAACGACTGTTTTTGGGACGGGCGCGTTTCAACTAACAGTACGTGGTAATACTTACAAAACGGCTAGCTTGATGTTTTATTCTGAATCTCAAATTTTGACACTAGCTTTACAAAGCATATTTATTTTTTATCTTAAAAAAGTAACTAAAAAATCCCGGCTAACCTTGTTTTGCGCTTCTTTGTGTCTTGTCTTCAGGCAGCTCCAAATAAATTCTTTAATAAATGACTGAAATTGTACATACTTCTTTTTCCGCCCTGCTTATATACTTTATCAAATGCATATATCATTAGTTATCAGCAAAGGAATAATAAAAAGATGATAATCATAGAAAAGCTTAGTTTTCTTTCATCCAACAAAAGAGGGTGTTAACTAGTTTTAATGAACATCTGATAAAGTGATAATATTCTTTAATTGGTTTCAATGTCAGTATCGTTCACAAAGACTTGAGATAAGATCAGAATTAGAACAACTATATGTAAAATAGAGTAAAAAAGTGTAAAAAATATAGTTAGAAGGCTTCAACTTGTCAATGGCGAGGTGTAGTAGAATTGTAATTGTATTTAAAGTTCATGTAAGTTCATTTCTGAATAGAGAGAGACCAATATATTGCCTGCTTTTTTTTAGGTAGCAACTCGCTACTTTCTTGTTACCTTGGCCGGCATCTCACTTTTACCTATTTTATCTATAATGTATCGCTCGAAGACTTTGGAGGAGAAATTTTTATATTCTATTCAATAGCATCCATTTTTTTCAGGCCCCCTTTACAATAATGGTAAAAGATTTCAGCCCCCCCTTATTCAATATGTAAATGTCAAAAATGTTAACGTTGTCCATGAAAAACTACGACTTTATTGCTTTAGAAATTTATCGGTGATTTCACTGTGAGATTCACAACCAAAACTCATAGCCTTTTTGAGCAACAAGGCAAATGATTCAGACTCTCACAGTGAGTTTATATCTTCTACACACGACTATTCAGATAGTGACTGAATAGAAGTTTTATACTGTTCAGCTTTTCAAATGTTTTGCATACATATGTGATTCTGATAGTCTTACATTTTAACATTGACTTCTATAACTACACAATATATTGTATACATAGTATTTTATTAAAAAAAAAACTAGAAACAAAATAGGTAAAAAGAGTTTGATATGACTGAAGTCACTTATAGATGTTTGTTGGGTGAGTACATAACAGACTAAACTTATGTTTTCCTATATAATATTATCTCAGTCTAATTTTGCATCCATGAGTAATCGATGTTTGACAATCCACCTTTTCGTCGGACATCTTTTGGCTAGTCACTCTGTGTCCTATCGTTGACTGCTTTTATTTCATTTTCATTAGAGTCGCTGTTAGTGACCTCGTTTAGGGGATTTTCAATATTGCGAGCATAACGTTTTGGGCGTCCAGCACGACGTCGTAGGTTAATCATATTCATAGCGCCATTCACGCCATTGTCAGGAGCAAGAATGGCCACGATTAGAACTGACACAATTAGGATGGGGCACGTAAAAGAACGACTGAGAACCCAGGTCATGTTTACGTACACACAAGGCTGTGGGTTCGAGATTGCTTTGATCGATATCTATATCTGCCAACAAATCATGAGTCACCCATGTGCGAAAGAGCAAAATCTAGTATGAATAGTTCGTTTGTCTTTATGTAGGAAAAACCATCAGCCTAATGACGACAAATGACGCAAAAGGCCGTGACGTATTGCGTTACTTCACGGACGATGCTTACGCTGCCGACTACTTTCCAGACTCGTGTGATTCGTTTACAAAATTTGATAAAGACGATTCTAAACTGGGCGATGATTGTGATAAATGGGGAAAAGATCGTGCTGGAAATACTGAAATTGGAAAATGGGGATATAGTCCGATAACAACCCTTGCTGATCGCATACTCGAAATCCCTATGTACCTAGATGATGAGCGATGTTTTGGTGGTGAGTTTGGAAGTGAAAATAAGCTGTACTGTGATGACTGTTTTTCAAAATATGATTCGGAATACAACATTGGGGATACATGGATCATGGCTGTACGCTGAGGCAAAACGAAAAAACAGACTTTTAAACAGTACGGAATTGAGTCTAAACATGGGATCATATTTCTGAGAACATACTGCTATTCTTAATTGAAATCGTCGTCCAGATGAAAAACAAATTAGGCAATAACACAGTCATGTACATTTCTCATGATTTTTTTGGATTTTTTTTAAGAATTGATAAGAACTCTAAATGTACAAAATAACATGTATCATACAATATTGCAGCTTTGTAACAGATGTTTTCAGTCTGACGTACATTTAAACAAAAGTAAACTTAAAACATGAGATCTGCTTACAAATGACATTGCTATTCGTTAAATCAGAATTTCAACCGGACAACTATTTCAAGAATAGCTGCAAGAAATATATGTATAAAAGAACAAATTACAACAAAATTGAGATCGAAGCACCGCAATTTACTCCTCAAAATACTTAGTCACGAACACAAATATGTAAAACCACTTTATGAAATGCTTGGGATAGTACGCGCGCTACGATTGGTTGAAAACGATGTTTGATAAGTGTCAAAACACGCTGTGGTCATTTAGCTCGCGCGAGCACTGCAACTGCTAGATTTTATTCTATCACGCACACACATTGCTCAGTTTTAGTAAAACGAAAAGTAGCGAGGAATAACTCTCAATACACTTACGACGAGTTTATTACTAATAAGATTGAAATGACACTAAAATAATCATGCATTATTGTAAATAATCTTTTTTGTTTGTGTGTGTTTTGTAAATCAGTAATGGGATTAATCATTATCGTACCGCCTCCCGCTTAGATTAGCCTATTACTATTTCACGGATATCAAACAATCGTATGTCATTTGTTAGCCCTTGGTTTTGAGCGCGCAGTACTCCTGTGCTTTCTTCGTTTCTAGCCCCCAGGCTAATTTTGGATAATTTTCAACATGGTGGCCTGTTGAGAAGTATTTTCGCTACAATTCCAAGTTTTAGGAGATTTGAGGCTTTAGGAGCTGAGATAGACACCAAAAACAGTTGAACCGTACTTCCAAATAAGGTAAGCGATTTCCATATAAGGAAATAAAATGATGACTAAAAAAATGACAACTTTTTTAAGGCAATTGTTTGATATCGGAGGTTTCAAATCTATGCAATGTTATTATATTAATTGCAAAAACAAAATAAATAAAACAAAAAACAAAAAAAAACGTGCATAATTAGTGCATAAAAGTGTTTTAATCTGATTGCCCATGACCAGAGAAACTTTTGTTCAGCTGATTGGTTTTTCCGTCTAAATGAAGTTTTTATCATTATATTATTATTATTACTATGTTATTATTGTTTCATATATACAGAGTAAAGACACTTTTTATTCCCAAATAGTGCTAATATATACACCGAGTGTTTAATAACATATTCAATTTAATTGAATTACAACAATTTTTCGGTGCATGTGATTAAAAAAATGACATCAATCAATCAATGAATCTTAATTTTCATTTCTAAATAATACTTTACAATATAGATTAAATATAATAAATTAGAGAATGACGGGAGCTGAGATGAACATACGTTTTTAAGCTAAGCTCTCATTAGTTGAAATCCATATCAAACAATTGAATGCAGTTCGCTGGGGAACCCTGTGTTTTTTTAAATTATGGGCTTTTTTCACGAAACCGAGGCTGCAAAGTTGATCAAATTTGACGGACATTTTGAGTTTTTAGATTCTCTACAATATCTGGCGGTTTTGTCCTAACTTTAAGCCTTTAGCGCTAAGAAAAACGGCAAAAAAGAGTTCAAGCGTATTTCCAAATAAGGTAAAATTCACCAACTATGGTTAAACAAAATGGCCTATCGAACAGTACTTTCCCTATAGCAATTCTTTGATATAAGTCAAATTAGTTAATCAAGAAAATTAAATATGACGGTAAATGACTGGCTTTAAATAGCGAGAAATAAATTAAAAGAATATTGAAGGACTTCAAAATGAACAGGCCTCTCACGGAGTAATGTACTAAATGACGCAGCATATTTTATAGTTGCACTACTGAATTCAATATTTGGCCACACTCAGAGTTAATCTGTTTTGAAAATCACCCAACGAAGCTTAATCACCTTTTATATAATTAAAAACCATTCAAATTCTAGGCTTAGGGGATTCTTGCATTTACTGAAACAGTGCTTAAAAAGTCAATTTTATAGCCAGGTGTTTTTTAATTTTCTGGTCCTTATATGCGGAGTATCGGTAGTTACTGTATTGCCTTATATTAGTAAAGCATATGTATGGGAATGGATCATTTACACTGATTTTATTTATATCATATTTTATCCTTAAAAAAAAAGAACAATAAACAACTTGTCGGCGATAATAGATATTCAAACGTGCAAATGGTTAATGATGGTTGATGAAAATATCTACCGTGTTTCAAAACGTCACAGAGATCGAAGTAAGATGTATTATTTTGTTTAGTTTGAATATCAAATTCTGAATAGGACAGGATAAAGTACGTTTCTATGTCATCTTTGTCTGAATTAAAAAAGGATATGAAAGAAGTATGCTACCTGAAATTCCTTCGCTCAGCTTATACTTTCTTACAGTGTGATAGGCATCTTCAAGCGAGCGTCAGTCAATATTCAAACTTTTTCTCTAATTAAACTGCACAAATATAGCTTGTTGTTATTTGCTGTTTTTTATTACTATTACTTCTACTACTACTTGACAAGCATTCTAAATGTTATCTTAGTACGAATTATCTTAGTACGAGTTATCTTTGTCTCGTCAATGAGAAATAAATAACAAAACATGCAAATCTTTTTGTATTTATTTATTTATTTTCTGCATGGTTGAAGTCTTATTTCTTTCTATATTTCATTGTTTGTTGTGCCTTCTTCCACGTCGTTTAAAGAATCCATGAACTCGCCGTTGGCTTGTTCAATATTCACGGGTCTTGCATCGGATTTTGATTTACTGCGTCTACGTCGAGCCCAAGCACTAACACCGTTTTCCGAAACAAATAGAGCAGCTATCAGAACTACAACAAGAAGAGCTTTTACGTTCATCTTGACCTGCAATAATACAAACAGAAGTCAAATAAAGTGTTACAGATTTTCAATAATTACGCTAAGAAAACTCATTAATAATTCATAAAAAGGCAAAAACAACAAACATTTGTGTTGGTTAAAAACATATAACATTCAAGTAGAAGTTGTTAGTGTAATGGGCATTATTCTTGGTATTTATAACGCACTTGAAGATAAAATTTTAATCAATCACATTCTTCTTCTTGCAAAATATTACATATTATTACAAAAGTTGTATTGACAATAAACAACTATTATTGTCAGTTTTTCAGAATAAAATTAAAAAAGCATTTGTCCTCGAAGTGAAAATTGCTACTATTAAAACTAAGAAATTATGTTATCATTACAAAAAAATGGTGCAAACTCTCTCTTTCTTCAATTAAACACTCCTTAGTGCTTAATTGTTATATTTTCCCTATTGTTCGTTCTCTCGTATGTTCGTTTTTGTTAACTAGCCCTTGTCAAAATAGCCTACTCGTATATGTAATTGAGGTACAACTATCGAATACCCTGCACTCTCACTCACACTTGAATGCGCCTGTATACTGGATACGCGTCAACATGTCAAACACATCCATACGCACGCATCACTGAAACGTATCCGCGTATCCACTTCAGTATCACTTTTAAAAAAACCGACCCATGAAAGCATCTGTAAATCGGATACAGATTCGTCCTGATTTGCTTGAAGATGAGATTTATTTTCTCAAAATCAAATGAACATATATTCTATTTTCTTTCACAGAGCGATTGTACTATGTTGGGAGTTTCATTAGTAATATAGAATCAAAAACTGAAATTTCACATTTTTGTTTTTTTTATCAATAACATAATATATATTGAAGAAAATTGTTGTACGTAGGTTTCATATTAATGCAATCTTTGTTTCGACTACGTAAAAATTACATTATTACCAAGCTTTCGGAGAGTATCCTCCATCGTCAGGGTTTGATCATGAAAATAATAAAATCAAGAGAGTGATAAATTCAAACTTATAGAACACTGTAACTAAGATAAAAAAAAAAGAAAAAAAAGAAAAAAAAAACACTGAAAGTGAAACGTTTAAATATGCGCGTGCCGAATTAAAAAGTAAAGGAACATGAAATGATTATTAAGGTAAGTAATAATTGAAAACCAAAACAAAAGATGATAATAAACAAATAAATGAATAAATAAATAAAAAAGAAATATGCAAGAAAGTAAATTAATATATCGATCATGTAAGTAATTTTTACGTTGTCAAAACAAAGATTGTAATAAAATCTGATATTGATTTATAAAAATGAAATAATAAATAAATAAATTCAATGGTAAATTAACTCAAGATTCTTTTTACCTGTAGCAAAAAAAAAAAAAAAAAAAAAAAAAAAAAAAAAAAAAAAAAAAAAAAAAAAAGAGAGAGAGAGAGAGAGAGAGAGAGAGAGAATCGAGCACTTTTTCGAACGACTGTTTTTGGGACGGGCGCGTTTCAACTAACAGTACGTGGTAATACTTACAAAACGGCTAGCTTGATGTTTTATTCTGAATCTCAAATTTTGACACTAGCTTTACAAAGCATATTTATTTTTTATCTTAAAAAAGTAACTAAAAAATCCCGGCTAACCTTGTTTTGCGCTTCTTTGTGTCTTGTCTTCAGGCAGCTCCAAATAAATTCTTTAATAAATGACTGAAATTGTACATACTTCTTTTTCCGCCCTGCTTATATACTTTATCAAATGCATATATCATTAGTTATCAGCAAAGGAATAATAAAAAGATGATAATCATAGAAAAGCTTAGTTTTCTTTCATCCAACAAAAGAGGGTGTTAACTAGTTTTAATGAACATCTGATAAAGTGATAATATTTTTTAATTGGTTTCAATGTCAGTATCGTTCACAAAGACTTGAGATAAGATCAGAATTAGAACAACTATATGTAAAATAGAGTAAAAAAGTGTAAAAAATATAGTTAGAAGGCTTCAACTTGTCAATGGCGAGGTGTAGTAGAATTGTAATTGTATTTAAAGTTCATGTAAGTTCATTTCTGAATAGAGAGAGACCAATATATTGCCTGCTTTTTTTTAGGTAGCAACTCGCTACTTTCTTGTTACCTTGGCCGGCATCTCACTTTTACCTATTTTATCTATAATGTATCGCTCGAAGACTTTGGAGGAGAAATTTTTATATTCTATTCAATAGCATCCATTTTTTTCAGGCCCCCTTTACAATAATGGTAAAAGATTTCAGCCCCCCCTTATTCAATATGTAAATGTCAAAAATGTTAACGTTGTCCATGAAAAACTACGACTTTATTGCTTTAGAAATTTATCGGTGATTTCACTGTGAGATTCACAACCAAAACTCATAGCCTTTTTGAGCAACAAGGCAAATGATTCAGACTCTCACAGTGAGTTTATATCTTCTACACACGACTATTCAGATAGTGACTGAATAGAAGTTTTATACTGTTCAGCTTTTCAAATGTTTTGCATACATATGTGATTCTGATAGTCTTACATTTTAACATTGACTTCTATAACTACACAATATATTGTATACATAGTATTTTATTAAAAAAAAAACTAGAAACAAAATAGGTAAAAAGAGTTTGATATGACTGAAGTCACTTATAGATGTTTGTTGGGTGAGTACATAACAGACTAAACTTATGTTTTCCTATATAATATTATCTCAGTCTAATTTTGCATCCATGAGTAATCGATGTTTGACAATCCACCTTTTCGTCGGACATCTTTTGGCTAGTCACTCTGTGTCCTATCGTTGACTGCTTTTATTTCATTTTCATTAGAGTCGCTGTTAGTGACCTCGTTTAGGGGATTTTCAATATTGCGAGCATAACGTTTTGGGCGTCCAGCACGACGTCGTAGGTTAATCATATTCATAGCGCCATTCACGCCATTGTCAGGAGCAAGAATGGCCACGATTAGAACTGCCACAATTAGGACTTCATCTTGACCTGCGTAAGAAATTAAAGTAGAAATAAACAAAGAATGGAATTAAGGTAAAATGACGTTTTGTGTGAACAATAATAAATATTTATTTGTCTGATTTTTGTTAAAATATCATAGAGTGCAATCACTAAAAGTGTGCAACATAAATACCACTAATCAATAGTGCTATTTCACGCTTATTCTATTGTTTTCTTTTGTTTAATTAGTGATATTTACTGCTAAATAACAACTATTGCATCTGAGAATTAGTGTTTGCATTTTTTGTTAAGAACATTTTATAAGTCGGGATACTATGTCCGCCCTGATTGGTCAAGAGACATGTGAGAACAGACGCACGGATGTCATCACGATTATTTCGGTTATTTAGCATGTGATAAATACGAGCCGCCAATCTATGTGGAATATTCTTCGTTTGCAACCACGTGATAATTCAGGAAAAATGTTTATTTTAAAGCCTACTGAAAAACTACGTTCATATCCATTGAAAGCATTAAAAACAACGTAATTCTGTCAAATTTGAAGCTTCTAGAGCGAATAATTACTGAGCTATTGACGATCAAAGATTCGTATTATTTGGTAAAAATGTATGGCTTCTCCATGTTGGATGATGACTTCTCCCGCTTCTCGAGTTCTCTTAAAATTCCCAAGTGCTCTATAACTCGATAGAGCACTGCTGCCGAGTTTTCTATTCCTTTTATAAAATATTCAGACACGAAAAATGAAAGAAATGAAGCATTAACGTAAGTCCTATCATAAAACTAAATTAAATTTCGATAAAAACGATGTAAGTTATAAATCGAGTACACTGTTGATAATTTCTCTATCATTGAGCATTAAAATTTTCAAAAGATTTATAAGTTCTTTGTTTAAACAGGAAGCAGTAAAACTGACTAGTTGTTGAATAAATATTAAAAGGCAATTCAAACTACAAAGCCGTCACAAACAAGTCACTGGAAAACAAAACAACAAGTTTTTGAAACGAAACTATGAACCACTTTCTTACCTTTTAATACTTTATTAAGCATTCTTAGAAATGTAAATTCCATAATTCTTTAAACCAGAGAAGTATAGAAAGGCAAATAAATTTGAAAAGGTAGTTTTAGCGTACATAATCAATCGACGGATGAGTTTGATCAGAACAGCTCAAACAGTCTTGTGTAATTCAGCTAGCGAAGTACTCCGATTGTTTTTAGCAGAAAGGCAGCTTCAAATCAATTCAATACTGTCCTGGCTGCTTGTAAAAATAGCCGATATCAAAAATCACCATTGAGTCCTCTACTTGCAGGTTTGATAAGGTTGAAAATCATTACAATCGATTTGAGCGAACCTGGAAGCACATGTTTTTGTCTGACAAAATGTCCTTTCAAATTCTCGGCTTTTTGACGAAGTCAAACGTTAAAATCCACTTTCATCTGTTTCTAAACTCCCTTATTTACTTATCTAGCTTTAGTCTTGAAAATTTTATGCAAATATTGACAAATTTTCCATCGAAACAAGTACATTTTTCTCAACTTTCACTGAACGAGGAAATTTTTGCCAAAGCCATCGATGAACTTGCCCAATGTTTCCAAGGCAACGGTCCGTGCTCTATTGGGTTATAGAGAACGCGTCTCAGCCAATCAGAGCGCGCGTTGTATCTCAAATATTTTATAATGAATTTTATAATATTAGAGTCACAATATTCAAATAGAACAAAAGCAAAAATAGGCTCAATATTTTTTTTTGCTTGAAATACTATATTAAAGAAATAGATTTCATTTTTTCCCATTTAATTTAATTAATAATTTAATAATGATAATACCAATCTAATATCTGAACTAGACCCTGGAATCCAGGATTACTGGGCTACCTGGTGTAGTCAGCGGTTACCTGGGGTAGTCAGTTGGTATAGGCCAGATAAAACATCTTTGTTACAAGTGTAATGTCTTTCTCAAAAATTATGATACATTTTACAATATATAAATTAGGGACTCAGTCAGAAATTAGCAACGGGGGTGGAAACATAGGAAGGGTCTTAATTTTTTTGAGACACCAAAATGGGAGGGTCAAGAAAAACTAAGCTGTAAGATGGAGGACAGGGTCATTATTTTAACGTCACCAAAACGAAAGGGTTAAAACATTTTACTGCCACTGCTCTGGTAGGTTCACCATAGCCCCAACCCCCCCCTCCCTGCTAATTTCTGACAAGCTCCTTATACCAAAACTTCGATCACGGTTTCGAAAATGAGTATTTTCAACATTATGACCAAGTAAACCCCAAAACAGTCATTATAGAAACATTTGAAAACCTGTATAGATGAGGACTGAAGATATGGGACACCTTTACTGACATTTTAAATGTAGATAGTATAACCCTTAGATGCAAAAACCAACACTGATTTGTTTCCACATCACTTGTGAAGTGTCATCTTGTAGATATGGAATATTGCACTATTTGAATAACAATCTTCAAGCTTCAGCAAAACGTTTAAAGATTCTTACAATATCAAAATTAAGATCATTTTTAAAAGCATCCATTTCCATGAGTGGGCTTTGTTTCACTTTGTCTATTTGGCCCTCTCGAGCACCAAAAAAATCGTAATTTATTACAGAAATTCGGGAAAATTACAATATACATTATACCATCCCTATTATATTAGGTTATTTTGTACAAAATGAAAAATAAGGTACGAAGATCAGCACAAAAAAAAAACAATGTTCAATTACAACTCAATTTATTTTGCAATGCATGATTTCTACAAACACGGAATTCACAAACAATTTCAACTACTTAGTGAGAACAAAATTTAATAGTTTTACTTTCAAATAATTGTAGAATCTTCCATTAACTTTGTACGTAATTTTAACCATCTTCTTGAAATATTTCCATTATTTAGCTTTATCGTGCTGTCAACTGGGGAAACACGATCGTCCGGCCGGCGCTATTCATTGTAATTGTGTCTATGAAACTTGGCATTTGAAATTATAAATACATAAACAATCACACAAATATTAATTTCTTCCTTCTAACCATATCTTTTGTGCATCTAAAATAATCAAGAGGAGAACAAACAGTCTGGAATTGTATTTTAACCACAAATGTAGCTTGGCAGTTCCGAAGTAAACAATCTCGAGTGCAGGCGGTACGTGACACCAAACTTGTTCAAAACAGCACAAACAGCAAAATGTTCGATGACATTATCCTGAAAAACTCATCAAGTTTCAACCAAGTTGAATATGAAGCAACTGTCTTGTTGATTTGTACACCAAAAGTTGATAGTTTCGCTGTCATGTCATTCGGTCAATTCTCTAAGTACGTCTTTGATCGGAACGGCCGACTATGATTTTCACGAATATCCTACATGTGATTTTCAATGAAAAAAACTTAGCAATCTCTTTGTTTTTTTGTAGCTGTTACGTCTTCCCCACGAAAAGAAGTTGTAGCTAACGATATAAGTCTTGTTACTTTCTTCTTTATGGCTGTATTTCTGCTTTACAGAGCAGTTCATAATGGCGGCTCATTTTAACACTAGGTTGCTTCATATATCTCTGATTGGTCAATGCATGTGATCGATTGCGCAACTTTGGCCATTTCGCGAGGCGACAGGAAAAAAAAAAAAAAAAAAAAAACAAACAAACCGAACTTTAGACTGGGTACCTGTGGTACAGGTAGCCCAGTAATAATCTAATGTTAGTGTTGTTTCGGTGTTTCTGTGTTTCGTTGTTTAGTAACACCCTCGCGAGTCCATACTTTGCTTCTCAAAGCAGTTTACATGGTTTCTCAATTGCAAATTACTTAATCAAGTACAAACATCTAAAGGAAAGCTAGCCATACTACGCTTGTCTATAATTTTGACTGAGGTGTTTCGGTGTTTCTGTGTTTCGTTGTTTGGTAACACCCTCGCGAGTCCATACTTTGCTTCTCAAAGCAGTTTACATGGTTTCTCAATTGCAAATTACTTAATCAAGTACAAAAATCTAAAGGAAAGCTAGCCATACTACGCTTGTCTATAATTTTGACCTTGGCACCAATAACAATTTTGGCGGTACGAAGGGCCACTTAATAACTGGACTATCAAGTGATTCCGTATAACCTAATCGCTTTACCTTTAGATAAATTTTCCAAAGAACTTGAACTTCAATCCTTTATGCACACGCGTGAAGGTAACCCAGCGGTATGAGCTAAGTAGGTCTCGTCCCTCTTTATATACTATCCTTCTCAAATTAGGTGATTTTAGAAAGAAAACAGAAGTTTGTTTCTAATTAACTCGATCGAAGGCTTTTGTCATGAACAGTTCATGGTATCCATGGTATCTCTCTATAGGTTAAAGCTATTTCCCGTGCTCTATGCCCTCGATGTCTTGATATCGCGCCTTTAATTTGTCTATTGACCCATCACTCATCAAAATGATGCAGGTCATTTCAAACAGAAGCAAACATGTAAATTAATCTTTGTTCTCTGTTTGAAATAACCTGTGTCATATTGTCAACATTTTGCTATCCATCAACTCATCAACGAAGTTGTAAAGCAAATGACAGTGCCGGGGAGAGGAGGGGGGGGGGGGGGGTGAGTAAACGATCGGGGATGTTCGTCGTATCTGTTAGGGGTAAAAATCAACGATTTGGTCTCTTTTAGGGTTTAAAATATGAGAATTGCCAAATCCTCATTTTTTGGTATTTTTTTATGGGTCGGACCCATCTATTTATAGTACTGAAGAAGCTGTCTCGGTACACCGGGCTGGCTAGCTTACCGAGATAGCCCGCCTTAATGTAAACACAGCGTAAAATAGTATCTCGGCAAAACGGAGTGGCTCGCCTCATATGAGTAGACCCTTATTTAATTTGATTCACACATCACAATTTTTCCCTTGGGCATACAGTCCAATAGTTCTGTTGAAGTCCACACTGCTTGAACGGATACATTTTATAAAACTTTGACGCAGAAACTGTCAAAAAAAATTTAAAACAATGTGCATAAACAATTTATTACGGACTCATCCAGATTGGATAAAAGCCCTCATCAGATAAATAAAGTTGGTTTTACAAACTGATGAAGCTTAGTGAGCACATGACCTCTATAAATAGAGAGTTTAAGCAGCTCGACGCTGACGCCGAAGGCGACGGGAGATAGCGCGAGAAAGTGCAGGGTAAACCCATAAAGTGTAGTGCGCATGTTCAAGTCGGACGTGACGGCTCGTCGCAACGCGAGAAAAGCGATTTTGGCGTCGGATTACAACGCGAGTAAATTTTGTTGTTTTTGGCATTCTTGTTATAAAAATATGCAATCCAGTAGACTTATTGACAAAAGGAAACGTTATTTAGATTCTTACAATCGACGGAGATCAGCAGGAAAATTATTTTTGCGGTTTTAGGGTTTTTTTTTTCGCATTTGTTTTTTGTGTCACTCGGTACTTTCTCACTACTCTTCATCGTCTGATTACTTCTTCCCAGTGACTGATCAATAGATGATTTCTAACTGATTTAAGTGAAGATATATACGTAAAAAGGAGTGTAAACGCATTTTTTTCTTTCAGAAATGAAAAACTAACATTTCACGTCATAAATCTGGCGTTACGGATCTGCTTAACTGATTTTAAGTACGCGCCATTGCTGCGCGTGCAAGTCATTCTATTCCGTTTTGCGGCGTCGCCGTTAGCGTTACCGTCGCGCTACTTAAACTCTCTAATATCCCGAAAAACGTGTCCGAGAAAAACACGTTTTTTTCAGTAACAGTAAACATGAAATCATATATAAGGAGCATTTTCGGCGTATAAGATCACATATTGATTTCCTAAAAACGGACAGAAGTAAATTAAACAAGCTTCGACTGTGATTACCTAGACATTGTCTAAGGCAATGTATCCGTTGACTGTGTCTATCTTGCAACTTACCCCGTTTATAACCAAAAAAATGCTTTTAAGCATTTTAAAATGAAAATAATTTAAAGATTCGTAAATCCCGTTTTTGTAAAATATCCTCTTCACATCACAATTCCACTCTTTGAAAACGACGAATATCACAAAAGAGTCTATTAGTATGGCGATGGATGCCAGGGTATTCTATAATTTAGAGGGAAATAGTATTTTGCATAGAGTTTGTTTCTATTTATCACCAGCTCGTCATTGCATCGTTTCTAATGAGAGGGAAAAAAAAGGCCGACATTGGGCAAAAAATACTTTTCATACTTAGCTTGTGTATGACAATGCTGGAAAAAAATACCTTTATGAAAAGATTTGTCTAATATAGGTCATTTTAGTGAATTCATGGGAAACTCATCAACCGTGTTGCAAAAAAGTTAAAAACAACATGCGGAAAAGTTGAAAAAGTTAGTCTGTCTGTGCGCTATGCTGTCAAAATATAAAATGTTATGTAAATAGTTAAACAAGCTGTTGAGAGTTTGTTGTCTTTCAAAGTGAAGACACATCGTTGGGGGGAAGTGATACCGTGATGTGTTTCAGTATCTTTCCGCACCAGAATAACTAATTAATGAATAATTAATTAATAATAAATTATTAGTGGGTGTCATTAAAGAAATGCAGGGCATTTATCATGGTTTGGAATTGTTTATATTTGATGGAAGAGGGAGCTCGAGCAATAATACGATAATCATCCGCCTTACCACTGCATGTAAATATGATCGGTCCCTAACTTACCAAATCCTGTCTCTTTGAAATGCGAGAAACTGTAGTGGACGTTTTAGAGAAGATATGGAAAATATTAGCACACTAGCTAATTGGGGACCACCCAAACAAGTACTATTTCTTGACGGGGTAATGGGGAATAAAATGAAAATGACATTTATAGAAAATGGAGCGACATGGAATTTTTAAGCGAGACACAGTCATTCAACCATATCGTACTTTAAAATACATTAGCTACTAGTTAATAAAACACATTGGTTCTGAGTTATTGCATTTTGTTTTACTCGTCTTCTATCGTGATCTCACTTTCATTTTACAAGTTTAACTTTGGTCCTCTGTTCAATGTACAGATCTCAAAATCAAATAACTTGACCGAAAAACAACCCGTCTTTTTATTTCCCCATCGACCTTCATACTTTGCAAAACTGAACTCTCCGCTGTATTCCGAGCGGTCCTCCAATTTGTTTGCAAACTTTAAATTTTTCCATGTTTCCCACTTTTGACCAACGCTACACTTGTCGGAGAGTTTGTCGCCATTGTCCAGCTTTTCATACACGTGGGTTCCCACGGCGTGCCAGAAGCCATGGGAGCCAGCAGATGAGTACACCACTCCGTGAGTACATTGTTCTAGGTAGACTTTCTTGCTACCTAGATGTCACAGGAATAAATAAGCACAAAAACAAATCAACAAACACGCAGGAAAACAACTAACAAGCTAACAAACAAATATGAGTTTTTCGAAACAGATGAAACACATGCAAACAAAATTAGGGAAGCAGAAAAATGGACTAAAAGCAAAACAAAGTTAACTAACAATTAACGTTACGAACAGAAAATTGGGGGAAACAAAAACATACATAGGAAAGTAAACAATGAAAAAACAACTATGCATTTACGAACAAGAAAAAACGCATTAGTAAACCAACCAACCAACCAGCCAACCAACACAAACCAACCAACACAAACCAACCAACACAAACCAACCAACACAAACCAACCAACCAACACAAACCAACCAACCAACACAAACCAACCAACCAACACAAACCAACCAACCAACACAAACCAACCAACCAACACAAACCAACCAACCAACACAAACCAACCAACCAACACAAACCAACCAACCAACACAAACCAACCAACACAAACCAACCAACACAAACCAACCAACACAAACCAACCAACACAAACCAACCAACACAAACCATCCAACACAAACCAACCAACACAAACCAACCAACACAAACCAACCAACACAAACTAACCAACACAAACCAACCAACACAAACCAACCAACACAAACCAACCAACACAAACCAACCAACACAAACCAACCAACACAAACCAACCAACCAACCAACCAAACAAACAAATAAACAAACAAAAAAAACAAACAAAAACAAACAAATTAAATATAAACAATTAACTACTAAAATCAATATTTTTTGGATTATTTTTTTCAATACGTATAAACCGAATGATAAGTTCATTGCTTTTGTTTTCCTTGCTAATTTTTGAATATTCAGTTCATTATATAACGAAGATTTTATTCCATTTGAAATCTTCAACTACCATAATAGACCCCTTGTAGTTCGTTGGAATTCAGCTCAACCTGACAGACAAAACAATGGATTTCAGCTCCCAAGAGCATATCAAACAATTATTGTCGTTCTTTGGGGTTCCTGTGTAATTTTTTATTTTTTGTCCTTCTAAACAAAATTTAAAATGTCTGCCAGTTTGATAAAGTTGTTCACTGCAATCTCTGTAAGTTTTCATCAAATTTTTAAATGAATTGTGGCCGTAGATAGTAAAAAACCACCAAAATAGAATCTATATACTCACTTCCAAATAAGCTTACCAAATATGGTTATTGCTGCGAACGAGAGTTTTCTTAAGATAATTGTTTGATTTGAGCAATAATTATTTTGTTTTGTCCTCCCGATTGGGCAGCTTTGACGTCACATGCAAGGGATCTATAGCACATAGTGTTTTGTCTGCGTCTTCTTACTTACCCTTTTCAAAATATCGACCTTTGGAATTCCATAAGAATGTCCCAAGATACTTTTCAGTGATTTTGCTGTCGTGCGTGGACACATACATCGAATGAAGCTCGCCATCTTCAAAGCGAATCTTGACGCTCTCCCAATCTCCAACATGATTACCAAACCTCTCTGTTTTCCCTATACATTTTCCTCCTATCTTAGCTCCGACACAAGCTTTCTTGCCAAGGTTATAGGGGTAGAAGAACTTGTAGTCAAACTCGACGACATCCTCTTCATGGGTGATAAATACATAAACTGGGACCTGATCTGGGTCTTGTCCACGAAGAAAGTCTGGTTTAGGGGATTTTGGCTTTCCAAGAGATTCTCTTGTCGTCAAATAGCAGTCGGACTCACAAGTTGGAAGATTGTATGGATTCAGCTTACAGCTCTCACCATACTTTTCCAGCTTAACGTTTCTTAAGAAATATTCCACGCTGCTTGGATTCCACTTCTCATCTTTAGCAAGTCTCACTGAAGGGGCCCAAACACTTGCTAACAAACGTAGATCATTTCCTTGGACTTTAGTGAATTTCTTCAGCATATCTCTGCACGATAGGCGTTTTGGAATCGAAGGAGGCTTTGATGTCGGTGTCGATGGTGAAGAAGCAGGACAAGGAGGGAGTGTTGGCTTTGGAGTTGTAGTGCGACGACGGCGTCGACGGCGACTCCAGAATGAAGATGCATGGTTTACTAGTAGTGCCACGAGAAGTATGATCACAAACACGACTTTAACGTTCATAATGATCTAGAATGAACAAACACAGCATATATATTATAACTTTATGAATAGACCTTGTTACGCCACAAAATGTAATAACTCACACAAAATGTAATAACAACGCAAAATGTAATATTAACGCAAAATGTAATAACTTTTGCCACAAAATGTAATAACTGCTCTCACGCAAAATGTAATAACTTTTGACGCAAAACGTAATAACTCTGTTTAACGCAAAATGTAATAACTTTTGACGCAAAATGTAATAACATCAGAAAAGTAAACAAAATGTTTTAGAAATGAGGAAAAATAAAAGGAACAACGATATATATTTTGGACGGCTAGTATAGAAAGCAAAATGACAGAATGGCATCAAACAGACAGCACATGTCACAAAACTCATGCACCTTGTCATCCAGTAGAATCGACAGAAAAATTATAGGTGCATTATTTTCCAGCGGATACTGGCAAATATTCACAGGAGCCCGCTCGTGTAGAATAAAATCATTCTTTGAGGACTTCTTCACTACACAAAATAATAATATAAAAAAATTAGTAGACGCAAACAGCCCGGATAATAATTTTATTTGTTTGTTTGTTTATTTGTTTATTTTGTTTGTCTGTCCGTCCGTCCGTCCGTCTGTCGCTCATTCGGTCCTTCCATCTAGTCAAAACTTGCTTACAATTTCAAAAACATAGCAGTAAATAAAATAATTTACATTTTTATCTTTCAAAACTAGATGAAACTGTTTTTATAACAAGTTTTGAATGTTATGTAGGTGCGGCGAATCCGGCGATATAGTGTCGTTGATGGAACACCCAAAAAGACGTCAGTAGTAACATATCATTCACCAAAAAAATCAAGCTGATTTACACGGTACGATTTGTCGCGTGCGATTTGTAGTATAAGACTAGTCGTGTGGTTCAAAACGTTCTAAAACTAGTCGCAGGACATTCTGAAAAACATTTAAGAGCGCGAGCGACTAGTTTTAGAAGTTACGGCTTGTCGTATACTACAATCGCACCGTAAAAATCGGGTTTAAGCAGACTTTACCACGCGCCATCCCATGCCATCCATTCACATCCAATCCAATCCAATCTCATCCCATCACATGCATTTACATCCTATCAAGTCTCATTTCATTATTCTATTCTAGTTCGTCTTTGTCTATTTTAAAAGTAAACATTGAGTTCCAACTGCAAGTTTCGATGTTATTACATTTTGTGTCAAAAGTTATTACATTTTGCGTTAAACAGAGTTATTACGTTTTGCGTCAAAAGTTATTACATTTTGCGTTAGAGCAGTTATTACATTTTGCGGCAAAAGTTATTACATTTTGCGTTAATATTACATTTTGCGGCAAAAGTTATTACATTTTGCGTTGTTATTACATTTTGTGTGAGTTGTTACATTTTGTGGCGTAACAGACCTAATTCCAAGTTTCTAAATCTGACACTCGATTTAAAAGTTTTGTAATTAGAGCTTTACGACAAGACATGCTTTGTGTTATGGAAATAACTTCAATCACGCATATAAACCGTTTAAAAATCGCTGTGCTTTTGTTATGTGTATTTTTAGCGAGTTTAAAATACTAGACTAGTTTTGGAAATATTACCAGAATGAATTGCCGACTTTTGTATCGCAATTAGTGTACATTGTTTTATTAATAATCTCCCCAGGAATTAAAAATTAGAAAATGAAAAATAATTCACAAAGAATGCTGGTAAATTTAAATGTAAATGTCTTTTGTTTATCCTCGGATTCGAGAGTAGCACGAAATATGCTAATGTCTCTGAGACTCGTCAAACTCACTACCTCTACATTCGATATGCTCTACGTACGTCTCTCCAGTCAGTTTATTATTTTTTTTATTGGTAGTAGAATGACGCCATAATGCAAATCGTCCATACCGAGACCAGTTTATTTATATTCTTGGAAGCTGTGTTGATATACTTCTCCCGGTAAAAAACATTAATTTTAATTTGAGCTACTAATTAGTCAATCTTTTCCATGACAAATTAAGTAAAACCTATCCATTCCATTAAAAATTTGTAAAAAAACTTAAATTTTGTAGCAAATATTATCAATACCTCCCTCTCTCCTTATGAAAGTTTTGTTTCTAGCCAATCTATCTGCAAATTACGAGCGATTTGATGAACGCTGTGCGTGCTTGAGAGAATTGAGTGGTTCATCAGTTGACTAAAGATATTTTTGCTTGAAAAAACTAAATTAAAGTTTCATTTACAATGATTGTCTACATTAAAAAACTCGCAGGATGCTCGTGATTTTCTTAGGCCTTTTTTCATGTTCTCCTAACATCAATGCGTAGTTTACTTCAATGACAAACCAAAAAAATCAATCGTATATTTCTCAACTGAATAAATCTGTGTTTATTTAGACCTATGATGGTGCGAGATGACGTGGAACTTTTGCTACACGTTCTGTAAGAACTGTTCAAGGCGCAACGAGAATAACATAGTTATTGAGCGTTTTCGATTTTGCTGCTTATTTTTGAAAATGATTTTTACAATTAATATTTTGAAAACGCCAGCTATGCAAAGTGCATAATCATATGTTAAAATTCCTCTGAATCGGAAAACCCTATTGAAACATTACTCTGAAGTAGAGTATAAGTGGTTTATAATGCGTGCAATATAAATCATCTAAAAGTAAGTTTTACATATTAAATAAAAAGAATGACAACTATTTAAGGAGCATGAATATAATCAACTTACTTGGGGAATGGCGATGTTTCAAACTGAAGAGAGAGTTGTAGTCTTCAAACAGTTAGAAAAATCTTAAATAAGTTTGTTCAGTTGAGTTGCGTGCTTAAATACGCTCATTTTTTTCCCACGTGATTTCACTTCTTTTGTTTGTATTTTTTTGTAGGTAAGTGAGCTACTTGGTTAAAACACTTAGCTATGCTTCAACTAATCTTTTCATTGTAAAAGCAAGTTTTCAGTTTCAGATTCTAAGCATATGTGAATTTTACATAAAGTTGAGTTAATTGATACACTTTTTTGCAAAAAGCATATAAATATCCTTTAAACTAGGCAAATACGGAGTCTACAATCAGTATAAAGTATTTTTGAAGAAGTAGCATTTCAAAAACAAGTGGGAATCTTTTATTAGGATTTTCAATTCCCGTTAATGGTATTACCACGGAGATTGCGTTAACGAATACGTATTTTCCATAGATTATAGATGATTTCACTTTGTTTGTTTGTATATTTCCATACCTACTCTGTTACGCTTCAGCCAATCTTTTATATCAACAAACAATTAAAATGCCCACATATGTCACGTAACCCACTCTGGTTTAAATAGATAGTTTTGTAGAAAAAGGTTGGTACCATGCAACAACTTTGTTTAATCTTAATAAACAATTCAAAATTTCTTTGAAGGTTTTCTTTGTCTTAATATGTTTTTTACAGACTAGTGCCAAATTTTGGAATTGGATTTCCACTTAAACTTATAAACTGCCAAGTACTCTTCTTTTTCAAAGGGTGTACTTGAATTTTTTTAAAATAAAATAAGGGATTATCAAGAAAATCTGCTTAATTAATATCTGGCTAGAGTAAGCTATTTAATTCCACGCTGGATGGTTTAATTTGATGCCAACAATTGTTCATGCTCAATCAGCAATAACAATCCATTCATAATACTGCATTTAATGAATTTATTAAATATCTTTGCTTTAAATTGTATCAAAGCACTTTTAAATTCAACTTATATAACACAGCAATTTACAAAGTAAAACCATTCAACGAATGATATACACAAATAAGGATTGCAAGGCAGCCGAATATTTTACATATTATGAACATTCTACTCATCTTTTACAGGTCAAGGTGTTCAGTTTGATGCCAGAGATTTATAAAGCAAAATTTGAAACAACACTTGATTTTTGATATAATTTTTTTGAAAGGACTGAACTCTTAAAAATTACACATTGCTGTATTTCATGTAGTACTTACGTAAAAAGGTGTGAGTAAAACAATGCCTACTTGACGGTTATAATACAATTTCGCATGCGTTTATTTCGCTATATTAATTTAGGGTATCCTGAAACGTGCATCTTTAAGAGAGGGGCTGACGCTACAGGAAGCGATTTGTTACAACTAGAAATAGGTCCTAGATATTTGCCACAAATTACTACAAATAATTCATTTGTGTGTGTATTTCGAATTCAAAGTCAAAATGTGATCAAGCAAGAGAATTGAGATTAATGACTAATATAAAAATTAGGTAAACCTAATAGCGGAGCTCCGATTTAATAAAATGAACTTTTTATTCAATTATTCATTCTTTCATTTGTTCATTCACTACGAATTATCAAATTCTTGATCTTTTCTTTTTTTTTTTTTTTTTTTGCTGTTATTTTCTTTTCATGATCAAATAATCATATAATCAATTGAAATACACAAAGCTTTATGCATGCGACAACATTTTATTATACGCAAAAATGCGAAAAATATGTTGTTATGCATGGTAAAAATAGCACTTGTCAATTAAAATTGATTGTCCAATGAGAAGTTAGAAAAGCACTAAGATGGCTTCTTTGAGTTGTAAGCAAATCCCCGCGCGCTTCTCACTTTACGCTATTTCACGTTTGAAAAAATGTAATAAAAATCGACAAAAATTTCACTTTTCTGGTGAAATGTGTAATGAATTACTTATTGGTCATCTAGCTATCTAAAACAGTTGTGCATTTTTAATTATCAAACTCGGATACGGCGTAAATAATTAAAAAATAGTTAGTATGGAGTTTTGAAATTTTAACTTGCAGATGAGTACAATCACGAATTCATACAAGCGTTTTATTTTCAATAACAAATCAAAGAATTACAAAAATCAAATTAAAAAAAAAAAACACACACACACACATAAAGATATCAACGATGGATAAATATCTTACAAAAACAAGTGAATATAATTATTGTAAACTGCTTTCATGTGGATGGTAAAAAAAATTCATTAAAGATCGTCAAAAAATGTAAACATACCGGTGCCACATTTCTTGTCCTGTACTGTCACTTTTCCACTGAACTCAGTTCTGATTACAATAAGCTTGTCCATGTTTTAGAATTTTTTTAAAAGTAGAAAAAACCATTTTCACCGCCTCTAAAACGTTTACACAGTTCAACTGAACGGCGATGGCAAGCTCGTGTTGCTCGATCACACACATTGTACTAAATTTGCATTTCCATCCACTCCATGAATTGGCAGTCCATCTTTGTTGACAAACATCTTGTGTGAAAAATTTTTTTGTCGTGAATAGCTGATAAATCTGCATTGATTCTACAGCTCTCCGTGATATGAATGTTCCGTAAAAATTGATGAATGAACAGAGTGAAATTATATATCTTCGTGAGTCGTGTTCGTCTAGCTGTTCACCTCTTTTGAATTGCTGCAAATGCAGCGCATATTTGTTTGGTTTTTGTTTTTATAAAAATTTGTCGCCGTCGATTTTACTTTTAAAAGTAGATTAGTCAATAAGTAATGACTGAAAAACGCCGTGCACGAAGAATCCATGAAGAATATGGCCTTTTTTACCATCTGACAAACTTGTCAAATAAACTCTTCCAGAAAATACAGCTTGTAAAATCTCCAGCTTTGAATGACTATTGATGAATTATGACAGCTCTGCATGACTGCATATTTGGATGGTTAAAAACAGCTCCATGAGGGACTTTTACTTATTTTGTCAGTGAAAATATTTTGAAGTAGCTTTTCATCGTTGAATCGTAGTTATCTTTCTTTTTCACGCCGCGGTCTCTGTTTCTCTTTCTCAGTTAAATCTCTTCAAGCTGTCAGCTTAGCTTTACCATTTTCATGCTCTTTTTAAATGTCAAGTGTAGAAATATATTTTGTAGAAAAATTTTAGTGAACTGCATCAAAAACTGCAAAAATAATGATTGGTTTGGCGCCCACTAAAACTGGTCAGCAAATTTTGCATGAATGTACACGGACGGACGTATGTATGTATGTATGTACGGACGGACGTTGTACGTATTTTCGAATTCCGGGCTTCCTGTGGTCGATTTCAAATGAGCTCGATAGTTTACCATATTTTCTTAATTATGGTGCTCCGCTTGCGCGGGCCTTCGGCCCGCGCGGAGCTCCGCTATAAGAAATTTAGCCCAAAAGGTTATAGTGGACAATTCCGTGTCAGCAATATCTAGCAACACTGCACTGAAGGGACTTACTATGAATAATACTTCCAATTCAAGATTGCATATTAAATTTCCTATATGAAATGTAAGTAAAATCGTGATAGCTAAGAAAAGAATCTTGGGATAATTGTTGAAAAAAGCATCAAAAGTAAAAAAATAATAATAATAAAAAAGATGCGTGTGAAAGGAATCTTAACTAGCTTGCTAGTGTGATGTTTTCCGCGGGGGATCTATATTACATGATATTAGATAATAATATATTTGTAGTAATTGGAAATCAGCTGAAACAGTTAACCTCTTCGACCTCGATTAGCTTAACTACTTGCAGGTGAATCTTTGCTAAGTCTAATTGCTTGAAAAGTTCTCGAAGAAATATTTTTTTCTTGTTTAATCTGTTGATGTAGTAACGTAATGGCATTTCAAATGAATGATCAATGTGATTTTTTTACGAAAGTTAGCCAAAAACTTTGGCTTCCACTCTAGCCTTTACGGTGAATTAACTTCTTACAACTGTTTTATTAGAAACAAACGACGCAGTCAATATAAGTTTTTAACTGGCCATAATTTACTCGATTGTGCTTTTCTAGGTTTTTTGATTGTCGATATTTCAGGCTCGTAACATGGTATATTTTCTTCTAAATTATCCCGGTATTTTCAGACAATTTTGATCCCTGGGCCCAATTTTTAACGAACTTTTGATCCCTGATCCCAACTATAATTATTGATCCCACTGATATTTTCCCCATATTTTCTATGTTTTGATTGATGCATAGCTCTAAAATTTCGCAGTGCATAATAGAATAGCTCATCATTGCATTTTCTGTTTTTGTTTTTTGACGATGAAGGATTAAATGTGGACCAGAAGAATTATGATTATGAAATATTCATCACAAGTGTTGGCACACGACCATCGGGGGCCGGTTGCACGAAGGCTAAATAGCGCTATCCACCGAATAAATCGCTATCTAGCGGATAAATTCTAAAGAAATCCTTTGGAGTGGATAATTTTATCCGGTGGATAACTTTATTTAGGCTTCGTGCAACCGGCCCCAGAGGTTTAAAGTTGCATCGAACTGAAAGTGACCCATTTTGTGACATTTTGCCGGTGACTCTCAAACAGATATCAGCTTTATTTTATTTGTAAAAATTTGTAAAAGTGAGAAATCAATAACATGCAATAACGCTGTATGCACAATAAAGGCACCTAGTTTTAGCTGAAAGTTTTAGCTCATTGGCAGCGATGAATATTGTTTTGAACTACATAGTTACACATTTTTACATGCAGTTTCTTTTTTCTCTTTTGTATTTTTTTCCTGGCTTCCGTTTTTGGGGTAGATGGATATAGACTTGTCAGGTGGTTTGGGGGCATGCTCCTCCGAAGACATTTTTCAAATTCAGAACCTTAAAAGCGCAAATTGTAGTATTTTGAACGATAAATAAGTTCAGTTTTTGGGTACGGACAGATAGACAATTGGTAATCGTCAGGGGTGACATTTCTTTAGGGGGGTTTGGGGGCATGCTCCCCCGAGCCAATTTCTCTAATTTAGAAGTTAAAAAGTACAATTTGTAGCATTTTGTATGATAAATAATTTGAAATTTTTGGGGTAGACAGATATAAAATTGGCAATCACCAAGGGGTGGTATTTCTTTAGGGAAGTTTGGAGGCATGTTTGTCCGAAAAAATCCTTTTAAATCTTAACTTTACTAAAACATTGTTCAGCATTTTGGGCGAAAAATAAATTCTATACTGTATTCATTTTCTTTCCGCCGAAAAGTGCTGAAATTTAGTTATTTTTGAAGTACGATTTACAGTTTTTAGTATGAGGAAATTGATTTTGCAATTAGCTATTTTGCTCATGCACTCCCCCTAAATAAAACAAACATTTTTAATGGCTCCCAAAAGAGTAGCCAACTTATCTTGGCGTCCCTACCCCGTTCCCCCAAAAACGTCTCAAAGGTAATACATGCTCTTTGACATCATTTGTGAAGATTGTCAAAGTCGGTGAAACTAGATCATTTTCCTGGGCATTTTGCTCTCGAGTGCAACACCAACATGGAATATTAAGCAATGGACTTTATAGTTCTTCTATCGATCGGTGGGGCTTATCATAAGTGAAAGAAAGCCCTGAAAGGCGTTTAGATATAAGAGTCAACCGACTCAACTTTGGTCTAAACAAACGTGTTGTATTTTCTTTTACTGACATTCTATGATCGTGGCTTTTTCTTTCTTTCCCATCATAAAAAAATATTTATCTCAGTTATCAATTATAAGTATTTTAGCCAGTATCACCCAGTCAAAACTTCGATGCACATGAATTATGTCATTTTACAGGAGACTCAATTTACGTTCAACTCCACTTGCGGTTGGCATGTTGTATTTCGCGGACTGGACTCATACTGGACTGGACTGGACTGACAAAACGCGGACTTGTAAAACGCGGACTGACAAAACGCGGACTTGTAAAACGCGGACTTGTAAAACGCGGACTGACAAAGCAACGCCAATAGATATAATAATAATAATATATGTGAATAAGTGAATATCTATAGTTTAAAGGAATATACATATAGACCTAAAAAAAGAATAGTGTTTGCAAAAGTCCAGTTTTTACATGGGCTTCCTGTGGAAGACCATGTCTAGGATTACCCGTGTTTTGAATTTTACGCTTCAAATAGGAAATTTGCGCGGGGACTGGGAACGGTCGCCAACGGTTAACAAATCCGCCGAACTCTTTTCTTTTACTTGGACATCGTGCTCACTCGAGAGCTAGAGTGATTTGAAATAATTGTAAATGACAACGACAACACAATTGACAAAACTAAAACAACTGACTCCATATATGCTCAAATGAGGAATTCAGATGTACCTGATCAAGAAAAAGCCAGCAACTTACCAAGAAGATCGCTCGATCGTGATAGACAAGCTAAAGCCGCCATGTTGGGTAGTTTGTCATCGCGAAGGAGTCAATTACAAATGATTTTCGTAAGTCAATACTTTAAAATATTCCTTGCAGTAAGTTTTTTTGGGTTGTATTTCCTTTAATAGTATTTATTGCTTTTGAACACGATGTAGTAAGGTTTTTATAACCTTTGTTAGCTTTGCTTTCCATGTGGAACCAATAGAAAACAATATAATTGGCATGAAATAGTTGTATGTACTGTTTTATAGTGGTGTTTGTTATTGTTTGAAAATTTCATTAAAATGCTTTCTATTTGACTTGTAGTACTGAATTATTATTGGGATTATAAAAGATGAAGAATCATCTAAAATAGTTTCTTTCAAACAATGTATTGTTTATAAGAATAAATTGCACATTTAGATGGAAATCGAATGAAAAATGTAAATGACTTCAAAACAATTTGGGGGTGAAAGTTGTAAAAAAGTATTGAAAATAATGCAAAATTCACTGGGGCTGCAAATCTTGCGGTTTTGCTACTAAGGAAAGAAAAATTTAGAGCATTTAATAATTTATCTTTGTGCATGTTTTTTCTCATCTTTTGTAAAAATTAGTAGAAATAAGATACAAAAGTCGCATTCAAAAAGACTCGTTTGTGATTGCTTGCTCCATTTTGTAGCTGTTTATATCGAACAATGTGTGATAACTTTGATATTCCGATAAAACATCACAATCAGTTTAGTCTTTCGACAGATTTTAGTCTTTCATTATTTTTCATTTGACGCCATCAGTTTTTAACGGTAATCTACACATGCAAATATTTGGGAAGCCCATGTAAGCGATCTTAGATCGTCTAGTTTATGTAAGTATATTGCTGCAGATCATGTACGAACTATAACCATTGGGCACCGATTGACATATTATGTAGTCGGCATTAATGAATGGATTTACTGATGATATTGTTGCTCATTTCTCAGTTCTTCCTTTCCATTTTGCATATCGACAATCTCTTCATTTGGCAACATTTAGTGCAAATTTGTTTACCCGGGCTGTAAACAAAATGTAGGCATTGTGTGAAGTGATTTGAAATTCACACACACACACACACACACACACACACACCAACATGTTAGTTTCAAATTCTTTGTCTTTGTAACTACTACGAAAATCATTTGAAGTATAAATTAGTGATCTAGAAAAAGAAACTTACGACTATAAAACATGCTTGTTCCTAATTTCAACAAAAGCTAATAGATATGCAAGTACTATCAAATATTGTTTGTTGAATACATTTTCTTGTGCATTTTCCAAACAATTTACTAACTTTGCTTGACATTTTGAGCCCAAAATAAAGCACACCTAACTGTGATCTTAACTCCAAAAACGATAACTGAAAAATACACAATCATAAAAAGTATATACAATATTGTCAGCATTTCATTGTGCTCGTTACTGACATAATTCTACAGGAGAGAATAAAGATCTGATCATTAACATGCATAAATATGTAGTTCACTATGAAACACTGTTTGCTTTATTGCTACAGTTGTAATTAACAATGAGGTGTTATTTTCTGACGTGAAGTATCGTTTTGTTTTAGGGATTAACATTCTGACCAATCAAAGACTCAAAAGTAATAATTATCACTATTTTCTGAGCCTTTTGTCAATTCAAAGAGTAGAAAAAAAAGAACTATATGTTATAAAAAACACCCGGCAAAAGTTTCTGTTCTCTTCAGTTTGCTTTGTACAACAAAAACCACAAATGTCATATCTTCCTGCTAACAGCATTTTGACATGACAGGTCGTTTGTTTTTTCTAGTTTTCAACTGATTATTTTGTTTATGAACATGTCGATACAATGTTGGTGCGCATGCAACCATGGAACACTTTTATAAGGGCAACTCATATTGATCTATTCCTTTGCCTCGGTAAATTGCACATTTAGTACGTTTAAGTGCTAATTTGAATGTTTCGTTTTTTGCTAAAGATCATTTTCTAGCTGGTTATGATGCAATATAAACAAAACTTGATTGATTGATTGAGTGATGATGATAAGAGTATAAAAAGAATTTGCATAAACATGCCGCACATACTTGATCGGAGTAAGATGTAAGTATTACGGGATCTTTTTAGGGTAGACTAGACTACTAAGGGTACCCCTATAAGCCCCGATTCTTGAGCCTGCAATCACAGTCCTGACTAATGGGGTCAGCGGTAAGGGGTGGAAACATTTTCAAAACTGTCTAAATTATCAAAATGAGTACTGGAAAACAGGAAAAAAAGGATATCATATTTTCTCAAAAAAAGTATGAGGAATTAAAAAAAGTGGATAATTAGTTTTCGGCAAAAAGAAAAAAACAATATTAAAGAAAATGGAACAAGTTAGAGAAAAAGAATGAAATTCTTTTTCTCCCACAGTTAAATACATTGGATAAAAACAAGCCTTTTCAAACAGTAAACGAGCCATGAATAAGGTTACAATGGTTTTATTGGTAAAAAGTAAAATACAGGTAATAAAGTGTAAATGTACGGCTACTTAAAGCAAATGTTTGGTTGTAGCTTGTATTTTACAAGACATTGGATAATCAAATTTTCTGTACATGAAATACGCTTTTCGCGGATCACTCTCAGGACTTGAGAACTTTTTACGAGTTTCAAGGACCATGAAGTTATATTTTGGAATAGAACTCATCCCAAAGTTACAGAAGACTAGTGAGGATCTGACCACGGTTCTACCACCATCGATGTAGGGAATAAAACAACAGCTTGATTTGGAACTCTTGAAAAACCTTTCCCAGGTGAACAGACAAGGACGATTGTTGAAGAGAGGGTTGACAACTTGTGATGACAAATCACTGGCTAGTTCTTCTAGATAAACCTTTTTCTTAAAATCCACATCGATCTGTTCTTGTTCGAACATGAGTTCAAGCAGCTTTGAACTACTGCTTTCATCGTATAGATCAGATAGGTAATCTCTGATCAGAGATTTCATCATAGTAGACTCTGTGTCTTTTGGATTGAGGTTGTATTCATACTCGATGAAATAGTTGAAGGCTTCTAACAAAGTTGTTGGTGGGATCTCATATCGCATCCGGAACCAAGTCTTTTGAAAGTTTTCTTTCCAAAAAGACTCATCTGCTTTCCAGCTGAGCAGTTCGTCAAGAGTCACCTTTCTACCCTTGGTTCGTTCAACTTCGTCTAGCCATTCTTTGTACCCAATGTTTTTACAACAATGATAGAATAGGGAACTGAAGAAACATTGCAACTCCTTTATTCTCTCATCAATGTCAGGAAAACAAGGATACATCGAGGATAGTGTCATCTCTGTACGTTTCTCTCCTAATTTCTGTGCGCGTTTGTGCTTGAAGGTCGTTACAGGATTGAGAACTTTTCCACTTCTTAACTTCATGTTGGTCTTAGTGTCTCTAGTTCAATGTGAATGTACTAGATAATGCTGTAACGTTTTACGTTAAAGGATTATTGACGTCACTGAATATATTTCGAATTATGATCAGAACAATCCAGTTTGAGGTGCGTTATGAGGCGCTAATCCAAAACCGCTTTTAAGATTCAACTGGTGATGAAGTATCTCTTTCTTGACAAGATTGAAATAATACTCGTATGCTAGAACGCAATCAGGTGTTGGTGCTCGAAATGTTTTGGTAACGTCGGCTTCTGTGAGACGAAAGTCCCATTCTTTGGGCCAACTAAATACTCCCTTTTCTCCTGTACGCTCTATTGTGACTGTGTGCTCTCTTCCACCATCGTTGTATTCAAGAGTTGCCTTTTTCGTCTGTTTAAAGACTGCTGATGAGGGAATCAAGCCACTTTCAACGATTTTGTCCCTTGATATTTCTTGGTTTGTTTCAAGTTTGTTCTCTGCGCTATTTACAAGCACATTCTGCTCCTCTTTCTTATCGTTGAGCCAACAAAAGCTCAGCTCTCCCTTATCTTGATCCACTTCTAAACGAAACATATTGTCAATTAATTACGGTGGGACTGAAAGAAACTATTAATCTATAATTCCGCTGATCGGTTACGGTGTAGGCTCAAAATCCTTGTACAGGCATACTGTGGGCTCACAATCAATATAAAAAACCTTTACACACACGTTTGAACAACCACTCTACATTGAAATCAACGCCTTAACATGAACCGTCTAACAATTGTACGCAGACCTACTAGTTCTGCAGAAAACATCAACAAGTATGAAGTGCTTGAAACTGGTGAACAATTTTCCAGTTTCATCAGTAACATGGCATCTGCATTTGCCGAGTATGTAAAAGATCAAGAACTATCTAACTTCGTTTCTTCATGGCTGGCCGACGCCCAGTCACAAGAGCCGATGACAAAGCTACATTTGGATATTCCAACGTACGAAGAAAGTATTCCCGAAATAGAACCCAAACTCACACCAAGACAAGAGATCATTGAAAAACTGTTGCTTAGAGCATTTGCTAATTCAAAGTCATTCATATGGGCATTATCCGATATAAGCAGAGAGCGGTGTGAAGGATGTGAGATTGATGACCCATCGCAGTTTCATCACGACTGTATGATGCTAGATGCACAGACTATCGTATGGAGATATAGCATCGATGCTTTGGATAGAGTAGATGACGATGAAGTTATGACGCTGTTTAAGAGAAATACAGATCAAGAGTTAGATGGCCCATTGAACGGGCTTGAACTGTTGCGCTATGAATGTAAAGACAGTAGAAAGGAAATATTAAGTAGACAAAGAGATGAATTTGACGACATTGCTACTGAGGTGTATCGTAATTATATAAACGGCTATGGGAATTAGCCTTGTACAAAAAAAAATTCTCTGGTAAATGTATGTTATTTTTACGTTTTCTTGAATAAACTGTTTTTGATTATACCCATGTCTCCTATCTTATTATGACAACTTATATTTCCTTTCATGTAGCCCTAACTAATAAATAAGAATGCACTTTCAATTTTTTGTTCATTTTTAAACTGTCTGTTCACGATGACACTTATACCTTTCAAAACCCCTACTAGTATTATGATTTCTGGACCTTCCCAGAGTGGTAAAACTGTACTCACAAAAAGAATACTTATAAACAGACAAGAAATGTTTGATCAAGGAATTGGTAAAATTGTTTACTGTTACGGTGCCTACCAGCCGTGTTTTACTCAGCTACAAAATGAAATTGGCAATATAGTTTTTGTCGAAGGCTTTCCAGAAGATGTGCTGGACTATTTTCAAGGGGAACACGGTATCTTGATCATTGACGATTTAATGGATTCGTGCTCTAATGACCAGCGTATGTCAGATCTCTTGACTAAACATTCCCACCACAAGAACATCACCGTCATCTATATTGTACAAAATTTATTTCCGCGTGGAAAGTATTCCCGCACAATTTCTCTCAACTGTCATTATATTTTAACGTTCAAAAATTGTCGTGATTCTCTTGGTATTTCTACACTCATACAACAAGCATTCTGCGGAAAAAATGACAGAGATTATGCTATGGAAAGTTTTCAGGATGCAACGAATAGAATATACGGCTATCTGTTGTTCGACCTACATCCGTCTTCACCGTCAAACTTGAGACTGCGTACAAACATTTTCCCTCAAGAACGCCACACAGTTTACGTGAAAAAAATATAAAACCCAAACATACAAGTTGACTACTTCATTTGCACGAAAATGTCAGACCGTGTAAAGCGGAATATTGATTTTCTGACCGTTTTAGCAAAGTGTAACAAAAATCAACGCAAAGCCTTACTCGAACATTGTGACAAAGACTTGATCCTAACGTTATCGGAAATCGCAATCAACGTACTTAAAGGCATAGTCAACCTAACAGCAGCACAGAAGGCTAAACTTCGAAGGTATAGAAAACAGCTCAGAGTACTCGCTGATAGACAGGTACCTATTAAACACAAAAAGAGACATCTTTTACAAAGTGGTGGATCGTTGCTTTTAACACTGTTACCGCCAGTTATTTCAGCACTACAAGCCGTACTTTCTAAACCATGAAGTTCACCAGACGCATGGTTTTGATACCTGAGGGGTTACTGGATACATTAGAACGAAAAGAGAACATACAGACTACACCCATTACTAAATCTATCATAAGGATCGATCAAAAAATGGACGACATATTAGAGGACAGAACTGCACAGCCTGACGCTAAAGTAGCAGAATACAATCAAAATCTACAACGCTACCTCGACGTCCATGAGAAAAACAGAGCATTTGTTCCTACAGTTAAAATACAACAGGATCCAGCGCCACTACCTACTGACGGCACTTCTGAAACCCCGCAACAAAATAATCCTGAGGAAACGACTGCCGAGCGCTTGTCCGAGGGTGAAATATTAGATTCTGTTCCCAAAACATCCAAAACGTTAGCAAAGTCTATGATCAACCGATTGAAAGCAAACAGAGAGCACATCACATGGAACGATAGAGGCGAAATCACAGTAAATGGCCATAAAATCCCAGGATCGAATATTATTGATTTAATCAACGACCAACTGAGAGACAGAAAAAACTTTGATCCTACGGGGTGGGAAACCTTTACAGAGTCATTAAGCAAGATTAACATGCCCAAGTACTTGATGCGAAACGAACGACGAAAAAGTCATATTTCACAAGTACAAACTGATTCTCCAGCATCTGCAGCTACACCGTCAACAGAAAAATTCTCTTTCCCACCAACACCGCCAACCACGCCAAGAACATCAAAGATTCCTACATTCAAACGCACAAGAACAGCGAAACGTTTCTCCGATAACTGGATCCGATATTAGACCAATTATATATGTATGATTGTAAACATGTTTATTGGACAAATAAAAAAACACTTTGAATACACAGTAATCTGTTTTTATTGTACTACGTTAATTGGTCTTATTTTGCACGCGTGTCAATGCTATTTGAGTACGTTTTATTCTTTTTTTATCATTTGAAAAACCTAATAATCTACGAACAAAATGACTTACACGTTGATCATTCACACTTAAGTTATCAGTAAACGATTTTACTATTTCTAACATCGATTTTCCACGGATTCGATTCAATAAGAAATACACACAAAACTGTCCACACATGCTGGACGCTAAACTTTGTAAACATCTATGATTATAAGTCCATTTTCTTGAATGACTATTTAAAAATGTTTTGAAGTTTTCTAGATAAAAATCAGGCGGGTTTCCATAAGAATCAAAGAATTCGGCGTTTTCTTTGCTAGGGAAGTACATAGCCAGCCAATGTGATCCTTTTTCTGTTTGAGGATCTGTATTCACAATCAGTCCACAAGGATAACTTTCAATTACTTTAGGCAGAGTATCAGAAGCATAAACACCGCAGAATTTACCACGACTTCTTGAATCTTGTTCTATGGCTTGAATCAGATCTAAAGTGTTCATGCTGTATAGTCAAACAGAACCTCTCTCTCCCGTGTAATCTCAAGAACGCCGTCTGTTTCTCCAATGCAGTATAAATTTATAGCTTCTGTCAAAGCTGTGCTGAACACAATTTCTAGTGAAAGATTTCCCCTTTGTTTGAGAGCCATGTATTCTGAAGCATCACAGCCATCAGCTCTAAGATCAAATACCAAGAATCCGAATCCTGCGATAAAGTCAGTAGCTTGGATATTATTTCCAGAGTCGTTGTTGTACTTTCCTGTTGCAGTAAACAGTGTTTGATAGCCCTCTAGATATTTCTTGCTGCTACCGGAGAGCTTCAGTTTTAGCGGTTTTGAAGGGGTCTGCTCTCCGTCTACGTAGACACCGATCGAAGAAATACCAAAAAGTTCCATGTTAAAAGGGTTTCTTGTCAAACTTCCATTGCTAGCAGAAGACTTGTTCATAAATACTATAAGACGATTAGGAATCTGTCCGTTAAAGATGTTATCTTTTACGATTGAAATAGTAGTTCCAGGAATAGTGAAGGTTTTAGTAACGGTTCTTGGTACCTCGTACATGGCAGGGCTTGTCTTGAGTGCATTCTCGTGAGCCAGAATTACGTGATTTGCAATCTTGACCTTTCTTACTTTCAGTTTTACCGATGTAAAGTCTAGTTTGTACTCTTTTCCCGTTTCACCAGACATTAGAAAGTATTCAGGAGCATTTGGAATGAGCTTAATCTTTAGGTCGACAAAACTCAAGAGAAATTTTCGAACCATGAAAATATCGCATAGTAGTGGACCTACCAGCTCAAACTCTTTACTTCGTGCTATCAGTTTGCTTCTTTCTTTCAACCCAAGGTTTTTACCGTCATCGCCTACCTTGGTATCCTCAAAGGCACCAGCTGTATCACTATACCACATTGACGTTTGTAGTTGCGACTTTTTAGCACCCATACCGTAGCTCAAGACAGTCTTACAATAGCTTTCAGGACTGTAAGTATTCGTCGAGCTGGAGACTAGCGTAGATCCTACATATATTTCTATTTGTTTCCATAGAGCATGTAGTAAGTTGTTAACAGGTGCTATTTTCTCATCAGCTTCAATATTCGTTCCGTCCTTGTGTTTGATGGTGGCTGATATCAATAAATTGACAAAACCCAGGTCTACATAGTTTTCATCACCAACGATATTAAACTCAATTGGGGTGTCAGCAGTGACAGTAGATATCGGTTGATATTCAATGTCAGTCTTTTTGATAATGCTAGTCTGTGTGGGACTTATTGTAAATAAATCAAGTTCCTCTACCATGCATTCCTGTGAACGGGGATGAATCAAAGCCATTTTACAGTTGCGCGGATGATTTTAAGATCCAAAGATATCTTCAAATGTTCTCGGTTTGACTGCTTTTGGGGTTCTGCGTCGTCTGACAGCTTTCGACGATCTGACCGACTTTGTTAATTTTTTTCGTTTTATAGCTGGGGTTTTTGATCTATCACGCTTTCTCTTGTTACCACGTTTCTTTCCCGAGCCTGTTTGATTATTCAAGGCCCTCAGCACTTGGTTAGTAGCGTTACGTTTCAAATCACCACCTGTTTCTTTTATTCTGTTTCGAAACGAATTCCTGATATTACCACCTTCCGCAGCATCCGCTAGCACATTTGCTCCTGTTTTGAGCGCGGCTCTCCCTAAGGTTTTTGATGCAGTCGTTAGAAAAGGTAGAGCCTTTCTAAAAAGACTGCCAAAGATACTACCGATTCCTTTTCCACGCTGACCTCCATAGCCCCGTTGAAACAGCTTTCCACTAAAATACGCACCACCGCCCTTTTGCGCTTGAGTTGAATAATAGTGCTTGTAAAGCTCAGTTGGTGGAATGTGTTTTAAACTCATGTTTTACACCAGATACGATAACTGCTTCTTTCTGAAATGCAAGTTAACTACTACGCGTCCTCTTTTAAACTGAATTTTTCTACCAGCGCTATCCAATATATCTATTCTGACGTTCTGAAATTCAGAGACTGACAGAGGAAAATAGGTTGGGACAATGAACTGGTTGTAAATAATATCGCCGTATTTTCCAGTAACTGGAAGAACTTTGAGCAGCTTCGCCTTTGTATCACCGACAAATTGATAGTCGAGGATGCTAGCGTACACATACAAGCATTCGATACCGCCATTTAGATCACACACATGAGGACTTGTTTTTGCAGAAGCAATTATAACTTCTTTATCACCAAAACCCAGCATTTGTGCTAACTGGTTGTACAGTACTAGTTTGTAACCGTTTTTTACATCAACATGTACTTGTTCGGATATGGTATTGAAAGTCAGTTTGATATTATCACCCAATCTTTCTTTCATTTTAACATTAATAGCATCAATCAGAGTTTTCATACTGTCATAGTTTCCCGCTTGAATGCGCACTGAATCCGGTATTTTATCAGGACCGATGTATTCAATACGTGAAATTTCGTCTGGAGCGTTATAATATGTTTTTGGCCATATAATGCTTTGTAGACCCACTTCATATTCACCGTTGAGTTGGATTCTTTCAGGTAATTGTACCGTATAACTTGATAAGGCGTTATCGGCGTACAAGTCGAGAGATGCGTTTGAAGGTAAAAGAACAAAAAACTGTCCGTCCATCATGTTGAAGAGACAACTAAAACTGTGACAACGATTTGTAAAAACATTTCATTTTATTATTCTTTTACAAGCTGCATTTCACTGGCATATATTGTGCCTATGACTGGTTCGCCCTTGAGATCACTGATAGTATAAACAGGCGGGCTTCTAGCTATACGTTTTGTGATGACAAATATTTCCTTTGTAAAGTTTGTTTCGTAGCCTTTTGCAAACGTAGATTTTTTCTTTGAAAGACGAATTTTATCACCTACACGAAAACGAAACTTTGCGGGCTCGTTTAAACGCGTTTTATCGTACAAGTTATGCCATATTTGATCTTCGTTTTCAAGGTTAACAAGACGTGGCTTTTGTTTTATGGACGAGTGAAAAGTATCATTATAGCTATTTACAATATCTTGCAAAACATTTACATAGTTCAAAGTATTTTTGAAAGTAAAATATTTGTACAGTTTATGTTTCAATGTTTGTATTACACGTTCTACTATGCTTGCTTTGATTTCCATGTTTTGCGTATTAAAGTAGTGAATGTTTTCTTTCTTCAAGAGAGCTTGAAAGGTTTTGTTGACAAATTCCGTTCCAAAATCACTTTGCACAGAAATCGGCTTGCGCGGTTTGGCCTCTTTCAGAATCTTACGGAATCCATCTGTGGTATCAGTAGCATTTTTTGATTTCAGTGGCACACACCAAACAAACTTTGACAAGATATCTATTGCAACCAAAATGTAATTGTAGCCTTTGTTTTCCTTTTCGATATTAGAAACGTCCATTAAATCAATTTGCCATTGTTCGTCTACAGCATTTACCAAGGTTACATTTCGTCTAAAGGTTTTACGCGGTCTGCGATGTAAGGTGTATGTAGATTGTGCAGCTAACCAGTCTTGAACCACTTTTCTTGTAATTGTTTTACCCCCTATATCTTTTGCAGCACGATAAAGCACCTCGACAGCAGAAAAGCTTGCTGGACTTTTCGGATTGTAGTACAGGTTTTTCAGAAGCTGGTTGATTTGCCTTTTGCTTCTTCCCATCAGTCGTTTGAACAATGACAGTGCTATTGCAGCAAGCTAGTGCGCATCTGATTTGTCTAAAAATGTTTCCTAGTTTTAAACCTTTCTGCGCTAGAGGTAAACAACACTTCATGACTGAACGATGGTTTTCGCGCAGAATGATATTTTCTTAACAGGTTTTGTATATTATAGTCTTGCATAGGTAAACCTCCTGATCAATGACGATTAGACAATAAATGTTTTTATTAAAATTCATCAAGTCAAGAGTAACACTATAAGTTATGATTATCATAAAATCCTAAACACAACTAATTTTTTTGTTAAATGAAAATTGTTTTTAAAATATTTAAAACTATGATATTGGCACGAATGATTATAAAAAAATCAAGAACATTTAGAAGAAAAGCACAAAAATGGTTATAGAAAAGTAAATATTATGAAAATATTTCTCAATGAATATGGTTATAAAATGTTCTTTATATGATGAACAATCAGCGTAAAACTATATCTATATCTAAAACTACTAACTTCCTAGCTACTTTTTTGTACATATGTTCATGTGAACATGTACTGTTCGTTATTGTTCATATTTCTGTAAAATGATATATCTTCATCTATTTCTTCGTCGTCATTACAAAATTCTAAGTCCTGAGCCGTATATTCATCTTCAGATTCAGATTCGGAGGTTGTCATTAAATTAATAGACTGTTCATCATCAGAAATGGGAATTTCATCCGCACTACCATCTTTGTAAGGGAAAAGTTCACCAAGTTCAGATAATTGTTCCACATTCTCATTTGAGTACAGCTGAAGTGCGTGAATGTTAACAGGTTGTTTATGGACAATTTGAGTTTCTACAGGATTTGGATTCCAGTAGTATCCAAAAGGAATTGTATCAGGTCCGTCATCAACAATGATTCTTTTGTCATAAACTAGTTGATATCTTTTTTCTTCTCTTTTGTTTATTATTTTTCTGGTGATTGGTTCCCTGGTTATTTTATTTTCATCGACTACGGTAATAGTTTGGTTTGATTTTATGTCATGGACAAGTGACTTCATCGATTCCATGTTTATGAGTTGACTTGCGATGTAATTGAGTCGAAAGCCTTTAACTTTTACTGTGCACGATCCGTCAGAGAGTTTATAGGCATAATTTTTCGGACCACATGACACAAATTCAGTAATATAGCGTTCACTACCATCACCACTGGAGAGCTCATCTGTCAACCCGCCTAAGAAGTCTGACAATGGAGGTTCTGGTTCACCTTCTTTAGACAGAAACACGCAGCTATCTGTATCCATGTATAAGACACGTTCTCCTAAAGTGCTTATAAGATTATATAATTCTAGCCTAGCCCAGGCTGTGGTAAAAATAGCTATGAAAATATTAGTTACATTAGATTCTTCAACAACTTCTTTCTTTTTCTTATAAACGAGCTCAACTACTTCATCATTAATCAAAAACAAATCTAACAAGTCAAGTTCGTCATCATGAATCACCTCATAAAACCTTTTGGGCTCAAAAACAAGTTCCGATTCCTCTCTCTCAGTATTCATACCAAACTTCCCCCAGAGCGAATTAAGGCAAAGCTTAGAAATAGCGCGGAGACCAGGATTTTTATCGATCTTTTCGGGACGAAGTTGAACTCCCTCGTGCTGAAAATAATTATCAATATATTGGGTTTTATCGTTTTCACTCTGCACCCACTCGGGAAAATCAGAACTCTCTTGCTTAGATCTTAAAAAAGTATGGACATAATCAGTAAAAAGCGAGGTTGAAGTCTGTTCAAAATGCCACACTTCCTTAATTTCTAAGACTTTGTAACCTAACTCAACGGCCTTTTGAACTTCAATAGAACACCAAGTTCCCCAAAAACTACGATCTTGAACAGAATGCGAACAGGGGTCATTATTATTAGTTAGCGCGCACTTTTTACACAATGAAAACACTAGTTTACCACCTAATTTAACAGGCAATACGGGCAGATATAGGCTGGGAGGTGGAAGAACTTTGCATTTAATGATACCAAAATATTGACTTATGTCAAGAAAATTCTCGGTAATAATGACAGGATGACAGATTGGATATGTTTTTGTTTTATTAACAAACGGATAAAGGCTCGTAAAGTCAACATATTTAATCTTTTCATCTGGTTTACATGAATGATAAAGTTTAACAGCATTTGTACGACCCCCATAAAATGCATCTCTAGGATTTAAATTACCTACAATTTCATGATTTACAATAAAGTTTTTAAAAGTTGAAGTTTTGGAAAGTTGATCAAAATCGCATTCCCAAATATACTTAACCCTGTAACCAAGTTCTCGTAGACGTGAAATTCTGGCCATGGTGTCTTGGAAGATTTGGCTGTTTTTTGTGTTGCGTCTTAAAGGATTAGAAGAGTTGCGGTCAAAACACTTATCATGTGAATGGAACAAGCACCCTAGAAACTCAAAAACTTCATTCGTTTCTTTACAAAACCCGTCCACATAATACGTTTTACCGTATTCTTTGTCTTCGATTTTATGTTCACCTTGATTTTCTGCATGAACAATTTTTTTATTTTCAGAAAGGCTAATAAAATCAAGCCATTCGATCGAACTTTTAGAATACAATTTCTGGATACCTCTGTACAAATCATTCGGGACTATACCAATAGTATCAGGCTGCAAGAATTTAGCTTTATATACACTCATAACAGTTGATGCGATGGTGACATATCTGAAAGGATCAATATCCATTTCGGTTAGAAATATATCTCTAAACCGGAGACAGCTTTCTCTTAAAATTTTAACATCTTGAATGCAGTAGCGCTCAAGTTCTTCATCAAAATTAAAAACATAATTTTTGGCACACATATCAGCATGCCAGGATAACAATTTGGTTCGTGAATCATTAGAAAGGCTGTCAGGGCAATAATATTTAATGTCAGGCATTGGTCCAATATATCCAAAATTTTCTTTTTTGTTAAAAAGATGTGGAAACGTACCTTTTGACATCTTGCTTTCATCGAGGCCAAATGTTTTTGGTAACTTGGAAAGAGGCATTTGAAACCAATTCAGCGAGTCGATTACGCGAATGTTGTAATCTTTGACGTGAAGCTGCATAATTTTTTGACCTGTACGAATTACTCGAATATCAGCAGTGGGGCGGTTTTTTAAGAGCCAGCGCAATACAAAAATACTATCAAACCCTTTAGCATTATGGGCGATAGCAGAATATCCTGAGTGTTGTTCATCAAAAAGAAATGTACAAAAATTATGAAGTGCTTCATACCCTTTGAATACTTTGGTCACTCCCAAGAAATCTTGAGAAACGGCAAAATTAACAACATGCTCGCCACTTGACTGGTCGGTTTCAAAATCAAAAAAGAGAAGATTTTCAGAAGGAGGTTTAGGATCCTCGTTTTGCATGTAGCATAGATGGCCCTGTTGAACAAAGTTCTTGCAGTTCCAACACTTGAACTCATCACAGACATGTACATTTTTACGTTGAGACTCAACAATTGCATTACAAGATGTACAGCGAAATGATTTTTGACAGTTAGACAATCCATGCTTTGACTGTTTTTGGTGGGCAAGAAAACACTTTTGAGATCTACAGAATTTATGACATAAAGGGCATTCTATTTGTGGATCATTCGATGGATGACAGGATTTCTGAGTGCAGACTCTGCAAATATTAAAGCAGGGATGATTGATTTGATTTTTGACATATTTATTGCAACGATTACATTTCACCCGTTTACCAAAAAAAGCTGGTAGCTTATCAGGATTAATCACATCGAAGTGACCCTCGTTATAATATAGAATGATTCTCTTATCGCGCTGAGGGCCTTCATAAATGATATTGTTTCTGTTGGAAAAGCTAAATACCATGATTTGAAAATCTACTAGAAAATCTTGAAATTTGTCTATTTCCTGTAATCCACAGGGACCTATAGGAACATTGGCGCTATGATGAAGTTCTTGTGCTAGACGTTTTTGTAATGGCTTCCCTTGTTTTAGCGTACGTTCTTGATTACCTTTCATTGCCATTTCTCGCCCTGTTACAATTGCTCGCGCGCAACACAAATCATCCTTATTTTTTATGGTGATAATACTCCGCTTAAGCTTTGTATGCTTAGAGTAGTCAAGCACTTTCAATCCCCTTCCCCTACCCACGGGTGATTTAAGCGCTACGATATCAATGCCAAAACTCTCATCCAGAGGAAGTTCTTCCTCCGATTGCAACACCTTACCGATTTCATTCAAAATTAGGGAAGGGTGTTGCTCACTCACAGTCACTAGTCTCGTACTTAAAGGTTTTTTGAGATGATCCGATGTGACCATAACACGAATCCTATCTTGATCTACATTATCTAAATTACATTTAGATTTTACTTCATCAATTGCATCACTAAATACATTTTCTAGAGAGTTCATAAAATCTTTAACTAAATTATTTGAGTTTGGATTAAAACCACTAACCTGGGCTTTATAAGCACAAGAATAAGTGCCAAACTTTTGTACATTACGTTCAGATATCTTAGAGAGTTTAAATGTCAATGAAGGATGATGAGGCGTTGGTTGTTGGCGTGACGGACGATTAGGTTTCGTTCGGTTCGTGGAGTTTTTGATTTCATGGTTGATCAGATCTTTTAGTATTGTGGATGCTTTGGATAGAAGTCTACCTATTTTATCCAGATCTGGTTTTCTTGTTTTCAATTCCCTTGCAGAACGGTTGAGTGTTTTGCGAGCTTTTTTATGTTTTTTAACTAGTTTTTCAAAGTTCGAAGAACTTGTTTGGAGAGATCTTCGAGCCATGTTGAGAGCGTAAATGGTGCTCTGGGTAAATGAATCAGGTTTATACACCAAAAAATAAAATGCATAAGAACTGATTAGTTGACCAGGATTAACTTTTGTTAACTTGTTTGTTAACCAGGATTAGTTGACCAGGATTAACTTTTGTTAACATTTTACTTTTGTTAACTTTTGAACAAAGATGTCTGGAAGCCAATACTTTTGAATAGTAAAATTTTTTTAGATTGCACATCAACAGTGAATAATTGCGCGCACTTTAAGGTGTAGTACAAAATACTCCGTATGTATGAATACGATCAATAGATAACTTATGGTTTTCATGCATGGATGTATAAAGTGCTAACAGGTTTATGCATGTTCATACTTAATCCTAGTATTCTGTGTTATACAATTCAAATTCAAAATCAATTCAAATAAAGAATCTAAAATATAAATAAAGAATCTAAAATATACATTCTAAGAGAAAAAAAAATATGTATAGTACATTTGTTTTAGGCTTCGAGAATTATTTTCAACCGAGAAAGTTTTATAATTCAACACGTTTTATTGAACAGAATTGTAAATTACAAGTTACAATAATCAAGTACAATAATATTGTACATTCATTCACAAAGTGTTCAATGTTTTCTTTCTTCATGCGTTTTCATTAGAAACCCTTTTCTTGTTTCTTTTACAATATTTGCTGTAAGGTTTGGTTTTCTTGTTAGCGACTTTCTTTTGAGAACTGTCGCACCATTGAAAGTAATCACATTTATCGTCTTTTACACCACACTTAAAATACCCTCTATTGGGATTTTTCTTGCTTTTGGAAATAAACAGTGTTGCTGGTTCTCCATGCAAACATGTTGGATAGTCTTTCTTGTATTCATCTAGTACGTTTTCTGTAAAGTTTTTTATGTATTCATCAAACTCAGTCGCCCTTGTAAAAAAGCCACATGTTCTTTCTTTACATCTGATGTATTCTTTATCACTCTGTGACTTGAACAGTTCAAGATTGTTTTTCACCTCGCAAAAACAGGGGAAGTGCTCTAATGCAGCCATCGTTGTCAGAAGTTGAAATGGAATGATATGATAGTCAAATATTCTCAGTATTTATTGCCTAGATTAACAATTTGAATTTTTGATGTTATTTACTAATGTTTTTTTGATTGCCACCAGAACTAATTAGTTTACCAGGGATTAACTTTTGTTTCAGAGAACAAAAAAGTCTAGAACTTAATACTTTTAGTATGTGGTGATTACACAACAACAGTGCTGTTTTAGCGGGGGAAAAAACTATTTCGTTTATCAGTTTAATATGAGTAACAAAATGTGTGTTATCCAGCTGTAACAGTAAGGAATGTTGTACGTAATACGGATGCCATCAAACATGATTCAATACAATTCTGTTCATCTAGCCATAATGTGATTCAGGTCAGTGAATACCTCATTGCATAAAGCTGCTAAACGTTTTTTTGAACATTTCAGAACTCAATTTATTTAGGCAATTAGTTTTCTTTTTAGTTTACTCTGAATCGGAAAAGAATTAAGCAGTTTTGGACGTTAACTAATGAATTATTTTTTGTTATTACGTGTATTTTTTTCTCGGATCTTTTTCTGTAAAAAGCTGGATGAAAATTGTTTTTGTACATAACAACTTTCGAGTACGTGTGAGGATTGAAAATTCATTTCGTTTTTTTTTTACGAGAAAACTTTTTTCCTATGTATTATAAGATCTAGTTTGAAGTAAAGCGATTTAGTTTGTTGATGTTTTTGTCTTTCTGTTTGAATATGTTTTTGAATTTCAAACTACTCTGATCGGTTCACCGAGTTTGTAAAGATTTGCGCAACATTTTTGATTGCAGCCTAATGTGTTTTTGCAGTGGTTTATTTCTTAACAGATCATTCTTTTTAACGTTCACGCTTTATCAATGTTTTTCATCGTATCGTAATTCACTATAATTGATAAAGAACAGCTACTGTAGTACGTTGTTGATTTGTCAAAACTTTATTCGCATTTAACGTGCGAAAACGTAATTTCAGATTCATTTTTTGTATTCTGTAATTTTCTTTAACGAGTTATTGGAGTTGTGCAGCAATCTATACAAAAGTGGAACTGGGAAAGAATTTAGTGAATATTACTCTCTTGAACAGACGGTAATTACTCTAGTTAAGTTTTCGCTGGAATATAAGTCAAACGTTATTTTGGAAAAAAACTATTCAAAGCCTTCTTTACTTTTGACAAGTAAACATATTTCAAACTTTTCCACATAAAATATATATGTAGATAATCATTTGGTATATAGCTGTATTACTGATTATTACAGTTGTTTTTGCTTTTGTCTTTTTTTGGCGAAAAGATTGAATTCAGTTCGTAATGCACTCTTATGTTAATGCAAATTACTTAAAAGCTAATTTTCCGTTGCAGAAAAATCATATTCTGTTTTCACAGTTATACTGAAGAATAATTTTTATCAAAAATTGTAAACTAGATTGCTTTAGGAAATGGTTAGACGTGTGCAGTGTATAAAAAACTTTATTTTTATTGTCAGACTAAACCGTAGAATGTTTACCAATAAAACCATTGTAACCTTATTCATGGCTCGTTTACTGTTTGAAAAGGCTTGTTTTTATCCAATGTATTTAACTGTGGGAGAAAAAGAATTTCATTCTTTTTTTCTAACTTGTTCCATTTTCTTTAATATTGTTTTTTCTTTTTGCCGAAAACTAATTATCCACTTTTTTTAATTCCTCATACTTTTTTTGAGAAAATATGATATCCTTTTTTTCCTGTTTTCCAGTACTCATTTTGATAATTTAGACAGTTTTGAAAATGTTTCCACCCCTTACCGCTGACCCCATTAGTCAGGACTGTGATTGCAGGCTCAAGAATCGGGGCTTATAGGGGTACCCTTAGTAGTGACTAGCTACACTTGAAGTTCCAAAGACAACGTTAAATGTACTCTTACGAACATACTCATGTGTCACAATTACTTCATATTAACTAAGAAATTCTAGAAGGCGTAACCTAAGTAGTTATAAAATTGAAAAATACTATGAAAATAGCGAATTTATAAAATAATTCCTGGTCAATTAAAATACAATCTACAAGGAAGCGTTTGGACATAAAAAGGCCAATTATGACAACGGATAAGTGGTTTTAGAATCCAAAGTCCAAGTCCGCGTTTTTTCCAGTCCGCGTTTTGTCAGTCCGCGTTTTACAAGTCCGCGTTTTGTCAGTCCGCGTTTTACAAGTCCGCGTTTTGTCAGTCCGCGTTTTACAAGTCCGCGTTTTACAAGTCCGCGTTTTGTCAGTCCAGTCCAGTGTGAGTCCAGTCCGCGAAATACAACATGCCACTTGCGGTTAGCATGCATCTGGAATATGACACCAATCATTCTATGCTTGAATACACACACCAGTAACAGCTAGCAAAATTTACTCGAAGCACGATAAACTTTTACAGCATAAATCATAACAAAGAGTTGTCTCTTTGAAGTTTGCCGGGCTTCATAACCATTCCCCTCTACTAACTATGATTTCAGCCAGTGCACGTGACAGCAGTGACAAAACGTAAATGGTCCCACTATCCCCGAATGTTTTACCTGATCCTCCATCCCAACGCCTTGATCCCCGAGCCCATGCTTTTGATCCCGATCTCAAGCAAAATTTAGGGGACTGATCCCTGACCCCATATACCATGTTACGAGCCTGATATTTAGAACCTCACAGTTTCCATAAAAGTTTAACTCTAGACATTTAGTAATAAAAGCAACAAAACTATTGGTCAAAGGATCTAGTGGTAATTTATTTGTACATGTACTTGAAATAAGATGTTTAATTTGTAGTTTAAATAGTTTTCTGCTCCACTGAAAAGTTGATTGGCACCTTAGCTTGGGAGCGTTGTTACTAGTGATTGAATTATAATTCGACCCTAACGCACGAAAAACCTACGAATCGTCACAGCTTGAGTAGACTTCCAACAGTTTTCAGTCCATGTATCACTTATTTTACTTTTTAGTTTTCATTACTAATAAGTAAGTAAGTAAAATTTATTCAGAAAGGGTGGCCCATTCATGCTTATCCAAGATATGTTAATAGGGTACCTGTTTAACATAAAGGTATTTACAATTTTGTCGTACATAATGCCGAATATCAATAATAATGAAACAAAACATTATGTTATAAATAAACTGTTTTTTCTCCTTTTTTAAAAAAAATACTTTAAATGTGTTGAATTTAAAAACTAAAGACCTAGTTGCCTATCGTTTAATTTGTATTCGACACATGAAATTCAACTACAAAATAAGTTTTGATGTGAAAAATGTATTGCATGTTTTGTAGTTTGTTATACTTTGTTTATATGGAACTTCAAAAATACAAAATAATGGACTTGAGTCATGCAGTTGAATAGTTTTATTATCGACATACTTGGCATTCTTGAGCTTACATTGCTGGGTATTTTAAAATGACGCCAACACCAAATCACGCGTCCAACGCTCCTGACGCATGCTGCGTAATCACGTATTCAATACAGAAGTCAGATAGCAACATAATTTGTATTAATTAGTTATTTTAAATTGTCAATAGCTATAGACTATGCAATTGGAACTAGATCGTGAAATGATCCGAAATCTTGAAGATGCTCAATAGCAGGCTCATTCGAGCCTGCTCTTGAGCATCTTGATACACTTTTTTTGCAAAAAGGAAATATTAATATGCTTTAATCTAGGCAAATAGGGTGTCTACAATCAGTAAAAAGTATTTTTGAAGAAGTAGCATTTCAAAAACGAGTGGGAGTCTTTTACTGGGGTTTCCAAGTGCAGTTAATTGTATTACTACGGATATTGCGTTAACGAATGCGTAATTTTTTATAGATTATGGATGATTTCACTTTTTTTGTTTGTATATTTCCATACCTACTCTGTTACGCTTCAGCCAATCTTTTATATCAACGAACAATCAAAATGCCCACATATGTCACGTAACCCACGCTGGTTTAAATATATAATTTTGTAGTAAAAGGTTGGTACCATGCAACAACTTTGTTTAATCTTAATAAACAATTTTTTTTCACACGAATTCAATATTTCTTTGGAGGTTTTCTTTGTCTTAGTATGCTTTTTTTTTCCAGACTAGTGCCAAATTTTGGAATTGGAATTCCATTTAAACTTATAAACCGCCAAGTACTCTTCTTTTCAAAGGGTGTAATATATTTTTTTTAATAAAATAAGGGATTATCAAAAAATCTGCTTAATTAAACCCTGGCTAGAGTAAGCTATTTAATTCCACGCTGGATGGTTTAATTTGATGCCAACAATTGTTCATGGTCAACAGCAATATCAATTCATTCATAATACTGCATTTAATGAATTTATTAAATATATTTGCTTTAAATTGTATCAAAGCACTTTTAAATTCAACTTATATAACACAGCAATTTACAAAGTAAAACCATTCAACGAATGATATACACAAATAAGGATTGCAAGGCAGCCGAATATTTTACATATTATGAACATTCTACTCATCTTTACCCTAGAAAAAGTTAAACTTCGGAGACCAAGAAAATATTTACACTTTCTAATTTTTAGTCTAGAGGGCAAAGGTACGAATGTGTGTTTAGTGAGGCGTGATGTATCAACTCTAGAGGCCAAATTAAAAGTCATTTCGGGAACGGTTAAACGCGCGTTAACGGCGTCTAGTTAAGAATCAAACACTTTTGAAATAGAAGCAAATAGCAAGCTTTATGCTGTTCATTGACCTCACTAAAACATTAATCAAGTAAAAGGTCATTCTTTTAGCACAAAGAAACGTTCAGAAAGGCAAGAGGGGGGTGGGGTGGCAAAACTCCGGGGGTTAACGACCTGGGATGCCCGTCGTATCTTATAGGCTGGGGTAGACATCATTAATATAAATTGGTCTCTTTTAAGGGTTGAAAAAGAAACTAGCCTATCTATTCATAACACTGAAGCTTATGATTGTTGTATAATATAGAAATGAAAATTTGTAAAGCCACGCCTTTTTTGTAAAAAGTCCGTTATTAAGTCAGTTAAAAAAAAGAGTTTATATCAGTTCTACGCGTTTGACTCTCTTTATAGACCATGTAGTATACTGGATTAAGCCAGGCATGTCAACCATGAAAGTTGTTGAAGAAATTACGTAGTGAAAACTCGCTCTCTTGATTACTAGGCTCGGTTACAGAGGAGTGTGAATACTAAGATCACAGTTTATGAATACCAGCTAAATTTATATTAAATTGGATTAAATCACGGATACTAATCATCTTTTATTTAAAGAGGAGCAAATATAGAATAAAAGAAAATCTTAGTTTTGGTGGGTAAAATATCTCTGTATGTTAGGGCTTTAGAAGACGCTTACAAGGTTTAAGTATAATGGACTTTATTGCTCTTTCTGTGGAAACGAGAGTACAGATTGCGCCATAATACAATTTCGCATGCGCTTATTTCGCTATATTTATTTAAAGTATCCTGAAACGTGCATCTACAAGAGAGGGGCTGACGCTACAGGAAGCGAATTATTAGAACTAGAAATAGGTCCTAGATATTTGCCACAAATTACTTCACATAATTCATTTGTGTGTGTAATTCGAGTTCTAAGTCAAAATGTGATTAAGCAAGAGAATTGAGATTAACGAGAGTAAGAAATCTAGCGCAACAGGTGATAGCCAACAATTCCGTGTCAGCAATATCTAGCAACTGCACTGAAGGCACTTGCTTTGAATAATAGTTCCACTTCAAGATTGCATATATGAAATGTAAAGTGAAATCGTGTTAACTAAGAAAAGACTCTTGGGATAACTGCTAAAAAAGGCATTCACTTCGAAAAGTAAAAAAAAAAAAAACAAACAAACAAACAAACAAACAAACAATAATAATAAATAGAAAAATACGTGTGAAAAGAATCTTAGCTAGCTTGCTAGTGTGATGTTTTCTGCGGGGGATCTATATTAGATAATAATATCTTTGTAGTGGTTGAAAATCAGCTCAAAAAGTTAACCTCTACAACCTCGATTAGTTTAACTACTTGCAGGTGAATCTTTGATATATGTAATTGTTTGGAAAGTTCTCGAAGCAATATATTTTTTCTTCTTTAATCTGTCAATGTAGTGACGTAATGGCATTTCAAAAGAATGATCACTGTGCATTTTTTTACGAAAGTTAGCCCAAAACTTCAGCTTCCACTCTAGCCTTTACGGTGAATTTACTCAAAAATTCTTACAACTGTTTTATTAGAAACAAACGACGCAGTCAATATAAGTTTTCAACTGGCCATAATTTACTCGATTGTGCTTTTCTAGGTTTTTTGATTGTCGATATTTAGAACCTCACAGTTTCCATTAATGTTTAACTCTATACATCTAATAAAAGCAACAAAACTATTGGTCAAAGGGTCTAGTGGTAATTTATTTGTACATGTACTTGAAATAAGATGTTTAATTTGTAGTTTAATTATTTTCTGCTCCACTGAAAAGTTGATTGGCAACTTAGCTTGGGAGCGTTGTTACTAGTGATTGAATTATAATTGGACCCCAACGCACGAAAAACCTACGAATCGTCACAGCTTGAATAGACTTCCAACAATTTTCCGTCCACATGTATCACTTATTTTACTTTTTAGGTTTCTTTACTAGTAAGTAAGTAAGTAAAGTTTATTCAGAAACAATATGCTAATATAAAAATTAGGTAAACCTAATAGCGGAGCTCCGATTTAATGAAATGAACTTTTTATTCAATTTTTCATTTGTTCATTCACTACGAATTATCAAATTCTTGATCTTTTTTTTTTGCTGTTATTTTCTTTTCATGATCAAATAATCATATAATCAATTGAAATACACCAAGCTTTATGCATGCGACAACATTTTATTATACGCAAAAATGCGAAAAATATGTTGTTATGCATGGTAAAAATAGCACTTGTCAATTAAAATTGATTGTCCAATGAGAAGTTAGAAAAGCACTAAGATGGCTTCCTTGAGTTGTAAACAAATCCCCGCGCGCTTCTCGCTTTACGCTCTTTCACGTTTGAAAAAAAAATGTTATAACAATCGACAAAAATTTCACGTTTCTGGTGAAATGTTTAATGAACTACTTATTGGTAATCTAGCTATCTAAAACGGTTGTGAATTTTTAATTGTCAAATTGGAATACTGCGTAATTGAAAAATAGCTAGTATGAAGTTTTGAAATTTTAGCTTGCAGATGAGTACACTGACGAATTCATACAAGCGTTTTATTTTCAATAACAAATCAAAGGATTACAAGAATCAAACCCACACATATAAAGATATCAACGATGGATAAATATCTTACAAAAAGAAGTGAATATAATTATTGCAAACTGCTTTCATGTGGATGGTAAAAAAAGAAATTCATTAAAGATCGTCAAAAAATGTAAACATACCGGCGCCACGTTTCTTGTCCTGTACTGCTACTTTTCCACTGAACTCAGTTCTGATTACAATAAGCTTGTTCATGTTTTTAGAATGTTAAAAGTGGCAAAAACCATTTTCACCGCCTCTAAAAAGTTTACACAGTTCAACTGAACGGCGATGGCAAGCTCGTGTTGCTCGATCACACATTGTACTAAATTTGCATTTCCATCCACTCCATGAATTGGCAGTCCTACTTTGTCGACAAACATCTTGTGTGAAAAGTTTTTTTGTCGTGAATAGTTGATAAATCTGCATTGGTCCTACAGCTCTCCGTGGTATGAATATTCCGTAAAAATTGATGAATGAACAGAGTGAAATTATCTTCGTGAGTCGTGTTCGTCTTGCTGTTCACCTCTTTTGAATTACGGCAAATGCAGCGCATATTTGTTTTGTTTTTGTTTTTATGAAAATTTGTCGTCGTCGATTTTACTTTTAAAAGTAGATTAGTCGATAAGTAATGACTGACAAACGCCACGAAGAATCCATGGAGAATACGGCCTTTTTACCATCTGACAAACTTGTCAAATAAACTCTTCCAGAAAATACAACTTGTAAAATCTCCAGCTTTGAATGACTATTGAATGAATTATGACAGCTCTACATGACTGCACATTTGGATGGTTAAAAACAGCTCCATGAGCGACTTTTACCCATTTTGTCAGTGAAAATATTTTGAAGTAGCTTTTCATCATTGAATCGTAGTTATCTTTCTTTTTCACGCCGCGGTCTTTGTTTCTCTTTCTCAGTCAAATCTCTTCAAGCCGTCAGCTTAGCTTTACCATTTTCATGCTTTCTTTAATTGCCCAGTGTAGAAATACATTTTGTTGAAAAATTTCAGTGAACTGGATGAAACCGCAAAAATAATGATTGGCGCCCACTAAAACTGGTCAGCAAATTTTGCGTGAATGTACACGGACGGACGTTGTACGGACGTTGTACGTATTTTGGAAATCCGGGCTTCCTGTGGTCGATTTCAAATTAGCTCGATGGTTAACCATATTTTCTTAATTATGGTGCTCCGCTTGCGCGGGCCTTCGGCCCGCGCGGAGCTCCGCTATAAACAAACTGTTTTGTTCTCCTTAAAAAAATACGTCGAATGTAAAGACTACCTAGTTATCTATTGCTTAATTTGTATTCGACACATGAAATTCAACTACAAAACAAATTTTGCTGTGAAAAATGTATTGCATGTTTTGTAGTTTGATATACTTTGTTTATATGGAACGTCACAAATACAAAATAATGGACTTAAGTCATGCTGTGGAATAGTTTCATTATCTTATATACTTATATACTTGGCATTCTTCAGCTTACATTGCTGGGTATTTTAAAATGACGCCAACGTCAAATCACGAGTCCAACGCTCCTGACGCATGCTGCGTAATCACGTATTCAATACAGAAGTCAGATAGCAATATTATTTGTATCAATTAGTTATTTTAAATTGGCATTAGCTATAGACTATGCAATTGGAACTAGATCATGAAATGATACGAAATCTTGAAGATGCTCAATAGCAGGCTCATTCGAGCCTGCTCTTGAGCATCTTGATACACTTTTTTGCAAAAAGCATATAAATATGCTTTAATCTAGGCAAATAGGGTGTCTACAATCAGTAAAAAGTATTTTTGAAGAAGTAGTATTTCAAAAACGAGTGGGAGTCTTTTACTGGGGTTTCCAAGTGCAGTTAATTGTATTACTACGGATATTGCGTTAACGAATGCGTAATTTTTTATAGATTATGGATGATTTCACTTTTTTTGTTTGTATATTTCCATACCTACTCTGTTACGCTTCAGCCAATCTTTTATATCAACGAACAATCAAAATGCCCACATATGTCACGTAACCCACGCTGGTTTAAATAGATAGTTTTGTAGTAAAAGGTTGGTACCATGCAACAACTTTGTTTAATCTTAATAAACAATTTTTTTTCACACGAATTGAATATTTCTTTGGAGGTTTTCTTTGTCTTAGTATGCTTTTTTTTCCAGACTAGTGCCAAATTTTGGAATTGGAATTCCATTTAAACTTATAAACCGCCAAGTGCTCTTCTTTTCAGAGGGTGAAACGTAATTTTTTTTAATAAAATAAGGGATTATCAAAAAATCTGCTTAATTAATATCTGGCTAGAGTAAGCTATTTAATTCCACGCTGGATGGTTTAATTTGATGCCAACAATTGTTCATGTTCAACAGCAATAACAATTCATTCATAATACTGCATTTAATGAATTTATTAAATATATTTGCTTTAAATTGTATCAAAGCACTTTTAAATTCAACTTATATAACACAGCAATTTACAAAATAGAACCATTCAACGAATCATATACACAAATAAGGATTGCAAGGCAGCCGAATATTTTACATATTATGAACATTCTACTCATCTTTTACAGGTCAAGGTGTTCAGTTTGATGCCAGAGATTTATAAAGCAAAATTTGAAACAACACTTGTTGTTTGATATAATTTTTTTGAAAAGACTGAACTCTTGAAAATTAATATATTTTTTCCTTTAATCTGTCAATGTAGTGACGTAATGGCATTTCAAATGAATGATCAATGTCAGTTTTTTTTTTGCGAAAGTTCGCCCAAAACTTTAGCTTCCACTCTAGCCTTTACGGTGAATTTACTCAAAAATTCTTACAACTGTTTTATTAGAAACAAACGACGCAGTCAATATAAGTTTTCAACTGTCCATAATTTACTCGATTGTGCTTTTCTACGTTTTTTTATTGTCGATATTCAGAACCTCACAGTTTCCATTAAAGTTTACCTCTAGACATCTAATAAAAGCAACAAAACTATTGTTCAAAGGATCTAGTGGTAATTTATTTGTACATGTTTCAAAATCGACAGGTGCATGTACTCTAAATAAGATGTTTAATTTGTAGTTTAAGGTAATTCCGTAGAAATAAAACTGCCCGATGAAATTTTTTTATACTCGTTCTAACAAACAAATTTGAGAAACCCTTTCAGAAAATACAATAAAAAAGGGGGGTCACCGACTTCGTTTTTGTGCAATATGACGTCAAAGTTCATGCATTTATGGTCACTTGAGAACGCAAAGAAAAAAGCTCAAAAATCGAATAGAAACGGAACAAAAACACAGTAATTTGTTTTTTAAAAGCAAAATTCGTGTTTTGTTTAAATGTCTGCACTTTATGTTATTAAAAAACATAGGTCACCGTGCTAGTTTGCGAAATATTGCAAAAAATATCGTCATTTTATTGTCACATAACAGGTTTTCCGAGAGAGGACTGGGTCGAGTTTCAAAATTATCCCCTTTTTTCGCTCGAAAATGTCGCAATTCTTCGATTTTTTTAATCAAAGTACTTTAAAAACATAATTTGACTAGATAACACGATAAAAGTCCTAAACCAAAAAGCTTGAAATATGCGCTAAATATGCGTAGTGCAAAACTACGGAATTACCTTAATTAATTTTCTGCTCCACTGAAAAGTTGATTGGCAACTTAGCTTGGGAGCGTTGTTACTAGTGATTGAATTATAATTGGACCCTAACGCACGAAAAACCTACGAATCGTCACAGCTTGAGTAGACTTCCAACAGTTTTCAGTCCATGTATCACTTATTCTACTTTTTAGTTTTCATTACTAGTAAGTAAGTAAGTAAAATTTATTCAGAAAGAGTGGCCCATTCATGCTTATACAAGATATGTTTATAGAGTACCTGTTTATTTATTTTTATCCAAGGTATTTACAATTTTGTCGTACATAATGCTGAATATCAATAATAATGAAACAAAACATTATGTTATAAATAAACTGTTTTTTCTCCTTTAAAAAAAAATACTTCAAATGCGTTGAATTTAAAGACTACCTAGTTGCCTATCGTTTAATTTGTATTCGACACATGAAATTCAAATACAAAATAAGTTTTGATGTGAAAAATGTATTGCATGTTTTGTAGTTTGTTATACCTTGTTTACTGGAACGTCAAAAATACAAAATAATGGACTTGAGTCATGTAAAGGAATAGTTTTATTATGGATTATTTTATACCATTTGGTACCGAAACACAACAGATACACTTGGCATTCTTGAGCTTACATTGCTGGGTATTTTAAAATGACGCCAACGCCAAATCACGCGTCCAACGCTCCTGACGCATGCTGTGCAATCACGTATTCAATACAGAAGTCAAATAACAACATAATTTGTATTTATTTATTTATTTTAAATTGTCATTAGCTATAGACTATGCAATTGGAACTAGATAGTGAAATGATACCAAATCTTGAAGATGCTCAAGAGCAGGCTCATTCGAGAAGTGACCGTGACGAGGTGTCCGCGTAAAGGCGCTTCACTCTCAGTAAACTTCGTCGAACGTTACATTCATAGCATCTAAACATTTAATAATACTCTAATCCTAAAAAAGTTAAACTTCGGAGACCAAGAAAATATTTACACTTTCTAATTTTTAGTCTAGAGGGCAAAGCTACGAATGTGTGTTTAGTGAGGCGTGATGTATCAACTCTAGAGGCCAAATTAAAAGTCAATTCGGGAACGGTTAAACGCACGTTAGCGGCGTCTAGTTAAGAATCAAACACTTTTGAAATAGAAGCAAATAGCAAGCTTTATGCTGTTCATTGACCTCCCTAAAACATTAATCAAGTAAAACGTCATTTTCTTAGCACAAAGAAACGTTCAGAAAGGCAAGAGGGGGGTGGGGTGGCAAAACTCCGGGGGTTAACGACCTGGGATGCCCGTCGTATCTTATAGGCTGGGGTATACATCATTAAACTGGTCTCTTTTAAGGGTTGTAAAAGAAACTAGCCTATCTATTCATAACACTGAAACTTATGATTTTTGTATTATATAGGGATAAAAATTTGTGGAGCCACGCCTTTTTTGAAAAAAGTCTGTTATTAAGTCAGTTTAAAAAAAAATGAGTTTATATCAGTTCTACGCGTTTGACTCTCTTTATAGACCATGTAGTATGTTGGATTAAGCCAGGCATGTCAACCATGAAAGTTGTTGAAGAAATTAAGTAGTGAAAACTCGCTCTCTTGATTACTAGGCTCGGTTACAGGGGAGGGTTAATGCTAAGATCCCAGTTTATCATGAATACATTAAATTGGATTATATCACGTATACTAATCATCTTTTATTTAAAGAGGAGCAAATATAAAATAAAAGAAAATCTTAATTTTGGTGGGTAAAATATATCTATTTGTTAGGGCTTTAGAAGCCGCTTACAAGCGGTTTGAGTATAATGGACTTTATGGCTCTTTCTGTGGAAACCAGAGTACAGATTGAGGCATAATACAATTTCGCATGCGCTTATTTTGCTATATTAATTTAGGGTATCCTGAAACGTACATCTTTAAGAGAGGGGATGACGTTACAGGAAGCGAATTATTAGAACAACAAATCGGTGCTAGATATTTGCCACAAATTACTACACATAATTCATTTGTGTGAGTAATTCGATTTCAAAGTCAAAATGTGATTAAGCAAGAGAATTGAGATTAATGAGAGTAAGAAAACAACAGGTGATAGCCAACAATTCCGTGTCAGCAATATCTAGCAACTGCACTGCAGGCACTTACTATGAATAATTGTTCCACTTCAAGATTGCATATATGAAATGTAAAGTGAAATCGTTTTAACTAAGAAAAGACTCTTGGGATAACTGTTAAAAAAAGCATTAACTTCGAAAAGTAAAAAAAGAAAAACAATAATAATCAATAAAAAAATACGTGTGAAAGGAATTTTAGCTAGCTTGCTAGTGTGATGTTTTCTGCGTGGGATCTACTATTAGATAATTACGGTGAATTTACTCAACGAAAATTCTTACAACTGTTTTATTGTAAACAAACGACGCAGTCAATATAAGTTTTTAACTGGCCATAATTTATTCGATTGTGGTTTTCTAGGTTTTTTGATTGGCGATATTTAGAACCTTACAGTTTCCATAAAAGTTTAACATACATATTATATATATATATATATATGTACATATATTATATACGGATACTGATCGTCTTTTATTTAAAGAGGAGCAAATATAGAATAAAAGAACATATCTTTGTATGTTAGGGCTTTAGAAGCCGTTTACAAAGTTTGAGTATATTGGAGTTTATGGCTCTTTCTGTGGGAACCAGAGTACCGATTGCGCCATAATACCAAAAAAAAAAAAAAAAAAAAAAAAAAAAAAAAAAAAAAAAAACAGCAAAACATTCTAAGTCAAATAATAAATAAATGTGACGCAACAATGCATAGAGTAACTTTCTGTGCGCGCAGAAAGATCATACCCTACAAACCTAGGCCTCGGTCCACTTTGCGCCACTTATTCTTAAATATATTTGAAGAAAGCTGTATGACGCCATGTTTAAACAATCAAGTGAAATCGAAATAGGGAGTTTGAAAGATGCTGAAAGCAAATTAACAAACGTTGTTAGCTGAAAATGAATTGACTGGCAATTTTCTTTCTCGAGTTAAAATGTTGCAAAATACAAATGTATTTATACTTGATGTTATTTACTACATATTAAATCATTTTAAAAGTTTTTTCCAAATGATTGCTCTAGCAGCACTAATGGCATTAATCGTCGACGCAGAACTAGTTCCCACAGCATTACATGTTTCAATCATAACAACAAACACACCCTTAAGTCCCTAATGAATTTTAATATAATTCAACTGACAAATATGTACTTTCTTTTGCAAAATACACTGAGACGCTATCTTACTAATGGCCCTATTTCCAGCAAATGTATTTTTTCAGTAAAAGGACACTTCCAAATTGTCATGAAATCATTCAACTTCAGCAAGTAATCTGTTACCAACTACAAAAAGTGTCTCGTTTATTTAAAAAAATAGCTTTATCCTCTCCGCTGATGATATTGTATGAGTACTACTGAATAAAGCAAAACTACTCAAGCGGGATTTCTACTAGATTTGAATTTCTTCTTTATCAGTGTTTTTTCATTTGAAGCTTAGATTGATCTGACCATGCGATGTAACGGTTGAAGTGAGTCCAGGATCAATATATGCGGGCAAATTGGTTTTTGAAATAACAATTAGAGAAAGTCATCGTATTATCGTTATGAAATGGAGGGGCTTAATGATTTCTTTAGCATATGATAAGATATTTTGTTCATATTTTCATTTAATGTCATGAAAGCAAATTAAACATCATTATTGGAGTTTATCTTTATGAACTTTATTTATCACTAAGCACGAAATAAAATTTCAAACTGCTCTCTACTTTATCAATAATTCTTTTTTTATTTCACGCCCTACTTACTTTGTAAAATACAAATACAAACACATAACTGTAATTATAATTGATGCTATTTAAAGATTTAAATTCTTGTTTTTTTTCTTTAAATGACTGCTCGTGCAGCACTAATGACTAGTTTCTTAACAAAGCTAACACAAAACTTCATACTGAGACCCAACGTAGTTCGTTAGAATGCAGCTCAACCTGGAGGACAAAACAATGGATTTCAGCTTCCAAGAGAGCAATTATTTGTTTTGTCCTCCAGATGGGGCTGCTTTGACGTCATATGCAAGGTGTCTATCCTCCATTCATAACAATAAACACTCCATAAAAGGCCTAGGAGGTTGGATTTTAATTCAACCTCCGACATATAAGTTCTTGCTTGAGCTTTGTTTGTTCAGTTCACAACACCCTGCTTCAGTGGCTCTCAATATAGCTGTCAATATTTTGCAGCAGGTAAGTTTGAAAAATTGCCATTGTTTTTACGTCTTCCAGATAAATATATAAAATATTTTAATTCGTGACTTTAATTGTTCAGCAAACTAATACCATTTTTAAGATTAAATTCATAAGAACGCCCTGACAATTAATTTTCGTCAATTTTGCTGCAAAAAAACTTATCTTGAACGAGCATTGTACGCCGAGTGTTATAAATATCGATAAAAAGTTTAAAAACGTTGTTTAGCTTGCGTTAACTTCCATGCCAGATTGATCTTTAGAAGAAAAGAAATCATATCAGTGTGATTTTACGGTGCCGCTAGTTTGACCGGGACCTAGTATTGTTTGTATTGTTAGCCAATTCACAAACTTTGAAATCTGATTGGCTGTTAAGGACATGTCTTTTGTTCTAAAGCGCAGACCTGCTTGGCTGAAAAACGTGATGTGGCCCAGGTAAAATTAGTAGCACTTTTCAAAGAAGGACTTGCAAAGCCTCAGTCAATGTGTTTACAGAAACAATACGATCTTTCAAATCATAGGTATATGTACAGCTGAGAGAATGTTGTTATGGTTCTTCTACACTTTTATGTCTCTCTTTAACCGTTCAAGCTTACCTTGTGCTTGCTATATGTGATTATTAATTAATTTGAACTTATAGATAAAGATGAACTGGAAACTCTTGTTGGTGACGATTATGATCGTTACTTTTCTAAGAGAAACAGATGCATTGTGGGGTCGTCGCCGCCGCCGCCGCCGTCGTCGTCCACCACCTAGACTTTCACCACATTGTCAACGTCTTGTGGACCGGTATGGCAAGCTCCATGGAAACAACCTCCACACACTGGCAAGAGTCTGGGCACCAGCCGTGAAGCTGGCAAGAGGGGAGCCATGGAATCCATCAAGCGTTGACTTCTTCCTGCCACACATGAGACTTGAAGGAATGCCTTTTCACGGCCGTCTGACGTCACGAAACCTCCCAAGCTGCAATGGGGGCTGCTTCTTGGTCACCAAAAGACATCTGAATTGTGCTTCCTGCACGAATCTGAGGTTCCTTCATGGACAACATCCCAACTTAGCTCCAGTTTACGTCTTCATTAACAGATACAGAAACGTGGTTGAGTTCGACTACCGATTCTTCTTTCCTTACAATCGTGGAAAGAGAGTTTGTGTTGGAATCATGTTGCATAACCATTGTCCGTGTTTCAAAACTCGCTGGGGTTGTGCTTGCCCTCGGATCACAAAGTGTATCGGGAAGTATTCAACTTTTGGGCATCATGTAGGTGACTGGGAATCCGTCAAAGTCCGCTTCATCAATGGTCGTATCCATTCCATGTTTCTGTCGACACATACCTCTGCGATTACTAACAAGTACGTTGGCACATTTCAATGGAATGGTCTGAAGTTTCAAAAAGGTGAGAACACATTAAATACACATTAAGGAGGCTAAGCTGTTATGACGAATGCGAGTATACGAACTTAAAGACAAGCTACGGGATTTTAATATTAGATCCATACAGACTTTATAATGTTGTGTTGTAGTGTAAATATCCCGTACAAGTTGTCTATTGAATACATAGTGCAGCTGATATGCGATAACCGTCTGCTACTTTAAATTCTTTATTCATACTCATACTCGAAGTCAAAGCGTAGTCTTTCTTTTTCTTACAAATGACTTGAGCTCCGCTCTTGTACAAATGACGTAACTCGAGCCACAACAAAAAATATGCCCTTCAACAGACATGTTATTGTCCTTGTTATTGTAGCTTGAAAATGAACTTAAGGTTTTCAAAAGTGTGTTTTATATTTAGCTTGTAATAAATACAGTGCAATTACAACACAATAGAATACATTAGACTTTATTTTAAGAGGGCGGGTTGCATACCACGGGAAAAAACTAATTACCCTATGGCCCTCTGCACAAAAATTAAAAATTATAAAAAGTGTGCAAGAGAAGTCTTGTTATGTATTACAATATATGTATGTAAGGTATAATATATAAATCTTGATATATGATTAAAATATTTAAACATGTCCACAAATTGTTCTTTTGCGTACTAAAAGTCATTAATCTGGTGTTATTATTCATACGTTTTAGGTGGAACTAACCGAAATATAGAAATGGAAGGTTGTACGCACGGTGTTGCATACTCCGCAGCTGGATCTCATGGCTTCTGGGACGCTCCTGGAAACCATGTGTACAAAAAGCTGAAAAATGGAGAAAGACTTGTTGACAGCTGTAGTCGTGGTCTGGCTTGGAATACGTGGAACAACTTGAAGATAACCAACAAGCAAAGTCAGAGATGGCGATATGGTGGAGAGTTTGCATTTGCAAGATATCTTGGACGGTGGGGCAACCATGAAAGGGGCTGCGGCGTGGCAAAGAAGCTGTTCGGAGTTTGTATTTTAGAAGATGGTCCTCATTTCCAGTTGTAATACTTTTTTAAGATATCTAGCTGCTCATCTTTTTAGTCAGCGACCGTTTTTTTTATCTTTTTTTAAGTCATTACAATCAATTTTAAATTTTGAGAACAAATCAGCATGACCAAATGGTCTAGGATCGCATTTTGCATTTAACATTAGCACTTGCACTTGCAACAAAATGATATTAAAAAGAGTTTTGTTAAAAGAAAATACTTCATGTAAATTACCTTATATAATTCCAGTAGACTTCTTATGGACTCACATCTTTAACTTCTTCATTAAAACGAGAAGAACAATTCGATATTTCTTGCAAATGGTAATTTATGCGCTTTTAGAATTAATCAAAAAAATACTAAAATTAAAAACTAATGAATGAATGTGTGAAGAAATGAAGGGATGAAAGAATGGACGAATGAATGAATGAATGACTGCATGCATGCATGCATGAATGAATGAATGAATGAATGAATGAATGAATGATTGAATGAATGAATGAATGAATGAATGAATGAATGAATGAATGAATGAATGAATGAATGAATGGATGAATGAATGAATGAATGAAGGAATGAAAAAATGAAAGAATGAAGGAGTGAAGAAATGAAGGAATAAAGGAATGAAGGAATGAAGGAATGAAGGAATAAAGGAATGAAGGAATGAAGAAATGAAGGAATGAAGGAATGCAGGAATGAAGGAATGAAGGAATGAAGGAATGAAGGAATGAAGGAATGAAGGAATGAAGGAATGAAGGAATGAAGGAATGAAGGAATGAAGGAATGAAGGAATGAAGAAATGAAGGAATGAAGGAATGAAGGAATGAAGGAATGAAGGAATGAAGGAATGAAGGAATGAAGGAATGAAGGAATGAAGGAATGAAGGAATGAAGGAATGAAGGAATGAAGGAATGAAGGAATGAAGGAATGAAGGAATGAAGGAATGAAGGAATGAAGGAATGAAGGAATGAAGGAATGAAGGAATGAAGGAATGAAGGAATGAAGGAATGAAGGAATGAAGGAATGAAGGAATGAAGGAATGAAGAAATGAAGGAATGAAGGAATGAAGGAATGAAGGAATGAAGGAATGAAGGAATGAAGGAATGAAGGAATGAAGGAATGAAGGAATGAAGGAATGAAGGAATGAAGGAATGAAGGAATGAAGGAATGAAGGAATGAAGGAATGAAGGAATGAAGGAATGAAGGAGTGAAGGAGTGAAGGAATGAAGGATTGAAGGAATGAAGGAATGAAGGAATGAAGGAATGAAGGAATGAAGGAATGAAGGAATGAAGGAATGAAGGAATGAAGGAATGAAGGAATGAAGGAATGAAGGAATGAAGGAATGAAGGAATGAAGGAATGAAGGAATGAAGGAATGAAGGAATGAAGGAATGAAGGAATGAAGGAATGAAGGAATGAAGGAATGAAGGAATGAAGGAATGAAGGAATGAAGGAATGAAGGAATGAAGGAATGAAGGAATGAAGGAATGAAGGAATGAAGGAATGAAGGAATGAAGGAATGAAGGAATGAAGGAATGAAGGAATGAAGGAATGAAGGAATGAAGGAATGAAGGAATGAAGGAATGAAGGAATGAAGGAATGAAGGAATGAAGGAATGAAGGAATGAAGGAATGAAGGAATGAAGGAATGAAGGAATGAAGGAATGAAGGAATGAAGGAATGAAGGAATGAAGGAATGAAGGAATGAAGGAATGAAGGAATGAAGGAATGAAGGAATGAAGGAATGAAGGAATGAAGGAATGAAGGAATGAAGGAATGAAGGAATGAAGGAATGAAGGAATGAAGGAATGAAGGAATGAAGGAATGAAGGAATGAAGGAATGAAGGAATGAAGGAATGAAGGAATGAAGGAATGAAGGAATGAAGGAATGAAGGAATGAAGGAATGAAGGAATGAAGGAATGAAGGAATGAAGGAATGAAGGAATGAAGGAATGAAGGAATGAAGGAATGAAGGAATGAAGGAATGAAGGAATGAAGGAATGAAGGAATGAAGGAATGAAGGAATGAAGGAATGAAGGAATGAAGGAATGAAGGAATGAAGGAATGAAGGAATGAAGGAATGAAGGAATGAAGGAATGAAGGAATGAAGGAATGAAGGAATGAAGGAATGAAGGAATGAAGGAATGAAGGAATGAAGGAATGAAGGAATGAAGGAATGAAGGAATGAAGGAATGAAGGAATGAAGGAATGAAGGAATGAAGGAATGAAGGAATGAAGGAATGAAGGAATGAAGGAATGAAGGAATGAAGGAATGAAGGAATGAAGGAATGAAGGAATGAAGGAATGAAGGAATGAAGGAATGAAGGAATGAAGGAATGAAGGAATGAAGGAATGAAGGAATGAAGGAATGAAGGATTGAAGGAATGAAGGAATGAAGGAATGAAGGAATGAAGGAATGAAGGAATGAAGGAATGAAGGAATGAAGGAATGAAGGAATGAAGGAATGAAGGAATGAAGGAATGAAGGAATGAAGGAATGAAGGAATGAAGGAATGAAGGAATGAAGGAATGAAGGAATGAAGGAATGAAGGAATGAAGGAATGAAGGAATGAAGGAATGAAGGAATGAAGGAATGAAGGAATGAAGGAATGAAGGAATGAAGGAATGAAGGAATGAAGGAATGAAGGAATGAAGGAATGAAGGAATGAAGGAATGAAGGAATGAAGGAATGAAGGAATGAAGGAATGAAGGAATGAAGGAATGAAGGAATGAAGGAATGAAGGAATGAAGGAATGAAGGAATGAAGGAATGAAGGAATGAAGGAATGAAGGAATGAAGGAATGAAGGAATGAAGGAATGAAGGAATGAAGGAATGAAGGAATGAAGGAATGAAGGAATGAAGGAATGAAGGAATGAAGGAATGAAGGAATGAAGGAATGAAGGAATGAAGGAATGAAGGAATGAAGGAATGAAGGAATGAAGGAATGAAGGAATGAAGGAATGAAGGAATGAAGGAATGAAGGAATGAAGGAATGAAGGAATGAAGGAATGAAGGAATGAAGGAATGAAGGAATGAAGGAATGAAGGAATGAAGGAATGAAGGAATGAAGGAATGAAGGAATGAAGGAATGAAGGAATGAAGGAATGAAGGAATGAAGGAATGAAGGAATGAAGGAATGAAGGAATGAAGGAATGAAGGAATGAAGGAATGAAGGAATGAAGGAATGAAGGAATGAAGGAATGAAGGAATGAAGGAATGAAGGAATGAAGGAATGAAGGAATGAAGGAATGAAGGAATGAAGGAATGAAGGAATGAAGGAATGAAGGAATGAAGGAATGAAGGAATGAAGGAATGAAGGAATGAAGGAATGAAGGAATGAAGGAATGAAGGAATGAAGGAATGAAGGAATGAAGGAATGAAGGAATGAAGGAATGAAGGAATGAAGGAATGAAGGAATGAAGGAATGAAGGAATGAAGGAATGAAGGAATGAAGGAATGAAGGAATGAAGGAATGAAGGAATGAAGGAATGAAGGAATGAAGGAATGAAGGAATGAAGGAATGAAGGAATGAAGGAATGAAGGAATGAAGGAATGAAGGAATGAAGGAATGAAGGAATGAAGGAATGAAGGAATGAAGGAATGAAGGAATGAAGGAATGAAGGAATGAAGGAATGAAGGAATGAAGGAATGAAGGAATGAAGGAATGAAGGAATGAAGGAATGAAGGAATGAAGGAATGAAGGAATGAAGGAATGAAGGAATGAAGGAATGAAGGAATGAAGGAATGAAGGAATGAAGGAATGAAGGAATGAAGGAATGAAGGAATGAAGGAATGAAGGAATGAAGGAATGAAGGAATGAAGGAATGAAGGAATGAAGGAATGAAGGAATGAAGGAATGAAGGAATGAAGGAATGAAGGAATGAAGGAATGAAGGAATGAAGGAATGAAGGAATGAAGGAATGAAGGAATGAAGGAATGAAGGAATGAAGGAATGAAGGAATGAAGGAATGAAGGAATGAAGGAATGAAGGAATGAAGGAATGAAGGAATGAAGGAATGAAGGAATGAAGGAATGAAGGAATGAAGGAATGAAGGAATGAAGGAATGAAGGAATGAAGGAATGAAGGAATGAAGGAATGAAGGAATGAAGGAATGAAGGAATGAAGGAATGAAGGAATGAAGGAATGAAGGAATGAAGGAATGAAGGAATGAAGGAATGAAGGAATGAAGGAATGAAGGAATGAAGGAATGAAGGAATGAAGGAATGAAGGAATGAAGGAATGAAGGAATGAAGGAATGAAGGAATGAAGGAATGAAGGAATGAAGGAATGAAGGAATGAAGGAATGAAGGAATGAAGGAATGAAGGAATGAAGGAATGAAGGAATGAAGGAATGTAGGAATGCTCAAAACCAATGTGTTTAGACAGTGGAAGCTACATGGGTTCAAATGCCGCTTGACTACTGCATTACTTTAAATTCATTTTTCTTGTTGACATTAAATTAAACATTAATTGTTTTCTTATTTTGTTTACTTGATTTTTTATGCCTATTTTTTTTCTTTGTAATTGTTTGTTTGTTTGTTGTAATCTCTTTATCAGTGTTTTGTTGGTCGAGTTATCAGAGACAACACTTTTATTTGATATTCGAATATTTGAATAAATGAAAAAAAAAATGATGCTTGTATTAAACAAGGGAGGCAAAAGAAATAACCCCAAATGTGTATGGTATTATCATGAATTCTTCTTAAATGGTAGAATTTCATATGTAAATTTAGCATCCTGCCACAAAGTGAATTTATAGGTCTTCCAATTTGCATTGCGTTTTACAAAGTCATTAATGTCTGCTAAGTCATTTTGCTTGTTTGATTCTTCACAGGTAGAAATGGCAATTTTCTTTAACACACACTTGGTATTTCAGTTCACTATTAAAGACCATTAAAGAATATAAATTGATATTTTTATCTCTTATATCTTGATAATACAATTGTATTATAAAAATATAAGCAATAATGATATCTCAAAACAGATTTTAACTGAATTTATAATATTATTCAACATCAATATACAGCTATTCTTGAAAAGGTTGTCCGGTTGAAATACTGATTTAGCGAATAACAATGTTATTTGTATATATCAAGTTTTCAGTTTCCTTGTTTTGAATACTAAAGCTGCACATATTAATGATATACTCACATAGTTTATCATGATTATGTGATGAAGATATTTTGAACATTTTGAGGTATCATTTCTTAAAAAAAAAATCATGAGATATGCAAATGACTTTACTATTTGCTAAATCATTATTTCAACTGGACAACCATTTCAAGAATAGCTGTATATAAACAAACCTCTTCTTATGATGTCAACTTTAAACAATCAAGTGAATTCGAAACGTGTAGACTGAAACGTATCAGCTGAAAGCAAATCACTCAAATTAACATAAGCTCTCAGGCGACCTGAAAAATGAATTGACTAGCATTTTTTTTCTCATTTTAAAAAGTTGCAAAATATAAATGTAATTACACTTGGTGTCGTTCACAGATTTAATTTTTTTTAGAGGGACCAATTATTCGAATTCGTTGTTTTTTATTAACAAATGAGTGCTCTAGCAGCACTAATGGATTTAATCGTCGACGTGGAACTAGGTACACCAACATTACATAGTTACTCCAATCAAAACAACAACCACTCCTTAAAAGGTCTAACGGATGAAATGAATTTTAACAATTCAACTGCACCATATGTACATTCTCTTGCGAAATAAACTGGGAGCTGTTTTATAGGTTACTATCGTCCCCTCTCGAGCTCCCTAATCCAATGGCGTCCTTTTAAGGACACTACTAAAAGCAAGTAGTCTGTGATCAACTGCAGAAAATCTGTCGTTTGTTTTACAAATTAAATAGCTTTCTTCTCTGTTGACGGTATTGCTTCAGTACAAGGTTCAAAGGTCTTTTTTTATTTACACAAATTACCTAAATCGATATAAAAGAGGAAGATGCAAGAGGACAACCAATTGCACCTATATTTGTTTTTTTTTTTTTTTTTCACTTAAGCTCAGATCGATCTGGCCATGCGTTGTAACTGAAGACTTCTGTATATCCAAGATCAGTAAACGGGCAACTAGAAATCGTAATGTTTTAAGGAGGAAAATGAGGACTGGACAAAATACCAAATTAAAAGTCAATGATTCCCAGTCCAATCCGAATTGGAGGCTTTGAAACGAGTTTTCCAAACATTAATTATTCGTCAAGAATCTTGGAATAAAAGCAAAGTAATGTTACCAATACAATTACTTAAATTTAGTCAAACATTTTGATCATTTCTGCAATTAAAGAGCGGACAAAATGCAGCTTTATAGAATAGTTGATAGGACATTAACTTAAACTAGAACTGCGCGGTTCGAGTCACCTTGAGGTGGGGTGTTTTTAATTGTTTTTAATTTCCTTTCTCAGCAACTATTTAGCGTGCACGCACAAAAAGTGTGCAACATAAATAACACTAAATAGTGCTATTTTATGCTAATTCTATTGTATTCTTTTGGTTAATATGCTATTTACCACTAAATAGTGACAACTGCTGCACACATTTAGTGTTTGCACTCTAATTTCCTCTAATTTTGTAAAAATAAATATTTCAATTGATTTTATGTTTTTTTTTCTGTAGTGTCGTAAACATTTATATGATTCAAGCAATTTTTCTCCAGAGCGGAACTAGAAACATTTCAAGCTCCGCTACTCAGTTTACAGTCAGTTCCCTTGTAAAGAGTAAGCAACATGTAAACGATTGACGGCGAAGATTAAAAAGTATCTTGGTCTGAAAAGTTATCTGGCTTAATTTTTCATCCCTAGCCTCACCTCATTCATTTGTTTCTCTCATCGGGAGTAAGCACGAAAATCATGCATGATCCCCTAAAAAAACAAACTAACAAAAATGTTACCAAGCAAGCAAACCTCTGCTACAGTGTTTTTTCTTCTAACTTCTAATATTGTTATGACTAACAATATTATAAATTTCAAATTTGAAAAAAAAGAGAAAACAGCGATTGTTATAGGTTATTTCGGCAACGTTTAAACACTCATTATCGTCTAGTTAGGAATAAAAAATTCAGCAGGAGTAAATAGCAAAAGATTCAAGGTCAAAAAACAATAGCATACAGCAACTTTCTGTACGTGCAGAAAGACCACACTCACAGACCTCTGCCCACTTTGTGCCACTTATTCGTAAATATATTTAAACAACACTCTTCTTATGTTGTCATCTTTAAACAACCAAATGAAATCGAAACGGGGAGTCTAAAAGTGAGATGCTGAAAGTAAATGAACAAAAGTTCAATTTCCTTCTCGAGTTAAAAAGTAGCAAAATACAAATGTAATTACAAATATGATGTTATTTAAAAATTTAATCATTTAAAAGTGTTTTTTTTTTTTTCAAATGACTGCTCTAGCTGCACTAATGACAATAGTCGTCGACGCGGAACTAGGTACTCCAATCATAACAACAAATACTCCTTTAAAGGTCTAAAATGTGCAATGAATTTGATATAATTCAACAGCCAAATATGTACATTCTTCTGTTGAGCACCCTAATCCAATGGTGTATTTGTTAAATATGGCGCGTTTTCAAGGCCAAAATTGAAAACAAACACTACGGCATTTTCTGACTTTGCAATAAAAAGTTTATCCATTCTTCGACTTAAAATCGTAAAAGTATGACATTTCGTGACTTAAAAAAAACGAAACTCGTTTTCAAGGCCAAAATTGAAAACAATTACTACGGCATTTTCTGACTTTGCAATAAAAAGTTTATCCATTCTTCGACTTAAAATCGTACAAGTATGACATTTCGTGACTTTAAAAAAACGTGAAAGTCTTTACATGTTCTAACTTGCAAATTACCAACAACATGCTCTTTTCCTATTATAAAAAGCTTATTTCGAAAACAAAAGTTTTCCTCGCGTTTTTTTAACAAAAGTTTTTTTTTATTTTGTTCGCGTTTTCTGACGTCAAGCGCCTTTTCTGACTTCTCATTTCTACCAGGCGTTCCTCTAGATCCCAAATATGTAGAAAGGGAACTGGGTTAAGCAACATGGCGTCCGTCCAGACTGAACACTCAACAATTTTTGAACAATCTTCGCCATAGTTTACTTGACCTCGCAAGACGACTTCAACAAGATACAGTCAGTGAAGATGTGTGTGATTATGTGCTTTTCCGGTTGCAGCAAATATCTCGTCATCTGGCACGACTCGCTGACAACATGCAGCTATTCGAGGTGGTTCGCACCTCGCTGTAAAGTAATGGCACTCTTGTCCTTACTCACACAAGGGTTTTACCAAGCCATCCCAGCAGTGGGACGTCCTAAATTTGAGATACCGTAAGAACAGCTACAGTATCTTGTGGATTATGAGATAAGTATCCTTGACATCGCCATAGCCCTTGGCGTGAGTGAAAGCACAGTAAAAAGGCGACCACCTGAACATAATATCTCAATTACCGATAAACGAACAAATATATCAGATGATGATCTTGAAAGTGTTGTAACTAAGGGCTATTCAAGTTGATTTTCCAAATGCCGGATATTGCAGAGTCACATCTCAGCTTGTCCTGCGTAATATCAATGTCTCGCAGTTACGAATTCGTGAATGCATACAAAGGATGGATCTACTCAAAATCGGACAAGAGTGCCATTACTTTACAGCGAGTTGCGAACCACCTCGAATAGCTGCATGTTGTCAGCGAGTCGTGCCAGATGACGAGATATTTGCTGCAACCGGAAAAGCACATAATCACACACATCTTCACTGACTGTATCTTGTTGAAGTCGTCTTGCGAGGTCAAGTAAACTAAGGCGAAGATTGTTCAAAAATTGTTGAGTGTTCAGTCTGGACGGACGCCATGTTGTTTAACCCAGTTCCCTTTCTACATATTTGGGATCTAGAGGAACGCCTGGTAGAAATGAGAAGTCAGAAAAGGCGCTTGACGTCAGAAAACGCGAACAAAATAAAAAAAAACTTTTGTTAAAAAAAAACGCGAGGAAAACTTTTGTTTTCGAAATAAGCTTTTTATAATAGGAAAAGAGCATGTTGTTGGTAATTTGCAAGTTAGAACATGTAAAGACTTTCACGTTTTTTTAAAGTCACGAAATATGTATTTTCTTAAGAACGTTAATGGACTATATTCATTGTTTCACGCGCACGACCATTCGTGCGATAAACTATGTTCTATTGTAATGTATAAGTATAAAAGGAGTGATTCGTTAGTTAGTTCCATCCACGTATCGCTTAGCATTCATACGGCGGTTTATTTATGACCGTTATGACATTTTCCAAATACACGTCCTATTGAATCAATTCTTAATGCTGTGTTGTTATTCCAAGGCCGTCGAGAGCCTCGTCAAGACGACTTGTGTTTCACCTGCGGATACGCTGGACATTGGAGTAAGACGTGTAGAGTGCCCTCGTACAAGTACAAGCCTAAACCAGAACAAAGAACCAACCCCTCAAACTCGAGTACCTCTACAAAGCCACAGTCCTACTGACCTCGAAAATATCCACGATGAGCTATTGGAGTCGACTTATAATGACATTATTCAGGTAGACGAGACCGAGAACTTTGCTAACGTTAAAGGCAATTTACGTAAACACATTCAGTTTTGGTATAATATTAGAGCATCGGAGTTTGTTTGCGACGTCATCAATGGGGGTTACAAGCTTCCGTTTGTTACGACACCCGCTAGTTGTTTCATGAATAATAACGCTTCAGCTTTAAGTAATAGTTTATTTGTTATCGATGCTATTAAGGAATTATTAGATTCAGGCCGCATTGTTGAACGTAATAAGAATGATTTAATTGTTATCAATCCACTTTCTGTTTCGGTCCAGTCTTCCGGCAAGAAAAGACTAATCCTCGACTTACGCTATGTTAACAAATTTATCCTTAAGAAAAAATTTAGATTTGAAGACTATAGAAAAGCTTTGGATTATTTCCGTCAGGGGGGTCACGCCATTAAGTTTGATTTGAAGAGCGGCTACCACCATATCGATATTTTTCCACCTCACACAGTTTTTATGGGTTTTTCATGGATATATCCAGACGGCTCTACTAGGTTTTTTTCTTACACGGTCTTACCGTTTGGGTTAAGCACGGCCCCTTACATATTTACTAAAGCACTAAGACCATTAGTTAAATATTGGAGATCACGAGGCCTTTATTGCGTTGTTTATCTTGACGACGGATTGTGTTTAGAAAGTACTTTAGACAAAGCTAAGTTTTCATCGCACCAAATTCGCGGTGATCTTCTTGCAGCGGGGTTTGTTATCAATGAAGAAAAAAGCATTTGGACCCCAGTTCAAACTATAACGTGGTTAGGCGTCATTTGGAATTTCGAATTGGGGACCATTTCCATTTCGGGCGAAAGAATAAACATACTCGAAAACAAGTTAAAATTCGCGCTAGCTTATCCAGTCATGTCCTGCAGACAATTAGCTTCCATTACCGGGTCTATTATTTCAATAAGTCCAGTGTTTGGTAATTATTGTCGTATCCTCACGAGACATTGCCAGATCGAAATAGTGGCTGCACAAAGTTGGGAATCCGAAATTATACTTGACGGTTATTGCATTTCTGAGTTAGAATTTTGGTCCAGAAATGTTAGAAAGCTAAATTCGAAAGACTGTTTTAAAGCATTTGTTCCTTCACGCTGTATTTATTCAGATGCCAGTTCGTTCGCTTGCGGAGCATTTATTGGCGCGGATAATCCACTTATTTGCCATCGTTTATTCACTGAAGACGAGAGAAGGGCGAGTTCCACGCATAGAGAATTGTTAGCTATACAATTTAGCCTCGAGTCATTTATTAATTTAGTACAGAATTCAAAAGTTAAGTGCTATACCGATAATCAATCCACGGCTAAGATAGTCCAAGTTGGCAGCATGAAGCCGACTTTACACACTCTCGCTATCCAGATATTTGAATTTTGCTCGAAGAACAATATCGAACTGTCTATTGAATGGATTCCTAGGACACTAAACGAAAAGGCCGACTCAATCAGTAAATTTGTCGATACAGACGACTGGCAGTTAAAATTAGATTTTTTCCACGTGTTGGACGGCCTGTGGGGCCCGCACACGGTTGATTGCTTTGCTAATTATTATAACAAGAAAACTAAAAAATTCTTCTCGAAATTTTGGAATCCAGGGACTTCGGGTGTAGATGCCTTCTATCAGTCCTGGAAGTCTGATAATTGTTTATTGGTCCCACCCGTGGACCTTGTTTGTGTAACGTTAAGAAAAATGGAAACCAAAAGCGCCAAGGGAACACTTCTCGTACCGGATTGGCCCTCATCTTCATTTTGGCCATTGTTATGGGGTCATTGCGGAAATGCAATTTTATATGCAAAACGTTACAAAGGAAAAGAAGTCCTTATGCACGGGAGAAATATTAATTCCATTTTTGGTTCCCCTGATTGGGAGGGACACGTGTATGCAGTTCGTCTATCGTTTAACTAACTACTTGATTTCCCGTTTCTCTTGCCGTTTAGCACCGTTGCTAGGAGGGTTATTTATATATGGCCTCCGGGCTCACCGAGAGCAGGCCAGAACTACACGCGAGGTGTGTTTATTGACCACGGGGTTCACCGAGAACCGGTCACTAATGTTATTTGTTGTCTATTTCGTCATTTAGGTTTTGACGAAAGCCCGTTGTTGGGGTACGGTTGCCATGGATAAGAGGCGCGCACTTATAAAGGATTGTTTGAAATCTAGGGCTGTGTCCACAGCGAGAAGATATCTTCAAGAGGTGAAAAAGGTCTTTGAGTTCCTTAGAAGTCAAGACACGGTTATTACTTTGCCAGCAGACGTAACTCAAGTTGCTATTTACCTTTCAAACGTCCTGAGTAATAATCACAAGACGTCCTGCCAGATGGCCTTTTCAGCCTTGAAATGGATTCACGGTTTTCTGCCCATTGAAAATCCACTCGTAGGAGCATCTCTGTGTACCAATATAGTAGAAGCAGAAAAAAGGCATCCGAGTCCTCCAGTCATCAAAAAAGCTCCAGTAGAACTTACCGTGATTAAGAAGATCGTTTCCAGATACGCCTCACCTACAAGTACGTTAAAAGATCTTCGTCTCGCTACACTCTGTGTACTAGCCTTCGCAGGCCTGTTCAGGTCTAAGGAATTACTAGATGTCAGGGCCAACCACATTTCCGTGTGCGAAGACTATTTAGTCATACTTATACCCTCAAGCAAAACAGACGTATATAGAAAAGGTCAACATGTATTTATTACCAAAAGTAGCCAGCCTACTTGTCCCTACAGGCTGTTATTACGCTACGTAGGCGCAGCTGATATAAGACTGGACGGTAGTTCTAACGATTTTCTTTTCAGGAACGTTGTATTTCGTAAGTCGCAGCAATCTTATTCTCTAGGCACGAGACAGCTATCTTACAGCAGAGCAAGAGAATTAGTAAAAGAGTCCTTGCAAGCACTCGGACTAGACTCGTCTAAGTATGGCCTCCATAGTTTTCGTTCGGGAGGCGCGACCTCCTTAGCCAAATGCTTAGCTAAGAACCCTTCAAAAGAAAGACTGTTAAAATTTCAAGGTCGCTGGAAGTCAGATCACGCCAAGAACATGTATATTGAAAATTCATTAGAAGATCGCTTATTGGCTTCCAACGCCCTAGGTTTATAGCGTAAACCATATCGTTAACTAAGATTTTGTGTTTAATATAGATTTATCTAATAATTAAGAGCCTGAACTATAAGTATATAGCCAATCTAGATATCGATTACTAGTTTACCTTTATGTAATCAGTTAATCATAATAAACCGCGTTGTATAATGTGCGATACAACCTTCCTACTTATATTGTGCTGTGTGGTTAATTAGTCCTAGAGGGGAGTAAGAAAATAATTTTCTTTCGGACGAGCTGGCGAGGGAGAATGAAAGTCATACTTTTACGATTTTAAGTCGAAGAATGGATAAACTTTTTATTGCAAAGTCAGAAAATGCCGTAGTAATTGTTTTCAATTTTGGCCTTGAAAACGAGTTTCGTTTTTTTTAAGTCACGAAATGTCATACTTTTACGATTTTAAGTCGAAGAATGGGTAAACTTTTTATTGCAAAGTCAGAAAATGCCGTAGTGTTTGTTTTCAATTTTGACCTTGAAAACGCGCCATAGTTAAAAGGACACCAACAAATTGTCATGAAATTTTGACGATGTTGCTTCAGTACAGTAATTCGATTTGAATTTCTTCTCTATTTGTTTGTTTGTTGTTGTTGTTGTTGTTGTTTTTTTTTCACTTGAAGCTTAGATCGATTTGACCATGCGGAGTTACGGACGGTTTCATGGAATCAATATGCAGGCAAATTGGTTTTTGAAAATAAATTAGAGAAAGTCATCGTGTTACTGTTCAAAAATTGAGAGGGATAATGATGTCTTTAGCATATAATAATACATTTTATTCATATGTTCATTTAATGTCATGATTGAAGACAAACATCATTAGTAGAGTGAGACTTTATGAACTTCATTTATCACTAAGCACAAAATAGCACACCAATTTCAAACTTCTCTCTATTTCTCAAGATAGGTTATTTTTTTATTTCACGCCCTAATTGGTTTGTAAATACAAATACAAACACATAACTGCAATTATAACTGATGCTATTTAAAGATTTAAACCTTTTAAAAGGCAATTCTTGTTTTTCATAAAATGACTGCTCGTGCAGCACTAATGGCAAGTTTCTTAATGGGGCTAAATATTCACAAAACTTCATATACTCTATTCATAACAATAAACACTCCTTAAAAGGCCTAGGGGGCTGGATTTTCATTCGACCGCCACTATATAAGTCCTCTGTGAGCTTTGTTTGCTCCGTTCACAACACCCTGCTTCAGTGGCACTCAATATAGCTGTCAATATTTTGCTGCCTTTTCCCGCAAAAACACCTCCATCGACTGCAAAAATCTGCATCATTAAAGGTAAGTTTGAAAAATTGCCATTGCTTTTATGACTTCCAGACAAAGATATAAAATATTTTTATTTATGACTTGAAATGTTCAGCAAACTAATACCATTTTCAAGATTAACTTTGTCAGAACGCACTGACAATTAAATATGGCAATTTTGCTGCAAAAAACGTATCTTGAAAGAACATTGTACGGATAGTGTTATAAATATTGATAAAAAGTTTAAAAACGTTGTTTAGCTTGCGTTAACTTCCACGCAGGTAGTTCTTTTAAGGTCGGTACACACTTGCCGACCATTCGCTTCAGTGTGCACAATATTTCGTGAGGCAAGTCGCAGCGACAAATTTCTGTAACAGCGACAATGATTTTCGCTAGAAATACTTCGTACACATGTGGAGATATTGTCGTTGCGATCTGTCGCGGTGACACGTTGCTGCGACTTGTTGCCTAGTGGGCACTGACCTTTAGAAGAAAAGAAATCATATCAATGTGATTTTATAGTGCCGCTAGTTCAACCTTAGTATTTTATGTTAGCCAATTGACACATTTGAAATTTGATTGGCTCATAGTTGATAGAGCGAAATGGTTTTTTCAACCGTGATCGTGCACAATCTTTTGTTTCACTATTGTTTCAGCCTTGTTGGATAAGGCTGAGTGAACAGACCAAAATTGTTCTTTTAGCTCCTGGCTCGAAATGCCTAATGATTTATACAAACAAATTGAACCATCCTTACCATAATGTCTACGTATTTCAAAATTTCGGATGAGCATGAATAAAAACTTGTGCACGGTAAAGACCGGTTCAACCTCAAAACAGTACAAAGAAATGAAACAAAAGGCTTCCTAACCATTCTTTAGATTAACTATGATTGCCTGTTAAGGACACAAAGGGCTTGTCTTTTGTTCTAAAGCCCAAACCTGATTGGCTTGCAAACGTGATGTGGCCCAGGTAAAATTAGCAGCACTTTTCAAAGAAGGACTTGCTACATAGCCTCAATGTGTTTACAGAAACATTACACATGTCACGATATATCAAATCATAGGTATATTTACAGCTGATAGAATGTTGCTATAGTTTGTCTACACTTTTATGTCTTTTACAGGGTCCTGAATGGGGAGTCCCAATCCCGGTTCCCGGTCGTTTTCTTGGTCAACATCCCGGTCCCGGTATGCTAGTGCAGTATGAGACCGCTGAACGTAAATTCGCAGGTTCAAGGGACCAAAATGCCCTAAACTTACGGATTAGGGACCTCTTTGATTATGGGCCTTGTTATAACTGTCAACATGTTAAAAATAACATAAAGTACTTCAATTCTTTCATGACTTTTACTCTTTTTTATTATCACTTCTGATAAAGACACTTCAAACAGGAGAGATTTGAGACATGTTGAGAAAATCCCGTTCCCATTGAGGCATATTGAATCCCGTTCCCGGCGACCCAAATCCCGTTTTCCCGGCCTAAAATAGGGCCAATCCCGGCTCCCGTTTTACCCCTTCAGGACCCTGCTTTTACTATGCTTACTATATGTGATTATTAATTAATTTGAACTTATAGATAAAGATGAACTGGAAACTCTTGTTGGTGACGATTATGATCGTTACTTTTCTAACAGAAACAGATGCATGGTGGGGTCGTCGCCGCCGCCGTCGTCGTCCACCACCACGTCCTAAACTTTCACCACACTGTCAACGTCTGGTGGACCGGTATGGCAAGCTCCATGGCAACAACCTGCACACATTGGCAAGAGTCTGGGCACCAGCCGTGAAGCTGGCAAGGGGGGAGCCATGGAAACCATCAAGCGTTGACTTCTTCCTGCCACACATGAGACTTGAAGGAATGCCTTTTCACGGCCGTCTGACGTCACGAAACCTCCCAAGCTGCAATCGGGGCTGCTTCCTGGTCAGCAAAGGACATCTAAAATGTGCTTCCTGCACGAATCTGAAGTTTCTTCATGGACAACATCCCAACTCAGCTCCAGTTTACGTCTTCATTAACAGATACAGAAACGTGGTTGAGTTCGACTACCGATTCTTCTTTCCTTACAATCGTGGAAAAAGAGCTTGTGTTGGAATCATGTGGCATAACCATTGTCCGTGTTTCAAAACTCGCTGGGGTTGTGCTTGCCCTCGGATCACAAAGTGTCTCGGGAAGTACTCAACTTTTGGGCATCATGTAGGTGACTGGGAATCCATCAAAGTCCGCTTCATCAATGGTCGTATCCATTCCATGTTTCTGTCGACACATACCTCTGCGATTACTAACAAGTACCTTGGCACATTTCAATGGAATGGTCTGAAGTTTCAAAAAGGTGAGGGCACTTAAAGACAAACTACGGAGTATTTTAATGTTAGATCCATACAGACTGATGTGCAATAATCGTCTGTTACTTTACATTCTTTAATCTTTCTTTTTCTTTCGAAGGACTTGCTCGCCGCTCTGTGCAAATGACGCTTCTCAGGACACAATAAACAATATGCCCTTCAAAATTTAGCTTGTAATAATTACGGTGCTATATGGAGTATGCATACAGATTTGTATTAAAATTTGCGCTTTAAAAGTCGTTAATCTGTTGTTATTATTTATATCTTTATTAGGTGGAACTAACCGAAATATAGAAATGGAAGGTTGTACGCACGGCGTTGCATACGCCGCAGCTGGATCTCATGGCTTCTGGAACGCTCCTGGAAACCACGTGTACAAAAACCTGCCAAATGGAGAAAGACTCGTTGACAGCTGTAGTCGTGGTCTGGCTTGGAATACGTGGAACAACTTGAAGATTACAAATAAACAAAGTCAGAGATGGCGATATGGTGGAGAGTTTGCATTTGCAAGATATCTTGGACGGTGGGGCAACCATGAAAGGCACTGCGGCGCGGCAAAGAAGCTGTTCGGAGTTTGTATTTTAGAAGATGGTCCTCATTTAAGTTTGTAATACCTTTTTAAGATATCTAGTCGCTCATATTTTTAAACAGCGACCGTTTTTAATTTTTCTTTTTAAGGTCATTAAAATAAAGATTACATTTAATTTTGAAAATAAATCAGCAAGAGCAAATGGTCTAGGATAGCATTTTGCATTTAATTTCAGCACTTTCTCATTTAATAAAATAATATTAAAAAGAGATTTGTTGTAAGAAATTACTTCATGTAAATTAACTAGTACAATTCCAATAAACTTCTTATCAACTCACATCTTTAGCTTCTTCATTAAAAAGAGAAGAACAATTCGATATTTCTTACAAACGGTAATTTATGCGTTTTTAGAATTAATGAAACAATACTAAAATTAAAAACTGATGAGACAATGAAGAAACACATGCAATATAAATGGGCTGAATGAGAGAAAGAACGGACGAGCGAAGGAGCAAACTTTCGAATAAATAAATGAATGATTGAATGAATAAATGAATAATAAGGATAATAAAAATAATAATGAAGGAATGAATGAACGAACAATCGAGCAAACGATCGAATGAATAAATGAATGAATGATTGATTGAATGAATAAATGGACGAATGAATGAAAGAGAAAACGATCTAGCTAGCATACGATCGAGCGGATGAAGAAATGATTGAATGAAAATAATGAAAGCAAAAAAAAAAAAAAAAAAAACGAACGACCAAATGAGCAAATGAACAAAGGAATAAATAAATAAATACATGATTGAATCAATGAATGAATGAATGATTGGATCCATTTGAATGAATTATTTACAATAACTAATAAATGGAAGGACATAGGAAGATTAAGTAGTTGGCTTAAGGTTGAATGGACATGGTAGCTAATATAACGTACAGCTAGCTCCAGTAGAATAAATATCTGAATGAATGAAAATTCGAATGAAAATAAAAAAATATATGAATAAAAAAATGATGGGACGAATTAACAAACCCCTGAACAAATAATCGATTGAGCGAAAAAGTTAACTAACGAATTACCTGATGACCAAATGGATGAGTGGACCAGATAAACAAATAACCGGAATAAACCACACATTTGATTGACATCCATGTGTCAATTTCATTCGGGTTTCCTGTGTCATAACAAACCTTAACGACTCAAGAATTCAAGCTTCAGCAAATGGTAGGTTCTCAATTTGATGTTTGTGTAAAAAAACTACTGGAATTGCAATAGTTTGAAATTTTCATCACATTTCCTTTTACCTACACAATGTAAAGAACAGGTTTCTTAGAGTTTTAATATCATTAAACGCATTTTTAGAGCTGTGAGCTGCTCATTGTAATATGTTTGTTCTCCAACTGAAGCGCTATTACGCTTATTAAGCATGAAGTCGAATTTATATGTTAATCATTAGATAGTTTTGTTTGACTTACGCAATAAAATACTGTATATGATCATTTTAAATTTAATTAGGAGTCTTTGTCGGGACAAAACAGCATATCTGATCATGAGCCTGTAGATTTATTTTGCTTATAAATATTATAACTCTGTTGTTTTGAATAATTTCATTGTCTACACAGTTGAAATTTTTCAGAATCATAACAAAGTAAAAATCTAAAATAACTTGTCAAATTGCGTAGAAACTATCAGATGAAAGTTGATTGAAGTTTATTTAAAATCTCACAATGCAAAACATATAGCAAATGTGAATTTTATTTTGACTGTCATTGTTATGTACATATCATTCGGGACTGAAATCCTTTATTTTGAAGTGGAACGTAGATATGAGTTACGCAACAATGGTCGAATTATAATAATATAATATATACGAATATAATAAATAATTTATATAGCGCCAAAATCATAAAGTTCAATGGTGCTTATGTACAATAAATGATTACGTGATATATATGATATATATACATATGATTAAAATAGATTTGAAATAAAATTAAGAGTTCATTAAGAATTATTGAACGAATATCAATAAACAGATTCATCTGTATTGGTGAATATAAACTGGACAGTGTCTAAAACTTTAAATACTCAGTACTCGTTTTGTGATCAAGACTCCAGCTAGTTGAGTCGAAAGCTCTAAAAAAACAAATAACTATAATTGTACTGAGTACTTAAAGTTTTAGACACTGTCCAAGAATTATTGAATTTGTTTTTTGAATTAAACAACCCAGGACAACATTTTGTAATTATATCTGCCTACGTACTATAAACTGACAATTTTTTATCTAATTGCTTGTAGATTTGACGAGAAAATGCTGTATGGAATTTTAATTGTTATTGCCATCTTCGTTCTCACGCTGACCTTTGTCTCATACTTGAGGAAGCCTAAGAGCATGCCTCCAGGGCCGACACCGCTGCCCATACTAGGAAACTTGATCAGGGTGGTGCGTTGGATCCGAGGTGAAATAACAACAGATCTTTATTACCACAGGGAGCCCGGCTTACGGGATAATGTCAACTCCACTGCTGTAGCTAGAGTCGGACACTTATGTCAACAACTAGAGGTCAAACAACATACAGTAACGAAAGCCATTTGATAAAACCTATAATAAAACACCACTATTTACTTAACTAGTGTAACGAAAGGGTGACGTTACACTAGTTAGGAAATCTGGTTTCCACGCTACGTGACCTCTAGTTGTTGAGTCAGCATTATCTCGTAAGCCGGGCTCCCTGTATTATTACCACAAAATTGATTAATTTAATTACAGTAAAATATTTTTAGACTTATTTCAGGTAAAAGCTGGTCAAAATAGCAAGCTAAACGAGCTGAACAGCTGTTATCTGTTTTTGAACATGTTTGGTCGTATTGCATACTATACACAACCAATACTAAGTTCAGAGTATTGCCTGTAGATAGTTTGTTATAAGATTTTGTGATGAATATATAATAAATAATAAATTGAATTGTAATGCTAATAAGTAACACTGACATTAAGTATATGTAATAGAAGACTAAATTTATTACTACTTGACTAGGTAAGAACTTGCACTTAGAGCTGACGAAAATGGCGAAACAGTTTAACAACAAAGTCTACACTCTTCAACTTCCTGATCAAAACATCGTAGTCGTCAACTCGGCTGCAACTGCTCGTGAAGCTTTGCTGACTAAACGAGATGATTTTGCTGGACGGCCATATCTCTTTATCTCGGATTACTTAGCTAAAGGAAGCCGTGATATTGCTTGTGCAGACTTTCACCCTACGCTCATACTCCAGAGAAAGATTCTTCATTCCGCCATTCGTTTGTATCATCCTTTTTTGGAGGAAAAGATCAACGACGAAATAAATGAGTTGTTCAAAAGATTGAATACTCAAGAGGGAGAGCCTATTGAGCCTACGTTTGAAATCGCCCTCACTACATTGAATGTTATCTGTGCAATGGTTTACGGAGAAAGATATGACATCGACGACCAAGAATTCAAAACCATATTTGACTACAACGAAAAGATGTTCTGTCTTCTCGGATCTTTAAACATTATCAACATATTCCCATTCTTGATACATTTTCCGATTAAAGATTCTAGAATACTGAAGTACATTCGTGATACACGTGATGAACTTCTGGGAAGAAAATACCAAGAGCATCAAGAAACCTACCAAGACGGAAAAATACGAGATTTGACCGATGCTTTGATCAAATCCTTGAAAGAGGCACGAAGAGAGGATTGCAAAACTTTTGACGTCATCACTGAAGATCACGTGATCATGACAATGGCGGACGCATTCTCGGCGGGTTTTGAAACCACGTCTACGACTATAAGGTGGTTTTTGTTGCTCATGATCCGATATCCCGATATCCAGAAAAAAGTCCAAGAAGAGCTGAAGGCTGTTGTTGAGAAGGGTCAACTACCCAGATGGGAGGACAGGAATAAATGTCCTTTCACAATGGCAACGATCGAAGAAACACTCCGCATATCAGTCCCTGGACCTCTTCTACTTCCACATAAAGCTACAAAAGATTCAACATTGGAAGGCTATACCATTCCAAAGGACACTACCATCTTTATAAACGTGTGGAACCTGCATTTTGATGAGAATGAATGGGAAGATCCTTATCGTTTTAACCCCGAGAGGTTTATCGATTCTGAAGGAAAGCTGATGCAGGTTGCATATGTGAAAAGCTACCTTCCATTTGGCGCAGGTCGTCGTGTTTGTGTTGGCGAGACTCTGGCAAAGCAGGAGTTGTTTATTATCTTGACAAGATTGCTACAGCAATATGAGATAGTGCCAGAGCAAGGAATGCCTGTTCCATCGTTGATAGGAGATTTTCAAGGCGTAATCCATCGCCCTAAGCCTTTCCGAGTATGTTTTAATACACGATTTCAATAGATTGTAAGCTTTTGAAGCTTCGTTTTTGAACATTTTTTGCAAACAATTCCAAATAGGGTGACAGTTACTTAATCAGTAAATTTGTAATATGAATGTATAGTATTGGATGTCATCAAGAAAGTATGAGATAAGACAGCTTATCGCCGGATCCCATTTAGAAACTTGTTATCAATATCCGCATCCTTGTCTTGAGATGTTTTGACGATGCGACCACGCCTAATAAAATCTTGCCAATCATGCCCCGGTCCCGAAATAACATCATTTTAAAAATAGAATGAAAAGATCCCCTTATTAGTGTAAAGCCCAAAACGGGAGATAAGCTCTCTCATCACTCTTGATGCCATCCTAAAGAATAATATAATTGGGCAGAAAATTATTGTTTGCCCCTAACCCCGCTACTTGCCTGTATGTATGGGAAACCATCACAAACGTTGAGAGATTATCTATCCTTTGCATGCGCAGATACTTTGTTGGTCATTCCTACATTCATTTCTGGTCATGTCTACGGCTTATCTTTCTCATATTTTATCGTTTTTATCCATATTAACATGAACTGATTTTATGTATGTTTCTTCGCTGTCTGTCATTATTTTTGTTTTACCATTCTTAATTTTTCGCTTTTTTATGTTCTTGCTATTTCTTTTGTTCTCTTTTATTATCTTTTTGATTGATTTAGTTTGAAAGTTTCATGAAAGGGTTATAAATAAATTCAAAATTATTTGTTGTGTTCTCTTTGTGGTTGAGTTGTTTTTTCACAATTTTTTACTTTGCTGTCAGATCTTTATCTTATATTATTTGTGCGTTCTCAGTACGTTTTGGCTATTTAATATTTTTATTTCTAACAGTAAAGATTGTGTTCCAGGAACCCTTTCTCACTCCGATTATATATCCAAATATTTCATTATGGAATTTCCCATATGAAAATGTGTTCAGTGTAATTTCCTCTTCGTTTATCTTTTCTAGCTTCTTCTCTTAGAATATATGTCCGTTACTATTTTAGAATCTCATCTTCTATCAGTCTAATCACATCTCATAGCTGCATTTCCATCTCATCATTTGATTTGTTTCTTTTTTTGAACTTCCATCTTCTCGTTTTGTTTTTCTAAAACTGTCTCACCAATTCTCTTCTTTACACTTAAGTAGAGTTTTCACTACAAATTCTGTACGTTTTGGACAATTTAAGACTTTAAAAAGGCAACAAAAAAAGACCAAAAAGAGTTCAAACGTGCTTCCAAATAAGGTAAGCTATTCCAAATATGGATATGAAACGATAACTGTGCGAAGTACAATTTTTTTGAAGCGATTCTTTGATATATTTCTCTGTACACCTATCACTATTCAAAATTTCTTTAAAAAATCATAACTGAAGATCAAGATAAATAAGAAAAGTATATAAATAATCTTTTTAAACCCCTTTTTTGTTTTATTTCGTTCAGTTAACTAATAAATAACCAGGAATATCACTAGAATTTTATTGTAACTGACTCGTCATATATTTAGAAAGTTACATTTTAGGCTGCGTCCACACTAACCCGAATAGATTTGAAAACGCAACTTTATTTATCCGGGTAGGAAAAGTGCATGAATCCGGAATAATTTTATGAGCAATTTTTGTCACGGTATTCGAACAAAAGTGGCGTTTTCTAATTTATCCGTCACAGCTCTTATGTGAAAAATTGTCGTGGGTCAAACCGGTAGTTTTTTGCGGTCAAAAAATGAAAATATATGTTTCAAAAGTATGGTACAAATAGGGTTGTGAAAGGTATTAAGATGGTTTCGAGTTCAATTCGAAACTAATCTGCACGAATTTGTTTTTCAAAGAGTTTGTAATAGCATGAGCCCTGAGGGCGAATTAACTATTAATTGGTATATAATCTACAATATTGTAAGCAAACATATGATTTCCGTTGTTTAACGATATACATCTTAACATTTTCAGCCTTTCTAACATTAATCTCTTCCACGGACGCTGCATGTGATATGACAAGATACGTTAACCAATCAAACAGTAGCCTTGATAAATTAACAGATGGTATGCATTAGTTTTCAAAGCTTAATGATCTAGTGTAATTGTTTCTGCGTAAGGTTAACTTCAAACACATAAAACAATTGCCGCATTTTATAGATAGTAATGCCGTTGCATTTACCTTACTTTCAAAAGTCGGCCATTGATAAATTTTCAAACAAAACAGGAGTATTAATTTTGCTATTGTCGTAAAATTATCAAACTCTATCGATCAGCTATCAATCGCAAATAAGTGCAGCTATACGACAATCTGTTAGGTTCTAGTTCTAGTAAAGCCGAACGCATTGTAAGAGATTTATAAATGTCGCTGATTCTTGCACTTGTCGTCGCTTTAAAGTCCACTGCCATCGCAATCGCCGTTGTCGCCGTTGTTGGAAACTCGTTGGTTTGTTACGTTATTGTACGTCTAAAAACAATGAAGACGTCTATCAACTATATCATACTAAACTTGGCCATACTGGACACAATCACTGGATTTTTAGGAATATTCTATATTTTAATCAATGACTATAGTAGAGTTCTCGGTGCAAATTTGCTCGAGCAAGCATACAGCCACAGCCCCGATCTCGCGGAAGTGCTTTGTGTGATATTTGATCGACTTTACTGGCTTGGAGGAAATACGTCTCCACTGCTTCTCACCATAATGGCTTACGAACGGTACAAAGCGATTGTCCACCCACTTACAAGGGTACACGGCGGAGTTACCAAAGCTAATCTCAAATGGATGTTACCTCTTGTTTGGATAATAGGATTGGTTTTTACGAGTTTTGATATGGCATTCGCCACGTATGACAGCTCTTTGAAAGCCTGTTCAAACAGGAATTACAAATGGTATAACAAGAATTTATACAACGGACTTTTCTTGGCAATAATATACGTCATCCCTTCAACCGCTATTCTTGTGTGCTATGTGAGAGTTATATGCGCTTTAAGAAAACAAGATAATACTCTTGGAGTTCAAGCTGAAAGAGTCAGACGTAAAGCACGAAAAAAAGTTATGTGGATTATTATTGCTGTGACAGTAGTTTTCTACGTTTGTGCTGGAATCCCACAAACTCTTTACGTATTATATGCTATATTAAACACTAATATTAAACATTCTGATTTATACGCTAGCGTTTGCATGGTCTTGCTTTCATTTAACTCTGCCTTTAACCCTTTTGTTTATTTCATCGCTTTTGCATCATTTCGCATTAGTTTAAAACATGTGTTTGGAATAAGAAGGGAAGTTATACCTTCCAGGGAATGCTGGATGAATCTCTGTTGCAAACGATCTATATATTTAGAAAATGCAGTATCAGTCAACTCGAATGAACACGATAAAAGGAACAGAGGGATAACTCTTATATCTTTAACTTCAGTAGCTTACCAAATTGAATTAAACTGAAGATCTTTATTAGTTTATTTCTTCAAACATATTTTACTCAAAAAGGGCACGTAATGCAATTGATATTATAATAGATTTTTTTGGAATAATAAAAATAATAAGAGTAAGATATTACGGGTTAGATACATTATAATTATGAAAAAAGTAGATTAGTAACATAAATATAATCAATTATATATGGCATAATCATTAAGAACGGCATGATGTGTACGTAGATTAAATGAAATGTTAATTTGAAATAATTGTTAGTATGTTAATATTTTTCAGGTTGTTGAAAGTGTTTAATGACTGAGCAGGCTGTTAAAATTTTACAAATATATGTAATATGGAAATATATTTGATGCTCTGACGAGTTTAAAAATCTCCTCGAAAAACTCATGCAGCTTTCCAGTAAATGAGTTTTCTTGAGACTCTTCAAACTAAACAGATTTAGTTTAGATATATCAAACACTCATTTGGTTGGTTTAGATAAGTATATTTGGTTAAAAACATTAATAATATTGAACTTTACGACGATTCATAATACATTAATGATTTTCGGCTAAACAGTTCCTTTAAACAAATTGAGCACCTGCTTTAAACATTGATAGCAATATAACCATACCATCAATATTCATTGCCATGCATTATTGATCAGTGGATTTGAATGGATACATCTTTATTAACGTTGGTAATGATTTTCTTGGCGCAGATTTGCTGGAGCGTGCTTTCAATCATAGTCCTGTACTCTGATTGGCTTTACTGGCTCGGCGGGAATATCTCCACATTCCTCTTGAAAATTGAAGTTCAAAAACGTCAAACTCTGAATTCGCAATTATACTTGAATTGAATGCTTCTTTTTTTTTTTTTTTGCTTTTTTTCATTTTTTATTTTGTTTCTTTTGTTTCTTTTTTTTTTTTTTTTTTTTGCTACAATGAGTGCTTCTTACCATGTAATATCGGTTTAAAGAATAACCGCGTTGTTTTATTTTTGCATGTTAACTTGAAAAAAAATTGAAAAACGGGAGGGAGGAGGGGATGAAAATAAAAACAATGATCCAAAAATTTGGAAACGGGGGCCACTAATCAAAATATGATCCAAAAATTTAGAAAGGGGGAAGGGCGCTAATAAAAAAATGCTGATTATCAATCAAAAATTAAAAGAATTACCTATAAAAAATGTCCATTCAATTTGTATCGAAACATTGAAGGTATTTTCTTGGTCATTCCTACATTTCTGATCATTTCTAAGGTTAATCTTTCTCATATTTGTCGTTTTTATCAATATTAACATGAAACTGCTTTCTGTATATTTCCTTTTTGCCCTGTCATTATTTTCGTTTTATCATCCTTTAATTTTTCGCTTTTTTATGTTCTTGCTGTTTCTTTTGTTCTCACTTCATGAAATGCTCATTCAAAGTTATTTTTGGTGTTCTCTTTTTTTGTTGTTGTCGTGCTGTTTTTTCTTCACAATTTTTTTTCTTTGCTGTCAGATCTTTATCTTATATCATGATTTGTGCGTTGTCAGTGCGTTTTGCAAATTTAATATTTTTATTTCTAATAATAAAGATTGTGTTCCAGGAACCCTTTTTCAGTCCGATTATATATAGAGGATATTACATGGGCGCGCAAAGATACGGATTTTATCTTCGAGTGGTGAAAAGATCTCACGAGTGAGCGCAGCGAATATGATTATACATAAAATATTCAAAGACAAAGGAATATGTTCATGCTTTTTTTTATTTTATAAAATATTCAAATTCAAAAACAAAGAAATATGTTTATCACCTTTTTGGTTCTTGCAGCCACAAGGAACCGACTTAGGAAAACATTCAATTCAGAAGGCGGTATAACTTCCAAATCTCTGCCTTCGTTTTGTTCTTCAAGTAAAAACGCTCGTACTATTTTCAAAACATTAAGGGTCTTCTTTTTGGTGTTTTCGTTCTCTTGGTTGGAGATTAGACCATTCACATATATCCGTGTCTGTTATTAAAAATAAACGTCTTTGCTGCTCACTCTCTTTTTCAAATGTAGGTAACTCTTCCTCGGCCTGTGCTGCCATGATTATCGCATGAATGAAACTGCAAAGCTGCCGCGCGAAGGCCTCTGAAGTGTATTCATAGCAACGTGTTCTTTTAACAGGTTTACGAAATTGAGAAAAAATAGGTATTTTATGAACAATCATATGATAAATTCAAATATTTTATTATGAAATTTCCCATATGAAAATGTGTTCAGTGTAATTTCCTCTTCGTTTATCTTTTCTAGCTTCTTCTCTTAGAATATATGGCAGTTACTATTTTAGAATCTCATCTTCTATCAGCTTAATCACATCTCATATCTGCATTCCCATCTAATCTACTACAGTCTAATCACATCACTTATCTACATTTCCATTTCATCATTTAATTTATGTCTCTTTTTTGAACTTTCATCAGCTCATTTTATTTTTCTATAGCTGTTTCAACAATTCACTTGAAATTTCTCTTCTTCCCATCAATTGTTGCTGCTTATTTTTCCTTTTTCTTTCTCTTTTATCCTTTTCATATTAACAAATTTGTTGACTTTCGCGCGGGGTCCCTGTGCTTTTCAGTATCTGGCCCCCAGAATGCATTTAGACCATATACAATATGGCAACCTAAGTAGAGTTTTCACTACAAATTCTGTAAGTTTTGGACAATTTAAGACTTTAAAAGCCAAGAAAAAAGACCAAAAATAGTTCAAACGTAGTTGCAAATAAGGTAAGCTATTCCAAATATAAAACGATGACTGTGCGAAGTACAATTTTTTTGAAGCGATTCTTTGATATATTTCTCTGTGCACCTATCATTATTCAAAAATTCTTTAAAAAATCATAACTGAAGATCAAGATAAATAAGACAAGTATATAAATAACATTTTTAAACCATTTTCTTGTTTTATTTCGTTCAGTTAACTAATAAATAACCAGGAATATCAATAGAATTTTATTGTAACTGACTCGTCATATATTTAGAAAGTTACATTTAGGCTGCGTCCACACTAACCCGGGTAAATTTGAAAACGCAACTTTATTTATCCGGGTAGGCCTTCCGTCCACACTAAAACGAATGAATCCGGAAGAATTTTATGCTAATTCTATTGTTTAACGAGCAATTTGTGTCACGGTATCTGAACAAAAGTTGCGTTTTCTAATTTATCCGTCACAGCTCTTATGTAAAAAAATTGTCGTAGGGTCAAACCGGTACTTTTTGCGGTCAAAAAATGTAAATATATGTTTCAAAAGTATGGTACAAACTGATTCAAATAGGGTTGATAAAGGTAATAAGATGGTTTCGAGTTCAATTCGAAATTAGTCTGCATGAGTTTGTTTTTCAAAGAGTTCGTAATAGCATGAACCCTGAGGGCGAATTAACTATTAATTGGTATATAATCTACAATATTGTAAGGAAACATATGATTTCCGTTGTTTAACGATATACATCTTAACATTTTCAGCCTTTCTAACACTAATCTCTTCCACGGACGCTGCATGTGATATGGCAAGATACGTTAACCAATCAAACGGTAGCCTTGATAAATTAACAGATGGTATGCATTAGTTTTCAAAGCTTAACGATCTAGTGTAATTGTTTCTGCGTAAGGTTAACTTCAAACACATAAAACAATTGCCACATTTTATAGATAGTGATGCCGTTGTCATTACCTTACTTTCAAAAGTCAGCCATTGATTAATTTTCAAACAAAACAGGAGGATTAATTTTGCTATTGTCGTAAAATTATCAAACTCTATCGATCAGTTATCAATCGCAAATAAGTGCAGCTATACGACAATCTGTTAGGTTCTAGTTCTAGTAAAGTCGAACGCATTGTAAGAGATTTATAAATGTCGCTGATTCTTGCACTTGTCGTCGCTTTAAAGTCCACTGCCATCGCAATCGCCGTTGTCGCCGTTGTTGCAAACTCGTTGGTTTGTTACGTTATTGTACGTCTAAAAACAATGAAGACTTTTATCAACTATATCATACTAAACTTGGCCATTCTGGACACAATCACTGGATTTTTAGGAATATTCTATAATTTAATCAATGACTATAGTAGAGTTCTCAATGCAAATTTGCTTGAGCAAGCATACAGTCACAGCCCCAATCTCGCTGAAGTGTTTTGTGTGATATTTGATCGACTTTACTGGCTTGGAGTAAGTACGTCTCCACTGCTTCTCACCATAATGGCTTACGAACGGTACAAAGCTATCGTCCACCCACTCACAAGAATACACGGAGGAGCAACCAAAGCAAATCTCAAATGGATGTTGCCTCTTGTTTGGATTGTTGGGTTTGGATTTACAGTTTTTTATATGTCATTCGTCACGTATGACAGCTCTTTGAAAGCCTGTTCACACAGGAATTACAAATGGTATAACAGCAAATTACATCATGCACTTTTCTTTGCAATAATATGCGTTATTCCTTCAACCGCTATTCTTGTGTTTTATGTGAGAGTTATATGCGCTTTAAGAAAACAAGATAATACCCTTGGTGATCAAGCTGAAAGAGCCAGACGTAAAGCACGGAAAAAAGTTATGTGGATTATTATTGCTGTGACAGTAGTTTTCTACGTTTGTGCTGGAATCCCACAATTTATTTACGCATTGCATACCATATTACCCACCTATATTCAGCATTCTGATTTATACGCTAGCGTTTGCATGGTCTTGCTTTCATTTAACTCTGCCTTTAACCCATTTATTTATTTCATCGCCTTTGAATCATATCGCACTGGTTTCAAACATATGTGTTTGGAATAAGAAGGGAAATTATATTTTCCAGGGAATGCTGGATGAATCTCTGTTGCAAACGATCAATATGTTTGAAAAATACGGTCTCAACGAGCTCGAATGAGCACGCGCGATAAAAGGAACAGAGGGATAAATCTTATACATTTAACTTATGAACTGTGGTAGCGTAACAAGCTGAATCAAACCGATGAAGATCTTTATTTTTAATGTATTTTAGTGCTTATAAGGCGCATTTCACATAATGTCTCAATGCGCTTTACAATCGTAATATATATTTATAGTATGTAGTCCGGTTTTACAAGCATGAGGTTTATTAGTAGGTATTATGTATGAGTGTTGACCTGCGTCCTCAGTCGTTCTTTTACGTCCTCCCGTTATTGGTTAATGTGAAGAGTGGCAAGACGGGACCTCCAGTTTATCGTCTTTATCCTAGGAGACGCGAACTCTTACAATTATAAATCGAAGAACATTCTCCTCAATTATTTAAAGACCCTGAGTGATGGTCTGGCTGAGGGTTCGAACCCACTGTCTCCATGTTAACAACCAACGCTCTCCCAATTGAACTAACCTATTAATTGGTATTTCATTATTTCTTTAAACGTATTTTACTCATAATGGCAGGCAACGCATTTGATACTTTTATTATTATTACTACAAATAAATTGCAATAAGTAAAGTTACTTCTTACATGTATTATACATTATAATTAGGAAAAACGTTTATTAGTTACGTTTCGATTACAAAAACGTAACTACAATCAATTATGGAACAGTCATTAAGAAGAACATGAAATATACGTAAATGAAATGCTAGATTAATGCTATATTAATTAATATTTTTTCAGGTTGTTGAAAGTTTTCAATGAATGAGCAGTTTGTTAACTAGTCTTAGTCTCCAGCATTCAGGGAATCGTGCGCCCGCGATACTCTCCCCACTCTCGGCTGGGGGCATGGAATTAAAATCATAACGCGCATGTCCCTGACGTTTTAAAGTAATTAACATATAAAAACGAAAGCAGAAGTGTTATTTGCCCTAAATAAATTATCAAAATACTAGTGTATTACGAAAGCACGATGAACAATCCTGGTTATAGCACACGTTTTACTTTTATTCATCAATAGAACAAGTGATCTTGCGCATCAAAGGCCGACAGATCTCGCGAGCGGCTTCAATTTATCACATTACTGTAACTTTGTAACTGTTCATAGACTAAATCAATTTAAATTATATAACAACATAGTTAACAACTACAAATGAGTCATTATTACACGGACTTCCGAAGGAAGAACGTGTCTAAATTTCGCTTCAACTTTTCGTCGTGAATCTCACGCTTCAAAATGTCTCAGCCAATCATAAACTCGCATAGTATCATCCAATCATAGCTTCAATAATATCTCTCATCCAATCACAAGTGTTACACAGGAAGCCCGACGGTAGTTTTACTTTGTGGTGTCTATGATGTTATTGTGACAATAAATGTACAAACATGTAGATCACGCTATGCCCAGTATCTGTATTATAATAGTACTCGTGTTGTGTGTGAATGGCATGGGAATAAGCGCGACCGACAACCTAGTACAATAGAAATGTTCTTCAGCCGAAATTTCGGACAGTATTCTGGCTGCACATAAGTTATTTCAACGGACTCTGCGCAAGGAAGTCGGTGTAGCGCTCTCACAGCGTCTAGTTTTATATTAAAGTGAAACGATGACACAATTCTCAAATTGGTGCCAATAATATATTTGTGTAATGTTGCAATTGGTAAGTGAGAGATCAAACGCTGACGGTTGGAGACTGAGTCTGGTTTTCGACACTTCTACAAATATCAAAAAATTGTTGACTTTTGCGCGGGGTCCCTGTGCTTTTCAGTATCTGGCTCCCATAATGCATTTAGAACATATACAAAATGGCGGACTGTTCGGTAGTGTTTTCACTACAATTCCTGTAAGTTTTGGACGATTTAAAGCTTTGAAAGCCAAGAAAAATACCAAAAAGTGTTCCAACGTACCTCCAAATAGGGTAAGGTGTTCCAAATATGGGTATGAAGCGATGGCTGTGCGAAGCAAATGTTTACATATGCAAATATGTCATATTAAAATATATTTATTGCTCTGGCAAAAAAGAAAAAGAAAGGAAAATAAAAAAAGGATTCTCGCTGAAACTTTGCTCAAAAAACTTATTTAGTATAAATATATCAAAAACTGGTTTGATTGGGTAAAATAAGTTAATTTGATTAAAAAAAAAAACGTTTATAGTATCAAACTGCGCGGCGTTCAATAAAAAACTAATTTATTCAAAGATTTGAGCAGCTGTTCTGAGACCCTGATAACATTATTTTCCCCATATCATCAATATTCATTACATTCGAGGCCATAAAAACGGAGTTTATTTACAGAGAAAACGAGGCAGTTTATCTATTTATGACTTAGCAGGCAGGACTGTTAAAAAGACAAGAGAAGCATTAGTAAAAAAGCCCATGTCATATTAAAAGTCTTCAAAAAAATACAAGTTCTGAAAATTGTGGTATATCAATAAGTATGGGCAGGTTATCTAATGAATTTGTTAATGGAGTTGGTACTGCTTGCTTATGAAATTGGCTAACATTCAGTTTGAACGGGTGGGTAAACATGTTATTTAATAATTTTGTTAATTTTCGAAAACACCAAACAATCTTGCTTGTATGTGGTATAATGGCAAAGAATGTGAGGTCCGCAAGCTTGCCAAGAGATTGTGTAAAAAGCTTGATGAACAGGACACGACAAATAAATTTAAAATAGGAGTCGAAGAGGTAGTAGTAGAGAGCGACACTATGCAAAATACGTTTGAGCAACTGGCCCAGTCACAAGAAGAAAGCAGTAAATCCCTTAGATTGCTCACCAGTAGAATCGAACTCATGACAATTTCAAGTTGAAAGCATTTTCCGATGATTTTCATACTAAACGTTTTAAGGAGCTGCTTCTCTTTCTATAATACCATAGTATTGCTGCTGGTAGTTCACTTAAGGTAGTACCGGATCATCACAACTCGTCAATGAATGTTTTTATAAATTCTGTCAATTAAACTTCAATGTTAGGGTATTCAAATACAGAAAAAAAGAAGGGGGTCCCCGTATTGGTTTTCTAGATATAAGCCTTCAAAAAAGAGCGATTTTTCAGTTTTTCGCGCGTTTTTGTGGAAAATCTACTTCAACCAATAAATACAAAGTACACAGGTCCATTTGAGAAAGAAAAGCAAAAAAACTGTTTCGAACTATAGGTTTTGAGTTAAGAAAACATATCAAGATAAAAATTCCAACTAATATTTTATAAGTAGTATAAAAAATCAAATTGTGCGGGTGTAAAAATGTTGAAATTTGAGAAAAATTGTCAATGAACTTCTTTTTTTTCTCTCTTTCTCCTAGGAATGAAATATGTAGAATCGAATGAAAAAGAAAAAATGGGGGTCTCCGTGTTATGTTTGGAGCTATAAACTAAAATCGCGCGAAAAATGTTGTAATTTCTATCTTTTGGCCGGGAAAGCATGGGCACTAACTTCTATTAAGGTCCATATATAGCGTTTCAAAGTTAATTTTGAGTGAAAAGTTCTCAAATGGCCAAATTTTGCCTTTAACGTATGATTTCAATTTAGCTGCGCAGGAAATTTTATTCAGATAAACGTGCGCGAGCTCGATGCGCAGTAGCAAGGGTCCGGTACTACCTTAACCAAACAGAACACGATGCAGCGTGCTCTATGGAGTCATAGTGCGTGCAGAATGTTTAAGAGGACGAGAGAAGCGTTAGATAAACGTGGATGTCAAATAAAAAAATTTAAATATTAAAAATTATTTGAAAAGTGGTATGTCAATCAGGATGAGACATTTTTTTTTAGACATTTTATTGATTTACACACACTATTTACAAATATTTACAATCTAAGGAATATTATTGAAAGAAAAAATAGAACAGTTTTAATTACATTTGAATGTACAAAGTTTTGGTGTGTGTGGTTTTCGAATTAGTATATACTTTCGAGTCGAAAACCACTCACTGTAAAGTTAACTTATTTAAATATTCGTGACCAAAATGTTAATGAGTAGCTAATGGCGATGAAAAATAAATTACAAATTACTCTTATTAATATTTGTAAATAACTAAAACCATATGAGCTAAGGACAATTAGTTCCGTTAGCCCATTTGGTCGAGTATTAAATGATTTTTAAGGTTTTTTTGAAGAGTTTGATCGAATCTACATTTTTTGTAGAATATGGAATCTCTTCCCATATTTTTGTTTTTTCAAATTCAAAAGTAAATATCCCATAGTTTGTTCTTGCGGCAGGGCGTACAAGATTACCTTTAGCTGCATAACGGGTGTTGTAATTATGCTGTTGTTTAGCTAATTTTACTTTATCTTTAAATATTTCTGGAATATTGAAATGGTTAGAATTAATTATCTGATATCCCAGTACTCCTGCTTTAAGTTTGGTAATGTTTTCAAACGTTAAGATATCTAGTAAGTTATAGAACGGTAAAGCATGTTCATATTTGTTGCAAAAAAATATTCTCCTAATGCACTTGTTTTGAATTGTGTATATTTTAGTTAGATTAGATTTATAGGTATTTCCCCATGATAACACACCATACGTTAGGTACGGGTAAATGAGTGAATAGTATATATCACGAAGGGTCGTAATGCCAACATAATGTCTTAACTTGTTGATAATGCCAATGTTTTTGGCGACTTTACCATGAACAAATTTAATTTGGTAGTTCCAAGTTAAGTGTTGATCGATATAGACACCTAAATACTTAATGTATTCCTTTTGTTCGATATGAGAGATATCTATTTTTGGTATTTGTCTCCTAGACGATTTTATTACCATGTAATGTGTTTTTTTAAAATTAACCGTTAATTTATTGAGTTTGCAGTAATTTAAGATATTTTCCAGTTCAACATTCATGACTCGTTCGACTTCGTCTGGCTGCTTGTGTGAACAAAAGATGTTAGTGTCATCCGCGAACATTCTGAAACTTAGGTCCTGTGATATATTTGGGAAGTCATTTACATATAATAGAAACAATAACGGTCCAAGGGTACTCCCTTGGAGCACACCATATTTTATCTTTTGTAGGTTTGATTTAATGTTTCCAATTTTTGTAAATTGCGTCCTGTTGGATAAATAATTGACGAACCAATCATGCGATTTTCCCCGAATACCGTATTTATTTAATTTAGAGAGCAAAATTTGATGATTAACAGTGTCGAAAGCCTTTGTGAAATCCAGAAATATTCCACAAGTTATTTCTCCGTTGTCAATTGACTTTTTTAATTTGTCTGTTATTTCTAAAATTGCATGTTCGGTGGAGTGGTTCTTTCTAAATCCAAATTGGAATTTATTTAAAATGTTGTGCTGGTCAAGAAATTTTATAAGTTGCTCATAAACGACTCTTTCAAGAATTTTGCTGAATATAGGTAATGTTGCAATTGGTCTGTAATTGGATGGATCAGCTTTATCTCCATTTTTGAATATAGGTGTAATTGAGGAAACTTTGAAGAGATCTGGAACAATCCCTTTGTGAATTGACTCGTTTATAATGTGAGAATGTTATTTAATGAATTTGCACATTTAAATGGAGTTTGCACCAATCCGGGTAATTAAATTGGCTATAACGCACATAACATGCTGTGTACACGGGTCGGAAGAAATAATGTTATTTAATATTTTTTTTTCATTTTCAAAACATCAACCAATCAACGGTTGACATCAATTTTTCAATATGAAGTATGCATACATACAATTATCTATACATTATAAAATAAATGCCACTATTACGGCAGACAATCAAGCAGGCACACATTGTAACTAATGTATCCACAATATCCATATCTACCATAAGACAGCACTACACCTCAACAACGAAGGAAACTTGACTAAGTAAGCATGACTAAGGAACTATCACGATTGAAATAATTCTGGTGGTTTTCCGTTTTATATTGCATGACTGAATTGGGAAAGTATGAATTGAAGAGAAGTTTCCAAAATATCGAGCCATTCAATAATCGATATTGTAATCGTTTTTCTGTTTCTATAGCATCAAATTTACCTTTGGTAACTGTACTTGAAGAAACTTAAACAATGTCACAAATCAGTACTTTCCTCGCCTTAAAGATTACTGCAATGGTACTTGCTTTTGTATCAATTATCGCAAACTTACTAGTTTGTCATGTTATCGTAAGTCTGAAAACCATGAAGACTTCCATCAATTACATTATACTAAACCTGGCCATACTGGACTTGATCAGTGGATTTTTAGGGATACTCTATATTTTTATTAACGATTATACTGATGCTCTTGGTGCAAATTTGCTGGAGCGTGCTTTCAATCAAAGCCCCGTACTCGCTGATATGCTTTGTAAGCTTGATTGGCTTTACTGGATTGGAGGAAATATCTCCCCATTGCTCTTGACCATAATGGCTTACGAACGGTACAAAGCTATCGCCCATCCACTTTCAAGGATAAACGGTGGAGTTGCGAAAGCTAGACTCAAATGGGTGTTACCTCTTGTTTGGGTTACTGGATTGGGGTTTTCATGTTTTGATATGACAATCGCTACCTATGATGAATTTTCGATCGCTTGCGCACTAAGGAAATATAAATGGTTTAATCCAAAGGTTTACTCTGTAGTTTTCCTAACTTTAATTTACATCATTCCTTCAACTGCAATTTTTGTGTTTTATATAAAACTTATTTGCGCTTTAAGGAAGCAAGACAACGCACTTGGGCCTCAAGCTGAAGCTGAAAGAGCCAGACGTAAAGCAAGTCGCAAGGTCATGTGGACTATCATTGTAGTGACATTAGTTTTCTACCTTTGCGCAGGGATTCCACACATTCTGTATGTTATATATGATATCGTAGGCTCTGAGATTGCACTTTCGGATCTCTACAATGATATCAATGTGGTTCTGCTGACATTTAACTCTGCATTCAATCCGTTTGTTTATTTCATTTCTATTAAGTCATTTCGTTTGGGTTTGAAGAAAGTGTTTGGGGGAAAAGCAGTTAATCTACCCAGTCTTAGGAACTCGAGGATCAACATCGTCTCAGGGTCCAAACGTTCAGTTTATTTTGAAAACACTGCAATATCCAGTTTGAATGAACAAGATCAAAATAACAGAGAAAATCAGCCTGTAACTCTCCAATTTGTAAATATGAAAGTAGACACTAGCTTGGATTAAGACTGTCAAGGATTGAGTCATTAAGGACTCTCGATACTGAGTGTTCTTTTAGTTGTTTAATATTTTGTTGTTTACATCAAACGTTGATTAATTTTTGCTAGATGTTAGACAATAAATGAAATTTATAAATAATTAACAGGCAACTATTTATTTGCCAAGAGATAATAGTATCTTTTATATTTGTTTAAGTTATCTCAACAAATAATATAAGAAGAGCTATTGATGTTTTTTTTAATTTGTCAAAGTTTTTGTAATAAATATGCAAGTAATGCTTTTATAACTTAATAACTGATGAAACATTTTTTGCAAGTATTTATATCAAACGTAAAATGAGTCGTTTTTTTGTAAGCGGGAAGCCGTACCGCACCGTAGCGTAGCATTATTCTAAAAAGACATTCGAATTATCTATCGTATAGTAGCGGTATCGTAACTGTAACGTTTCTCACTAATGTTAAAATGACTCCTGAATTTGCACCGGCCATGACTTGTTAAAAGTGTTTACACACTCAGAGAAAAGAGCTCATTCTTGTCTAGTCTTCAATATAATGTACTATAATCTTTGAATCTAAGTAGACATCTTTAAATAAAGATGGAAAATCACGTAAAAAAATGAATAATACTCTTCAGTTCATATTTTCTTTCCAATCTACAAGTGAAAACCCCATGTTTTTTATTGACATTTTTTTAATGGCGGACCATTATAATGAGCCCTTACCAAAATGTCCCGAAGAAGTCGTGTGCCAATCAGATGAGACAATCAAAAATTAGACCCAGTTCAAAGTAGGTGTGTGTTGTCGGATTGTCGAAGGTGTTTCGTATGCTTATAGTAATTGCCATAGTACCCAATACAAATTTGATATGCACTCTTTTATTTCAATTCCTTTGTTGTACTGTGTTTGTGCCTCGAAGGAATTCTTAGTTAGTGCATAACTAAATCTCATCTGGCACTAAATTGTAAATACTTTTTTCTCACTTATGTGGCGTAAACTCTACTATTTTTCATATCATATATATTATTTCAAGTTAGTAATAGTGACAGTTTTAGATCAAACTGGTTGACTTTAGTAGCAATATAGATTGAAAATTGTTAATCAATAGTTTGTGTTTAGAGTCTGAAAAGAAAATGGCAGTACTTCATTGTATTTTTTAATGTACTAATTATAAACACTCGCTAATAATGTTAACTATCCTAATCTTAGCAGAAAATTAACCTTACTAATACAATTATTATTCAGCTACGCATGCCTACAGCTAAAGAAGCACGACTGCGTGTTTCCCCTCCAAGGGCGAAACGCACACTTGCAAAGAGTCTATTACAGCACAACACGTTTTAATGATCTTTTTTGCTGTGTTTATGGAGTTTTCGTGCGATGACGAGGCCTTGAAGAAATTGAGAGAACTTCTATCCTTAAGCAAGCGGCCCTTCTTCGACATTGTTGTAGAGAGAAGGTTGAGTAATGCAAGATTTAACAGTTGACACGCGATCAAAGAAGAAAACTGTTTACATCCGCCGTGTTAAATTTGTACGTACGGATATGAAGACTGGATCAGAGTTCAGAGAAGCGCTTGACATCATCGTTTCAAAAAGCTCCGTTTTCGACAGTCCACACTGAGACGCCAGCGCGGCATCATTTAATGAAACGATTCAATTTCAACTCCGTTTTCGAAACCGGATTTGTTTTCGATGGAAACGCTCAGCATTCTTGTTTTTGATATTCATTTTCATGGTTTCTTGTTTTTCTTTTTATATCATCTTGATCAAGCTTCATGAAAACTTACACATGTCGTAAGATTTTGTGAAGAACTGACATATTTTAACTTTTTTTTCTGTAGAACTAAATTTGAACACTATCCCAGATTAAATTCAAAGACATTTCACATAAATATTGTTAAATTCAAAATAAAATCACAAATTGTTTCCATACAAAAACACGCTCTTTAACCAGCTGAAAAAAACACGCATGACAGTTTATCCAGCTGAGTAGTCTTTTACCTTGACTGGTTTTAATTAGCTTTGGTGAACAACGTAATTGCATGAAACTAGTTGCATTGATGCCAACGGAAAATGATCAGATGGATCAAAATAATACCAGCCGCGTATATTCAATTTGCGACCGATTCTTCACTCAATTATGAATAAGTTAGAGAATGTTACAAAATGAATTTTGCAAAAACAAACAAAATAATTGTAGTTTACACTACTGGGTAATAAATTTGGCATATGACGCATCTAACTTGAGCAGTTTACACGGCTGAGTTGTCATTTTGTCTACATCAAATTTTCTAATGTCATGTATACGAACACTCAAATATTGATATATTAAAAAGTAAATGCCAGAAAAATCAACAGGCACATATATTTTAGCAAGTGTATTTGTACCATCAGTATCTATCATCAGACAACAATACACCACACCATCGAAAACGAAAAGCACAATCGATCTTCGCTATATAAAGCGCCTTTTGTTCGTGCAGCGCCACTGAGAAAAAAAAAACAGCTGTCGCATTTGATAAGGAAAATATATTGCAAGTGGAGTGTGTTCAATAATCAGTATTGTCGTCGTTTTTCTATTAGCCTTATTCAAGCCAGTTTTATTGAGTACTTGTACTTGAAGAAACATAAAAATGTCACAAATTACTACTCTCTTTGCCTTAAAGATTACTGCAATTGTGCTTGCTTTTGTATCAATTATCGCCAACTTATTAGTTTGTCGTGTTATTGTTCATTTAAAAACGATGAAGACCTTAATCAATTGTATTATACTAAACCTGGTCATACTGGACTTGATCAGTGGATTTTTAGGGATGCTATACATTTTTACAAGCGATGAAAATGATGCTCTGGGTGCACATTTGCTGGAGCGTGCTTTCAATCACAGCCCCGTACTCGCTGAAGTGCTTTGTAAGTTTCATTGGCTTTACTGGCTTGGAGGAAATATCTCACCATTACTCTTGACCATAATGGCTTACGAGCGGTACAAAGCTATCGTCCACCCACTTTCAAGGATAAACGGTGGAGTTTCCAAAGCGAAACTCAAATGGATGTTACCTCTTGTTTGGGTTATTGGTTTTGGCATTTCATGTTTTGATATGACAACAGTAATCTATGATAACGTTTCGATCGCTTGCAAATTCAGGGATTACAAATGGTATAATTCAAAGGTTTACTCTGTAGTTTTCTTAATTTTGATTTACATCATCCCTTCAACTGCAATTCTTGTGTTTTATGTAAAAGTCATTTGCACTGTAAGGAAGCAAGACAACGCACTTGGACCTCATCAAGCCCAAGCTGAAAGAGCACGACATAAAACAAGTCTCAAAGTCATGTGGATTATTATTGTAGTGACTTTAGTTTTCTACATTTGCGCAGGGATTCCTCACATCATATATGTCATATATGATATTTTAGGCTCAAAGATCGCACTTTCGGATCTCTACAATGATATTAATTTGGTCCTTCTTACATTTAACTCTGCATTCAACCCATTTGTTTATTTCTATTTCATTGAATCATTTCGCTTGGGTTTGAAGAAAGTGTTGGGGATTAAAAGAGTTAATATGTCCAATTTAAGAAAATTGTTGATCAACATCGGCTGTGGAGTCAAACGTTCAGTTCATGTTAAAAACACGGTGTTATCCGGTTTAAACGAACAAGATCAGAGTTACAGAGATATTCAGTTAGTAACTCTAAATTTTGTACATATGAAAAATAGCAATAGCTTGAATTAATAATGCAAATGATTAACAAGGGACTCTCGGTACAAAGAGTTGTTTTTGTTGTTTAATATTTTGTTCTGTATTTTAAATGTTGATTACTTTTTGCGAGCTTTTGAAGGATAACAAATACTAATTTATAAATGTCTAAACAGGTAACAATTTATTTGCCAAGAGGTATTAGTATCCGTCATATTTGTTCAAGTTATCTCAACAAACGCCAGAGCCATGAGACAGTTTTCAATATAGGAGGATAGTCGAAAGTCCGCGGATAGTTAACTTCGTTTAGCAGAAATTCTACTTTTAAATTAGAAGCAACGAGATGAAATTTACTCAGCTGTATTTCGACTTTATTCAAAAAGTCATAGTCATGCTAATATTATCATATTACAGAATTTGTCGTGCTTTAATACTAGAAGAGTTCTAATTCTCTAGAGGCTTTAAACCCTTCGTCGACAGAAGGTTTTGTGTTTTGGATATGCGTAAAGGGAAGCTATTGTGACCAATGATTGCTTGCGTCTACGATTTCAAAATTGTTGTTCTCTACCAGGTCTACAGCAGTCGAGTGATCAAAACAATCAGCTAAGCCTTTGAGATTTACTACATCATTAAACAAGGTGCAATAGTGTAGATGTTTATACACGGGCTGATCCGTATACGGCAAACGTGTTCTTTGAGCCGAAAAGCAAGTTATAACTATCAGATTTGACAGTATAAAATTCCAAGCATTATTACTACAAATAAATTGCAATTAGTTCTTACAGGTATAATTGATTATAATTAGAAAAAAAAGTTTATTAGTTACGGTTCGATTACAAAAACGTAAATACAATCAATTATGGAACAGTCATTAAGAACAGCATGAAATATACGTAAATGAAATGCTAGATTAATGCTATATTAAATAATATTTTTTCAGGTTGTTGAAAGTTTTCAATGATTGAGCAGTTTGTTAACTAGTCTTAGTCTGCAGCAGTCAGGTGCTCTCTCCACTCTCGGCTGGGCGCATGTGATTATAATCATAACGGGCATGTCCGTGACACTTTAAAGTAATTAGCATATCAAAACGAAAGCAGAAGTGTTATTTGCCCTAAATAAATTATCAAAATACTGGAGTATTACGAAAGCACGATAAACAATCTTGGTTATAGCACATGTTTTATTTTTATTCATCAATAGAACAAGTGATCTTGCGCATCAAAGGCCGACAGATCTCGCGAGCGGCTTCAATTTATCACATTACTGTAACTTTGTAACTGTTCATAGACTAAATCAATTCAAATTATATAACAACATAGTTAACAACTATAAATGAGTCATTATTACACGGACTGCCGAAGGAAGAACGTGTCTAAATTTTGCTTTAACTTTTCGTCGTGAATCTTACGCTTCAAAATGTCTCAGCCAATCATAAACTCGTATATTATCATCCAATCATAGCTTCAATAATATCATTCATCCGATCACAAGCGTTACACAGGAAGCCCGACGGTAGTTTTACTTTGTGGTGTCTATGATGTTATTGTGACAATAAATGTACAAAAATGTATATCACGCTATGCCCTGTATTATAATAGTAATCGTGTTGTGTGTGAATGGCATGGGAATAAGCGCGACCGACAACCTAGTACAATAGAAATGTTCTTCAGCCGAAATTTCGGACAGTATTCTGGCTGCACACAAGTTATTTCAACGGACTCTGCGCAAGGAAGTCGGTGTAGCGCTCTCACAGCGTCTAGTTTTATATTAAAGTGAAACGATGACACAATTCTCAAATTGGTGCCAACAATATATTTGTGTAATGTTGCAATTGGTAAGTGAGAGATCAAACGCTGACGGTTGGAGACTGAGTCTAGTTTTTGACACTTTTACAAATATCAAAAAATTGTTGACTTTCGCGCGGGGTCCCTGTGCTTTTCAGTATCTGGCTCCCATAATGCATTTAGACCATATACAAAATGGCGTACTGTTCAGTAGTGTTTTCACTACAATTCCTGTAAGTTTTGGACGATTTAAAGCTTTGAAAGCCAAGAAAAATACAAAAACCAAACGTACTTCCAAATAAAGTAAGGTATTCCAAATATGGATATAAAGCGATGGCTGTGCGAAACAAATGTTTTCATATGCAAATATGTCATATTTGGTAAGATACGTTAATTTGGTTAAAAAAACGTTTATAGTATCAAACTGCACGGCGTTCAATAAAAAAGCTAATTTATTCAAAAATTTGAGCAGCTGTTCTGAGACCCTGATAACATTATTTTCCCATATTATGTATATTCATTACATTCGAGGACATAAAAACAGAGTTTTTTTTACAAAGAAAACGAGGCAGTTTGTCTCTTTTTGACTTAGCGGGCAGGACTGTTAAAAGGACGAGAGAAGCGTTAGTGAAAAGCCGATGTCATATTAAAATTCTTTAAAAAAATAAAAGTTCTGAAAAATGTGGTATATCAATAAGTATGGGCAGGTTATCTAATGAATTTGTTAATGGATTTGGTACTGCTGGGTTATGAAATTGGCTAACATGCAGTTTGAACGGGTGGGTAAAAATGTTATTTAATAAATTTTGCAATTTTCGAAAACACCAAACAATCTTGCTTGTATGTGGTATAATGGCAAAGAATTTGAGGTCCGCTAGCTTGCCAAGTAATTGTGTAAAAAGCTTCATAAACAGTACACGACAAATAAATTTAAAATAGGAGTCGAAGAGGTAGTAGTAGAGAGCGACACTATGCAAAATAAGTTTGAGCAACTGGCCTAGTCACAAGAAGAAAGCAGTAAATCCCTTGGATTGCTCACCAGTAAAATCGAACTCATGAGAATTTCAAGTTGAAAGCATTTTCCGATGATTTTTATTATAAACGTTTTAAGGAGCTGCTTCTCTTTCTATAATACCAAAGTATTGTTGCTGGTAGTTCACTTAACCAAACAGAACACGATGCAGGGCGCTCTATGGAGTCATAGTGCGTGCAGAATGTTTAAGAGGACGAGAGAAGCGTTAGATAAACGTGGATGTCAAATAAAAAAAATCTTAGATATTAAAAATTATTTGAAAAGTGGTATGTCAATCATGATGAGAATGTTATTTAATGAATTTGCACATGTAAATGGAGTTTGCACCAATGCGGGTAATGAAATTGGCTATAACGCACATAACATGCTGTGTACACGGGTTGGAAGAAATAATGTTATTTAATATTTTTTTTTTAATTTTCAAAACATCAACCAATCAATGGTCGACATCAATTTTTTTTAATATGAAGTATGAATGCATACAATTTTCTATACATTAAAAAATAAATGCCACTATTACGGCAGACAATCAAGCACACATTGTAACTAATGTATCCACAATATCCATATCTATCATGGCACAGCACTACACCACAACAACCAAGTAAGCTTAATAGAAAAGACGTTTTCAAAATAACGAGCCATTCAATAATCGATATTGTAATTGCTTTTCTATTACACTTAATCAAGTCAACATTAGAGCATCAAATTTATACCTTCGGTGACTGTACTTGAAGAAACTTAAACAATGTCACAAATCAGTACTTTCCTCGCCTTAAAGATTACTGCAATGGTACTTGCTTTTGTATCAGTTATCGGAAACTTACTAGTTTGTCATGTTATCGTAAGTCTGAAAACCATGAAGACTTCCATCAATTACATTATACTAAACCTGGCCATACTGGACTTAATCAGTGGATTTTTAGGGATACTCTATATTTTTATTAACGATTATACTGATGCTCTTGGTGCAAATTTGCTGGAGCGTGCTTTCAATCAAAGCGCCATACTCGCTGATGTGCTTTGTAAGCTGAAATGGGTTTATTGGCTTGGAGGAAATATCTCCCCATTGCTCTTGACCATAATGGCGTACGAAAGATACAAAGCTATCGTCCATCCACTTACAAGGATAAACGGTGGAGTAGCCAAAGCTAAACTCAAATGGATGTTACCTCTTGTTTGGATTATAGGATTGGGATATACGTGCTTTGAGATGACAATCGATTTTTATAATAGATTGTTGTTCTCTTGCACAATGAGGGAATACACATGGTATAACCTAAAGGTTCACTCTGTAGTTTTCTTAGTTTTAATTTACATTATTCCTTCAGCTGCAATTTTTGTGCTTTATTTAAAACTTATTTCCGCTTTAAGGAAGCAAGACCACGCACTTGGGCCTCAAGCTGAAGCTGAAAGAGCCAGACGTAAAGCAAGTCGCAAAGTTATGTGGACTATTATTGTAGTGACATTAGTTTTCTACCTTTGCGCAGGGATTCCACACATCCTGTATGTTATGTATGATATTTTAGGCTCTGAGATGGCACTTTCGGATCTCTGCAATGATATTAATGTGGTTCTGCTCACATTTAACTCTGCATTCAATCCATTTGTTTATTTCATTTCTATTAAGTCATTTCGTTTGGGTTTGAAGAAAGTGTTTGGGAACAAAGCAGTTAATCTACCCAGTTTAAGGAACTCGAGGATCAACATCGGCTCACGATCCAAACGCTCAGTTTATTTTGAAAACACTGCAATATCCAGTTTGAATGAACAAGATCAAAATAACAGAGAAAATCAGCCGGTAACTCTGCAATTTGTAAATATGAAAGTAGACACTAGTTGGTATTGAGACTTTGATTGAGTCATAAGGGGCTCTCGATAATGAGTGTTGTTTTAGTTTTTTAATATTTTTTTCTTTGCTTCAAATGCAAACGTTGATTAATTTTTGCTAGCTGTTAGACAATAACAAATGAACTTTATAAATTAGAAAGCAAACACTAAATGTGTGCAACAGTTGTCACTATTTAGTACTAAATAGCACAAATTAAACAAAAGAAAACAATAAAATTAGCATAAAATAACAATATTTAGTGGTATTTATTTTGCACCCGTTTAAAGCGTGCACTCTATTAACAGGCAACTATATATTTGCCTATAGGTAATAGTATCTTTTATATTTGTTCACTATATCTCAACAAATAATATAAGAAAAGCTATTATTTTTTTCTTGTTTTGCCAAAATTTTTCTAATAAAAATGCAAGTAATGCATTTATAGTGTACATACTAATCTTTGGAGCATTCAGGTTCCTAACTGATGATACATTTTTTGCAAGTATTTATATCAAAGATAAATAGTCTTTATTGTGTAAGCGGGAAGTCGTACCGTATCGCCGTATCGTATCATTTTTTTCTAAAAATACATTAGAATTATATACTGTATGGCATCGGTATCGAAACCGTAACATTTCTCACTCATGTTAAAATGACTCTTGAATTTGCACCGGCCATGATTCGTTAAAGGGGTTTACACACTCAGAGAAAAGAGCTCATTTTTGTCTAGTCTTCAACATACTGTACACTAATCCTTGAGTTGAAAAGTAGCAATCTTTAAATAAAAAATTCTAATCATTCTTGTTTTTCAAGCGTTTAATTTTCATTTTCTTAGTTTCTTGACTACGATGGTAAACGATCGGGGATGCTCATCGTATCTTTCAGGGGTAAAAATCATCGATTTGGTATGTTTTAGGGTTTAAAATATAAAAATTTGCCCAATTCTCGCTTTTTGGTATCTTTTAGGGGTTGAATAGCACTGAAACTCACGGTGTTGGTATCTTGTAGAGATAAAAAATTTGCGAAGCCACGCCCTTTCGAAAAACGTCAGGTATCTTTTAGGGTATTTTTGAAAAATTCCGACGAGCATCGCCAATCTGTTATCCCCGGAGTACCCCCCCCCCCCCCCCCCCCCCCCAAGGGGTCTCAAAGTCATGTGGATTATTATTGTAGTGACATTAGTTTTCTACATTTGCGCAGGGATTCCACACATTCTGTATGTTATATATGATATTTTAGGCTCAAATATCGCACTTTCGGATCTCTACAATGATATAAATGTGGCCCTGAGCTCAAATTCTCTAGAGGCTTTCAACCCTTCGTCGATAGCAAGCTTTGTGTTATTGATGTTATATGCCTCAAAGGAAGATATTGTAATCAGTGATCGCTCGCGTCTACGATTTCAAAAATGTTGTTCTCTAATAGGTCTACAAACGTCGAGTGATCAAAACAATCAGATAAGCCTTTGAGATTTACTACAGAGCAATTGTATAGATGTTTATACATGGACTGATCTATACGACAAGCGTGTTCTTTGAGCCAAAAAGCAAGTTAACGATCTGTTTTGACAGTATAAAATTCCAAGCTGCCTGGACATGTTAAGCAGGGTCTATATTAAAGCAAACGATTGCGTTTTTAACGGTGTGATATTTAACTACAAATCTAATCTAACTTTAGTGGGGTAGTTAATTTTTTTAATAAGATAACGAACAAGACTTCTCCCCACCCCCCTACTTCCCGCTTAAACTTAGCCAAACTAAGGACAAAGTGTCATTTTCATTTTGTTGTTGTTGTCGTTGTTGTTGGTTTTTCAAAAGAAAAGCAAGAGGCATATTTTACTCCAATAAGGAGCAGAAACTACTCCCTGGTCAGTCAAATTATTTCTTCTCGTATGGTAGTTTATTTGGACTTGACCCAAGCTATTGCATAAAAATGTATAGTTGTTATTCCACTCCTGGACCTATATCTACACTTTGAAAATGGCAGTGCGGACTTTTCGTCTTAGAGTTCCCCGCTTTTAACTCTGACTTATTACTTTCGCCCACCCATTATTACTTCGTTTTCATATTTTAATCAATTTCAGCTCATCCGTTATATTTCTCCGCTTTTTCATGATCACATTGCACTCTTAATTCATTTACACACAGCACTCATTAGCTCCTTCAAGTCTAAAAAAAATCACCTGTTTTATTTAACTTGTTGAAGTGAAGAGTTTCCAAAAAACCTTTCCAAGAGTATAAACTGGTTTGCATCTGCAAATCATTGTTTGAATAGAAATATAAGTACATAAATAATTAATTGTGTAAAAGCTAAAATAATTGAGAGCATGCTGGGAAGTAAAAGATATTTTCCTTTTGCTATTGTTTTTAATCTCTTCTACCAAAATGACCATGAGTTGATGTAATTTTGTTTTGAGAAAACAAACTAGACAATAAAGAAATTGCGTCTAATCCTTTGCTAATCCAGCACTAGCATCTATGTTAATAACTGTTTTTAAACTAGCAGTTCAATCATAATCTGCACTACACCACAATAGCAACGTCATAAACGAAAAAAATATATTCACTCTTACGCTGAACAGAATTTACGCTTTTCAAGCAATATGTCAATGAATGTTGCACTATTTGCTTTAAAGATCACTGCCATGTTCATTGCATCTGTGTCCATTATTGCAAATGCATTGGTTTGTCACGTTATTGTACGTTTAAAAACCATGAAGACTTCCATCAACTATATAATACTGAACCTAGCCATACTGGATATCATTACTGGATGCTTAACGATGTTGTATATTCTTATAAACGACTATGGTGGAGTTCTTGATGTAAATTTGTTAGAGCGAGCTTCCAAACAAAGTCTCATACTCACTAAAATGATATGTAAGGTCGAGTGGCTGTACTGGCTTGGAGCAACTGTTTCACCGCTTTTCTTGACGATTATGGCTTATGAACGGTACAAAGCGATCGTGCATCCACTTACAAGGCTACACGATGGAGTAACCAAAGCTAAACTCAAATGGATGTTACCCATTGCTTGGCTTATTGGATTGTTTTTTGTCAGTTTTGATATGACAACCGCTACCTATGATCGCGTTTTGAGAGCCTGTTCAGCGAGCGAAACACAATGGCTTAACCCAGCTATAAACGTTTTATTTTTCCTAGTTGTAATTTACATTATTCCTTCGACTGTTATGTGTGTGCTTTATTCAAGGGTTATTTGTGCTTTAAGAATGAAAGACAACGCACTCGGATCTCAAGCTCAAGCTGAAAGAGCCAGGCGTAAGGCTAAAAAAAAGGTCATGTGGATGATAATTGTAGTGACGTTAGTTTTCTACATCTGTGCCGGGATCCCGTTTATCCTATATACTATATATGTTATTTTATGGTCATTTCAATTTCCAGATTTATACGATGATGTTAATGTGGTTCTGCTTACATTTAACTGTGCATTTAACCCGTTTGTTTATTTCCTTTATATTAAGTCATTCCGCATGGGCTTGAAGAAAGTATTGGGGATAAAAACTGTAAATATGTTTTCAAGAAACTCGAGGATTGGAAGATTGGAATCTGTTTTAAACGCTCAATTCATCTTGAAAACACAGTGTCGGCTAGTTTGAGTGAAAACAATCATAGTAATAGCGACGTGCAGTTAATAACTTTAAAGTTTGTGAATATGAGAGATGGCGTTAGCTTGGGTCAAGTATAAACCAATTTTTTAAATACAGAATGCATTTCTTAAATGTTATAAATGTTCTTTTTATATGTATACATAATATAATTCCATGCCGCTCAGCTTGGAAATAACTGGAAGAGGATAGTGTTGAAGACTGCCAAAGTGTTGGATGATATCATAAGAACAATTAAAAAAGAACACTTTTGTGCTTTATAATTGGCAATGTATAAATATCATTTATTATATCATTCATTATCATGAGATAACAACAAAGATTTTTCAGATGGGAAACAACTGAATTAGTCATTAGTTGACCTGCTTTTGTGAAGTTACAACAAATAATCTAAAACTCACTGCAATTTTTTAAAACAAATAAAATATATGAATATGGGAACATTGTATGTGTAGTTTGTCAAAATTTGGTAATTAAAAAGGCAACAAATTGTTTACGGGTATCAAAGAAATTGATTTGAGAGTTTGGATAAATGCCATTAATCATGAGAAAATTCATATTTCATTCGTTTTTTTTTTTTCAAGCACCTTGAGCCATGAGCTTTCTTTCTTTCTTTCTTTTTTTGTTGTTGTTTTCTTTGTATCGTAGTTCTTTCTTTTTTCTTCTAAAGCATTTCTCTCAACCGCTCTGAGGTAACGCTGGGAGCTTTATATATTTCATTGCCGGTAGAAAATCGTTGAGAAAGTCCACGTCTTTTTACTCGGTTAATGGTCCACCATTTCGAATTTTCAAGAACTAGCAAGTAAAAGTGAAATGAGATGATTCTTGACTAGATTGTTTTTCTCGCATTCTGATTGGTTTATGTTTCAACTATCCAATTACTATGTTTTCTAATTGGGAATCTGGCATAAGTGTGTGGATTGAAATCCTTGGAATTAATGAGTGACTATGCAATTAAAAATATAATTTTTTTAGGAGTAAGGCAATTTTGTGATTTGAATAGACAGGTTGAGTTCTGTTGTAGGCGGGTATATTTTATTAACAAAATTAAAGTTAAAAAAGCCACGTTTTCACATTATTTGCAAATCTGTTTTAGGCATATATGAAATATTTACCTATTTTCTGGAATTTTAATTAAATTTCAATGCAAATAAATCGAGTGAAGATAATTTTGATAGTGATTTTTTTTATTCAATTTATTGTTTATTTTCTTGCATGTTCTTTCTCGTTATGATGTCATTTTTCAAACGTTCTTATTATAAATTTGCCTGATTCCTACTCCTTATAATTTCTGTATCAAGCTAGCTGGCAGCTTACCCATGTTGAGAATTTTGGCAGACAAATGTCATAATTTTACGTTTTTAATTTTCTCTCTGTGTCCTGATTTATTAACATAATCACATAGTCCAAAGTAGCCTCATATAATTAATGTTGAATTAAAAAAAAAAAAATAATAAAGGAAAAACTCTGTTTATCCAGCTGAATAAAACTGAGACGTTCAAGTTTTCTTGTTTAGTTTAATTAACAAAGTAATTGCATGGAGTTGCATAAATTCCAATGCAATAACATAAAGACGCCGACACAGAACTAAATAATACAAACGTACCGTAATTTATGCCAATTTTTTTCTCAATTAATTTTATTAAATTCCTAAATGTAGAAACATTAATGTAATGAAGAATATATTTAGCAAAATATTTTGAATCCTTAAAGTTACTAATTCTCATTGTCGAAATCCAGCTTATAATCGATCAATGCCGAAGCTAGATTTTACCTGATAGAACGTAACACCTCTTAAGGATCGCCAAATAATCTAGTATCTGTGAAAATTGTGCGCATTTTCTTGAACCCCCAAAACATTATTTTTCGTTGTATTGTTGTATTATTAAATTTCTTTAATGAAAGCCGAATGCAACGCTCTCATCTCAGTCTCATCTATTTTTTCTGTATGTCTATCTCTCTTCCTGCATTTTTGTCTGTGTGTTGCATTGGCTTGTTGTTGTTGGTTTGATTTTCTTTTCCTTTTTGGGGGATATTCAAACTGATTAGCATAACCTTGACACCTATTTGGTCACTAGTTCGTCACTAGTTGGAACTCCATAGCCACTCGTGCTACAACTCGAACCTATTCAACTTCAACTTTATTTACACATGTATTTACAGATGTTTAATTACATTCTGGTTTTAAAAAATAATAATAATTACAAGAGCATGTATTTTTTTTTTTAAAGAAAAAGAAAAAAGATTTTCTAGAAGGTTTAAATAGTGAATGTGTGTGCCAGCCATAGCAGTGTAAACTTTCGAGTTGGCTGCCACTATAGGAAATTAAAAATGAACATTATTATGAAAGAAAAAGAGAAAAAAAAAATGAAAAAAAAATGTTTTGAATGACGTGTAAGGGGAAGTAAATTTGGTGAGTTTTGAATATGTTTTTTAAGGAGCTTTTTAAGTGAAGGGGGACATTTCCCCAGAGTTTGGGAGCTATTGCAAATCGTCTTGGGTTTTTAAAAGGGATTTTTGTCTTATTGCATGCTTGAGTTGTGTCTTTCAGTTTATAAACATATGGAAGCATACATACGTTAATATTAGTCAAAAAAGATTGATTCTTCTGGTAGCATGACATCAAACCAATGTACTGAAATTACATGTTTCTATCCCCTTTTTATTGAATCTAAATAAATCATTTCGGCTTTTTTACAAAGCATCCCGCTTGTCATTAACTTAATTTGCATGTAAATGGTTACATGTTATTAAACTTGTAACGTTCTATCAAGTGTAATGGTTTCTTTCAAAATCGCTTCAATTTGTGCTGCCATTGTAGCAGTCATTGCAAATGCCTTGGTTTGCCACGTTATCGTACGTCTCAAAACCATGAAGACTTCCATTAATTACATTATACTCTACCTTGCCATGGTAGATGCTACTTCTGGAATGCTCGGTATTGTGTATGTGTTTCTGAACGACAATCGGGGCGAATTAGGACCATCATTTCTACAGCAAGCTTATTATCAAAGCTCCATACTTGCTGAAATTTTGTGTCGAGTGCAGAGGCTGTACTGGCTTGGAGTTGCTGTCTCACCATTTTTGCTGGTTGCAATGGCCTATGAACGATACAAGGCTATTGCACATCCGTTTTCAAGAATAGACAGCGAGAATATCAAATCACGACTTCGTGTCATTTTGCCACTTCTATGTTTGTTCGGCTCGAGTTATGCTATTTTCGATGCAATAATCACAACTTATGATAACACTAAAGGATTCTGCATTGACAATATTTATTCATGGCTTAATCCCAATGTTTATCAAATGGCTTTTATGGTCACAAACTTTATAATTCCATCAACAGCCATTTTCGTTATGTACCTTCGAGTAATTTACGCTTTAACAAAACAGGACAATGCACTTGGACCTCAAGTCGAAGCTGAAAGAGCCAGACGTAAGTCAAGGAAAAAAGTCATGTGGATTATCATTGCAGTGACTTTGGTATTTTATATTTGCTGTGGAATTCCTCACGTTGTTCTCATTATTAATGAGAGCTTTCATTTGTTCAGTATCAGGATAGATATCGCGCATGACGTTTTTGTATTTTTTACTTCGTTCAATTCTACTTTCAACCCATTTATTTATTTCATATTTATTCAATCATTTAGAAACGGTTTAAGGCAAGTTTTTAAGTTACGGCGAAATGGCGATCTCTCAAGCTCAAGCTCGTTGAGTCCAAACCAAACCTCATTTTATAATCAAAACAGTATTATCATTAAAAAGGAAACTATAAATGACTCTGAAAGAGAACTTCGCCTTCTATCTTTACGACTCACGAAAGATCGTGAAAAAGAATAAACTGAGCAGTATACGTTCACAAATGGTACCTTCAAAATGTTAATGAGTGGACACTTTAGGAATGTGTACTGGTTATTGTAACCCTCAAGATGCCAAAGGTGAACCTTGGGCATTAATAATAATAATAATAATAATAATGACCTTTATTATAGTCTCAAGAACTTCTAGCATGGCACAAGTGCCACACTAATCGGGGAGACTTTAAGACAGACACTGAGGGTGGTCACTGCCAGAGATTTGTTTACGTCCTCAGCGGTTCTTTTACGTCCACCTTATAACATAGTCAGAGTGAAGGCAGACGGGACCTCCGGCTTTACGTCCTTATCCGAGAAGACGAGGCATTGAGAGAGTAAAGTATCTTGCCTAAGGACACAACGTGATCGCCCGGTCTGGGAATCGAACCCAGGTCACTGGACCCGAAGTCCAATGCCCTAACCACTAGGCCACCACGTCTCTCTCATAAAAAGGCATTGATGATAACTGGCTCTGTCCACCAACACTCTAGTGAATGTTTTAATATTAAAAAAAAAAAAAAACGAATATGAGATAAGAGAGCTCATCCCCCGTATTCGGCTTTACACTCCTCAGGGGATCTTTTCATTCTATTTTTAAACTGAAGTTATTTCGGGATCGGCACGTGATTGGCCAGATTTCAATAGGCGTGGCCACATCGTCTTAACATCTTAAGACAAATTTCTAAAAACAACACGACGAGTAAAGCCCAATGATAGGTCCTGGGATAAGCTCTCTTATCTCATACTCTCTGGTAAAAACATAATAGACTTGGTGTACTGTCAAACGTTCACATAAGCAATCTTTCGAGTTGCGTTCAGTTCTTTGTTCGTATCCATGATCGATCGTCAACAGGTTTAAATGTGTAGAGTTGTTGCTTATGGGAGAGGGTAAACGTAAAAATTCTGAAAAACAACAAAGGGTCGCGTTGTATTACATGTTTGGCATATTAGGAGGGAAGTTCTGTTTGGAAAAAACAAAACGGGAAAATCAAAAGGTGGTCAGTTACGAGAGTGGTCTAAGATCGCAAAGTATTTCATGATCCGAAGAATTGTAGATATTTATGCAAATAAAGGACATTTAAACTTACCTTCGTCACAAAAATTAATTTCGATTATTCCGCATCAAACGACATCCGTAAAGATAATATCTGTTTGTAACGCAATTAAAAATTTAAAACCTCAGTTCTCAAAAAAATAATGAAAATCTTTATTTATATGGCTGACAATGTTCATGTCATTTAAAAAAGATGCATCAACATACCTTACTGATCAATTGCTGTGTTAATTTTGTACGATTTACAAAATTGAAAAAGTAATTTGTTTGGGTTTAAAAAGATATATTTCAATGTAAACCAATTAGCTACATAAAGTCAACTCTTATTATTCCGAAAAGGATTTGTTAAAATAGATCTACAACACATCCGGCTCTCTCCATACGGTCAACATATTCTTTTAATTAGACTGTGTCACAAACATTCAAATACTGGAGAAAAAACATCCATTAAATTTTCTTTTTTGAACTAAATATTTGTGCTTTATTGGGCTTTGTATGACAAAAGGAAATACGTATACCTAGCTAGTTTTAAATGGTTAGAAAAAGAAAACAATCCGATTATTAATACATATGTAGAACCTTGCCAAAGGATATTCATGTATATGACATAAAGTCGAGGCATTTGTCTTAACTTAATTTGAAACGCATTGCACATATTGACTAATTGGACAAACTAAAAAACAAACGGAAATTGAGTAGCTCCATTGCACCTCAAAATTGTTGCAAACACGTATGATCGATGAGAATGTTTTCACTCGAAATACGAGATACTGAAAATTGTTTGAACAACTAAATATTGATATATATGTAGGATGATCACCTTTGAAAAAAGCAGAAACAATAATATTTAATTGGTTGAAAGAGCTTAAGATCCAAGGAGATGGATTAACTTCCGAGCAAATCAGAACTGTCTCACGCTGATAAGGCTGTTTTGGTTTGAAATATACGACGTCATCAAATGCATGTTGAGCAAAATGCAAAAGTAAGGTACCATTGTTAATTAAAGCGTAGGGGCCTATTTAGCAGTGCCAATCTTTAGTATGGTTCTTTTTGTCCTTATTTGAAATGTATAGTAGCGAACAGTACACTACAGGGTAATTTAATTGTTTGGAGTGAAGGCGTCATTTGAAAACTAATATCGAAGAAAGACACTGGCAAGTTTTTGATTATCATTGTTGACATTGCTTATGAAACCTCAGGAACTAGATGATAGTTAAAGCAAAATGGTTGCAGTTGAAATAATTTCAGTTGTAAGTGCATTCATTTCGATTCTTGCAAATACCTTAGTTTGTCATGTTATTGTCCGTCTTAAAACCATGAAAACATCCATCAATTACATCATTCTCAATCTTGCTATTTTGGAAGCCATTTCTGGTGTTTTGGGCATCTGCTATGTTCTCCTGACTGACAATCATGGTATCTTTGGACAACCAACGTTACATCAACTACACTTCAAGAGCAATATTCTTGTCGAAGTTCTTTGTCGGATTCAAAGATTCTACTGGGCTGGTGTGACTTACTCGCCGTATTTGCTTGTTGTAATGGCTTATGAACGCTACAAAGCTATTTCCAAACCACTTTCACGCATGAACAGCGCCATTAGTAAAGAAAGGCTATGCTTTATTCTGCCATTAGTATGGGCTTTTGGGTCGGGGTATGTTATTTTCGACGCATTTATTGTGACGTATGACAGTGACAAACGGCTATGTACAGACAAAAAGTATTCATGGTATAATTTCAAAGTTTACTATGTCGTATTTATAGTAACACAATACATCGTCCCATCTACGATCATGTTTATTTTGTACGTTCGGTTAATAATGGCTTTAAGAAAGCAAGACAACACACTTGGACCCCAAGCTGAAGCTGAAAGAGCACGACGTAAATCAAGGAAAAAAGTCATGTGGATTATTATTGTAGTGACACTAGTTTTCTTTATTTGTTGTGGTTTTCCACATCTTCTTATAATTTCTAATGAGGTTTTTGATCTTTATAAGGAAAGAATGGATTTATTTCAAACTATCTTTGTTCTTTTCACATCGCTCAATGCAGTTTTCAATCCATTTATTTATTTTGTGTTTATTCAATCATTTCGAAATGGTTTGAAACAAATTCTTTTGCAAAATCCAGTTTGTCGTTGTATATTTTCGAGAACAGTGAGACCCACACAGCTTTCTTTCAATTCAATTAATTTTGAAAGCAATTTAAGAGATGTGGGGAGCCATAACAAGCACGAACTACAACTAGTAAAGATAAATCATCTTATTACTTCAAAAAATTGATAAGTGAGGGGTAAATTTGCAAGCTCAACAGGGAACACACAGAAATCTTCAATACAATTTGGTGAGCCCCGTCCAAAAGTGTCCATAACTTTTTTTAACGTGTTTATATTTCGACGTTTTTACCTCTGCCCGCACGTCGAACTGAAAACAAAGGTTTTTCAAACGTATTCGTGTGGACGGTCAAAAACGGTGTTTTTTTAATACTATCACGTTAAATATTACCGACATAAATAAGCTTTATTTAATTTGTATTATTGTACTAAAATGCTTTGGTAAATATTTTGTTTCGACCGCAAATATTTACCATATTGAACAACGTACCGTCCTTCGGCATTGTGTAAGTCAACGTTTTTGAATTTTTTCATTCACGTTTTGTAATAGACTGAAAAATTACAAAACATGAATGAAAAAATTTAATTTATTGAAAATTTAAAAGCAAAAAAGAAAGAAGAATATGGTGTAAAGGCTAATGATAGTTATTTTTGCTTAAGTCATCACATGGTTCTTTGTGGCGCAGTGGTTATGCACTTTGATGTCATGCAGAATGAATCCGGCTCGAAGGAATATTTATTTCTGTAAAGAAAAGGAAGCCCAACATCTTTCAGAAGTTAACTTCCTATTAAAGACCGTAAGTTTACTGGAAAGTGAGTGAGTGAGTCTGTGACAGAAATGCCCCCACTCCATGAGCTCCTCCGTTGCTTACGCAATGTCTGAGTTAAAAAAAGGACATTCTATATCTAGAATTTCTACTAATTAAGGAGACTTTCTCTCACATTCACTACACACAGTTTTTTTTCTTTTTTGTAATGGAAGGACGAAAATCAGAGAATCTGGAGATGAAGCACCCAATGGGCACGTAACTCAGAGATTGTTACTGATGAAGAACTTGTAATAGAGGGAAAAAATCCAAAACGTGAATGAAAAAATTAAATTTATCAAAAAAACAAAAAGCAAAAGTTAGTAAGAAAGATATGGTGTATAACTCAAGAGAATAGAAAATATATTTTTTTAGTCTCCCGGCGTTGGACTCGGACTGGAGTATTTCCAATGACCAGCCATTTTGAAAAGAATACAAGATTGCCTGTGGTATCACGATTAACTTAGAGATTGAATGAGCTTTTTTTGTTTAACTTTCAACATCAAAGTTATATAGATTTTTACAAATCACATCGGAAAACTAAGTTACTGGCCTACGATGGTCATCTTTATGTAATTGTCAACTTGAACTGTTGACATTGTCGAAGCTCTATAAGCTTATACGTAAAATTCACAAAGCACACGTTATTTAATTTTCTTGGAGCTCACACTTCTATTGTTTTCCAGTCGGTTTTCGAATGTAGTTCTGGCAGCAAAAACAATAATTCTTGATGATATGGTGTGCCACTGAATTCAAACAATTCAACTATAAGTAGTTACTTTTCGCTTACGTCCTCACATGGGTCTTGGTGGCTCAGTGGTTAAGCACTTACCTTTTATGTGCAAGGTCCCCGGTTCGAGTCCGGCTCGAAATGATATTCATTTCTCAAAAAAAGAATTAACTAAGATGTTAACTTCCTGTTAACAAGCGGAAGTTTACTGGAACGAACTGGTTCGAACCCGCAGCCGGACCATCACTCAGGGTCTTTAAATAATTGAGGAGAATATTCTTCGATTTATAATTGTTAGGATTTACGTCTTCTCGGATAAGGACGATAAACTGGAGGTCCCGTCCCGCCACTTCAACCAATAATTAACGGGGGGACATAAAAGAACGACTGAGGACGCAGGTACGACCATCCTCGGTAAAAGGCTTACTAACTACTAACTACTAATTAGCGTATTTGATTATATATATATATGCGCTATATAGGCATTAAATTAATAAATTAATTAATGCTCAACCTTAACGAAGACAGAAGAGATAAAGTGCATACGTGTATATTTGTTTTAATGTTTTTTACAACATGTGTTTTCCTTCAAGGAGAACTTGCACACAGTCAAACCATGTTTATATGTAATAATTATGATATTAAAAATGACATTACAAATCAATGTTTCTACATTGATTTATGATCAAATTTGATGAGCTTGGCTGATATGATTAGCCCTAAATTATGACTATATTTTTTGTAGATTGAGCATAGCATAGGCCTTTCTGTGGCTACTTTTGAAAAATTGATTTTTTTTGAGATACTGGAATTACTTTGCTCCACAGTTTCCAAACTATTAACTAGAGAATGATACAAAAAAGCTATTTTTTTATTCAGAATATTTGTGACCGTTTCCCATTAATGGTCATATACAATAATAAAGATAAAACAAAAAGGTCTCAGTCTTTTTCTCCTCAGAAATGATGTCTTTGGAAAAAATTACTGTAAGTTAATTGTTCCTTTAGATATATTACGATCGATGCTAGTTTAAAAAGAATCTTCCATGGCGACGTCAGGCTCATGAAGACCATGGACAGGAACACGTCGACGGATTCTACGCGTACGTCGCCAGCCCCCATGACGAATGCGACGGTGACGCCTAACGGTACGACGGTGACGAATAGGACGTCGGATGGGACGTCGGCGTTGACGCTGACCCCACCAAGCATCAATTTCAGGAATCAAAATTGCAAAGATGAGAACGGCAACAAGTAGGTATTTGAAGTTCATCTTGGCCTTATTTTATAAGAAAATAAATAGGTTAATAAATGCCTGATCAAACGGTGCTTGTTCATTGACTGAACACGACTGGACATTGTCCACCCATTGAACATCGTCCACCCACTGAACACTGTCCACCCACTGATCATACTGAAGATTGTCCACCAATTGAACATTGTCAACCCACTGAACATTGCCCACCCACTGAACATTGTCCACCCACTGAACATTGTCCACCCACTGAACATTGTCCACTCACTGAACATTATCCACGCACTGAACATTGTCCACCCACTGAACATTGTCCACCCACTGAACATTGTCCACTCACTGAACATTGTCCACGCACTGAACATTGTCCTCCCACTGAACATTGTCAACCCACTGAACATTGTCCACCCACTGAACATTGTCCACCCACTGAACATTGTCCACCCACTGAACATTGTCCACGCACTGAACATTGTACACCTACTCAACATTGTCCACCCACTGAACATTGTCCACCCACTGAACATTGTCCACCCACTCAACATTGTCAACCCACTGAACATTGTCAACCCAACAACAAAGTTATGAAAATATAGGGATTTTATGCAATTCTTTGCAGCCTCGTTTTGGTGATTTGGGGAGTTGTCACGCACCTATAACTTCAATCACCTGACAGCTATTTGAGTCAGGTCTCACTTGGGTGATATTTACTATTGATAAAATAAAATAATTCAAATGGTATGCAAAAGCAGCGAAACAAATGAGTTTTTTTTAATGAAAAAAAGGTACATAAATTTCAAAAACAATGTAACTTTTGATATGTTCATTAGTAATTTGTTCTTACATTATATATTTTATCTAGTATCAATAAAACGAGAGTGTCCTATCTCTTTCTTATACAACTCGTCATGCATGGCTATTTATTTGCTTTGAAAATAACTCGTTAATTATTTCAAATCTTTAGAAGATTTTTTTATAGAACAAATACCTAACACCTCAAAACCCTTCAAAAGAGTGAAAATTTGAAGATGGTTGCTCAAGGTTTGATTGTTCCAAACAAAAAGGATGGCTTTTATTTGTTCTAATCTTCTACACTTTATTAACATGTTGGTTGCAAAGCAACAAGCAAGTGATGTGAACTTGCTTAATGGTTAACTTGGGGAAGGGAGGGGAAGTTGTTTTTACTACTTGACGAGTGTAATAAATTATTGAACATGTTAATCTTGCTTGAGCCGTAAACGCTTGCTTGTTTTATTTCTAGCGATTTTTGTAAGTTCTGACCCCTTGCTTTTAAGATCACTAAAACTCGCAAACTATGAAAACAAGTACTAAAAAAGAGAAAATGGTGTTGGATTTTGAGTAGTTTTTTTCAATCCAAAGTTGATACTATTCTCAGCAAGTGCTACAATCTTACAAAATACAAAAAAAAAACGTTTACTGTGCCATTCGCAGATTAATTTAGATTTGCGTGGGTTGGCAAAGACATTGACGTAGAAAAAGCGCGTTGAAAAGGCATCCAAAAAGTCGATGCAAAAATATTTGTTCAAAAGAAAAAGTATTTTAGAAGTTTTGGAAAGTTACCGTCTAGTAGGTGCGTACGAACGTGCGACAAAGAAAAAGTACTGCAACAGCTGCTTCTTAACGTTTTAAACGATTCTGAAATTTTTTACAGCTCATTGCTTTTATTTTTTATGAAAAACTTTACCACAGTTTCGGAAGGTCTGTCTCTTTCTTTCTTTTGTTTGAGGTGATTGATTGTTCTTTTACTGATTAAAAGAAAAATGTTCAATGATTTCTTACCTTTTAAGCAAAAAGGGCTGTATCGCCAATTCCAGCTATATGTATGAGTCCTTTGCTGTGCCGAACTAATTGGAGTGTAAAGCATGTATAGTTAAGTCTTATTAACAAGGAATCGAATCATGACGTCAACCAGTTGATTCATTGCTTCATTGATTCAAACAAACAACAACTTGATTTAACTTGATTTTTTGGCGCTACAATACTTTTTTATCAATATCTATCAAATTCTATTACAAAAAAATGTACATTTCAAGTTTTTCATAAAATCGTGCTTGTGACGCTAATGGGTCCCGCCTCGCTGCTTCCAGTAATAATTATGTACTCTAATGTATTTTTATAAATTTTTTATTATTTTTTATATATCACTTAGGCGTTTGTTTAAAACCAGAGAACTAATATAACACTAGTTGATGGTTTGATTGCAGGGGCCTTACAAAGTTAAAAGTTTATAACATGTTTTAATCATTTTTCAAAATTGCACTACAATCTATATGTATTATTCATAGAAAAGATATAGATAGATATTATTCTATTGCAATTATATTGATTTGATTATAAAGTTATGGGCTTTTTGTATGTTCTTTTAAAGATTTATAATGCAATAAATACTCACATAATTGACTTTAAAAGCCTTTATAAATATACTGAATATTTTGTCGCTTCTTTGATTTTAAATTTAATTGTCTTATTTTTGTTTTTAATAACTGATACTCTTGAATAAACTGTCAAGCTTGATTAATTTATGATTATAAAAACAATCAATGTCCGTTACGTTTTTTAAAGCTCAATGGGCTTTAAGGGACATTTAACCATTTCAATTTTTAATTTCACACCACAATTTTCTTTTCTATTTTTCTTTGTTTTATTTTATTGTAAAGACTTTCTTTTTATTATCCATGAATTATAAATCATAAGTTATTATTGTTTAATTCCATTTAATTCTGCTCATTGAATCATAAAAGAATTGACGAAGCCGTGATGCGTAGAACTGTTTCACTTGACAGAAAGAAGCAGGGAGGTGGCACGAATATCAAATTCGGTCGTTATCCAAAATAAATATTTATTATCCACAACAACGCGATACTAAAACATAATTTTTTTTTAATAATATTAAAGAAGAAATATATTTTTATGATTAGCAACATAATAACATTCTGAGCAGGTTTATACAGCTAAATTTTAATAAATAACAATTAAACATAAAACATTATTATTGGACTATTATTTGATATGTATTCTATGTTAGATAGCAAATGTTATCGTGTGAAGGAAAAAACAAAAACAAAGTAGCTACCAGTCTCCACGCCGCTATCTTATTTCACTACATAAACAAACCATATTAATTATCACATATAGAAAAAAAGTCCCAACTACAATACTTTTTTATCAACATCTATCATTCTATTACAAAAAAGGGTACATTTCAAGTTTTTCATAAAATCGTGCTTGTGGCGCTAATGGGTCCCGCCTCACTGATTCCAGTAATAATTATGTACTCTAATGTATTTTTATTTATTTTTTATTCATTTTTGTAATCAAAATGAGATTTAATATGCGTAATAAATAATGTTTATTATAATTACTATTATTTGAACTGCAAATATCCTCCAACCTTCCGATCACTCTTCGAATCAGTACTCATTATTAAGATTCCACAAAGCATCCAGAAGCGTCAAGATCCAATGCTGGCTTTGAATGTTATGGAAATAAAGCAATAAATAGTGCGATTTTGGATAGACCATACTAATGAAGTATTTCTTTCTGATTATGGTGTATAATTTAAAAAGATTGTCTAGTTATAATATTATCTATGTAGAAAGTATTGAGTAGCTATAAAGAGATTCACAGTTATGAAACATTACTTTTTAGATCGTCAAACATTCGCGATCAGGAGAGAGAAGTATAATTTTTCTGAATTTGATCAATCCAGATATGTTGTACAAATCCTTACAACAAACATATAAAGACGTGACCTGGAACAGATTTGGCTAATTTTGTTCCTCAGCCGTGTTAACAATGCCAAGAAGTTGTGGATTATTATTATCAACATTCTCTCTACGTGCACTATCTAAACTAACGGATGGATGGAACACACTCATCCCCAGACTTCGATCAGACCTGAAATTCCTGGACATAAAAACCCTCTGAAACCCATTACGAAACGACTGGATAAAAAAGAAATATACAAATGGATTGAAAGTAGAATTGATTGATAGCAACATCACAAGTATTTCTGATATTAGCTCAGCGTGATCGGGTTGGTATTCATCCAAAACAATCGCAATCTGCCAAATGTTTGGTATCGCACAACAAGCATAGAAGACCAATGTCAACACAATGATTATCCACATGACTTTTTTCCTTGATTTTCGTCTGGATATTTCAGCTGCAGCTTGAGGTCCAAGTACATTATCTCGCTTTCTTAAGGCACATATTACACGAATGTACAAAAAGAAAATAGTAATTGATGGGATAGTGTATTGACTAACCAAACAAAGTAATACAAAAATGTTTGTGGCTGCCCAAGATCCATTTTCAGGAAAACAAAACATAACCTTGACATCAACTTTGAAGGACACCACATCAACAATAACATACGCAAGTCCAGTAATCCAGGCCAAAAGTAGCATCATTTTGAGCTTCGTTTTTGTCGTCTTGTTGAGTCTTGAGAATGGATGCACGATAGCTTTGTACCGTTCGTAAGCCATCGCCATTAGAAGTATTGGAGCGACAGTCGAAGCAAACCAATACCAACGAGATAATCTGCATAGAATATCGCCAAATATAGCACTTTGGTTGTATGCTTCCTGCAAAAGTGACGTACCCAAAACATTGTACCGATCTTCAAGTATAACATAATATATGGTCAGAAATCCAGAGAATGCGTCTAGAAGGGCAAGGTTTAAAATGATAATATAAAAATTAGGTAAACCTAACAGCGGAGCTCCGATTTAATGAAATGAACTTTTTATTCAATCATTCATTATTTCATTTGTTCATTCACTACCAATTATCAAATTGTTGATCTTTTTTTTCTGTTATTTTCTTTTCATGATCAAATAATCATATAATCAATTGAAATACACAAAGCTTTATGCATGCGACAACATTTTATTATACGCAAAAATGCGAAAAATATGTTGTTATGCATGGTAAAAATAGCACTTGTCAATTAAAATTAATTGTCCAATGAGAAGTTAGAAAAGCATTAACATGGCTTCTTTGAGTTGTAAGCAAATCCCCGCGCGCTTCTCGCTTTACGCTCTTTCACGTTTGAAAAAAAATGTTATAACAATATCGACAAAAATTTCTCTTTTCTGGTGAAATTTGAAATGAATTACTTATTGGTAATCTAGCTATCTAAAACGATTGTGAATTTTTAATTATCAAATGTAAATACTGCGTAATTAAAAAATTTCAAATCAAAATTAAAGAAATACATAAGTAGTCAGCTTTGAATTCCAGGGCTGTATATTGACAGCTTTGGACTTCATAATTTTATTGAAATTGCATTGAGAATATTGATAACAATTCACTATTATCATGCCGACATATCAAATGTCATATAGTTGTACAATTTAGTCAGATTCCAATACTTATTTAATATTTAATTAGTCCATTCAAAACATGCATTAATACACTTCAATAACTGCATATACATGCATGTGCATGCATGTGTGCCTACTCTTGTGTTACGTGTATGCATGCATGAACACGCATGATATATTTGTATACATATATTTAAATATATTTAATATTATATACTAGACAATTCTTGCATCTATATGCATATATCTAGTCATTTAATTATTTCTATACAATAATTTGTTTCTCCTTCTATCTATTTATTTACTTATTTATTCTCAACTTAATCAAATAGGCGACCCAAGAATATAAGTCCCCGGCTTCTTTTTGGGCTGCCTGCCATCCTTGAACAAAATATATTATATTATATTGTTATTTCTATATTATTATAAATTACTATAATTCTAATACTATTATGTAAATATCAATAATAGCTAAAATATTATGAAAACATCAATGACAAACACTATACAAAATTGTAATTTATTTTATCTATTCATTATATTATCTTGTAATTCTTGGATGGAATGTAACCTAATAAATTGATTGATTGATTGATTGATTGATTGATTGATAGCTAGTATGAAGTTTTGAAATTTTAACTTGCAGATGAGTACACTGACAAATTCATACAAACGTTTTATTTTCAATAACAAAATCAAAATTACAAGAATCAAATTAAAACACACATAAAGATATCAACGATGGATAAATATCTTACAAAAACAAGTGAATATAATTATTGCAAACTGCTTTCATGTGAATGGTAAAAAAAAATTCATTAAAGATCGTCAAAAAATGTAAACATACCGGCGCCACGTTTCTTGTCCTGTACTGTCACTTTTCCACTGAACTCAGTTCTGATTACAATAAGCTTGTTCATGTTTTTAGAATTTTAAAAGTGGCAAAAACCACTTTCACCGCCTCTAAAAAGTTTGCACAGTTCAACTGAACGGCGATGGCAAGCTCGTGTTGCTCGATCACACATTGTACTAAATTTGCATTTCCATCCACTCCATGAATTGGCAGTCCTACTTTGTTGACAAACATCTTGTGTGAAAAGTTTTTTTTTTGTCGTGAATAGTTGATAAATCTGCATTGATCCTACAGCTCTCCGTGGTATGAATATTCCATAAAAATTGATGAATGAACAGAGTGAAATTATCTTCGTGAGTCGTGTTCGTCTTGCTGTTCACCTCTTTTGAATTGCTGCAAATGCAGCCCGTATTTGTTTCGTTTTTGTTTTTATAAAAGTTTTATCACAGTCGATTTTACTTTTAAAAGTAGATTAGTCGATAAGTAATGACTGAAAAACGTCACGAAGAATCCATGAAGAATACCGCCTTTTTTACCATCTGACAAACTTGTCAAAGTAAACTCTTCCAGAAAATACAACTTGTAAAATCTCCATCTTTGAATGACTATTAAAGGAATTATGACAGCTCTGCATGACTGCACATTTGGATGGTTAGAAAAACGCCATGAGCGACTTTTAACCATTTTGTCAGTGAAAATATTTTGAAGTAGCTTTTCATCGTTGAATCGTAGTTATTTTTCTTTTTCGCGCCGCGGTCTTTGTTTCTCTTTCTCAGTCAAATCTCTTCAAGCCGTCAGGTTAGCTGTACCAGTTTCGTGCTCTTTGTCCAGTGTAGAAATACATTTTGTAGAAACATTTCAGTAAACTGCATCAAACTCCATCAAACTGCAAAAATAATGATTGTTTTTGCGCCCACTATAACTGGTCAGCAAATTTTGCGTGAATGTACACGGACGGACGTACGTATTCCTGAAATCCGGGCTTCCTGTGGTCGATTTCAAATGAGCTCGATGGTTTACCATATTTTCTTAAATATAAAAATTAGGTAAACCTAATAGCAGAGCTCCGATTTAATGAAATGAACTTTTTATTCAATCATTCATTCTTTCATTTGTTCATTCACTACGAATTATCAAATTCTTGATCTTTTTTTTTTTTTTTTTTTTTTGCTGTTATTTTCTTTTCATGATCAAATAATCATATAATCAATTGAAATACACAAAGCTTTATGCATGCGACAACATTTTATTATACGCAAAAATGCGAAAAATATGTTGTTATGCAAGGTAAAAATAGAACTTGTCAATTAAAATTGATTGTCCAATGAGAAGTTAGAAAAGCACTAAGATGGTTTCTTCTCCGCGCGCTTCTCGCTTTACGCTCTTTCACGTTTAAAAAAAAATGTTATAACAATATCGACAAAAAATTCACTTTTCTGGCGAAATTTGAAATGAATTACTTATTGGTAATCTAGCTATCTAAAACGGTTGTGAATTTTTAATTATCAAATGTGAATACTGCGTAATTAAAAGATAGCTAGTATGAAGTTTTGAAATTTTAACTTGCAGATGAGTACACTGACGAATTCATACAATCGTTTTATTTTCAATAACAAATCAAATAATTACAAAAATCAAATTAAAAAAACCCACACACATAAAGATATCAACGATGGATAAATATCTTACAAAAACAAGTGAATATAATTATTGCAAACTGCTTTCATGTGGATGGTAAAAAAAATTCATTAAAGATCGTCAAAAAATGTAAACATACCGGTGCCACGTTTCTTGTCCTGTACTGTCACTTTTCCACTGAACTCAGTTCTGATTACAATAAGCTTGTTCGTGTTTTTAGAATTTTTTTAAAAGTAAAAAAACATTTTCACCGCCTCTAAAAAGTTTACACAGTTCAACTGAACGGCGATGGCAAGCTCGTGTTGCTTGATCACACATTGTACTAAATTTGCATTTCCATCCACTCCATGAATTGGCAGTCCTACTTTGTTGACAAACATCTTGTGTGAAAAGTTTTTTTGTCGTGAATAGCTGATAAATCTGCATTGATCCTACAGCTCTCCGTGGTATGAATATTCCGTAAAAATTGATGAATGAACAGAGTGAAATTATATACCTTCGTAAGTCGTGTTCGTCTTGCTGTTCACCTCTTTTGAATTGCTGCAAATGCAGCGCATATTTGTTTTGTTTTTGTTTTTATGAAAATTTGTCGCCGTCGATTTTACTTTTAAAAGTAGATTAGTCGATAAGTAATGACTGAAAAACGCCACGAAGAATCCATGAAGAATACGGCCTTTTTTACCATCTGACAAACTTGTCAAATAAACTCTTCCAGAAAATACAACTTGTAAAATCTCCAGCTTTGAATGACTATTGATGAATTATGACAGCTCTGCATGACTGCACATTTGGATGGTTAAAAACAGCTCCATGAGGGACTTTTACTTATTTTGTAAGTGAAAATATTTTGAAGTAGCTTTTCATCGTTGAATCGTAGTTATTTTTCTTTTTCACGCCGCGGTCTTTGTTTCTCTTTCTCAGTCAAATCTCTTCAAGCCGTCAGGTTAGCTGTACCAGTTTCGTGCTCTTTGTCCAGTGTAGAAATACATTTTGTAGAAAAATTTCAGTAAACTGCATCAAACTGCAAAAATAATGATCGTTTTTGCGCCCACTATAACTGGTCAGCAAATTTTGCGTGAATGTACACGGACGGACGTACGTATTCCTGAAATCCGGGCTTCCTGTGGTCGATTTGAAATGAGCTCCATGGTTTACCATATTTTCTTAATTATGGTGCTCCGCTTGCGCGGGCCTTCGGCCCGCGCGGAGCTCCGCTATAATTTATGGACGTCTTCATGGTTTTCAGACGCACAATAATGTGACAAACCAAGGAATTGCCAATGATTGACACCACAGAGATTGCAATTGCTGCAACTTTGACAACAAAAATAGTTGTTTTGAATTCGCTCATTTTGCCTGCGTTTCTTCTTGTTCACTGTAGCTCAGTCAAAGTCTGAACGTGCAATTGCCAAGATGCACATTTAAACATATTTTTAGTTGGGACACTCAAAAAAGTGATATAAAACAAAGCTGTGAGATTCACCGTCTGACTTTAGATGAGCAAATCAGACCAATCAACATCGAGTACTTGTCGTTCTTAGTTTATAAATGTATTTATATGCATCGTCTGTGCCAGCTTGCGCTTTCTTACATTATAAGATAGTTACTTTAACTTAGTCAATATTTTTTTTATTCGCTCGTTATAATCAACGAACGAGTAAGCAAAATATTTTACTAAATCTTATTTTTCTTCAATGTATATTTTATTTGTAATACGGATGGTGATTCTCTCATTTTCAACACATACATATTAGTCTAAGTCATTAAAGCGTAAATGCAAAAGACATGAAATATAGATGTTCGGTGACTAAAATAGAAAAAGGGCACCTGGTGAACTTCACATTAATTAGATAAATGCTGCGCTTTCATTTAATAGTTTACAATAATGGTTAATTAAACTAACAGAAAATCAGTGGGGAAACGGCCCGTCGATCAATAATTATGAAAATTTCATAATTTCAAGGAAATATCTAAGATGTTTTTTGTTTTCACAAATTGTAGTAGAAAAGAATTAAAAGTTTTCTGGGACAAAAGTAGTCCATATAATTGTCTTGGCCAGTTGTTTGAGAATCCAAGCCAAAATCTCGCCCACCCCGGTACCTGTTTAATCCTTCACTAATACGTAAAAAAATAGTGCTATCGTTGACACGATTTTTGTTTGCTGCTCTGTGCTAAAACGTATCTATAAACTAAGTTGAACAAATAGACTAACAAACAAGACAAAAGATTCGATTCAATGTTGTTTTGTCTGATTTCTTCGTCAATATTTATTGTACTATAGTACAAATTCTGCAATACTATACATGTTTCCTATTCATTAGAACTAAATTACAATGCATCATACTAAGTAATAAAGACTGATTCTCCTGGTTTTTGATTTGTTGTATTGGTTGTATTAATAGTAATGAGTGTAATAATTACAGGCAGTATTTGATGTGCAATTTTTATTGAGATTGTTTAGAATAGCTATCAGGTGTACAAAGTATCTACTCATTTATAATTTGAACAATGAATTTTATTCTTATATTATCAAACTTTATTCTTAAAAAAATTGTCGTTCGCATCCAAAACCATATTTGGTAATTATTTGGTAATGCCTGTGGACCGTCGTTCTTGGCCAGTTTCTACTATAAACAGCCAAAACTTGTGAAAAAATTCCATGAAAACTTGCAAAGATTAAAACGAAGGACTATATGAAACTGTCAGACATCTTGTATATTGAGTAGAACCCAATAAAAAGCCAAACATGCAAAATCCACAGGAACCCCACACGAATGACAACAAAAGTTTGATATTGGCAGTTTTCCGTTTTCTATGAACTCAAACTCTCGAACACTAATTGTAAAATAAAACTTATAACTTTATCGAGCTGCTTTCGAGCTTTGTCCAGCCTTTTTCCACATACCGAAGTTTGCATGGACATAAAGGAAATGAATCCTGATTGGTCAGTTTCCATTCTGATGATGATTGGAGCTTTTGTTTGAGGGGGAGGGGAGGGGGATGTTTGGTTGGCATTAACACGAAATTGCGGCAAGCGTTGATTCGTCTGAGCTCGTAGAAAAGGGGAAAAATTTATAAACCACAATTTAACCCTTACTAACATTTCCTTTACATAGCCTATACTTATAATCTATACTCAAATGCATCGTGTATGCTCATTTGCTACTTGTTGAGGGTATAGGCCAGTTTCGAAATATATCTCTTTTACGCAGACTAAGCCTCAAATTAAGGGTTCTGATTACTAAAGCAAAAAGTCATCACGATTTTTTGTTAGAAAGATATTTTATAGAGAATTTATCGATTAACAAAAAAATGGATAGAAAGCTGTATAGTCACGTGCTTATTCGAGATGAATGAAACCATGTTTTGATATTTTTGAAGAACAAAAAAATTAATTACTCAAAAACTGCTCAAGCGTAGTTTTCACAAGCAGTCTCAACTAGACATTATTTTACATAAATATGTAAAAAAATTAAATATGTTGTAAAATTTTGTAAAACTTCACAGTTTTGTTTTCGTCTTTGACTCATGGCTATAGAAAAATCACCATTTTGATCGCGCGATAGTCAGTTGTTTTACCCCATCGAGGTATTAGCTCGATCCAAAAAGCACAAAGAAATGAATGCAGTAAGTGTTTTTTTTTTTTCACAAATATTTCACAAACTGCGATACGTTTGACATTTGCCCAGCCAGAAAAGAAATCTACCATTTTCATTAATAAATAAAATGAGTAATGATATTTCTTAATGATTGTTTTCCTTTTCCATTGTGAAAAATTGCTTACCGCATTCTTGGTAGTATATTGACGACTTCAAGACATGAAGCATGAGCCTTAAGACTTGGTTGGTGTATAAATATCCATGAAGACATGCAAACAAATCTTTTTTTAAGAATTATTACCGTGTTTGGTACCAAAATCTATCTCGAAGACTTGTAAATGCTAAGCAATATGGGAATTAAAGCACGTAAGAGCACATTAATAGTGAGCAAAGCAAGCTCGCGAAACCTTGTTTTCGCGCGAAATTTTGAATAAACTAACTAATTTAGTGTTAAAAAAATGTCTGATATTCAAATCTTACGATTTTAAGAAATATACTTATTGCATTTAAGAGGTGAATTCAGTCACTTATAACAGGAAAAAAAGTCTTTCAAGCTTTTCATAACAAACAATTTTGTTTTCATGTGTTCGATAGATGTATGTACTTCATGCATCGTTTATATTATGTACTCTTGTTGAAATTGTTCAATGAAGTGCACGAGGCCTAGGTGTTCGTTACATGAAGTCCCGAAGTTGGTTGGGCAAACCCGCTGACTAGTGAAACTCTAAACCAATTACAATCGCTTCGTAATGTTAAAACGTCATCAGGATTTTTTCAAATTTTGCCAAAAGGAAGTTTATTAGGAGATCTTTAAAAAAAAATGAAGAAAAATATAGAGTCCCGAGCAAAAAATAAGGGTTTTGGCTGGTTGAAGCATAGTTTTCGACGACTCCTTGTGTTATTCTTATGTTGCCTTTTGGCGGGATTTGTCGCGCACGGCGTTGTCAGGCGGTAATTCGATCGCGGGCACAGGTTTTAAGCGTTGTTGTCGTTCTAAACTGCATTTTCACCCTATTCAAATGCTGATGATTCTACTTCATGCTATGCTGTACTTTATTCATGTTTAAATACTTGCATGTTTATATCTAATCACGTATTGATAAAATGCCATATTTTATCTATATGCTTGATCATAATATCTTTTTTTTTAAGTAACTAAATATTTTATAAATCCATGATGAAATACAAAGAGATTTAGCTAAATTGTTGAGGTAAGGTTTCATAATTAAATTCAATTTTGAGTAATTATATGCTAGCAATGTTAAGCCCGGTTTACACGGTACGAACTCAGTTGTCGTGTACGATTTGTAGTATACAACTTAGCAGTAAGGTGCAAAACCTTCCAAAACTAGTCGACGTAGGACATTCTAAAACACGTTATTGAGCGCTTGTGACTTGTTTTAGAAGTTACGAAAAGCCGTATACTACCAATCGCGCACGACAAATTGCACCTTGTAAATCAAGATTTAGAAGATTATTGTAAACGTAACTACTCCCCATGCAGTCTAAAGGCCCGTTTACACTAGCCATTTTTTTAGTGCTCATTCTCGCGCGAAAATCACAGTGACCCAGTTAAAAGCCAAAGTATCTCGTGTGAACAGCCTGCAAAATCTCGTGGCGATTGTTCCTCGACAGACCCAGCAAATTCGACATTATCATTTTGTATTCTGCCAGTAATCTGACCAAGAACATTGCCAGGAAATCATGAAATTTCATTGAAATCGCTGAACAATCGCTGCAAATATTGAAGGTCATTTACACATGTAACAACTGTACTCAATCACGGTGACTATCTCTCGAGAATCACACTGCGAAAATTTACTAGTGTAACCGGGCCTTAGCAAATGTTCTAAGTGGGCCTTATTTTCATATCAGCAGTTTTTGCTGAGTAGTAATACCCTTTCCACGCCTTCCAAACTATACCATCGGCAAACGACTTATGAGTGCCATTGCGGTACAGGCCGTTTAGGTTGGATACATGACATCTTTTATACCACCAGCCTCCTGGATACATGATGGCACAGTGCAAATTTTCATGCTTGTCGTTATCACGATCTTTTGTCGAGAATTTAGAACCACCGTGATGTGTAAATGAGTCTCCGGCAGTTCCTAGCAAAAACAAATTTGAAAAAAAAATTTAAAAGAGTATAGCAAAATTAGATGCAAATGCTGTATAAGCTATCGTAACTGTTTGCAATTTGACTTACGAGTTCACGTGGCTCCATCAAGTTATCAAAACATCATAGAATTAGATTAATATACTATCGTAATAAATCAAAATTAAATAATCGAAATTAGAATCAAAATCTCTGTCTGATATGTACAAGGTCCATGTGTTACATACAGTTAAAAATATAATATCTCACTGCTCTGAAATATGTCATTTTTTTAAATTGATTTACCTCCAGTAAAGTTCCCTAGTCTTAACATGTAATGGCTCGCTTCGTCGTCAACAGCAAAATAATCATACTCAGCAGAGTCGTTCTCAAGATCCACGCGAAGACGGTTACGGGTCTGGTTGGTTAGTTGATGAATTTTGTCCAGTCCCAGCCAAAACTCACCATCAAGATCACCAAAGCCATTTTTATAGTCTTGCCATCCTCGATAGAAGTCTACAGAACCATCTTTTCTCTTCTGGATTACCGTCCACCCACCACCGGCTGTTTCTTGATCACAGTACAACTAGAAAGTTGAAGAAGATAAGTTATCCATGTGGGGACTCTGGTCTCTAAAAGATACCAAAGCCCTATACAGAAGTACGTGGCAATACATGATTATTTCGATTAATTAGATAGTTTTAATGGTCGTAATATCAAGACCTTGTTTTTGAATATCTGTGAAGACCCTAAAAGAAACCAACTATAATACTGAGAGTCTGAAAACCTTCAAGAGACACTGAAAGGTACAAGATCTCTGATAGGGGCTATGTGAAAGCCCTTCCCCTCCCCCCCGGGAAGTTATTATCAGGAAAAAATACTTAAGGTGTTGGTTTCGTTTCACACTCAAGCGTACCATTCTTTAATGAAAAAACACCAGTCCTTATATCCTTTGAAAGTTTCTTGCTAGTGAAAATAATTTTATCAAGAGTAAGGTTCAGTTAACATGCAGTTATAACTTCTCCAAAAGTAAAACAATTAACGCTGTGTTACAGAGAGGAAAGGGTGGTAAAAAGACGTGTCCCTTTATTCAAATGTGTTGTTATTTACGTAAAAAAAAACGTAAAAAACGATGTAAGCGTTTCGACCAGACCTACACCGGCTGCACTTTCTATTTTGTTAAAGACTTACTATAAAATCATATTATCTAATACGAGTCATTGGGTAAAGTTTGTTATTTACTACGTGTCTACTGCAGTAAGAAATTGCCAACATTTCAGACGATCCATGGTTTCTTTTTTTAAATCGGTTAAATATTCAGTACAGTAATTTAAGCGAACAGTCGCAATAGGATACCCCGATGCCTAAAGTACCTGATAGGTGATGCAGCAAAGGGGCTCGAATCCGTGGCATCACAAACAATAGGCCAGTGATCTTAAAAATAAACCAACCGGGCGGGGGTTCTATGAATAATATCTTACCTTGGTTTCTCTATTTCCATCATTGTCAGGGAATCTGTAAACACCGCTCTCTCTACAGCCACACTTTGACGCATCTAGACAATCCTTTGGAACTACATTATGAAAAGGACTATTATTAAACATCATTGCAGTTAGAGATAATACGTTTAATAAACTGAAAAAATATTGTTTTTGTTTTTTTACTGTTTAAAAAGTTCGTATTATTTCATTGTGTTAATAAAGAGTGTTGAAGTGTAGCTCCCGACTAAGGTACAAGACGAATTTTCGATCTTTCACAAATGCTTCTATGTAGCATTTTATGTAATGTAATGTAGTGCTTATATAGCGCATTTTCACCTAGTCTCAATGCACTTTACAATCTTTAATCTTTATAGCATGTAATCCGGATTTACAAGCATGAGGTTGATTAGTAATTAGTATGTATTAGTGTAGGCCTATCACCGATGATGGTCGTTACCTGCGTCCTCAGTCGTTCTTTTACGTCCCCCCGTTAATGGTTAATGTGTAGTGTGGCGAGACGGGACCTCCAGTTTATCGTCCTTATCCGAGAAGACGCGATTCCTTACAATTATAAATTCTCCTCAATTATTTAAAGACCCCGAGTGATGGTCCGGTTGAGGGTTTAAACCCGCAGCCTCCTGGTTAACAGCCAACGCTATCCCAACTGAGCTAACTGTTAATCGGTTTTACATTTTACTGCGACTTAAGACAACCCAAAGCGATTTAAGGAAATATGACTAGACCTCAAGCGAGATTTTAACACGACATAAGGCGATTTAACACGACTTACAGTCCCGGACAGCACTGCAGTCCAAATGTTGAGCGATCAAAATTTTGCCCATTACTTTAATATGCGACATAAAAGAACAATCTTGAACGAATAATAATAGCAATAATATAAATAATCTATTGTTTTGTACTTTTTTGGTATGGCTTATTGTCACTGTCTTCCCTGTTATGGCCAGGCGGGCATGTTGCTGATGTGTTGGTTAGTGGGTTACGGCAAACTCGCACGCGAGACCGAGTTGTAGGGCACTTACACCAAGGACCCCAGCTACTCCACAAACCATCTGAAAAAAAAAAACAAAAAACAAAAACAAAAACAATGAAACTACTCAATATGACCATAGCAATGAGAATGTACATTTTTTTTTATCGAGAATCTTCCATCTCAATTTCATGGAAGTGTTTCCTGCAAATAAACTTGATGATTCTGAAATTAAAACAGTTTCTTGCAAAAAGTATTTAAAAACATTTTTATATGTTAAAGGAACGAGTCATCGTTTTCATTAATAGAAACTAGACGTTAAAGTTGATTGATAAAGAGTGCCTGTTTATTGTTTCTAAATGTCTTACACTTACCGTAGCATTTAAAGGTGTCAAAGTTGAAATCTGGTACACAAAATGTACCATTAGGGCACGGACCGGATGAGCATATATGCTGTGAAAATAGATACGCATAGAGTTAAAGCTTTAGAAGACTTACAATTCACAAACGTTTTTTATCTAACTTTTAAATAGAATGTGAGTAATAAAGAGTATAGTATTTCTATATTGAAGCAATATTTGCTATGGGAATTAAAGTGTGTGGTTGTCAACTTTCTAGTCGATAACCACACATATGGAAGTTTTACAATATAAAATTGCGACCGAAATTATGTATTGAATTGACATTTTTTGAACAAGTGCAGATTAACCTTGTAGATATAACTGTAGCTCAAATGGATGATAATAAAATTACCTTGATTGGGCAGTATTCCGATCCTTCACTGTCTACGACGTCATTTGGAAATGCCACGTGATCAAAATCATTCAACTCGCACGATCTGATCTCTCCTTCTACAATACCCAAGTTGTACGACACACAAGTGTCGTCATGGAAACAGTGATTCTGGCAGTTCTGCAGTCCAGGTGACATTACGTATAAAGTTTGAGTCACGTGACCAGTTAAAGTTTTATTCTTGATACAAGGGAGGTAGTCGATGTCTTTACACGCATTATACTCTGTGTAGGAACAAACACATGTCGTACCTTGTTCAAACACTGCAAGTCCACTATAGTTATTGGCAGTGCAAACTTGCGCATGCAATTTTGTTTAAACAATTACTTGGATCAAATGAATTCTTATGACTTGAAAAACAGCAAACCTGCCCATCAAACTTGAACAGAGGAAATTTTTGTTGTTATAAAATATCAAAACGGATCCGTCGATAACTTGATGCAAGCAACAAATATGTTGACCTCACCCAAACGCGACTTTACTTTGTCATAATTTATGTTTTTTATTTATTTTCAACAGCAAACCTATGATTTATCAAGTTCCGACAAAAAAGCTCAGACGGCAACTTAGGAAAAGATAGTACCAAAAAAATAAAAACATTTTCCTAAAAAGAAAATAAATCAGGAAACCGGAATAAATATAGTCTAAGTAAACTGGACACATATAATAAAAACTGTGGAAGAATCAAACCACATTTTTTGTTTTTGTTTTTTGTTTATTACTAAAGTGATGTAATTTTGAGTTGTTATAACATAAGAACATGAAAAACGTATGTAAGGACAGCTCTGGTAGCTTAAAAGTCCATGAGATTGCAAGCACACATTTCTCCATCTCTATTGTCTACTCAAAATTGAATACAAATATATGGTTTTGATGTCGTTACTTTATTGTTATTGAATTTGTTCTGATTATTTTGTCGTATTTCTCTTTGAATTTGATTTTGATTGATTAAATTTTTGACACAAGTTATGTTGAGAATATTTACCATTGTGAAGGACCGGTTTGTTCAAAGCCTGGTTAGCGCTATCCATCGGATAAACCCTTATCTAACGCGCGGATAATTAAATTCTAAAGAAGTTTTATAGGGTGGATAGGTTTTTTTACTAGATAGCGCTAGCCCAGCTTCGTACAAACAGCGCCTGGTAATTATTTTTTGCCGTAAAAAATGTTAACTGAGAAGTATATACTTATATGATAACAAAAATACCAGGAACTAACCTTTAACCATTAGCGCCAACAGAAGACAAATACACCAAACTTCAAATAAAAACCCACTGTTTTCCATGTCAAACTTATAAGAAAGTTTTCTTAAAGTTTGGTGATAGGCAATTGAGATATTTGAGTGAGAGTTATGTTAAACTCATTAACATCATAAATATTTGATGTGTGAAGTTAGTTTAGAATCCAGCCAATCATCAAGCGAGTCTATTTCAGCATGGATCAGTGTAAAGCAGTAATTAATTTCTGTGTTTTGCAATATTTCTTTTCATCAACTTCTTTTCAATAAATCTAGCTGTAATTTTGACAGTTGCTTTTCACGTGCTTAATCTCTTGAAATATTCACCAAAAATACCATTGTTGGTGACTTTTATTGTTTTTTCTTTTCTTTTTAATTTTCGCAGTCTGTCTATATGATTCTTGAATAAATATTTTATGGCATAGATAACGTTACTTTTTATGAACGCTTGCAAAGAGTGTGTGTAGTTTTTCTTGAGATATAAGCTGGAAGTATTCTTATTTGCCGTTAATGCACATTATTTTAAAATAAATCTACCCTGTTTTCCAACTTCCAAAAAAACAATAATAAGATTGTTGCTTTGGAAACCAGGGAAACAAAAAAAAAAGAATTCATAAAGTGGGTGTTAATCATTTTTCAAAGTTTAAAAAAAAGAAAACGAAAAAAATCCGTCTACCTTATCATATGAAACATAAAACTTGCAAGACTACCAAACTGGTTTTATGTGTGCTACGGAAATGGGTGCACGGACTACCCAAATAAACTATTAGCTCTTCTTTGAATTAAACTACTAAACAGAATAGTTTAAATGAAATGTTTGAAGAAAGACAAAAAGATCTAGAACTACGTCGCAAACTAACGCGTTGCAGACAATCTCATCCAACTACCTATAAATTACTTCCATCTAGGATTGACTCGTATAACAACTCGTTCTTCTGTCGCACTATTCCATTCTGGAACTGTCTCCAAACAGAGGTTGTTACGTCATCATCACTCTCAATTTTCAAACAACGTGTATCTAAACTTTTACTGCAACTAACACCTTGACCAATCATTGTCACGATTAGAATTTGTCTAAATAGGCAATTACTTTGATTAAAGTAAACACAACACGATCGAAAGCATTTGGGGGATAGTCCAGGATAGTCGAGGTGTGTCAAATTAAACTAGAAATAAAATCATAGAAAAGTGGTCTTAAAATGAATAGTAATAATTTAGGTTCTTGAATAATTTTATTTACTATATCTGCAAATTATTTTTCCATATTTAAACAACTTTCACCAACTACATGAAAATATTCACATTTGGATTTCACCAAGCTTGAATTTTATATTATGTTTTAGGCTATTAAAAACTATACAATGATTTTTAGACTTGTTTTATTTATAGAATGCTAGTTGGTTAACCAATGGCTTATTTGGTTATTAAAATCGAACATTTAAACTCAAGTTTTCACAATATGTTTGTCACTCAAACATTTGTTGTTAACTCTTGCAGAAAAACGTTTGTTGTCGATGATATAATTGATATCTAAAATTGTCCTCGTGTAACTTTCCTCGGCCAATTATTTCCAAATTGGTTAGCATGGAGTCCTGCCATCTATACAAATCATCTTTGTATTCTTAACTCTTGAATATTACTGCTTATATTTGTTCTTTTTTTCTGCCATTAATAAATGCCTGTTTACCTGATGGAAGGGGAAACATCAACTTAAACAAACTTTTAGTAGACGCTATAAATAAAGGTGTGGTAATAGTAACACCCGGCCTTTGCTTATGCATTACAGAAAATATCACTGCTTCCATTTCAGAATGTAGACTTCTTTATGTTAAAACGTCATCAGGATTTTCTCACATTTTGCCAAAAGGAAGTTTATTAGGAGATCTTTTAAAAAATGTAGAAAAGTATAGAGTCCCGAGCAAAAAGTAAGGGTTTTGGCTGGTTGAAGCATAGTTTTCGACGACTCGTTGTGTTATTCTTATGTTGCATTTTGGCGGGATTTGGCGCGCACGGCGTTTTGAGGCGGTAATTCGCTCGCAGGCACAGGTTTCAATTTCAAGCGTTGTTGTTGTTCTAAAGTGGTCAGAACCCTTGTAATGTATTCCTTTGTTTAGGAACGGACTGTAGAAATGTGGAGTCTCTGTGTGTGAAAAAGGCAATTTAATTTTTTAGTATTTTACGCACAATCGAGGTTAATATTGTATACAAGAGAATTCGAAATTAGACTATTAGAGTGCAAACATTAAATATATGCAGTACTAAACATCACTGATTAATCAAAAGAAAACAATAAAATTGGCACCAAATAACACTGGTATGTTATGTTGCTCACTTTAATTTGAGTGTCTGCACTCTAAACGTTTTTAAAGAGTACTTAATTTGAACGTAACATTGTTTTTATCTGTAAATTAACATAGGGTTAGCTATTTAACTGCAGTTTTTAACCCTATTCAAATGCTGTTGATTCTACTTCATGCTATGCTGTGCTTTATTCATGTTTAAATACATACATGTTTATATCTAATCACGTATTAATAAAATGCCATATTTTATCTATATGCTTGAGCATTTTTTTAAAAGAAGTAACTAAGAGATTTCACTAAATTGTTGAGGTAAGGTTACATAATTAAATGCAATTTTGAGTAATTATATGCTAGCAATGTTAAGCCAGGTTTACACGGTACGAAATCAGTTGTCGTGTAGGATTTGTAGTATACAACTTAGCCGTAAGGTGCAAAACCTTCCAAAACTAGTCGACGTAGGACATTCTAAAACAGCTTTATAGCGCGTGTGACTTGTTTTAGAAGTTACGAAAAGCCGTATACTACCAATCGCGCACGACAAATCGCACCTTGTAAATCGAGATTTAGGAGATTATTGTTAACGTAACTACTTCCCATGCAGTCTAAAGGCCCGTTTACACTAGCCAATTTTTCAGTGTTCATTCTCGCGCAATAATCACAGTGATCCAGTTAAAAGCTAAAAATTATTGTGTGAACAGCCTGCAAAATCTCGTGGCGATTGTTACGCGACAGGCGCAGCAAAATAGACATTTCTCGAAGTTTTCACGGCGATTTCACTTCTAATCATATCCTTTTTGTAGGCACTACCAAATCCTTCAACCTGATTGATTCAAAGGAAAACGATTAACAACCAAAATCCATTATTGTGAGCTCTTAATCGCAATCTTTTGAGCTCTTAATTGCATCTTTTAGAATTAGCCAATCAGAGGAAAGACCTGTGACGTTTTTATCCAATCACAGCAAAGACTAAAAGGAACCCATTTCAGCGTTTCTGTTGAGGGAGTAACGGGGGAATTCCAAGCATTTTAAAGTAAAAACGTTGATAAACACTGACAAAAGACCCCGAACTTGTTTGGAATGATTAAAGGGGTATTTGTATAGAAAAACAGGGCAAAGTAAGGTGATCAATGCAACACCAAAAATACCAAAAACAGTGGAAAAGGACTCAAATTGACAGCGCTCAACAACATTTTGCTTGAAACTTATTTATGGACACTTCTTTTCAAATCTTGGATTCATGTCAAAAAGATGAATGTTTATTATTAAGAAAGCACATAACTTGAAAAAATTTACTATCTTTTTAAGATGAAAAGCAAAAGATTGTTGTTTTTGAATCACACTCATCAGTCAGTTGCAGGAATTGCAAACTGAACCAAAAGAAGAGAAAGAAAATTTATAAAAAAATATTTTCAAAAAGATTTTTTGGACAGAAAAAGCAGTCAACTGTAATAAAAATCTGTATTGTGTATTGTGTATTTTTTATTTATTTATTGCAATGCAAAAAAAAAAAAAAAAAGAATTAATAATGATAATAACAAACAATGATTACTAGCTAGACTTTTACGCATTGTGGTAGGATCTAAGATTATGCCACTTTAAAAAACTTATCTAATTTTCATGTGTAGATTTAGATTTGATTATTTTCGAAAATTCAAAGAGAATGTGACTGTATTTCAGTTTTTAAAATTTTATAAAGTTTGCTCAATTTTTGGAGATGATTTTTCAGTTAGACTCTTTTTTTTTAAATCAGATGAAAATCCTTTTTGAAGATTTATAATTTTTTTTGCAGATGCCAAGAAAGATGTGATTTGTGATCTCGTCGGTAATTTGTGTCGTGAAAATTTCCACAAAAATTATCCATATCATTTTTTATTTGGCCCGTAATCTGACCAAGACCATTACCAAGAAATCATGACATTTCATTGAAATCTCTGAATAATCGCTGCAAATATTGAAGGTCATTTACACATGTAACAACTGTACTCAATCACGGTGACTATCTCTCGAGAATCACACTGCGAAAATTTGCTAGTGTAACCGGGCCTTAGCAAATGTTCTAAGTGGGCCTTATTTTCATATCAGCAGTTTTTGCTGAGTAGTGAAACCCTTTCCACCTATTCCAAATTATTCCATCGCCATACGACTCATGAGTGCCATTGAGGTACAGGCCGTTTAGGTTGGACGAAAGACAATTTGTATACCACCATCCTCCTGAATATCTGACGGCACAGCTTGAACTGTCATATTTGTCGTTGTCACGATCTTTGGTCGAAAATTTAGAACCAGCGTGATATGTCAATGAGTCTCCGGCAGTTCCTTACAAAAACGAATTCGAAAAACAAATTAGAAGAAAATAACAGAACTAGATGCAAAAGTCTGTACAGTCAACTCTCGCCTTACGGGCATCTTGCCATTGCGAACAGCAGATCAATACCCGTATCAAAGAAGTCTATGGAAACATGAACACCAAGTTAGGGTTCCTATGGTGTCCGTAATAACGAGAGTTTACTATATTATGGACATCAAGTTAGGGTCCCTAGGGAGTCCGCTATAACGAGAGTTGACTGTATATGCTTTTGTAGCTATTTGCAATTTTCACGTTACTCCATCAAAGCAGAATAGTATAAGATTATTGTGCATTTGTAAAAGTACAAATGAAACTCTATATTTAAAATGTGATTTGAAAAAAATGAATGCCCCTCATTATTTGGATTAATTTGTAAACGATCCACATGTTACAGTTTAATTTAAAATAAAATGTAATCTCTCACTACTCTTAAACATATCATTTGTTTAACTTACCTCCGATAAAGTTCCCTAGTCCCAACATATATTCGCTCGCTTCGTCGTCAACAGCAAAATAATCATACGCAGCAAAGTCGTCCTCGAGATCCACGCGAAGACGGTTACGGGTCTGGTTGGTTAGTTGATGAATTTTGTCCAGTCCCAGCCAAAACTCACCATCAAGATCACCAAAGCCATTTTTGTAGTCTTGCCATCCTCGATAAAAGTCTACAGAACCATCCTTTCTCTTCTGGATGACCGTCCATCCACCACCGGCTGTTTCTTGATCACAGTACAACTAGTAAAGTGAACAAACTAAGTTATCCCCGTGTGGACTCCAATAGGAATTGGGCGGAGATTCGATTCTTGTATTAATTTTTGAAAATGACCCCAAAAAATTAACAAACTTCTATACAAAAGGACGTAGCAATACATGATTATTACGAATAACTAAACCGGGGGTGTGGGGGGGGGGGGGTGTTGGGGGGTGGGATGGTGTTTCCAAGGGAAACCAATATTTATTCATTGCTACCACCGCACGCTTCACTAATTTTTCCATATGGCGGCAACGAAGAATTGCACATTTTATTGCAATTTTTGCGATTTACTACACTTTCGTTATAGTTTTGGATGAAAAATGTCTCGAAACTATCAAAGCACATATTAGTAAATGTATATTTAATGTTTTTTTTAGATAACACATTAAACGCTGCTAAAAGTAATTTCTTGTTCCTGAATATTGATGGCGGCCGTCGATCTGACGACACAATTTTTCACAAGCAAATGATCCTTACTAACTAGCAAGTAACTGTCAAAGGAGATAAAGTCGTTTTTTTATTAAACACTGGAAACGCTTCAGGGTTAAACGAAACCAATTTTTGCCTAATGATAACGTCCCGGGAGGAATTCCCATCTAGTTAGAATCGGAGATCTGGTACCTTTTAAGGTATCTTGAAGATTTTCACACTCTCAGAATTAAAGTTAGTTTTCTTTTTAGTGTCTTAGCAGATATCAAAAACAAGGTCTCGATTTTACGACCATTATATCTAATTCAGAAGGGAGGGGGTCACACTTTTGTATGCAAATGAGCCGCTCTCCAGACTCATCGCTACCACCGACATATCAACGCGTACGCTTGACCGGCTTCTCGTAAATTATCGTGTAGTCGACATCCTCGTCCAGCCTTACCTTTACAAAAAAGCTCAAAGGAGGTCAAGGAAGCTGCTGTGGTTTAATTCATTTGGAGTGTGTCATTTTTGGCAGTAGAGTACAATTACTTTCAGTTTGAAACTATTTCTTGTGATTTTTAGTCTGCTTTACTTCCGCGGGATCAAAAGTTTTGGTTCTGGACGCGGAAAAAGGTCATTTCCCCGGTGGGGGATGCTCGGGGATGCTCGTCGGAATTTTTCAAAAATACCCCTAAAAGATACCTGACGTCAGTTCAAAAAGGCGTAGCATCGCAATTTTTTTTTATCTCTAAAAGATACCAAAATCAGGAGTTTCAGTGCTATCAACCCCTAAAAGATACCAAAAAAGTAAGAATTTGGCTAATTTCATAATTTTAAACCCTAAAAGATACCACATCGCTGATTTTTACCCCTGAAAGATACGACGACCATCCCCCCCCCCCCCCCCCCCGGGGTCATTTCCAGCTCATTTACATCTTTCTATTTCTTCATCAACATTTCTACCCCACGATAATTATATATTTACTCTTTTTAATGCTGTTGAATTATTTGCTTTGTATTAATTTTGAGTAAAAGAACTGCAAAAGTTTAACATGCAATGAAAAAAAAAAATAGAGGGAAAATGTTATTGTTAACGGTGTTTTTATGTATGATTATGGAAGACCTTTGTATGTATAGTAAACAAATGCAAAATGTTAAAACATTCACTTTTGGATAAGTTTACATAGCACGTACGTATATGATAGTATTTTCTGAATGTTTTCTCCTCTCGTTTAATATATACTTGTGAATTTTCATTTTTCATTCAGCAAATTAAAAGAGCCTCGATAAGAATATAATTTAAAAGTGTGCAATTATTTCTGTTATATATTTTTTTAGCACTATGTATCACTATTTATCATTCTCAATACACTAAATACGGAAAGGGTTATAAGTATGTGTAGTGTTCGGTACTTTGAAAATCATCACAAATGACTAAAATTGTCAATAACAACATTTACTTGATGAAACTCGTTCACCGTCATGCGCATGCGCTTACAAATCCTAAGGGGGGTGGGGTCATAAAATATATCAACATTACATATGCATGCATGTCTTTCAAATAGGTATTTCAGTAGTTGGTCATTATTTTCATTTGGAAGCTGTTATGATGTAGTTTGTCCCACTTTTGTTTGTAAATCGCTTACTAGTGTTATAGCTACAATCTTGGACAAAACTCTTGGTACATTTGGCCTTTTTATGTGCAATTGCTAGTTTTTCTTTTGTTTTTCCTCCCCTCCCCACCGAAACAATGTTGATTTCATGATAACATGATTGTCACGGGTCAGCACATGGAGGATGACAACATTGTACAGTGGGGGATGGGGAGGAAATTTATTTAAACACGTATAAAGTGATTTTTACAATCGATCTAAAAAGCAGGGTGCATTACCCTGATGTACCAAGAAGTTTTGTCCAAGATTGTAGCTTTGACAGCATTTTTATAGACATTTTGCATACACTGAAGTATGAACAAAGAGGTCCATAATTATTTCTTGTTTTGTTTCATCTTGGCAATTTATTGTACATGTAATAACATTTTAGTGATCAGCCTGCAATTAAGCTTATCTTCTTGTTGGTATTGAATGTTGAGTTTATATCCTATCTTGTGTTTAAAAAAATTGATGAGACGAACCAAGCGACCAACACCATCCAAATTTTACAGTCATATAGATAAGCATATAAGCTATAAAATCTCCTATTTTGAACGTGTAAAACCACTGTGTTCCTTAGTGAAAATAATTTGCTCAAGAGTAAGATTCAGTTAACATGCAGTTATAACTTCTCCAAAAGTAAAACAATTAACGCTGTTGCAGAGAGGAAAGAGTGGTAAAAAGAAGTGTTCCTTTATTTAAATGTGTTGATATTTATGTAAATAAACGTCAAAAACGATGTAAGCGTTTCGACCAGACATGCTCCGTCTACACGCTTTATTTTTTTAAAAGACTATCATAAAATCATATTTACTACTAACAAGTCATTGGGTAAAGTTTGTTATTTACTGCGTGTCTACTGCAGTAAGAAATTTTCAACATTTCAGACGATCCATGGTTTCTTTTTTTAAATCGGTTAAATATTCAGTACAGTAATTTAAGCGAAGAGTCGCAATAGGATACCCCGATGCCTAAAGTACCTGATAGGTGATGCAGCAAAGGGGCTCGAGTCCGTGGCATCACAAACAATAGGCCAGTGATCTTACAAATAAACCAACCGGGCGGTGGTTCTATGAATCATATCTTACCTTAGTTTCTCTATGTCCATCATTGTCAGGGAATCTGTAAACACCGCTCTCTCTACAGCCACACTTTGACGCATCTAGACAATCCTTTGGAACTACATTATGAAAAGGACTATTATTAAACATCATTGCAGTTAGAGATAATACGTTTAATAAACTAAAAAATATTAACTCGAATAGAGTATTACTGGTGCTAGAGTGAACAAAACAAATTGTTTTTGTTTTTTTACTGTTTAAGAAGTTCGTATTATTTCATTGTGTTAATAAGTAGTGTTGAAGTGTAGCTCCCGACTAAGGTACAAGACGAATTTTCGATCTTTCACAAATGCTTCTATGTACCATTTTACTGCGACTTAAGACAACCCAAGGCTATTTAAGTAAATATGACTAGACCTCAAGCGAGATTTTAACACGGCATAAATCGATTTAAGACGACTTATAGTCCCGGACAGCCCTGCAGTCCAAATGTTGAGCGATCAAAATCTTGCCCATTACTTTGTTATGCGACATAAAAGAACACTCTTGAACGAATAATAATAGCGGAGCTCCGCGCGGGCCGAAGGCCCGCGCAAGCGGAGCACCATAATTAAGAAAATATGGTAAACCATCGAGCTCATTTTTAATCGACCACAGGAAGCCCGGATTTGGAAAATACGTCCAACGTCCGTCCGTTTACCACTGCCGCGCGAAAACGCTGACCGGTTTTAGTCGGGACGCCAAAATAATTTTTGGCAGTTCACTGAATTTTCAGTTCTGCAAAATGTATTTCTACACTGGACAAAGAGGATGAAAATGGTTAAGCTAAGCTGACGGCTTGAAGAGATTTGACTAAGAAAGAGAAACAAAGACCGCGGCATGAAAAAGAAAAATAACTACGATTCAACGATGAAAAGCTACTTCACTGAAATATTTTCATTGACAAAATGGGTAAAAGTCGCTCATGGCGCTGTTTTTAACCGTCCAAATGTGCAGTCATGCAGGGCTGTCATAATTCATTCAATAGTCATTCAAAGCTGGAGATTTTACAAGTTGTATTTTCTGGAAGAGTTTATTTGACAAGCTTGTCAGATGGTAAAAAAGGCCGTATTCTTCATGGATTCTTCGTGGCGTTTTTCAGTCATATTACTTATCAACTAATCTACTTTTAAAAGTAAAATCGACGGCGATAAGACTTTTATAAAAATAAAAACAAAACAAATACGCGCTGCATTCGCAGCAATTCAAAAGAGGTGAACAGCAAGAGCAAGACGAACACTACTCACGAAGATAATTTCACTCTGTTTGTAGATTCTTATTTGTGTATCGCCGAATATGACGTCATGAACAGTGTTTTATAAGTCATTGACGAGCACGTGCGCCGTCATTACGGGGACACGGCAATGTTCTTTGAACCTCTCTATATTTTCTGGAACCCCTCTACATTCTCTGAGATCGCTAAATATCTAAATTCAACCTCTAAATTCGAGTTCATAATATAGTTTTACTGCATTGTGAATAGTTTTATCTCCGCAAGGAGTGAAACTTTATTAAACTTCAGAAGAGCGTTACAAAGGTTGTCTGTGGACTCTTCCTATATTCTACATTTTCGTTCAAACAACAAATGGAAGTTCGAAGAGAAATTTTCTACCCGTAATCATCGTACCGAAGATGTCTTCGACGTCTGAGAATTCCAATTCGTCTCACAATGATCAAGAAAGGAATCTGCGAAAGGAAAGATCGCAAGCCAAAGGAATAATCACTAAAATCACAAATCAGTTGAAAGAGTTGATGTGGGATTACGACAACGTAGAAGAAGTGTCAAGGAAACTGAGTGATCTACATATCGCCTTTCGAAACTTCGACGACATTCACAAAAGATTTCACTCGCTTCTAAAGGATGAAGAAGAGATAAATGATTCTCGTGAGTATTATGACTCCGAGCAGCGAATAGTTGGAGATATGATCTACACAATCGATCATTGGATTGATGGCGCCAATCGACGGCTGCAAAAAACACTAACAATTCAAAGTAAACAAAGCGGTCGCAAACCCGCCGAAATTCCTGAAATCAATCCTCAGGATTCTATCAGTAACGTTGCATCAAACGTTTACAGGAAATCTGCCTCGAAATCTGGTTCGAAAAAGTCTTCGAACGCAAGTTCAAAGCTCAAACAAAAGGTAGAAAGACAGGCTTTTCTCGAAGTCGAAATATCTATGTTGAAACAGCGTCAAACACTAGAAATTGAACAGCTAAATATTCAATCAGAATACGAAAGGAATCGATTGCTGCTAGAACAAAGGCAAAGGGAACTTTCTTTAACTACAGAAATGAATAAACTAAATATAGAAGAACGTCTTCGAAATGAATCTTGTCAAACTGATCATTTTAATTCCCCTCAGCAACAGTCGCACGATGACAACAAACCCGACGAAGGTCAAATTAGCATAACAAAAGGTCAAGCAAAGGGATGTTTGAGTGCAAATTTGCTGCAATCGAATGTTGATGAAAAACCTGTACTTCCTTCGTTTGAAAACAGAAAGGTCGATAAATTACCAACATCTACACCGATCATCAGTAAACCACTAGATCCAAACTCGTTTTCATTTCATCCGAAGACTGAACATTGTACGAATAAATTATCATTAAGTGAAAACGACACAATGAATCAATCAGTACAAGCTATTAATAGAATGGCTGATCTCCAACAACTTCAACAGCGACAAAATTAACAAGTTCAAGAATTTCTCAAACAACAAAGAGAACAAACTATTGCAATGACATTACCTCAACCAGAATTACCTGTATTTTCAGGCGATCCTATCGAATATAATAATTTTGTCAGAGCCTTCGATAATTTAATTGAAGCTAAAACGACGAACAGTAGTTCCAAGCTTTATTATTTAATCCAATACACCGAAGGAGATGTGAAAGAGCTCATGCAAAGTTGTTTATCGATGAAACCTGATGATGGGTACAAAACTGCACGACAACTACTAAAGAACAAATACGGACAGAGCTATAAAATCGCTAGTGCATATGTTGAAAGAATTACCAACGTCACACCTATTAAATCTGAAGATGGACTAGCTTTGCAAAAATTTTCTGTGCTGCTAACAAGCTGTAAAAACACTTTGAAAGAAATCGGATTTGTTAACAAGATTGAAAACCCCGATTCTATGCAGAAAATTGTTGAAAAGCTTCCGTTTAATTTGCGTCATAGATGGCGTGACGTAGCTGATGACATCACAGAAAACAAGAAAAGAGACGTGACAATCGAAGATATTGCAAATTTCGTCGAGCTCAAAGCAAGAGCAGCAAATCACCCTATATTTGGAACAATCGTCAATGAACCAAAGAACCGCGTTACTTCAAAGAATGAGCATAAATTTTCAATTTCTTCACGACGCCACAATGCTATCACGTATACCACACAGAGTCAACCGTTAGCAGATGCATTAGATTCAGTACGACAAACGAAACCACCGGTAGGTTTCTCGACACATAGTGACAGTATGAAAGTCAATTATACATCGACATCTAGCGGACCTGATGAAACGAAACCAAAAGTTAAGTGTTATATGTGCGACGGAGACCATTGGCTGGCACGTTGTGAAGCATTTAAACGACAATCGGTAGAAGAACGACTAAAATTTGTTCGTGACAAGGGATTGTGTGACAATTGCTTAAACGCTGGACATATGGCTAAACGTTGTCCGAAAGAAAACTTTTGTAAAGTTACGGATTGTACTATTAAACATCGCAAACACAGTACCTTCCTTCATCCAAGAAATGATGATTCTACTGGCGTTAAAGACACTGGCAAAGGAAGCCCAAATGCTAGTTCCACTGACCAACACAGTACTACAACTTCGAAGAACGGCTTTGTCAACGTTGCTGATCAAGGCTTGTGCACTGCCACAGGGGCCGGTACGATGCGTACAGCCTTATCTATAGTTCCTGTTAAAGTCAAATCTACCGAAAGCGACACCGAACTTGAAACGTATGTGTTGTTGGACCCAGGCTCCAACACGACATTTTGTACGGAACGATTAATCAATGAACTCAATATCACAGAATCTACCGAAACAATACTTTCACTTACAACTATGGATAGTGACAAGGCTCAAAGTAAGAGCAGGGTAGTTAGTCTGATCGTCACAGATCTTGAAGGAGGTAACACTGTACAACTGCCTAAAGTATTCTCAAGAAACAAACTTCCAGTCTCTAAAGAGGACATTCCTAGTCAAACTGATGTACACAGATGGCCTCATCTAAATGATATCAAACTAAAGGAAATTGACGCCGACATTGAACTGTTAATAGGTAATGATGTACCGTTAGCTCTTCAACCTCATGAAGTTAAACCCAGTGTGAATGGAGGACCTTATGCTGTTCGTACTCTACTCGGCTGGACTATAAACGGACCGATTCAACCTGACTCGAATGTTCAAAGGAAAGCAAATCGTATTCATGCTGACAATATGTTAAACTTACAGTTTGAACAGTTCTGCAATCGTGAATTTAATGACTCACATAATGACATTGACAAAGCAATGTCTCAAGAAGATGTACGAGCATTGCGTATGATGAACGACTCATGTAAACTTGATGATGGACATTACACTGTCTCACTTCCATGGAGAGTGTACCCACCTAATCTACCTGACAATAAGTTACTGGCAGAACAACGTCTATCAATGTTAAAGAAAAGACTATCTAACGACGACAATCTACACTGTAAGTACACAGAATTTATGAACACTCTTATAGAGAAAAACTATGCACAACCAGTACCTGATTGTCAACTGCAAGACGCGCAGCTACCACGTTGGTATCTTCCTCATCACCCCGTTGTCAATCAACACAAACCAGACAAAGTTCGGGTAGTTTTCGACTGCGCTGCTAAGTTTAATGGGACTTCCCTTAATTACTGTATTATGCAGGGTCCTGACTTGACGAACACGCTCGTTGGTGTGTTAACAAGATTTAGAAAGGAGCAAACCGCTGTGATGGGAGACATTGAATCAATGTTTTATCAAGTAAACGTCGCTCCGGAGGATCGTACCTACCTACGTTACCTATGGTGGCCTGAAGGTGATTTATCTAAGCTACCTCAAGAATACCAAATGCGAGTACACCTTTTCGGAGGTGTATCATCACCAAGCTGTGCAAGTTACGGACTGAGAAAGACTGCGGAAGATAACGAACTTGACTTTGATGAACTTACAGTGAACACAGTGAAAGACAACTTTTATGTTGATGATTGTCTTGCTTCAGTTGAAAGTGAAGACAAAGCAATCGAACTAGTTGATCAACTACGTAACATGTTAAGCAAAGGAGGCTTTCGCCTAACCAAGTGGATATCTAACTCTCGACGAGTCATCGAATCCATTCCAGTTACTGAACGTGCAAGCTCAGTTAGAGATCTAAACCTAGATCTTGAACATCTGCCGATCGAACGCGCACTTGGCATTCTATGGAACGTCGAACTTGATGTATTCAATTTTAAAGTGCCCCTAAACACTATCACGAAAACTTGTGAATTAAAAATTTTTGTCGCTAAAATTGCTTCTGTGAAAAAATTTTTTATTTTCATTAAAAAGCGATTTTTTTATGGCCTGTCAAAGTTTGATAAATTAGCCTTTTTATTGTGCCATGGCCGTGATTTGTCTGTGACGTCATGTGACGTCATCCCAGGCCAACAAACAATCTGGTCACTTTGACAAACTCGCTGAACTGCAAACGCTATCGTGAATCTATACAACTATTTTATATAAATCGTCTTTTCTTTTAGCACAAGATGCTAAATAAGTGTAGTTCTGCTACCAGGCAACGTAGATTGGCCTGGGATGACGTCACACATCATCGTAGACACACCCAAAAAGAGACTGGGCACGAGGCGTATTTTTCGTCTTTTTTGTTAAAAAAATAACATAAATATTTTTCCAAAAACGTTCAAAGTTTCATAGAATGTTTAAAATGTTCTAAAGAATGGATTAAAATAAAAAACTCGTAGTGTTTAGGTGCACTTTAAGATAACACTCAAAGACAGCCCTCTTACCCGAAGAGGAGTTTTATCAGTTGTCAGTTCTATTTATGACCCTTTGGGGTTTGCGTCACCAGTTTTACTTCCTGCGAAGGAGTTATTACAAGAGTTGTGCAAGCAAGGGCGTGGATGGGACGATCAACTGTCTATCGAAGAAGTTAAAAGATGGAGTAGCTGGTTAAAGCAACTTCCACAGTTAGAAGAACTCGAAGTCGACAGATGTGTAAAGCCTACAAACTTTGGCACTGTTGTGTCAACTCAACTTCATAATTTTGCAGACGCCTCGTCAACTGGCTACGGAGCTGTTTCTTATCTTCGCATTGTAAACACTAAAGGCGAAATCTACTGTGCATTCTTGATGGGAAAGTCTAGACTCGCTCCATTGAAAGCAATCACCATTCCTTGGTTGGAACTGTCCGCTGCTGTAGTTGCAACGCGACTCAGTGACATGATTCACAAAGAACTGAACAACATTGATGAAACTTACTTTTGGACTGATAGCACATGTGTGCTAGGTTACATTCTCAACCAGGAAAGACGCTTTCATACCTTTGTAACGAATAGAGTTGCTACTATACACAGTGGTTCTCAACCTAATCAATGGTTCTATGTGACCACAAACTCCAACCCAGCAGATGATGCATCGCGAGGTTTAACCCCTGATGAACTAGTCAAAAAATCACGATGGATACACGGACCAGCATTCCTATGGAAAGAGAAAGAACAATGGCCGAAACAGCCTGATGTTTCAAATAAGATTAAAGATGACGACCCAGAAGTCAAGACAGAACAAAAAGTTGCTACAGTTATCACAGACAAGTCTAACCCTCTTGAACATATTATCGAACATTTCTCATCGTGGTACCGACTGAAGAAATGTGTTGCATGGTTGTTGCGATATCGTGCAAATCTTCTACGTGCTGTAAATAGACGTGGAGTGTTGTACACGTGCTTGACGACACGTGCGATTCACATTGAAATAGCCTTTACAATGGACACTGACTCATTCATCAATTCACTTCGCCGTTTTATCGCGAGACGTGGTAAACCTGAACTGATACGATCGGATAATGGAACCAATTTCACTGCTGGAAACAGAGAGCTCAAACAAGCGATAAAGGATTGGAATGAAGACAAAGTTCATGATTTTCTTCTTCAAAGAAACATCGAATGGAAATTCAATCCTCCCACTGCCTCACACCAAGGTGGGGTATGGGAACGTTGTATAAGAACTGTCAGGAAAGTACTGAATAGCCTTCTACAAGAACAGAAACTCGATGATGAAGGACTCGCAACATTGATGTGTGAAGTCGAATCTATTATTAACAGCAGACCAATTACAAAGTCTTCTGATGATTCTAATGATGTTGAAGCCTTAACACCAAATCATCTATTATTACTACGACCATGTCCAAACCTGCCTCTAGGAATCTTTAGCGAAGACGATACATACTCAAGACGTAGATGGAAACAGATCCAGTACATGGCTGATTTGTTCTGGTCTAGATGGATAAAGGAATATTTACCTCAGTTGCAACAAAGACAGAAATGGTTAAAATCTTCCAAGAATATGAAAGTTAACGACATAGTTTTCATCGTTGATGATAAGTTACCCAGATCCTCATGGCTCATTGGACGTGTCACAGAAGTACATACTAATCGACAAGACGGATGTGTCAGAAGCGTAACCGTCAAGACAAAGAATTCAGAGCTGAAACGACCGATCACCAAAATTGTGCTACTGGAATCACTTCAAGATTAGACATAACCTGAACAATGTTTGAACATTAATATTTACGTTCGATTTCTATATTCATTCATAGACGATTTATTGTAATTTTGTAAATGTAGCTAGCAACATTTAGGGGCCGGTATGTAGATTCTTATTTGTGTATCGCCGAATATGACGTCATGAACAGTGTTTTATAAGTCATTGACGAGCACGTGCGCCGTCATTACGGGGACACGGCAATGTTCTTTGAACCTCTCTATATTTTCTGGAACCCCTCTACATTCTCTGAGATCGCTAAATATCTAAATTCAACCTCTAAATTCGAGTTCATAATATAGTTTTACTGCATTGTGAATAGTTTTATCTCCGCAAGGAGTGAAACTTTATTAAACTTCAGAAGAGCGTTACAAAGGTTGTCTGTGGACTCTTCCTATATTCTACACTGTTCATTCATCAAATTTTACGGAATATTCATTCCACGGAGAGCTGTAGGATAAATGCAGATTTGTCAACTATTCACGACAAAAAAACTTTTCACACAAGATGTTTGTCAACAAATTCAAGTAGGTCTGACAATTCATGGAGTGGATGGAAATGCAAATTTAGTACAATGTGTGATCGAGCAACACGAGCTTGCCATCGCCGTTCAGTTGAACTGTGTAAACTTTTTAGAGGCGGTGAAAATGGTTTTTGCCACTTTTAAAATTCTAAAAACATGAACAAGCTTATTGTAATCAGAACTGAGGACAAAAAGGTTAGTGGAAAAGTGACAGTACAGGACAAGAAACGTGGCGCCGGTATGTTTACATTTTTTGACGATCTTTAATGAATTTCTTTTTTACCATCCATATGAAAGCAGTTTGCAATAATTATATTTACTTGTTTTTGTAAGATATTTATCCATCGTTGATAGGTTTATGTGTGTGGTGTTTTTTAATTTGATTCTTGTAATTCTTTGATTTGTTATTGAAAATAAAACGCTTGTATGAATTCGTCAGTGTACTTATCTGCAAGTTAAAATTTCAAAACTTCATACTAGTTATTTTTAATGAGTTACGCAGCATTCACATTTGATAATTAAAAATTCACAACCGTTTTAGATAGCTAGATTACCAATAAGTAATTCATTACACATTTCACCAGAAAAGTGAAATTTTTTTTCAAACGTGAAAGAGCGTAAAGCGAGAAGCGCGCGGGGATTTGTTTACAACTCAAGAAGCCATATTTGTGCTTTTCTAACTTCTCATTGGACAATCAATTTTAATTGACAAGTGCTATTTTTACCATGCATGATGCATAACAACATATTTTTCGCATTTTTGCATATAATAAAATGTTGTCGCATAAATCTTTGTGTATTTCAATTGATTATATGATTATTTGATCATGAAAATAAAATAACATAGCAAAAAAAGAAAAAAAGTGATCAAGAATTTGATAATTCGTAGTGAATGAACAAATGAAAGAATGAATGATTGAATAAATAATTCATTTCATTAAATCGGAGCTCCGCTATTAGGTTTACCTAATTTTTATATTAGTGATAATATAAATAATCTGTTGTTTCGTACTTTTTTGGTATGGCTTATTGTCACTGTCTTCCCTGTTATGGCCAGGCTTGCATGTTGCTGATGTGTTGGTTAGTGGGTTACGGCAAACACGCACGCGAGACCGAGTTGTAGGGCACATACACCAAGGACCCCAGCTACTCCACAAACCATCTGGGAAAAAGCAATGAAACTACTCAATATGACTACAGCAATGAGAATGTACATTTTTTTTTGTTTGTTTGTTTTTTTTTGTTTTTTTTTTTGCTCAACAATCTTCCATCTCAATTTCATGGAAGTGTTTCCTGCAAATGACCTTGATGATTAAGAAATTAAAACAGTTTCTTGAAAAAAGTATTTAAAAACGTTCTTATATGTTGAAGGAACGAGTCATCGAATAGAAACATTAATAGAAACTAGACGTTAAAGTTGATTGATTAAGAGTGCCTGTTTATTGTAATTAAACGTATTTCCGGATTTCTAAATGTCTTACACTTACCGTAGCATTTAAAGGTGTCAAAGTTGAAATCTGGTACACAAAATGTACCATTAGGGCACGGACCGGATGAGCATATATGCTGTGAAAATAGATACGCATAGAGTTAAAGCTTTAGAAGACTTACAATTCACAAACGTTTTTTATTTAACTTTTAAATAGAATGTGATCAAAAAAGAGTATAGTATTTCTATATTGAATACATTGTAAGCAATATTTGCTATGGGAAAGTGTGTGGTTGTCAACTTTCTAGTCGACAACCACACATATTGAAGTTTTACAAAATAAAATTGCGACCTAAATTATGTATTGAATTGGCATTTTTTGTACAAGTGCAGATTAACCTTGTAGATATAACTGTAGCTCAAATGGAGGATAATAAAATTACCTTGATTGGGCAGTATTCCGATCCTTCATTGTCTACGACGTCATTTGGAAATGCCACGTGATCAAAATCATTCAGCTCGCACGATCTGATCTCTCCTTCTACAATACCCAAGTTGTACGACACACATGTGTCGTCATGGAAACAGTGATTCTGGCAGTTCTGCAGTCCAGGTGACATTACGTATAAAGTTTGAGTCACGTGACCAGTTAAAGTTTTATTCTTGATACAAGGGAGGTAGTCGATGTCTTTACAAGCATTATACTCTGTGTAGGAACAAACACATGTCGAACCTTGTTCAAGCACTGCAAGTCCACTATAGTTATTGGCAGCGCAAACTTGCGCATGCAATTTTGTTAAACAATTAGTTGGATCAAATGAATTTTTATGACTTGAAAAACAGCAAACCTGCCAATCAAACTTGAACAGAGGAAATTTTTGTTGTTATAAAATATCCAAACGGATCCGTCGATAACTTGATGCAAGCAACAAATATGTTGGCCTCACCCAAACGCGACTTTACGTTGCCATAATTTATGTTTTTTATTTACAATTTTTTTTTTTTCAACAGCAAAGCTATGATTTATCAAGTTCCAACAAAAAAAAACTCAGACGGCAACTTAGGAAAAGATAGTACCAAAAAATAAAAACATTTTCCTAAAGAGAAAATAAATCAGGAAACCGCAACAAATATAGTCTAAGCAAACTGGACACATATAATAAAAACGGTGGAAACCAACTTTTTTGTAATTTTTTATTTATTTATTTTTTTATTACTAAAATGAAGTAATTTTGAGTTGTTAACATAAGAGCACAAAAAAACGTATTTAAGGACAGCTCTGGTAGCTTAACAGTCCATGAGATTGCAAACACACATTTCTCCATCTCTATTGTCTGCTCAAAATTAAACAGAAATATATTGTTTTAATCTCGTTACTTTATTGTTATTGAATTTGTTCTGATTATTTTGTCGTATTTCTCTTTGAATTTGATTTTGATTGATTTAATTTCTGACAAAAGTTAATATTGAGAATATTTACCATTGTGAAGGACCGGTTTGTACAAAGACTGGTTAGCGCTATCCATCGGATAAATCCTTATCTAACGCGCGGATAATTATATTCTAAAGAAATTCTATAGCTAGGGTGGATAGCTTTTTTTACTAGGTAGCGCTACCCAGCTTCGTACAACCAGCGCCTGGTAATTATTTTTTGCCGTAAGAAATGTTAACTGAGAAGTATATACTTATATGATAACAAAAATACCAGGAACCTTTAACCATTAGCGCCAACAGAAGACAAATACACCAAACTTCAAATAAAAACCCACTGTTTTCCATGTCAAACTTATAAGAAAGTTTTCTTAAAGTTTGGTGATAGGTAATTGAGATATTTGAGTGAGAGTTATGTTAAACTCATTAACATCATAAATATTTGATGTGTGAAGTTAGTTTAGAATCCAGCCAATCATCAAGCGAGTCTATTTCAACATGGATCAGTGTAAAGCAGTAATTAATTTCTGTGTTTTGCAATATTTCTTTTCATCAACTTCATTTCAATAAATCTAGCTGTAATTTTGACAGTTGATTTTCACGTGCTTAAGCTCTTGAAATATTTACCAAAAATACCATTGTTGGTGACTTTTTTTTTTTTCTTTTTAATTTTTGCAGTCTGTCTATATGATTCTTGAATAAATATTTTATGCCATAAATAACGTTACTTTTTATGAACGCTTGCAAAGAGTGTGTGTAGTTTTTCTTGAGATATAAGCTGGAAGTATTCTCATTTGCAGTTAATGCACATTATTTTAAAATAAATCTACCCTGTTTTCCAACTTCCAAAAAAAACAATAATAAGATTGTTGCTTTGGAAACCAGGGAAACAAAAAAAAAAGAATTCATAAAGTGGGTGTTAATCATTTTTCAAAGTTTAAAAAAAAGAAAACGAAAAAAATCCGTCTACCTTATCATATGAAACATAAAAATTGCAAGACTACCAAACTGGTTTTATGTGTGCTACGGAAATGGGTGCACGGACTACCCAAATAAACTATTAGCTCTTCTTTGAATTAAACTACTAAACAGAATAGTTTAAATGAAATGTTTGCAGAAAGACAAAAAGATCTAGAACTACGTCGCAAACTAACGCGTTGCAGACAATCTCATCCAACTACCTATAAATTACTTCCATCTAGGATTGACTCGTATAACAACTCGTTCTTCTGTCGCACTATTCCATTCTGGAACTGTCTCCAAACAGAGGTTGTTACGTCATCATCACTCTCAATTTTCAAACAACGTGCATCTAAACTTTTACTGCAACTAACACCTTGACCAATCATTTTCACGATTAGAATTTGTCTAAATAGGCAATTACTTTGATTAAAGTAAACACAACACGATCGAAAGCATTTGGAGGATAGTCCAGGATAGTCGAGGTGTGTCAAATTAAACTAGAAATAAAATCATAGAAAAGTGGTCTTAAAATGACTAGTAATAATTTAAGTTCTTGGATAGTTTTATTTACTATATCTGTAAATTATTTTTCCATATTTAAACAACTTTCACCAACTACATGAAAATATTCACATTTGGATTTCACCGAGCTTGAATTTTATATTATGTTTTAGGCTATTAAAAACTATACAATGATTCTTAGACTTGTTTTGTTTATAGAATGCTAGTTGGTTAACCAATGGCTTATTTGGTTATTAAAATCGAACATTTAAACTCAAGTTTTCACAATATGTTTGTCACTCAAACATTTGTTGTTAACTCTTGCAGAAAAACGTTTGTTGTCGATGATATAATTGATATCTAAAATTGTCCTCGTGTAACTTTCCTCGGCCAATTATTTCCAAATTGGTCAGCATGGAGTCCTGCCATCTATACAAATCATCTTTGTATTCTTAACTCTTGAATATTACTGCTTATATTTGTTCTTTTTTTCTGCCATTAATAAATGCCTGTTTACCTGATGGAAGGGGAAACATTAACTTAAACAAACTTTTAAGAGACGCTATAAATAAATGTGTGGTTATAGTAACACCCGGCCTTAGCTTGTGCATTACAGAAAATATCACTGCTTCCATTTCAGAATGTAGACTGATTCCATATGTCGGACCAAGTTCGCTTTTTTGTTGAACGGTATTCCGCTCTCAGGGTCCGAATTATCAAATTTACTCTATGAAATCTTGAAAATCAAAACCAGACAGATGGCGCGCCGTTGTAAATTTCAATATGACGCAGTTAAATTACTGACAAAATAAAAAAAAAACTTACAAAATATTTTATTCACTTTATTGACTTTACTCCACATTTAAAATACAAATTTTTAAGTCATAAAGGGATTGAAAGAGTTTTATAACAACGACTTGGGAAAATTTACTGTATAAGTCGTACGAACGGCGGTACGGATCGTTGCGGAGAATAGCTTCTTGGTGCGACAACACAGTCGAGTTAGAACTCAACGGAATTCATTTTCCAGACATTTCAAGCTAGCGTTGACTGTGATTGGTCAATACGCTGTGAAGAATATAACAAGCGCTACAACTGGTCTATTTACATTTTTCAGAATGCGGATCAGTATAATGATATAGTAAATTTGCTAAGTCGGACACCGAGAGCGAAAAACAGTTCAGCAGAGAGCGAACTGGGACCAACTTATGAAATCAGTCCAATAAGAATTAGGAAGATTGCAAAATTTTATCACTGCTTTATTTAATGATAAAAATTTTCAGGTGTTTGAAATAACAAATATTTGAGTTAGAGAATTAGATAGTTGGTCCTACCAGCCTCATTTTCGTGTTTTCCATACATTAAAAAAAACATATTTATAAACATTGAATGCTTAAGGTGGTCATTCCCAGTCCCCTGCTCTTTATTTATGGCGTCTATGATATTCGTGTTTTGTTGAATTAAGATCAGATACAAATTCAGTGACAAGGCCCACCTCTAGGTGAATACAGCTGTCTGTAATTACTTTGTATTCTAAATTGCTTTCCCGAGTATTATTTTTAAGCAGGATCAGCCCAGAGAAAGAACCAGAAAAAAGTATCACATGATAATGTTCTCTTCTTCTTTCTTTCATTTACAACATACTGAACACATTTGCAAGTTACTCCTTATTAATAGTTTGGTTATTATATCTTGTCTACTTCAAATGCTCACATGGCTTATACTTCTGAATGACGTGTAATACACAGAGATTTGTACTCAAATTAAGTCGTTTCATTAGTAGACATTCTTGCCCAAAACCTCATAGAAAGTATAAGCTTTCTTCTGAACGATCGGATAAACGTAAAATATATAACTGGACTTGATGAAGAATTAATCAGAAATAATAACACAGGAATGTATCCATTGATATTGTATAACTTTACATGAAAGAGTATTTGAAAAGAGAAAACCATTTTGGGCACGCCAATACAAACCAGGAAAACCAAAGTAATAAGAATTACTACGATGATTACAATTTTTCTGTCGCGGCTTCTTGCTCCTGCTATTGATGGTTGCACGGAAAGCGAGTCTTTTGCTGTCAATGTTTGGATCACTTTATAATAAGCCCAAAAAATAATTGAGAAAGGCAGCAGAAAGTGAAGCATGATAACAATCACGGCATAGATTTTAAGATTATACCAGCTAGGACTTGTATTTTTGCACTTGCCATTTAAATATGTGATTGTGAAGATTTTGATCAACAAGAAAGATAATCCGAACAACCAACATGGCAGAATAATCCATTTCATGTTTCGTCCTTCTCCTCTTCGTCTCCATGCAATAGGGTGTACCACAGCCATGTATCTCTCTAAAGCGACAAGAACCAATAAAGTAGGCGTTATAGCACTACTAAACCAGAAAAAAACCTTTAGCTTACACAAAATCACAGCTACGGATTGACTCTTATTGTAAACTTTCTCTAAGATTTCTGAAGTTCCAAAAAGACTTGTGACATCGCCGATAATGATGTAGTAAATCCCAAAAATGCCAGTTATTATGTCAACATTGGCCAAATTCAGAAAAAGTAAATTCATTGAAGTTTTAAGCGACTTGAATTTTCGAATAACGCGAATAACCATCAAATTACCTATTATTGAAATAGCCGCAAAGATGAGGCAAAGAATAGCCATTATATTATCGCTCATAGTGAACTTATCAAGTAAATTGAAGGCGCTTTGCTTTCTTTAAGGTGTTATATTATCGCACATAGTGAGCTTATCATGCAAATTTGAAGGTTTGCTTTCTTTATGGTGTTGCTTTAGACATTTCAACAGCTCCGAGCCTATTTATGTAAATAAAGGTAACTTGTGTTTGGATTCATTATCACCTATTGTGACAAGAGTTTTGCTGCTCTGCCAATAATATTATTGGGGGTAAGTAAACTGATGAAATGTAATAATAAGAAAGACACCTTTAAAATAAGATGCGAATGACTTTCAGTTTATTTGGATGATTTAATTAAAAGGCAGTATTTTCAGCCAATATCGACTACACAGAGAATTTAATAAATACAAATTACCAGATCATTATCTTGAGCATTTGATAGATAGTAAAATAACAAATCCATCCTCTTATATTTACCTGTCCGATAATTTGTAGTTTTTGATACATTAGGGTCTGTGCAGCTAGTGATCACGTGACCTGTCAATCAACAAATATTACAATACTGTCATGATACTGCCAAAAGTTAAAATAAAAGAGACAGCTTCAAGAATTTGTCTCGAGCTATCTTTAGTTTGTATAAGCGTTTTGGTTTTGGTGCAAAAAGGAAATAATGTGAGAGAGATAGCAATCAGCAAACGACTTTGAAATACAGTAGAAAGCGTAAAATTTCAGCAAGAATTTCTCGCAAATATCTTAATCATACGCGCGTGTTGTTTCCAAATGAAGAATTTTCATGGCTTTTTAAAGTATTACAGGAAATTGTCTCAGGTAGAGTTCTCTTGCTATTTGTAAAAGCTTTTCGTTTTTAGTTATTTGAGTTTGTAAAATATTCAATTAGTGGTGTTGCTGTCATAGCACTTTTTCCAATCTATAATTTACCAGCTGTTCCAATAGCAATTTAATATCACAGTTAAGGTACTTCGGGAGCCTTCGTGCATCCTGCTCGCGCATATGAAATCAAACAAAAATTAAAGTGCAAGTAAAAAAAAGTTCGCGTCAGAGCCAAAATGTGATAAATCGCAGACTTTTTGTTAAAAAATATTATTATTATTATTATTATTATTATTATTATTATTATTATTTATTATTTTTATTATTATTATTATTATTATTATTATTTTTTTTGCTTATAGCTCCGAAAATGGCACGTTGACACCCAATTATATTTTCAATGTTCATAATTGGCATGAAATCAACTTTAAAATTTTGGAAAAAAAAATACGTGGCCTTTGCCTTTTTTGTGGTGAAGTGTACAAAAAAATAATGAAGCACTTCATTTAACTCTCCCTAAAAATCTCAGTCTTTTCCAAAGAATATATTCATGAGAACTATAGCCAAGGGAACATTTTGTCAAAATTTATAGCAGATTTGTGAAGAACTTTCAAATTTGTTGGAATATTATTTTCAATAAAGTTGATGCTAGTTCTTTTTAGTTGAAATAGGCTAAAAAATCCAATTGTCTAATTGTACTTTTGTGTAATGGTTTTTGTGTAAAAGTCGCGTTTCAAATTTATTATGACAAGATCACACAGACCAAATGCATTTTTTGGCTGTTAGTTCAAAAGGCATAAAGGTATTGGAAAAACTCATACATAATCAAAGAGATATTATTTTAGTTGAATTAGCTTATTTGGTCAAATGCACGAGACATTATAACTGATTAAGTATCCTCATTAGTAGTCTTAATGTAAAGGATACCTAATAATTATATTTTGTAGCCGCTATTTCTATTCGTTTTCGCATGGCATTTTCGCATGGCATTTTTTATGGTAATCATAAAATCATTAATTATTGTTATTAGACATTACGTTTACAGCTAAAACCGTTGTATCGCGACCAGTTAATTTTCGAATCTTTACTTCATTTGGGTTTTTCTGAGACGTCAATCATCAGATGGCTTTGAACATGCTGCACATATAAAGTTGGACCGTTAACAACAATTCGACAGTTTAGTTGAGCTTTTCTTGATGAATAACCGAGATAAATAACTTGAATTGAAAGCATTCAAACAGCTTTCAAATATTACGAACAGAATAAAAACATCTGTAAGTCCTACTGCATTTTAAAGTCCTTTGAATATAATCGTTTCTTGGGAAAACTTTTCATTTTCATTCACACGGCCTGAACGTTTCGACAAACGACTGATTTACATATTTGATTGACGTCTCAGAAAAGGAAAATTGACTAAAAAATCTGAACAAAGTTGGTCACGATACAACGGTTTTAGCTGTAAGATACAGTAAGGATATTGTCATTGTACTGTTTTATAAATGCTCATGAGAAACATTTCTACTCAGTCAGTTTTCATCTTTACACGGAGGTTTCTCTTTCAGAAATCATCAATTCATCATCGTCGCAATTCTTATCGTCATGCTCAACACCCTCTCTAGCGATGTCTCCATGGTAACCTTTAGTCCATCTCTTTAGAAATATTAAACAAGAAGACAGAAGTAAAGCTACACCACTGAAATAAAAGGCTGGTACATAAGAATTATTCACGTCTGCTATAAAACCTGAAAAGTAAACAAACACTTCTTATATTCCTTACTTTGTACCATTTGGGCAACAAATAGAAAGTGAGCAAATTATGAATGATCGCTATATCACTTTCATTTCATTGTAAGTAAATTTTGAATTGAACATTTCTAAAAACTGTCTGGAAAAAGGTCTGTCATAGATGGGACATATCAAGAAAATTTCACAATGGATTGTTTTACTATTCATTCCAAATGCTGTAATAACAACCAAACATGGAGGTGTGATGCAGTTATGCTTTTAACTAACAAAATAAAGTTTAAAAAAATGTCAATAAGAAAATACAATAATCTGGAAAATGGTATGACCTTAGATAATGTTTCTCTTTTTCATGGTACCGGTTGGACGAAACTTGATTGGGGCCATTCATTAGCTAAATCCCTATCTAGTGAATAAATTCTTCAGAAATCCTATGTAGTGGATTACTTTTATACAATGGATAATTTTATCCGGCTTCATACATTCGCGGCCCCTGATTCCAGTCATAATCTAAAAGCATACATCTGAAATATTACAAACCCGCAATTGAGGGACCAGCAACTCCTCCCAATGATGCTATACTGTTAAACAAACCCCAACCATAGTTCATATTTTCAGGACCAGTACAGTCATAAACCAGCAAAGCAGCAAGACCCCAGAACCCACCATCCAGAAATCCAATTGAAGACATAAACAGAGCTAAATGGACATACCCCGTACAGTATTTAAGCAGTAGAACAGCTATACCACTTAGAGCCATTGATATTTGATATAACACAAATCTATTGATCTGTTTGTATGTACCGACTAGACAGAAGAACATACGACTGAACAAAGACACAACAGCAAAGTATATGTAAAGAAGAGTTGATTTGTCTCGTGGTATTCCAAGTCGCTTCTCTGAATATTTTACCTGCAAAATAAAATAACAATTAGACGCTAAATATTGTATGTTGCAAGGCACATATTGTTGGAATTAACTTCCTTTGGAAATTAAAAAAATGGATCGAAAAGTCTCATTTAAAAAATTGTTAACAAAACATTATCTTTCTCAATATTAGTTTATTAAAGACTATCTTCTGTAAATAATTTAATTAATTTATATACCAGGGCGTGTCATTATTTATTATTATTTATTATTATAAACTTGAGATATTACGCACGTTTTCATTGGTCGAGAAGCGTGCTCCATAAGTGAACAAAGCACGCTGACGACGACATTTTTTTAACGCGCGCTCTGATTGGTCAATTGACCAGAACGTGCACAACCGATCCTGTCAGTGTGAAAGCTGCTTGAAGTTCAAGAGTGGAATATTTTATCGCCTAAAATGAAAGGAACGTGCTTTTTAGCAAATCTTGAATGGAAACTACCTTTCTATAAGTAGAAAAATATTATAATAAATGTTTGTTTTGCTAGAAAAGACTTGAGCTTTACGTTTTTTTTACTTTTTTCTGCTGTTTTGAGCCCGACTGTTTTGGTGTTTGAGCTTAGTTCCTCGATCGAGCAATGCACTTGTATGCGAAAAAAAGCACAAACGATCTAGTTTTTAGACAGAAGCTGAATGAAAATGCACATATGTACTCTTTCAGCTCGTTCTTCTCCCATCACTTCTTTCGTGCTCTCGTCACTTTCCATCGTGTTCTGTTACTGAACAAAGCAAGCTCAAGCCTTTTCTATTTGATAATTATATTTATTACGCATGTATAATACCAGTTTATGGTTAATTCGCCTCAAACCGACTCTTTTCAGTGATATTGATATTTGCGTTGAAACAATAGATTTATTTGGTCTAACGTCATAATAATAAAAGGTCAGCATATTAGCAAGACTTACCAAAAACATATGTGGTACATAGAAAACCATATAACTAAGAGCAAACGAAGCTGATAACATTATCAGACGTTTATTTTTGACAACTATTAAAAACTTATTTGATTTTTCCTTTTGTCGATGATCAACATGTTTTAAACACTGTGTCTTTTTCCCATCGAATACTAGTCCACATAGAAAGGTCGTAGCACCTAAGACTGCCCAGCCTCCAAACGCCCATCTCCAGCCAAAGTCATCTATCAGCTTTCGTGTTAACTGACTAACCCCTAGCATTCCGAAAGCAAAACCGGATTGTATTACTCCAGATGACATTAGCCTCCATTTTTTAAAATGATTCATAACAACTACTACCGAGGCATTGTGTATAAAGCTTAAACCAATTCCTGTCATACAGCCATATGTTAAGTAAATTAGCGGAAACATTTTCAGAACAGCAGTCAAGGCTAGACCAGTAGTTACCACGGCAGAACATAACATTACAGTCTTACGAAAGCCAAATCGTTCAAAAATGAAGCATCCAAATGGACCCAATAAGTAACCAAGATTTTGCCCTAACGAACCAACAAGAGCTGAAAGTAAAAGAATGAATTATTTGTATATTTGTTCACACGTTATGCATAGAGATAACAAGTGCAATAATTTATTTCTTGATTGCTTTACATTCCATTAAAGAAATGTGATAAAATATGCCATTTTTGCTAAGTATACTGAATTAGCTATAGGAAATCATTTGATTTGATTTGGTTTGATTGTTCTAATACAACGTTAAAAGTAACTACGTATTATAACAATCAAATCAAATCCAATGACCACCATTTAGATTCCTTGCATTTGATGTCAAAGCAGCCCATCTGCAGGACAAAACAAAAGCTTTCTCCAATTGATCTTGGAAGCTGAAATCAATTGCTTTGCCCTCCAGGTCGAGCTGCATTTCAACGAACTGCAAGAATTCAATATAGTTAATTTAGAAGAATTAGCAAAATATAAAATTTTATCAAATTTCTTAAATTATATTGAATGCACTAAAGAAATATCATTATCACTATCATTGACACCGCTCAAACTGATTTTCAGTTAAATAAAAGAGGCAATGTATATTAAGTGGGAACAACCTATCCTAAATCAACAACTTATACACACAAAGCTTGCTCTTATTGTGTAATTCAGCTACATAATAGTTTTTTTTTCTAATGCACAACATTCTCACGTGCTCGATTACTATAAATTTAGATCTTACTTGTAATTAACATCAACATCCCTTGATGATGGCGGTCACGCCGAAACATGTATGGAATTAAAAAACTTGTTATTTTTCTAAGAAATAAATGATAATAGTACAAAGTAACGCCGGATTCTCTACAAATAAATTACATAATAAGATCCTGAGGTTTCGAATAAATACATTTTTTGGCAAATTTTAGAAATTTAGGGATAAAATTTAGGTTTTACAATTCTGTAAAATATAGGGGATTGGATAAAAGTACTTTTAGAAAACTTAGCTGTGATAGACATAGTTCCGTTGTCATCACGACCAGATCGTCAGTACAAATGCTAATCTAGCAAAGAATGGCGTAGTATTTACAAACAGGTTAAATCATGTGGAAAAAGCGAATCACAATCGAACAAATCAAGAGGAAAATGAAAAAAAGTATGTATATATATTTATGTGCGAGAGCATTGATAGAATATGATTAAATAATGAAATGAAAACTTTTTCTTGGTTTTATTTGTTCTGATTTTTTAATTCTAGCCACTTTTGACCTGAAGATGTTGCAGTGGTGTGATGAAAACGAAACGTTATCTTGTACAACTAGCTTCTCTATTAGATTGAATAATAGCTATATAATTTGTTTTTCTTAATTTATTGTACTTGTCTGAAATCATTTTTGTAACTCCTGCTCAGAGTCTATAAAGTGAGGTTGTGTAAACAAGAAAAAAATGTTACGATATCTGTCATTCCATCAAATCTCTCGAAAACGATGAAACCTTTTGTAATTTATTTTTATTTTTATTCGAAAGCACATTTTAATGAGATGTTTGCGAGAGTAAGATTTATTTTGAGTACTTATAGTAACATTCAATCGACGTTTTTCGAAATATGCATTATATTTTGCCTTTATTACTAAAGCAGAAACTTTTCATATTATTATTTGTTATCTCTGTATACTTTTGTTTAAATGGTGTTATTTACGGTTAAATAGCGATGATTATTTCACACATTTAGAAAATGTCCGCTATCGAACTAGCAAGAACTTTACGTCATACTTTGCGAATTTAATGTAAGACGAAAATTGAATACTCATTATATTTGGTTGTAAAACTTAATTTATGCAATCTTGCTTTTCAACGCAAAAAGAATGACTTAAGAATTATTTAATCATCAATTTCTGCTCCATACATTGACGAACCGATTTATATATAAAGCAATTTGAATAGTTTTCTAACTCCAGGGCTCAGTTGTACGAAGCTTCGATAAAGTTCGTTATTCACTGGCTAAAGTTATTCACATTATACGACTTTTTTCTATAATTTATCTGCTGGATAGGGATTTATCCCGTGGATAGTGCTGTTAAGCCCTCGCACAACTCGCCCCAGAAGTATGATCAGTTAGTTGTATCGTAGATAAAATAACAGCTTTTTTACCTAGTTTTGCTCTTGATTCGCCAAAAAAGTCCATCAGTTCAGGCAAAATAACACCAAAACTATACAATATTCCATTCGCGATAGAACTGCAGATAAAACCTGCAAATAAGACTACAAACGACCATTGACTATCAGGTGTTTCGCGGATTGAGCGATGTCTAAAACATTCTGAGCATTTATCAGCCATAATTTTCATACGTTTATAGGTTACAAAGAAAATATGCTTGAGGCCATATTATGCAAATACATGAGTTTAGTCTTCCAAGTGCTTCAACAGAACATCGACGTCTAGACGACCAATACTCGAATGAAGGCGTAACTTCACGGCAGGATTAACGTCTCTTTCATGATATTTAACTGATAGAGTGGACGCACTAAACGTGTGCAACAGGTGTCACTATTTAGCAGCAAAATATGATAAATCTCTAACTTTTTGTTAAAAAATAACATAACATTACCAAAGCAGCTAAGGCCCATTTCCGTGCTTACAAAAAAATAAATCACCTAATTTTCCGCGCGTTTTTTTAATTATTATTATTTTTATTTAATTTTTTTTCTTTGAGTATTAAGACTGAAGTCAATAATTGTTTTATGTCTAAGACAATTTGTACTTAATTAATCTGATATTTATTATCCAACTTGTAAAAAATAACGCGTGAGTAAGACTGGATCGAGTAAAAATATACAGCGATATTTTTCGCTGTCTAAACCAGTTTAACAGGTTTTCATCTACAGCATCTACAGCTAAAATGTCTGCAACGCAAACTGAATTAGTTTGGAACGTTTCCTACAGAAATGCTTTCGATTCTTCTGTTAATAAGATAACGAAAATGTCGAAATTAAAATTGAAAACAGAGTCAAAGTGAACATATAAACACAGAGAACAGAAAATGCTTTGTAAGCTCACAAGTTTATTGACATTGAAGCTGACTGACTAGCTCGTATAAGGAAAAGCAAAAAAAAAAAAAAAAAAAAAATTTTACCTTAATACAACAAAATGTAATCCTTCAGTGGAAGAGCTGCAAAAATGTCCTTTATACCTAGTAGAAATGTAAAGCTAATTGAAGCAAGCAACTACGATCCACGAATGGAAACGAAAGCACTACAATCGCTGCAAGTTCTTGACACAACATTTCCTTTGTTACTGCATTTTCATTTGACTTCATCGAAGTTTCCGAACGTTAACGATAGCCATTTTTTCATTTGTCTTGTTGACGTTCTCCCTCTTTTTTCTCAAAATACAGCCACAATTTGTGCCTGAAGTCTCGTCAAAATACAGCGTGACTCGTAAAAATATCCAGCCATATTCCACATCCAACTGTCTAATAAGATATATATATTTATATGTACTTCGATATAGTATCAACCGTATGGTCTGTTTTTTATTTATTTATTTATTTGTTTTTTCTTAACCAGTGCCATCGTACCCTGCGAGCAGAGTCTTCTTTAACCTTCCCCACGAGAGAGAGAAAGGAAAGAAGACTCTGCCGAAACCCTGTTGCTTTCAATTTGAGCATGCGCCGCGGTTGCTTAGAAACGGATGACTTTCAACGCCTACTCGCTGAAATAATATTTCCGGATCCGGTTATTTTCTCGCGGTTTACGCTTACCGTCACTGACTAGGTGACAAAACTATCAAGTAAGCTTGGTTGTTTATGCAAAATGTAATGTCGCGTACGCCTTAAAATCCTCGTTTATAGTTCAGATTCCCCTAAACTCCACTGAAGAAATACCCAAAATCGAGGCAGTAGAAGCAACGACAAAAATAAAATGTTCCGTAATGAGAATAATTCGCCGAGCGACGAATTCGTCAAACGATGTTCGTGTCCAGATTCTATTAAAAGTAATTAAAAAAAACATGCCTGAGAGCAAATTTATTTGAGGGAACGCATATTAATTATGACGCTGAAGTTTCTGGCTGTATAGATGTGACGCCTTTGTAGCGACAAGAACAAGAATTCGAGCAAGACGAACGGTTTAAGTCAACTGAATTGGCTGCGCATATAAAAACCAGTTTATCCGGAAGCAAAACTTGTTCTGAGTAGCCCAGATTCTTGGGCTATCGGCACTTCAGAGAAACGACAGGGTTTCGGCAGAGTCTACTTTCCTTTCCCTCAGTCTCGTGGGGAAGGTAAAAGAAGACTCTGCTCGCAGAGTAGTGATATCAACAGCTAGGTACTCTTTATATTCTTATATTTCATATTATATTCTTGTGTTTATTATTATGTTGTTATATTTATATACATTTTATATATTTCATTTATACGCATTGTTTTATAAATAAACAAATAAATAAATAAATAAATAAATAAATAAATAAATAAATAAATAAATAAATAAATAAATAAATAAATAAATAAATAAATAAATAAATAAATAAATAAATAAATAAATAAATAAATAAATAAATAAATAAATAAATAAATAAATAAATAAATAAATAAATAAATAAATAAATAAATAAATAAATAAATAAATAAATAAATAATTTTTTAGCTTAAAGCTCAAAAATAGCTTGATACCCAATTATATTTCAATGATTAAATTTGCCATAAAATCAACTTTAAAATATTGGAATACAAAATAAGTGTCCTTTAAGATCAAAACAATAGAAATTTGACTTTTTTGTGGTGAAGTGTACAAAAAAATTGATGAAGCGCTTCATTTAAATCTCCGTCTTTTCCAAGGAATATATTCATGAGAACTATAGCTAAGGGAACATTTTGTCAATATTTTATTGCAGATTTGTGAAGAACTTTCAAATTTGTTTGAATATTATTTTCAATAAAGTTGATGCTAGTTCTTTTTAGTTGAAATAGGGCAAAAAATCCAATTGTCTAATTGTACTTTTGTATTAGTGTAAAAGTCGCGTTTCCAATTTATTCTGCTTAGTGTGAGCATGACAAGATGACACAGACAAAATGCATTTTTTTACCAGTTAGTTCAAAATACATAAAGGTATTGCAAAAACTCATACATAATAAACGAGATATTATCAGTTTAGTTGAATTAGCTTATTTGGTCAAATTCACGAGACATTATAACTGATTCAGTATTCTCATTAGTAGTCTTAATGTAGAGGATAGCGAATAAGGATATTTTGTAGCCACTATTTCTATCCGTTTTCGCATGACATTTTCGCATGGCATTTTTGCATGGTATTTTTTATGGTAATCATAAAATCATTCGTTATTGTTATAAGATACAATAACGATATTACCATTGTACTTTATTATAAACTGTGACGAAACTGTCCCCTGCAAGTAATACCCCTCCCCTCCACCGTGAGGCAAAGAACATGCACACGCTACAACACAAATCAACTTTAATTCTGGCGTAGGACAATTCTCTCTAAATGTCAATTCTATTGTAATAATGAAAATATAACTAGCAATTATTAAATGTAAACGAAATGCCAATGCTGTAATTCTATAGGAAAAGTCAATGGATGACGAGGGAATAGACCATGCAGTTTCAAGTTGCGCATTGCTCAGGCTAAGCCTCGTGGATGCTCGTCGTATCTTTTAGAGGTAAAAATCAGCGATTTTGGTATTTTTTAGGGTTGAAAATATGAAATTTGCCAAATTCTCACTTCTTGGTATTTTTTAGGGTTTGAATAGCACTGAAACTCATGGTTTTTGTATCTTTTAGAGAAGAAAAATTTGCGACGCCACTCCCTTTTGAAAAACGTCAGGTATCTTTTAGGGGTATTTTTGAAAAATTCCGAGGAGCATCCTCGATCGTTTATCCCCAGGAAACACTCATGAGAAACATTTCTACTCAGTCAGTTTTCATCTTTACACGGAAGTTTCTCTTTCAGAAATCATCAATTCATCATCGTCGCAATTCTTATCGTCATGCTCAACAGCCTCTCTAGCGATGTCTCCATGGTAACCTTTAGTCCATCTCTTTAGAAATATTAAACTAGAAGACAGAAGCAAAGCTACACCACTGAAATAAAAGGCTGGCACATAAGAATTATTCACGTCTGCTATAAAACCTGAAAAATAAACAAACACTTCTTATTTTCCTTACTTTGTACTATTTGGGCAACAAATAGAAAGTGAGCAAATTATGAATGATTGCTACTTCACTTTCATTTCATTGTAAGTAAATTTTGAATTGAGCATTTCTAAAAACTGTCTGGAAAAAGCTCTGTAATAGATGGGGCATATCAAGAAAATTTCACAATGGATTGTTTTACTATTCATTTCAAATGCTGGAATAAGATCAAAACATGGAGATGTGATGCAGTTAGGCTTTTAACTAACAAAAAAAAGTTCAAAAAAAATTGTCAATAAGAAAATACAATAATCTGGAAAATGGTATGACCTTAGATAATGTTTCTCATGGTACCGGTTGCACGAAGCTTGAATAGGGCCATTCATTAGCTAAATCCCTATCTAGTGAATAAATTCTTCAGAAATCCTATGTAGTGGATTACTTTTATACAATGGAAAATTTTATCCCGGCTTCATACATTCGCGGCCCCTGATTCCAGCCATCATTCCAAAGCATACATCTGAAATATTACAAACCTGCTATTGGGGGTCCAGCGAGTCCTCCTAATGATGCTATACTGTAAAACAAACCCCAACCATAGTTCATATTTTCAGGACCAGTACAGTCATAAACCAGCAAAGCAGCAAGACCCCAGAACCCACCATCCAGAAATCCAATTGAAGACATAAACAGAGCTAAATGGACATACCCCGTACAGTATTTAAGCAGTAGAACAGCTATACCACTTAGAGCCATTGATATTTGATATAAAACAAATCTATTGATCTGTTTGTATGTACCGACTAGACAGAAGAACATACGACTGAACAAAGACACAACAGCAAAGTATATGTAAAGAAGAGTTGATTTGTCTCGTGGTATTCCAAGTCGCTTCTCTGAATATTTTACCTGCAAAATAAAATAACAATTAGACGCTAAATATTGTATGTTGCAAGGCACATATAGTTGGAACTGAGATGTCACGTGACCCCTATCCTATGATTTCATCAAGTTGCATATTCACTATGATATTATGACGTCATGTCGTGTTCATTTGCATGATTGTATAGACAGGTCGGATCCAATGGACAGTCTTTAAATATATATATTGTTAATTTTCATAGCATTTCGTGGGCGTGGATCTTAGCTTGATGTTTGCGTTGAAACAATAGATTGTTTTGATCTGAGGTCATAATAAAAAAGGTCAGCATATTAGCAAGACTTACCAAAAACATATGTGGTACATAGAAAACCACATAACTAAGAGCAAACGAAGCTGATAACATCATCAAACGTTTATTTTTGACAACTATTAAAAACTTATTTGGTTTTTTATTTTCTCGATGATCAAAATGTTCTAAACACTGCGTCTTTTTCCCATTGAATACTAGTCCACATAGAAAGGTCGTAGCACCTAAGACTGCCCAGCCTCCAAACGCCCATCTCCAACCAAAGGCATCTATCAGCTTTCGCGTTAACTGACTAACCCCTAGCATTCCGAAAGCAAAAGCAGATTGTATTACTCCAGATGACATTAACCTCCATTTTTTAAAATGATTCATAACAACTACTACAGACGCGTTGTGTATAAAGCTTAAACCAATTCCTGTCATACAACCATATGTTAAGTAAATTAACGGAAACATTTTCAGAGCCGCAGTCGATGCTAGACCAGTAGTTACCATGACTGTGCAAAACATTACAGTCTTACGAAAGCCAAATCGTTCAAAAATGAAGCATCCAAATGGACCCAATAAGTAGCCAAGATTTTGCCCAAACGAACCAACAAGAGCTGAAAGTAAAATAATGAATTATTTGTCTATTTGTTAACAAGTTTTGCATAGAGATAACAAATGGAGTAATTTGTTTCTTGATTGCTTTAAGGCCGGTACACACTAGGCGACAAGTCGCAGCGACTTGTTCCCGCGATAGGTCGTAGCGACAATTTCCCCCCGTTTGTACTAGGTATTTTTGGCGGAAATTGTCGCAGCGACAAAATCAGATGTATTGGCGACAAATATTGAATCAATGCACACTGAGGCGACATGTCGTGACGACAAGTCGCAGCGACTTGTCTACGCAACATGTCGCAGCGACAATTTCCTCCCGTGAGTACTAACATTTTTGGCGAAAAAATTGTTGTCGAAAAAGCGAAAAACAATAGAACAAATCAAGAGAAAAATGAAAAAACGTACGTATATCACATGAATTTTTTCGAGAAATACATTATATTTTGCCTTTACTAAAGCAGAAACCGAGTTTCATATTATTATTCGTTATCTCTGTATTCTTTGATTATTTCACCGGCACATTTAGCAAGAACTTTACGCCATACTGTGTGAATAATAATGAAAGACGAAAATTGAATACTCGTTAGATTGTAAAACTTAATTTATTCAATCTTGCTTTTCAACGCAAAAAGAAGGACTTTTAAGAAACATTTTTAAGAATGGCGCTGAATGGCATTAATTAAAAACTTCGTGTAACTAGTTGTAATTGTTATTATTTAGAACACTCCACTGAACAATTATCGTTAATTTCTCATTTTTACGCTTATGCGTATGCGCTATTAGCTAAGACAAGGCTTATAGTTCCAAAACCGTGTGTTACGATTATCTAATCATATTATTTAAACACTTTAAGCTTCAGAATAGTAGATGCCCAAGTTATAATTAATTTCTGCTCCATACATTGACGAATGGATTTATATATAAAGCAATTTGAATAGTTTTCTAATTCCAGGGCTCAGTTGTACGAAGCTTCGATAAAATTATCCACTGAATAAAGTTATTCACTTTATAGAACTTTTTTTATCATTTATCCGCTGGATAGGGTTTTATCCGGTGGATAGTGCTTTTAAGGTCGTTACACACTAGGCGACAAGTCACTGCGACTTATTCCCGCGACAAGTCGCAGCGCAAGTATTTTTGGCGGAAATGTGGTAAGTACTTCATGTATGCATTGATTATAAAAACATGCATATAAACAAATCTACAAAAGAAAATATGAAAAGAGAAAACCAATAATATCATGCATAAATAAAGTAAATAAATATAGTACAAAAAAAACGAAGGACTAATTCACAAAACCTCTGAATAGCAATAAGACATATACGTGAGGAAATTATAATCTGGGCATACAGCGACAATTTCCCCCCTGTGTACTAAGTATTTTTTGACAGAATTTTGTCGCTGCGACTTGCCGCATGAAATCCAACCGGTTAGATTGTTGAACCAATGCACACTGTAGCGACATGTCGCGGGGACAATCTATGCGACTTGTCGCCTAGTGTGTTCCGACCTTTAAGCCTTAGCGCAACAGGCCCCAGAAGTATGATCAGTTTGCTGTATCGTAGATAAAATAACAACTTTCTTTACCTAGTTTTGCTCTTGATTCGCCAAAAAAGTCCATCAGTTCAGGCAAAATAACACCAAAACTATACAATATTCCATTCACGATAGTACAGCAGATAAAACCTGCAAATAAGACTACAAACGACCATTGAGTATCAGGTGTTTCGCGAAATGAGCGATGTCTAAAACGTTCTGAGCATTTATCAGCCATAATTTCGATACGTTTATAGGTTACAAAGAAGATATGCTTGAGACCATATTATGCAAATACATGAGTTTAGTCTTAATTTGTTAGTGCCATATTTAATAGTTTTTGTGTTCTTTGTTTTTTTGGTTCCTTACCACTTTGTCTACCTTCATATTATATTTAACTCTTTGTTTCGTACGTCCCTCGGGTTTTTATGTTAGCATATTATGTGCATGTAAATCAGTTTTCTTTTAAGTAGCAAGTTCACCGATGTAAAGACACATCATTTTGTAAGTATTTTTCCTTCGTTTTTCTATCGGTTTTTCTCTAGTTATCGTTTTATTTAGTCACGTATTTTATGTAACTTCTTCGTAGGAACCGTTCACCGTTAACTACCGCTAGTCACCGTTTATCACTGTCCGCTATAATAAGTAAAGGTCGATACACACTAGGCGCAAGTCGCAGCGAATTGTGCCCTCGACATGTCGCCTCAGTGTGCACTGGTTCAACAATCCAACTGGTTGGATTTCATGCGGCAAGTCGCAGCGACAAAATTCTGTCGCGGCGACAACAATTTCCGCCAAAAATACTTAGTACGCACGGGGGAAAATTGTCGCTGCGGCCTGTCGCGGGAACAAGTCGCTGCGACTTGTCGCCTAGTGTGTACCGACCTTAAAATAAAGCAACGCGTTCGAAAGTCGTGTCACCGTAATTCTTGCTTCTTCAGTCTTCCAAGTGGTTCAACAGAACACTGACGTCTAGACAACCAATACATCGTTTGTAATGACGACACCATTGAAACCTGTTTCTATGAGCATTATAGAGAATTTGTCTGCGCATGTGAGAAAATTTTAGCCCGCGATCATGTTTACATTTTTTTCTGCGACCGGGCAACTTTTGAGTTCCAATCGCAATCTTAGTGATCTTCAATTTAGGAAAATATAAATGGATACTTAAAGTCTATCACTTTGTAAGGTGCTGTGACTAAGTCAAGCAAATGTGGAGGTTTTTAATCTCAAAATATTTTTGAGCAAAAGTCCGCAAAACGAGGAAGAAAAACATAAACCTACTGCATTCGTATGAGGACTGCTGCCAAAATAAGAAATAGCAGAAAACGTTTTCCACAGATTAAGAATCAAATCTCATGGGAATTGTGTGGAACAAAATGATTTCTTATTGAGGATCGATTTTGTGGGGTGATGAACTGATTATTTGCGCATTTTGCAAGTTTTGATTAAATTTCCTTCTTGATAAGCGGTATGTTTGAGGGGCTGCGCCGAAGCTAAATATAACTGATGCGAGTCGTCAAACCACATTCTACATCACAGCATTGTTATTTTTTTTAAGAAAGATTGGCCAAAACGTGATATTGCGATATTTGTTGACGCCATCGTTGTGTTTCTCCTCTCAAGCAATTTCGACTGATTTGAATACCGAACCTGAAATTAGGTTACAACATAGTTAATAGAGGGGAATGGTTAGGAAGCCCGGCAAACTTCAAAGAGGCAACTCTTTGTTATGATTTATGCTTGGTCACGTGGTTCTGAAGGTGCAAACAATCAGCAGTCTGTCTAAAGCAACAAGGGAGTCCTATGACAACAAACTATATTCTACGTCGATATTAATGACTTATGTTGTTTTTAGGAAAGTTTTAAGTAGTCAGATTTTTAATGAACCATGTCAGGTCGTAATTGTGAGGTATTTGGTTGTGGTTCATGTCGAAGAACGAAAGGAATTGGCACACGAAAGTTCCCTTCGCCCGGCTGTCAACGAGAAGCATAGGAAATAGCGCGAAGATTGGCTGTAAAAGTCAAGAAAGACATGAGAAATGAACGCCAATATTCGAAACCAGATCAATCACGATCGAGTATATACTTACGAAAAGCATTGTGCACCCGAAGATGTTGAAATATCTAAGTATTTCTTGTGATTTTGCTGTTTTTGGTAGCATAAATAACCGTGGCGCACATAGCAACCTATAGCTAGCAATTTATGCTATCGCAAAAAAAGGGAAAGAAAAAAAAAATAATGCAAAATTAATGATTTGAACAGAAACTTTAATATTCTTGTTAGTTATTGAATATTAACAATAAATATAATTTTTGTTGCTCTTGATGGAATAATAAGGATTGTTTGGCAGCTGAAATTTCAGAATTGGACTCCATTAATTTGACAGCACTTTCAAACGTTTTTAGTTATACCCGTAATATCTACAGCATAGATATTAGTTTTAGATATGTATTGTCGAAATTGTTTGGTATCAAAGATTTTCTTTGTATATTTTGAAATATGCCATATACCTTGCTTTTATCACTCGTGTCACGATCGAGCCTTAATTAATTCTGTGTTAAGCTAACTCACCAGATTTGAAATTAACTTTACTTGAATTTTTACTTTGATGTTTTTCAGAATTTTTTTACAATAATAACTACCAAAATGCTTCAGGCTGTTTGTAATCGGCTGGCTGCAACGGATGTTTAGTTGCTAATCGTAGCTTGTTGCAGAATTTCTGAAAATCATTACAATTTATAAATTCCAGGTTGACCCTACAAGAAATAGCATCATTAGATGCTTGATATAGTAGTAAAATATAAATGTTTTGCTTTTCTGGGACAAAGATTATGCTAGTTCAGATGATTTTGACACGAAACTCAGCTTTCTCATGAAAGTTATTCGAGTTCTATGTCTATTGTCCCTTCAAACTCTCACCAAAAATAACTATAAGATGATTATGCGTTCAACATCAATACAAATTATTAATGTTTTGTGGTGGGAGAAAGGTTTTGACGTCAACACAAGGACAACGAAAGGCAAAATTTAGTGTCAGATGTCCGGTCAAAGTCTTCTGGCGGTGAAAACTTTCTTCATACACCGTGCTCAAGCAAAACGTCTAACAAAATTATGCTGACATCTTCAACTAAAGCCGTAAAATGCTCTTCCATTTCTTCATCTTGTTCTAGTAAGTCTAGAAACAGCCTCAAAATCATCGCCAATCAAGGACAAATTCTCTAAACCGTCCGCCATGTTTGTTGTTATGATCGAGAGTGTGCACCCTCGTGATCACGTGACGTCCCTGTTCAACCTCAGATGAATGCCTATTGTTTCCCCCTTTGAAGTTTGCCGGGCTTCCTAACCATTCCCCTCTACTAACTATGGTTACAATGATCTTGATTAATCCAAATAATTGTGAAAACACAGATGAATCACCAAATTTTGTAAATTTCTGGTCAGGCTTTTGATGATATACTTCTATCTTCACTAAATATAAACTTTAACTCAAGCACGGAGAAGATTTGTCAGTCTTACTCTGTGGTCAATTTTTTCGCATAAATTTGAAGAAAAATCGAGCTTAAATGTTATGCCCCGCTAAGTTTTTCCTTGGTATGCTTTCTTTAATAGTCGTAGATTAGTATTATACTTTTGGTTTTCAATAGAGTATTGGCCAAAATCTTTGATCGGCAGTCAAAGACGACCTAGTCTCGTTGTAAAAGCGGCCATATTGCAGAGTCTTGCAGATACTTCATTGTTATAAACAAACAAAATGTTATGCTAATGTCCAACAAGAACTATAATAAGCCGTACGGAAATAACGGCCATTCACTGTATAGTTGGAACAGAGACTTTTGACAGCTGAAGTATCGCTTTTGTGAATTGGGATTAAAGGGGATTTAGAAGGTATTTTTCTTTCGCGTGATTATAGCGGCTTCTACCATTAACTTTCGACATGCGCAGGCAAATTCTCTATATTCTGTTTCTATGCGTTTATAGAAACATGTTTTTATGCACGTTTTAGCCAATCAGAGCACGAGTTATTTTAAGAAGAAAACATAGAATAAGCATGATAGAGTGCATGCACTAAAAGTGTGCAACATAAATACCACTAAATATTGTTATTTTATGATAATTCTATTGCTTTCTTTTGTTTAATTAGTGCTATTTACCCGTAAATAGAGACAACTGTTGCACACATTTAATGTTTGAACTTTGTTGTAGAACTGCATTAAATTTTATCATGTAGTATTGTTACTCAGGTTATATAATCTTGACTGTATTGGTCATATATGTGACATTGTAGTTACGTACAGAAATAAACCTCGGCTGCATAACGCGAAACATACCACCAATTTAATCCATCATGCTGTAAACATACCCTTCAGTAGTCAACTCCGTTAAAGTTGCAACCAAAGAGTTCACGAGGTGTTTTCGTAAAAAAATCGCCAGCGTGTCGGAATTTTTTCAAATAGAATGAATGTTTTAAAGTTAAATAGCTGACTAAAAAGACTATGTTAACTATGTGTTTACTTTATTTTTACTTTTTAGTCAGCTATTTAACTTTAAAACATATAATTCATTCCATTTGCAAAAGTTCCGACACGCTGGCGATTTTTTTACGAAACAACCTCGTGAACTGTTTGGCTGCAACTTTAACGGAGTTGACTACTGAAGGGTATGTTTACAGCATGATGGATTAAATTGGTGGTATGTTTCGCGTTATGCAGCCGAGGTTTATTTCTTTACGTAACTACAATGTCACATTTATGACCAATACAGTCAAGATTATATAACCTGAGTAACCCTAAAAAGACTATGTTAACTATGTGTTTACTTTATTTTGAAAGGGAAAAAAATATCGTGATCATGAGTTTTTGCGTTCTGCATAATAAAAAAATAGAGCGCCGGGACTAGAACCCGTGACCTGCTGCACAATATATATGTATGTATGTATCTTTGTGGATGACAGATAAAGCATATTGCTATGGAGAGCCATTTGTGCCAAAAATACAATCGTTACTGCTAAATTTCCAATCGCTATCGCGAAATCCTCGATCGCTAGCGTTAAGCTACAATCGTTATCGCTAAATTTCCAATCGTCACCGCTAAATCAACTATCGCTATCGTCAAACTGAAATTGTTATCGCTAAAATACTCAATCGCTTGTGTGAAGATGCTATCGTTACTGCTAACTTCAAATCGATAGTGCTAACTTAAATTAGCCTATGTTACATCCGGAATTTTCTCTCGTAATTATAAGAAATTCCGGATGCAACGCAGTCTAACTTCTTAATCCCTTGTATGTCCACCAAATGGTTAGCGCTAACATCGATTAGTTATCGATTACATACCATCAAAGTAACAATTTCAGTTTCACGATAGCGACGTTGAGGATGGTCGTACCTGCGTCCTCAGTGTTTCTTTAACGTCCACAACTGGATTAGAGTATAGAGTAGACGGGACCTCCGATTTAACGTCGTTATCCGAGAGGACCTTAAGATCTTACCATTTGTAGATAGAGAAACAAAGGCAGCAACTTCTCCTCAATTATTTTAAGACCCTGAGTGTTGGTCCGGCCAGGGTACGAACCCGTGACCATCCCGCATTAAAGTCCGATGCTCTACCATTTGAGCTATACGATCGGCGGTAAACTGGCTCTCTCCCTCTTTATTATTTATTTTTTGAACATCAAATAGTTTTTCGTCATCTAAATAATTTTCCATCGAATGGTTTTTTTTACATTTATTACTTTTTTTATCATCAGGTACGTTTTTTTTCGACGTTTTTTACCATCAAATTAAATAGCTTTTTTGATATCAAGTAGAATTTTTTACAGTGAATTTTTTTTTTCAATGCCTTATAATTGTTTTGAAATTCAAATATAGTTTTTTTTTACATCTAATACTGACAACGTTTTAGCTTCAAACTGAGTTGTCAGTCAATCAACCAATAAACAGTGTGCCCATTACCTCACGAAATTATGTTGTGACTGCTCTATTCTGAAAGCCTAGAATTCTTAATTACATATCGTGAAGCTATTTTTGACAACGTCAAAGCAAACATTTACCGTGTTTGAAGATTTATGTGGAGCTTTATTCAAAAAGAGTAAATATTTAACGGAAAAGTTAAATATAAGGAAATTCAAATAATATGAAAACGGATGAAAACGATAAAAAAGGAAATTGCCAATAAAAGAATTAGGAAAAATGTCATCATCGTAACAGCGGTAAATCTCCCTAGAACAAAAGATGAAGATTTGCCTTTAAATGTAATGGAGAAATTACTCTTTGCTTCATTGTGTATTTTTACAATCTGACATCTGTCACCTTAGAAAGTGCTTCCATTTTTAATTTTAGGTATTCACTCGAAAAGGACGTCAAGGAAAACAAATTAGCACAAACATGAGTGAAACAACTTTTTTAATGGTTAAAGTCGCTGCTATTTCAATTTCTGTTGTGTCTATAATCGGCAATGCTATGGTATCTCACGTTATTGTACGTCTCAAAACAATGAAAACTTCTATCAACTACATCATACTAAATCTGGCCATACTCGACGCTATCTCTGGATTTCTGACGATTTTTTTCATTGCAGCAAATGACAACCATGGGGTTTTAGGTCAGCCTTTACTACAACGAGCTTACAATGAAAGTCAAGTTCTCGCTAAGGTGTTTTGCAAGATAGCCTGGGCGTACTGGTTTGTTTTTAATGTGTCTCCCTTGTTTCTAATGGCAATGGCTTATGAAAAATACAAAGCGATGGCTAGCCCGTTTTCAAGGCTTGACAAAACGCTGACGTCTACAAGACTTAAGTGGATGCTGTCATTTTCGTGGTTGTCTGGTTTTGGGTATCTTATATTTGATATGATTATAGTTAAATACGACAATGAAAGCGTGATGTGTAAGGACGAGATGTATTCTTGGTATAGTTATAAAGCTTATTTGTTGGTTTTGATTTTCACTCAATACATCGTCCCGTCAATTGTAATCTTCATCTTGTATTTTCGTCTTATCTGTGTCTTGCGAAAAGATCTCACTAATGCACTTGGTATTCAAAGACAAGCCGAAAGACTGAGAAGAAAATCAAAGAAAAAGGTCATGTGGATTATTATAGCAGTGACGTTAATTTATTATATTTTCTGTGGAATTCCTCAAATTGTGTACATATTTAAAGCTGTCTATGGAATTAATTTCATACATTTTGATTTGGTAAGAGATCTTCCAGCTCTTTTATTATCCATAAACTCTGCAGTTAATCCTTTTGTTTATTTTATTTTCATCCAATCCTTTCGTAGAGGATTGAAAAGCGTCCTTAATCTAGAACAAAAGGTTGTAATTAAATATAATGCAAAAAGTTACAAGTTGACTTCAAATCCTGAAAAAGTCAATGAAAGTGAACAGGACAGCAATTCTAATCGACCAAGACTTCTTAGTTTCGTTATAAAGACTCAATAACTTTTTAAATGAGAAGGAGAGCTAGCAATGCTGCCTTTGTACTTACTTGCACAAATGGACTATCAGGACCCGTCCTTCCTACAATGCAATGACTTTATATTTCAACTGTTTTATATCGACCTTCATGTAATTTTTCAAAATTGATTTGTATATATATACCATGGAGGCTAATTACTTTTAAGAAACTATTTTTTAGTTGTGGAGATAATAGGCAATGTCAAGGTTTCTCATGTACGTCTAAAAACTATGAAAACCTTCATCAATTGTATCATAATAAACCGGCTTTATATACTGGATGCCATTTCAAGATTGATACATGCCATGTCTGGAACAAGTCCTATCTTTGTAAAGCGTACTAAACTTTTGTATAATGGACACAATTTAAAGGTTTTTCTGTTGTTTTAATCATATTTGCTTAGGGGCGCAGCAAGATCCTTTTTTCAGGTGCGCACAATTATACATGATCTAAAAAAACCTAAGTAAACTGAACAACAAATACTGTGTTCTTTTTTTCGTGCTTATATTCAATTTTATAGCTTAATCAAAGTTGTTTTTTTATCACATGCAAAAATCATGGTTGCATGCAAATAAAATTTTAAAAATAGAAACAAGTGGTAAAAATGTCAAAAGTTTCGGTAACTTCAAGTAGGCACGTGCTTATATGCGTACAGGACGCTGCACCCTTGTTGCTGTTTTGGGAACACCATTACATCAGCAAGCGTTTAAGTAAAGTGCTGTTTTTGCAAATTTACATTCTTTGCAAGATTAATGATCATACTGGGTCAAGTCAAGTCAAGTCAATCTTAATTATGAATTAAATATATAATTTCGAAAGTTTCAGTGACCTAAAACTCTAAAACTTTTTGTAACTATTTAAAAAGGTAGGTCACTGGATTGGAGAATATTCATAATTTAAAGAATTATTATAATCCAATTCTAAAACTAGCGATTTTTATCAAAAGTTGAGTGCTGCTTTGGTTGGTCCGGTCATGCAAAATTTAGATTGCCGTGGTATAAAAATAAAATAAAAAAATAAAAAACTCGAAACTTGGGGATGTTTTAATTAAATTTGTAGTTGGTAGGATGTTATAATTATATGATATATTAATAGTGTAAATGTATATAAAGATAAAACGTTCATAAAATTGTCAAAGAATCACCACTTTATATTTTGAATATCATGTACATTGTTGATATATAATAAAATGTGTTGCTTTAATATCATTTTTAAATATTTAACAGTGGCCAATAACAATAACATTCTATTAACTTAGTTTTGACACGTGTGAACAGGAACTAAATGTAAATAAATGTAAAGTTATGTGCATGGCTAGTTAGTAAAGTATTGAGCAAGTAATATTTTTCATTACAGCTAAAGTAATTTCCTTATCTGGAATAGTATATTCTTCGTAAGCTTTTAGATATATAGAATCTCCCTGGAGCAAGATATAACTGACCATCGGAGTCGTCCATAGCGAAGCATTGCACGAGTTAGCATATAACAGAGCTGAAAGACTCATAAAAGCACATTTTCTCAAATATTTTACAAACATGCAGTAAATAGTGATCCTGACGCTCAAGGTAAACCAACCACGAGGAGCAACGAGACCCGAACGTGACACCCGTTTATTTACTGATATCACGTGTACGACTCGAACTTTATCTCTGATATCACGTGTACTATACGTGTCGCGTGACGCTAGGCATGACAAATGACTGGAAACCCGCTGGTCAGCGTGGGAAACCGCTGATCACACGACATTGTAAATCGAGATGCTGTTTGCTATATATTCCAACTACCACAGGAACTCTATGTCAAGATTAGTGTAGCTGCTCGCTAAGCACAAGAACTATATTTATAATCAATTATATTAAAATAATATTACAAACAAGTCTACACTAAAACAAACTTATGTATTGTATTCTTTGTCTGTTTGTTTCTAGTCATAGTGACGTACACCAATGCAAACAGGCTTATAAAGGCTGATTTACACGGTACGATTTGTCTCGTACGATTTGAATTATACGACTAGTCGTGAGCTTCAAAACGTTCTAAAACTAGTCGTAAGCATTCTAAAATACGTTTTAGAGCGCGAGCGACTAGTTTTAGAAGTTGTTGTTTAAGGCTGTTGTTGTTGTTGTTGCTGTTGTCGTTGTTTTTGTTGTTGTTGTTGTTTTTGTTTTTGTTTTGTCCTCAAACTATTTTCTTCATATCGGCTCAAGTAGAAAATTGTAAACTAATAATAATATAGTAATATAGTGAGGTTACAGTTTTAGGTGCAAAAATATGAAATAAAGTTTACATATTATTATTATTATTATTATTATTATTATTTCATGTAGAGAAATTTGTTTCTTGTTTAAAAAAATATTCCTAAATTTGTGTATTTCGGAAAGGGTAATATACCTTATTCGCGTCCATGTTTATTTTCCCATGTCAGATCATGTGATGTCCTTCTTGGGAAATAAATATTTAAAGTGTAAATAATTCGACACGGTTTTCCTAAAAAAAAAAACATTCCCTAAAGACTGCCACGTGGTCTAAAATGGGCAATTTGCATACGAAACCGAAAACGTCTATTGGTTTAGTGGTAGTAGAAAGCACCATATCGGTTGTAAAAATACTGTTTGTCGCTTACAAAAAAAATTAACTAATTTTCAATAGCTTTCAATGTCTATCGTGCTACATATCAAGCTTTTCCCTTAAGAATGCTTATTGTCGTTTACTAACAAGCCTCACGTATTCCCTTATAAAGATTGTGCCCACCATGTTTGGACATTGAAGTGAAACAGCAATGCGAAAAAAGCTATCTTTCTCGCAAAATCCCTCAATTTTTTTACATTTTTTTTAGTTAAAGCATGCACAACAAGTCAGCCATTTTGGTTTTTGGCCGAAAAGAAACTGTTGAACCTTAAACAGGAACCCAGTGTCTTTCACCACAGGAAAGTTTGATATGATACGCAGTCAAGTCACCGACTATTGCCATAGAGATATTTAGAAATTCATTAGCGGCCATTTTGTAGAATTTTAGTTGACTCAGTCAGCTCGGATGATTTGGAGAAGATCAATCTTATCTTTTTTTAAAGCCAAATGTATCTAAAATATCTGTCAATGTATGAAATTAAAACCATCTCCACACCTGGCTCTTTCTTTATGTAATTAAATACAGTAATGTGGAGTGGTTAGGATATTCTTCGGTGTTTCAAAAATAAATACTTTTCTCGGTAGTTAAAATAACTGACAATTTGATAATGTGAGCTTCAATAGCTACACTATTGTCACAATCACAGATTCATTTTAGATGAAAAGACCAAATCTAGAATAAAACAAGATAAAATAAATTCCAGAGAAAGTACTAGAAAAACGGAAAATAACTTAATAATGAAAACTTCTTTTCACACTTCCTTGCAAATCACTTATGCTGAAACAAATTTGATTACTAATCAATAGTACAAAGAAAAAAACGTTTCTCGTCATGAATAATTTACAGGACATCTAATTTTCTTAATTACTTTTCTTTGAAGTTGTTATTATAATGCAGCCACCTTGAATTTAAATTCTATCAATTTTGTGTTTTGTCAAAATCTGATAAGTCATTAATATATAGCAACAGAAATAGTTTGAGCCAAAGACACAAAAATAGTATTTTAAAGGTAATTTTTTTTTTATTATAAAACTTGCTGGTACGTTGCTCCGCTGACAAAAGTTCAGATTTAACCATGATAAATTTTACTTGTTATACTGCGTGCATTTAAAACCGCAATACTGAATAGAGAGACAAGAAAAAAGTGGAAATGTGGATGGCAGCGATTAAAATTGCTGTCATTGCAATGTCTGTTATATCCATCATCGACAATGCCTTGGTTTGTCACGTTATTGTACGTCTAAAAACAATGAAGACGTCCATAAACTATATCATACTAAACCTTGCCATCCTCGACGCCATTTCAGGCTTTCTAACTATAATCTACGTGGTTTTGAGCGATAACGAAGAAACGTTTGGTCCATCGGTTTTGCCACTCGCTTTCAATCAAAGTGCTATATTCGCTGAAGTGCTTTGTAGAGTCAATTGGTTGTACTGGATTGGGGCAAACACATCACCAATTCTTCTAGCGGCAATGGCATATGAACGATATAAAGCCATCGTCCATCCATTTTCAAGACTTCAGAGCAAAGTCACAAAATCAAGACTAAAGCTTTTATTAATCGTAGCATGGCTATCGGGGCTTGGATATCTTATAATTGATATGACAGTGGTCAGATACGACGTTGAAAGGGGAAGATGTGTCGCTGAAGACAACTCTTGGTATAAAATAAAGATATTCTCCTCTTTTTACTTGATAACTCAGTATTTAGTCCCTTCGACTGCGTTGTTTGTATTCTACCTTCGTGTAATCTGTGCTTTAAGAAAGCAAGACAACGCACTTGGACCTCAAGCTCAAGCTGAAAGAGCCAGACGTAAAGCAAGTAGAAAAGTCATGTGGATTATTATTGTCGTGACTTTGGTGTTCTATATTTGCTGTGGCATTCCTCAAACTTTGTTAGCATTCGCAACGTTTAAAAATATTTTGTTTGAATCTGAATTAATTTGGTACATAGTTTGCATGCTGTTTTCTATCAATTCAGCTTTCAATCCAATTGTGTATTTTATTTTCATCCAGTCGTTCCGTAATGGAATCAAAACTGTCTTCATGGCAAAGAAAGCTAGTTTTAACGCTAATCTTAGCTTTGATGGTGCACAGAACTCGTTCACCTTGAAGCCTTTAAGAACAACGAACTCAGGTGCTTCTCAAAACTCGTAGCTGTACATGTACAAATACATTTGGGGCTAGTCGTACGAAGCCTGAATAGCGCTATCCACCGCGGCATAATCCTTATCCAGCGTGATAACCTTCATCCAGTGGTGGATAACTTTATTCAGACGTAGTACAACCGTCCCCTGAACATTTAAGTGGCTCATTCTGATTTATTTATTTATTTATCAACAATAAATGTAAATAATACGTCATTTTGACATTCAGTTTCCAATTTTTATCATCTTATAAAAACGACATTTTATATGACCGTGAATTCTGGAAATTAAACTAGCAATAATTGAGCAATCTGATTGGTTATACGCGCTTGTCCATTGGTTAATTAGACATAAATATCAAGACCGCGGACCTATTGCGTGACGTGGTTTTTATTTTTATTTTTCTTCTTCTTCTTTTTTTTCAAAATAAAAAAGAGCTCTTTTTCTACATCTCTCATCATTTATTATGGTCGATGAGGTCGTCAATAAAACATAGACAACGGAAAATCAACTAAATATGTGTTTTTGTTGTATTTTTCCATCTTTGTTTTTGTGTGTTGTTCAATGTCAAAATTAAAATAATTTTAAATATTACTCATAATCAATAATCGAAAATAGATACAAAATAGATTCAAAATTTACATGTCAAAACAATCTGTCTTTTTTCGATTTAAAACTTACATAATTAGAAAATCTAGAACAACGAGTCATAAATTTAATATTCTAAGTGGAGATAAAGTAGGGTTTATGAACGATATATTGAACACACAGACACGTTGTCATTCGACCCTTTTTATTATATGCTTCACAACAATAGTGAGATAATCATCTAATCTAAAGAGAAAAGTGTGTTCCTCGAGATAACACTTGGTATAGCGTAGAAGTATTTTCTTTATTTTACTTGTTCTCTCAATATTTGATTCCATAAACAACCCTGTTTATTTTCTACCTTCGTATAATCTGTGCATTAAGAAAGCAAGACAACGCACTTGGAAATCAAGCTGCAGTTGAAATAACCAGACGTAAAGCAAGGGAAAAAGTCATGTGTATTGTCATTGCAGTGACAATGGTTGTGGCGTTCCACAAATTGCATTGTACTGCAGTGTTTAACAAAACGATATTTCATGCTTTAATATTTGGGAACGTTCTTGTGCTGATGTTCTCGATCAATTCGGCTTTTAATCCTTTTGTGTACTTTATATTCATACAGTCGTTTCGCAATGGCCTTAAAACTGTCTTCATGAAAGTTCACTTGTGTGATAACTGTGATATCCGGAACTCGTTCAATTTAGAGCATAAGGGAAATGAGAAGAATAAACTCGGTAGTAGCCTACCAAAACTTCTTGCCTTCGTAAAAAACAAACAACGATGAACCTTATTGATGAAGTCTCAATTTTAATATTTTTGACAGAAATACATCAAACAACTCATGCACAACTATGTCTAAAGTATCTTAAAAATCAAGGTCTTGAAGTTATAGTAAATGTACGAAATATGAAATGTTGACATTTTTCTCTCTTCATTTTTCGATGTGTCAAAGATGTAAATATAAAACTTTAATTGTACACTGCTCCTGAATATCAAAGTTGATTAGCGTAAAATCAACGCGAAATTGTTTACAAGAAAAGAAAGTTTAAATCATATAGAAATTTAACAGCATACATTTCCGTTTTTCCGTAAAACGGAAAAAATCATTATATTGCATGAATGTTAGTGATATTACAAATAGACTCTAAATTGTTACATGGTGTTACACCAAGTCGCGAGACATAAAATGATAAAAATAAAACTAATAGAAACCTAGTCTTTTTAGTTATTTCTACCAGTGCCTAGCTATGCATCATGTGCATCGACGTAAAATAGCATATTTTGCTAAAACCTTAGTAGCTGTAATATTGCTATATTCGCTAGTGTCAGCTATGAAATGTGATGTGTTACACACAAACATACATTATGCTTAATTGTTATTTATTAAAATTTAGTTGTATAAACCTGCTCAGAATGCTATTTTACTTTTCTTATTATAATAAACATATTTCTTCTTTATTATTATAAAAAAAATTGATGTTTTAGTATCGCGTTGTTGTCGATAAAAATTATTTATTTTGGATAAACCGCCGAATTTGATATTCGTGCCACCTCGCTGCTTCCAGTCATTTCACTTTCAGTCTAATTTTTTTTTTTAATTCATCCAAAATTTACTGTGTAAAATCATTTTAATGAACAAATTTTACATTCTTGCACTTAGATCACTTGATTGATTTAAATTATTGTGATGGATTAGATAATGTGAAGTATATATTGTCAACGAGTCATAATGTTATATTTTGGGTGACCACATGGATTATCAGAAAAATTAAGTCTTAAGTGCACTCTCACTTCGCCGTTCCATGAGCTTACAGATACGTAGATGTTGCGTTTTCGTAATGCAAACATTTCTAGCTTGCATATTCTCGCAAGTCAATACGATAAATAAACCAACCGCTTTTATAACAGAGAGTTCCATGATAATGGTGTAATGACGTAATCCAATAATTACAATTCCAAATGACTTTAATTGAAATTTATAGACCGGGCAGCTCTAAAAAATGGAAACAAAAATACGATGACTTCATTCACTTTGAAAAGTTATTTTAAATGAAGTAATTGTATAGTAATTTATGATAGCATGTGGCCCAGTAGTTATTCAGCGATAAGTTGAACAGAAAGAGAAGAGAAGAGAAAAATAGGATAGGAAGAAAATGGGACAAAAACGTGATCCGAAATGGAGCCAAAGTGGCCCAGTAGCTCAATTGTGGGAACGTGACCCATAATTGTGCCAAAGTGACCTGAGGGCCCCATTCTGTTCCTGCTATACTAGTGTTTACATATGAGTAAAATAAAAACATCTACAAAAGATCTTCCAAAGTCAATCAATAACAGATAGGTAACTTTAAAGAACTCTCTTGTATAACGTGAGTGAGACAATGTTAAAGAATTCGAAAAGATTTTTAATTTCTTGCCGTCATTTTTTACCACTTCAAAATTGTATGATAGACCACTGGGCCGCAAAGCATCCTCGCTGAGACGGTAGAGGGATGACTCAAAAGGACCTTATTAAAATTTCAAAATGGCGGCTTTTCCGAATTCATCCGATATCAATGATTTGGTTTTCCGACAATCTAGCGAACATCAAGGTCACCAGGTTACAATGTCATATACAGGAAAAATAACGCAGGAATATATGAATAATGTTTATCATGCAGTATGGAGTCTAATTTGTTGATTTTAAAGAAGTTGAAGAACTTTACTGTGTTAGGGGATTCATTTGGGTACACTAATAATATAGAGTCTGCCTATGAAGTCACAGTTCGAAACATTAACCACCACGAGATTTTATAATTTCATTACGAGATTTTCATTTTACACAAAACATTTTGGAAATGGTATGTAAGAATAAAACTAGACCTTAAAGTCAAGGTTTACTCGTGCCAAGAACGGAGGTTCTTAAAAACTAAAAAAAAAAACAAGAAACAAAAAAACAAGACAAAACAAAACAAAGTTGGAAAGGAAGTAAAGTAATTTTATTTTTATTTTTTCGGTAATGATGTAAACCTACTGCCTGGATGTAATTCTTATCCCTCATTACATTCCCTGTTTTAGGAATTTCAAAAGGTGAGAATCAGAAAAAATAAGAACCCTTAAAGAGGTGAAACAATGTATTGCTGGAGGGAAGCTTGGGGAGAGTGAAGATATTGTAATCCTTTAATTAGGGGAGGGCCATGATTATATTTCCATCTCCATTTTAAATTTGCACCCCTCCACCTCCCCCTGTTAATTTTTCTCAAGTCCCTTAATTCGAAGACTTTTAAATTATATTACACAGATAATAAGTATGCTTTAAGTTCATTGGTAATCACTAACTCAGTTAAATTGTTTCATTAGAATGACAATGACATAAGTTGTTACAGCTGTATATATCTTGAAACAAAAAAACGTCAAATTGTATTACATATGTACATAATATATTTTGTTGTGCAAGGTTCCAAACAGTGCAAATAAAGATTTATGAAGATGACGTAGTAAATGCAAACGAAACACACTTGATTATCAAAATCGCTACTATACGTCCCATACCCTGATGAGTTACGATAGTAGAATTGTTGATCTTAACGCTTTTCGTACCCTTTGTCCACCATCCTCACACCAACACAAATTCCTTCGTCACGCACTAGTTAGCCAAGTGGCCCAAACTATCTATATTTTTTATCCTTCTTTTTCCCTTCCTACCTACTCTCTTCATCCACTATCACTACTCCCCATTTTAATAGAACAATACATTCAATTACACACACATATTCCAATTCCCAACCCAATACCCTGCTCACGCACACACAACCTTTTTAACATTCCAACTCCTAACAAACAACACTCTAGTAGCACCCACAAGCACCAACAACACATATCCCATTCTCCCTTTAATAATATGCCTTTTGAAAATGCCACTTTATTACAATAGCCTCAGTTTCCCACTCCACTAATAATATGTTTAAAATTCATGTTGTTATTTTTAATAAAATGCAATGGTGTTGACATGACTTTCCTAAGTAAATCAGTCACACAAGATGATGATGATGACATAACTTCTATCAGTAAATCAGTCATACAAGATGATGATGATGACATGACTTCTATCAGTAAATTAGTCATACAAGATGATAAGGGTAAAATAAACTACCACCAAAATAATGCCAGCACACTGAAAGATCCAACACTTGTTGATGACACATCCTCTGACCCCAAAAATGGTTAGAAATAGTGCATGATGACGGGCGATTCAATTTATACTTTGAAAACAAAGACAATATCCTAAATGCCACTGGCTGGCTATGTGACTCAGAAATTACAGCTGCAAAATATATTTTAAAGCGCCAATTTAATGATAATAATGAATAAATCGTTCCTGATTTTCTTTTCGTGCTACTAGTTTGTTGTAGAATGCATGGAATGAATTCTATAATATTTTTATCGATCTACTTTTATATCCTGTCTTATTATATAGAGAGTAGTACATTATTCAAAAGAAGTTTGTAAAACTGTTCAATATGTACATGAAATTTGTCATAAAGTAACCACATAATGCAGGAATGTTATGAAATTAATATTTATGCCATTTTTAACTAACTTTTGAACCCCATTCTGTTTATGGGGGAAGAATAATATTTGTGACATGCCATACAATCTTTAGTCTAAAATAAGAATTTTCCACAGGTCGTATACTTTATATTGAGGAAGAAGGGCATCATGAAATTTTAAAGTAGGTTTTTAATTTTCAAAGTAAAATAATATACTTCAACATTTTTTTGTAAATAAAATATAAATAATATTCATATTTTCTATCATTCGGTCATTTTTACTTTGTCCGGAGGAGTCCGGTTAATGGGAAATATTTTTCTGTCGTTTGAACAATTGTTTTGGTTGCTTTGCACACATATGCATATCATTAGCATTTCATTTTCCGTACATTCTCAGTTGTACGTTTAAAGTTAGTAATGCGAAAGCGATGTAATGATTGTTATAGCATCATAACCTGGTATTCACTTATAATAACGCATTTATGGATTGGAAGTAAGTAGAAATATTTTAGATAAGAAAAAGTTATAATGAGTAACTTGTTCAAGTACTTTCAAATTGATAGAATCTTAAAATTGAAGATTCAAAGAAAAATCAAACGGCAACAATACTAAAGCTTATCATTCCGAGAAAAATCCTTATTTCTTTGGCAATAGATTAGTCTTATTAGCAATTATTCAATGGGTGATTAAAACAATTGAAAATGTTTATTCATTATCATCGACACACAAATGGCAGTCGTTGCCGCCGGCTTGTCTTGCTTTTGCCGTCGAATTAACAAAACATGGTTTTGCAACAGAAACAAAACTAAAAAAAATAATTTATTCGTTGTGTTATATATTTCGCTGGTTACAACAAATAATCAGGTAACGAAATTAAGTTCAATTTAATAGTTTTTGATAATACTTAAGGAATAATTTATTCAAAGTTTGTCAGACTGTTGTCAATTTCAATGTAGCGAAAAGGCAAAATTCCTGATACTTTGATGCCAATTATTTTAAAAACGTTTGTAAAAACCAAACTAACAAATACATAGATTCAAAGACCATCACAAGTAGATTATATGGCTAGAGTATCAACAATTTTCAAGCGTTACCACATATATTTTTTGCCTGTTTTGTAATGGGATGTTTTGCGTTGAATCGAACTAAGCTTAAGTACCTCTACTTTTATGACTTCTAATTCTCTCAAAATCCTACAAAACGACTCAAAACAATTACAAAGTCCATGTCAAAGGCTTGGTCTATGCAAATATCTAAAAATTAAACCACAGTTTGATGTTAAAGTACGATTTCGTGGTATGAGAAAGTAGGTGTTGTTTTACTACTCGCGTCACGAATTTTGTCAATTTTCGTCAAAATTGATTATTGTCTATTTTCTCCTAAAATAAAAAAGAACTTGCCTAAAGAACCCCCATTCCATTACCTACGTACTTGGGCCTACCTGTAGACAAAATATGAGCTAGGTCATTTTTTGGGGCCGTGGCCAAGAAAATGAAATTTTTGCTCGATCCTTACTGACATTCACACTTAAAACCTAGTGAGTCAAATATGATCGATTGGGATTGATTGATTGATTGAAGTTAGTATTTGTACAAATAAAACGAAGCTGTGTAATATTATAACTTACCTATTTTAATCGTCTGTCCTCTATTCACTTATAGTTTATAATCGAGTGATTTTTGCAAGTAAGGTATTCTTGATTTATCCGTATTGATTTTTTCGTATTATCCGCCATATTGAAAATAAAATCGGATATTAAAGTCCGAAGCCGAATCATTGATCTCGGATGAATTCGGAAAAGCCGCCATTTTGAATTTTTAATAAGGTCCTTTTGAGTCATCTATGGTGTCCCATTGAGGCCATAGTGTTTTTTTCAAACTTGCTGGAAATTTGTGATTTTTTTCTTCATTTTTTGTTATTATTTGGATTTGTTTCTGTTTTTATTTATATTTATTTATTTATTTATTTATTTATTTATTTATTTATTTATTTATTTATTTATTTATTTATTTATTTATTTATTTATTTATTTATTTATTTATTTATTTATTTATTTATTTATTTATTTATTTATTTATTTATTTATTTATTTATTTATTTATTTATTTATTTATTTATTTATTTATTTATTTATTTATTTATTTATTTATTTATTTATTTATTTATTTATTTATTTATTTATTTATTTATTTATTTATTTATTTATTTATTTATTTTTTTATGTATTTTTTTAGAATCGTTTTTTATTTTATTTATTTTATTTTATTTTATTTTATTTATCTATTTTTTTTTAATCATTTTTTTAATCATTTTTTTAATCCCCTACGTGGCCCATTGAGGCCATAGGCCCAGGAAGGCCATAGCCCACAATGCCTTTCGGAACCTGTTTGTTTACTTATCGATCCACCTGGTCGATCCACGTGTGCGAGTTCAAGGAGTCCGATCAAGAATTCCTTCTCATGCACCCTCTAAAGTCGATAGCCAAGGTCAAAACAACAGTACACAGTCACATTCAACTTACATGACACCCGCTTCAGTCGTGGCGTCTGTTTCGCTAAGTGATATGCTTAAACTTGGTAGGTTTATACGTCCTTAATTCTCTATAAATGAATTTTGGAAAGAGCCATTTCAAGTGAAAGTTGCTTTAGAGAAGAGGCCAAAGCTGTATAAGTGGCTTACAGAAAGGAAAGTATGTAGTCAAGAAGTATCGACAAGATAGGTGTAAAGAAATAGAGGAGCAATTCAGTTCGTTAGAAGAACATACACGTAAAGTTGTGCAGATGAGCGCACTTGCGCGTAATTTCGCACAGAGTTTGGAGAATGAATGTCCGTTCAAGGAAAAAAGCATCATTTTTATGATGCTTCACAGTGGCAGATTTTGGGGTGTTTCATTAGATGCACGCACCCCCAGCAGAGCTATCAGTGTAGACCCTAAAACTAGATGCATGATGGTCGACCATTCTTCAGCCATTTTTTTTGTTTGTATCACACCTGCCTACTTTTCAACGGAGTCCCCAACTGCAGCTAGATACAGACTTGCACTCTTGTGTTGTTAGATTTTCACAGTATATCATTTGTTTACATTTCATTAGTTTAAATCATATACTACAATAATAGAATTTATATATAAAGTGTTAAATTTTAATGTGTTCTGGTTACACAAAGTTGTTGTTTTAATAACTATTATACTTCAAAACTTATTATCTTGATATCATATATATATAAAATTTGATTTTGTGATGGGTTTATAAATGATACTAGCTAAGAGATAAAAATGTGCTTAGAATATGTTCAGGATATATCTAGGGAGTTACTTCAGGCTACATTTGGCTATGACTTTATAATATTTATAAATAATTCATTTGGTAGTTATATATATCCCATACAGCATGTAAGGCATATAAAAGCTGTATATCATGCAGAACAATATTAATGTCAATTTACAAAAGCCAAAACAACTAAATAGACCTTCAGTTGCACGTAAACATTGATAGCATGCTATTATTATTCTTTTGACCGGGAATTTGACTATACAGACTAAATCATCGATATTCAAATTGGTCATGTATGTTGCCATGGAATGTAGTCAAATTCAAAAGAATATTTAACTTGTTATTGAGGCTTAGGTGCAAATACCTTGGCATATTCTGATAAACAAAAACATACATAGACTTATACCAACTGCTGACAAATGTCTTTGGCCAAGTTTGCATTGTTTACTAAAAAAAATAAGCCCTTTTGATTTGAAAGCCTTCCTTCTCAATATAATTGGACAACATCATTAATATACATAGGTGATCGATATCCTTATTAGTCTTATTAATACATAATTTATAATATTTGCACCATTTGTACATATATGGGATTTACAATGATTCACATTTGGCTCATCATTGAATGTCGTGCAGTATAAATAGTTGCTCAAATTATTGTATAATAAAGGCTATGATATTCAATAAGGTATGTATCATTAGTCTGTTGTATAATAAAGGTTATGATATTCAATAAGGTATGTATCATTAGTCTATTGTATAATAAAGGTTATGATATTCAATAAGGTATGTATCATTAGTATGTTGTATAATAAAGGTTATGATATTCAATAAGGTATGTATCATTAGTATGTTGTATAATAAAGGTTATGATATTCAATAAGGTATGTATCATTAGTATGTTGTATAATAAAGGTTATGATATTCAATAAGGTATGTATCATTAGTCTGTTGATCGAAAGAAGTTATGTGTACTATATCCTTTCATGCTTCGAACTTATAACACATTTATTTTAATCTGGTTTACAAAAGCACTTAAAAATGTAATTAGAAGTTTAATTTGACACTGCTCTGTTTGCATCAAAGTGTGCTTTAAGCTAAAGTTATGCATTGGATGCCTGTGAAGGCTCTATATCATCTGTGCTTTGAATATGTCTTTCGCATTCAGTGCGGAATGTAGAGTGTAAGTAGTCATCTGTATCTTCAAGAACATTAGAACTTTCTGCTACTTCTCGCAAATCATCATCTGATAATTGAAGGCCACATTTTTCTGCACCATACTGTTCTGGAAAAAAATAAATATGTTCTGGTACTCCTGTTGGGAGATCTTTTTTCTTCTGTTTTCGAATGCGGTGGCTATTCCATACAGTAGTACGAAACACATCAAGCTGCTTCTGAAGAACGGCAATGTAAACATAAGCAACCAAATTTCTGCAAAAAATTAAAGTACATATCATGATGATACAATTAATACAATATAAAATAATATCAAACTCATATATCTATATGGCCATGGAGCATTTTAAAATTTATATACATGCAAGAATGTTTAATTACACTTAACGTTACAAAATATTACAAACAATTATTTATGTCAAAACATATAGTATGTGCATTGTGAATGATATTTGAAAAAAAAAATTTACCTGTCAATTTCATTACTTGGATCATAGTCTCCATTTTCTACCAGCTCAGAGAGCTGATTTTTGAAAAACTTTTCCAACCGTTCTAAAAGCTCCTTCCACCATCTCTCGATCTTGTTTTGAGTAGAAGGACCATACAAAACACTTTCAGTAGCATCTTCCAAGTCACCATATTTGTCTCTTAAATAACAGTACATAGTAGCCATTATTCCAGTCTCTGTACCCTTGTCTATGCGTATACGTTTTGGCAACACTATCAATAAAAATCAAAAACTTGAGTACAAACATCAAAATGTTACAGTCACTTAAGTGTTTATACTCTAAAGAACTGTAAGTTATAAAAAAGCTAGATTTGCATATTTATATTAATCAAAACAATGACAGTTTCTGACATTTCATTGTTGTTGATTTACTTTAATATTTCGACTATTATCCAACAGTCATCATCAGAGAATAGATAAATTTGTTCAAACATTAATTCATTTCTCCATTCATAATAACTTTTCCAATCATTTTACAAGTAACACTCATCTCGATGCTCATACAAATAATCAAAAAAGAATCTTCCTATAATTGCTGGGCTATTGTTTGATGTCCATATTCTTAAAAACTGTATCCTAGCACTATATGTATCCTGTGCCCCATAGATACATAATGGGAACATAGATTTCTGGTAGCCACACATCTTACATGACCATCAAGTGATAAAGTAAAATCAGGACCCTGAATGTATAAACACAAAAGCAAACAGTTTATCACCTGCATAATAAAGGTCACCATAGCAGCTTTTAGCTTTCTTATTAATTGCCCTAATTTACTTTAACACCATGCAAGTGTAATTGGATTATTTATGTGGGAAGCAGAATTGCTCATCTGTGTGCATGCTATTATCATTAACCTGTTATACATATCACTCTGTATAATAGTGAATATTTCAATAAATTCAGTGTAATGTGTGAGCAAATAAATACTATACACATTGTTATTGAGCACTTACATTTGATGTAAATACTTTTGTTCTTGGTGGTCGATTTGGTTTTCCAACACCGCCACGCTCCTTTAGTGCTTCTGGATTGATGTCTGTCATAACATCGTATACAATATTTCTTGGAACATTCAATCCATGAACTTCTCGAATCTTCCTATGTAAAGACCTGTATCCTAAAAGTCGTCCTGGACCTTCCATTTCCTTTTCTACAGCAGACTTAACTGTCTCTATAACAATGTTATAATCGACAAATTTGACGTCAAAGTATTGAAGACGACGAGTCCGCGTACGTATACTCCATGCATACTGTGGATATTGCTAAGAAATCAGATCCAAAATTTCGTTCTTCTTGAGATTTTGACTCACATACTTGACGAGATCGTTCTTCAGATCAATATCCTCTTCCCATTCACTGTTTCGTATCCTGCAAGCCATGTTTCATCGGTCTGTACAGTCGCACGTGGACGGTCAGAGGTAAACAACATGTTCCGAAAGGCATTATGGGTTATGGCCTTCCTGGGCCTATGGCCTCAATGGGCCACGTAGGGGATTTAAAAAAAAAAACGGTTCTAAAAAAAAAATAATAAATAAAAAATATAAAAAAAAATTTTTTTAAATAATTGAAAGCAAAAAAAAAAATAAATAAAATAAAAAATAAATACATAAAAAATAAAAATCCAAATAATAACCAAAAAAAAAATAATAATAATAAGAAAAAAAGCACAAATTTCCAGCAAGTTTGAAAAAAACACTATGGAATCAATGGGCCACCATAGTATGTCATCCCTTTTAAGGACGTATGCGCTACTTGCTCGCGCGCATCTTTTCTCCGCATGCTGAAGACATGAAGACATCATATGCATCACACGCCGTTTTTCTCCAGTTGCTTTATTTTGACCGAAAAAGAAAACAATGAAAGTAAATCCAACTAAACACAACAAGCGTACCTTTTGCTGGCCGAACACTGCGAAAAGTAATTAGTTTGTGTCGAAAAAAGACCAAAAGCGGTTGTACCGTTGAAGTACATGCGCCATTTGTCAGCCCGCGGATGGGATTCTGCCGGTCACGCATTCTCAAGTTACAAACAATCGCCAACTTTCTCGTTTGATAACTCGCCAAATCAAATGGATACCCCTATTTTTTAATTAATAGATGGAAAGAGAACCAAAAATTTTATGTTCATTCAGTTTTAAAAAAAACGACATTTATTTTTCATACGAAAACTTGATGTTTTCTGCTAAATCTCGACCTGCGAAAGCTACGCCGAAGCAACATATTTGCGAGCGATTCGCGTGGTATTTTCATTAAAAGAGTGTTTTAATTGCTTAGAAGTGATCAAGAATTTTTGCTTTTCAAACAGTTTAGTATCAATACGATTGTTCTTTATAAGTCTTTCAGCTTGTTTGGTAATTTTTCTGTCTTCATCCTCTTTCTGTTTTACGTCATGATGACTTGTCACGCTGCTCACGGAAAGTGCCGAAATGGTCGAATTCAAAAAATTGTAGCTCCGAAGATCGAATGGAAACCCCAATTTTTTTTCGCTTATAACATGTGTTTCGTGCTGTTTTATCAACTGGTGAAGTTTCAAAAAAATGACAAATACTTAAATTAAATTAAGCACGCGTGACCTTCTTGTCTGGCTAGCAAATGCACTCAGATTTCGAGCGCAAGGAGCGTTAATTTGTTAGGTTTGAAGAAAATGTCTAAGGTGAGTTATAGTTTGATTTGATTTGTCTTTACTGAGTAAACACAAAGAGACTGTAGAGTCTAATCATAAATACATTAAGAAACAATTAGGAGATGGTGGATTTTTGTTTTGTATGGAGAAGCGTGGTTATGTTAAAGCCGGACCGTGGACTCCAGAAGCGACGGTGCAGTACCCCGAAGCTGGTAAGGCAAAAGAAAAGGCATGCAAAGATGTATTTATTATTCGCCTATCGCATAGTTTTAAGGACTTAATTTATATTCAAAACACGCTACTTCGGTAGACAAAGCGAGCTCTCACGTATGGTAATAGCACTCTGGCGTTTTATATTTTACTAAATATATTATCCAAAGGGGCTATATGAGAGTGCACACAATAAAAGAGTTCAAGACAAATGTTTCTAAATAGTGTTATTTTAATGCTTATTCTACTGCTTTTTTGTTGAATTAGTGCTATTTACTACTAGAGTGACGGACTGTTACACACATAAATTAGAGTTTGTACTCTATAACGAATACGTGCGTGACCAGGCTGCATTTTCAAGATCTAGTTCAGCGATGATTTGAATTGTGATTTGATTTGAGTTGAAAACTTCCCAGGCATAGAAAAACGAATTATGAATTCAACTCTTTGCTACGAGGTCAGATCAACCTATACATCAACACTTGCCAGACAGCTATCAGTTGATACTCTCTAGATTTAATTCAGCATGTTAAAAATTAATAAATACTGAGAAGGCGTAGTTATTAAAAATTCTGGCGACGCCAACGGGGTTGCCGTGGAAGAGAGTCTTTTATGAAGAAAGTCAAAACTTATCCCATCAAATCTCACATTCTGATCAATTAAATATTCAAAACTCTCTTCGTTCCACTTTGGCAACCTCCACTACAACAAAGGACACAAAGCGTTCATTGAACCAACCCAGTCAACTAAATCAACTACTGTAGGATCCTCAGGCTTTATGGGGCTGTGGAATGCTCGTTCTTCAAACAGAAAATAGGCCATTCTTTCTGATTGCATTTTAAGTAAAAAAAATCGACATCGTGGTCATTAGTGAAACAGGGTTCAAACGGAACGATCGTGACACTACAACAATTGCTGAAATCAACAATCACCAACTCATACATCAGCCTCGTTCTGGTGGTAGTCAAAGAGGTTGGGGTCGGTGTCGTGCTAGCTAAGAAAAGGGTTTAAAATTACTCAAAATTCCTCGCAACTACAGTCTACATTGTTTGAATCACTTGATGTCACTATCTTTTCCGGGAACACTCCCCTCAGACTGATCCTTGTCTATCGTCCACCACCGTCAAAAAAGAACAATCTATCTGTCCACCTGTTCATGAGAGAGTTCGCTCGTCTCCTTGAAAATGTGATCGTAAACAACGAGCTTCTTATCATCACTGGTGACTTCAACCTACATATTGATAATCTGAATGGCAACGCCACTGCGGCGTCTTTCATTGACTTGTTGGGTCTTTGTCAGTTAGTTGCTGAACCTACTCACCAACGTGGACATTTGCTCGACCTTATCATTACAAAGTCAACTACAAAAAATCTCCTGACTGACGTTCGCGTTCAATTTGATCATCCTTTCGACCACGCTGTGGTAACAACACGACTATCAGTTCCTCGTCCTGCTCCAACTGAAATACTTGTTAATCATCGCAAACTTAAGGCTATCGACCTAAATGCGTTCAAAAGTTCAGTGTGTTCGTCAACCATCACACCATCAATCATTGACGCTTTTGATAAATGTAATTCAACTTACCGACACCTACAACTCGATATTGTGCAATTTGATGGATTTCCATGCACCGTGTCGATCACGCAATAATACTCTGCGTCCACACGCCCCCTGGCTCGATGACAGTCTGCGTGTTGCCAAGCAAGGTAAAGGACGCCTGGAACGTAAATGGAGGAAAAAAAGACTTGAAATTAAACTAGTCAACTGTGATTAGCGAGATCTTTTTTAGGGAAATTGACAAAATGACTGGAGCAACTTTAGAATAACCCGCCACTTTTCAAAGCACAATATATATTGAACCCGTAGTCCCACAGTCACAAACATGACTCCGGGAACTTTAAAGTAATTTGGGTGCTTTGAAAACGACATAATAAGACACGGTCCCACAGTCACACACATGACATGCACTCAGAGTTCGAGCGCAAGGAGCGTTAATTTGTTAGGTTTGAAGAAAATGTCTAAGGTGAGTTATAGTTTGATTTGATTTGTCTTTACTGAGTAAACACAAAGAGACTGTAGAGTCTAATCATAAATACATTAAGAAACAATTAGTTTTTTACTTCATTTTTGATTATTTTTCTCAGCCAAGAGGTTTACTGGAACGTCTAGATGCTGGTGAGATCGTAATAGGAGATGGTGGATTTTTGTTTTGTATGGAGAAGCGTGGTTATGTTAAAGCCGGACCGTGGACTCCAGAAGCGACGGTGCAGTACCCCGAAGCTGGTAAGGCAAAAGAAAAGGCATGCAAAGATGTATTTATTATTCGCCTATCGCATAGTTTTAAGGACTTAATTTATATTCAAAACACGCTACTTCGGTAGACAAAGCGAGCTCTCACGTATGGTAATAGCACTCTGGCGTTTTATATTTTACTAAATATATTATCCAAAGGGGCTATATGAGAGTGCACACAATAAAAGAGTTCAAGACAAATGTTTCTAAATAGTGTTATTTTAATGCTTATTCTACTGCTTTTTTGTTGAATTAGTGCTATTTACTACTAGAGTGACGGACTGTTACACACATAAATTAGAGTTTGTACTCTATAACGAATACGTGCGTGACCAGGCTGCATTTTCAAGATCTAGTTCAGCGATGATTTGAATTGTGATTTGATTTGAGTTGAAAACTTCCCAGGCATAGAAAAACGAATTATGAATTCAACTCTTTGCTACGAGGTCAGATCAACCTATACATCAACACTTGCCAGACAGCTATCAGTTGATACTCTCTAGATTTAATTCAGCATGTTAAAAATTAATAAATACTGAGAAGGCGTAGTTATTAAAAATTCTGGCGACGCCAACGGGGTTGCCGTGGAAGAGAGTCTTTTATGAAGAAAGTCAAAACTTATCCCATCAAATCTCACATTCTGATCAATTAAATATTCAAAACTCTCTTCGTTCCACTTTGGCAACCTCCACTACAACAAAGGACACAAAGCGTTCATTGAACCAACCCAGTCAACTAAATCAACTACTGTAGGATCCTCAGGCTTTATGGGGCTGTGGAATGCTCGTTCTTCAAACAGAAAATAGGCCATTCTTTCTGATTGCATTTTAAGTAAAAAAAATCGACATCGTGGTCATTAGTGAAACAGGGTTCAAACGGAACGATCGTGACACTACAACAATTGCTGAAATCAACAATCACCAACTCATACATCAGCCTCGTTCTGGTGGTAGTCAAAGAGGTTGGGGTCGGTGTCGTGCTAGCTAAGAAAAGGGTTTAAAATTACTCAAAATTCCTCGCAACTACAGTCTACATTGTTTGAATCACTTGATGTCACTATCTTTTCCGGGAACACTCCCCTCAGACTGATCCTTGTCTATCGTCCACCACCGTCAAAAAAGAACAATCTATCTGTCCACCTGTTCATGAGAGAGTTCGCTCGTCTCCTTGAAAATGTGATCGTAAACAACGAGCTTCTTATCATCACTGGTGACTTCAACCTACATATTGATAATCTGAATGGCAACGCCACTGCGGCGTCTTTCATTGACTTGTTGGGTCTTTGTCAGTTAGTTGCTGAACCTACTCACCAACGTGGACATTTGCTCGACCTTATCATTACAAAGTCAACTACAAAAAATCTCCTGACTGACGTTCGCGTTCAATTTGATCATCCTTTCGACCACGCTGTGGTAACAACACGACTATCAGTTCCTCGTCCTGCTCCAACTAAAATACTTGTTAATCATCGCAAACTTAAGGCTATCGACCTAAATGCGTTCAAAAGTTCAGTGTGTTCATCAACCATCACACCATCAATCATTGACGCTTTTGATAAATGTAATTCAACTTACCGACACCTACAACTCGATATTGTGCAATTTGATGGATTTCCATGCACCGTGTCGATCACGCTATAATACTCTGCGTCCACACGCCCCCTGGCTCGATGACAGTCTGCGTGTTGCCAAGCAAGGTAAAGGACGCCTGGAACGTAAATGGAGGAAAAAAAGACTTGAAATTAAACTAGTCAACTGTGATTAGCGAGATCTTTTTTAGGGAAATTGACAAAATGACTGGAGCAACTTTAGAATAACCCGCCACTTTTCAAAGCACAATATATATTGAACCCGTAGTCCCACAGTCACAAACATGACTCCGGGAACTTTAAAGTAATTTGGGTGCTTTGAAAACGACATAATAAGACACGGTCCCACAGTCGCACACATGACTTCGAGAACTTTATAGTATTTTGGGTGCTTTGAAAACGACATAATATGTCACGGTCCCGTAGTCCCACGGTCGCGTACTCACACACATGATAGTTATAAAGACCTAACTTACTGCCATCGCAGTCCCACGGTCCTGTACTCACATACATGATAGTCATTACTCGGACTTCCAAGGGAAGGTCCGAGTTATAAATTCGCAGGGGTTTTTTTTTTAGTGTTTCTGTCAGAAAATTATATTTCCCGGGTTTTTCATTCAAGTATGTGATTGGTTGCATTTCTTTCGTTTAACTTTCTGATTGGTTTAATTGATCACGTGCCATGTGCTACGTCATGGCCATGCCGATGGTTCGTTTCATTTCTAGCTACGTTCTTCTCTTGTGTGACTGAGATTTCAACGTTTGAAATGGCTGTAAATTCCGTCTCTTTTACGCTCAATTCATGAACAAACGCACACATTCTTCGCGGTAGATCAACGCTAAAAGATGTCGAGCGTATTTAAAATGGGTCGGTCTGCGAATTTATCAAGAGAGTCACTTTACGAGCGAATTTTCGAGAGAGTCGCTCAAGTGGATTTATCGAGAAACTTAACGAGAACTTTATCGAGAACTATACGCTATCTAATGAACTATATAACTATTCAAACCACGCACATTTCCTGTCAATCTGTAAGGATTTGACTGCTGAATCTTCCGACTCTAATCAAAGAAGCGAAGAATATAATGTCGAAATCTGTTGCCCGTCTACAAGCCATGTGAGTCGCACTCTACAGTAAACTCTGTGACAACGATCGTAAGTTTATTAGTTCTTTTATTCCTTGTTTTGTAACATTTATTTAGTTCAATAACATTTGTTTCGCTGGTTGTGGAATTTGCATTTTCATGGCTTATAGAAGCTTGGACGTCCATGTTGAAATGTACATTGCTTGATTTCTTCATTGTTAAATGATTGATAACTTGACTGTACATGTATATATAATGATGCACTAGTAACAATAAATATCACACAACAAAAAACACTAAATCTTGTTATTCTCAGTATGTTTATTACAATTATAGGCATGTTATTACGGTTACTCGTTAAACGTAATCGTGAGCCTAGCAGATTACCAACACGAGCTCTAGTGCTAACACTAAATGTGTGCAACAGTTGTTTCTTAATAAAGACGATTATTATTATTATTATTATTTACTATTTAGTGGTAAATAGCACTAATCAAACAAAAGAAAACAATAGAATTAGCATAAAATAGCACTATTTAGTGGTATTTATGTTGCACAGTTTAGTGCATGCACTCTACCTCAAGATTACCAAGTTACACCAAACAAAACAAAACAGCATATGGTCTCACTTTGACAACTTCTGTCAGTCATTACTGTTTTTATTTTGTGTTTGTTTTGAATCATAAAACACACACACACAAATTAATTGATTAATTATGTGATTACCATTACCCAAGATAGCAAAAGAAAACGATAGAATTAGCACTATTTGGTGGTATTTATGTTGCACACTTTTAGTGCGTGCACTCTATGTAGGAACTATTAAGATGCTATCATTCAACCAGAACAGTCAAAGAAAAGGAAAACACAAAGGAAACAATACCTCGTTATAACTTACTTGTCCAAATAGCCACTAAATAAGAACTAATAGGTAGTAAGTATTTAGATTTTATTTCATGTCTTTCATGTACATATTGTAAGCACTCTAAAAGGCTAGTCGTTACATATCATAATTGTTTTCGTGTTACAAAATGACTTCTTTGTACAAAACCCAACCATATCTAGCCAATCATTGTCAATCTAAACTGAGCACTGACATCAAGAAGAATCCAGGTCCTGATTATATGGGATGGGATCAATCTATCCTCAGCGCATGATAGTCTTGCTTTATGTGAGTTGTGGATGCCATTGTTCATGTACTTGTAACCAATTGTGTACTAATATGAATTTAAATAAGTACGTAACAGCAGATCAATTACCAACAACAATTTAATGTGTGTAATATTGAAGTTGCTTTGTGTATCAATGCAAGTAATGGAGGTTTTACTTAACACATACCAAACTGCAAGAACATTCTCAAAGAACTTATTACAAACAATCATGAAAATACTGGATTTGTGATGTCATCACTATTGATTGCATTTTTAAACCTTCAAAAACATAAAAAATTATATTTCTTTATTGATTAATTTTGAAACTAAATCACGTTAACCTCACTTCAAATGGTGTCTCGAGTTGTCCCAGTCCTCCTTAGTCAAGTTTTGTCACTGCACAGGAACCCGAAGATTTTTTAAAATTAATTTGATTCTGGAAAATGTGATATTCGAAATAAAAATTTTATTTTCTAGTTTTATCGCTTACGAACGCACTGCAAAACAAACAGATAAGTCACATAGGCCAAAGAGAAGTCCGAGTTCACGCAGATATGCGTCTAGTTAAAACCTAACTTAGTGCCACAAATTTGGGAAAAGAAAGTATTATCGTGGACATCGGGTGGAAGGCTAGAGTGCATGGTTTTTGGTGGAATTGAAAGCGACATCAGAAAATGTTTTATGGCTACAGTGGAACAACGAGATGAAACAACGCTACTGCCGATAATTCCAAAGTGGATTAAACCAGCATCGATCATAGTTTCCGACTGTTGGAAAGGTTTCATCAATCTGGAGAAACATGGCTACACCCACAGAACAGTAAATCATTCGAAAGAATTTGTGAACAATGATGGGGACTACACGACCATTGAAAGCCACTGGAAGCAGGCCAAGGCAAAACTACCTAAGTTTGGAGTGCGCAAACAATACTTTAGTTCTTATTTGTCAAAATTTATGTGGCGGTACATACACAGGGACAACGACATGTTTGAAAAATTTTTGTTGGCATTTTGTAAAGTTTATGAGTAGTATTGTAAACGTTCTCATGTGTTAAGGTAATTCCGTAGAAATAAAACTGCCCGATGAATTTTTTTTATACTCGTCCTAAAAAACAATTTTGAGAAACGCTTTCCGAAAATATGATAAAAAAGGGGGGTCACCGACTTAGTTTTTGCGCAATATGACGTCAAAGTTCATGCATTTTGGTGAAGTGAGAACATAAAGATAAAAACTCAAAAACCGTATAGAAAGGGAATAATAACACAGTAATTTGTCCTTTAAGAGAAAAGTTCATGTTTTGTTTAAATGTCTGCACTTCATTTTATGAAAAAAGTATGAACGTATGTATAAAAAATATGTGATCTTGAAGAAATTGACGAAATACCAACGTGCGCACGAACTGCTAACTCATACGAACAAGTCCCACGATGAAAGTATTTTGGAAATTTCTTAAAATCTAGCCAGATGACCTATGCTCAATTTTAGATATATTTGATATTATACTATTACAAATAATTTTATCAAATGAAAAACATAGGTCACCGTGCTAGTTTGCGAAATATTGTGAAAAATATCGTCATTTTGATGTCAAAAAACAGGTTGTCCAAGAGAGGACTGGGCCGAGTTAGAAGATTATCGCGTTTTCTCGCTCGAAAATATCTCAATTCTTCGGATTTTTTATTTAAGGCACTTTTCAAACATAATTTCACTAGATAACCTGATGAAAGTCCTAAAACCACAAATCTTGAAACATGCGCAGAACTATGCGGAGTGCAAAACTACGGAATTACCTTAATATAAATAAGCTATTGCGATGATCAATATGAACTCAGAATTTTGTATTTAGATATTGTTGGACAAAATCAGTCACTTGGATTTTATGTTTATTATGTATGTATTTTTGGAATGTGAATTGAAATAAATAAGAGTTGAAGCTATTTAAATTGAATATGCAAATAATTCTGAGTAGAAAGTGATTGCTTTTAAATATATAGTGTTGATTTTGCAGTTGTGGTAAGCAATGACTGTATCGGGCTACCTGTGTTAATTGAGTGTGGACAGCGGTACCGCGGTGGAAGTGTTATGATGACTGAAGTGGGCTACCTGTGTTAATTGAGTGTGGACAGCGGTACCGCGGTGGAAGTGTTATGATGACTGAAGTGCGCTACCTGTGTTAATTGAGTGTGGGCTGCGGTACCGCGGTGGAAGTGTTATGATGACTGAAGTGGGCTACCTGTGTTAATTGAGTGTGGGCTGCGGTACTGCGGTTGCAGTGTTATGAAGGGTGAAAAGGGCTACCTGTGTTAATTGAGTGTGGACTGCGGTACCCCGGTGGCAGTGATTTTATAGGGCTATCTGAAGTGACGGGGTATTCTAAAGTTTAGCCAAATGAATAAGGGAAAGCGACAACCAATTCTAGCAAAGTCAACGCCTATTTTTAATTTTTATTTTTCCAATAAATGGATTTTTTTTCATTAACGATTTGTATTTTTATCCCGTTATTACATATATTACTACAAGGCAGGAAACTATCATCCATACCACATCTTCTTTAACGGCAAAAAAATATTTCAAAATCAACAATAATGACACAAAACTACATCAGCATAAGAGCTCAATAAACAAGCATTCAATAAATTGCACTTTACTTCAATTTTTCACGAAAAAAATACTGCAAATTTTGCCATTTGCTTTCAAAATTCGACAGATTTGCCAATCAGCTGAACCAATTTATTTATTTTAAGGCCCACAGTTGATTGTCTGTTTTAATTTAACATTATGTCATTTTAATCCAAAGTACAACTGGTTCTCTCAAATTCATTATCTAACGGCTTTTTTGGTTGTTTTAACCAGACAATATTTTAACAGTGCAAAAAGGCCAGTTTCATCTTTTTTATTGCTCAGACTCAAGCCACAGTTGATTGTCTGTTTTAATTTAACATTATGTCATTTTAATCCAAAGTACAACTGGTTCTCTCAAATTCATTATCTAACGGCTTTTTTGGTTGTTTTAACCAGACAATATTTTAACAGTGCAAAAAGGCCAGTTTCATCTTTTTTATTGCTCAGACCCAAGCCTTATTGTAGGTAAATTAACAAAAGAGTCGAAACAAATCCATTGTTATTTACATTGTTCTTGGATATGTACAATTCTCACGTGATACAACTCGTACAAAAGAATATATCACGTACTATCGAGGCTTATCCTGCGCAATTAAGAACACGAAACTGGACTATTGAGATGTGTTTTTACTTGCTGCATGAGCTTCAAGAGATCTTAGAAGATTATTGTGATTTTTTATTCTTAAGTTCGCCAGCTGCATCGAGAATTCTTACGAGCCGGTGCTGATGTCATGCAGACATTTACTTTCTACGCCAGCGAAGACAAGCTGCAGAACAGAGGAAATGATGCTATTAACATAGGAGTGAGTAAAGTGGAGCAAAGTCAAATTATAGCTATTATGAGTTTGAAATAGTCAAGATGAGAATGACCTTGCTGCGAGGACCACAGGGAGCCCATCTTACGAACAAACCTATTCTAAGCATTACAGTGCAGACACTCCAACCGGGACCAATTGGCATTATTTATATTTATATTTTCTGAACTTGGCATTATTTATATTTATATTTTCTGAGCTTAATTTCTATTGCTTCAAACCCTCTTAAAACGTAGGATTCAATTTCAATACATCGAGTGATCAAAATAACAGTTCTAATCGATTAACTTTAGGATTCAAGTTTTTAAAGTATTGCAAAAACAAAACAAAAAAAACACACACAATGTGGTCCCGGTTGGAGTGTCCTCACTGTAACAATAGTTAGCTATCTTTAGCTTGAAAAACTGCTGCTCTGATCTGAGACAAAAATTGTCAAAAATTACATTTAAAATTCTCAATATCTTTGGAATAGGTGAATTGCACGATGGAAAATGGCTGCACGATTTTTATGATACATCCGGAATCCGGTATTCCCATATTTTCAATCAGGACGTTTTGCGACCAATCTGAATATTCGATTTCTAGGATTCACAAATCAGAAACTGTCCTTCTGTTTTCTGTTTTCTGTAAATAAGAAATTAAAAAACAGAAATCAGAATCAAAATCTTGCAGATTTGCTAAAAATCGAATATTCAGATTGGCCGCAAAACGTCCTGATTTACCTCAGAGTCGCAACGAAAAAAAAGCACATGCAAGACCTTTTGAAAAACTCGATAAGAAATCGGTGGATGAAGTCGCTAAAAGTTGAGTCGAAGATCGTAGAAGAATCCCAAAATAAAGAAAATAAGACAAAATAATAATACCTCACAGCAACAACCCCGAGAGTAAACGACCGGGGATACTCGTCGTATCTTTTAGGGGGAAAAAATCGGCGATTTGGTCTCTTTTGGGTTTAAAAATATTAAATTTGCCAAATTCACACTTTATAGTATCTTTTAGGGGTTGAATAGTACTGAAACTCATGGTTTTGGTATCTTTTAGGGATGAAAAATGTGTGAAGCCACGCCCTTTTGAAAAACGTCCGGTATTTTTAAAAATTCCGACGAGCATCCCCAATCGGTTTATCCCCGGGGTCATTCCCCGGGGGAAACAAGCAATAAGTGGAATCGAGGATCGTAGAAGAATCCAAAATAAAGAAAATAATTAAGACAAAATGGTAATAAAACCTCACAGCATCCAACCAATAATATATCCAATTTATTCATATTTGTTTTGCCTAGCTTGTAGGATTTAAAACAATAACCTAGATTAGATGCTATGTAGTTCATATATAGCTATTTCAAATAACGTTGTCATCACCAAAAATTAATTAATAATAGGTCATTCCAAGACTTCTTGGAACTATGGATAATATACAAATTAGGTAAACCTAATAGCGGAGCTCCGATTTCAGGAAATGAATTATTCATTCAATTATTCATTCATCTATTCATCTATTTATTCGTTCACTACCAGTTATCAAAATTGTTGATCAATCAAAAATGACTATAGATAAAAAGCAAACAAATAAACGATTGAATGAATAATTCCATTTAAGTAATCATGAAAAGAAAATAACATAGCAAAAAAAAAAAAAAAGAAAAAAATGAGGAGTGGGGATAATTTTATTTTTCTTTATTTATTATTATTATTCTTTTTTTTCCCCTAAGTTATTTTCTTTTCATGATCAAATAAGTATATAGTCAATTGAAATATTCAAATCTTTATGCATGCAACACATGTATTATACGCAACAAATATGCACAAAAAATGGGAAAAATATCCGACCGTATTTTGTTAGTAACAGTCAACTGGCTTGCAGATATCATGGTAAAAATCGCACTTGTCAATTAAAATTAATTATCCAATGAGAAGTTAGAAAAGCACTTAAATGGCTTCTTTGAGTTGTAAACAAATCCCCGCACGCTGTTCGCTTTTCGCTCTTTTAGGTTTGAAAAAAATGTTATAAAAATCGACAAAAACGTCGCTTTTCTGGTGAAATGTGTAATGAATAACTTATTGGTAACCTAGCTATCTAATACGGCTGTGCATTTTTAATTATCAAATGTGAATACTGCGTAACTTGATTAAAAAAATAGCTAGTATATTTCAATATGAACTTTTGAAAATTCAACTTGCAGATAAGTACAATGACGAATACAAGCGTTTTATTGCAATTCAATAACAAATCAAAGAATTACAAGAATCAAATTAACAACAACAACAACAAATACATATAAAGATCTCAGCGACGGAGAAATATCTCACAAAAAGAAGTAAATAGCTTGCAGGAATTATATGCTTATATGTGGATGTTAAAACAGAAATTAATTATAAGTAAGATCGGCAAAAGATGTAAACATACCGGTGCCACGTCTTTTCCACTGCGATTTTCGTCCTCAGTTCTGATTACAATTAGCTTGTTCATGTTTTCAGAAATTTAAAAGAAAAAACAGAAAACAGTTTTCATCGCCTCTAAACGTTCACACGGTTCAACAGAATGGCGTAGTATGGCTAGTTCGTGTTGCTCGATCACACATTGGGGCCCGTTGTGCTAAATTTGCATTTCCATCCACTCCCTGAACTGGCAGTCCTACTTTGTTGACAAACATCTTGTATGAAAAGTTATTTTTCGTTGTGAATAGTTTATAAATCTGCATTGATCTTAAAGCTCTCCGTGTTTTGAATTGCCCGTAAAAATTGATGAATGAACAAAGTCAAATCATCTTCGTGAGTCGTGTTCGTCTTGCTTTTCACCTCTTTTGATTGCTGCAAATGCACGTTTGTTTTGTTTTTGTTTTTATTAACGTTTTGTCGTCGTCGTATTTACTTTTAAAAGTAGATTAGTCGATAAGTAATGATTGAAAAACGCCACGAAGAACCCACGAACTCGAATTTTGAATTTTAACAGCGCTCTACATGACTTCACATTATCGTTACGAGACTTTTACCCACTTTGTCAGTGAAAATATTTTAAAGCTTTTCTTCGTGGAGTAGTAAGTTATTTATTTATTTATTTATTTATTTATTTATTTATTTATTTATTTATTTATTTATTTATTTATTTATTTATTTATTTATTTATTTATTTATTTATTTATTTATTTATTTATTTATTTATTTATTTATTTATTTATTTATTTATTTATTTATTTATTTATTTATTTATTTATTTATTTATTTATTTATTTATTTATTTATTTATTTATTTATTTATTTATTTATTTATTTATTTATTTATTTATTTATTTATTTATTTATTTATTTATTTATTTATTTATTTATTTATTTATTTATTTATTTATTTATTTATTTATTTATTTATTTATTTATTTATTTATTTATTTATTTATTTATTTATTTATTTATTCATTTATTTATTTATTTATTTCAGTTCGGTGTCTCTGTTTCTCTTTCTCAGTCAAAACTCTTTTAGCAGCAGCTTAGCTTAACCATTTTCTTCGTTACACATAGTAGAAATAACATTTTTAGAAAGTTTTCGGTAAATATAAACTGAAAAAGAGATATTTTGATTTGTTTTTTGTGTGTTCACTAAAAGAACTGGTCAGCGACTTTGCGCGACAGTACACGGACTGACGCCGGACGTTGTACGGATTTTCGAAATTCGTGCTTCCTGTGGTCGATCTGAAATGAGCTCGATCATTTACCATATTTTCTTAAGGTAGTTCGGGATCCACACTTCCCGCCGATTAAATTTTTTAAAACTTTTTCTACATAAGGACTGACACATATGAAAAACAAAAATAGAATAAAAAATAGGGGTCACCGCACTAGTTTTGGAACTGTGAGGGGTGGTAAAAGGCCCATTTTTGCCCCATTTCAACTAAAAGAAGTAACATCAAATTTGTTGAAAGTTATATTCTTGCGAACAAATTTGAAAGTTTTTTACAAATCTGCTATAAGAGTCTGACAAAATGCTCCCTTCGCTATAGCTCTCATGAATTTATTCCTTGGAGAAGACATCAACTGAGATATTTTACGGAGATTTAAAAGAAGAGCTTCATTAATTTTTTGTACACTTTATTACAAAAAAGTCAAAATTACAATGTTTTGGTCTCGTAGACCATGTATTTTTTATTTCAAAATTTCAAAGCTAGGCTTATGCCAAATACAAAAATGGAAAAATAATCGGGTGTCACCGTGCTAATTTTAGAGCTATAAGCAAAAAACGCGCGGAAAATAAGATGATTTCAATGTTTTGGACGCGCGGGAATGGGCACTAGCTGCTTTCGAGGCCCGTATGCAATGATATGATGTTATTTTTTAACAAAAAGTTCAAGAATGACCATATTTTGGCTCTAACGCAAAATTTCTTTTTAACCGCACGAGAAATTTTATTTGATTTAAATGCGCAGTAGCACGGGTCCCAAACTACCTTAATTATGTTGCTCCGCTTGCGCGAACCGCTTCGGCCCGCGCGCGCAGCTCCGCTATAAATACTACTGTCATAGTTATCGCACCAGTTGACAAGAAATAAATGCTATTTATTTTTGACTTGATTGGCTTTTTGTTCGCTCCATAGATTAAAAGGTCAATATTCATATTGTTGTACAGTGTGGAATGGCATCTTGAACAGTCAAAAAGATGACTGTCATAATAATAATAATAATAATAATAATAATAATAATAATAATAATAATAATAATAATAATAAATTATTTCAAAGTCAAGATTAACATTCTTAGAATATGAATATGTTGAAAACTATTGTAACAAAGGCTAGCAAAATTGTTGGTAGTCTTTCTTTATAGGCTAGATCATATGATTGTAGCTATCTTCTTCAAAATAATAATAATAATAATAATAATAATAATAATAATAATAATAATAATAAATTATTTCAAAGTCAAGATTAACATTCTTAGAATATGAATATGTTGAAAACTATTGTAACAAAGGCTAGCAAAATTGTTGGTAGTCTTTCTTTATAGGCTAGATCATATGATTGTAGCTATCTTCTTCAAAATAATAATAATAATAATAATAATAATAATAATAATAATAATAATAATAATAAAGCACTTTAATGGGTTTAAAAAATGAAATTTATGTAAATTGAGGAACGAGATTCGCATAAATTGCTATTTTGCCGGCACGGAGCAGTATGGACTGGGGCCGATGTAGTGCATTATGGGTCTAGGTATAAAGGTCGAGTACGTTAGAATTTTGAATCATCTACGGTCAGTCAACGACACTATTTACTATCAATTTTTTTTTTTTTTTTGTCATTCATATCTTTTACTCAAGCTCATGGATCGACAAGAGGTGGAAAATATTATTCAGCAGAGTAACGATCGTCTGATGGATCAGTTCTCCAGTCTAATATCTAATAGTATTAATAGTTTAAAAAGGTCTTCTTAGGCCTCTTCAGTGGAGCAACTTAAAGAAATCAAGAGACTTAAGTCAGCAGAGGTGCCACCCTTCAAAAAGAAGAGTAACGAAGAACAGTTCAAACCAACCAAAGATATACTAAACACTATCGAGGACGCGCAGTTCTATTTAGAGAAGGGAGACTTCGCCAAGACCAAGGAATCGCTCGATAAAGCTGTGGGAAGCCAGTGCATTGGATGTCTGCCTGCCCGTTAAATACCAGCTCTACGTCACAACCGAAGTGACTATATGGCAGTGAACCGAAGACGAGCTCTTTAGAAGGTGATGTACAATTTTGTTATTTTCCTTTGAATCTATTTGACATGACTTTGACGACGCTAATTTCATACAACCAGTTTTTTGTCGAGAAGAGGAAGAGTTGAATGCTGTTAGTCAACCTAATTTGATATCTGTTAAAGGGAGATTATGCAAATGTATTTCAGCTTGGAAGGATATAAATGCACCTAAGTTTATTGTTGATGCTATTCAACAGGGTTATATAATACCGTTTATATGTGATCCAGAGCCTTTCAAAGGGGCCAATAATGCGTCTGCTCTAAAGGAGCATGAGTTTGTTGAGAGTTCTATCAATAATTTGTTAGCTTTAGGTTGTATTTTAGAAGTACATGTCGAGCCCAAAATCGTTTATCCACTGTCGGTTTACATTAATAAATCCGGTAAGAAGAGGCTTATTTTAGACCTCAAGCATATTAATAAGTGTATTTTCAAAAACAAGTTCAGGTGTGAAGATATTTCTATTGCTAATGAAATTTTAAACCCCGGGGATTATATATCTGTTATATATCTGGACGACGGCCTTCGGCGCCGCAGCTACTTATGTTAGTGCGAAAATATTAAGCCTACAAATTCATGCGGATTTTCTTAAGTTTGGTTTATTGCCCAACGAAGATAAATGTCATTGGAAGCCATCCCAAGAGATTACCTGGTTAGGTGTTATATTGAATACAGCTAATTGCACTATCTCAGCCACTCCCAGGAGATTGGAGAGTTTGTTATTAGATCTTAAATGCATCCTTGAGCAATGTCGTAAACATCGATATCGTTTTCATGTCAAAACCCTAGCTAGTGTTTGCGGCAAGATTATCTCTCTCAGTAATTGCGTAGGTAATGTTACTAGGTTAATGACGAGATATATCAATGATGTAATTAATTCCGCTTTAAACTGGCACTGTCAAGTCACTATTAATGATAACGTTGTAATGGAAATTTCATTTTGGGAGGTTAATGTAGATCGGCTTAACGGCATCACCATTCGGTGTAATCAACTAGTATTGTATATTCGGATGCCTCAGACACCGGCTGTGGCAGTATTCTGTATACTGGCGGGGAGTTATTCCATCAACATTGGTCCGTAAGTGAAAGAAATAAAAGTTCGACTTACAGGGAATTGTTATCAGTTTCACTAGCATTATCCGCACATGTAAATAGGCTTAAAGCTCTAACAGTGTTATGGTTATCTGACAATCAGAATGTCTCTCGTATAGTATCGCACGGTTCAAAAAATGCAGAGTTACAGGAAATTGCCCTTGATATTTTTAGTACTTGCGTCCGTAATGGGATAAATCTAGACGTCCAGTGGATACCTGGGATACCGAGAGATCTAAACACGGTCTCTGACGCTATGAGTAGAGTAATTGATTTTGATGATTATACGATTCATGACGAAGTATTTGATGCCCTGGACTGTTTGTGGACCCTTTGTGGGGCCCTCATACCTGCGATAGGTTTGCGTGTTATTACAACGCTAAGCTGAGGGTATTTAATTCACGTTTCTTTCAGCCAGGTACTAACGGTGTTAATGCTTTTGCACATGATTTGAGGTATGATAACAATTGGCTATGTCCTACCGTGAATCTAACGTGTAAAGTTATAGAACCGCTGAGAGTTACTCCGAAGGGACTCTCATTGTTCCCGTGTGGAGATCGGCATATTTTTGGCCAGTTCTGTGTGCAGACGGTCAGAACTAGAATCCTTTCATCCATGGTTGGAGAGTTCTTCAAGATAGTCCTAAGTTATTTCTTAAGTGTAAATCGCGAAATTGTATTTTTGGCAATAAGCCCATGAATTTTACAAATGTTGCGCAGAGGATTAATTTCAGGATTCCTCCTAGAGTTTGTAAGTTGTCTATGCAAGTGTAGATTAATAGACGTCAGACGAGTGTTACAGAAAAATGCATAGAGTGCAGTATTGATACAGTTACAATGATGTTCCCACGACCCTAGAGGGGTCCCTTTGAGAGGACTGAGGGGAGATAAACTACGACCCCATGTGGTGGGTGTGATGTGAAGCTCTAATCGAGCTAGAGATAATTTTTGCATTACTAATGACGTCTTAGTACTTGTATTTATTTAATGTTGTCAGTAAATATTATTTTAATGTTAAAACTTCTCAATTTTTGCTTTAATGACTTTTCTGTTTGTCTTTAAGTAGTCTGATTTTTTCTGTGAATTTGTTGTTACTATGCTCAATCGCTCACCCCTTACACCCCTGTTTTTCGTTTTGCTCTCCTTTTTGTTTTCTGTTGTTCTTTTCGCAGATATATTTCCTGGTGGTCCAGTCTGGAGAAGAAGCCTCGACAATAACCCATTGGTAGAACAACTGAGAGAAAACATGAAGACTACAATCTTGTATTCACGAGCCAAAGGCACCAACGAAGCTTACTATCGTTTCTTTGCAAGGTTTCCTGCGCAGCTCAGAGGTGCTCGAGCTAAACATTGGGGACATCAAATTCTCTGAAGGGTTTGTTACCGTGTTTATTCGGAGGAGTAAAACAGATCAACTTAGAGACGGCGACAGTGTGATCATAGCCGAAGCAAAAAACAGTGTAATCTGTACCGCAAGGCTGCTCAAAGCCTACTTGCAGAAAGCAAGCATTGATTTACGTACTAACGTTTATTTGTTTAGACCTATATCTGTTTCTAGGAAAAGCCATCGACTGGTGTGAGTAAACCGACCTATTAGCTACACCACATACAGAGAGACCTTCAAGAAGGTGTTCCAACCAATTGTATCCGACATCTCGAGGTTTAGCACTGATTCTCTAAGGTCCGGTGGGGCCACGCTAGCCGCTAACACAGGCATACCAGACAGGCTTTTCTAGCGCCACGGGAGGTGGAAGTCATCACAAGCCAAGAACATATATGTTAAAGATTCACTGGCTTCACGCCTAGCCGTATCCAGCACACTTACATCAAACGCACAGACGCCCAACGAGTGACCAGCATCACGGTTGGCCCTACCTTTAGTATCTAAGCACGTTGCGTTCGACTGACCAACGTGCCCAAGTATCAATAGTTGTTATATTGAGTGCTAATGCATAGTGTAGGAAAAATATGAAATTTATGTAAATTGAGGAACGAGATTCGCATAAATTGCTATTTTGCCGGCACGGAGCAGTATGGACTGGGGCCGATGTAGTGCATTATGGGTCTAGGTATAAAGGTCGAGTACGTTAGAATTTTGAATCATCTACGGTCAGTCAACGACACTATTTACTATCAATTTTTTTTCCTGCCTAGTTGTTAGGCTGTGAGATTTCTTGTCATTTAAGTAAGTACAACTAATAGATAAGTTATTTGTATTACCTAGCTGTTGTAATTGGACAAATACGTCCTTTGGTAGATATAATAAATATAGGACAGGAAACTCCTACCCCGGAGGTAGCAGCATTGCCTGGTAGGGGTACACGTTTCCTATTTTCCTCAAGAAAGGTTTTTCAGGTTTTTCGTGTCCTGCATGCTGCCTAGTTTTAAGAATAACATTCATGCTCACTACTGTAACTAAACAACGATAAATGTAGTTGGTGGAAATTATCTGCAATAAACTGCCCGTTGCGTTCGACTGACCAACGTGCCCAAGTATCAATAGTTGTTATATTGAGTGCTAATGCATAGTGTAGGAAAAATAACTAGTTTACACAAAGTAATTTACAGCTATCACTCCTAGTGGTATTGTAATAACCTATTGCCTTTTGGTGATGACAACGTTCTTTGAAATAGCTATATACTTTGAGCACCGATTCACACCCAAATGAGCTCGGGTTTATTCCCGCACATCAGTCTATCACTCATCTCAATAACAAAGCAGCCTCGCATCTACGATGACAAGCTGCAAAAATTGTTGAAGTTTCAAAAATTCTTTCCCAAACAGCTGTGATGTTTTAAATATTTTTTAGTGCGAAGCTGTCAACCAAGCAGCATGTGACTTGGCTAGAGAAGTGGCAAATGAAGGTGGAGCACTTGTCGCCGGGAATATCACTCACACGCCTTCGTATCTTAGTGGGAAAGGAAAGCAGGCATGCCAGGCTGAGTTCAAAAAGCAAATTGACGTGTTTGTCAAGAATGATGTGGATTTTCTGATTGGAGAGGTTAGAGGGATATTGAAATGTATGAGACATTGAAAAGGGTATTTCGAAAAATATTTTAAATCGAAATTTGTTTTTGGTAAGTAGGGGGGAGACTGCCAATTCTATACCCGGTATCCCCGGTATCACCAGAGAACAATAGCCGGTATGACCGTAGAAGGTTAAGAAACGAATAGGAGGCCGCTCTGAGAGAACAATAGACAAATCAGATTTTATGGTTGTGATACTTCAAGCTCAATTTGGTGTTGCCAGAGCTCTCTCTCTATCTCTCTCTCTCTCTCTCTCTCTCTCTGTGATTTTTGAATACTAATTATAACTTTATTTAAGTTTGAGAGATGTAATTTTGTTACTGTTTCAACACGAAAATATGTTATGGTTAAAATGTCAAATTATGGTTAAAATCAAAGGGTTTTTTTTTCGATAAACAGAGATTGCGTCTAAACGATGTTATTGTTACATCACTTGTTCGTTTTATGTCTGTCTTACGTAAATGAAATGGTTCGATAGACCTAAAACAACACGAATGGTTTTAATTTCTTGTTTCTTGGTAGATTAAATAAATACTTTCACATTTGGGTAATAATTTTATCCATCGAATTTTCTTGCTTGTTTATCCAAACTCGTGTATTCATCCTTCATTCCGAACAATTTTAATCAGGCAATCATTCCATACAGAACCCGCAACTATCAATTACACAGGAAGCTCAAGCCAACAGTTTGAATAGCGATAATATCAACTAAGCAAAACCTTTTTTTTTCGATCAATGGCGCGTCTTGATGTCCGTTTGCTCTCCGAGCGCTTCTATTGTTCTCTCAGAGCGGCCTCCTATTGGTTCCTTAACCTTATACGGTCATACCGGCTATTGTTCTCTGGTGATACCGGCAATACCGGGCGTAGAATTGGCAATCTCCCCCTATTTTGGTATTTTAATTATTGTTAGTAGGACATTAAAGGATCCTGAGAACACTAAATATAAAACTGGATGTAATATTCATGCATTCACTCATTCATTCATTCATTAATTCACTCATTCATTCATTTATTCATTCATTTTCATTCATTTATTCTTTCAATTTAGTAATTTATCCATTTATTTAGTTATTTATTCATTTATGCAGTTATTTATATTTATTTTATTTTTACTTCCTTCATTAATCCATTCCTAAATTCATTCGATTCCTTCTCCCAACTATCTCCAATTTTCCAAATAACACAAAACAAAAATGCCAACAAAAAATAAACAAAGTACCAAAAGTTTGTGTTTTCTTTAAGTTTTCTTGTTTTTTTTTTTTTAGCTCTTTCCTCACGTCGAGGAGGCGGAATGGGCGACCGAAGTGATGAAGGGCACAGGCAAGCCAGTTGTTACCACTATAACTATTCCTGCTAGCGGTGATTTCAATGGTGTGTCCGTAAAAGACTGCACCCTGCGTCTGGCTAAATCTGGCAAGTTAACCAAGGGAACACAACAAACTATATTATCCCAGGAAGTGTGGGGTGTGGGAGAGGGGAATTGTGCTTATATGCTACGTATTCAAATAACTAGAATAGACGATTTGCATTATAGCGTCATATACTACAACTACCAGAATGCTTTGCTTTCTTCCTTTTGTAGCGCAATTAGCACAAATTAATATTCAAAGGGATTAAGAATTTGAATATGAAAGAGAATTCGCAAAGAATGCTGGTAGTTGTGGTAAATTGACGCCATAATGCAGATTGCCTATTCAAACAATTAATCCTTAGCTATTTAGTAATACTAAATAGCATATCAAACAAATATACTCTCGTTCGTTTGGTACGGTTCCCTGACCATTTCTTTATTTTTTCGTGAAAAAAATTCTAAACAAAATTCTCAATGTCTGCCAATTTGGTAGTTGTTCACTGCGATCTCTGCAAGTTTACATCAAATGTTTTTGAGAATTGTGGCCATAGATGGTATAAAATCACCAAAATAGAATAAATTGCCATTTTCAAATAAGGTAAGATTATCAAATATGGCTATGGATGCGAACAACAGTTTTCTTAAAGTTGATTGATATGTACAATTTGAAGCAAATTCTATTGTTTTCTTCTGTTTAATTGGCACTATTTTGTACTATTTGACAATAAGTGTTTCATGGATTTGTTGTTTGCACTCTTATAAAGATTATTCTAACACAGAATTAACCACAGAAAATACCTATTTAACCCTAATCTCGTGTCATGACATTTTAGCTACAAAGACCTTAGACACGTTCTTTTGTAAACTAATAGTTATTTCTTGGTTGGCTATTTTTAACTCAAACATTGTGTTAGCAATGAAGAGTTAATGGAGTTGGGCACTTCTGTCACTTTCTCGCTCTCTTTCACTTCTGGTTGTTAACAGAAAGTTAACTGCTTCTATTTTTTAGTACATAACATGGCACCGGTATGTTTACAATTTTTGCCAATCTTTTTTGACATCCACATATAAGCTGTTTGCAATAATTCTGCGAGCTATTTATTTCTTTTTTAAGATATTTGTTCCTCACTCAGATCTTTAAGTTTTTTTTATTCTTGTAATTCTTTGATTAATTTGTTATTTAATTGAAATAAAATGCTTGTACTCATCTACGTACTAGCTATATTTTTGACGAGTTATGCAGTATTCACATTTGATAATTAAAAATGCACAGCCGTATTAGATAGCTAGATAACCAATAAGCTATTATTTGCACATTTCGCCAGAAAAAGGAAGTTTTTATCGATTTTTATAACATGTTTTCAAACGTAAAAGAGCGTAAAGCGAGAAGCGCCCGGGGATTTGTTTACAACTCAAAGAATCCATATTTTCTTTTCTAACTTCTTATTAGATAATCAATTTTAATTGACAAGTGCGATTTTTACCATGCATAACAACATTCTGATTGATTGATTGATCAACAATTTGTTGATTTTGTTTCAGTTGTAGTGAATGAATGATGAATGAATGATTGAATAAATAATTCATTTTATTAAATCGTAGCTCCGCTATTAGGTTAAAATTATTTTTATATCATACAAAAAACTGTGTTGCTTATCATTTAACAATGTCTGAGTCATTTTAAAAAGTAATTCTTTTGGTGGACAATATATTTTTTTCAAATTGACTATATACTTCAAACACATTACACTAATTAATACAAAAAATGTCATTGATGCAATTTTCTAAGCAAATGTTTGTGTGTGTGTTTTTTTTTTTTTTTTGTTTGTTTGTTTTTTTTTTCGTGTACTGCAGGTGCGGATGTTATCGGGGTCAATTGTAGCTATGATCCTGATTGTTGCATTTCGATTGTGCGTCAGATGAAAGCCGCTTTGGATGAAGCAGGGATCAAGAAGCATCTGATTATCCAGCCTATTGGCTTCAAAACACCAGAAACTTTGTGTGGCAATTTAAAATATGGGTTCACACAACTTCCAGAATTTCCATTAGGTAATCTAGATTTAATAGCTAAAAACACTTTTCAAAAGGTTATTGCTACATTTTATATATTCGAAGACTTCCACGACCACTCTACAGGTGGTAAATTTGAAGTGAAAGGCTTTCTTGCTACGCCAAATATGCCGTCTTAAAACTCATTTTGAACAAAGACCGTGAAATATATTGAAATTGGTCATTTTTTAATGCTGTCCCGAAATAATAATTCTCTAGTTGTATTATTGATGTTCTTTAAGGATATTTTATAACTATTATCTAACTTTATTGGTATGAATTCCTCTTATACAAGTCCAATATACAACTGGTCACTCAAGCATAGCGTCAATAAAAGATAAAGGTTTTTTAGTAATTTTATATTCATAGTTCAAAGAATCAGAGTTGGCGCAAAAAATATATACATATAGATTATGCCCTTTGCAGATACTAAAAATTATTTGTTATATATGTTTTTATTTTATATTATGTTTGAAGCGATGGAGCCTCGTGTTCTTACGAGATGGGACTGCCACAGATACGCTCGTGAAGCATATGATCTTGGTGTTCGCTATATTGGTGCATGTTGTGGGTTTGAGCCATATCACGTTAGAGCCATTGCTGAAGAAGTGAGTCAATTTTTGTAACATGAGTGAATAGTTCAAGTTCAAGTTTCTTTCGTTTTGCAATTAATTTTGGAATATATTTTTTGGATAACATTAAAATAGAATACCATATTTCATGACTTTATAAAGGATAATTTTTTATTGTGTGAAAAGTTTAATAAAATATTATTTGATCGTGCACGTGGAGGTAAACTGTAAAGTAAGAATAAACAGGAGAGTTGTCGAAGGAAAGGTAGTTTTGATGGGTGTTTTAAAAGAAGGAGGGAGGGAGAGAGGAGTGGATAGAAAGATGGATTAATGAATGGATGAACATGTTTTCTAAGTTCAAGTCTTTTTTCTTGACAGCTTGCAAAGGAACGAGGTAAATACCCCCCAGGCAGTGAGAAGCACGGTCTATGGGGAAGCGGCTTAAAGCAGCACAGCTTACCATGGGCAAGACTCAGGTATTGACTCACGTCGAAGTATTGAACTCCTATAACCGAATAGATCTGTAGAGCAGTCGAAAAACGCAAATGATCTTGCTTACTAGAAATGACTATCTTGCAAAATGTGTATTGGTGTTCTACAAATTAATGACTTTATTCATTTGACATTTGGCTGCTAGTGAGAACCATGCATTACAAAGTCTTACAAAAAATATTACAAAAAAACCACCGTGTGCTAATAAAATTCGTTATTTTTTACTTCTTGCGATCCGTGGCGACAGTTTTCTATCGTGTTTGAAATTGTCAAAAGCCTCGCGAAAGCTGAACACTGACAACTTTTGTCAAACCACGGAGAGTTTTTTGCTCGCAAGCCAGTGAGGAAAAGTTCTTGCGAGGCAGATTGTTCACTGTTTGTGGGGGCTTTTAAAATCGTATGTTATTTCAGGTCCACAAGGTCTTACTGGGAAAACATCGAACCGACCAGCGGTCGCCCTTACGCTTCAGCACTAAGAAAAACCGACAATGTCTTTGATACGTCTTCAGGACACGAAGACATGATGCAACAAACAGAAATGACGTCAGAGGAAGATCTCAAATATCTTAAGGATCGCGTAGAGAAAACCGTGGCTCGCTGAATTTAATGAGCTTAGGAACAGTGCATGTGTTTATGGTGACATTTCCAAAAACGATTGCTGTTGGTGATAGGCTTTAATGGTGAATAGCTAGTTTGATAGATGGTTTTCAACCATTCCCAGGAGACAATTTAAACAAAGGGCATGTCAACCATGCTGGTAGACTTTTTAAAGGAAATCCACCACATTGACTGGTGGACCGTTTTCTTCCGCTCACTCTCCTGGGAATGGTTTAAAACCATCAATTCGTTTAATTTGTAACATCATTTTTAAAGTGACTTTTTCGTACGTATTAAACTGAATGCCCTATTGCGCCACAGTTTCAATCATTTTTGAATTGATTACGAGTGAAAATGAATAAAAATGATCAAACATTTCATGCTGACTCTTTGATTATGTTTAAAGATGTAATATTTGCCGTAAAAATGCCTTTGCTTGTGTAGTTTCATACGTGTTTCTACACAAACCATTGCACTGGTTGAAGTTTTCCACATTATTTTCCAGCTGTCATTTTCTGGCTGATACCGGAGGGAAAATATAATTCAATATATATTTCTCCTTCTTGCAATTAAATATGTGTAAAATATTATTTTTCTCAACGTAGAATGCGAGAATATTATTTCGTTTAGTAACGTAGAATGATCACTCTAGTAATAATGTTTATTTTAACCTTGTATAGTTTGAAGAGGCTAATTCCTTTCTTTTCTGTTCAAAAGGTTTTACAGTCAAATTCGTTGTATCGCGACCCGCCGTTTCAAAACTTTGTTTTCATTTTGGTCTTTTCTGAACCGTCAATCATTTTCACAGGGCGGAGCTTGTCCTAACATGTTATGTCATTGGTTAATCTAAAATAAACTCCGCCTTTGAATTTGATTGACGGTTCAGAAAAGACCAAATCAAAACAAAGTTGTAAAACGGCGGGTCGCGATACAACGAATTTGGCTGTAATTTTATTTCCACAAATTACATAAAAATAAAAGAAAGTTAAGTAAAATAAAGTTACAGCAAGTTAAATGTGGAGGATTCAAGAGAAGAACACCTTAAATCAATCAAGTGATCTATATGCAAGAATGTAAAATTTCTTCAGTAAAATGATTTTACACAGTAAATTTTGGATGAATTTTTAAAAATTTAGAGTGAAAGGAAATACATTCAACGGTATAATATATACATGCCATAAATCTATTGTTGACAGTTCATTGAGTGTACACTTGAGTGTCTACAGTGTGGAGCATTAAGAATAATATAAACAAGTCATAAATCTTTTATTGACAGTTCATTGATCGAGTGTACACATGAGTGTCTACAGTGCGGAACATTAAGAATTTAAATTACAACTATTGAAATGAACTGAGCCGCGCAGCTAAAATGGACTAGGATGAGCGAGAGAGCAAAATGGGATAGGAGGAAAATGGGATAAAACTGTGATCCGAAATGGAGCCAAAGTGACCCATAATTGTTCCAAAGTGACCCATAATTAGCGGCGCAGCGCGGTCAAAATGGCTTGGGGCGGAGCGAAAAGGACAGGGATAGAAAAATGGGATGGGAAAATGCCATAAAAGTGGCCCAGGAACCCCGCTGTATTACTACTTTCCTTCTCCTTTCTTTCTTTACTTTTTTTATTTATTGATTGTTGTTTTTTTTTTTTGTTAGTTTGTTTGTTAGTTTGTTCGTTTGCTTACTCACCTGTCTACTATTATAGATGCAATATAAAACCAGATGTCAACACTAAAAAGCCTGAGGTGTCATAAATGAGTTTCTACATCAACTACACACATATTGAAGTAAAAATAAGTACTTTATGTTTTCCGTTGATTTTGGTAACAAGTGCTGCTTTACCTGAAGCTCGTTTGCTGGGCAAGGAATTCTAACGGAACAAAAATATAAACACACGTGTGGAGAATATTGGCTATGGGCTGACTGAGAACCCATAGCCGCTTCATTGAAACATTGATGATTAAATTATTATAAAATACCATATATAATATAATGCGAGACTTGCCCAGTAAAGGTGATAGCCAGAAAAACGGGTCACAACATCACTTAAAAAACGAGGAGGGACAGGGGAGGATGGAGGGCAATTTTTTAAAAGGTGGTTTGTCGACGACAAGGCTTGCAGAATGACTAACACCACGAGTCTATAGGATGAGGAATGTTGGGTGATCAGTGCCCAGTCATTCTCCCGTATCCAAACTGACGTGTCATAGTGTTACATAACGATAATCTTCGTTTGTATAGTGCAGCAATGCTAGCCTATCTTATTACAATTGCACATTTGTATAAGGGTTTACATACTACAATAGACAGCACAGTGCATATACAATTACCATTTAAGCAAACAATAATCATTTAAGTTGCACGAAAAAACATAAAATCCTTTTTGCAAGCAAAAATCTTCTTTATTTGAGTTTCACAGACAAAGTGTAAAAAACATATTGACTATACTTTCAATCCAATTGTGTACCTTATTTTCATCCAGTCGTTTCGTAATGGATTTAATACTGTCTTCATGGAAAAGAAAGCTACTTTTAACGCTAACCTTAACTTTGATGGTGAACAGAACTCGTTCACCTTGAACGCTTTGAGAACAACGAACCCAGGTGCTTCTCAAAACTCGTAGCTGTAGAAAAACAGTTGCGATCGGATGTAAAAATCCTGGATAGCGCTATATATCCACCGGCATAATCCTTATCCAGCGTGAGTAACTTCCATCCAGTGGATGGCTTCGTACAACCGTCCGCTGAACATCTAAGTGGCTCATTCTGATTTGTTTATTTATTATTACTATTCTATCACAGCGAATATTTACTTGCAAATGTTGCGTGACACCGACGTCTTTAAAACATGGACAACACGCTCAACTTTGATCCTGAAAAAAAACTAATTTGGTCAAAATTGAGGGACATTCAGTTTAATGTTTCTAATAAAACTTTTCGATGCCAGCTTCAAACATCATCGAATGATTTCACATGTTCTCGATGCCTTTGACTGTACTGATATGTTATCTTCAATCTACATTTTTGTATCAAATTAAAAAAAAATGTCAATGTCAAATTTGAGTCACGCAATTTTGGTCATCGTCCATCGTCCATCGTCCAGGTTTTAGTACATGCCGGCTGAGACGGCTTGTTTGACCTGATTTAGATATGCGTGACATTCTTGTCTTTCTTGCAAATGCACTCAGAGTTCCAGCGCAAGGAGCGTTAATTTGTCAGCTTTGACGAAAATGTCTAAGGTCAGTTATAGTTCGATTCAAAATAATTTTAGATACATTAAGAAATGATTAGTTTTTTTTACTTCATTTTTGATTATTTTTCTCAGCCAAGAGGTTTACTTGAACGTCTAGATGCTGGTGAGGTTGTAATAGGAGATGGTGGATTTTTGTTTTGTATGGAGAAGCGTGGTTATGTTAAAGCCGGACCGTGGACCCCAGAAGCAACTGTGCAGTACCCCGAAGCTGGTAAGGCAAAAGAAAAGGCATTCAAAAATACATTTATTATTCGTCTATCGCCTAGTTTTAAGCAATCGATTTATATTCAAAACACGATACTTCGGTAGACAAAGCGACCTCTCGCGTATGGTCATAAAACTCTGACGTTTTATATTTCCGAAGCATGCATATTATCCATAGAGGCTCTATGAGAGTACGCACAATAAAAGAGTGCATCACAAATGCCACTAAATAGTGCTATTTTATGCTAATTCTACTGCTGCGAGGGAGACTCACTCAGGCTTAGCCTGAGCAATGACGAACACGAAACTGTTCACTGTTGACCCGTTTTTTTACTTGCTGCAAGAGATCTACTGAGCTCCAACAGGTCTTAGAAGATGATTGTGGTTTTATTCTTAAGTTCGCCAGCTGCATCGAGAATTCTTACGTGCCGGTGCTGATGTTATGCAGACATTTACTTTCTACGCCAGCGAAGACAAGATGGAAAATAGAGGGAATGACGCTATCAAGATAGCCGGGGTCAGTAGCTTGCATTGGAACGAAATAATTATATTAACTGTTATGATCAAGATAACATGACATGCTGCTAGGACCACAGGGAGCCCAGCTAACGAACAAACTTACTCTAAACATTAACAATAGCTAGAGTCGGACTGTCTTGTCTATGTCAACAAGTAGAGGTCACGTCGCGTGCAAACCAGTCGGCCAATTGTAACGTAAGCCATTTGATTGGTGTCGGGAAAACGAGGATCCGGACGAGCGAACGAACGGACCGACGGACGAAAGGACCGACGGACCAAAAATTATTTCATAATAAAGTTATAACAACGATGATAAAATAATAGTAAAAAGAACTAATAGATAGATAATTTTTATAAATTAATTGATTAATATCAGTCTATAAAAAGACTCACTTTTCTTTCTCACGTTTGTTCAGACAACGAATTTAGTGCAAACAAAGTCCATTGATCGAATTGATTGACATCATTTATCAAGGCAAACACTTAAACCCAGAGGCGCCAAAGCGATAAAAACATCTTACAGCGTATAAGAAAAACGTTCTTCCGCTCGTCCGTTCGTCCGTCGGTCCGTCGGCGGACCGGTCCGGATCCGCGTTTTCCCGACACCCACCATTTCATAAGACCTGTAATTAAACACCACTATTTACCTAACTAGTGTAACGGCACCCCATATGGAGAGTAGAAAGATTCAGTAAATTGTACCCTCGTTGTTTTGAACCCCAAATTTAACCACAATTCGAGGGTCTATATAGCTACATTCCGACATGCATAAAGTGTTATGTACTATTTAATAAACGAGCAGCAGTGTTTTATCAGGTATTAAATCCCGAGGGCGAATGGCTTAAAAAAATGAATTAATAATTCATGACTATTTTGTCCAATATCGATGAAACTAAACAAAACGAAATGGAATTGAAGGTTGTTTGCATTTGGGAATTGTACAACAGTAACAAAAGGCAAATTTAAATATGCAAAACTTTGCCAGTATCTTATTCAGTCGACTGTGGTGTTTTGATACTTCGCTTGCATGGGTGAAAACATGCTTGCGAAACGAGCGTATAGGTCACCAAAGTCTAAAGAAGAAAGAAAAAAGCTGACATTGGAAATAAGTATTCAATAATTGTACTTTCCGTTTGTAAGCTATCACAAAATAAATGTTCGGATTAATGGTTTTTATATTTTATTCCTACTATCTTCAAACTTGAAGCATTATATAACATCACACGTAACATTATACATTAATATTCATAGATAATGCCACATGTGCAATTATATAATGCTTCATGTTCATTTGTATTCCATTGTTTTTCTATTATAACCCATTATTCCCCTTCACATTCAAAACCCTCCCCGGGCTTTATAGTTTCAAGCGTACTTTATGTGGAAAAGAGTGCTTTCCTCGTGACCAGAGAGGAGCATCGGATTGGACAAAGTGGTCATGAATTGTTAATGAATTTTTTAAATACCTATATATTTCAATTAACGTTGTCATCAGCAAAAGGCAATAGGTCATTCCAAGACCACAAGGAATGATGGTTAAAAGTTATGAATCTTCTCACAAACAGCTATGATTTTTTTACTATTTTTTTAGTGCGAAGCTGTCAACCAAGCAGCTTGTGACTTGGCTAGAGAAGTGGCAAATGAAGGTGGAGCACTTGTTGCCGGGAATATTTGTGAGACGCCTTCGTATCTCAGTGGAAAGGGAAAGCAGGCATGTCAGGCTGAGTTCAAAAAGCAAATTGACGTGTTTGTTGAGAATGATGTGGATTTTCTCATTGGAGAGGTTAGAGGGATATGAAATTCATTCATTCATTTACTTACTTCTTAATTTATTTATTTTTACTTCCTTCATTAATCTATTCCTTAATTCACTCGATTCATTAATTCTGCAATTATCACTAATTTATTAACTAAATCACCAGATATAACAATCTTCTAGTTTGACTAATTTGAACGAAAACTACACTTGTGGGATTCCAGTGTTGCATGATAATATCTGATTCTCAAGAAAATAAAACACAACACAAATACCAATAATAAAAAAATAAACAAAAGACCAGTAGTTGGTGATTTCATTATTTGTTTTTGTTTATTTAGCTTTTTCATTACGTCGAAGAGGCAGAATGGGCGATCGAAGTGATGAAGGCCACGGGCAAACCAGTAGTTTGTACTCTAACTATGAAGGCTTGTAGTGACTTCAGTGGTGTGTCCGTGAAAGATTGTACCCTGCGTCTGGCTAAAACCGGTAAGTGAACCAAGAGAACACAACAAACAACATTATCCCGGCGAGTATGGAGGGGGTGGGGTAGGGGATTTGTGTCTACCTGTTACGTCTACATGTTACTAGAATTCAAATAATTAATCCTTGAAACTTTAGTAATACTAAGTAAAATTCTGTTGTTTCCTTTTGTTTAATTGTCACTATTGTGTACTATTTGACAACAAGTGTTTCGCGGATTTATTGTTTGCACTCTTATAAAGATTATTCTAACACAGTATTAACCAGAGAAAATGCCTATTTAGCCCTACTCTCGTGTCATGGCATTTTAGGTTACAAAGACGGGCTAGGCACGTTCGATCTTTTGTAAACTAATAGTTATTTCTTGGTTGGCCATTTTTTAAAGTAACTAACTCTTTCGGTGGCCAACATTTTTTGAAATTGACTATACATTTCAAATACATTACACTAATTAAGAAAAATGTCATGTATGAAATTTTCTAATTAGCAAATGTGTTTTTTTTTTTTTTTTTTTTCGTGAACTGCAGGTGCGGATGTTATCGGGGTCAATTGTGGCTATGATCCTGATTGTTGCATTTCGATTGTGCGTCAGATGAAAGCCGCTTTGGATGAAGCAGGGATCAAGAAGCATCTGATTATCCAGCCTATTGGCTTCAAAACACCAGAAATTTTGTGTGGTAGCTTAAAAATTGGGTTCACAGAACTTCCAGAATTTCCATTAGGTAATTAATCTAAATTTGATAGCTAGAAACACTTTAAGGAGGCTACATATAGTTATGGGGCGTCTAGGATCTTTGAGGTTTATTAAAAATCAACTGCACACAAAGCTCATGGGCGGACTATATTTGAAAGACTTTGAGTCAAAGATTCAGTTTTTGTACAAATGATCGGTCACCGTAGCAACGCTATGGGTGTCATAGAAAAAAAATAAAAACTCTAGTTTTAAGCGGTATTTTTTTTTTACATTGTATATCGATTTCAGTACGATGACCTAGCATATATTATTGTGACAAAAAAATCCTAACTGTAGAACCTTAGAAATAACGGAATAATGGTTTTTGCTAAATTAAAAAAAAAATATGTATACATTTAGTAGGAAAATCGTTGAAAATTTGCAAACTACTCTATTATACCGTAAAATAATATTCTAAAAATTGCAAAAAAAAAATTACCACTCAGTTTTCGAGTTTTTTTTATTATTATAATTTAAAAGCGCGCGTTGCATATTTTCATGGCGTCATCAAAATAAAAATTCTTCAAGTTTTAGGTGTGCGCATGTGCGTGGTCATGCACGAGCGCGCGCGCTGAATTATATGGAGCCACCTTAAGTACATCGTGACTCTCAAAAGGTTATTGTTACATTTGATATATTCGAATACTTCGATGACTACTATGCATGTGATACATTTGACGTGCAAAACTTATATATGTTTTTATTTTATATTATGTTTGCAGCGTTGGAGCCTCGTGTTCTTACGAGATGGGACTGCCACAGATACGCTCGTGAAGCATATGATCTTGGTGTACGATATATTGGTGCATGTTGTGGTTTTGAGCCATATCACGTTAGAGCCATTGCTGAAGAAGTGAGTCAATTTTTGTCCTGATGAATGATTGAATTAATGAACGGATGGAAGAATGCATAGTGGAATTAAGAATAGAGTCGATGAAAGGACGTTAGAGTAATTTGAGTGGATAGTTCAAGTTCAAGTTTCTTTCGCTCTTCAATTACTTTTGGAATACATTTTTTTTTTGGATAACATTATAAGAGAATACTATATTTCATGAATTTATTAAGGAGAACTTCATTGTGGAAAAACTTACAAAAATTAGTATATGACCATGCACGTGGAGGCTAAGTAAACTGGAGAGTTATCGAAGGAAAGGTAGGTTGGAGAGGTGTTAGGATGGAGAGAGGGACAGAGGAGTGGATGGAAAGATGGATTAATGGATGGATGAACATGTTTTCCAAGTTCCAGTCTTTTTTCTTGACAGCTTGCAAAGGAACGAGGTAAATACCCCCCAGGCAGTGAGAAGCACGGTCTATGGGGAAGCGGCTTAAAACAGCACAGCTTACCATGGGCAAGACTCAGGTATTGACTCACGTCGAAGTATTTAACTGCTAACCGAATAGATCTGTAGGGCAGTCGAAAAAAACGAACAATTTCATGTGTGGTATTAGTGTTCTAAAATTATTGAATTTATTCCTTTGTCTTTTTGCTGCTTTCGCTTGCGTTTGTGCGCTAGTGAGAACCCCGGCATACAAAGTTAAAAATTGTCGAGTTATAATTCTGACACTTCCAAACGACGCATTTCCAAACGTTAAGGCCGCCGCACACGGTCACCAGTCTGACTTGCAAGAACATTTCCTCACTGGCTTACGAGTAAAAAAACTCACCGTGTGCTAATAAAATTCGTCATTTTTTACGTCTTGGGAGGCGTGGCGATAGTTTTCTATCGTGTTTAAAATCGCCAAAAGCCTCTCGAGAGCTGAAAAATGACAAATTTTGTCCGCACAAGGTGAGTTTTTTACTCGCGATCCAAGTTCTTTCGAAGGCAGATTGCTCACTGTTTGTAGCGGCCTCTAAAATCGTATGTCATTTCAGGTCCACAAGGTCGTACTGGGAAAACATCGAACCGACCAGCGGTCGCCCTTACGCTGCAGCACTGAGAAAAACCGACAACATCTTTGATACGTCATCAGGGCATGAAGACATGATGCAACAAACAGCAATGACGTCAGAGGAAGATCTCAAAAATCTGAGGGATCGCATAGAAAAAAGCTCGGCTCACTGAATTTAATGAGCTTAAGAGCATTGTATTTTTACTGTATGTGTCGTTTTCGAAAAAGGTTTTTGTTGGCGATAGGCTTTAGGGGCCGAATGAATAGATCATTCCAAGATTCCAAAATAGAAGGAATAACGTGTGGTTCTGATTTTTATCATTTTCAAGTACATGATGGGCTGGGGATTGACCGTGATGACTGTGTTGTTAATCTTACTTATAATTCTCAATGAAACCATTTAAAGCGACTATTTTGTCTCTGAATGCCCTTGGCTATTGCGCCGCCTATTGCTTTTCGGCGGTTTCAATCTCTTTTGAGTTGATTTTGAATAAAAATGAATTAAAAATAAATCAATTAAACTATGTTTTTTTTTATTTTATTGAACTAGCTCATCAATCATTTGCTATTTCTGTATTTTAACCTTGAGAAGATGGGGATTGCATGCAAGACATCACATCCACTTCGCTGAATCCGCCCCCGTTTACGATTACATTTTCCCCTATAACGAATATTTTCTGTGGTCAATAAATTTAAATAAAAAAAAAATAAGAACGAACACAGCAATATTGAAAATAAAATAAAGACTAAAGCAAGAAACTAAGAATGACAGATTATCAAGTTGTACTAATTAAAGTTCGTTTTCACATATTACTGTAAATGAAAACTACGAAAAAGCCAGTTAATCAAATACTAGGAGGCTATGTTGTCCATGCCGATTGCAATACTTCGGAGTAAGATATTAAACTTTTATTAATCCTAGCATGGTTATCAGGGCTTGGATATGTAATAATTGAAGTTGTCAAATTCGACGTTGAAAGTGAATAATGCGATCCTCGAGTCAACTCTCGGTATAACGTACATTTTTTTTTTTTTTTTTTTTTTTTTTTTTTTACTTACCCTCGAAGGATTTGGTTCCATCAACGGCTGTGTTTATTTTTAATTTTACCTTTGTATAATCTGTACTTTAAGAAACCAAGACAACGCATTTTGAAATCATGCTGAAGCTGAAAGAGCCAGCGGAGAAAAAGGTTATGCGGATTGCCATTGCAGTGACGTTGGTTTTCTATATTTGTTGCGGCATTCCCGAAATTGCATTGGCGTGCACTGCAGTCTGTTTAACAAAAAAAATATTTCATTCTTTGATATTTAGGAACGTTCTTGTGCTTATGTTCTCTATCAATTCTCCTTTTAATCCACTTAGAAAAACCGACATGATGCAACAAGTAGAAATGACGTCAGAGGAAGAAGTGAAAAACTTGAGGGATCGCGTAGAGAAAGCCGGTTCTCATTGAAACTATTAATTATTTATTATAAGTGCACTTTTTTGGAAAAAGGTTGTTATTGGCGATACGCGGAAATTAGGGGTGAGTATATTTATGCAAAAAAATATATACTCCAAATGCAAAAATAGCTGTAATGACGTGTGCTTCTGAATCTTATCCTCGTCAATAAGTCTGTAGCGTGATGACGTCTCTAGACCAGAATCCTTTTCACATTGCTTTTGTTCACTACTTATGACTATTGTTCCTGGATTCTCGAGGTTATACAAAATTTGATTATAACAGCCATTTTTAAAATTATGGTAAAGAAACGGTAGTAAGACGTCATCAAGCTTGAGTGCCATTACTAGGGCTGGGTTGATCTATTTTGTGTTGTTTATGTTATAATCCTCAATAAAACCATTTTAAACGTTACTATTAATTGCGATGCCTATCGCTATTGTCATCTGCAAAAATCTTTTGAATTGATTTTAATTAAAAAATAGATTCAAAATAAATTTATTAAATCATTTATGTTGATTCTTTAGTTATGTTTATACAATCATATACCCATTCTGAAGTTTTTTTTTCTTTTCTTATTGAATTAGCAAATCAGCCATTTGCTATTTCTGTATTTATACACTGGAAAGATGGGGTAATAGTTTATAATTATAGCGGAGCTCATTTGAAATCGACTAAAGTACAACGCACATACGTACGTAAGTTGTACGTATGTCCGTGCACACTGCAGCGCCTACTGCTGACCAATTTTTTTCACACAAAAAAAAATTTACAATCAATTTTAATTTTTTCAGTTTGGGCAAAACTTTCTACAAAAGTTGTTTTTACAATGGGCAACGACGAAGAAAATAAAAAAGCTAAACCTGCAGGCTAAAAGAGTTTTAACCGGGAAAGAAAAACAAAGACGACGTGGAAAGAAAAAAAGCAAAGGTTCAACCAAGAAAAGCTTCAAAGTATATTTTCCCACAAAGTGGGTAATTTAAACTCTTCGTGTCTTTGCAATTTTTATAAACTATTCAAACGTGAAAATTGTAAGGCTGGATTCCTGGTGGACTTTTTGTGGCGTTTTTCATTTATTAATTTATCTTGCGTTGCTAAGTTAGCCTAGTCAGATCATAGATGTACTATATAATCAAATGTCAAAATTGTAAAATGAGCCCAAAACGCCATGACCATGTTTGAATTTCAATATCAGCTGGACCCTTCTTCAGACGGGTACCAGCGTCTTATTGCGAACCTGAAGCGAATACGTGTGACATTGTTGTCTGACAAGTTGATGAACTCGAAGACCAAGCTCACTGCTCGAAGAAAATGTCTAAGGTAAGTTATAGTTTGATTTGATTTGTCTTTACTATGTGAACACAAAGAGACTGCAGAATCTTTTAAGTATCTGTATGAGCTACAAGCGAGTTGTTTTAAAGCTCACACAGATCGAACGCGAATGTTGTATTTAAGCAATAAAGGATGGATTTCCGTGTTTTATCGGTAAAATAATGCACGCGGGATGTTTGCGAGAACACGAAAAGAGGCCTAAGAAAATCAAGAGCGTTAGCGAGTGATTTTTGTCCTTTTTGAGTGTTCTCCCAAACATCCCAAGTGCATTATTTCACCGATAAAACACGGAAATCCATCCTTTATTGCTTTTATAATATAAAGTAATTTTTAAACAAATTTGAGATGCTTTTAATACAAGCGAAATATTTTAATCAGCTGATGAGAAGCTCAATTCTCTCAAAGTGTTAGGAGCGACCAATCAGATTACTCGTTATAAGGGAAAGGCCAAAAGATTTCAAAACTTTTGCTTGGAGATCGTGCCGGAGAGAAATACTAAATCTCAATTATTTGGCTCTAACATGTTTTTTCCCGTGTTTTTACAAAGACCAAGGGTTTTTAACTGTTGAAAATTTTTCTACACGAAAGGAATATGGATAAATTGACATGTGAGATGGTAAATCGGTCGGAGTTGTTGTGAAAAGCATGATCATGTTAGCCAGTTGGTCGCTTGCTTGAGGGGAAATTTCCTGATTACTTTATCGCTACAAAAACTATAACTTGAAGAACACCTCAATCAAACCATCTCAAGCATATGATTCCTTAGCTTTCTTGGTAAAGACCTCTGCGATGTGGACAATTTGAGAGGGATTTTAAGCATGTTTTCTCGACGAAATTTGGAGATTATCGGAGAAAAAGCGACAACTCCAGGTATACCAGTTTCAACGTCCAAAAGTTTGTGTTTCATCGCTTTTATTGAATGATTCTAAATATTTTTGCAGATATACAAAAACGTATGTTATATGATAAAGAATTGTTCTTCTGTATTCAAAATGTTTGTTTGTTTAATTGACGAGTTTTTGTGATATTTTTACACTTAAATTGTTCGTATTTATCAGATTCATGCTTTCCTACGGCAATGCTTCACTTCGCTTTGAATGTTTGTCACACAAACTCCAGTTTTTTTGTTTTTTGAAATCACAGCTATTTAATATAACAACGTGAACTGCATTTATAAGAATTTTTCTTCAATTTTGTAAACTTAAAATGCATTTTATTACGAAACTGGGTTACACTGAGTGAGTTGATGCCCCTAGTAGTTGGATGTAGTCTTTCAATAGTTTTATTCTTGAAATAAAGACAAATTCGCCGTGTTTTCATGTGTTTGTTATTGTGTCATGTGTGACTTGTTTTGCTTTGCAATTGAATTATATTTAGTGAATTTTATCGCAACAAAAAACATTTAAAAACATTTTCTCCTACCATTTTGGAAAAAATATTGAGCTTTGAAGTTTGCCGTTCCTTTGAGAGCGTGCTTTTACCGGTGAAATAATGCACGCTCGTCGACCAATCAGAGCGCGCGTAAGAATGAATCTATATTATAAATTCACTTATGAAATGTCTAGGTTAATGCTGCTATTTTAGATTTAAAATTTTGAGATGAAATGTAATTTGGACGATATATTTCAAGCTAAACCATACGCAAATCAGCGAACGAAATCTGTATCAGTATTTGCAGATGCCTTCACGTACCTGACGGTAGTGATTTTCCTTTATTTCCATATTGTGATAGGATAAGGTCACAAATGATTAATGAAAAGGATAATTCTAATATATAAAAATTAGGTAAACCTAATAGCGGAGCTCCGATTAATGAAATGAATTATTCATTCAATCATTTATTCATTCATTCATTCATTCACTACCAATTACATGTATCAAAATTGTTGATCAATCAATTTATCAATCAAAAATGACTATATATAAAAAGCAAACAAATAAATGAATTAATTAATGACTAAATGCATTCCATTAATCATGAACGGAAAATAAGAAGGGATAATTTTCTCTTTTTTTTTTTTTGCTGTTTTTCTTTTCATGATCAAATAATCAAATCATACATTCAAATTTCAAATCTTTATGGATGCGACAACATTTAATCATACGCAAGAAATATGCACAAAAATGCGAAAAATATCCGACCGTATTTTGTTATTAACAGTCAACTGGCTTCCTTTATATTGTTATCATGGTAGAAATCGTACTTGTCAATTATAATTTAGTGTCCAATGAGAAGTTAGAAAAGCACAAACATGTCCTCTTTGAGTTGTAAACAAATCACCGTGCGATTAGCTCGCTTTATTACGCTCTTTTAGGTTTGAAAAATGTTATAAAAATCGTCGAAAACTTCACTTTTCTGGTGAAATGTGTAATAATTAACTTATTAGTAATCTAGCTATCTAATACGGCTGTGCATTTTTATTTATCAAATGTGAATACTGCGTAACTCGTTTAAAAAATAGCTGAGTAAACTGACGAATACAAACGTTTTATTGCAATTCAGTAACAAATCTAAGAATTACAAAACTCAAATTAAATACAACAACAACAACACATAAAGATCTCAACGATGGAAATAGAAGTAAATAGTTTGCAGGAATTATTGCAAACTGCTTATATGTTGGTGGTAAAAAAGAAATTAATTTATAAAGTAAGATCGGCAAAAAATGTAAACATACCGGCGCCACGTTTCTTGTCCTATTCTGTCACTTTTCCACTGAAATTTTCGTCCTCCATTTTGATTTTAATAAGCTTGTTCTTTTTTCAGAATTTTAAAAGTGAAAAAAACATTTTCACTGCCTCTAAAAGCTTTGCACAGTTCAACAGAACGGCCGGCGTAGTATGGCTAGTTCGAGTTGCTCGATCACACATTGTGCTAAATTTGCATTTCCATCCACTCCCTGAACTGGCAGTTCTACTTTGTTGACATGCATCGTGTATGAAAAGTTATTTTTCACTGTGAATAGTTGATAAATCTGCATTGATCCTAAAGTTCTCCGTGTTTATAGATTGCCCGTAAAAATTGATGAATGAACAGAGTGAAGTCATCTTCGTGATTGAGTGTTCGTTTTGCTTTTCACCTTTTTTGAATAGCTGCAAATGCACATTTTTAATGAAGTTTTGGTCGCCGTCGATTTTACTTTTAAGAGTAGACTATAGTCGATGAGTAATTATTGAAAAACGCCACGAAGAATCCACGAACCCGAAGAATACTGTCTTGTTTACCAGCATCTTGCAAACTTGCAAAATAAACTCTTCCAGAAAATATAATTTGTAGAATCTCCAACTTTGAATGACTTTTAAGCACCAAAGAAAATTTTAACAGCTCTACATGACTTCAAATTAATTTTGACTAGTTAAAAACATCGGCACGGGACTTGTCAGTGTAAATATTTTGAAGCTTTTCTTCGTTGAATCGTAGTTATTTTTCTTTTTGCAAATTCGGCGTACGCGTCTTTGTTTCTCTTTCTCAGCCGGCAGCTTAGCTTGACTATTTTCTTGTTTTCTTTTTGTCCATTTTAGAAATACATTTGTAGAAAGTTTCAGTCAGTAAACTGTAAAAATTGATTGTGAATTTTGATGTGTGGAGGTTTGTAAATTTTGTCAAAGTTTTGGCGCCCACTAAAAATGGTCAGCGAGCTCGCGCTTATGGGCACGGACGCCGGACGTACGTATGTACGTATTACGCACGCGCGGGCTTCTTGTGTCGGTCGACGAAAACTCAGCTCGATGGTTTACCATATTTTCTTAATTATGGTGCTCCGCTTGCGCGGGCCTTCGGCCCGCGCGGAGCTCCGCTAAAAATATCATGATAGAAATTATAAGTTATATGAAGATATTGCTTATTGATATAGCTGATAATAAATTCATGTGATGTTGAGTTTCTTATCATGCAAAGTATTAAGCATTTTTAACCTTTAAGACTTTTTTTATAATCGTATAGGGTATATTGTGGATTTGATCTTGCTTTGGAGAAGCGTGGCTATCTTAAACGGCCGGGCCGGCGACTCCAGAAGCAACAGTGCTGTATCCCGAAGCAGGTAAGGCAAATTTAATTTCAGGCCACGTTCACACTAACTCGGATAAATTTGACTCTGTTTATTGTTTAACGAGAAATTTTTGTCACGGAATTGGAGCAAAAGTTGCGTTATCAAATTTATCCGGCATAGTGTAGCCAGGGTCTTAGTTGTCTTTTTCCATAAAAAATCGTTAAAGATATATTTATTAGTTGCCTTTGATGCCTAGGTTTATCTCAGGAATTACAATAAAATCAAAAAGATGCTATATGAGAGTGCACTCTGAAAATGTGCAACGCTGACAAATGCCACTACATTTAGTGCTATTTTATGCTAATTCTATTGTTTTCTATTGTTATATTAGTGCAGTTTACTACTAAATAGTGACAACTATTGCACACATTTAGTCTTTGCACTCTATATATACCTCGTTTGCAAGTTTAGAATATGTGCATGAACTGTATGTATTTTCAAGATCATGTTCCGCGATGATTTGTTACTCATTAGTCGTTGCAGAACGAATTATGAATTCAGATCTCTTTTTACTCGGTGGCTACGAGGTCAGATCAACATATACATCAATAGTGTAGTTGTCGGACTCTACGCATTGTATTGACATTATCAATTGAAAAAATACCTTCAGATAACTCTAAAATAATCTTTGGACTTACAGTGAGGGCACTCGAACCGTGAAAACTTGTCTTTATTTAGCTTTTTGTTTTCTGAGAATTCTACTGCTTCAAACTCTCTGAAAAAGTGGCACTGAACTCAAATGTACTGAGTTATCGAAATTCAAATGTTTTCAAATAGATTCATTAGAAGTATGCATGTTAAAAAAAGTGTCAAAAAGCACAAAGTGTTCACGGTTCGAGTGTCCTCACTGTAATGCCTCTAATGACTTGCCTTTGTACTGAATCACTTATGTGCCATTTTGTGAAGAGGCGTAATAATTACGTAAAAACTTCCAAGAAAACTGCTAGAAAAGTCAAAATTAGTAAATCATAACTCCGTATTATCAAAACATCATTTATTACTTCATTTTCCTACTTACAGTACAATTTTTTTCATCCACAATTTATCCATAAATGCTTGCTTTTCTGTAGTGAGCGTTGACCTTGAACCAGTTCGTATGAAAGACTTTCTTCTACATTTTAGATCTCTTTTGTCTGGCAAAGTACAACACAACTTTCAACCAAATTTTAAAGCCCCGTCAACACTATGCCGGATAAATTTGAAAACGGAACTTTATTTATCCGGTTAGCCCTTCCGTCCACACAAGTCGGAACGTATCCGAAACAGTTCTCAACCGAAAACGGAACTTTTCGAATACGGTCTCCAGAGTGAAAGAATTTGAAAACGCCGGCTAGCCGTATTAGTGTGGACGGAGAACAATTTAACCTGTACATCCGTTCTCACCCCTCTTCCCCCTCCCTACGAGGAAAAAATTCCCGATTTTTTCGCCTTAGGGGGGAGGGATGAGAACGGATGTAGAAAGGCTAAAAACAATTCGTAAACGGAACTTTTCGAATACGCTGACGTCATGATTGTCATGTGATATCTCTGCCCAATAATAGTTCATTACGGGTTCATTAGTTCATTACATTGCGCATGCTCAAACGTGTACTCAAGTGTTTTTGTCGACTCTAATCGGATAAGTATGCACGCGAAACATTTTGTTCGTTTTTATGTGTGGACGGAAAACTTTTGTTTCGGTTTCAGTATCAAAGTTCCGTTTTAAAATGTATCCGCCATAGTGTTGACGGGGCCTAAGTACTTGTTTCTAGAATTATTTTTTTATCTATTTTTCTTTTTCAACTTTGAACACTATTTCCATTCAAACTAGTCGATCTCCTCGACGGCCATCAGCAATTTTGTTTTGAATTTGCCGCTTTGCAATCGCCGAGATTCCTTGCCATAGCAACATAACAACGCAGGCTATTACATATATAGTTGTACTCCTCTCCACCAATCAGAATCGAGAAATCATGTGTGTAAATTAACTAAAGAACCATGAAAGAGATTGAAAATTATATTGTTTTACGGCTTGTACTTCGTACAAAAGAATATATCATACTACCCTCAGAAATGATCGACACGAAATTGGACTATTGAGGTGCGTTTTATTGCCTCAAGAGATCTACAGAACGACAAGAGGTCTACGAAGATTATTATTTCATTATTTTTAAGTTCGTCAGCTGCATCGAGAATTTCTACGTGCTGGTTCTGATGTGATGCAAACATTTACTTTCTACGCCAGCGAAGACAAGCTGCAGAACAGAGGAAATGATGCTATCAACGTAGGGGTCAGTAACTTGAAACGATATCTAATTATAACCAATATTGTTTTGAAATATTTATGACCTTGCTGCTAGGACATGACAGTCTCTTGTGCAAGCGTTAAAAGCTAATCAACAGATGCATAGCGACCAACAACCAATGAATTGCTCTTAGTCTCTTCGGCATCATATCAAAACAATCTTCAAAATATTATACTGTTTCAACACAAAGAATCAGTGGTCGTCAAATGGTGTCGAATAAATGCAATATCGCCCTGAATATTGCGATGTGATAATATTAATCTAATCTAATCTTTTCTATAAATCTATCATATCAAACTTTTGTTGTGGATTTTGGCCTTCCTGTGGTGAAATCCTAGGGGTCCTGTTTTTAGGTTTAACAGTCTATTTTCGCCCAGAAATAAAAATGTTAGACTTGTAGTGTATGCTATCACTCAAAAAACTGTAAAAATTTAAGAATTTTGTGAGAATTGAAAAATCGCTTTTTCGCATTGCCAAATTACTCCAATGCCCATATTTGGTAGGTACAATCCTTATAAGGGAATATGTGAAAAAGACAATCTTAGGGAAAAAGCTTGATATGCATATTGTTCTTTTAGTGCGAATCCGTCAACCAAGCAGCATGTGACTTGGCTAGAGAGGTGGCAAATGAAGGTGGAGCACTTGTCGCAGGGAATATCACTCAGACGCCATCCTATCTCAGTGGGAAAGGAAAGCAGGCTTGCCAGGCTGAGTACAAAAAGCAAATTGACGTGTTTATCAAGAATGATGTGGACTTCCTCCTTGGAGAGGTTGGAGGAATATTACCGAATGTTTTTTCTTTTTTATCAAAGAATATTTCAGATCCTCGTTAAGTCTATTTATTGTTGCTGAGTTATTTTATTAGAACGAAACGTGATTGGTCAGATTCACCTCACCCGAGAGGAAATAGATGGATTTTGTTGATAATGCTGGATATATTAACATGTTCCCCAGTCATTTTTCTCTGAAGAATAAGGTTTTATCAGGATTGCATGGTAACAGTTTTGAAATAGCCTGTTAAATAGTTTTTTTTTAATATAGGATTAGCGTGGTTCTCGATGGGGTCCGGGGGATATGTTCTCTTAGCTCGTTTTCTCATGTTTCACTCAATTACCACGAATTTTCCAAATTGCAAATGTAATAAAAATACCAATAAAAAAATAAAAATAAAAACAAACAGAAATTGGTGATTTTGTAATTTTTTTCTTTTTTTTCTTTTTTTTTTAGCTCTATCAGCACATCGAGGAAGCAGAGTGGGCGACCGAAGTGATGAAGGCAACGGGCAAACCAGTTGTTACTACTCTAACTATCCCGGCTAGTGGTGACCTGAATGGTGTGTCCGTGAAAGACTGTACACTGCGTCTGGCTAAAACAGGTAAGTTAACCAAGGAAACATTCCGGAGTGTATTTCCCTGGGAGGTGAGGGGGAGGAAGGGATCTCGGGGAATGAGGAGAGGAGGTGACGATTTGTGTCTGTATGTTACGTTTGAAAGAATATTTTAAAACGGTATTATCCATAAAAAAAAAACGAACTGGTCTCATGGCCTTATTATATAAACTCTATAGACACGTTCTTTTGTAAAATAGTCGTTATTTCCTGGTCAGCCATTTTTTCAAAAACTTGTACTCTTTTGGTGGACAACATTATTACTATTCACTTTTTTACACAGTACGGAAAGAAGTCGAAACAAGGATGTGAAGTCTCTATGAATCGAGATCGGGACTCTAATACAGAAAGCCGCACACTAGCCAACTGCTCCATCCTTACCCCATAAAATTTAATAATTTTCAACCTTTTTTTATAACTAACTGTAGTTATCAATGTAAAGTATAAATATCTAATTAAATAATATTACTGTTGTTGTTGTTTGTCGTCTACTGCAGGTGCTGATGTCATTGGGGTTAATTGTGCCTATGATCCTGACGGTTGTATCTCGATAATGCGTCTGATGAAAGCCGCTTTGGATGAAGCAGGGATCAAGAAGCATCTGATTATCCAGCCTGCTGGCTTCAAAACACCGGAATTCTTGTGTGGCAATTTAAAATTTGGGTTCACAGAACTTCCAGAATATCCGTTCGGTAATCTTAATTTGATTGCTAAAGATAACACGCTCGCTACAGCGTGATTTGCAAATTTAAGGTGTTTCTACGTCATCATGCAGATCTCCTATTTACATATTCGAACACTTCTATGATTAAAACCGCAGTCAACGTCTGTACATGCCCCAAAAGTGCAAAGATTGTTAACAGGTTTCTAAAAAATAGCACGACAAGTAGAGCCCCTGATGGGGTTCGGGAATAAACTCTCTTATCTCATACCCTCATGATGAAGTACATGGTCGTTTTGAACGTTAAGCTAATCATAAATAATTATTCATTACTTTGTTATTTCGCCAAGTATGTTAAAACTCATCTTGGGAAAAGGCCCGTGTAAATACTTGATATAGAAATTCCAGAAATTGGTCATTTTTTAGACGCTACTCCGGCTCGGCGGCGGTTCAAAGAACCACTAATTCAACAACTAGACCTTTTGCTGTTCATTAATATAAAATATACACTCATTTATACCAACAGTTGTATCAATAGTGTGCTATTGCCATAATAATCATTAGCACTATTAGCATTATTATTGACAATCTAAACGCGTTCAGACATTCATCAGAATTAGTGTATATACTTGAGCCTTATAGATATTAAGTATTAATTATCATTATTATGGTTGCAGCGTTGGAGCCTCGTGTTCTTACGAGATGGGACTGCCACAGATACGCTCGTGAAGCATATGATCTTGGTGTACGATATATTGGTGCATGTTGTGGTTTTGAGCCATATCACGTTAGAGCCATTGCTGAAGAACTAAGTCAATTTTTTGTCGTGAGGAATGAATGAATGAATGAATGAATGAATGAATGAATGAATGAATGAATGAATGAATGAATGAATGAATGAATGAATGAATGAATGAGTGAGTGAATGAATGAATGAATGAATGAATGAATGAGTGAGTGAGTGAGTGAGTGAGTGAGTGAGTGAATGAGTGAGTGAGTGAGTGAATGAATGAATGAATGAATGAATGAATGAATGAATAAATGAATGAATGAATGAATGGACGGATGGACGAATACAGAGTGGAGAAATGAAAAGGAAACGGAAAGTAAGAAGGGAGCAAGAAGAGTGAAGGATGGGAGTAGATGGATGAGATGATATGTGATGGGTGGATGGACGGATTGATGGATAAATGGGTAGGTGTTTGGGTGGATAGTGAAATGGAGGGTGAGATGGATTAATGCATGAATAAACACGTTAGTCAAATCACAGTCTCTTTTCTTCACAGCTTGCCAAGGAACGAGGTAAATATCCCCCCGGCAGTGAGATGCACGGCCAATGGGGAAGCGCCGTAAAACAACACAGCTATCCATGGGTGAGACACAGGTATTCACTCTCATTAAATATGATTTAATTCAGTCATCGATGAATATGCTGAGCAGTAACAAAACACCAGTGATAGTGATGCGTCAAAACTATGAACGATTTCAGTGCTTATTAGAGCACTTAAATTATTGCTTTCATTACTTTGCCTTTCCCTTGAGATTCCGCTTATACTTGCTTATGCGCTAGTGGGAATTACGAAGTTAACAATTTTCGAGTGTTCGAGTGAAACTTCTGACACTCTAAATGATCTCGTGAATTGCTCGCGCTGTTTTACGAACTAAAATCGTGTGTTATTTCAGGTCAACCAGGCCGTACTGGGAAAACATCGAACCGACCAGCGGTCGCCCTTACGCTGCACCACTGCGAAAAATCGGCGATATCTTTGATACGTCAGCAGGGAACAAAGACATGATGCAACAAGTAGAAATGACGTCAGAGGAAGAACTCAAAAATCTGAGGGATCGAGTAGAGAAAAGCGCGTCTCACTGAATTCAATGAGCTTAAGGACATTGCATGTGTGTTTATTGTGCCATTTCTAAAAACGATTGTTGTTGGTGATAGGCTTTACAGCTAAAACTCACTCACTCACTCACTCACTCATTGATTCATTCATTCATTCATATCGCGAGCAACTTTTTTCAGATTTTTTAGTCAGTTTTCCTTTTCGTCAATCAAATATGTAAATCAGTCGTTTGTCGAAACGTTCAGACCGTGTGAATGAAAATCAAAAGTTTTCCCAAGAAACGATCATATTCAAAGGATTTTAAAATATAGTAGGACTTACAGATGTTTTTATTCTGTTCGTAATAGCGGAGCTCCGCGCGGGCCGAAGGCCCGCGCAAGCGGAGCACCATAATTAAGAAAATATGGTAAACCATCGAGCTGAGTTTTCGTCGACCGACACAGGAAGCCCGCGCGTCCGTAATACGTACATACGTCCGTCCGGCGTCCGTGCCCCTTAAGCGCGAGGTCGCTGACCATTTTTTAGTGGGCGCCAAATCTTTGACAAAATTTACTGATCTCCACAAATCAAAATTCACAATCAATTTTTTACAGTTTATTGACTGAAACTTTCTACAAATGTATTTCTAAAATGGACAAAGACCAAGAAAATAGTCAAGCTAACCTGCCGGCTAAAAGATCTTTTGACTGAGAAAGATAAACAAAGTCGCGTACACCGAATTTGCAATTGGAAAAAGAACTACGATTCAACGAAGAAAAGCCTCAAAATATTTACACTGACAAGTCCCGTGCCGATGTTTTTAACTAGTCAAAATTAATGTGAAGTCATGTAGAGCTGTTAAAATTTTCTTTGGTGCTTAAAAGTCGTCAAAGATGGAGATTTTACAAGTTATATTTTCTGGAAGAGTTTATTTGGCGAGTTTGCAAGATGCTGGTAAACACGACTGTATTCTTCGCGTTCGTGGATGCTTTGTGGCGTTTTTCAATCATTACTCATCGACTAATCTACTCTTAAAAGTAAAATTGACATTGTGCATTTGCAGCTATTCAAAAGAGGTGAAAAGCAAAATGAACACTCGATCACGAAGATGACTTCACCTGTTCATTCATCAATTTTTACGGGCAATTCATATTACACGGAGGGCTTTAGGATCAATGCAGATTTATCAACTATTCACAACGAAAAATAACTTTTCATACACGATGTATGTTAACAAAGTAGGACTGCCAGTTCAGGGAGTGGATGGAAATGCAATTTTTGCACAATGTGTGGTCGAGCAACTGACGTAACTCGAGCTAGCAATACTACGCCGGCCGTTCTGTTGAACTGTGTAAACTTTTTAGAGGCGGTGAAAATGTTTTTTTCACTTTTAAAGTTCTGAAAACATGAACAAGTTTATTTTAATCAGCACTGAGGACGAACATTTCAGTGGAAAAGTGACAGAATAGGACAAGAAACGTGGCGCCGGTATGTTTACATTTTTCTCCGATCTTCCTTTAATTAATTTCTTTTTTACCACCAACATATAAGCAGTCTGCAATAATTCCTGCAAACTATTTACTCCTTTTTGTAGGATATTTCTCAATCGCTGAGATCTTTATGTGTTTCTTGTTGTTGTTTTTAATTTGATTTTTGTAATTCTTTGATTTGTATTCGTCAGTGTACTTTAAACGAGTTACGCAGTATTCACATTTGATTATTATAAAATGCACAGCCGTATCAGATAGCTAGATTACTAAGAAGTTAATTATTACACATTTTACCAGAAAAGTGAAATTTTCGTCGATTTTTATAACATTTTTCAAACCTGAAAGAGCGTAGTAAAGCGAGCGAATCGGCGCGGGGATTTGTTTACAACTCAAAGAAGAAGCCATGTAAGTGCTATTCTATTAAACTTCTCATTGGACAATAAATTTTAATTGACAAGTGCGATTTTTACCATGATTACAACATAAAGGAAGCCAGTTGACTGTTACTAACAAAATACGGTCGGGTATTTTTCGCATTTTCGTGCATGTTTCTTGCATATAATTAAATGTTGTCGTATCCATAAATATATGAATATTTGAATGGATTATTTGATTATGAAAAGAAAAACAGCAAAAAAAAAAAAAAATTATCCCTTTCCATGTTAATTTCTGTTCATGATTAATGAAATAGATTTATTCATTCATTTATTTGTTTGCTTTTTTATATATAGTCATTTTTGATTGATTGATTGATTGATTGATTGATTGATCAACAATTTTGATAATTGGTAGAGAACGAATAAATGAATGAATGATTGAATGAATAATTCATTTCATTAAATCGGAGCTCCGCTATTAGGTTTACCTAATTTTTATATTATTTCAAAGCTGTTTGAATGCTTTTAATTCAAGTTATTTATCTCGGCTAATTGTCAAGAAAAGCTCAACTAAACTGTCGAATTGTTGTTAACGGTCTAACGTATGTGCAGCATGTTCAAATCCATCTGATGATTGACGTCTCAGAAAAACCCAAATGAAGTAAAGATTCGAAAATTAACTGGTCGCGATACAACGGTTTTAGCTGTAATGGTGAATAGGTAGTTCATTTCAAGATTCAAGAATATGGGTAATAACGTGTGCGTCTGATTCTAATCCTCGTCAAGTACTTGAGCAGGGTATCGTGATATATTCTGTGTTGTATAATTTGTAATCCTCAATAAAATCATTTTAAAATGTGACTATTTTGGTACGTATGCTCATTTGCGCCATTTTCATTAAAGGTATTTCATTATAGTTGGTGTGATACCTAATCGGTTTTACCAACTTAATAAAGATGATGATAAAGGTGGTTTTGATCTCTTTTGAATTGATTTTGAATAAAAATTAATTAAAAATAAACAAATTAAACCATTTATGTTGACTCTTTTTTCTTTTGTTATTGAAATATCTAATCAATCATTTACTATTTTACTTATTTAAACCCTGAAAAGATGAGAGGTGGCAAGACATTTGACGTCATGAAAATATACAATGCGCGCTATTAATAAAATAAAAAAAACATTCGAAGACTGCGTGGTGAGTTTTTGGCAAAAATTCAGCAGTTGGGATCGTATTGGCCATTTGCAGGACTTGGTCAAGTGACGGAAATTAACTAGCAATGAACTTTTGGGAGACCAAATCTCTCGCGGGGAAGCAAAACTGAACTTCAAGTACAAAAAATACTTCATCTTTCCAAGTTATCTGGTCATTCGCTGCATACTTTAATCTCAGTTTAACAGCTGAAAGTATTTGTTTGTGCATCTAGTATCTAATACTTTTCCTTGATGGAATTTTGATTTAAAGTGGTTATAACCCTTTGAATGATCAAATTTATGTAGTTAATTCTACTCACTGTATTATTACATGGTCGTGCGAATCACGGAAATGACGTTCAGGCAGATACCTAAAGTACGCATTGTGCAAACCGGAACCAAGCAAAGCGTTAATATGCAAACCGGTAGAAAAGTATACCAGATATCGCACAATGCGCATGTTAGGTACCTGCCTGAACGTCATTTCCGTCATTCAGACGACCATGTAAAAAGAACAAAGAAATTGTTAACTTTCGCATCGAATAAGTTGGTCGTATTTTATCAAATACCCTTAAGATATACCTCATTCGAAAGCTGACAGTGAGTAATATTAACTACATTAATTTCATTCAAAGGGTTATAACCACTTTAAAGAAAAATATGTGCCTGTTTTTTTTTTTTTTTTTTTTTTTTATTTTTTCTACAACTTCATTTTTGGGTGTGAAACAAAATGGTCAATTTCCATACAATGTAAGAATTTAAGAAAAGTGCATGTTTTTTCTTTGAAAGCTTTTCAGTTCTTGGGCCTTTCCTCGCGCGAAGTGTTTTTCTGCCAACATTTCATTGGTACGTGATTTCCGTCGAGTGATGAGGTCCTGCAAATCGCTTATTGTCACTCTATCTCCTAAACTATATGGAGCCTCCTTAAGGGACAGACCGTACAGGATTGATGATGTGCAGGGATTGGTGTTTGTGTGTTCTGTTTTGTTATTAATGTTGTTCCTTGACTTTATTAGTTGTACCATCATTCTATAACGATGAATCCCATTAATGTTGGTACTTACTTATTGAAGTGTATTTTTTCAAAATTCCATCCTAACTGTCAAGAACAATTTCATTGCTTCAAAAATTGAAAAACAAAATTGGGGTTCACCGAGTATTTTAATAAGTTATACGTCATTAAATATTACAATATATGGAATTCGTAATTGGATTAGAAAACAAAAGATTTCAATCATCACTACCACAAGGGGAACCCTACAAGTCCTTAGGCTGTGTTTTATTTTGCAATTGTTTACGAACATTTTATGATTTGTATAAATATATCAATTCAAACACACGTGCTGCTTGTATCTATTTTTAAAAGTCAACGATCTTATTCCTGCCGATTTCATGAATGCAAAATAATTTCTCTCATTTTTTGGACCCTGTGTATGACAGGAAGTTTGGATTAAATCGGCAATAGAGTAGAATTGGATACCCTGTTCATGACACCAAGGTCGAAAAGCCATACCCTGTTCAGCGGATCATCCCCGTATAGTCAATATAGGGTAGTACCCCCCCCCCCCCCCGGGTATAAAACCAGATGCCAAATTTGTCAAATGAGCCTGAAACGTCAGAATTGAATTTTTATAACAGCTAAAGATATCTTCAAGTGTGAGCACAGTGTTTGAACGCACCTTGTGAACCTGATCGAGGCGATTAATCGAGTGACTGTCATTGTTGTCTCTCTTGTGGATGCACTCATATAGACCACATCAAGAAACATTAATTTCTCGTCTTGAAGAAAATGTCTAAGGTCAGTTTTAACTATTTGATTTCTCTTTTACTGGGTGACGAACACATAAAGAACGCATGCGGATCTTATTTTCGAATGTGGCCTACTTGAAATAATTAAAAATACATCAAGAAATAACATATAATAAATAGGAAGGCTCGTCCAATTACGAACATTTTCAAAACTTTACTCATACTTAATCCCGAATTGTACTCGAGATCGTGCGATTTCCTATACAAAGTTCACTAATAAATTTGTTCTAGTTCTGATGTTGAGTTTTCTTCCTTCACAAAATGTTGGCATTTAGCGACAAATTGCAACTTGTGTGATTATATTTTGTGCAAATCGTGAGAGAAAGTATTACATAAAGATGGTGTAATAAATGAGAAGCCTCTATTTAAAATTTTTTTTTTTTTTTTTTTTTTTTTTTTGACTATGGAAAAATTGAAAGCAAAAGGAGCCTTTTCTATGATATTGCTGTTTTAAATATCTATACATTTATTATTATTATTATTATTATTATTATTTTGCAGTTGTAGCATACATTAATATAAATATCTAATGAGATGTATAATACAAAATATCAAGCATTTTTAACTTTCAAGACCAACTTTTTTATCGTTTATAGTCTGGGGTCTATCGTACAGTATCAAGCCACAATCTAGCTTTCAATACCCATTTTCCTTATTTTTCACCTCGTTTTCTACTATTTTCTCAGCCAAGAGGTTTACTGGAACGTCTAGATGCTGGTGAGGTTGTAATAGGAGATGGTGGATTTGTGCTTTGTATGGAGAAGCGTGGTTATTGTAAAGCAGGGCCGGCGACTCCAGAAGCAACAGTGAAGTACCCCGAAGCAGGTAAGGCACAAATAGTTTATTTTAGTTACCTTTTATTGAATAGAAGCCAGTCAAACATATATTGATGAGATGCCTATCGCCAAGTTTTAACTCAGGTTCGTAATCTATATATATTGAAAACACGGTACTTCGGTGGACAAAACGAAGACTCACGTATATAGCCATAAAACTCTGACGTTTTAGATTTCCTAAACATTATCCAAAAACACTATATTATACCTTCAGTTTGCGCGTTTAGAATACCAGCATGACCCCGGCTGTATTTTCAATATCAATTGACACGATCATTTGTTATTGCATGGCGTAGCAAAATCAGATCAACTTGTACATCAACAGTTGTTGGATTATACGCCTTTTATTGACATACTGTCAATTGAAGAACTCTCTAGACTTAAAATGGCGTATAGGTATAAAAAACATTCTGGCATAAGAGCAACCTTTGTGGAATAGAGCCATTGACTGGAGTTTGCGGACTTTGTTTTGTCCTCATCTAAATAGACCAGTTTCAATTAACTTCTTCTCTGCTCAGACTCAATCCCAGTCCCAACCTCATTTGTATGTAAATTAACAAAAGAGTCCAAACAAAAGCATTGATATTAACATTGTTTTTTCTTGGTGTACAATTCCAACGGGATGTACCTCGTACAAAAGAATATTTCACATACATACTATTGAGGCTTAGCCTGAAAAACGCAGAACACGAAAGAGGACTATTGAGATGAGTTTTTTACTTGCTGCAAGAGATTTATTGAGCTACAAGAGGTCTCAGAAGATTATTGTGATTTTATTCTTAAGTTCGCCAGCTTCATCGAGAATTCTTACGTGCCGGTGCTGATGTGATGCAGACATTTACTTTCTACGCCAGCGAGGACAAGCTGAAGAACAGAGGAAATGATGCTATCAACGTAGGGGTCAGTTACATGGAACGAAATCTAATAATAATCCTTATTATTTTGAAATACTCAAGATAAGATGAACTTACTGCTAGGACATAACTTCTCCTGTTTGAGAGTTAACGAGCAATGAATTGCCCTAGTTCACTATGACGTCATATCAGGACACTCTTAAAAATTCTATTGTTTATACGCAAAGAATCATGGTCGTCGGATGCATGTGGTTGAATAAACGCAAATGCGCCCTCGCGAGTCGCTCGATTTATTACGATCTTTTAGGTTTGAAAAATGTTATAAAAATGCAAATGCGCCCTCGCGAGTCCCTCGATTTATTTCGATCTTTTAGGTTTGAAAAATGTTATAAAAATCGACGAAAACTTTTCTGGTGAAATGTGTAATAATTAACTTATTTGTAATCTAGCTATCTAATACGGCTGTGCATTTTTAATTATCAAATGTGAATACTGCGTAACTCGTTTAAAAAGTAGCTGAGACACTGACGAATACATCAAAGAATTCAAAAATCAAACTAAAAACAACTACAAATAACACATAAAGATTTCAGCGATGGAGAAATATATTACAAAAAGAAGTAAATAGTTTGCAGGAATTATTGCAAACTGCTTATATGTTAGTGGTAAAAAAGAAATTAATTAAAGGAAGATCTACAAAAAATATAAACGTACCGCCGCCACGATTCTTGTCCTATTCTGTCATTTTTCCACTGAAATTTTCGTCCTCAGTTCTGTTTACAATAAGCTTGTTCATGTTTTCAGAATTTTAAAAGTGAAAAAAAGATTTTCAACGCCTCTAAAAAGTTTACACAGTTCAATGGCCGTCGTAGTATGGCTAGCTCGAGTTGCTCGATCACACATTGCGCTAAATTTGCATTTCCATCCACTCCTTTTACTGGCAGTTCTACTTTGTTGACATACATCGTGTATGAAAAGTCATTTTTCGTTGTGAATAGTTGAGCAATCTGCATTGATTCTAAAGCACTCCGTGTTTATGAATTGCCCGTAAAAATTGATGAATGAACAGAGTGAAGTCATCTTCGTGATCGCGTGTTCATTTTGCTTTTCACTTTAAGTTTTTTGAATAGCTGCAAATGCACGTTTTTTATGAACTTTTGGTCGCCGTCGATTTTCCTATTAAGAGTAGATTAGTCAATAAGTAATGATTGAGAAACGAAGAATACAGCCGTGTTTACCAGCATCTTGCAAACTCGCCAAATAAACTCTTCCAGAAAATATAACTTGTAAAATCTCCATCTTTGGCTCTCACTAAAAATGGTCAGCGACCTCGCGCTTATGTGCACGGACGCCTGACTTATGTATGTACGTATTTCGGACACGCGGGCTTCCAGTGTCGGTCGACAAAAATTCAGCTCGATAGTTTACCATATTTTCTTAATTATGGTGCTCCGCTTGCGCAGGCCTTCGGCCCGCGCGCAGCTCCGCTATAATTTGCACGCAACGCAATTCAGCCTCAATGCTGTGATGTGATAATATCAATAAAAATATATTCTATTCTATAAATTTATTCTACTTTCCTCTTTTAGTGCGAGGCCGTCAATCAAGCAGCATGTGACTTGGCTAGAGAAGTGGCAAATGAAGGTGGAGCACTTGTCGCAGGGAATATCACTCAGACGCCATCGTATCTCAGTGGGAAAGGAAAGCAGGCATGCCAGGCTGAGTACAAAAAGCAAATTGACGTGTTTATCAAGAATGATGTGGATTTTCTCCTTGGAGAGGTTAGAGGGATATTAGCGAATGTTTCTTTTTTATCAAAGAATATTTCAGATCTGCAGAGAAAGTACTCAAGTTGACAACGAAACTGCAGATGAATACACCATATACTGATACATAAATGTAACCACACTTAAATATAAAAATTGTACTTCATTTTCCACGTTGTTTTTCAATGTTTATGCAAAATCCTCCATAAACCGAAACCCCTGTCCTCTGAAACCGGAAATTTTACTTGTAGAGTCCGGTATTTATTCACTCAAGAGAAAATATAGCTATCAGAGCGTAAAAACAAAAGAAACCAGCCCGCTAAACCGGGCTGGATCACTCCATATAAACAGCTAGCCCCTACGAGAACCTATCCCCTATACGGGGCTTTGCACACATAATAACCCTCGTTAAGTCTATTTATTGTTGCTGGGTTATTTTAAGAACGAAACGTGACTGGTCAGATTCACCAGAGAGGAAATAGACGAATTTCGTGCTGGCGTCGAAGATAAAAAAGGAAGAGCTCTTCAAATTTGCAAAAGAAAAAGTTAACAATGCTGGATATATTAACATGTTCCTCAATCGTCTTTCTCTTAAGAATAAGTTTTTAGCGATATTGGTAACAGTTTTAAAATAACCTGGTTTCTAAAAATAGCACTAGCGTGGTTCCTGATTGGATCCGGGGATATGTTCTCTTAGCTCGTTTTCTCTTGATTCATTTTCCAAATTACACATATAATAAAAATACCCCCCAAAAAATAAAAATAAATACAGACAGAAATTTGTAATTTTTCTTGTTTTGTTTTTAGCTCTATCAGCACATCGAGGAGGCAGAGTGGGCGACCGAAGTAATGAAGGCCACGGGCAAACCAGTTGTTACTACTCTAACTATCCCGGCTAGTGGTGACTTGAATGGTGTGTCGGTGAAAGACTGTACCCTGCGTCTTGCTAAAACAGGCAAGTTAAGGGAACATGCCGGAGTATATTTTCCCGGGGAGTGAGGGGGAGTGAGGGGGAGGGAGGGATCTCGGGGAGGGAGGAGGGAGGAGGGAGGAGGGAGGAGGGAGGCGGGAGGAGGGAGGAGGGAGGAGGGAGGAGGGAGGAGGGAGGAGGGAGGAGGGAGGAGGGAGGAGGGAGGAGGGAGGAGGGAGGAGGGAGGAGGGAGGAGGGAGGAGGGAGGAGGGAGGAGGGAGGAGGGAGGAGGGAGGAGGGAGGAGGGAGGAGGGAGGAGGCGAATTGTGTCTATGTGTTACTTTTTCAAAAAATTATTTTAAAACGGTATTATCCATAGAAAAAAACGGAACTGGTCTGATGGCCTTATTATATAAACTCTATAGACACGTTCTTTTGTAAAATAGTCGTTATTTCCTGTTGAGCCATTTTTTTTTTTTTTTTTTTTTTTTTCAAAACTGCACTCTTTTTTAACACAGAACAGAAAGAAGTCGAAGTTATGAAGGATCTATCTGGAATCGAACTCGTGAATTCTATAACAGAAAACCGCACACTAGCCAACTGCTCCATTGTTGCTCCTTAAAATTTAATAATTATCAAACTTTTTCCTAACTAACTGTAGTTATCAATGTAAAGTATAAATATCTCATTAAATAAAATTGCTGTTGTTGTTCTTTTTCATGTACTGCAGGTGCTGATGTCATTGGGGTTAATTGTGCCTATGATCCTGACGGTTGTATCTCGATAATGCGTCTGATGAAAGCCGCTTTGGATGAAGCAGGGATCAAGAAGCATCTTATTATCCAGCCTGCTGGCATCAAAACACCGGAATTCTTGTGTGGCAATTTAAAATTTGGGTTCACTGAGCTTCCAGAATGTCCGTTAGGTAATCTAGTAAATTTGCTAGCTAGGAATAACACGTTCGTTACAGCATGATTCGTAAATCTAAGGTGTTTCTACGTCGATCAACATGCAGATCTCCTATTTACATATTCGAAGACTTCGATGACTAAAACCGCAGTCAAACGTCTGCACATGCCCCCTTAAAAAAATATAAGGCATGTGATTAAACGATCTCGTACTCAGTGCTTTCTGCTTAGAGAAAACTCTCACCGTTTGTTTCTTTCTCAAAATGAAAAAAATTGAAAAACTGCAAACCTAGGTTACCTCGAGAATTAGCAAACAGTTCATGTTGAAGAAATTAAGCCTATACATTCACGCAATTTCTTATTATATTAACTGTCTCAAAAGTCAATTGCCAAAGGATCTGATTGTTTACGAATACAAATGCCACGCATGCGCTGACGTTTGACCCCGGTGTTTCGATGACTGAAGTCAAGAGAGTATGAGATAAGAGAGCTTATCCCCGTATTATTGGACTTTACACTCATCAGGGGATAGTTTCATTCTATTTTTAAACTGAAGTTATTTCGGGTACGGAGCGTGATGTGCCAGATTGCAGGAGGCGCGGTCGCATCGTCAAAACATCTCAAGACAAAAGTGTTGAGATTGTTAACAAGTTTCTAAAAAAATAGCATGACGAGCAGTGCCCCTGATAGGGTCCGGAAATAAGCTCTCTTATCTCATACTCTCTTGCTGAAGTGCATTGGCGTTTTGTACGTTAAGCTTATCATAAATTTCATTACTTTGTTATTTTGCCAAATATAGCACGTTAAAACTTATCTTGGGAAAAGGCCCGTGTACTTATCTGATATTGAAATGCGAAAAATTGGTCATTTTTTTATTTGGACGCTACTCCGGCGGCTGTTCAAAGAACCACTAATTCAACAACCTTTTGCTGTTCATTAATATAAAATGTACTCTCATTTATACCAACAGATGTATCAATAGCATATAATGCACTTTCATCGGCATCACAAGTAACGTCATTAGCGCGGATCAACTTTTGATAAAGAAATACAAATATTCATGCAAGTTCATTAACATCAATGGACAATCAATGGCGCGTTTGCGCATTCATATGCGTGAAACGTATTACAATTACGCGCAATTAAACTTCAATAAAGGGAAAAATCATTAGTGTGCTATTACCATAATATCTATAACCCGTTCAGACAATCATCAGCATCATTTTATATACTCGAGCCTTATAGATATTAAATATCAATTTTATTATGTTTTTATTCTATATTATGTTTGCAGCGATGGACCCTCGTTATCTTACCAGATGGGACTGCCACAAATACGCTCGTGAAGCGTATGAACTTGGTATTCGCTATATTGGTGCATGTTGTGGGTTTGAAGCCCATCACGTCAGAGCCATTGCTGAAGAAGTGAGTTAATTCTTGTCCTGAGGAATGAATGAATGAACTGATGGAAGAATATACAATGGAGAAATGGAGAAGAAAACTGAAAGTATGAAGGGCGTAAGAAGAGTGAAGGATGGAAGTGGATGGGATGAGATGATATGTGATGGGTGGATGGACGGATGGACGCATGGACGTATGGATGGAAGGATGGATGGATGGATGGGTGTGTGGGTGGATAGTGAAATGGAGGGTGAGATGGATTAATGCACGAATAAACACGTTAGTCAAATTCCAGTCTCTTTTCTTCACAGCTTGCCAAGGAACGAGGTAAATACCCCCAAGGCAGTGAGATGCACGGCCAATGGGGAAGCGCCATAAAACAGCACAGCTATCCATGGGTGAGACACAGGTATTGACTCTCATGAAATATGAATTAATTCAGTCCTGCAGTTTCTGCAGAGAAGTAAGAAAACACCGATGATAGTGATGCGTCAACACTATGAACGATTTCAGTACTTATATTAGTGCTCTAAAAGTATTGGCTTCATTCCTTTGTATTTGCCTATAGTTTCCACTTATGCTTGCTTAGTTTGCTTGGCATGCATTACGAAGTTAGTTAACATCTTTCCAGTGTTCGAGTGAAACTTCTGAAACCCTCTATGATCACGTGAATTGCTCACTCAGTTCCACGAGTTAAAATCGTGTGTTATTTCAGGTCAACAAGGTCGTACTGGGAAAACATCGAACCGACCAGCGGTCGCCCTTACGCTGCACCGATGCGAAAAATCGGCGATATCTTTGATACGTCATCAGGGCACAAAGACATGATGCAACAAGTAGAAATGACGTCAGAGGAAGAAGTACAAAACTTGAGGGATCGAGTAGAGAAAGGCGCGGTTCATTGACATGAATGAGCTAAAGATCATATTGTGTGTTTATTGTGTCCTTTTGGAAAAGATTGCTGTTGATGATAGGCTTCAGGGGGAAATAGATCATTCAAAGATTCAAAAACTGTTTTAATAACGTGTGCTTCTGATTCTTATCCTCGTCACGTACTTGGGCTGGGCTATTGATCGTGATACATTCTGTGTTGTCTAAATTATAATTATATTCCTCAAAACCATTTTAAAAGTGATTATTTTGTCTCATACTGACATATCGTGTCACCTAGCTATCTCTTTTGGCCGCTGCAATAAATCTTTTGAAATGATTTTGATTGAAAATGAATTAAAAATAGATTTATTAACCCATTTATGTTGACTCTTTAGTTATAATGATTCCTTTATGTGCCCATTCCGAAGCTTTTTTATTATTGACTCAGCTAATCAACCATTTGCTATTTCTGTGTTTAAACACTGGAAAGATGAGGGGCGGTCTTGGTTTGAATTTTGCCGTTAAAGACTACATACAGTCTAACGGATTAGACAAATAAGATCTTATCCATGCCGAAGGTGGCGTCCATGCCTTCTTGCAAAAAAAAAGGCAGATCGAGCGAAGACTATATATATATATGCACATCCTTTAAAATCAATAAAATTTGATTCACAGTATATAATATTCACAAGTTTAATTTGGAGTTGCTAAAAGTTAAACTTTTTCAACGAGATTAACTCCACCATCGTATCGGCAGCCATCACGCGATCGATCTTATGATCCATTATTATTTATCTAATTCCTGATACATTTTTTAGTCTTTAACTCTAAAAATCAAACGAAAACATCGATAAATAAGTAATTTAACTTTACTGCGGTAGTTTAGCATCGAAAATACAATTGGAAGTTCATCGATCAAGGACAACCAAAACAACCTTAGTATCTTGTCATGAAATTTGCTCATTTACTTCGAAAGTACAACAGGATCCTCCACATGTCGACCAGCGTTTTAACAGAACAGCATTAGAAAGATGTTTCTTATGGTAATGAGGCTCCTGGGATGCCAGATTAATCAAAAATATTTTTATTTTTTGAACGCATGGGTTACTTATTACTATATAGACGCCATATTGGATTTTGTTTCTGTCCACCCAAGAGGTCTGTCCAGACCTACTCGGCCATTCTAGTCCCAGGTCCCTACTCGATTTTGCAGCGGGCAATAGGCAAATATTTCACAACAATATAGCAAAGTAACAGCGAATAGAACTCCAGAAAACTGTATTTGACAGATCAAGTGAACATCGAGTGTGATGTCCCAGGCGTTCCTGGCCTGCATTTTGTAGACGACGAAAAATATCGAGGGCTTCTTATAAATCTTCCCTTCCTACGGAAGACCAAGTAATTTTGCCCCAGAACCAATATTTTCGTGCGTCACATTATCTAAATCTTAAACAAATAAGAACGAACAGCAACATTGAAAACAATAAAACTAAGTGAGAAAGTGAATATGGCAGAGTAAAATAGTTATACTAATTAAAAGTACCTTTCCTTTTCACATATTGCTGTAAATTAAACTATAAGACAAAGTCAATTTTGTGCTTGGAGTATGTCAAGCTTCATGACAAAATCGATTGCACATAAGTGCTTTAAAGACAGGTTTCTAATTAATTGCCACGGATAATGTGCAATCCATTATTAAAATAAATTGCGTTCAGTAATAGACCGTACAATATGGATGGCGTGAGGATGCAGCGATTGCCATGGTGTGTTTGTGTGTGTCGTTGTTGTTATTTATGTAGTTGTTTCTTGACTTTAACTGTTGTACGACACGTTCATCTAATGGTCATTCCCATTAATTACTTTTTTTCAGTTCCAACAGGGTTTATGAAAGGTTGTTTTAAAGTTTTGTGAAGTGAAAGTGTTAATAAGATCACTTTTGACAGGTTGCTTTAAAGCTAATTGAAATTGTTACTAAGATGTAGCCACCTTGACTCGATTATACCAAATTCACCTCCTTTAATTATATTAGTGCAAAAGTAATAATTTGTGCATGCAATTTAAGAAAACAACAACAGTGTTTGAGGCAATTAGTATTTCATGCTATATTATTTCAAGATGGTAGGTGTTTCGTTTGGCAAATAATGCAACATTAGCAACGTACAATCAAGTTCAGCATTTTGTAGCAAATCCTTTCTAATTGTTCTGCCACACCACCGGCTAAAACGTATTGGTAAAAACGTCGAAGAAGAATTGAACATGAGAAACACAACAACATGACAATCTTAACGATTCTAATAATCAAACTTACTACGATTGCCATTTCTGTTATATCAATCCTTGGCAATGCCTTGGTTTGTCACGTTATTCTACGAGTAAAAACCATGAAGACTTCCATCAATTACATCATACTAAACCTGGCTATACTGGACGCCATTTTGGTTTTTTTGACGATCGGTTGTGTAATCGTAAATGATAATAAAGAAACTATCAGTACTTCGATTCTTCCATTAGCATATAACCGTAGCGCTGTTATGGCCGAGGCACTTTGCAGAATAAATTGGTTTTATTGGATTGGGCCGAATATATCGCCAATACTTCTAATGGCTATGGCATACGAACGATATAAAGCCATCGTCCATCCATTTTCAAGACTTCAGAGCAAAAACACAAAATCAAGACTGAAGCTTTTAATGATCCTAGCATGGCTATCAGGACTTGGATATCTAACAATTGATATGATAGTGGTCAGATACGACGTTAAAAGAGGAATATGTGCCGCTGAAGACAACTCTTGGTATAAACTAAAGATATTCTCCTCCTTTTACTTGATAACTCAGCATATAGTCCCTTCGACTGCGTTGTTTGTATTCTACCTTCGTGTAATCTGTGCTTTGAGAAAGCAAGACAACGCACTTGGACCTCAAGTTAAAGCTGAAAGGGCCAGAGGTGAAGCAAGGAAAAAAGTCATGCGGGTTATAATTGTCGTGACACTTGTATTCTACATTTGCTGTGGCATTCCTCAAATTGTTCTAGCGTGCCTTGCGTTTGGCAATGCTTTGTTTGAGTCTATAATATTTGGGGATGTTCTTGTGCTGATGTACTCGATCAATTCTGCTTTCAATCCATTTGTGTATTTCATATTTATCCAGTCATTTCGAAGTGGATTTAAAACTGTCTTCATGGCAAATGAATCTCACTTCAGTGCTAACCTTAGTTTTGTTGGTATTCAGAACTCGTTTAGTTTGGAGAATTATAAGGGTCACGAGAAGAATGAGCTATGCAGCGACCCAAAACTCCTTAATTTCTTAAACAAAGCAGAATGATGAAAGTGGAAAACTATCCTATTGTATATTGCGTTACGGGCCTGATTTAAGTATATATATATATATATATATATATATATACACACTCGTTTGCAAGAACGTTGTAGTGTACATTTATACAAATACCTAATTTGTTCAGTATATTTAATGATATGCAAAACAGAAAACTCAACGAAAGTCGAAAAATATTTTTCCTGTTTATTTTATCGTACAGATTATAAAACAGTCGGTTTCGTGTGTAAAAACGGCTTCGATTCTTTGCCTTTTGCATCTCATTAGACGATTTTACATGTGTAAAATTTAATTCCATCAAACAATACAACCTTATTATATTTTAAGACTCAATATCACATCATTTATTATCAATGTTTTGATTTCATTTTGTAGTGTTCTTCAAGTTACCATTATTGGACTCATAATTAAGCTTTTTGAATTTACCATTTTAGGAGCGGGGGCCAATAGAATTTTTTAGTCTTATCAAAGCTACGAAAATATGGTTTGCGCTCTTTTTGATGGGAGTACCTCAAGTACTAATCTTTGGTCCTCTTGACTTTTTGATACAGAGAACAGTGAACGTGATACATTTCCAGTTACAATGACAAAGGACTTCTTATCGGTCCATTTTCTTTCATTTTAATCAAAACGTCTGTGAATTGCGTGCAGTAATCGAGATACGCAAACTATAATTGATTATGGCTATTATGATTCAAGGCTAATTTTGAAAAAGTCTGTAAAGTCAAAACATTTCAAGTTTACCCACCAAAACTTCATTATTTGAATTCATTCTTTGAATATTGAATTGATTATTCGATTCCAGTAATCAAATTTGAAAACAAGTCTACAAAATTCAAAATAACGTATTTACAAAAAAAAAACGTTCTAAACAAGCAAAATAACATCTTTCTTTTGTCAAAAAGTACTTCAGTGAGAGTTTATAGACAGTTTAATCTTTCAGTTGAAGATTTTCAAAGTTTTTTTCTGTCTCAAACGTTAACGGTGGGTTGTTGTCTCGAATGTTAGACTGTTAGACAATTTCAAAACTGAATATTAAAATCGAATAATCAAATCAAGTTTCAAAGAATGAAATCACTGGTGGGTACGCTTGAGGTGTTTTACACACTTAACAACACGCAATTAACCACAACCACTATGACGTCATATGTAAACAAATCTATTGTTTTAATGCTAAGAATCATGGGCAAAAGAGGGGATTTAGCATCTTAAAATCAATGAAAAATAGGGTAAAAGTTCATTTATAATATTGGAACAAATTATAAGTATAAGTAAAATGACAAATGTATTAAAGGAAAAATATTTCGCCAGAACTAGATGCATTTTTATTCATGTAAGCAAGCCATGACCTCATAGTGCTTGACGGCAATTTGAGCTTAAATATAAAAACACAGTACTGATTTGCAATTTAAAAACTGTTGGTACTTCGAGCAGCACATATGGCTCTCTTTAATTGTTATGAACTATTATGTTCTGGTGTAACTGAAAACAACGAAAATGTGTTTTTACTTTTTACAGCAAATTTACAATAATATGAATAAAAGATACAGCTGTATGTATATAACTTCTTTCCGATTCAATAAGACTTTTGGAAATAGACAAGCGGACAATTTGCGTGATGACGTAATATACCAGAATGCTTTGCACACTTTCTTTACAAATCTACACAGGGATTAAAAATTGTAAAATGAAAAAGAATGTGCAAATAATGCTTGTCTTGGTAGTAAAATGACGCCACAATGCAAATCGCTTATTGATGGTTTATGCAAACATTTTTTGGGATCAAAGCACAAATGAATTTATCATTGTTTACGAACTAGGCAATAGAAGCATGGGAATGTATGGTTGTTTCTCTAAGGAGTTGTAAAAGTACTTAAGGATTGAAGTTGCTTAATTATTCATTCGCGTCCAACGGCTTTCACAGCTACGCGCAAATGTTTATAATTTAAAGGAAAAGTAAATAAATAAATAGAATAAATGAAATTGAACCTTATTACAAGAGCAAATTTATCTAAGGGTGATCATCATTTCCTTCACAAGAGTTCTTCAGTCTTGAAAAGTAAACCGTATCCATCCTGGTCGCGTGTTTTTCATTCTGATACCAACACTTTTTGTTCTCTTCAAGTTAACCTAGCCTATTGAATTGTATTAGAAGTTTAAGTCAGTATTATTGTAAGGTGTAAAGTTTATGGTTGAGTTCAATAAAGCACGCACACGCTGTCGTGTGGACACTTCCTAAATGCCAGTACACACTAGGGAGCTTGCTCCCGCAACATGCTCCTGTGTCATTTTTCAAGACCCGTACACACGAGATAGCTTACTCCCGCAACACGCTCCCGCAACGTGCTCCCGAGCAAAGCTCCCTCATGTGTACCAACGATTTCACGCGAAAAATATGTTGCACAACAAACATTTTGCGGGTTTTGCTCCCTCATATTGAAACCGGTACACACAAAGGAGCTTGCTCCTGAAAAAAACTTTTGCAACATATTTGCTCCATGGTTTTGCTCCCTAATATCAAAACAATTTAATATGAGGGAGCAAAACAAGGGAGCAAAAGTTTTGTTACGCAACACAATTTTTCGCGTTAAATCGTTGATACACACGAGGGAGCTTGCTCCGGGAGCATGTTGCGGGAGCGTGATGCGGGAGCAAGCTCCCTCGTGTGTACCGGCCTTAAGTCTGTTTAGCATTAGATAATAAATGTTTTATATTCGGTTGAGCGGGGTAGCGAATAAGAAGGTAAAAGAGTGAAATCCAAGCTGAATGACCATACAATAGTCGTGATGTGAAATCTTTTGTTCAACTTCTTCCAAGATAGCTATAATAATAATAATTGTTCTCATCACAACCCATTGTTTTTACTCAGTATTATCCCAACCAATGCATAGGTCACACTTCAACAAACAGCAAACTGCATTATCAAAAATAATGCTTCTAGCCAAAAGCATTATTTTTAATAATGCAGCGAGTTCCGCCTAGCAGTCAATATAGCGAAAACGAATAAGACAACGATAAGAACAATAATTATACCAGATAATCGCTTCGGCACACAGCATTCGTGGGTATAATGCAGGCAGCTGAGGGCGCAGCTGCGAATGCTGTGTACCTCACGAATGCTGTGTACCTCACAAATGCTGTGTACCTCAGTGATTATCTATTAAATAGTCTTTTATAATCATTTATTTAAAAAAAACAATGATATAACGCGTACTCTGATTGGCTAAAACGTAAAAAAAAACATGTTATCTGAACATAGAAACAGGCATTGGTTTTAGGGTGTAGTCATTGCAAACGATGAGGCCGTATTAAAAAGTTGTAAAACAATTTTAATCCAATTGACAAACTTCATTTAATTCTTTAACAATTATCGAACAAATGATTAAATGTAAAAAAATAATCATACGTAACAATAAATATATATAAAAAGCATTGTACACACATTTACAACAGTCAATGTTTATAATTACTGTCTGCCGTCTGCCGGATACCGTGACGTAACAGGAAAGCCATATCAATACTTTCAGAAATACGAAAATTAAAAACTAAATTTCCGGCGTATAATTATTCATATTAAATTGTAGATAACTGCAAGCTCTGCATGCCCATTTATTTCTGGATTAGTATCCAGAATGTTGGTTATTTCGATGACAAAATAATCTGAACAAATACTTTCAAATATATCAAACAATCATCTAACAAAAAATATATATATAACCATATTTGGTTGTAGTAACTTATTAGTAAGTGACGATGGATTCTATTTTGGTGAATTTTTTTTACTATCTACGGCCACAATTGTTAAGCGGGAAAAATTCAACTCTTACAGAGTTTGCAATGACCAACTATGCAGAGTATGGCAGGCATCTTGAATTTTGTTTAAAAATACAGGAAAAAAACCCAAAAATAAAAATTAAACAGGAATCCCAACGAACGACAGTGTTTGTTTGATATGAATTTTTGCTCGAAGAAAACCTTCTTTTCATATGAGATAACATATTTTCAACAAAGTATATTGCTAAATGATTGCAAAAAGTTTATTTTATTTATTTATTTAATTAATTATTCACTCATTCATTCATTCATTCATTCATTCATTCATTCATTCATGCATTCATTTCATTTCATTTCATTTCATTTCATTTCATTTCATTTCATTTCATTTCATTTCATTTCATTTCATTTCATTTCATTTCATTTCATTTCATTTCATTTCATTTCATTTCATTTCATTTCATTTCATTTCATTTCATTTTGAATGTAAACATGTAAACACTGTAAACAGCAGCTGCTTAATCAAACTATTTCTCGTACATTAGCTCGTATAGTTAATGTGCGTCAAATTATATGACAAGACATTTAAAAAAAAACCACTATAGTCGTCCAGAATATAAATCTAATAATGTCAATAAAAATACGAGAAGAGAAGAGAAGAGAAGAGAAGAGAAGAGAAGAGAAGAGAAGAGAAGAGAAGAGAAGAGAAGAGAAGAGAAGAGAAGAGAAGAGAAGAGAAGAGAAGAGAAGAGAAGAGAAGAGAAGAGAAGAGAAGAGAAGAGAACAGAAGAGAAGAGAACAGAAGAGAAGAGAACAGAAGAGAACAGAAGAGAAGAGAACAGAAGAGAAGAGAAGAGAAGAGAAGAGAAGAGAAGAGAAGAGAAGAGAAGAGAAGAGAAGAGAAGAGAAGAGAACAGAACAGAAGAGAAGAGAAGAGAAGAGAACAGAAGAGAAGAGAAGAGAAGAGAAGAGAAGAGAAGAGAAGAGAAGAGAAGAGAAGAGAAGAGAAGAGAAGAGAAGAGAAGAGAAGAGAAGAGAAGAGAAGAGAAGAGAAGAGAAGAGAAGAGAAGAGAAGAGAAGAGAAGAGAAGAGAAGAGAAGAGAAGAGAAGAGAAGAGAAGAGAAGAGAAGAGAAGAGAAGAGAAGAGAAGAGAAGAGAAGAGAAGAGAAAAGAAGAGAAGAGAAAAATAAACCATAAAAGAAAACTTAGTTGTAGTTGTTTCCGATGGCCCAATTAAATTTGCGACTAGCATAATAACCTATAAATCACAATATGTATCTGTTGTCAAGAGATATCTGGTTTAATTCACATTCGTAGAGTATGACAAGCAATCGATCAAATTGAAATGCCAGTGAAAAATATTACCTTATTAGCGTTCTGAATAGAAACTTCTGAATTAATTAAGTAGTACTTATTCCTTTAAGGCTATATTGTCCATGCGCTATGTCTACAGGTATAAACTCTAGTCGCACTGAATTTTAGTTGTAAAACTCAACTACTAACTTTATAGATCTAATTGTAATTCCATTTGAAATGATTTTTTTCAAGAAGTCTTAGCAAGATCGTCATGGCCACAGCTTCCCAGTTAGGATGTACCAGGTGCTTTGTTTGATACAAAGTAAATTGAATTCTGCACCATTTAAAACCAAACAATTTCTGTCCGATTGCGCAAGTCTACTACTTAACAATTACTACCATTAAACATCGCTGAATCATCTTCGAGAAAGGATTATTGCAATAATAGCATAGGAGGATTTGTACCGATTTCCAACATGGCAAGCCTCAATGAGATTTCAGTCACTTTGTGTTGCCTCATCTTTGCGATTATTTCCATAATTGGAAATTTAATGATTGGTCATATTATTCTACATTACAAGTCGCTCAAAACTTCAATGAATTTTTTACTGCTAAACCTCGCCGTTGTTGACATAATCACTGGAGCTTTGGGCATTTTTTACATCGTTATCAGCGATGAAATAGGCTTTTTCGGTACTTCTGGTACCTTGGAGAAAGTTTACAATACGAGTTCTGTAGCGGCGGAGGTTTTGTGTAAAGTTAAGACGTCTTTCTGGTTTGGTAGTGCTATGACACCTGCTTTGTTGGTTCTAATGGCTTTAGAGAGATACATGGCCGTGGTTCATCCTATGAAATGGAGAGGAAGAGGAGAGGGAAAGAAAAAATGGCTTGTTCTACCATGTTGGTTGTTTGGATGTTTATTTTGGTTGGTTAAAATCTTGACTATCACTTACTCCAATGAAAAGTGTAAAAGTACAAGCCCTAGTTGGTACAATCCTAAAGTCTATGCCGTCATTGTTATCCTATTTCATTTTCTGCTGCCATTTTCGTTTATCTTTTGGGGTTATTATAAAGTCATTAGAGCAATTAGTGCGAAGAACTCTCTGTCAATGCAACCGGCGGTCTTAAGAGCAAGAAGCAGAGATAAAAAAGTTGTAATAATCGTTGTGATTGCTATTACTTTGGTTTTCCTTTTATGTAGTGGAGTGCCTAAGAGTGTTTTTTCATTTCAAATTATATTCCCTGTAAAGTTCTACAATTTAAATGGTAATATTCCAGTTTTATTATTTTTGATCAACTCCTCGTCCAACCCAATCATATGTTTTACTTTAATTAAATCATTTAGAAGAAAGTTTTCTCAGTCGATAAAAATTCGGTGCCAAAAGACACCTGCGTGTAACAGAACATTTAGCTCATTTAGCATACATTCGGTCGTACTTCAGAATTTGAATGACCATTTAAGTGCATATATAAACATTGGTTGTCAAAGTTCAATCAAATCAACACCTAGACTGACTGCTTTTCATTCCCCCATCAACCTTGGACAGGAAATACGATAATCCATAATGGGATTTTGTTAAATCTAACCAATGAAAACTACTTCATACCGTGAATGTGAAATTAATTGTTTTTTTGGGAAAACAAATCAAGGAAAAAAGTGTACATTATTTCAAAGTTTTGAAAACGTATTTGCTGATCATATTAAACTTCGTGTACAATATTATCATAGAGAAGATATATATGCAATATTGTGAAAAGAGTATGGTCCAATCTGTCTAATCACTATCAGCAGTGTTTTGTCGCAGATATGTTTTAAGTTTCTGGGAACACGATAAGCCATTATATTACATCAGCCTAGTTAAGAGAAATATTTGTTTGGCTATGATCGGGTCTATTTTACTGGTCAGTGAACCACTAAATGATTCATTGATTATTGCCTTTATATATATCATGAATACTGTAAAGTTAAATCATTTGTAGTCATATAACAGTTATTTTATTTCATTTATGCATGAAGAGTTTCAAGGGGGAAAATAATAAACGTGCGAATTTGCTGTTTCAGTTACTTGTAAGAGATATTCTTGATTTACGTCTAACTTGAAATTAAAATTGCTAAAAAGATGTATGATTTAGCGTAGAATTTACTTAATTAATTATTATGATTCCTCACTTGTTTTATCCAGAAATACACATAGGTCAGACTTGAGTCAGACAAAATGTAAATAAAATTTTAACAAATAAACAAAAAAGGTCCAATAACGGGCCCTTGTGGAATTCCTCAACAAATGGTGTTCAGTTCAGAGCTAATATATTATTTAGCAAGTTCCTGTTTCGTCCCTAAATAAAAATAATCAATTTTATTTAAGTCTCGATGTATTTAGCTGTTCAGCTAATTGGAGAGACAAATCAAAAACTGAATACTAGTAAGAATCCCAACTGGCCAGGAGACAAACCAGTTGGCTATATACAAAGCATGACCGAGAAATTATATATTGACCAAATCGAGACCCAGACAAATACGATTTCTGCGGTGGCCATAGCAGTAATCAGGACCGCCCGATTGCGAGACCAACGCTCTGACCACTCGGCCATGCTGCCTCCTGACTCCCAGTCGTCTTTCTCTTTTACTTTGCAAAGCAAAAGCCCTTAATGCCATAATTTGTTTAACAGGATTTGGTGATCTATAGTGCGCGTGAAAAGTCTTGCGGTGGTCTAAGGAGATACAACACAAAAACTCACGATCATATGCATCTACATATTGCTGATTGTAATTTATCGACAATACTTATCATAGTGAAATCAGTTGAATTGTTACCGCGGAAACCAATCTGGTTTTTAAAAAATTGTGTTAGTTTTTTTTTCTAAAACGTTAATCAGTCGTTTGCCATTTATTTAAAAAAAAGTTTATTGGATACTGAAAAGTAATAAAATGAGACGATAATTGAAAAGAGAGAGACGGAAAACCTCTTTATGGGTTGGTATTACCATAGATATTTGTAAATTTGATGGAACGATACCCATAGAAATTCGGACATTAATTAATAGCGTAGCAGGTGGCTTTGACATAACAACTTTTAGAAATTTTATATATATATTTTCTTTTTTTCGTATTGGACAAATTAAAGTGCAAAGTAGACCGTCGAGGTTGTTTCACAACACTCAATTGTCGCTCATTTATCGGTCATATAAACGGTTATTGAATTTTGAAAAAAATGTCAGCTGTTTTTTAATAGATGCAAAAAACTGCCAGATATTGTAGAGAATCCAAAAACTCAAAATGTCCGTTACATTTGATCAGCTTTGCAGCCTCTGTTTCGTGAAAAAGCCCATAATTTAAAAAACACAATGGTTTCCGCGCGAACAGTATTCAATTGTTTGATATGCATTATTTTTAAAACATGATATTACTCCAAAATCATAAACTGTTTTATGGCTAACGTATTTATAACTACCAGTTCTCGTTTAAAAACTAAGGATGGTCCTGTGAAGAATAGTGACAATAAGATTCACAAACTCAAGATCAAAACCTCAAATAAATCGTGTTTCACGAAATTCAAATTTAGCTCACAAGATATCTTGGAAGAAACTTTAGCGGTAAAAATCGACGATTTGGTATTTTTTAGGGTTTAAAAATATGAAATTTGCCAACTAAATTCTAACTTTTTGGTATTGTTTAGGGCTTGAAAGCCACTGAAACTTATGATTTTGGTATCTTTAAGGGATGAAAAACTTGTGAAGCCACGACCTTTTGAAAAAAACGTTTGGTATCTTTTAGGGGTATTTTTGAAAAATTCCGACGAGCATCCCCGATCGTTTATTCACGGATTCCACCCCCCCCCCCCCGGGCTTTTGTGTTCAAGCTATCAGAGCGTAAAAACAAAAGAAACCAGCCCGCTAAACCGGGCTCACTTCTAAACTGATTCCATAAATCGGTCCTAGTTTGCTCTCTGTTGAAAAGTTTTTCGCTCTTAAAACCGTTCTGCAGAGAACAAACTGGGACCGACTTATGAAATCAGTCTAGCTCACTTCATATAAACAGCCCCTAAGGCAATTTCAGAAGAAAAAAAATATCGGCTCGGTGTGAGCCTTTCTTTGTATTCTTTTAATTTTCCTTTGCAATCTAGTGTTATGTATTATGACAACTAAAGAAAAGAAGTTTGTTTCGATATTTTACCTAGACGTTTCGACGCCATCGGCTAGAGTCGTTCTCAAGAATTATGCAACATAAATATTCAGGGGAAAAATGAGGTTTTTTTATAATTGTAGAAAATCCCATAACATGCAATAATGTCCACAATGTTTTCATATATTATTGTCCATCCGTTATATTAAAATACTACTTTTCTCAACAGGGGATATTAGCAATATAGATATTACGAGATATCACATCACCAGAGTGGCTATCATAACAGATCTAGATTTCTCTTTTTTTCTAGAATCGATTTATTATTTATTAGATCGTTTTCACATAACGAGCTATCTCATTCTAATGAGCTCTACAATATGCTAATCAGGAGACAAAGGAGCTCTGTAAATGAGCATTGCATCACGGTATGTGCAAAGCAAGCTCTTCCAGCGAAAAGTAAAACGTTTACGATAATACACTGATCAAACTTGCTTTGTCTCTCTAGATAAAAACGTACGTGATTTCCATGTGCAATTCTCGATCATTCGCATATTATAGAGCTCATTAGGAATAGCGGATAGCTCGCTAAGTGAAACACTCTAATATTATTACGTTGAAGGAAGCTAGTCTGAACAATGTTGTCAGCAAAACAACACCAACAAAAAGAGTTATTAACGCCCGTAACTATATTGTGCCAAATGAATAAAGGATATTACATAGCCCCGCGGGGGATACGGATTTTATCTTCGAGCGTTGGAGTATCTCACGCGAACTTTTTTTGCACTAGAACTTTGAATTCTGAGATGCAAGCGTGACGAGCGGCCACGTTTTTTTTTTTTTTTTTTTTTTTTTTGCCTCTCTCTGGAAGTCATACTTTTGCATTGTAATTTCAACTTTGCTGGGAAAAACATCTTCTTTAGTGTATTATTGGATTTATCAACCACAAAAAGTCAGGTTTTTGAAGACTAATAAATTCCAGTCAAAACCCTGGAGTTTGTCGAGTAATTTTTTTTTCCGTGAAGCCATCCAAATATGCACTTGACGTGAATCGCGCGAAAACACTGAAAGCTGATTGATCGAGAGTGGTATCGCACATGAGTGATATAAATGATATATTTATGCTATTTTTATGCTTTTCTTTCTTTGACACCAATCGGTATAGTACTGCATGTATTTTATAAAATAAATGAAACGCGACTTTTAATTGTTTCAAAACTACTACAAAAATTTCTCGTTAAAGACCTTGGATTGGATTGGATTACAGGCAGCACAAGAAATTCACTCATCTTAAAATGAATTAAAAGTACTCACTCTATATACGACACAAAAAGTATTTTCAACTTTTGAAAATTTGCATTCGCTCCAGACGCGTAGACGGTGGGTTGAGTGGGCTCCCTGTGGCGTAGTAACCAAGCCTTCACGTAGAATTTCCCCAGGTTTTCAAGATGGCGGCAAGATTTGGTCTGCGAAATGTACAAAAAATCCAAAGTCCTTTATTCCTTCATCGGACTTTACTTAACTACAAAGCTGCAACCGCGTCTTTGGTAAGTTTTTCATCCATAAAGTATTTGTCAATGCCATCAATTAATTATTTAATTCGATATTTTGCTGAGTAAAATTCTATTACGCAAAGTTGTCTGCTTGTCCAAATTCACACGTGTGTGAAGTTAAGAATGAATTTATTTTCACTGAGCAATTTTTCTTTGATCATTATTTTGAACAATTACATGTAATATGTTGGTTTCCTTGTTATGCATATATTTGCATGTGTAAAGAAAACACTCTTTTAATCGAATTGTCAATCAATGCCTTCTACTGAATGCTATTTATTTATTTATAATGGAACTGAAAGTCTCTAATAATTTGATTATTGACTAAATAGCTATAAATGATTAAAAAAAAACCTCTCATGTGGTATTTCAACTATGGAAATTAGTCGAATAAGTGAAGAAAAACCTGTATAATTTTTTCATTGTATTATGTATTTAATTGTGTTATAGATAAGAATTTAATTGTTTTTGTTTTTTTTTAATTTTTAATTTTAGGTTCGTCATCGTTCTTCGTACCAAGATATTGAGGTATAGTTTTTTTTGCCATTCAAATAGCACCAATGATGATAAATACACATCCTATTTATGCACCTATCAGCGGCTTCCCCTTGGGGTTGACCCACTGGCTGACCAGGGAGATTGTAAAAATTCATAAACAATGTTGATAATTTACCCCTGGGGAAGGGAAAATGTCCTTTCCAATGTCCCCTGGTCAAGGTATTCAGTAATGTACAATGTCCCTTCATCATAATAACGAAAATCACAATCTCCCACCTTGGAAATTTCACAATAAAATCAATGTCACTAATTTTCCCTACACCAGGGGCAATAACTGGATCCAATCTACCTATATTGCCCCACCTATCTCCCTGGTCAGCCTGTGGGTCAACCCTAGGGGAAGCCGCTGATAGGAGCATTACCTGTTCTTGATTTTCATTAATTTGCACTGACTGCTTGTTATTCAATTTTTAGGCTAGCAACATTATTATCAATAAAACTACCAACCCAAAACCAAAGCCAGACAACAACACTTTGGTCTTTGGCAAGGAAATGACTGATCATTTATTAATGGTGAAATGGTCAGCGACTCAAGGCTGGGGGGCACCAGAGATTAAACCCTATGAATATATGTCGATATCACCTGCAGCGTCTGCATTGCATTATGGACTTGAAGTGAGTAAAACTAAAAATTCATAGTTGACAGTCAGTCTACTTGGTAAGTACTTGATGTATGCCCAGATTATAATTGCCTCACATATATGTCTTATTGCTATTCAGAGTTTTTGTGAAGTAGCACTTTGTTTTTTTTTTGTTGTTGTTTTTTTTTTTGTACTTTATTTATTTACTTTATTTATGTATGATATTATTGGTTTTCTCTTTTCATATTTTCTTTTGTAGATTTGTTTATATGCATGTTTTTATAATCAAGGCATACATGAAGTACTTACCGTCTACTTATTCCCCTAGTACCATTGTATTGAGAAATTATCTTTCGATTCCATAATTTAGATATACCGAGAAATTTTCTTGTTTAAAAAAGATTATTGGGTTTAAAGAGAATTCTTGTCCAGCAGACAGCGGTTCTCCATGTGAAACTTTACAAAAATGTTTTCCCAGAGAAACTGATTACTGCAGTTTTCCATTTTCTGTGAACTAAAATGCATGAACAGTACTTGTCAGTTAAAACTCTGAACTTCAATGAGCTGTTTTCCAACTTTGTCTAAATCCGACTACTCATACCAATGTTTGTACAAACATAACCAAGATGAATCATGATTGGGTAGTTTTCATTTGGTTGGTAATAAGAGTGTTGACTGGAGCAAATACACCAAATCACTGTAAACGTTGTTGTGTCTGAGTTTGCAAAAAAACCCCAGAAAATTGCAGTAATCTCAAACACACTGATTTTCAGATAAAATGATACCATGATCACCTCAGGATCTATTGTTTTTCAAGGGATGTTTAATGGCTAACATCCCTCCTTCATAACTTAATGTCCGTTGGGACTTCAACTTAACCTCCCTTGGCTTCAGGGACATTAATCTCCAATCTCCCTAGAGCCGTGGTATTACATAATAATTGACATTTTCATACTTTGAACTTCAGTGTTTTGAAGGAATGAAGGCCTACCGTGGTGTTGACAATAAGATTCGTTTGTTTCGTCCACTGGAGAACATGAAGAGGATGAACCACTCAGCTTCTAGAGCCAGTCTCCCAGTAAGTTGTAGTGTCATGTAAAATGTATCCATTTCCTTGAAACAAATTTGCTTTTTTATCAAAACTTTACAATTTTTGCTGATCATGTATCTCAACTTTTTTAAGAATAAACATGCTCCCATGGGTCTACAATTGCTTGTGTTGCCTCTTACCTTTAATTGTCAGTGATAATATGGGAAAAAATCAAATTTCTTATATGTCAGATTTGGAATATAACCACATTTCCTGAAATTATAACTTTATCCTGAAGGAGCTTTTCTTTTTTTCTGTGTGTAACTTGTTTCTTGCACTTGTGTAATGTGTTTTTGTTTTTTTGTTTTTTATCTTCAGGAATTTGATGGCAAGGAATTTGTAAAATGCATCAAAGAGCTGATCAGGGTTGACAAGGAATGGGTTCCTTACTCTGACACCTGCTCATTGTATATCAGACCAACAATCATAGGAACACAGGTGATGATGGTGATGGTTGTGCTGGTAGTTGTGATGACAGTGATGATGGTTGTGATAAAAACTCCTTAAAAATAATGAATCCAGAAAAAAAACTCCTTAAAAACTCCTTACATTTTTACATTTAATAGGAGTCATTTTGGTAAAAAGAATGAAATTCAAAAATTAAATCAATTAAAAATAATAATAAATTACTTGTGTAAAGATCGGCATTGCAAAAAAATTGTTTGATTGAAGGCAATATCCACAATATTACTTCTTTAAAATATGTCAAATTTTGTGCTTAAAAAGTGCTTGAAAAAAAATCCTTGAATTTTGTGCTAAAAATGTAGCGTGAACCCTGCTAACAAGTTCTTTTATACATTAATTTGAAATAAACCCAGGATCCGAAATTAATTGAAAAAGACAAAATCAAAACATACTTTTCAAACACTGAGAAGCAATACAACAAATTTGGATGTAACAAATCAGGACATTGTTCAAAATCTATATGATTCCAGTGACATTGATCAAAATCTATTTGATTCCAGCCGTCATTAGGTGTGGCAAAGTCCAACAATGCCCAGCTGTACGTAATCCTGTCTCCTGTCGGTCCATACTTCAAGACTGGTACATTTAGTCCTGTTGCCTTGCTAGCTGACCCCCAGTTTGTTAGGGCATGGCCAGGAGGTGTCGGTGACTGCAAGATGGGAGGGTATGTGATCTTTGTAAAATTCTAAAATCAAATTTACAAAATCAAATGTTGTCAAAGAGAAAGGCGATAGCCCAACCAAAAGGAAGCATGTATTTTTTTTATTTCATTCATTTGATAAACAAGCAGAAATTTAAGCAAATTCATAATGCTGACTTCATAAAAGGTCTATTGTTATGGTTTGTACTTGAATTACAGTTCAAATAATTTGGCTGTAATACAGTGTTGATCTTCCAGCTTTCCATGTTAAAACCCCAACTATGTTGAGTTAATTCTCTTTCATTTCCAGGAACTATGGTCCAACCATCCTGACACAACAAATAGCAGAAAAACAAGGATTGCAGCAAGTACTGTGGCTGTTTGGAGAAGATCACCAGGTAAAGAATGATGTAGACCTACAGTACTTTGACAAAGTGTGTCGATATGATTGTGTTTCTTAGGCATTTTCAGTACTTTTTAGACCTTTTTAGTACTGCTTAGATCTCGTGCTATAGTTTTCACACAATATATAACTTATTGCATCCATTATAAATTAGTGAATGCAATGTTCATGGCATTCTGTGCAACATTTAAAAGCCTGGTTTCCATATAATTGAAAATAATCAAGAACATTCGCGAAAAATCAAGAAACATTGACTCAGACATGGTCATTCTGTACTACTTAGATCTTTTGGTATAATTTCCACACAATGAATAACACACATCCATTATTACTCGGGGTACCCCCCAAGGGGGCCCCGAGTTAAGGTTTCGGCTTCGGTCTATCTATCTATGTTTGTATCATGCAGAATTTTTGAAAATTGCAAGTAACTGCGCATGTCATTCGTGGCCGTGGAGCCCACAGGAAGCCCAAAGTTACCGGAAGTAGATATCATTGATTCACACAGGAACTAGATGTCATAAGACATTTCGCCGAAACTGAACTTGTTAATTTCTGCACAAGATGTCGACGAAAACGAATGCGCTCAAATTACATGCAAATGCACACACCGTTCGCGATAGACTCATACTAAAAGATGTCAAAGAGCGTCATTTTCGAATCGACTCGTTCCGCGAACTCCAAAGCTCAAACGAAACTCAAATGAATACAAATACTGAGACTCAAACGAACTCAAACAATGAAAGCACTAGCTCTCTTGTTCACAGTTACAAGGACGCCATGTTGGAATCGCATAACTCGCATAACTTCTTTGCTGGTTTGTGACAACGATAACTGTGTTTTGTTTATCGATTATTTGTACTGTTGTGCCAAGTAGTTTTAGTGCTAATTTGTTCGTTTATTGTCTGTTTTTTTTTCGCTGTGTCATGCATAGTTGCCAACCTGCTTTTACGCCATGTTGTAGTACCATTCAACCATTTCTTCGCGTCTTTAGAAAATGATTGTGATGTCTTTGAGAAAACTTTAGAATTGTTAGTTGATTCATGTTTTATTTATAATAAATATTGCACGTCCAGAATGGAATTAAGGTCACGTTATGCCAAGTTTATTTCTATAGATGATGGAACACACATCAAACTTCGAGCACTGCAACGTGATCGAGAACCAAGTAGAATTCCAGTCAAACAAATAACCCGTATAATGAATAAAAGCAGACAAATGAGGAAAAGAATGCGTAAATATATTGTAAAAATATACCAATGTCATTTAAGATTCATTGTTATGTCAAGAAATGTAATTTTCTATAATTTTGATAGTATTCGCCTCAAAACCCAATGAAATGTGCACAAATTCATACACGACACTTTTAAATATATCAGCGACACAAGATAAGAGTTTTATTGAAGTTTATTGATTTTAAAGTAGAAAAAAGTTGACCTAAAAGTACCCATGCAATCCACATCAAATACCCATATATTTTTCGTCTGTCTGTCTAGCTACAACACTGCTGCTAAACAACAATGTTAATAAGCTTGGGCTACCTGTGTATAAACTACCCCCGTAAAAATATTTACCACAATAGTTGCCACGAATGTTCAATGACGCTAAGATGCTATTATACGAAAGATTTTTCAATGCCTCAAATTTACAAATCTCTCCTTGCAAGTACCCCGAGTAAGCACTCTCTGAGTGTCTAGTTAATTATTAAAACAACTAATGGTTTATAAATGACTCACAGTCTTTCTGATACTACTACTCAAATCTTTTTGCTGTAATTTTCACACAGTGAATGACTTACATCCATTAATAATTATTAAAATGACTCATTCATGGTTTATAGATAACAGAGGTTGGCACAATGAATGTGTTTATGTACTGGATTAACGAAAAAGGAGGTAAATACAACACCAATATAGACCGTTTTATTTTTCACATCAAAAAATTGACAAATATCACAACCCACAAAATGAATGATCAAAATTAAAAATACCAAAAAATTATCTATAAAAATAAAGGAGTGTTCCCTAAAGGAAGTACACTGGCATCCCTGGACACCCAGCTGATAGTCTAAGAGTTATTGATTGACAAGGTCATGTGACCTATCTGTTCATTTTAATATGTTGTTTGTATTCTATTAAACCAATCAGAGAAAGAACTTGTCACGCCACCTCTTAATGGTTTGATCTTGCCTGGCGTAACAAGAAGCTCTTTGTTGGCTCTCGGCAAAAAATGGGTAAGATGCATTGTATTTAATTTATTTGTTTGTTCACACATTTGCCTTTCAGGTTGTGTAGCTGGTTTTATCACATTTGTTATTGTATTCGGGTTTCTTTGCTTATTTGTTTATATGTCTGCCTGGTTGCCTGTTCTTCTCCTTGTCTGTTTATTTCCTTTATGGTTTGATGGGTTTTATTGATTTTGTTTTTTTGGATGCCAGATTTTCTCACTGACAATTTCATTTGGTTTCTGTTTTTGTCTAATTGTTAGACTAATTGGCTTTGCTGTTTGGTTGCTCTTTTTTATTTTTTATTTTTTATTTGTTTGTTTGTTTGTTGTTGTTGTCTCTCTCTCTCTCTCTCTCTCTCTCTCTGACTGTTTGTTTAGTCATTTTGCTGGTTTTTTGTCTTGTTGTTTGTTTTATCAAGTAAGTGCTTGATACCTTGGTCATGAATTTTGGTTGTTTTCATTTGATCTGTCTATGTGATCATTGCTTCATGGATTTGTTGTTGTTTTGAGTGTATTCTGTAACCTTCTCTCTATTTGTTTAGGGTGAATTCAAGGTTACCGAAAGAGAATTCAACATGAGGGACCTGATCAAAGCTGTTGACGAGAACAGAGTGAGTATCAGCATTTTTCAAAACCATTTTTTACTCTTTTACTCTGATGTCTTTATATTTTGCTTGTCATACCTCCAAAATCTTTTTACAAGAATTAAATAATTACAACCATCTTCATTGGAGTAAGACCCTTGTATGTATTAGTCTTGTCTGGGAACTGCCAATTTGGTGGACGTCAATCAAAAAGCTCACAACCTACTCACAGTGAAACAAAACTTGATAGTCTCCCATGTTTTCGGCTTCCAGTTCCTAGACAACATTTTTAGCTTCGATGGTTGCACTTCAAAGAAAATTATAAACATAGGCAAAAAAAGATCAGCTTAAAATGAACAAACATTTAAAAATCTACAAAAAGCAATCAGCCCCTGTGTTTGCGATGTGATAGAATGAAGTTTCTTTTTTTTAGCTTCTTGAAATGTTTGGCTCTGGCACAGCCTGTGTTGTCTGTCCCATTAACAGAATATTCTATCAAGGAAAGGTAAGCTAGCTTTGTTTTATTTTGTTGTATGTCATTAAGTTACCCCTGTTTAGGAAAAATATGAACAGACTTCTCTCTTGATTGAATGATAATTGATTGATTGATTGATCAATGGATGAATGATTGATTCAATGATTGACTGATTGGATGATGCTTGATTGATTGATTGAATAATGCTTGATTGATTGATTGAATGATGCTTGATTGATTGATTGAATGATACTTGATTGATTGATTGAATAATGCTTGATTGATTGATTGAATGATGCTTGATTTATTGATTGAATGATGCTTGATTGATTGATTGAATGATGCTTGATTAATTGATTGATTAACTGATTGATTGATTGATTGAATAATGCTTGATTGATTGATTGAATAATGCTTGATTGATTGATTGAATAATGCTTGATTGATTGATTGAATGATGCTTGATTGATTGAATGATGCTTGATTGATTGAATGATGCTTGATTGATTGATTGAATGATGCTTGATTGATTGAATGATGCTTGATTGATTGATTGAATGATGCTTGATTGATTGATTGAATGATGCTTGATTGATTGATTGAATGATGCTTGATTGATTGAATGATGCTTGATTGATTGATTGAATGATGCTTGATTGATTGATTGAATGATGTTTGATTGATTGAATGATGCTTGATTGATTGATTGAATGATGCTTGATTGATTGATTGAATGATGCTTGATTGATTGATTGAATGATGCTTGATTGATTGATTGAATGATGCTTGATTGATTGATTGAATGATGCTTGATTGATTGAATGATGCTTGATTTATTGATTGAATGATGCTTGATTGATTGATTGGATGATGATTGATTGATTGGATGATGCTTGATTGATTGATTGAATGATGCTTGATTGATTGATTGTTTGATTGAATGATGCTTGATTGATTGATTGAATGATGCTTGATTGATTGATTGTTTGATTGAATGATGCTTGATTGATTGATTGATTGATGAACTGATTTATTGATTGATTGACTGATGAACTGATTGATTGTTTGGTTAACTGATTGATTGATTAATTGATTGATTGATTAATTGATTGATTAACTGATTGATTGATTGATCGATGATTGTTTGATTGAATGATGGTTGATTGATTGATTAACTGATTGATTGATTGACTGATTGATTGATTGACTGATTGACTGATTGACTGATTGATTGATTGACTGATTGACTGATTGATTGACTGATTGATTGATCGCTTGATTGATTATCTGATTGATTGTGTAAGTGAGCTTAGTTTTAAGTTTTTATGTTTTATTAGGTTGTTAACGGAGTATGTTTTTTTATGATTTCTAGAACATCATGATCCCCACCATGGAAAATCTGTCAGTCACTAAACGACTATATGATGAACTCACTGGTATACAGGTACAAAATCCTTGCTTTTGTCTCCGCTATTTTTCTTCCATCTTTCCTTCTTGTTGTTTTCACACTTTTCACACTCCCTTCCTCCCTTCCTCCCTTCCTACCTTCCTCCCTTCCTCCCTTCCTCCCTTCCTCCCTCCTTCCCTCCACTCCTTCCATCCCCCTCCTTCCCTCCTCCCTTCCTCCCTTCTTCTCTTCCTCCCTTCCTCCCGTCTTCCCTCCCTCCATTCCTCCCATCCCTCCATCCTTCCTTTCCTTCTGTCCCTACTTCTTTGCTCCCATCTTTCTTCCTTTTCTTCTTTCCATCCATTATTTCATTAATATATTTCTCTGTATTTGTTTGCAGTATGGCAGGATAGAAGGGCCCAAAGGGTGGATTGAAGAAATCGAGTGAATTAACAAATATGTCAACCCCATTCTTAATCTACACAACTCTTGCCTAAACTATAAACTTTTTTATCTTTGTGAGCAATAAGCGCGCCCTAAACACCTTGATTAGTTACAAGTATGTAGTACAATTTACATCTCTTTATTTGGACTAATTTAGCCATACAAGTTGATCCGAATTAAGATGTAAAGACGCGCGCGTCGATGACAACATTGGGCGTAAAACTCGGTAGTAGTTCGATAATAACATCTAAAATATTTACTAATATATCACACATCGCCTCTATATTTGAATTATCTAGCCACATTTGGAGTAAATTGACTTAGGTAGTGGTGATTTCTCACAAAAAGTGGAAGTAAATTACCGAGAAAATTCAAATAATTCACTCTAATGTGTCAAAATTTGGCTACACATTCCATATTTGGAATGAAGACGCCAAGACGCCCGCGCTGCCAATAAAAAAGGCGGGAAAATTACCGCTGGTCAGTTATAATAACTAATGTATTGAACTATTTTCCAAGGTTATAGTATAAAATCTAAAGTTTTAATTCAAATAAAAGTGTTTTGAAGTATTAAGAACAGCAACTTTCTCTTGTTCAGTGTTTCCCTGTGAATTTGAGAGCTCCTGCCCCAACGCCGTAACCGTACCCTTTAGCACCATATCTCTTTGTGTAACAAGCTGCAAGGACAAAAACAAGTTGTTTAGAGTTTATAATTCTGATAATGATTGCTAATGTATGTGTGGGCGTCCGCCAGATGGCGTAGTTTGTTTCCATCGAAAAACGTAAGTTTAAACTTCAATAAGAGCCTTTTCACATTACGAGCTGTCTTAGGCTAATGATTCAAAAAAATGTTAATGAGAATTGCACCCGTGAATGTACGATTTGATGCTCAAAGACTTTTCGTAGGAACAGCATAAAGTGTTTGTTTTAACTACCACTTTGATGCGTATTTTTACATTTGTACTTGTTGTGCATCGTATTGTATAAAGCTATTTCAAAGAACGTCGTCATCACCTAAAGGCAATAAGTCATTCCGAGACCGCTAGGAATGATGAGTAAAAGTCATGACAGAGTGTAGAATGGCATCTTGGACAGTCGAAAAAAAACAATATTGACCTTTCAATATATGAAACGACCAGAAAGCAAATCAAGTCATAACTAAATGGCGTGAATTTCTTGTCAACTGGTGCAATAATTATGACAGTAATATTTATACCAATAGTTCCTAGCGGTCTTGGAATGACCTATTATTGCCTGTTGGTGATGACAACGTTATTTGAAATAGCTATATACTGTCGTGCAGTTTATGTTAACATAAGATAGCTCGTTATGTGAAAACGTATATTCGTTGTTTTTCAATGCCGCTAAAGGAATTGTTTTCTGACGGGGTATGTCCTCAACACGTACTGATGCAGCACTTGAATAGCAATGAATAGCAAAGTAAAGAGTGTTTCTTTGTACCTGTGCAATAGATGCCATGCTCATGGTCGTTGACTGTAGTCGATTCCAGTCGAATACCACATTCAAAACACGAAAAACAGTTTCTGTGATAAACCTAGGAAAAATTACTTTTTAGTATTAAGTACAAATTCTGCGATAAACTGAAGAAAAAAAACAAGATAGAAATTTTAGTATATACACGAACATATGCGCACAAATTATATCAACTAGTGGTAACTTCTAAAACTAGTCGCACGAGCTCTAAAACGTGTTTTAGAATGTTCTACGACTAGTTTTAGAAGCTTTTGAACCTCACGATTGGTCGTATACTACAAATTGCATCGTGTAAATCGGTCTTAACCGAGATTATCAAACAACGGTCGTCGACGATATCACTTACATGATTGGCGCTAGGGACTTTCTCTGCTTCAAACACAGGGTTCCCGCACTTGTGACAGCTTCCCTCGTGGAATTCTCCTCTTTCAGCATAAGTAGCGAATAATTGTGGAGCTTTGTTCGTCTCGCCGCCCGCTCCCTGAGTCAGCTTGAGAGCACCGGCTCCTAGACCATAACCATAGCCTTTTGGACCGAATCTTTTGGCATAGCAAGTCTTGCACCATATTTCACCTGGGAAAGAAAATAACCGAAGCTAAGGAATTAAACTTAATCGTGAAGTGATTAACATATCGCCTTAATCATTTTACTTAAAGATTTATGTTAAAAAGTGGTAAAAAGCTGGGGGAAAAATCCTTCATGTGTATAGCAGTCTTATTTTCTACCTTCACAACCCATAATACCTTCTGATTAATTTTTGTGGGGGGAGGGGGATGGGGAGGTAATTATTTTCACTGAAATCACTTCTATTTGAATAACCAAATTGATTTTATTTGCATTACAAAACCCACGCCCCAATCCCACCCTCCCACCCCACCCCCAACCAAGGGCAATATGGTTACTTTGAAAGTGGTGGATTACACTATGATCTGACTTCCCAGTTTGTTTTTGTGAGAAATAGAATCACCATTACCTCCCATAGGACATTTGACAAAATTCGCGCATCTACATAATACATAATACAATGTACATTTGTTAACTATCCTAATTTTCTTCATGCATTAGGACACCGATTTTGGAATACTCGGTTAGAAAATTCCCATTGGCCCCCTTCCTTAAAAATATCCGGGACCCGCCACTGCACACGCCTTTGCTTTGTTGTCCGTGACTTACCATCTGCATCGCAGCATGTCGTGCTTTCTAGTTTCATTCGACAGTCAGCGCACGAGAAGCAGCGACGATGCCACATCTTACCCCCCATGGGAAGGGATTCGGCACTGTAGGCATTGTCATGGCAACGACCACACTTTGGGTGGACAACTGGCTCCATCTGCGTAATAGAGGATAATTATGATGATGATGATGGTGGCAGTGATGGTGATGATGATGATGATGGTGGTGGTGGTGATCATAATGATGATGATGGTGATGGTGTTGGTGATGATTACGGTGATGGTGATGGTGCAGATTGTAGTGGTGATGATGATGATGATAATAATGATGGTGATGGTCGACGGCGGTGGTGATGATAATGATGCTGATGGTGTCTGTCATGAGCGCCCAACTGGCAGCACGAACAGTTGAATCCCATTTGTAAGTTAAATGCGATGCACTCTTCCATGAGGTGTTGACTGCTTTTATTATTTACGCTTTTTCTTTAGATTATGTAGAACAATTTATCTTTTTTTTTCATTGTGCAGAGCATTGAGATGTAAATTGCATGCGCTTTAAAGAAATAAATTATTATTATTATTACGTTAATAAAAAAAACAATTAAAAGTTGTAATAAATAGACTAAAGATTAAAAGCTAACTCAAACAAATACGATTTTTTTCAGACACACATTGAGCTTTCCTAATTTCTAAACGTAAATTGTTTTACAATCGTTGTCCTGCCGAAAGCAAAATCATTTTCTCCATATGGGAACATTTAGAAATGAATAAATATTATTTGGTATATAGCCGAACGTATATTTCTGATCAGGTAGTAAATCCCGGGGGGGGGGGGGGGGAGGCGTGGGGGGGGGGGGGGGTGGGGGGTGGGCATGGGTATGAGCGATCGGGGATGCCCGTCTTATGTTAGGGCATTTGGTTTTAAAACATGAGATTTGCCAAATCCTCACTTTTTGGTATCTTTTAGGAGTTGAAAACGAAAATAGCACATCTATTTATAGCACTGAAACTAATATGGCTGTATTTTGTTGCTCATTTACCGGACTGAATTATAAAACGTTAAAAAAATGTTAGGCACGGTATTAGTCGTAATAACCTCTATCAAATACTATGCAAGGCGATCCCTAGAGCGTGTCAAGTGTTGCTAGTTGATGACAAAATATATACACTTTACAGATCGATGATATATAGAAATTATGATTCAATGAAATATTGATCACTGAGTAAACCTTTCACACGAATAGCTTTGTTTGACTTTGTTTGTTTGCTTGCTTGTTTATTGCTGTAAATTGTTTGCTTGTTTATTGACTGTAAATATCGGCGGCATACAAACAGCCATCATACGAAGAAAGAAACATGTCTAGCAGCTATAAATTGAGCAAGCATTGGAACAACAAAGAAAATAAATTGAATAAACAAGCATGTAAGTAAACAAATTGATAAGAATTTCAATGAGCGATATGAATATAAGCAATTAAATTGACAAACAAAAAATACAAACAAGCAAATCAATCGAAAAAGTGTGTGACGAATAAACAAACAGCCTAAAGTACATACAATGAAGCAAACCCACAAACAGATAGATGAATTGATTTGTAAAAAAAACTAAAATAGATAAATAAACTAGAGATAAAAAAACGACCCAAAAAATCAATTGATATACAAACAAACAAGCGATTATCGAAGTACCGCTATAATTAATGACTATGGCACGAGATAATGTACCACCAATTGCAAATAACATATTAGCAAGCTCACAATTATCTTAGATGTCCTTTCATTCCATGAAGTATTTTTACATACCTTTGACAATAAGACTTAAGCTTTATTCCGTGCGTAATCGTATCACACTAAATACAGCAATCCCGAAACAGTCCCTCCCTACTAGCACGGTCTGTATTTAATTGCCTTAGCCTCTTAACTATTAAGTGACACAGTTGTTTAAAGGTTCCATCAAGACCATTTAAGGCTAAATTGATACAGCTGGGATCGCTTTACCATTATTAGTTACATTATAATGTTACAGCGCTTGAGGTGGCTAATTATAGTATCGATATATGGTAGAATGTTCGATGCATGAGGTCGCATCGGAGGAATTTAAGCAAAAAGCCTGGTTTCCATATATATCGCCAGATCGCAGAGCGATCCTGAGCGATCCTTGCATCTGTAATTTCAACTATCCGGCGATCGTGAGCGATTATATAGAAAGCAGGCTTTTAAGTCTCTTGCTTATCCCCCGGGAGCAGGGGATACTCCATATCAGAGGGCGGGGATGCTCGTTGTATATTTAAGAGGTCAAAATCTGGTACCTTTCAGGGTCTCTTAGCCGTTTTCAGCCTCCAAGAATTTAAATTGGTACATTTAAAGGTATCTTCCCCCTCACGGATTTTCAAAAACAAGGTTTCAGTTTTTTTCTGCGTAGAATTTTGGTACCTTTTAGGGCGAATTTTCAAAACTTCCTCGCCCTATCACCCGATCTAACACCACCCCCCCCCCCCTCCCACGGGGGGTTCATCCTCGTGTGTGTACTGGTTTCTCCGAGATTCGGGACTTATTCACAATCACTGTCCCCACGCTCGATACACTCCACATCACATACGCAGTCATTCAGTTACATATATAAGTGTAAAGAAAGGAAATATTTTCCCATCGGCGGATCTGGCTAGGATTTTATGAGGGTTCCGTTTCGACGCGTAAGCGGCAGGTTAAAAAAAAAAGAACAAATTAAATTGCATGAACAATTGGCCAAAAGCCAAAAACCATATCATCTACAATGAAGATTCTACTTCTGGAACGCAGTTTAAATATCAAAAAATAAAAAGCACAAACAAAAACCAGCATACCAAAGTACATGCAGTTGTTGAATTTCAATAGGCCGGAAGCAAAAGATTGTTATCATATTTTGTATTCATCATTATAAGGGATGTTGAATGAGCTGCTCTTAAGGGCCCTGACTACTTTAGAACAACAACGACGTTTGAAACCTGTGCCCGCGAGCAATTTACCGCTAAGAACGCCGCGCGCGCGCCAAATCCCGCCAAAAGCCAACATAAGAATAACAAAAGGAGCCTTCGAAAATTATACTTCAACCAGCCAAAACCCTCATTTTTTGCGCGGGACTCTATATTTTTCTTTATTTTTATTGAAAGATTTTGTAAAAATCTTTCTTTTGGCAAGATTTGAAAAAATTCTGATGACTTTTCAACATTTCACGCGATGGTAAGTAGTTTAGGGTTTCACTTTTCAAAGCGATTTTAAGTCAAAGACGACAACAAAACTGTAAATTTTGACAAAATTTTAAAACATACTATAATTTATTTTCGCATATTTGTGTAAAATACCGTCTGGTTGAGATTGTCTGTAAAAACTACGTCAATAGCTTTATTAGTTTTTGAGTAATAATTTTTTTTGTGAAAAATGCATTTTTCGTCACTTGTTCTTCAAAAATGTCAAAACATGGTTCCGTTCAAAAAAATATTATCTCAAAAACGGGCTCGGGACCATATAGATTTCTATCCATTTTTCAATTAATTGATAAATTCTCTATAAAATATCTTTCTAAGAAAAAATCGTGATGACTTTTTGATTAAGTAATCAGGACCCTTAAGCGTCTTAGGGTGGAGATCTAAAGAGCAACATAAGAGAGCTTATCCCATGTATTGGGCTGTACATTCATCAGGGGATCTTTCGTTCTATTTTTAAACTGAAGTAATTTCGGGAACAGAACGTAATCGGCTAGATTGCCGGAGGTGCGGTCGCATCGTCAACACATCTCAAGACAAAAGTGCGGGGATTGTTAACAAGTTTCTAAAAATAGGACGACGAGTAGAGCACTTGATGGGGTCTGGGGATAAGTTCTCTTATCTCATACTCTGTTGTTATGTCTTGCTGTAGACATATGCATGCCGATCAAGAATCCTTATTTATGTAATATATACAATATGAGCGGCCGATCTGTATAGAATATACAATGTCGAGCCAAGGGCGAGACATTTTATATTTCATACAGATCAGACGCGAATATTGTATATTACTTATGAAATTTCTAGATTAATGCTGCTATTCTAGATTAATATTTTTGAAATTAGATTTAATTTGAACGAGATATTTCAAGCTAAACCTTGAGCAAATCAGGACGATTTCTGCATCAGATATACAGATGCCTTCACGGTAATGATTCTCTGTGATTTGTTCTGGGTTCATTAATTATTCATGAATTTTATAAATAATTATAAAGCAAGTAATGCCAGGTCTTTGCCAGCTAAACTAGAACAGATAGATGGGAAGGTACACACCTATTTCCCATTGCCCCCTTCTCGTACCCAGAGCTCTTTGCGGTTCGAACAAGCTCTGGATACAAGAAGGGATAGTGCGCTGCCTTTCCCCTCCTCAAATCAACACGTATATCGCAGCGAAACAAATACACCTGAAAGCAAATTAATTAAGATCATTTTATTTCCAAGTTATTCGAAATCACAAGTTTGTTCATATCTTGAAATAAGTGTGCAATTTGTCTACTGAAATAACAACATAGAACAAATCACACGTTTAACTGTTTACAAAGAGTAAAAGTGTAGAAAGGCTATTCTGTTCTTGTAAGCGCTCCTGCTCCTCCACCAAAACCATAGCCTTTAGGACCAAAGTGTTTACCATGGCAACCTTTGCAATACATCTCACCTATCAATCAATCAATCAATCAATAAATACGTCAATCAATCTATCAATCAATCAATCCAATGAACAGTCCATGCTGCCCATATTTCGAGTAACCGGCCCCCCAGTGAATTCAGGTTTATGTATGTATGTATGTATGTATGTATGTATGTATGTATCTATGTATCTATGTATCTTTGTGGGTGACAGATAAAGCATATTGCTTTTTTCCAATCTGGCCCTTTGGGGGACTTTTACGGACTGCTATTATGCAGTTTACAAACATGAGTGTGTGTTAGTGATTAGTGCCCCCGATGTTAGTAAGTACAGACACTGAGGATGGTCGTACCTGCGTCCTCAGTGGTTCTTTAACGTCCACAACTGGATTAGAGTATAGAGTAGACGGGACCTCCGATTTTACGTCGTTATCCGAGAGGACGCGAAGATCTTACCATTTGCAGATAGAGAAACAAAGGCAGCAACTTCTCCTCAATTATTTTAAGACCCTGAGTGTTGGTCCGGCCAGGGCCCGAACCTGTGACCTCCCGCACTAAGGTCCGATGCTCTACCAATTGAGCTATTCGGTCGGCGGTTTACGCGCTGGCAGTGAGATTATTGAGGCTGATTTACACGGTGCGATTTGTCGCATGCGATTTGTAGTATACGACTTGTCGTGAGGTTCAAAACATTCTAAAACTAGTCGTAGGGCATTCTAAAACACGTTTTAGAGCGCGAGCAACAAGTTTTAGAAGCTACGACTAGTCGTATACTACAAATCGCACCGTGTAAATCGGGCTTTAACATGCGATCACGCCAAGATATATCCATACATGCCGTGGTAACACCACAAATATAAAGATGAGGAACGTGGTTACTTGAGGGTTTGCAAGGATTAGATATTTTTATATAATATAATTTTAAGGGCCTCGCTCCATAACAAGCTTTTGTTGTAGCTGTTGGGATTCCTGTGGTGAAATACATAGGGGTCCTGTTTTAGGTTAACAGTCTCTTTTTGGTCACTCAAAATAATAAAAATTGGAAGAATTTTGCGAGAAAAATCGCATTTTTCGCATTGCTGAATTACTCCAATGCCCAAATATGGTAGGTACAATCCTTATAACGGCATATGCTTGAATGAAAACGACAACATTCTTAGGGGAATAGCTTGATATGGATATTTCTTCTTCTTTTGTAACACTTTGTACGATATCGTTTTTTTTAGAATTCGCCTCATTTGCAGGATGCCTTTTTTTCCATTTTTTTTTCCATTTTTACGTACACCCTCGGAGAAGTAGCCGGCTGGTACAAGGGCGGCGGAACAATAACAGCCATGGGGGGCACTATATTCCCTCACCTCTCCCCACTCCATCCCCCACCCCAAAATCACAAAACAATTTTTTTTAACTATGTATGGTTCCGCCACCCCTGCAGGTATTAGTACCACAGGGAATCCAACGACAGTAGCAATGCTTACCACTGTGTGGGGCGCATGTTGTGCTGTCTAGTCTCTTCTTACAGTCAGCGCACGAGAAGCATCTCTTGTGCCAGTGTTGTCCTTCCATGATCACAGATTCAGCATGGTAAGCTTTGTCATGGCAACGAGGACACACATCGGCCATTGTGATTGGTTAAACCTGTGAAGATATAAAAATAGCAAATATTGTTTTTTTTTTATTCTTGCGTACTTTTTAAGCTGAAAATACTTTTGTAGAGATACTGCATGTTTATCAACAAACAAATTGTTATGCTAATGTGCCAACCAGAACAACAATAAGAGGTAAAAACTAGTACAAAAAACTAGCAAGGACTGCGTCGGTGTTTCTAAACGAAATCCATTGCATGCATGCTCGACCAGATGGACTAAGCCTTGAAATTATGTAATATCAGTAATCTTTCGAATGCATGCAGCCCGTGGTAAAAATAAAAAGTTCTTCATTGCTCAGGTAGCTAAGTATTGTTAAAGTGAAATATTTTCTAAAGAAAGATAATACATTAGTTAATATAATCTTGTAAATTAATACGTGCGTCTTCCCTCACAAAGAATCAAACTGTGACCTAACAAGGAACTACATTTTTTTCAAATAAATTAAATCCAAAAGTCTCGATATCTTTCTATAATTGCAATAAATACTGGTAAAGCCTTTTATTGAGGGAAAACGTAAAATATAAGTTAAAACTTTAGTTGCAAAGAAGAACAGTACGAACGATTTTTCGAAGCCACGCCTTCGACAGATCTGATAAATATACTAGGCACAGCTTGAAAGACCTGTTGTGGAAATATCCCTGTTAAAACCTGAATCTAAACTTAGAAACTAGTAAACTACTTTATCAATAAGTAAGGTTTTTGAATAGCACAACTTAAACAAGGAAACAGAGACTTTAAGATGAAAAATATTGAGAAATATTTCGAAAATATGCGTGACATTTCTTCGCTAAGGTCAACGTCGCCTAACTAATTTACAAAAAAAAAATCATATGTGATCATGAATACTAGTAAATTAGCTCTGAATCTGCTCCTCTTTAAAGAAAAGCGTTAATTCAATTAAGAAGAAAATTGGCATTTTTCGTTAAATATGACACTTCAATAACAAAATAAAATAAAATAGAATGAAAATCAAAAGAACATTTTGCGGAATTTCTATATAATATGTCTGCAAGCTTCCCAAGCAATCATCAAACAGAAAAATTTCTACTGTAGAATTTCACTTACTTAAACGTCTGTAGATAATAGAAGAACTTCTTCACGGAGTAGCGCTTTGGACTGACAACCTCAAAACTCCACTCGGTCGGATATAAAGCAGCAAAGCTCGCAGTGGTTGACGGTCTAATCTACTACCAGTTTTTTAAAAGATACTGGACGTGTATAGGATTACTGTAATGTCTACAATAACAGAAATAAGTACAGCAATGTTTATATCGCTTGACAAAAAGAATGAAGTATGGATATACGTGAAGTAGCATTGGAAAGAATGAGTCAATGAATGAATCGATGAGTGAATAACGCAGCGCATGAAGAAAGGCAGGAGAGACGAAAGGAATGAATGAGTGAATGAGTGGATGAGTGGATGAGTGGATGGGTGAATGAGTGAATGAGTGAATGTGTGAATAAATGAATGAATAAACGAAATGAAAAAGTACGAACGAAAATAGAATGAAGGATTGATTAAAATAAAAGAATCTATAAAATAGCAATAGGCCCTGAGTAAATAGATGAATAAATAGACGACTATTTGAGCTAGTCGATAAATCAAATTAAAAAAAAAAAGATCCTAAAAGATCTATCTGAATAATTTTATAGCTTTTTTGCCAACACAAATGTAAGTTGCTGTACCAGTCCACACCCTCTGTATGTATAGTCTAGCCTCATCAAACGAGACAATCAAGTTCTTGACCAAAGAACTTATTGATATTTGTCAATGAAGAAGTTGCACGTGGTCCTTGAAAAATGCAAATTCTTTCACGAAATGGGAGTGTTGCAACAACTGTTTTACCCAAAAGAAATAACTATATAATTATGAAGACTCCCAGTATATTGAACAGCACTAGAAGTGTTAATTTGAATATTAACTCATCGAATTAACAGACAAAAGAGTTTACAGGCTGGCTGGTTACCATATAATCGCTACAAATGATGTCAACCATCGTCAACAATAACATGGAAATTCTTTTCAGCAATCGAAACCAAGGAAACAATTGACAGCGATCGTGAGCGATCCTTGCATCAGTGAATTTCAGCGATCCGGCGATCGCAAGCGAATAGGGTTGGAAACTAGTAGAACGCTCGCTGGAAACATGTGCGGTGGGCTGGCTGGGCAATCTGTGACTTGAATGATTAATGGAACTTCACCGGTAAAGTTTTTTCATTACTTGTGCCCAGGCACTTAGGCCGGGGGCACGGGTCTTAAAATGAGTCGCGTATGGTTTTTTTCCTTTTTTGGTTCCAAGTCAGAAGTTCTGCGTGTTCAGACTCGCCCATGTTCAGTCAGTCTCTCTCATATCAGATATGAGCAAAACAAAGTGGCGGTGGAGAGGCGGCCAAAAGTAAGGATTCAGGGATGGTTTTTAAAAAAGAGTAAATCAGAATACTAACCGGACATTTTATGATCGACGTTCTTCAGAAAGATTGCAGACTGACGGAGCGTTTGATGGCTGAATCAGATAAAATAATTGTCTGTTTGCTAAGCCGCTATAAGATGAACAGCCAATTTACTCAATGGCCTGTACAATCACTTAGAAAGCTTTCAAATAATGAAAATATGTTTCATTTAAAGAAATGTTTGCGTTAAAAGTGTTCAAATTTAGCATAGTTATCCATGTCAAAGTACTTTGAACGTCTTGAATGATTGAATATCGACCTATCCGAATTCAGTTGATCGGAAAGAATCGGAATACAGCCGTCGGCTTCGGTTTCGGTTCGTCGGAAAGACTTCCGAAGTCATATCCTTTTGAGGGATGCATGGCCAAGAGTACTCACACTTGGTGCACGTTAACTCTGGTCAATTGACCAATCTAAATGCGCGTTACAAAAATCTTCAGCGTGCTTTGTTCACTTATGTAGCTTGCTACTCGACCAATCAAAACGTTTGTAGTATTTAAAGTATATAATAAATTTGCTATACAAATATGAACCTATCAGGTGTGGTAACATTCCATCATTTTTATCACATTTTATCAAAAAACAATTTTAACAATGTTTAAATTTTTAAAAGTCTCGGGCAGGGTTTTTCTTTTGACCCATTTGGTAATATACACATATCTTGACCCAGTCCAGTAGCGGGGAGGGGTGCAGGGGGTGTTGTTAGGTCGGGACAGAGAGACTTGACGGTGTGTGCAGAGACTACTGTATGACTTAGTTCTATTGGAGAACAAAATGTATAACGGATTTCACGTCTTTGTATTCTTAAATATTTTTCCAAAATATCCTCAGTATTTCATGCTTACTGGGTGGGACAACCCCTTCTGAAGATGGTGCACCCCCTCCTGAAAACATTCTTGGATCTGCCCCTGAGAAGAGAAGAGAAGAGAAGAGAAGAGAAGAGAAGAGAAGAGAAGAGAAGAGAAGAGAAGAGAAGAGAAGAGAAGGGAAGAGAAGAGAAGAGAAGAGAAGAGAAGAGAAGAGAAGAGAAGAGAAGAGAAGAGAAGAGAAGAGAAGAGAAGAGAAGAGAAGAGAAGAGAAGAGAAGAGAAGAGAAGAGAAGAGAAGAGAAGAGAAGAATTCGAGGAAAACAAGCTCTTGGACATCATATATGTATTGTTATAGAGTGACTTTGATGATGTCATGCAAACATCACATAAATGGTCCATTTTTATCGTTTTGTTTTTAAAATCAACATGGTACTTTGCGACTAAATACAATTATAACACAGTGTCTGACTTTATTATTAGTATTATTATTATTTTTCTAAAGATCCATATTCTGTTCGAATTTCAAAGCTTAGGTTTATTGACAATTTTTCAAATCAAATATATAGTTACAAACTAATTTTAATGTCTTTGTTTAGCCTATGACATCATCATCATTAACATTTGCAAAAATTCTGCTAACACGTGGACGGGGACGGGGACGGGGACGGGGACGAGGAGAATAATAGGAAGAGGAAAAAGAAGAACAAGTAGAAGCGAAGAAGAAAAGCAGAAGACATTATAAGATGATGATTACTATGGAGCAGGGCATGGAGTTCAAAAATGCATTAAAAATATGTGTTGAAAAAGTAGCATGACAAATCTCAAGAAATACTATAAGGCTGTATATTTAATAGTTTGTATCGTAGGTAACATTAACTATTTTCAGGGTTTTTTTTTTTTTTGCAACAGAACGACAGAAGTTTAACTTACAAAATGTTCTTAAGCCTTCGATTTGATTTTGTGCTGGACCCAATCAACCATTATTTATCGTCTCCACTGAAGTCAAAGGTAATATCTCCGAATTGACGTACAAAAAAAATACTTCCACGTAGTCAAAATGTTTAAATACAGACAATAGAAACACTAACATACATTAAAACAAGGCAGCAGCAAACAAAAGACACTAAAAAGCATTTAACGAAAGAGTCGAGCCCGGTTGGAAGGGGGGGGGGGGGGTGGCTCCGGTGTTAAGCTATCGGGGATGCTCGTCGTATCTTTTAGGGGTAAAAATCAGCGATTTGCTCTCTTTTAGGGTTTAAAAAATGAGATTTGCAAATCCTAATTTTTTAGTATCGCTTAGGTGTTGAATAGCACTAAAACTCGTTTTTTGGTATCTTTTAGAGATGAAAAGTTTGTGAAGAAAACACTTAGATTTAATAGGTACGTTTTTTCGTCGCCGAATTTGCTGTTCACGTCAAAAGGCGTTTAGCGTTAGTTATCTCGCTTATATGCATGGGATCCCCCAATTTTTCCCAGTTTCAAACAGCCCATTAGGTATTTCAAATGACTGACGTTCGTTTTGTAGCAATTTGACTTATATACAAAAATCAATCAATCAATAAATCAATCAATCAATCAATCAATCATTCAATCAATCAATCAATCAATCAATAAAATAAAACTACAAATTACATTGCAAATTACAACTTGATCATTTAAAAGACAAAATACACCCTGAAACTTAATCTTTTTTAAATTTTTAGTATTTTATTTTCTAAACATTACTAGGCGCAAAAAGTTTGAAGTTCTACAAAAATACTCAAGAAATTAAATCCCTTTATCTCTTGGAAATTGAAGACAACAGTTTATTAATTTTCTTTGCAAATTTTAAAGAGAGTTGATTTTTGTTTTACAACATTTTTATGACTTTATTAAGTTTTTAAAGTGGCAGTGTTTAAATGCGCGCGTTTGGTCCATTTTTTACTATTTAGTGGCTTTGCGACTAAAAACAATTAAAACACAGTATCTGATACTTTTTTTCATATTCACATCCATATTCTGCTCGAATTTCATATTTTAGGATTTTAGAAATGTTTTCACATCATATTTATTGTTACAAACTTGTACCAAGTGAAAAATGTCTTTGTTTTGCCTATGACATCATCATCAACATTTGCAAAAAAAGCTCCAAAATGAAATCTCAAGAGAATTGTAGAAGATAACTCATCGAAATGATTAGTATGGTTCTCTTTTTTATAGATATATTAGGTTGTGTAATTTGTTGAAATTAATCTTCCTAGAATTCCATGTTTCTTATTAATTCTTGTAACACAAATGCAACTTCAGATACGGTGCGAAGCTGTGAGTGGAGAGATCACGAGGACCTATTTCCTCGATAACTATCCAGCACGATCTAGCTATTAACCACAGAAAGGTCAAGTTTCTTTTGTTTGGCAACGGTACGTCCACCGATGCCAAACAAGCGAATATTCCGGCGCACTGTTTTTGAGACCAAAAAAGGGGATTTGCACAGTAGCCAAACGATAAATCTGATTGCATTCTACCAACAAAAGGAATGACCCAACATAGGAATATTTGGCCTCTTAAAAGCCATAACTCACCTTAAAAACAGCTAGAGACACCTTTGTTGTTGAATCGATTGGAGCAGGTGGCGTCAATTCATCAGTGCCGGTGGACAAATTTGTTTTTGATCAAGTTATTATATACCAGGCTTCTACGCATTTTTTCACCCCACTGTACAAAAAATAAATAAATAAATAAAAATAAAAATGAAAAAAAAATTGAAAAAACAAGCGTTGGCAAGCAAACTGACTCGCTGGTACAACTTTTGGAAAAAACGGCCTGAATTAGGAATTTCCCAGAAGGTGACCTCTGTCCGCTAACAAAGTAGGGGAATTGATTTTTCCAAACGTGAAGGACCTTCTTAGATTCTAACAATTTTACCAATAGGTAGAATAGAGGAAGTGCTAAGAATGTACGCATGATTTCACATCGAGTACAATGTCACTGAAAGTCTTGTCAATTGTCCTCTTTCACTATGACGTCATGGTTTGTTTACATGAATAAGAACAGGCCTAATTCGGGCTAAATAGTTTTCCTCTAGCACAATTTGCTTTGCATTTGAACATATATGTTGTTCTTTTATTATAAATAGATTTTTAGCCTATTTTTTATTGAATTAAACATACTGTATTCCCTCTAGCGACCATGATTCTTAGCGTTGAAACAATAGATTTGTTTTGATGTGACGTCATAATGAAATAGGGCAATTTAGACGTAATTAAAATTTGACTAAATGAATGGTCATGTAGTGCCATTAAATACTCTGACAATTTGCAAGCAGTTGATGACGCATGCTACATCCAAGCAGGATATGGCAGCTTCATCTCTCTTTTAAGTGGTAGCGTTGGACTTTTTAAACGGATTTATAGTCTAAGGAAATTAAGAGAGTATGAAATAAGAAAGCTTATTCCCGGACCCCATCAGGGGATCTACTCGTCGGGCTATTTTTAGAAACTTGCTGACAATCTCCGCACTTTTGTTTTGAGATGTTTGACGATGTGACTGCGTCTCCTGCAATCTGACCAATTACGTTTCGTTCCCGAGATAACTTCAATTTTGAAATAGAATAGAAAAGATCTCCTGATTAGTGTTAAGCCCAATGCGGGGGATAAGCTCTCTTATCTTATATTCTCTTGTCGTAAGGGCATATTTTGAATTTGTAATCATTTGCAATTTGCACTAGGGTCGATTTGCACACCAGTGCCAGAAGTTTTAGCTTACTTACTTCCAGGTTGTCCAGTTGAAATAATGATATAACAAAATGTTATTTGAAAATCTCAAGTTTTCAGTTTTCTTAGACTTACTGAACAAGGACATAAAGCTGCACAAATCGTATAAAAACATGTAATGTTATTAACGTTAATGCACCTCAACTCCACGTGTCTCTATCCGATAAGCCGACTTCAAAGATTTGATGTAATGTTATTGTGTGCATTTTGAGTCACCATATCCAACTTTTGTTGTCGTTCGTGCGTGGCGCCTATGGTTTTTGGAAATTTGGCATTTTCCTAGGTTCTGCTCAATATCCAAGATGTCTGCCATTTTGACGTTTCTCGAGTCAATCTTTGCAAGTTAATCGAATTTTTTTATGAATTTATAATTGTAAATAGTAGAGAATCACCAAAGGAGAGTCTTAGGCATAACTATCATTTTCAATATTGCAACAATAGTATCTATAATAGTGAAATACTTTAAGAAAGTGCCTCCGTTTTTAATTCAAGATCAACAGCAGAATAAACACCATCAATAACTAGTCGATAAATCATTCTTATTATTCGGTTTTACTTCACACTAATCAATATTTGCACGAAATCAATACCATAAAAAGTGTAGTTTTGCATGCAATCTTACAAAGGTTTTCTAACAGGGAGTAGAGTGCGTAGGATGGCTTACAATCTGGAAGAATGGTGCTCAATTGCGAAATTCGAATTAGCGGCACATACACAATTAGTTCAAATACCATCACAAAGACGGCACAAGTAAAAACTTTCATGTACGTAATTGAGTACTGGTTGCCATCTGCTAATGCGTATTTCACAAAAGGAACTAATTTTTATAAGAACATGTAGAAGATGGGGGAGGGGTGGCTAGTGTATACTATGGGGGTAGTGTTGTTTATTCTGTTCTTGTCACGGTGCCTTCATCGATTCCATAGCCGTAACCTTTGGTGCCAAACTTTGATTCATGGCATGCCTTGCAATACACTTCTCCTGCAAACAGTAACACGTGGACAATCAGTTAAACACTCTCTCGTTTCATTTCAAATTTCATGAAAATCAGTTTAACAGTGGCTGAGATATGGCCTGCTGAATACTCAGCCGCTATTGAACTAGACTGATTCCATAAGTCGGCCCCAGTTCGCTCTCTGTTGAAAGGTTTTTCGCTCTCGGTGTCCGACTTATCAAATTTACTATGTCAAACTGATCCACATTCTGAAAAATGGGAATGGACCAATTGTAGCGCTTGTTATATTCTTCACAGACCAATCACAGGTAACGTACTAGCTTGAAATGTCTGGAAAATGACTTCCGTTGAGTCTCGAACTCAACTGTGATGTCGCAATTTTGCCGAAAAGTTATTCTCTGTAACGATCAAGAAATAACAGTTTGCTGTATTGAAGAGGCACCAAGAAAACGTAATTCGAGAGGCTGCTAATGTGTAGATAACCGAAGCAAACAATTTAAAAATGTAAGTGAATTGTATTGAAAAATGAAAAAAGAGATTCACAATGATTTGCCCATCGGAATGCGAAGTTACAAATTTAATATCACTAGTTGAAGGCGCTTGTTCTTGAAACCTTCGCATTTCCCTAAAGTTGTTTGATTGTAATTTTTGTATGGATTTAATTTGGAGAGCATGATATTGTGTGAGTTTGAAACAACCGATCCGTGCATTAGTACGTTGATTTGAACACCTATTTGCAAATATCAAACTTTTGTTGTCGATTTTGGGCTTCCTGTGGTGACATACACTTTGTTTTTGTTTTTGTTCAAAAGTTTCTTTTTGACCAAAAACCAAATCGGCTAACTTGTTGTGCATGCTTTTACTAAAAAAAGCTGTAAAAAATTGAAGGATTTTGAGAGAAAAATCGCTTTTTTCGCATTGCTGATTTACTCCAATGCCCAAATATGGTGGCACAATCCTTATAAGGCAATTCATGAGGCTTGACAGAAAACGACAACATTCTTAAGGGAAAAGCTTGATATGAGTGGAGTTTTCATAATAAGTCGTTGTTATTTAACTCTTTCAACCCCTTTATGACTTTGTAATTTGTGTTTCTATTGTTGAATTAATCCAATAAAGTGAGTAAAACATTTTGTAAGTTTATTTTATTTTGTTTAACCCTTTAACCGGCAAATTCCTGTGTTTTTCTGGTGGGATTTTAAGGGTGCAAACTTGAAAGTCCTTAGATACTGTTTCTCAGCAAACCTGAAAAGGATTCCTGTGTGTTTTTCTAAAGTGAAGGAGGCTTGGAACTAGAAAACTGGTTCAACCGGTTTGCTTGGCACCTTTGCTGTTAACGAGAATGGCATAAAGTTTAGGTTTGTGTCGAATTTTACTTCTTTTTGAGCTACATCTTGCTTCTAAACACTGCTGAGAGAGCATCATTAAGCGTCGAAGTAGTGCTGAGCCCACTGTTTGAAAGAAACCAAGCAGGTTTGATGGTTTTTTGCGAAAACTTTTCGTATTTTACATTGTTGTTTTTTCGGAGCCAATTTCAAAATCATCTATCTGGCTCTTTAGAAGCAAATTGTCGAGGTTTTGGTGCGTTTTTGGCAAGTTGTGTCGATAGAAGAACACAAAGAGCCCCAAACTTGGCCAAAATTTCGAGGTGGTAATAGACTTATTAAAAATATTTTTACCGAATAAGGGGGGGACTCTATGGGTCTTTTTCTGTGGTTTCGGTATTCCTGTGGTGTCTAACTGCTCACGAAATCATGTTGTTTTGAAAACAGACAAGTTCAAAGTTCTGTAGCTCTGTAAGTAAACAAAATAAAGATTGAAAAACTGTCAAAAACATATAAGAAGGACCCAATGTTGAAGTGATAGTTGACTTTTTTGATTCAAATAAAGTTTGGACTAAAAAAAAATCCATTGAATGAAGAACAATTTTCAGCATTTGAAAATTTCACAGGAAAGGCATTAATGTCGTTTCGTCAAGTTTGGTTTGTGTTTTTGTGGAAAAAAGCATGTTTCTGGTAATTTAATCATCATCAAAATCTAGACATGTTCCTAGGGTGTGCTCTGAACCACAAGTGGTGCCGCAAAAATCTTTTTGGAGGAAGATATATTTTTCTAAGGCAAAGTCGGTGTTTTGGGGACGAATTCGTCCCTGTGACGGTTAAATGGTTAACTGCGTCATATTGAAATTTACAACGGCGCGCCATATGTCTAGTTTTCATTTGCACACTTTTATTTAGTAAATTTGATAAGTCGGACCCATGAGCGAAAAACAATTCTGCAGAGAGCGAACTGGGACCGACTTATGGAATCAGTCTACTATTGAACCGACTTAGATGAAACCTCGGATTTGAACCCATTTCAAGAAATTAATTGCAAATCGGATTTAAAAAATTAATGAAATTAACATTTATGACGTCATCACTTCGATAATCTATTATGAAACGAACAAGCTAATAGCCAGCCCATTGATACACACTCATATTCATAGCTGGATGGAATGATCCATTTCAAGAGTTGCTAAGAAAGCAAGTCAGCAAACACTGAACAATAAAGAAAACCACAAACTACAAGGCAAGCAAATGCTGAACCAAGTAAGAAAGATAAACATTTGATAACATACAAACAAGCGCACAAACCATCAGACTACCGACTCGAACACACCCTCAAGCTCCGCCAATAAAAAAAATACTTTTACCTACACAAACGGCACAAAGTCCACAAGTAAACGAATCCATGCACGGACAAAGAAACATTCTTACCCTCATGAGTAGCTACATTCGTAATGACTAAGCTCTTCTTACATTCTTTACAAGCAAAACATCGCTTGTGGAACTTATATCCCTCTATGGAGATCGATTCGGCATGGTAAGCGCGTTCACCGCATCGTGGACAGCGGTCTAGGAGCTGGTCTACCTGGTCAGACATTTTGACTGTAATAGAAGAGAGGGATACTTGTTCTCTGTTTTTTAAAATAAATAAATCGAAACAGAAAAGCAAATTTTGGAAAAGAAATAGAATAAGAAGGAGAAGGAGAAGGAGAAGAAGGAGAAGGAGAAGGAGAAGGAGAAGGAGAAGGAGAAGGAGAAGGAGAAGGAGAAGGAGAAGGAGAAGGAGAAGGAGAAGGAGAAGGAGAAGTCAACACATACTTCAGTGAGAGATTCTTGACAGTTTTATTTTTCAGTTTGAGATTTTCAAAGTTTTCTCTGTTTCACTAAAACGGCGAATTATTGTTTCGAATGCACTAGACTGGTCGGTTGAATGACATTCAAATGGAATAACGCTCGAGTTGATTGGTCTGTAATGGATAGACATCCTTTCACTGCGGGTGGTTGTTGACTTGAAAGTGTCTGAACAACCACATACACATCCTCTTTCCCTTCTTGTATTGTAATTAACACAATATATGAAATATTTTTTTGTGTGAATAATCATCCTCTACTTAGTCGCCAGTACATGGAATGTAAAAAATGTGCGTGAATAAAAATGATATGATACTCAGTAAAAACCCATTTTTGGAGTTCAGGCTGATTGCACTTTTATTATTATTTTTTTTTATTTAATCAGCCTGAAGGTATTCTCAAGATTATATTAAAATCAAGGTTTCTCAAATGTATATTGCTATATAGACTACTGTACTAATACATGTAGATGATATCAATACGTAAAAACAGTAGAAAATAATTTATTGTCAGGTCAGGATTTGCACATAAATGTTAATTTTAGTTTTTTAAGGATACATTTCAATTTTCAGGGTAATTGTGTTATTATTTATATGGTACTTCAAATGCCAACATTCAGTCTGAGTGTTCTTTACACACTTGTTTTTTTTGTTTTTTTTTTATGCGGGTTTTTACTGTATGATATGATATGAAGACTTTTAGAGCTATGGTGTTGATACGAGTTAACATTTTGGGTCTTCCTGCATGTGGAGAAAACTGTTGTATTTTATTGTTACTTTATTTACTTGTTTATTTATTTTTTTTTTCTTTTGACTCGGGTACCTACAAAAAAACTGATATTTTAGCCATATCAGGACAATATTTACACTCCAGAGAGAATGTTTTCTGTCTCCCGAAGAAGGTTGTTTTCGCTCTCGCGAACGAGAATATTTTCGCTCTATCTAAAGAGAGTATTTTGAAGCTTCCAATGGAGATTATAAATAATACCAGAATAAAGTTTCAAGTCCAAAATGATGATAAAAGTCATCTTTCACAGTGAAGACAAATAGTTGTTTGTATGGTACGAGGTCGAGCGCCAAACAAATTCATCGTTTATACAAAAGTTTTTTTTGAAAAACTTTCAAAAGTTTTTTTAGTCGAAATGTTTCTTTTACTTGAAAAATCGATCTAAAGATCCGGAATTCATCAAAAAACGTTTAAAAAGTAAACTTTTCAATCGTGCATATAAAAAATAGTGCAAAAAGACGTGAAAAGCAATTACAATATTTCCAACATACTTACTTCAAAAGATAGTTTCAGATCAAACTGTGCGCAGAGCTCGGGTTTTTCCTCGACAGCAGCGCAAAACAAGGCGCTGTGATATATAATCAGATTCTTGCTCAACTTTGATTGGCCATTCATTTTTGACAAGCACGCATGCGCAAGCGCGAACAATCGGAAACACAATTGAACTAATATCGATACTTTATGATAATCAACAAACAAATTGTTATGCTAATGTGCCCGTTTTTAGCAACCCAGGGGGAAGGGAGGGACTACATTATACTGATGCTCGTCATACCTTTTAAGGGGTCAAAATCTTTTAGGGTTTCTTAGTGGTTTTCAGACTCTCAGAATCAGAATTGGTACATTTTAGGGTACTCACGGATATTCAAAAGCAATAACAACCATTATAGCGGAACAGCTCGCAATAATTAAAAAAAAGTCAACAGGACGGAAGAGAGAGGGCATGGAAACGAACATACATTTTCTTTGATCCGTGTGTGATACGTCGAGTAGGGTTGGGAACTAGTAGAACGCTCGATGAAAACATGTTTGGTGGACTGGCTGGGTAATCTGTAACTTGAATGATTAATGAAACTACACTGGTAAAGTTTTTCATTTTATATAATATTGAGATTAAATCACGGCAAATTGTGAATGTGTCTTTCATGTTTACTATGAAAAGATAATTTGTAGCCAAAAGAAGTTGTGAACACTGCTAAAAAAATGTTTCGCACACTTTCTTATGACAATGTCTTTCTATCTGATGGTATATTATTCCAGACTCAGTTTACAGCAGCAAATTTAACTCCAAATTTTCCATAATCTAAATCGGTTTTTCTAGGTAGATAGAATTGGTAAAGTTTAAAAACTACCAAATGTGGCTCTGCTTTAACTACAAACTGACTGTTTAGAATGTATATTGCAGTCTATAGCTGTAATAAGATGGTTTCGAGTTCAATTTAATTGGAATTGATTTGCACGAGTTAGTTTTTCAAAGAGTTCGTAATTGCATGAGGCCGTAGGGCAATTTGAGTCTTTTGAGGGCAATTTGAAAAACAAGCGAATGCAAATTAATCCAAATTGAGCGAGAAACCATTTTACTACCTTTTGTCGATAAAAAAAAAAAAAAAAACATTTAGCCGAGAATTTGGCGCGCGCCCAAAGGTGAAAATTGAAAACTTTTCAGCGAGATTTTCCTTAGGCTCAGGCTTTTGCAAAGTTGAGTATTTTTGTAAAACTTCATACTTTTTGCAACTAGAAATGTTTCGAAAATTAAAATCATTTTCTATAGATACTTATTTCGAATGCACTAGACTGGTCGGTTGAATGACATTCAATTGGAATAACGCTCGAGGTGATTTGTCTGTAATGGATAGACATCCTTTCACTGCGGGTGGTTGTTGACTTGAAAGTGTCTGAACAACCACATACACAACCTCTTTCCCTTCTTGTATTGTAAATAACACAATATATGAAATATTTTTGTAAGTAATCCTCTATTCTGTTGTACTTGAAATGTACATGTAAAAAATGTGTGTGAATATAATAAAAATGATATGATACATTTAAACCCCACATAAATAACACCAATATTTTGAGCTCATGCTGACTGCGTTCTTATTTAATGGTTGGCTGAAAACTCAGCCTGAAGGTGTTCTTAATAGGTGTTCTTAAAATCAATATTTCTAAAATACACATTTCAATTTTTCAGGCTGATTGTGTTATTATTTATATGGTACTTCAAATGCCAACATTTAGTCTGAGTGTTCTTTTTTTTTTTTTTTTTTTTATTTTGTGCGGGTTTTGACTGTGTGATATGATATGAAAACGTTTAGAGCTATGTAGCCTGCGTCACATCCGCAATTTCTCACGTAAATAGCGTCTGAATAATAAAGGCTTTCGTCCGGTGAAGTGTCGCTATAAAAAAGGATAGTAGCATGTTTTTCTCACAGGTAGCCCAAGCTAGATGTTTGTGACCGCAGTTTTAGCAGCCCGAAGGAAAGAGGTTGGGGGCTCCCTTATATTGATGCTCGTCGTACCTTTTAGGGGGTCAAAATCTTTTCTGGTCTCTTAGTACGTGGTTTTTAAACTCTCAGAATCAGAATTGGTACATTTTATGGTACTCACTGATATTTAAAAACAAGGTCTCGATTTTATGACCATTATAGCGGAGCAGGTCACCATAATCAAAAGTGGGAAAAAAAGTGGTTAACAGGGCGGGAGAGAGGGCGTGGAAACCTTTTAGGGGGTCAAAATCGTTTAGGCTCTCTTAGTGGTTTTCAGACTCTCAGAATCAGAATTGGTACATTTTAGGGTACTCACGGATATTCAAAAGCAATAACAACCATTATAGCGGAACAGCTTACCATAATTAAAAAAGTAAACAGGACGGAAGAGAGAGGGCATGGAAACGAACATACATTTTCTTTGATCCATGTGTGATGCATCGAGTAGTGTTGGGAACTAGTAGAACGCTCGCTGGAAACATGTGCGGTGGGCTGGCTGGGCAATCTGTAACTTGATTGATTAATTAAACTTCACCGGTAAATATTTTTCAGTTTATTTAATATTGAGATTAAACCACGGCAAATTGTGTATTGCCGTGTATTTCATGTTTACTATAAAAATATAATTTGTAGGCAAAAGGAGTTTTGAACAGCTGCTAAAAAATTGTTTTTGGATTGCTTTTCGCTTCGCGATGGCAGCATCGGACTTTTAGTATTTTGGCTAATTGACATGACAGTTTAAAAATAACCTTATTATTCCCCCAAACGACACCAAGCTTTCATACTGGAATATAATAATAACTGAAAAATGGTCTTTATCCTTTGTGAATTTCAGGCTGATATATTTATCAATTAAAATAGAAGAGGCTTGAGCGTGCTTTGTTCAGTAATAGAACAAGATTGAAATTAACGAGAGCACGAAAGAAGTCAGTGTGATGGGAGAAGAACGAGCTGAAAGCGAAAATTCTTTGTTCGATCACTGACAAAAGATAATAGACAACATTTTGTTGTCGAATATAAAAAAGTTGTCGACAACAAACGGCTTGGTCTGTGGAGGCCCCTTGATAGTGATATATTACATCCTCATTTCTGAGTTTGTAATCAAAACGGTATATGTAAGCACTCAGTAAAATTCCACAACAACGTCGCTCCGTTTTTAATTCAAAACGAACAGCAGAATATGCAGTACATTACAACAATACAATAGCCAAATCAATAACTATTCGATAAATCAGTCTCATTATTCGGTTTTACTTCACACTAATCAATAATTGCACGGAAACATTAATATAAAAAAATATAGCTTTGCATACAATCTTTTCTTACAAGGGGTAGAGTGCGTAAGATGACTTACAATCTGGAAGAATGGTGCTCAATTGCGAAATGAGAATAAGCGGCACACAAGGCAATTAATACAAAATTCATCACACAGACAGAGTCTGTAAAACAAATAAAAAACTTTCATGTTGGTAATTGAGTGTGTTACCATTTGCTAACGCTTATTTCGCAAGAGGGACCAAACGTTATAGTAACATGTAGAAGATGGGGGAGGGGTAGGTAAGTGTATACTATGGGGGGTAGTGTTGTTTATTGTGTTCTTGTCAAGGCGCCAGCACCGATTCCATAGCCGTAACCCTTGATGCCAAAGTTAGATCCATGGCATCCCTTGCAATACACTTCTCCTGCAAACAGAAACACGTGGACAATAAGTTCATCAACAAGTCAGCGTAAGCAACCATTCCCACTGAAAAATGTCTACATTCAACGAGAAAAACAAATACAAGTACAATTATTTTTCATGTATTCATCGATCAATAGAGTACCGAAGTGTGACGTCACAAATTTTGACTCCTGCTTTGTATAGAATGTCAAGAAAGAAGCTCGCTTTTCAAATTTCATGAAATTAGTTCAATAGACGTGACTCAGACATGACCAGCTGAATATTTATGATCACAGCATAAATTTCTCTGCATTTTTGACTTGGTTCATAAAGTTTGGAACTATTAAAATAAAAATGCATGGCTTATAGTAGGTATATTTTTAGTTGGTCATATCTCAGACACTATCAAACCGATTTTGATGAACTTAGAACATCTTTTAAGAAATTCTTTGCAAATCGGGAGCCAAAAATAAAAATAATAATAAAACATGAAATTATTATTTATGACGTCATCACTCTATTAAACCAACGAGCTAGCAAATAATAATAAAACATGAAATTATTATTTATGACGTCATTACTCTATTAATCCAACGAACTAGCAAATATTAATAAAACATGAAATTATTATATATGACGTCATTACTCTATTAAACCAACGAGCTAGCAGACATCGCACTGATACACATATTCATAGCTGAGTGCAGGGATGAGGATTCAAGGGGTGCCAAGCAAGCAAGTAAACTAGAATCAAGAAAGTATGAGGTAAGAGAGCTTATCCCCGGACCCCATAAGGCGCTCTACTCATCGTGCTATTTTTAGAAACTTGTTATATATCTCCGCACTTTTGCATTGAGATGTTTTGCCGATGCGACCGTACCAATACGCGCGATAAGCTCTCTTATCTCATACTCTCTGGCTAGAACACACCTCGAGATCCGCCAATAAAAAATAATACGTTAACCTACCCAAACGAACAAAGCCCACAAGTAAACGAATCCCCAGACACAGTGACATTCTTACCGTCATGAGAAGCTGCATTCGTACTGTCTAACTTCTTCTTACAATCTTTACAAGCAAAACATCGCTTGTGGAACTTGTATCCCTCCATGGAGATCGACTCGGCATGGTAGGCGCGGTCACCACATCGTGGACAGCGGTCTCCCTGAGCCTTGGCTACCTGGTCAGACTGACCATAGTCCGGTGTTCCTGATGATGAATATTGTTGTTGTTCAGGTTGATCTTGTTGTTCGTCGTCAGACATTTTGACTGCAATAGAAGAAAGGGATTCTTGTTCTCTGGTTTTTGAAATAAATAAATAAACACAAAAAGCAGATGTTGGAAAAAGAAGGAGACGAAGAAGAAGAAGAAGAAGAAGAAGAAGAAGAAGAAGAAGAAGAAGAAGAAGAAGAAGAAGAAGAAGAAGTGTATAAGAGTGTATGGAGCAGGGCGGGAAGGAATTCAAAAATGCATAAAACTAAATGTATTGAAAAAGTGGTATGACAAATGTCAGGTCAAGAAATACTATAAACTGCAAATTTAATAGTTCGTATCCGTAGGTAACATTAATAATTTTCCGTATTTTTACAACAGCACGACACAGGTTTAACGTACAAAATGTTCTTGAGCCTTCGATTTGGTTTTATGATCTATTACATTTTCCTTCTTAATCATATCCGAATATAAGTACATTAAGCAGCTCCTTGCCCATATATGGACATAATCAACTATTATTTATCGTCTCCACTAAAGTCAAAGGTTATAGCTCCAAAATGACGAACAAAAATATACTTCTACGTTGTCAAAATGTTTAAATACAGACAAAAGAAACACTAACATACATTCAAACAAGGCAGCAGCAAACAAAAGACACTAAAAAGCATTGAGCTACGCTTGTACAATGGGGTAAAAGTGAGCGAAAGAGTTGAGTGGTGCGACAGAAGCTTCGGGAAGGTTACACCCGAAGAACTCAACGACAATCTATCGTATTTCCACTCTGATCGTCTTCCCCGTTTTGAGGGACGATTTAAATTGAGCATAACACAAAAACAGATGTCATCAAAAATATATATAAACGAATTAATTAGAAAGTTTTTCTTTTTTGAATGTAAAAGCGTTGGTTAGACGTAGAGTTTTTAGTTGCTTTTATTTTGCAAACAGATTGGTTGAATTTGTGCAAGTATGACAAGAGACATGATTTTTGGACAAACAACTTAACAACAGAATGTGAAGATCTTAGTAGATTGACATTCCTTTACATTAAATTGAGATAATGCAAATCCCTTGACAATCATGGATGAAATAACTGCACGAATGCCCTAATCCCACAAAAACAGATAACGTTTGGAACTAAAATAATTACTGATTTCAAAGCTAAAGTACAAATCTGTATAAACATGTATCAAAAGTACAAACTGCGACAATTTCTAGACACTTTAATTTGAGAAACACGCACGGAATGCAACTCAACTTCAAATAGGATCAAAATTTCAAACTTTAGCTATTTTTGAGATTCTCATTATTCTATTGCGTTTAAGATTTGCAATGAAGCCTTGTGTACTGTTTTTGAGTAGGCTATATGCTGTGTTTTGGATGCTTTTCCAGTAACTAACAACAGTGACCAAATATGCTTTAAATGACAAGGGCGCTGGCTGGGACGACCAGATGGACACTCATACAACCAAAGCAAAGCCCATTGTCTAGTTATCTCCAAGAGAACACGATAAAGCAGAAATACAGAGCCATTTAAATGGCAGGAACATGTCAGTTTTTTTACGCTTTGCTGATCTTGAAGAAAGAGAGCGATCAGATAAATAAATGTTCCTATACTTAGAGATACTTCGCAAAACTCGTTCAACTTCAAAAGAAACCCATAAGTGTTAGTTGGACGATGTGTGTAAGAACTTACCTTTTTTTCTAGAATAGGGATAGAGCAGCCAAACAGACAAATCCGACTTACAAGCCTCTTACTACTCAACGCAAACACTGAGTGTTCAAAGCAAGCAAGTCTTAAGTTTACCTAGGAGTGTCATAATTAAAACAAGGGGGAGCACGCTATAGTAACTCGAACACCAACATTTCACATATGAAAGAAAATGTTGCAAAATGATGCATCGTAGTTTGCATTCTTTGGAAATTGAACCTTCCGGATTTTAAACTTTTGTGGACCGCTTTCAGACAGAGTTGAGTACAAGCAGGCTTTTGATTGGTTGATTTTAAAAGGGTTAGATTACAGCTCTCGACAATGTCACGCTTTCTTTGAAGTTGTCCTTTCAATTACATCGCAGATGAATAACAACTCACCAAAACGGACGGATTTTAGGAGCGTATACTAGACTGTTGTTTTATTTCAGAATATTAATGTTCTGCAATGTCGTCGAGCTTTGTAAAGAGTGTGTATTGCGTGACAAGTACCAGCTGCTTAATGTTTCTGTCAATTAACAGTTATGAAGTTTAGAACATTTTCCCGACACGGAACTGGGCCATTTTACACGTATATAGATTCGGAAAAAAATATATATACCATAATGACGTTTGTTCGGCATTCTTGAAATTTGCCACGGCTATTTGACATTGCATTTATTTTAACACTGACAAAAATGGCAAAAATAACAACAACAACAAATAATAAAAAAAGTGCGTTTATTGCAATATCCAAATAACTAAACGGAAAAAATGCAGCATCTTCTCAGAGATTTTTTGCCAAAAAAAAAAACAAAAAAAAAAATGATTTTGAAATTTGAAAATGTTGTTTTTGTGTGTAGGAGGGTACGATTTCAATTAAGATAATGGATCATTTATAAAAGTATTGCTGGCTCCAGTTGTCTACATGCCCTCCATGTTGATAGGGGATAGAATATTAAAAAAAAAAAAAATAAAATAATAATAATAATAATAATAATAATAATAATAATAATAATTTTTTTTATAATAATAATAATAATAATAATAATAATCCTTTATTACAATTCATCTTCAAAAAAAAATGTATATATATATATGGTTAAAAATTATATAATATTTACAAAATGATAAAAAAAACATGAAATTGATATAGTTCATTAATTTAAATGTTCTGCATATTGTTTGTTCATAATTATATACATTTTAATAATAATAATAATAATAATAATAATAATAATAATAATAATAATAATAATGGAAACTTTATTTATTTTGCGAATTTTTTCACTTTTACAATTGTAAATCTCACTATTGTCAGGTAATTTACAATTTGCTACTTGAATTGACTGAACAAAAAACAAAATATATATATTATATAGTAATACATAAGCGATAATAACCAATACACATAATAATATTTACAGGTCACATATGATCATCAGAAATATATCTGTTAGAAGTTCATTAACTCGGGATTTTCCCAGTCCTGATTTCTTTTACAAAAAATAAAATAAGTTGATCTTATTGCAATGTTTATTATCTTCCTTATCATATACATTTTATGATTTTTCTCATAACCTAAACTATCGATCATATCTAAAAAAGATGAACATTCCGAATCAAAGACACCAACTGCACTTATTGAGAGATTAATAAATTTAACAGATTTGTAATTTCTAATTAAAGATTGTATCATATTCTTGTACTTTGTATATTCTCGATCAATGTTTTTCCTTAAATTAGATTCGGATCCAACTGTCAGTTCCAAAATATAGAGTTGGTCTTTCATCTTTATCAGGAGGTCAGGACGATGAGCATCACCAGTTATGATTGAGGGATTGGAATAGCCTTCGAGGTCAACATAATAATAATAATAATAATAATAATAATAATAATAATAATAATAATAATAATAATAATAATAATAATAATAATAATAATAATAATAATAATAATAATAATAATAATAATAATAATAATAATAATAATAATAACATGTCTATACACACAGACAGAGAGATTGCTGCGAACAGACCTGACATCATTATTAAAGATAAGGTTGAAAAAACATGCTACTTAATAGACATAGCAATACCAAATGACAACAACGTAGGAGTGAAAGAACTTGAAAAAAGATCTAAATATAAGGACCTAGAAATTGAACTAACTAGAATGTGGGACATGCAAGTAATTAACATACCCATAGTAATTGGAGCCCTTGGTCTAATCAGAAAAGGAATGATAAAGAATGTGAGCAAGATATCAGAGACATTAAGAATAGAACTATGCCAAAAAGTAGCATTGTTAGGAACAGCTCGTATTTTAAGAAAAACATTATCACTGTAATTAGCCAGATTATACCCAAGGTTTATAGTTTAAACCCGGTGAAATTGTAAAATCTTACTTGAGTTGAAATCAATTAAAATAATAATAATAATAATAAAAGATAACAAATGATGGCTAATAGACTTGAGTGTGCCTTCAGACAAGAATATTGGAGCGAAGGAAATCGAGAAACTGTCCAAATATAAAGACCTCGAGATAGAAATAACAAAAATGTGGCAGATGCAGACAATTACCATACCAATTATTGTGGGAGCATTGGGAATTGTAAGGAAGTCACTAACTAAACATGTCAAGAAACTGCCAACACCTTTAGACTGTACACAGATACAAAAAATAGTTTTGCTTGGAACTGCTCACATATTAAGGAGAGTTGTGTCAATATCTTTATAAGTGCAATTCTTTTATTTATGTATTTTTTAAATTATTTATTTATATATTTATTTATTTTAATTCATTTTTTTAAGCCCAAGGACCAAGGTTTGGTTCCGGCAACAATCATAATGTACTATCAGACAGAATGTGAAAAATAAAATAATAATAATAATAATAATAATAATAATAATAATAATAATAATAATAATAATAATAATAAGACAATGTGGCCAGGAATATTCATTGGCATATATGTGAGAAGAATGGAATAGAATGTGAAGACAAATGGTGGAAGCATCAACCCAAAGCAGTTGAAGAAAATGATGATGTCAAGATACTGTGGAACTTTAATATTTACACAGATAAAAAAATATCAGCCAGAAGACCTGACATCGTTGTGATAGACAAAAAAAACAAAAGAGTACAAATAATTGACATTTCCGTACCAGCTGACCACAGAATACAAGAAAAAGAAAACGAAAAGGTCAACAAATACCAAGACCTCAGGATTGAAATAGAAAGACTTTGGGAAATGAAAACAACAACAGTACCAGTAGTCATTGGATCACTAGGAGCGATACCCGCTCAATTGAAAGAACAATTAAAAAGACTAGGAATCAAATGTTGTAATATAGCGAATATCCAAAAATCTGTACTTCTGGGCACGGCCCATATCATTAGAAAAGTACTCCAGCTCTCAGGATCAGGATAGCTCTTGAGCTGGAGTTATGTAACATCTGCCAGCAATTAATATTGTAAAATCATTAGTATTTGCTGTGAAATAAAAGAAAATAATAATAATAATGATAATAATAATAATAATAATAACAATAATAATAATAATGACGATACCTTTCACGATAAGTCTTTAATTTATAAGAACAGAAGAATTAAAAATATCGACAATAAAGTTTTCCTCAAGTTTACATTGTGACGTGCTTGAATCTTATGCATTTTCGACGCGATCTGAGGGATTTTAGACTGACTTTTTACATCATTTAGGGGGTGTAACAATGATTCTTCCCCTGGGGTCTCCCATATATCGGAGGGCGGGGATGCTCGTCGCACCTTTTTGGTGTCAACATCGGGAATCTGGTACCATTTGGGGTCTCTTAGACGTTTTCAGATTCTCATTTAAAAATGACACTTTTTCACGTATATTCAAAATTAAAACGATTTTACGACCATTATAACCAATCGGTTTGTATTTGAGTTGGTACCTTTAGGGCCGGGAAAAAATCAAGTATTGGCACGCCCTTCTGGATAGAACTTTGGTCCCTTTAGGGGTCAATTTCAAAATTTCCGACAATCATCCCCATCCCGTATTCTGATCGGAGTCCCGATAGTTTTCATGATGATTAAGTAATTTTTGGTGGAGAATAAACTTTTTAAAAATGACCGCTAATATTTTGTTCAAAATTTAATAAGTTACTTATTAGACTTTATCAATCATATAAACAGCACAATCACATTATTTGTTCCTTTAGATTTCAAAAAATATATATATTTTTTCTAGGGTTAACTTCTAAACTGTACTTGCTACGTGACTTATAAAAAGTGACCTCGATTTTGTCCCCTGTTACCTTAAATTGTCATTTTACTTAGGGTAAACAAAGACGTCCTTGGCTATTTCTTTGGTATTTGTATTCCTTTTACTGAGTACGTTCTTCATAAAATTCCTATCCAAACAAACGCCATAGTATATTAAAGTTAATTTGGAATTAGATTTGCCATTGAATTTTCTATAAACTTGCATGCAGCTATTCTAGCGGAAACGACTGTCTCACGAGGGTCTTTGCGCGCTTGAAATTTAAAATGGCGGCCGAGCACAGTGTTTTATACAACGTTTTTAAAATGTGGTGATTATATTTTGACAGTATTTGGTTGTTTACATTTGATTTGCTCTTTGAATGAAAGGACAATCAGTCAAGAGAAAAAAAATTTGTACAAAGTGCAGAACTTTACCAAGAACAATTTTTTCTCTAATTTCCAGGCAACCAGATCACAACACACTTCCCCCAGTCACAGAATTAAATTTCGACGTCGTTTGAAAGTATTTTTTCCTCCTGAATTAACTATTTTTGGACTAAAGGAGTTTTTTTTTCTTCTGAAATCTCAGCCTATGTCCCAGACATCACTTCTTAAATGCCCCTCCTTAAATCATAGTTTATTAACTGAGCTGAATCATTAGACGACAATGACTTGATAAAGTATAAAAATTTTAATTCAAATTGGATCACAAAAATAAGGTTAAATATATCAAATCTAACTATAGGGTTTGAAAATATTTTCAACATTTTGAGGAGACACAAATACTGTTTACAACGGATAATCAAAATACATGAGAGGTAGGATTCAGAATGTAGAAAAAATGTGCTCATCAACATACTAAGTCGATTAAGATATTTTTTAATCAAAATCAATTAATAGAAAACAATAAAAAAAACCCGAGCATGCAATGGAAAACTCTTGTTTCAATCATCATACAAGTGAGGCATTTGTCTAAATTGGCTATATTGAATTGACCCAAATGCTGCACTTGGATGATTTGTGTAGAAAAAAATTTTTCCACTGCAGACTCAGCTTCAATATCTGCCATTAAAGTGATGGATGCAATATGTCATATTTCAGCGTTGTGCAGCACATATTTTGATTTGCGAAAGCTTCTGGGTAGCTGTGCACTGACTGATGCCCAAAGCTAATAATGTAATATTGTTCAGCATTAAGAATCAAAAGAGGGGGTTTATAACTTTTAAGCAACAACTAATGTTTGGAGAAAGCAGTAAATCCAAACGATGTCCGGATTCCTTGAGAAATGACACGGAATGGATTTCATGCTTTGCAAGTGAAAATAAGTCAAAATAAAATCACAATTTTATTGCACTAAAAGTGCGCCTAGGTATAATTTTCATTGGAAATTGTAGTCTGTCTGTGTTTTTATGGGGAAAAATGTCATCAATCTTTTCTTCAGCAAAAAGTGCCTGTTCTTATTCTAAGGGAAGTAAAGTCAGTCCATATTTCACGAGAGGACTTGGTAAGTATATTTGGTCTTGAGGAAACAGAGTCAATCATCGTTTTCAGAGGGGTAGAGTTAGTCTTTTGTCTTCTATGGGGAGAAGTGTGAGTCGATTATTGTGTTCTTGTTAGTGCGCCTGCGCCAAGCCCATAGCCGTAACCCTTGATTCCAAAATGGACGGTGTGACAAGTCCTACAGTACACTTCACCTGGAAAAAGAGATAACGCGACGTTAGTGATTGCGTGACAATAGTGACAGCGTGACATGATGGTATTTGATTTTGGAATTATGCATTTAAATATGTTAACTTTATATTCATTGTTTCTAGCTACACTGATGATTAATTATGATGATGATAATAATGTCGGTGGGAATTATTATGATATTTTCATACGATAGCGATTGTGATGATGATTGCAATGTAGATATGTCTGATATGGATGATGATGATGATGATGGTAATGTTGATGATGATGGTAATGATGGTAATGATGATGATGATGGTAATGATGATGATGATGGCAATGGTGATGGTAATGATGATGATGATGGTAATGATGATGATGATGGCAATGATGATATATCTGATATGGATGATGATGATGACAATGATTGTAATGATGATGATGATTACAATGCTGATATATCTGATATGGATGATGATGATGACGGTGGTTGTAATGATAATAATGATGATGATGATGATGATTACAATGATGATAATGATAGTGATGATGGTGATGATAATGATAATTATTGTTATTATTATTGTCATCAGTGGAATGACGGTCACATGATGGTAGACATGATTATATAATGATGAAAATACGTCAGTCAAAAAAAAAATTTCACCTTCATGCGAGTTAGCGGTAGTACTATCGAGCTTCTTCTTACACTCTCTGCACGAGAAGCATCTTTTGTGGAACTTGTATCCTTCCATTGCGATCGACTCGGCATGGAAGGCGCGATCACCGCATCGTGGACAGCGGTCTGGTGACTGTTGTTGCGTTTGACCTTCCATATCTGCGTAGGGATCAGCCATCTGTAGACAGACCGAGAGATTTTTAGTTATTTTATTGGCTGATTGATTCCCTATGTATAATTGAAATCATGGGGCAGATCCAATGGGATGGGGAGGGGGTACAGGGGGCCAGAGCCAATGCCCCTTCTTTGGTAAAAGACATTTATTTTCACAAATTCTATTTCGGAAATACTCTTTTCGATCACTTAGAGTTAATCAAATTTTCTGACTGTTATTTTTGTTACAATCATTCCAAATTATCATGTAGAAATCGCGAAAGGTGTCCCGCATCCCGCATAAACTCGCGTGTCCCCACAAAAGATCAGAGTCTCCGCAGAATGGTACGCTTGGAATGTTGAAACTTTGACCTTTAGATCAGATGTCCCACCGTTTATCCTGTCTGAAGCAGAGATATTATGCACTTATGTAATCAGCCATACATACTTGCGTTTAAGGTTGAAATTACACTGCAAGTCTGTTTTCTACATAGGACATTTAAACTGTGCAAAATGACTGTTTTCAAAGAAATTGAAAAAGTACTCGTGTCTGGCATGACTTTGAACTAAATGTTTTGGAAAAAGAAACAATAATTTGTGGAATAAAATTGCCTAGTTTTGACGACTGTCAATTGGAAGACTACGGCGCAAAAAATGTCATCCATAATTGTTCAGTTTTAAAAGCTAAAATACAACTGTGTGTTGTAAATAACTCATGACCACACAGGATCACATACATTGCATTTCATGGAACAAAAAACAATTGTTTTTGTGCAGTCTAACGCATAACTGTTTACTATAACATTAGTTTGCAATATAAAAGAGCAGTTGGGTGCTAACAGACGTGATTATCTGCTTAGTACAATGTGTTATATATAGATATTAATAGATATAAATACAGAACAACCAAAAACATAAATGGTTAGAAAAGCGAGACCGAATCTTTCTCAGGGCATTGTCCACAATGAAATAATCTCTAATGTTGATACACCACAGAAAGACTGTTTGTAGACTTATGGAAACCCGAGTTCAATATATGAATCGTAGGACGATTGGAAGTATAAGTAAAGAGCAAAACAAACTAGTCGGCAAATATTATCATCAAAAATATTTTGAAAAAAATGTAAACAATTCATTTTAGTATCATGATCTTCACGATGGTTAAAGCAATTGCTTGAAAGAAGCTCGATTTTGTTCGGATCATTTAAATTGCTTTCACGGACGTAACAATCTTCAACATTTGCAGTATATTATACAGAGGTTCAAAGCAATCTTTACAATATCCTAGCTGAATATTACAACCGCAAACGTAGAAATTACTTGAAAAAGAATTTACAGTCGTATTTCAAACATCGAGGCAGTCACAGACGTTGTACATCCAGAAGATCGCGTGACAAACGTTACATTCGTGACTTGCTAAACATAATTGGTCACACCAAGTTTCAATGTTGACAGACGCCACTTCAATTTCAAACATTCCCTTGCTCACTTGAATTTCTTTAAACAATTCCTCCCTAAGATATTTCGTTAAGAGTTTTGCACGAGTATACAGGTGTTTAAGAGCCGTATTATGCACGGGTATAACAATTCCAAATTTCTATCTAAACAAACAGATCAAGCGAACAGCTGCAGAGGAACACCGATGGCTGAAACGTTCGGGACCGGCACAAAATCCATTAAGTAGTTTGATGAATTGATTTTCAGATAAATAATTAATTTTCATTTTGAATCTTTTTTGAATAAAAAAAATGTCTAACTTCTAGCTTTTGAATGCTACAAAGTTGTTTTGAGACTTGAATGTACGAAAAGTTTAGAAAAGTTCGAATCAAAGTTTGTACAACATTGTGCAAATCTGGATGCAGTAAATTAAGCTAGATGTTACGCCACGATAATCAAGGAGCAAAAGTTAAACGAAATTGAAATATGTTGTTTTGACGCACAGCTTCTGATCTTGCCTCGCCTTAAAAGTCTTGTTAAGACAACTTTAATAACCTGTATCTAAACTTTGCTAACTATATAAATAATTGTATTTTCCACATTACATGTAGTTCTGCGAAATACAGCAGATTTCTAATACTTGTAGCTCTACTTAAAATAGGTTGTTTAAAAAGCCAAATGTCTAAATAAACGGACAGAACTGTCGACTATAAATCAGTCATAATCTATTATGAACATTATTGACGAGATAAAAACGTAATCAAAATAGTTTAAAGGAATTTTCAAACAGTTTTAGAAGTGTTAGAAGTGTTCTTACCTTGAAAGAAATGAGAAAATGCTTTAGTGGAGAATAGCGAAAAATATGGACAATGAGCCTGTCACCGTGTGAAAGTGATGTGAACTTTTTGCTGTGCTGCAAGTGTTTAAATAAGAGTTTTTAACATTCCAAAAGTGAACGCCCTGTGAGTTGACATAATTAGTTGACCTTGTAATATACGATTTATAACCACACGTAACTAAGCAACAACGACCACCTAGAGTCTCGTCCAAAAAAATGCCACTGACGACAAAAAAAATTACGTTTTAGCTGAATTTGACCTTTCTCTAGCGCCAGCATAATTTGCTTTGCTTAAAATTGAAATGAAAGCTCATTGAAATGAAGTTGCAATTTAGTATCAAGCTTCGTGCCCTTTTCATCCCGTGAAAACTGCGTGTGCGTTTTCCCGCGCTTTTTGCAACTCACGCCAAGCGCGGCTCGTCACGTGGCTTAACATTGCCAAATCCACTCTTGTGGGGTGCAGAGGATAAGTAGTTTTGTAGGAATTAAATGAGCAGATTATTCGCATAATTTGAATTCCTTGGCCTTATAAGGAATGAACTTGCATTTCTGGTATAAGATTCCTTGTTAATAGGACAGAAGATTGACAGACTCCAGTTACCATATTTGGATCGACGCACAGGTTTGACGTCATCAGAACTGACTTGCAGAAAAAATCGCAATCACGCTCGCTATTTTGGTAGCTAGGGACGGGGGGTACGGGCTTTTTTTGTAACACATTCCAGAACTCATTTAGATTTTTTAGAGGTCAAAAATATAAAGTTATGCACATAAAATAACAAAACAAATCTGTTTTTAGAAGAAATATCTAAAATTTTTGGTTTAGTCTATTTTTGGAAAGGAAAAGCGTTTCATGCACTTTAGCCTGTGGTAAGGGAGTTCCTCATTGTTTGGCCTTAGCTAAATATTTTTGTGTTTGAGGCTGGCTTTGGTACGGACAAGTTCTTCCTTGGCTTAGGCTAGATTTGATAGCATTTAGGGCACGTACGCGTATTTTAATTTGGTAGAGCCATCACGTCCACTAGAATAGAAGTGAAGATAAACATACTGATTTGCACTGTTGAATTATTGTCACTTTTAATACTATCCCTTGCATGTGACGCCAAAGCAGGCTCATCTGGAGGACAAAACAAACGATTTTTCCTCTCTTGGGAGCTGAAATCCACTGTTTTGGTCCTATATGTTGAGCTGCATTCGAACGAACTGCAAGGAGTCTATTAAAACCGGATAAATTTGAAAACGCAACTTTTAATCGACACCCTGATAGCCGAGCAAATTTCAGCGAAACAATAGGAAAAAAAATGCTTCGGATTCATGCGGTTTAGCGTTCTACGGAAGACCTAACCGGATAAATAAAGTATCCTTATTTGCACTGTTGTGTCCTCAAGGTCGATTCTCACATATAACATGTCAGATTAATATGAAGAGCAAGAAATAAAAAAAAAAAAAAAAAAAAAATGCTAAAATTTGTATGTGCAAAGAAAATTGCAGTTTGGTTGCAGTCTGTTGATGTAAAACAAAGAACTCAAATGAATCCAAACTCGTAAACATCTGTTCAAAACGTTTGTTATTTTTGATTTGCTTGATAGTATCACGCACAGTGACATGTTGTTTGCAGAAACAATGCTAAATGTAAACACTATTATTAAGCTCTCCGTTGAAGCAATAATAACAAATAAAGGAAATTGATAAAATAAACCGACTATAAAAACAGAATAAATATATATTATGATCGAACAAACAAACATACAACTCACGGATAAACAAAAGTAATATTAATTACTTTGCCGTATTTCGTGTGGTTTTAAAATAACTGCGAAACAAATACGCGATGCTATGACCAAAGTGCAACTTTGAGTGTACATAATAAAGTATATATCTCGTGTGGACTTTTGAAACCACTCAGTAAAAGAGTATATACATGGAAGTGTGGTTTGTAGGTTTTGGAATGAAAGGAATAATTGATTAATTGATTTCAACCTGAAAAGGTCTCGTCACTATGTGGTCTGGGATCTGGGCTATTTATGATCTATTCCGCTGTATAACATTTCAGGAATTTCATAAACACATACTGTCTTTATTTGGCATTGGCTCTTGAGTTCATATACAACCGGCGCATTCATTTAGTGCTTTGCAGTAAGACCCTGGCTATACTATGCCGGATAATTGTGATAACGCAACTTTTGTTCCGATACCGTCACAAAATTGCTCGTTAAACTGAATAGAATTAGCATAAAATTGTTTCGGATTCATGCGTTTTAGAGTGGACAGAAGGACTAGCCGGATAAATAAAGTTCCGTTTTCAATTTTCAATTTATCCGGCGTGTTCAAAAGGCATTGTCGGTGAGAAAGACCGATACCGGATGTCAATTACACGACTGAAAAGGTCTATGGGCAATGTTTTTTTTAATGAATAGCTACAGAAGATACACATATCATTTCACCGACCATCGGAGATCTTCAACTTGAGGAAATGACGCTGATTTGAATAAAATTACTGCTTATTTCTCATCATTATTGGAAGCCCATAGTACCTTTTAGTCGTGAAATCTACATCCTGAATCCGGTATTCCCTTATTTTCCCCGTTTCTGTGAAAGAGGTATATATTAAAAAAAAGACATGCATCATTAACCAAAAGTGAACGTATTATGGAATAAACAACCACTGAAATTAAAATAGAAAAGAAAACAAATAAATAAATACACAAAAACATTAAAAAAAAAAACGTTTAAGGTTTATAAATTATAATCAAGGAAAACTAATAAAGTAAACTCAAAATCTATAATGTACATTTATATTACAATACATTTGCGTCCTACCGCAGTAAGCAACGTAATAACTCAGGCATTTAATTAAAATATGGTTTCCCTGTGGAATTTCTTAACGAGAACTACCAGATACTAATATTAGATCTTAGTCTTCCTCACTTACTCAAACCACAGGGATCTTTATCAACATTATTCTCTTGAACCTGAACACTTCGAGTTCATTTTATCAGCAAACGAATTGTTAATGCACCAGCCAGAACCACAACAGACTTCCATAAGCTCTATTAAAATAGTTGCTAATCACTTATCCTAGAAGTAGAGGGAATATTGAACTCTCCGTCGAGAGAAACCGAATTCGTCAGCGTGTACGGTACCAATAAATGCCTGGTTGGAGCAATCAGTTGCCAAATCATTCATTTTACAAATTTTACTGCAGTTTCACTTTTCCTGCGAACTAAAACACTCGAGAGCAAATCATCAATCGAAACGTCTCCTTCAATTAATCTTCATACTCAATCGAAACGCCGAGCTAGCTTTAACGAGCTGCTTTCGAACTTCCTTAAACCCGGCAACTCATACCGACGTTAGTAAGAACATAATCAGGATGAATCATGATTGGTTAGTTAGTAATTCGGGTGGTACCGACGTTTATACGAACATAATCAGGATGAATCATGATTGGTTAGTTAGTAATTCGGGTGGTACCGACGTTTATACGAACATAATCAGGATGAATCATGATTGGTTAGTTAGTAATTCGGGTGGTACCGACGTTTATACGAACATAATCAAGATGAATCATGATTGGTTAGTTAGTAATTCGGGTGGTAATCGGAAATTTGATGTACGGGAGCAAAAACAACGGAAATGACGATGAGCGTTCGATTTCGTAGAAAACGCAAAATTGCAGTAAAGTTCGATATATACTAGGCGACAAGTCGCATCGACAAGTCCCCGCGACAGGTCGCTTCAGTGTGCACTGGTTCAACAATCCAACCGGTTGGATTTCATGCGGCAAGTCGCAGCGACAAAATTCTGTCGCGGCGACAACAATTTCCGCCAAAAATACTTAGTACACACGGGAGGAGGGGATGTCGCTGCGACCTGTCGCGGGGACAAGTCGCTACCTTAAAGGGAGGTCGAGAATCTATTTCTTTGTTCACACCGGTAGATATGTACTATTTTCATTTTCAACTTGCATACTATTTTTGTTAGGTTCTATTACTTTGCAATACACATTTTTCCAATTGAGATTGTGTAGAATAATATTTCTTATTGGTTTCAGGATCCAGCCGGTCAAACAGTCAAAGTGTCCGTAAAGCCTCGTTTCTCATAGTTTCCATATAATCGCTACGGTCGCCAAACTGAGAAGTGATCTAAATCGGTAGGGTTACTCAAATTCATGATCTTGAGCAATGGTAACAATCAATCGCAACTGGACATATAGGAAAAAGACGAAAAACTGCAATTTGTTCAATTGCCGTCAAGCACTATGACGTCATGGCTTGTTTACATGAATAAAAATGCATCTAGTTCTGGCGAAATATTTTTCCTTTAATACATTTGGCATTGTACTTATACTTATAATTTGTTCCAATATTATAAGTGAACTTTTACCCTATTTTTCATTGATTTTAAGATGTTAAATCCCCTCTTTTGCCCATGATTTTTAGCATTAAAACAATAGATTTGTTTACATGTGACGTCATAGTGCTTGTGGTTAATTGTTTAGCGATCCTAGCGATAATACGGAAACCAGGCTTAAGTTCTGGTTAAGCGAACACCACGGTCAAACGTCTGCGCATGCCCGAAAAAATATAAGAAATGCCGATCAAACGATCTCGTACCCAGTGCTTTCTGCGTAGAGATTTCTAAAGAAAGCTACGAAAGAGAAAACTTTCACCGTTGTTTTCTCAAAATGTAAACAGAATTGAAAAAGTGTAAACTTAGGGTACAAAGAAAATTTAACAAAGAGTTCATATACAAAAAATTAAGCCTAAATATTCACGCAATTTCTTATTAATTGACTTGCAAGTCAATTGCCAAACGATCCGATTGTTTTGCAAATGCCACGCATGCGCTGACGTTTGACCGCGGTGCTGGTTAAGCGAGGCAAGAATGATGCGGCAACATAGCTTGCGTGAGGATGCTTCCACTATGTTGCCTGGTTTTGCTACCCGTGGAAACATTGTCGCCGCCGCAACTAAAAATTACCTGAAATAAGTCAGAAACATTTTGTTACGCGCAATAATGTTGCCTCGTTTAACTAGGACTTTCAAGGTTCACTATTCAAATTCACACTTCAAATGCGTATTTTAAAACTAGCAGCTTTACATGAACTAAATGCACTGCAACGCGTTCCACCATTTTATAACTTTGTTTCGATGTTGTCTTTTTATTGGGCTATCAATCAAGTTTAAGGTGGCAGAGTTTATTTCAAACGAGGCAATGACAGAATGCATTACAACTAGCTCCGTCCCATGAATTTGATTGCCAGATTAAAAAAGACTAAGATAACAAAGATTTGAAATAGCGGAGAGCAGTGCAATTTGGTTTCAACATTTTAAACAGAGTTCGTGCTACAATTTCAACATGAACTTCAAAGGCTTTTCCATACTTTTTAAGCACAAATTATGGAGTTTCAAGGAGTACCATTTTTCAATAACTTCGTTTACTGACGACATAACAATAATTTATTTCTTGTTTTACAGTATTTTAAGATGAAAACTTGTGCCTGCATAAATTTAAGGTGTTTTCCAGGAGCTTTCGATATTACACCTTTTGCTGTTCATTAACGACACTGAAACATTCACTCAAGAGAAAGATGATTACCATTAACGCGATGAGGCATTTAATAAATGTGAACATTCAGTGAATAAGAGTAATGGTTCTTTAGAAAGACATTGTTTGCAAACATTGTTTTTGCTGTTATTGAGTGTTTGTTCATGTCACTGAATGCTTCTTCGCGCTAATGGTAATGCTCTTTTGCTTGAATGAATGTTTCAGTTCGGTTAATGAACAGCAAAAGGTGTACTTCGAATTTCAATGGCTTTTCAAGAGCACTTGCAATGTATTTCAATTTTAGGGCTTTTCAAGGAGTAGAACGAACTCTATTTACAACTAAATAGTGACAACTTTTGCACACATTTAGTGTTAGCATTCTATTAAATTATCTACATAACTCTTGCACTCTCATCTGTCTTCGTAAAGATATCAGATTCTTTAGGCGATACTTTGATACTGAGGGAAATCTTTTGGAATTCTCTGAAGTAAGTGAGAAAGAAGATGAGAAAGGATACCGCCATGAGCCATTCAGAGAAAGTACTTGCCAGATGACTGTCATAGCCCTAAACAGAAAGTAAATAGAAATATATACAGTTATTCTCGAAGAGGTCGTCTAGTTAAAATACTGATTTTTTTTTTACAAATATTGTTGTGTTATGTAGAACATGGTCAAGAAACTAGGTGCACATTTTGAGGAGTCTCAACTATTTATGTCCAAGATTGTAGCTCTGAGTATCCAATATTGATCAAATATGGTGTCAACATGATACCAGTAATCTTGGACAGAACACCTAACATAAAATGCAATTTTTTTGTACGTTCTTTGGTCTTCTGGCTGTTACTGCACCCCTCCCCCCAGAACAATGTTGTTTTGGTTTGGAAATGATGCTTGGTACCCGGGCCACAACATTGAGTTGGGGAGTGGGGGTGGGAAAGGAGGATGGGGTAACAATGCACATGAATATTAAAAATGCACATATAACAAAAAATAGACGTTTTTGCGCGAGCAGTCTCAAGTCATATTGTCCAAGATTGTAGCTCTGAGTATCAAATATTGATCCAGTTAATATGGTGTCAAAATTGTGTTAATTAGTATGAATATTTGGGAGCATGGAACTGTGCATGCTACAAATTTCGATCCCCTGATAAGTTTCTGGTTGACAGTACTGTACCTCCAGAGTTTTCAATATCTGCTTGAATAAGCGTCTGAGTAAATGAAATAGGCGTCTGTGTCCCAAAATAGGAAGGACACAAAATAGCCGGCGGTAAGAGGTAAAATAGGCAGCCCTATACCGCCGGTAGCTGCCTGTTATTGACAGCACTGTACCTCTATGTGTTCACTCCAGTGACTGGAGCTCGTTGGCGCTGGTGTTGTAGACGTGTTGTGTGATGACCGAGAGTTGTCTTTTCTTTGCTTCATAGAGATTGGACCAGCAATGGTTGCTAAACAATAGCATTAAGGATAAATGTACTATGTACTGATTGTATCCCAAAGGCAGGGCCAGAGGGGTAAGTACCAACACTCCACTTTTTGCAGGAAAGACCAGATTTATTTTTAGAGTAATTTTAATTTTGGATTGGTCATCAGTAATTTTTTGGTTTGTGCTCCTCTTTCAAAATTTTTGGATCCGCTCCTGTATCTGCACATACAACGTACCAATCACCATTACCACCACAATCACCAACACAATCACTATTACCAACACCACCACCATCACCACCACCACTACCATCAACACCATCACCATCATCATCACCACCACCATCAACACCACCACCATCACCACCACTATCACAATCATCATCACCATAACCATCACTATCATAGGCTGTAAAAACTGTTTGATAAAAAATATTTCAAGGATACTGATAAGAAAGAATACCGTAGCACAGAAAGATAGCATGGCTCTTGTTGCTGTTGTTAACGTCGAGCTCATTCCTAGTATTCTCATCTTATATGAGATATAACTCTGCAACCAGCAGTATGTGATACCCAGACCAAATACCATAAATGCTCCAATGAAATGTGGTATAGGGCCATTAATATACTGAAAGGAATAGATGAACAACAATGAATGAATGAATGAATACAATAAAGAAAGAATGAATATTATGCTAATTTTAATTAATTATTAATGAGATTGCCAAGGGATTTTAAATGAATGATTTAAATAAATGGATATTAATGAATGAATGTGAGAATGCGTGGAAGAGCAAATGATAGTGATAATTAATAAATAAATAATGATAATGATAATAATATTTATTTATTCATTTTGCGCTGATCTCAATATACATTTTCATTAGCGCAGAATAAAATAGAGAAGAATATAATAAATGAAGCTAGCGAAGAATAAAATAAATGAATGAATAATAAACAAACTACATTTTTATAAAAAAACATCTAATGAATAAAAAAATAATAAATAAAATATATAATATAATTTAAAAATCATGAATAATTAATGAGGTAGAGAACAATACAAAATCATAGCCATGACCGAGTTTTTAAATCAGCAAGAGATTCGTCCTTATTTGCATACAACTTTAACTTGAATTTTCTCCATAAAAAATCAATATTTATTGTTGTTTGTTGTTGAATATTTCAGCTAAATATGATTTAGGACATGATTTGTTTTTAAGCTATACGAAAATATATCCCAACTGCTCATATTAATTTTTATATATTTACATAAAAGGTTTTAAACATAGAGTGCTGACTTACTTGAAAGTTAGCAACCATTGACATACCAAGGCAGGCAAAGGCCGCTAGCCACAGGGAAAAACTATTAACTTTTTGAACCATAGGCATTTGAGTTATGTTGAACTCTTTGATGTGTTTGTAGTGTACATACATGGCCATGAACGCTGGATGTTAAAGAAAATAAAAAAAATCATATCATTTTTAAAGCCCTAATTCAAAGATATCACTTCTTATTTACATGTGTGTGATAGAATTACCAATGAAAGCAATTTGAAAATTCGTCAAAATTTGCTCCTAGCAAAACATGTAATCTAAGAACGCCTGTTTTTCAGATATGACATGTGTTGCTATGAGCTAAATAATATTCAGGGCATTTGAGGAATATTCCACATCTTTTCTTAGATTACTACCGGATTTAGAATAATTTTTGTTGAATTTTGTGTTGAATTGACCCTGTCTGACGCCCATTATCCCTTGAGTTTAAACAATAGATTGCTGAGAATTGTTTTGACTTGTCATGAAAGTGAATTAAGGACATATATAGCTGCAAGATGCTTGGATGTGTGATCTGTTATATAACACATTTGCATACTTGTGCCTTAATATATATATATATAATTATAATAATAATTCAGTAGGACGTTTATGATGCTACTTAATAAATTTTCAATCAACTGATAAAATACAACCAGACAGTCAGATAAAAATTGATAACACACTATGACACAGTTTATTATCAAAACATTTATTCTAAAATCAATTTAAATATCAAACTGAGTTATTAATACCTAATGCAGCTGCGAAGTTTAAGAACTGACCAAAGATGCAACTCTCAGGTGGCCTTGCTCCTGCATCACTGAAAGAGAAATAAAGATTTTAAATGAAAACCTCCAGAACATTATCACTGACACCATCTTGCATGTCATTCCATATCATTTGATAATGATATATTTCTGAAAGTTGGGCATTTTCCATGGTAAAGTGGTCAACGGTTCTTCTGAGATCACACTGTATTTCAGTACAACACCCAATAATAATTCCCTTTGCATGTAAACAGCAGTATTTGGAGAGGCAACATATCTGGTTTACTATGTTAACTTGGCCATTTTGTCAACTTCCATACTTAGGAGTCTACAGGAGAGAGCATAGAAGGAAGGGGAAGGGGGGGGGGGGGGGGGGAGGGACTCTGATTGTCAATGGGTGGGGATGTTTGTCACTATCTTTTAGAGGTCAAGATTAAAGATCTGATGTATTTCAGGGTGTCTTTTCAAGATTATAACAATAAAATAACAATGAATATAATTATAATGACAGCTTTAAAATTTACTTTTATCATTGATGATGTAATAAAGTCCAATTATTAACAAGTAACTTGATAATTAATATGTTGATGTCATACTAATCATTTTGAAGACTAATTTTCAAACATATTTATGAGAAGTATTTTATTTTATTTTTTTATTTTTGAGCTTTTTTACTAATATTGATGATATCATAAGCACAACATAGGCCATGATCACATACATTTCTAACTATGAAGTAAAAAATGTCAAGTAAACATAATCAATCCTAAGGAAACAAAATTGACCAGAATATGTCTTAAATCTTTTGAAAACACTTGATAAAACACTGTGTTTATATATTTTTTTTATTGTCAAAGGAACAGCATAATTTACAAATCAAAATGGTAAAAATGCAACTGGACCATGTGTGTGATTTGTGTGACTGTATGACATCATCAAATTTTGACAAAATGTCATGCATAATAACCAGTGACATGCATGTCCCCTCCCTAGAAATCATTCCATAACGAAGGTCTTGTAGATAATAATGAACTCACCTTATATATGGGAAGAGAGAATCTACATGCTTTGCTCTAACAGCCATACCGTATCTACACAGAAACAGATCTTTATATTATTGAAAATACAAGTTAGTTCACTCTTTTTAGAACATTAATCTTAGTCATATTAAAAGCACCTTGGCTTGAGCAGCACTGGTAGCACAGTTGATGGATGTGGTCCTGCTTATTGATCTCACACACACTAAACACTACAAATTACAGTGAGGGCACTCGAACCGTGAACACTTGTCTTTATTTAGCTTTTTATTTTCTGAGCTTTCTACTGCTTCAAATTCTCTGAAAAAGTAGGACTGAATTCAAATGCACTGAGTTATCAAAATTCAAATTTTTTCAAATAGATTCACTCGAAGGATGCATGTTAGAAAAAGTGTCAAAAAAGAACAAAGTGTTCACGGTTCGAGTGTCCTCACTGTAATGCATTTAATTTTATTTTCTCACTAACTATAACAGAATAAGGTAATCCTATTTGCTAAGATCACTTGAACTTTGACCTGTACCAATTAACCCTCAAAAAGATGCAATTATTATCATGATATAAGCTGTCCTGGACTTGCCATAATAACTTTGGGCTCCCTGTGTAATCAGGACATGGAGAACAACATCACGGAAAAATAAAACTGTTTAACCAAGGAAAGAAATCGTCTTAACTTATTGTGTTTTTTTGCCATACAAGCTGGTCCAAATGATGACAGCTTTATACTTACGCAGTGAAAAAGGCAATGACAGCTGAAGCTCCCAAAACAATTGGTAAGAAATGCAAGTGATTGATTGCCATAGTCAATATCTGAAATGACAAAGTAAAACACAAAATAAATAAATAAATAAATAAATAAATAAATAAATAAATAAATAAATAACTATTAAGTAAATAAATAAATAACTAAGTAAATAAATAAATAAATAAATGAATAAATAAATAAATGAATAAAATAAATAAATAAATAAATAGATAAATAAATAATAAATAAATAGATAAATAAATAAATGTGTATATAAATATATAATAGATAATTACATAAAAAGATAAATAGATAAATAAATAAATGTGTATATAAATATATAATAGATAATTACATAAAAAGATAAATAGATAAATAAATTAATGATAAATAAAAGATTCATGTTGCACCAAGATGTTGTTAAGAATTGCCCATATTGGACTAATAATTATTTATTATCTCTAACTTGATGTTGATAAAACCAGTATACAAATTAGTTTGCATAAAACACACCATTTTTCTGGCTACAGCCTTTAGAGGGGTAGTTATTATGTCATTGATTCATGTCTGTCTGTTCGTTAAACCCCTTTTAAGGGATGATGGGTGGCTGAGTGCTTAAGCCCCTCACCTCTCACTGCTATGGTCCAGGTTCCAGCCCCGGCTTGTATGCTGGACCATATATGAGTTTGTAATTCATAACTCAAAAATCTTTTTTTTTCACTTTCATCATATTTTTTTAGAGCATAAAAGATAGAGCCAAAAAAAAAGATCACATTTGTTGAAACTAACTTTTCTTGAAAAACAAAAAACAAAAACAAAACAAACAAAACTGTTGCTATCCATGACTGTTTCTTGTTAGCCTTATTGTTGTTGTTGTAGTTCCACCATATAGTACTATATCCACTTGTATAGGCCATTCACAGTAACTTGTGAAAAAGTGACCATTCACTTCAACAACATCACTCTCATTGTGACTAGTGCATGGCAACATATCAGCAGCTAAAATGCAGCTGCTGATCTTCAATTATTACTGCAACACCTATGAAAACACCATGAAAATACTATAAAAACTGCGACAATATTTCATAAGTATTTCATGTAGTTTTCATGGGTTTATAACCAGCTACGAAATCAATGTATATTCATAACTAGTGTTTTTATAGGTATTGCAGTAGTGAATTAATTCATAGTAAGCATATTTGATGGTGTCATCAATTCTTGCTGAAATCCTTCATCGCTGCTATTTCATTTTTTCCTTTACATCACTATGACATTTCTTAGAGAATAACAAAGTACTGACTGCACAGAATTTCCATTTTGTCAAAAGCAGGTGAAGTTTATCTATTTATAAGCTTGTGCAATCCGAATTTTCACCATTATATAAATAAAAAAATAGTAAAAATCTGCACAAATTGCAGAAAGTTTTCCCTTTTAATAAACCGAAACCAAAATACGAAACCTCGAAACGCGTCATCTAGCTTTAAAATTAAATCAACTATTTGATCAATTTCAGCATTGGGGTTTTATTCTTGATTACACAATCACTTTCGATCGGACGAGTGTAAATTTTGCTTTCGAGTGTCAAACTTCACGATGAATTAACGAAATAATAAATGCATCGAACTTGAATTAGTTGACGTCTTTTTATAGCACATTTCAATTCGATAACTTATAAGGAAAACTGTACAGAAAGTTTAACTAAAAGTTGATGATAACTTCAAAATAAACAGAAAATGTGTATTAAAAAAATACGAAAATCTCATCTAAACCTTGCCTGATTTAGCTAAATCTTTGCAGAACAGCAGATCAATATATGTCTATTTTTTGCAAGAATTCATACAGGACTACATACCTTTAATCTGTAGTAAAATACGTTAAATGTAAAGTTGTATTTTAGTGTTCGTGTGACATCCAATCGGTTTCGAAATATAGGAAAGGCCGCTCACCGGTCGTCACGTGATGATCATATATTCCGAAAATAGAATACGCAGTGAATGATGGGAGTCAATATCAAAAATGTTTTTTCTCTTATTTCTTTTTTTTTCTTTTTTCTTTTTTCTTTTTTTTCTTTTTGTTAGATTTTATTAAATATATTTTACTTTATTCTATAGAAATATTTCAATAAATTTACACATTATCAATCATTGCATAAATATTAGTTTTCAATGAATTTTCTTTCATATATCCCTATTATTCATTCATTTATTTGTTTCCAATTACATATATGCTATGTATTACTTAATTGATTTGTGATTTTGCTGATTTATGTTTTTTAAATAAATTTTCAAAAACATTTACCGGGTTTCCTGTGTCTTTGTAGTTTTTTGTTTGGGCTTCCTGTGTATATCAAAATCAAAAATGGCGGAAGAGAAGCAAAAAAAATGCTCTTCACTTCTTTACTGTATGCGTGCTCTCACTAGTAGTTCTAGCGACCAAAAACCTACAAAATCTCCAGGAAGTTTTGAAGAAATTTTACTGAACAAGATAAAAGAGTTCAAAGAAATTTTAAATGAGAACAAAGATTTGGAAAATCTGCGAGGTGAGTTTGAGTCAAGGGTGCCTTCCACAGTATGCCCAAGTTTTTCAACAGACCAGACTGAAACATCAAAAGTACACGAATGTGAAGAAAGAACTGCTGAGGAAAATCCTCCCTGTTCAATACGATGGAGTTTTGTCGAAATTTGTTTACAGCTGCTGCAAAAGTTGAAAGACGTTTTGCAAGACATTGGTCTTGAATCTCAGAAACAACCTTCAACAGGAGCGAATCAACAAAACAAACTTAGTGCAGACGCTCTGAGCATAAATGATCAAAAGACTGTCTTAGCTTGTGTGCAATTTATAGTAAGTTTGGGGATTTATCCAAACCTTTTGCCTGGAGTTGGTATTCCTGTAGAAAAGAGGACCGGGTTTTTTGAGTTGATCAAAGGGACTGGTAAAACGTTTAGAAGTGAGTTACATTTGTATGAATGTTTGGATGTATTGTTAGACTGTATCAAGCATCCATCTCTAGGGACGGTCATATTATCTCGTCACCTTGGTGATATGTTGACTGGTCTTATACAACTTTGTAATGCACCACAGTCGTGTTACGAGAATAGCAATAGCCAAGTGTCAGAGCCACTAACGACAGCCAAATACAATGGCAAAAATCCTCCTGACATCCCAAAACAGCATCAACTAAATACAATTTCAGAAGCCCAGAGACAAAAGTGTAAATCTGAACTACAAAGACTACTAGATCGTGTTTACCAACCTTTGATAATCAAAGAACTGTTGATGATCCAAAGTGGGATGAAACAAAAAAGCAGAGGAACAATCATGGACAAAAAACAAGGAAGTAAGAATGAGCAGACTTTGAGGAGTGATAACCCTAAAGAATGTGCTACTCCTGTGTGGTTTGTAGGAGCTTGTGGCAAGATGTTGTCAGAGAGAGTTATGAAGCCTAACGGAGTACAAGCTGTGTTAAGGGCTGTATTAGAAACAAATACAGGTACAAATAGGCCAAGTGTTATTTATATTTATTTTTTTTAGAAACTTCCCTAAGTGACTCAAATAATAAAAACAAAATATAACAAGTACACTGATGAGGGGCAAACATAAGGACTCTTAGTCCCATCGAGGTTAACCCCATGAGAACAAAAATAAAATAAAATGATTAAGGTCTAACACTAATAATAAATGATAATAATAATTAATAATTTAAGGTCTAACATAAAGTGTCTAACAACAGTTAAATCGGTTCACAGAGTGGTTTAAAACTTGCCTGCAACAGATGCTATAGATAAAGGTGTGGTTATGGTAACACCTTAGTTTATGCGTTATATATAAAAAAATCACTGCGCCCATTGCAAGTGCTTTGCTCTTTTTTATGGCATCTATGGAACTGAGAAAAATCTGTCTGCTTTGCATATGCAAATTTGTCAATTCCAATTGCCCCATTTCACTATGACGTCATGGTTTGTTTACAAGAATAAGAACAGGCCTAATTTGGGCTAAATAGTTTTCCTCTAGCACATTTTGCTTTGTACTTGAACATATATTTTGTTCTTTTATTATAAATATATTTTTAGCCTATTTTTGATTGAATTAAACATGCTGTATTTCCTCTAGAGACCATGATTCTTAGCGTTGAAACAATAGATTTGTTTTGATGTGACGTCATAATGAAATAGGGCAATTGCTGACAATGACTCCCTCTGAAATAGGAATGAGTCAAATCCTCACTGGGGGGTTGGGCAAATACCAAAAAAAATATCGAGCAAAGCCTTAAACAGAGAAAAAAATAACGTGCACGGCAGATGTACCAATAAAAAATATTGTGCAGGGAGGAAGAAAATATCGTGCACAACCATCACATTGGAAAAAAATATCCTGCAAAAAAAAAAAAATTGCCCCCCCCCCCCCTCAAATATCTAATGGTCTGTCTCTTAGTACATGTTAATATTTTTCTAAGAAGCTTATCATTTACTTTTAAGGTTCAGGTGGTGCTGAAGATTGGCGCAAATGTGATATGGTTGCCATGGTGATTGCTAGCTGTCCCAGTCAAGCTAGTTCATTAGAGGAATATTATCAACAGATCTCTCAACAGGTCATAGAAATTAGAGTGTGCAAAATGCATGTTTAGGAGATGATTTGTTTGATTGATTCCTTATTAATTTATTGCCTAACTGATTGACCGACTGTCTGACTGATTGATTGATTGATTGATTAGTGATTAATTGATTGATCAACTGGTTGATTGATTGACTGACTTACCAACTGTCTGACTAATTGATTGATTAATTAAAAAACTTGTTGATTGACGTATTGGTTGATTGATTCCTTATAAATTTATTGCCTAACTGATTGATGAACTGTCTGACTGATTGACTGATTGATTAGTGATTAATTGATTGATCAACAGGTTGATTGATTGACTGACTTACCAACTGTCTGACTAATTGATTGATTGATTGACTTATTGGTTGATTGATTGGGTGATGGATTGGACATACTGACTGACCAACTTTCTGATTGATTATTTAATCATTGGCTGGTTGGTTGATTTATTGGGCGGTAATTGGACATACTCACTTACTGACCAACTTACTGATTGATTGTTTAGCTATTTGATTGATTTGTTGATTGATTGATTGATTAATAGATGGACAGACAGATGCGTGGGCTGATAATAATAATCTCTTTATTAAATAGATGGGTTGATGGTTTGGTTGGTTGGTTGGTTGTCATGATTGATGGATTAATTGATTGATTGACTGATTGAATGATTGATTGATTGATTGATTGATTGATTGATTGACAGATGATATTGTTGATTGACAGGTACTAGAGCTGTTGCACATCAAACATGCAGAGCTTGCCAAGCAGTTTGTAAGAGTGACATCCAGTACAGTGAAGGCAATGATGAAGAGAGATGCCTGTCTTGCTAAGAAATACATCTTAGAAGTAATTATGGCTCCTCTGATCAAAATTACTGAAAACTCACGGACAGGTATAAGAAATTTCTTCAAATTAAACCACTGGGCATGTTGAGCAGAAATGTTCCAAAATTATCTCTGGGTGATTCATCTCCACATGTCGAAAAGCATGAGATCAAAGAATGTTGTTGTATCCAAAAGATACCAGACTGATGCCCGATCTTTACAAAGAGGTGTACTCCCCTAAAGAAAGAATGAATGTAAAGACATACAGTAATTCTCGGGCTTTTCAATGACTGGTTGCAATGTTATTGCTCTTTTGGAGGACTTTACAGTCTGCTATATGCATAGTCTGACTTGCAGCCCTGTTTAGGGTCGTCACGCAACACTAGCCCAACACAATGGCCAGCTTCAAAAGGAGTTTGCTGATGCAGCCATTGTGACACAGTGAGGCTAGCGTTACGTGACGACTCTAAACACTGCTGCAAGAAGACTAATAACTATATACAGTTCAGAAACATGAGTGTATAGAAAGCAATACTTGTGTCATTCACATTGTGAGGGGCTCGGAATAACTATGTTTCACTTAGAGTTGTTTTTTTCTTAACTGGATAGATTCTAAGCCTGGTGAAGTAGTTTGTGATGAAGACTCTCTCACACAGTGTATAGAAGATATCTACAAGGTATTGGCAAAGAAAATATACAATGTTCATTTTCCCTGACACTTTTCCTATAAGAAAAACCACTGACACATTTACGGCGCATGCTTTTGGAAGGAATCCCCTGACTCAAAAATTCTAGTTTTATTGATATTTTGTTTGATCGACGCAAAACAAATTGGTGTATGAAAATGAAGAGTTGGTGGATTCCACAGACATTTCTTATATCAATAATTATACAGACCCCAATAAGGTTCATACAGAGTGGAAAAGTGCTGGAAAAAATAATAGTACAGTCGCAAATAAGCCAGTATAGAGTGGAAAATTTCTACAAAATAAATAATTATACATGTATGTTTATTTAGGACTTCAGGGTAGTCATTTTCAGGTTTAAACGTGTAGAACGTGATGACACAAATTATACATGGAACACAAACTTGAAAGATTTCTGGATCAACAGTGACTGTCAGTGCTGCCCTGGATCCAGAGTACACCCTCACCCCCTCACCCCTACACCCCACCTATCCCTTGGGTTTTGGATGCCTACTAATGGTGGTAAACAAGTTAATTTTATACTCTTCTCATAGGTATTTGTCAGTGGTTCAGATCCTCAGGACTTTTTCCTGCAGTCTCTTTGTCCTGTAATTCATCCTATCTTTGAACTCTACTGCTTCACAAGAAAAGGAATCTCACATCTTAGGTAATCAGACACTTAAATATTTTTTATATATATTTTCAATTTGGTATTCAAATGGTGCCTTATCATTGGGGTGGTATCCGGTCAACTCGCCTACAGTCCGAATCGCCACACTCTCCACTGGTCAACTCGCCACAGCAAAAATATGAACTATTACAAACTCGCCACAACAAAAATATCATTTATTAAAAACTCGCCCACACATTAAATTTTATTTATTTCACCCTAAACCCTTTTTTTGTGATTACTTTTAAGTCTTTTTTTATTATTGCAAGTGTGACAAGATACAATAATTCGTTATCAAAAAACCTATTCGGCCGCCATTACTGAACGGGACATTTTGATTGAAAAAAAAACTCCATATACTTAGAAATCTTTTTGAAATCTTCGAAATGCCTTTTATTTTTAGTTTTTTGTTTTGTTTTTGTGTTTAAGTTTAAAAACTAATATTTATGTAAAAATGTATCGCAAATTCATCGCGCTTTCTCACAGCTCGACATGTAAACAAACTTTTCTCACAATAGTATTCGTCCCTTTTTGCAGTTGTTTCACAAAAAAAAATAAATGTGTAGGAAAATTTACTCGTTGTTCCTTTCAACTAACTGAAATATTTAAAGGATGTATATTTTTTCCAAGTTCAAAATGCTAATTTTGAAGCAATTAAATGGCTTCTCGCAAATTGTTCGCGCCATTTCGTCCCTGTTCGTCTGTTTTTTTTGTTTTTGTTTTTTTTTTTCAACTGGCATTTAATGATTAAAAATTACTGCAAAATTGCAAAGTATTACGATTACGGTTATTGAGTTTATTTGGACTTATCTTTTTAAGAAAAAAATGTTTTACTGAGCAGTTTCTAACAAAGTGGCAAGCTAAGACCTCTGTTTCATTTTACTTAGTTCGATCGTGTCCACAAGTTTTGTTCATCAGAATCAATTTTTTGTATCTTCGTTTCGAGTTCTACCTTTCCTTTCGGTTTTTTGTCGCTTACTTTTTGTTATTATTTTCCGTTTTCTATGATCTCAACTATTTAACTTTACAAGTCTGTTTGGGTTCTTTGAAACCTTTTGAATCCATTGCTTGACAACGGATCGTAGCTAACCATGGCTACATTAAACAAAGACATATTCAAACTCAACTTAACTGGACAATAATTCATGGAAATAAACTTTTCAACTTACAACTTAATAAGAAATATAAAAAAAAATAAAACTTGTAATTATTCATGTCTGTGGTAGAATATATGAACTATAGAGTGAAAAGATTGCATTGACATGCAAACAAGAGACATTTCGGTAGTCTGATCCGAAAATGAATGACACTGACTTCAGATAACCGAAAAAATTGTTTCACTTACAATCAAAATAAGACTCAATTATTGAACGAATTTTAAAAAAACACTGGCCAAGATTTTGATTCTTCTGCATTTTGTTTAAAAAAAAGAGGTTAACTTGTTGAGTTTGTCGGTGTAGGCGAGATGACTCATGTCGGCTGATTGCTCATTTTTTAACACAAATCATTAAATGCCAGTTGAGCGAGAAAAAAACAAACGAACCCAGACGAACGGGGACGATATGGCGCGAATAATTTGTGAGAAGCCATTTAAATGCTTCAAAATTGGCATTTTGAACTCGGAAAAAAATATACATGCATCCTTTAAATATTTCAGTTAGTTGAAAGGAACAACGAGTAACTTTTCCTACACATTTATTTTTTTTTTTTTGTGTGTGAAACAACTGCAAAAAGTGACGGATACTATTGTGAGAAAAGTTTGTTTACATGTCGAGCTGTGAGAAAGTGCGATGAATTTGCGATACATTTTACGTAAATATTAGTTTTTAAACTTAAAAACAACAACAAAACAAAAAACTAAAAATAAAAGGCATTTCGAAGATTTCAAAAAGAAATCTAAGTATATGGAGGGTTTTTTTTCAATCAAAATCGGAATTCGGATTTCTAACACGTCCCGTTCAGTATGGCGGCCGAATATCTTGTTACACTTGCATTAATAAAAAAAAGACTGCAATAAATAAAATTTAATGTGTGGGTGAGTTTTTAATAAATGATATTTTTGTTGTGGCGAGTTTGTAATAGTTCATATTTTTGCTGTGGCGAGTTGACCATTGGAGAGTGTGGCGATTCCGTCTGTAGGCGAGTTGACCGTAAACCATTGGGGTAGCTCCCTGGAGTGCAGGGGGACTAGGAAAGGGGGGATTAAATTTAGTTGGAAAATCCTTATTCCCTTTCCTCCAATGCACCAACACAAGGTAAATTGTCGACAAGCTGGATACATTGTGAGATGTAAAATAAAAGAATCTTGAATCTTGAACTCCATGTCTTCATGTTGCAGATCATATTGTCAAGAAATACTAGTACGATACCTCAAACATGTGAACATTATACTGGCCTTACGAACACTCTATGCGCTGTCATTCAGTGAACAAGCCCCACAAAACTTTGGAGTCAAAGGTGTTACCAGCAAACGTATGAACAAAAATAAGGCAGAGAAAAGCTCAGGAAATATAATTGAAAGACATAAGAATGGTGAATGTGAAGGTGCCACAAGTGAGAATTCAAAGGCTGAAAGTTCAGTGACAAAAGTATCTAGCGGCAGTGCGAATGATAAAGAAGTATTTGACAAAAATGCTCCCACAAATGAAATATCTGGTAAAACTGCTAACAGGAAAGATAAAAGTAATAGGCACGATGACATTCAACAGAGTAACACTATCAATCAAAGTAGAAAGCTTCCAGACTCTGAAGAACTTCTTCAAAAGCACAAGACACCTCATCTTCACAATGCCACCAGCATCAAACTAATGAGACAAGAGTACTCATATTGCCATGGTGATAGTGGTGGTATCGTCATCAAAGTAAACCATGTTGCCATGGAAACTAATGATGACATCATCAGAAGATTGACAGGTGCAAAAATTGATGTCTCAACCAAAGCAGCAAAAAGATCAGATGATATGGGTAAACTAACTGATGACGATGATGTCATGAGGTTGATCTATGATAACATCGCTGGTGATGACGTCATGGGAAATTTGACAAGCGTTGATGATTTCATGAGTGGAGAGATGCGTGTCACATGTTTAGTTGATCTGTTGGTTGCTGCTAAGAATGACGACTTATCTGGAGAATTTTTCCTACATCTGATGACAAAGTTAACTGGAATACTCTCTGACAATGATGACAGTACCTACATTGGTAAGTGAAGTGAAGTGAAATTTTTGCAAATATTTCTCTGGAAAAAAGACAGACCGTTTTAGTGTTATTCTTGAAACAACTACCAGCCAGATGAGCTCTCAATTTGTTTCAGGGCCGATTGCAAACGTTCTGCTTTAGAAATGTTAAGTTTATGTTGAATTTCTGACACCTTTTGTGTAAACTTTCTTGGAACATCAATTTTTTTTGTAATTATTTTTTGTAACCATTGAACTATCAAAATGGTCGAAACTAAGCTAAAAAAAAGTGTAAAATATGATATTGGATCAAAAACTAAATGCATGTTCTGTAATTTTATTCGATTGCTTCTCCTATTCTTGTGTTTCTTAGACAGTGAATCTGATCTCCAAGTGTATGACAGACAAGCTGACACCAACCACAAGAGTCTCCTGACACTACAACTAGTGGCCCTGATGTGTGATAAATTAGGACCAACAATACTACAAGATTGCAGCCAGATGCTTGCATTTATCAAGTCTACACTGCAAAGAGGTGACGATGATGACGATGACAACAATGATATTGATTATAATGACAGTGTTGATGATGAGAGTGATGTTTATGATGACAGTGGTGATGATGAAGAGAGTGATGATGATGAGAGTGATGATGATGAGAGTGATGATGATGAGAGTGATGATGAGTGATGATTATGACAGTGATGATGGTGACAGTGATGATGATGGTGACAGTGATGATGATGAGAGTGATGATGATGAGAGTGATTCTGATGAGAGTGATGATGAAGGTGACAGTGATGATGATGAGAGTGATGATGTTGAGAGTGATGATGATGAGAGTGATGACGATGGTGACAGTGATGATGATGAGAGTAATGATGAGAGCAATGATGATAACAATGAAGACAATGATGACGATGACAATGCTGGATATATTGGATATAATGCAATTTGTTGCGTGCATTTTGTAGTATACAACTTCTAAAACTAGTTGTAAGCTATATAAAATGTGTTCTAGAGTGTCCTGCAACTAGTCTTAGAAGCTTTTGAGCCTCATGACTTGTCATTTGGCATGCTCCCAAACTGTAACACAAACAGACTCAAAAACAGTTTCATTATAACACATTTGTAAAGATAACCACTATTCAGTTGTTTTTAGCTGTAAAGGTTTTTTTATATTAAACATATATATCTCTATTTATCTCCATACTACAAATCGCACCGTGTAAATCACCCGTTGTATAATTGTCAATCTGGTCTTTCAATGCATCCTATAGGTTGTATCTTAGCTGACAGCGAGGTTCTGAAAGGTGCATTCACCTCAGAGACCCTAACCATGGCATTTGGTATGCTATCAGCAATGCTTGGAGGAGCAACAAAAATAGATACACAAGAGAGATCATTACTTGAAGAACTACAGCCGTTGCTAGAGCAACTGTCATTACGTCATCATGACGTCAAGGTCCAAGAGATGGCCAATGATTTACGTATTGCCATAGCAACATATGGTGCAGTTTGGAGTGAACAGATGAAGCAGGCCGCTGAGAATCTTGGGAAGAGGAGTGGAGAAAATGAGAATAGTGGTAAGCTGTTTGGTGTCATGACTTTTGCTATGGTCATTGTCAGCATCATTGTATCCAAAACTATTGTTATCAAGACCCGAACCCGCCAACGTGCGCAATGTTAAAAAAAAACGTGAAAGAAGATGTGTGTCGTTTTTCGAGCAGTGTACACAAATCCATACAGGCCCGCTAGTGCACCCTCTAAAACCCTTAAATAAGAGGAAGGATAACCAGGGAAGCTGGAACAAAACCCTGGTGACACAGCAGAGAAAAATAACATTTATAACAAACACTGCTCACTCATGATCCAGCACCTGTGCCTGCATGGCTTGAGCCAGAAACATAGAGCTGTAGGCGAGAGGCTTAACCACACAGCCACCCATGCCTACAACTATAAATGTCATTTGGGAGGGGGGGGGGGAGGTTGCTGAAGGCGTGTGCACTGTCTACTTTTAGTACTTACATTTGGTCAATTTTAGCCATGTTCGAAGCCGTACGGCCCTGCTCAAAATTGAAAATGCTCAAAAATGCTCACAAATGAGGGTCATATGATAAACTGCTTATTGATTGAGTTAGGTCGGGCCGTACGGGAAAAAAAATTGGCTCTCGGTCATTCTCGGCATCACCTCGAACCAAATATTTTCCCGTACGGCCCTCCCGCTCAGTCAATAAGTACAAAATATTCGGTTTTTTGTCATTTGAACAGACCTACGCTCGTCCCGTATGACATGAACTTGAGACAAATATTTTTACTGGAAAGGTTGTCAATGTTTTCGTTCCACAGATTCATCTTCTAAACAATCGCAAGATGATACCAACTTCGACGAGGCATTCAAAGAACTCTGTGATCCTCTCGTCCCAGTTCGTGGTCATGCAATCGTTGCCATATCAAGATTGCTCTACAAGAGAAATCCAAAGGCCTTATCCCACTCTGACGCCCTGCTAAAGATCTTTACAGATCAGCTGTCCCACGACGATTCTTATATTTACCTGGCAGCCGTGCAGGGTCTTGTTGCGTTGTCGTCTATAAAGACAGATCAAGTACTGCCTCACTTAGCAAGGGAGTTTGCTACATGTCGCCAAGAAAGAGGGAGAGAAAACGACGGTAAGGCAATCTCGATGAAGAAATTGCTGATTTTGTAAAATTACATCTTCAAATGGTTAGAAGTTCATGTTCGTCTTCTCGGATAAGGACAATAAACCAGAGTTCCCGAGAGATGTTCCATCTGCAGTTATAAAACTATGTAAAAATATAAATACTTTAAAGAAACGCTTAAAAACACACCTTTTTATCGACGTATATAATTAATGTTTTCTGAAGTGTTTTTATTACTCTCTTTAACATGTATAATATATCTTTTAATTTGTATATATTTCCATCTTGATTTTTTATAGTAAGTAATTATGTACTCTTACAAATATTTGTTATATTTTTTATCTGATGTAAAGCGCTATAGAATGATATTATATAGCGCTATAGAAATTTAATAAATTGTTATTATTATTATTATTATTATTATTATTATTATTATTATTATTATTATTATTATTATTATTATTATTATTATTATTGTTATTATTATTATTATTATTATTTGGCTGTAAATCAAACATCTTCGAGCTATCAATTTATTCGCGTCGTTTTTATTTTTTTCAGGGAAGAGCCCAGCCACATGTCAACGTTCCCCTGAAACAAAGATCAAACTTGGTGAGGCACTCGTCCAGGCTGTCAGAGACTCTGGTCAACTGGTCTCTCGTTACTCCCAGCATCTGTTGTCATCTCTGCTAACTGGGGTTCGTGATAGCGATGAGTTTGTACGAGCTAGTAGTCTGTCTAATATTGGAGACGTTTGCAAGCTGTTGAGGTTTTCAGTTGGGTCAATTATTCACGAGGTAAATAATTCTACCACCTGAATTTTCTAAAGAGTACCGTTGCATAGCTGCAGTAATTAATTGATGCGTCCGGTGTATGAGTTGAAATAAAGAATAAGAGAGGAAATATCTTATGCTCTTGTTGGGAGAAAATATCGCTGTGGGATCCTCGCGGTTGCACTACATTTCATATTAAGGACCTTTCTTCAAAAAACATGTGCAATCAGTCATGTTTAGTCAAAAAGTGTTCACTGTTGACAACAACTTGTTAAAATACAGAATTCACCTCAAAGGAAAACTCAGGGCAAATGCATGTCAACTAAGTTTATGACAACTCGTTGTCGCCTTTGCCTCTCGTCCTCAAGCTTAAGGTCCTTACTCCGGCTAAGTTGACAGCGTGCTTGGTCTTGTGGTGTGATAGCTGCTTAACACATCGAACTAGATGTTTTTCTCTTGTCCTTTATCTTGTACCATTGCATGTTCAATTTTAAACAAGAAAGGCATATATGAATGGCAGAAGTAAAATGAAGTGCTTGATCCAGTTGCATCAAGCTTCCATGGATGTTGAATGTTATCTAATGCATAGATTCAATGCATTGAATTTAAATATTGTCAACATTATGCAGGCTGCATCGTTTTTCAGTTCAATAATTATTGCTTCGTACACCCAGAAAATAAATACAAACCGTTTACAGGAAGTTTAAATGTTTCTGCTCACGGGAGACACATGCAGTATTGTAAGTTCACCAACCCCCTCCCCCCTCCCCGGCCCTTCTATCCAACTCTGCATAATGATGAAATACATATATGTTGTACTTGTTTATTTAAAATGCCAGTCCCAGTTAGAGATATATTGCTATTGATTTCTATTTTATTATTATTGCATAGATTTTCAACTGTGTGAGCGCTGTGTTGAATACCGACAAGTCAGTGCACGTGCGCAGAGCAGCAGTTCTTGTTGTAACTTTACTGTTACAAGGACTAGGAAAGGACACAATACAGGTACGACAGTGCGACATTCTCATAGGCCATTTCTAAAATAGCAAACATGGTGCATTATGGTCTAACTTCAGTACAAACATCTTTTGTTCGTTATGCCGCATATGTTTTTTTTTTTACTGAAGCTAGACCACAATGCGTTGTTTTTATCTAACTCAGAAAAGGCCTATTATCAGCCTCAAGGGGGAGATTATTTAATTTTTAATTATATGTTTACTAGAATCCACAAGGTCTACGCTCCTTTCAAAATTTGTGGGTCCACCCCTGTTTGTCAGGAATATGATCATCACCTGATGGTGTCTCAGTGGAGGTCCAGGGGAGTGGCCGGGGAGCTGATGCACCCCCCTTTGGGAAGACCTGATCTATTTTTGTATAAAAAAAAAATAATAATAAAAAAAACACAAAATGACGATAAACCCTAGTCTCCATATAATCGCTGATGATCACAGGATCGCTAAAAATGATGTCAGCGATTATTTGGAAACACTTTTCAGCGATATAAACATATGGAAACAATTCACAGCGGTCGTGAGCGATCATCACATCAGTAATTTCAACGTGAGCGATTATATGGGAACCAGGTTTAAACGTCCGAAATCGCAGGACCAAAAATGGTAGTTACTCATTCATTCTGTTATTCATTCCTTAGGTTTTGAGTTCAACATTACGAGACATCTACCACATGATCAAGCTAGTTGAAGCTTGCGATACAGATGAAACAACACGAATTCACGCGCAGAGAGCTCTTGGGGAACTGGACACTGTTATGAGGGAGTTTCTATTTCCTAAAGAGACTTTCACTAAAAAGATCCAAGTTTTGCCATAACTGGAAATTTTATGTAGCATTTGCAGTGCTCCCTTGAACTAAGAAAGAAAAAAAAATATATTTTACCGATTGAAATTTTCTGATTTACACATATCACATAGATGAATGATATCACACGGCGCGAATCGTGATGAAGTTTATCTTCGATTGAAAATATTTATCGAGCAAGCACAGAATGAATTGTCACAAAAGTATATTTTATTAAAAAGACGTCAGTGATATTTCCACTCTACATGCGAGTGCACATTTTTCATGTCCGACTCCGCCACCGGAATTATATTTAGTTGCGTAAAGAAATTTGCAAGCGGCGATTGTCCCAAGTTAGTCATGTCTATATGAAAGTTGGATTGTATGGTTGTCATATAAATCTTATTGATGGATCAAGTATAAATGAGCTTTGTTTTGGGTTCATTTAGTAATGCACACAGGGGATGAACGATCGGGGATGCTTGTCGGATTTTTTTTTTAAATACCCCTAAACGGCTACCACGGACGTTTTAATTCAAATTTTCATCCTATAAAAAAATAGAAAAATCATACCAAAAAGTGAGGATTATTGTCAAATCTCATATTTTAATTTAAAACCCTGATAAAAGAACAAATCGCTGATTTTTACCGTTAAAAGTTACGACAGGCATCCTTGGTTGTTAATCCCGGAGTCCTGCTCCCCCAGGTGTGCCGGTTATAAGTGTTTTCAGAAGCGCTCAGCAAAGTCTAGGTCAGTTGTTTTGCATATAGCTACGAAAATGACGGCACGAAAGGACAATGATTTGCTTGCTTTCACTCACTTGGGCTATCACTTAGCGGCTATATCAGGCACGGCGGAACAGTTTTTTAAGGTAGTTCGGGACCCTTGCTACTGCGCATTCTGCTCGCGCATGTGAAATCAAATAAAATTTCTCGTGCGATTAAAAAGAATTTTTTTTGTTAGAGTCAAAATATGGTCATTCTTGAACTTTTTGTTAAAAAATATTATCATAGCATTGCATACGGGCCTCAAAAGCAACTAGTGTCCATTCCCGCGCGTCCAAAACATTGAAATCATCTTATTTTCCGTGCGTTTTTTGCTTATAGCTCCAAAATTAGCACGGTGACACCCAATTATTTTTCAATTTTTATATTTGGCATAAACCCAGCTTTAAAATTTTGAAATAAAAAATATATGGTCTTCGAGACTAAAACATGGTAATTTTGACTTTTTTGTGGTAAAGTGTACAAAAAATTAATGAAGCTCTTCATTTAAATCTCCGTAAAATATCTCAGTCGATGTCTTTTCCAACGAGTAAATTCATGGGAACTATAGCGAAGGGAGCATTTTGTCAGACTCTTATAGCAGATTTGTGAAAAACTTTCAAATTTGTTCGCAATAATTTTATTTTCAACAAATTTGTTACTTCTTTTAGTTGAAATGGGGCAAAAATGGGCCTATTAGCACACCCACAGTTCCAAAAAAATCACAATGACCCCTATTTTTTATTTCATTTCTGTTTTTTATATGTGTCAGTCCTTATTTAGAAAAAGTTTTAGAAAATTCTATCGGCGGGAAGTGTGGATCCCGAACTACCTTAATTGGCGAGGCTACGCTTAATTTTTTATCCAGCCTCCCTACCCCTCTCCCAAAAAAATATTACCAATCAATCTCAGACAATTGGGGGGAGGGGGGTGGGGTTCTAGCCCCCCGGCTCCGCTGTCCCTGTATGTACAGTTTTAATATAGAGTGCTAGCACTACGTCCATGAAATAAACTAATTAGTTAGTAACTAATAGTAGAGTGCATGCACTAAAAGTGTGCAACATAAATACCACTAAATAGTGCTATTTTATGCTAATTCTATTGTTTTCTTTTGTTTAATTAGCGCTATTTACCACTAAATAGTGACAACTATTGCACACTATTAGTATGTGCACTCTAATCTATTTATGGGACTATTTAGGTGCTATCATTCAACCGGAACAGTCGTCAAAGAAAAGGCAAATACAATACCTCGTTACAACTTACTTGTCTAAAATAGTCACTAAATATGAACTAATAGGTAGTAACTATTTAGATTTTACTTCATGGACATATTGTAAGCACTCTACTGGGGCCGGTTGTTCAAAGATCAATTAGTGCTAATCCAGGTTAACTATCAAGGTTTTCGTAAGAGTTAACACAGCATTCATGCTAATCGAGCTTTGAACAATACATCCCTGGATTTGCAAAAAAATTAAACTACAAAGAGGTGTTTAGTGTTTAACTTATTTATTTTATAAAAATCAGTTGTATAATTTTACCTATAGCTATATTTTATAAAAATCAGTTGTATAATTTTACCTTTAGCTATTTACTCTTAAATTATAATTCAAAATGAATATTACAATATTATTGTCGGATCCAACTCTAAATTGTTATTCTGACAGTTGTCTATTTTAATACCAAGTCTTTTACATATCATCAATACAATTATTTCATTTTTTACAATCTTTTAGGTGCTTGGCAATAGCTTAATTATCAGAATAAATGTAAACATTAATCATCTTCCATTATGAATAGAAAAGAAATATTCGGAAATATTACAACAATAATAGGCAGTCTGCATTATGGCGACATATTCTACAACAACCAGAATGCTTTGCTCACTTTCTCTTGTAGCACAATATTAGCACTAATTGTTCTGCAAAGCACATTAGATCATGTCATATCTACATTGTAATTCTGTGCTATATAAATAATAAATTTATTATTATTTATTGTTAAACTTCTAAGGGTTAACAGTTACGTATTTGAATATGAAAGATAATTTGCATGGAATCCTGGTACTCATAGTAAAATGACACCAAAATACAGATTGCCTATTAATATTCAATGGCCAATCAAAGACAGCACATTGACAATTCTACTCTGTGAAAAGACTCTATTTACTGTATGTAGGGCATCTGTGTCCACTGTATTGGGCATATGTATATAAAATATGTTAAAACTAAGGGAACTCATTACACAGAGGAATGGAAAAGAAAACTCCTTCCTTTACAAATAAAGATAATCTTCCAGGAAGCCAACAGTGCGCACACTACACTCCTTAACCCCGAAAGTGGAAACAATGATGTGAATCCACTAGGAATCAAACTTGTGTCCTCTCATACAGATGTCTGCGCACTAGCCAACTGTGCCACCCTTGTTTCTTTGAATGTGCATAAATATGAATAGGTATATCATGACTGGTGCAGTTACTGGGTCGATTATAAAAAAATATCAAATGTTTATTCTAATTTTGGAAATATTACGTGGTCATAACATAAATGGAAGATGGTGAGGACGAATACAATATAAAAGATGGTTAAGAATTAATACACATTGGAAAATAATTCAAACAAATTGTTGATCAAAGTGATTTTGTCAAGGTAAAAAAAAATCTGATTTTCCAGAAGATCATGATCAATTTTTACTTTGTTAAATACTTCTTTGATAATTAACACTGATTCCTCTGAGTTCAGACCCTTCAATATTTCCACAGGAAAACTGTTGATCTTCTGTGAAAAACGTTGTAGATGCAAAAATGTAAAGCAATCTAGGGAATTTGCCAATAAAATGCAGTTCAACCTTGAATCCTCTAATGAAACATGGATTATGTCCTAAAGTACACTGAACCTGAACATTAGCTCTCATTCTATTCACTTAACGTACAAGTTAGACATTACTTAGCAAGTTTATAATACACTGAGGAAAGAAACTCATCTACGCTATTTAAAACTATGTGTGATTCCTTCTCAAGGGCACGAGATGAACCAGCACCCGTTCTAACCCCTACTATCAACCCTAGACCTGCTGATCTTCCCATTCCTGTGTCTGCTGTCGTGTCACCAACAACGACTGTTTCAGTTGGACATACATCTAGCTGCTTGCAAATGTTAAGTGCGTTGTCTGGAGCTGGTTTTGGTTTAGATGTGTGATCATCTCCACAGACTATCATGTCTACCATTGATGTCAGGCCCAGTGATTCAAGTGCTGTCATGGTTCCATCTCTTGAATCCATAGTACAAACAGCAGTTTTGACACCATTGGTACGGAGAGTTTTGAAGATCTTAGTCAAGTCACCTAGAGGAGTCAGTGTGTCTTCGCTGCCTGAATCAAAATCAGGACAGCATCCATCCACAAGTTTGCTTGCTTCAGAATAGTCCATGCCATTATCTGCTAGCACCTCCTTGAACTTATTCTTGATGTCTGCAACGGTGGCATGTGCCAAGAGCCCTTCGTCTTGGTACTCGTTCTCCTTAGGACAGTAGCCAACAGCAGAGTAGAGCTGCTTGGAAAGCTCCATTCCAGTCAAGTTCTCAAGTTCTTTGACATGAGCTTCCATCCATGGCAGCCAGACTGAGTTGCAGTCGATCAGTGTACCATCCTTATCAAAGATGACTAGAGATATTGGGAGGCTACTGGCTGTGTTGCTACTGCATCCATCTCCAGACAGACTGGAGAATCTAGCTGACTGTTGATACCATGGGCTTGGGCCTGGAGGGGGCAACTCTAGATTAGTAACATAAACAGGGGAGGGGTCCCACATAATTGTTAGGCAGCACTTCTTGGTTAGTTTATGCTGAATTACACTTCTATCTTGTCTGCAGAGTTGGATGCATTTAGAGTAACTCATCATAATAATTGAAAACTAAAGGCAGCTTATGATCTCATGTTTATTTACTTAATAAAACTGTTTGTTAGCATGTTAAATTAATATGCGGTTTACATCATGGTGTCACTCAACTACAACTACCAGAATGCTTTGCTCACTTTGGTCACACAATTAGTACAAATTGATCCATTAATCTCCAACTAGAGATAATGAACTTGAATATGAAAGACAATTTGTAAACAAATGCGTGTTGTAGTAAAATGACGCCTTAATGCAATTTCATTGCCCATTTTTTTCATGTTTGTTTTGTTCTTTATCATTTGCTAGTGTGTTTGTTTCAAAGTTGTTATTGTGTGTGTATTTTCTTTCTTTTAGTTCTTAGGTAATGCTCAATGTAATCAATCAAAAACATCCTCACATCCTAAACTCTGACAAACATTATGATTCAGCAATCTCTTTACCATTACCAAAAGAAAACCTGATGCACTTACTATTGAAGCGATTTCCACTAGCCCAGGTGGAAAAGTTAGCAGCTCCGTACCTGGGAGCTGATGGCTTCATCCAAGGTGTATTGCCTAAGGTATTGCATTAGGGTTAGTACACAGAAAGGGGGGGCTATACTCGTTACAAAGGAGTTTCACATGCACTCGATGGTTAAGTCATACTAATAGACTCCTTGCAGTTCATTGGAATGCAGCTCTACCTGGAGGACAAAACAATGGATTGCAGCTCTCAAGAGTGTAAAAATCTTTTGTTTTGTCCGCCAGATGGGGCTGCTTTGACCTCACATGCAAGGGATCGCACTTGGATTAGTATGGAAAAGGGGATTACAATCATTCAGAAAGGGTTTAAAACACTGACACGTGATGGAAAGCTACACCAAATGGGCTCTGATACAATGTTGCGATCTAACATTACCCTCCTTTACCCCATCCCTTCCCACACTTTTGCAGGCACTTCAAATTATTCACACTCAAAACAAAGTATGTACACTTCATGCTCTTTGGTGGAAGGTAAACAAGGTTAAGCCACACTCTAAAGGTATCAGGATTTGAAAGTAGTTGTAGCCAAAGTATTGCAGATAAAGCTCAAAACAGGGTCTACCTGTTCACCGAGCCCTTGGGAGGTGAAGTCCATATCACCCACTGAGTTTATTACCCAGAGGCCAACCAGTGATAGCATGCCACACAATAGGATCACACCTCACTCCCAGGGATTCAGGACAGTACAACTCAAGGAGTATTTGTTACCCATCTGGGATAATCCCACATCAATTCAATGTCCAGTGCCTTACATGTACAGTGCTGTTAATTCAACCGGGCTCATTTCATGTTAAATGGCCAATTTAGGCCTTTGTAATTGGATTGGTTGATAAGTACACCAGGTGGATATTCCTACCCCAATACTTTGCTATCCAAGTATACGGTAGGTCTTTTCTCAGGATCATTTGACTGTATTTCAATCCACCCTGCCCTACCCCTACTAAGTACCCCACCCCCAGTAAGTTGATATTCAAGTATACCTCTGTTCTTAGGATCATTTGATGGTTTCTCGATCCACAAATCACAATCATGGACTGGTTTCAGAAGATCCTTTTCATCACCTCCGCAAGGTGAAAGTGTTTCTACTGTATTTCCATCAATATTATTCCTATGAAGGATCACGATATGAGCATATGACATAAACATTATGAACTGTATACTTACCAATTAGAAATAAGAATTGTGTTTGTGTGTGGTTATCATCAAATCTCTAAGCATACAAATGCTAGCAAATTATAGCCTGCGTAGCGGCTCTCTTGGGGAGGGGAGAGGGGATTTTGGCGAGGAGAGGGATTGGGGGCGAGGGAAAGGAAAGGGAGAGCCTGCACGCAAGCCCTATGTTTTTGTGTCAGTACGGTCGCCAGAGGCCGTAAATTCTGATTGGTCGAATATGAAGGGTGATTGACAGCTTGACAATAAGCGCGAAAAGATGACTTAGCGTGTTATTGATAATATTGTTTTCGATAGATAATGATTCGTTTACAAATTTCAACTTTAAAAAGAGCAAGAAGAAGCTGTATATAAAGCATAATTTGATTTTGCGAACGCAGAATTTATCAAAACTTCACAAGTATCAAGCATTAAGATAATAACGAAGCAATAGTTCTGAAGTGGTTCAAGCAATGAACGATATTGGTATCCTATAATAAGATTCGTCTACTGCCAATAATCGGTGATTTGAAGTCCTCCCAAGTTAAAGCGCTTTTCATTTTATTTCACTGCTGAGCGAAGAGATTCTTTGTTGCAATTAAACTACATCAGCAGCTACTGCTTTGTTGTGTAAGTTATTATCGGTCATTTGCTTGAAGATTTGTTGGCTTCGTTATAAAGTTATAAATATAGTCATTAATATTTTCAATTACCTAATAATCTAAGTATAACTGTGTTTTGTAGAACTAAGAAATAATAACAAATAATATAGAGGTCAAACTCGACTTTGCTTATAATTAACCGTTGTGTTCACTGTTGCGTGATTTGTTCTGTCCAGAAATTATTTGCCCAATGAACCATTCATTCTTTGTTTGCTGGATTTTGAATGTAATCAAATAAAAATTTTAATCATCAAATGTTTCAACTGCCGGCAAAACTTTTATCAACCAAAAGTTTAAAGAATAAAGTTTTCAAACTTACTTTAGCTGTTGAAATTGTATCGGATGTTAAAACGCGCATTTTCAACACGTCAAAGTGCGAAGCGTTTGTTTACATCCGGTGAAAGCGCCAGGTAGGCGTAGACACAAAAACATAGGGCTTGCGTGCAGGCTCTCCCTTTTCTTTCCCTAGCCCCCAATCCCCCTCCTCGCCCCAAATCCCTTCTCCCCTCCCCAAGAGAGCCGCTACGCAGGCTAAGCAAATTAAGGTATCAGAAATTTGTCCAATAATTTGTTCATTATTCTCACTTAAACTGACTGGAATCAAATAGAAATTGACTGGCAAAAGAATGACACGAAATGCTCACAGATGTCAGAATTTTCGACATGTTGTTGCTTTACAAATTTTGTTTGTAGTCATGCAAGCATTGTAAAAAATCATTTTGTGACAGAAGTTTTTGTACCTGTCAGATTAGCTTTAATTTCAACAGTGCTAGCAATTGCTACTTAATTATTACTATTAGTAGTATTATTAGCATAATATTATTAGATAAAGCCAGTATCTGGACCAGAACGTACCATAAACAACCTAAAGAAGAAAGATTTAGAAAAAAAAACTCTTTCAATGTCAAATGAAGTCTGAAATAGTCCATTTCAAAGTTCAATAAATATCAACTCAAGCCTAAAAATAATTATTTTTCCCAAATAAAATCACATCTTTTATGCTGCTAAAAATACATGCTATCAAGGCTGGAGTTGACATACAATTATTAAACTGTAAATTGACTATTGTAACTTTTCAAGTAACAAAAGAATGAGTAAGCATAAGCATTCAACTTATGGACAGAAAACTAGAAAAGTTGACAAATTCTATATAAAATACATGTGTTAAGTTTTACAACGAGGACACTCGAACTATGAACATTTGGATTTATTTAGCTTTTTATTTTCTGAGCTTTTCACCGCTTCAAATTTTCTGAAAAAGTAGGACTGAACTCAAATACATTGAGTTATCAATTAAAATGAAAATGTTTTCAAATCGATTCACTCAAAGGATGCAGGTTAAAAAAGTATCAAAAAAGCACAAAGTGTTCACGTTTCAAGTTCCCTCCCTGTAAGACAATACATAGATAAAGTTCAAGTCAATGTCTTGGGTCTTTGCTTTACCCCTTGTCTTTTGTGACAACAACTAGCTCTCCCTTCTCGTTGATACCAAACCCACTGCCATCACAGAAAACAGCAAGGGCTCTAAGTCCTATGGAACATAAAAATACATCACAATATTATGAGAGTTTAAAATTGGTTGGTACATGGGCACTTGCTTATTTATATATAAATTTTTCTTTTTCATTTGTAATGTATAACGTATTTAAATCTTTTTTTTTCTGTGTGTATTGGCTAGTAAGCAAATAAATAAAAATAAAAAAATAAAATAGTTATGTAATTTTGTTATAAATTTTGTTTCTTCCACATTTTAATTTATTTTATTTTATTCAATATGAGAGCTGTCCTTCAACGGGTTAACAAAAATAATGAACAAAACCCCAGACATTTGACTTGGAAAGAAAGTTAGAAAATGTCCCATTACACAATCAGTACAAATCTATTATGGTAAAATGTCTCACTGCTAGGGCTTTTAAGCGGTTTACTTATTTTTTCCATTAAAAAGTCAAAAGAAAAACAAAAGGTTTGCCTTGCCTTACAGCGCAGACAAAATTTCCCTAACAAAGAATTAGTCACCATTGATTATAAGTGGTTTAGTAGGTCTATGCAAAGCCATTTGTTAAGTCAGAAAAAAGAGTATGCAAAATATGCAAACTTGAAGTGGAAGATGCAAGTATTACTCAGAAAAGGTCTACATTGTTAAAAAACCTTACTTTCATTGAAAACATTAACTTTCATGTTAAAAAATGAAAAATTTCTACTAATGATAGCCTCCCTCCCCTAAAAAAACCTTTACAATTATTAAAATAATTTAATAACTTTTGTAATAATTTAATAATTTTTTTACCCAGTTCATTTAATTTTTTTTGTTTTTTTGTTTCCATGTACACCAAAATCTAGAAAACATAAAACTTCACTATATGAAATTGGTGGCCAGTAAAGAAAATAAATTGCCTTTGCATGGCCTTGTCAAAGAATAAATGTTTGAATGGTTTTTAATTAGGTATAAGTTACAGCATACCTAGAAATGATGATTGACTTGAAATACTTCTAGAAACCGCTGTTCTTAATGGTGATGAAAATAATTTTCTTGCTACTGTGCTGAACAAAGACATGGTTGAAGTTTGCTTCTGAAATAGAAATGAAAATCAATGATTAGAAGCCTATTCAGCATTTTAAATGTAAGTTTATTACAATACAAAACAAATATTACTACAGCTATTGTGAAATATCACAATAAAATTTGTTTGCTTCGTTAGCAAACTATATCAAAGAAAAAACATGAGCATCAAATGACCTTCATTGTGTGCCGTGCTTCACAAATGAATGTTCTTTCTAACTGAACATAAAAAAGCATTTTGTAGTCTTTTATCAGTGTTAATGCAGACATGAATAATTAATCTTGAGAGTGGGAGTTCAGCAAAAACTCTACAGCTCAATACATACATGTATGCCGTCTCATAAACTTGTCAATAATTAATTATCTATTTCAAAAACCTAGCATGTGACTTTTCAGAGATCTGAACATTCAAGTTTTTTTATTACTAGAATCTGCCAGACAAATTGACAAGTAATAAACAGCACAGAAGGGGAAAAGTGAGTGGAATGTTTGTAAGGTTCTGTTTTGTGTTTTATGAGAAAATATACAATAAGGCTGAAATAATTTTGCAAGATTGAACGGTTAATAATTTTGCAAGAGTGAACGGTTGTCAAGCAAAGCGAAAGCGTAACTACGGGCCAAATTTTGTCTTTTTCGGACAATTTCTTCAGAAAAAAAAGATGTTTATTTTTAGACCAAAATAAGTGGTTAGATGTCTTTTTTGATTGATTTGGTGGAAATTCGAAAATAATCATCCGAACATGATTTTAAACCATTTTCGCTTTGAACCCTTCAAATATACTATGATAAATATTTCACTGGTTCAGAAAAAAAAAAAACAAGAAAAGAAAAAAAAACCACAATATTCTAATATGCTTGCCTGGTATGTGGGTTTACAAGCTGTAAAAGTCATAAAAAGTAATAAGCTGGAATCCCACACAATGATCAATGATTCATAATTATATGAGTGGGAAATACTATTGTTGAATAATAAATGATGGCATGACCTAAACCAGAGCTAAATCCAGCCAACATTACTATCAGTGATGACAACAAAATGTGACATCAGAGATAACAATCAATTCAGCTCAGTTTCAATATATTGACCAAAGAATATCAAATATTTACAAATAATTTACCAGGCTGGTACATTCCAGTAATATCTCAAAACTGAATTTTTCAATGGGATTATTTGATAAGCGTTCAGCAGTCACAAACCAAAACAATATGTTTATTGGAGCATAAATAACGATTGCATATGAATATTTATTATTTCAAAACGTTTAAAAAAAACTCATCTAGAAAATAACTGCCAAAAATGTGACATCCAGAAAAAATACTAATATGTTGTGATACTAAATTTTCTTTTCGGTTGCTTGTTTATTTAATGACCTTTGCGTCAGCTTCTTGCGTGATTAATGTCGATTTCCTATTTGCAATATACGCAATATCTCTTGTTCAAAATTTGCATAAGAATGTCTCACAAGGTCAAAAAAAAAAAAAAAAACCTAACACAAAATATTGTTGGAAAGTTGACTAGTACCATCGAACAAAGACAAAATAAACCTGGATTCCATTTAGTAATTCTTAATAAAAACGAAAAAAAAAAAAAGAAAGCAAGAAAATTTTAAGAAACAAACAAAAACTAGCAATCGCAGTTCAAACTTGGCAAACAGACTCTCTGTTTACAAGATGTGATGTTTTAGCTAAACTTAAAATAAAGATGACATAAGAGCCTTTATTCATGATAAACCGAAATTAGACATATCTAAAGTCAGCTTCTAAATTCATCATCAGACTTCGAGTTTTTTTCAGCCTGTCAATTTTATTATTGTAAACAAAATGTTAATTATATTGGTAAGGCAAAACATCAAAAGCAAAAAACAATATATTTATAAATTTATAAACACGAAAAATAAACGCAAAATATTCATCGTTGTGTTGAAAATCGAAAACAGTTGACTACATGAAATTAGGTTGGCGAAATAAAATTATTTCCGAACGAACAGATTCCGATTTCCAAGCACAACATTTTTTTACGTTTTGCTTATCAGTTTTACACAAGATGATAACTTACCTATTGGCTAGAGAAAAGAAAAAGCTAGAAAAACAGCTAGCTTGAACAACGGCGCCAAAGAATATTCGTTAGCTCAAATAAAACAACTTTTGACCATCCGCCATTACAAAATGACAAGCTTCTGACGCCCCGAGTATTTATAGTCATCCCACGTGACTTTACGTCAATAACCGGTTTTTACCGGTTTTTAGTGGGACTTTGATCCCCACCACAGGAATTCCAAATAACCAGGGTCACTCGTTTGATTAATTTTTACCAATTTCAAACATCATACATACTTCCACAAAAATCGTTTTTGAAAATCATAAACATTTTTTCGCTGCAGTTGTCTTAAAATGACGTTTTTGTGGTGCAGTTTGCAATTTTTTTGGGAGAGGGGGCGGAAGTTCCTTAAATCTCGTACACAGAGCCCGCGTTTTCTTGTGGCCGTACAAGGAAGGTCGGTCCCGTCTCTCCAGTCCGGTCTCTTTTCCTCCGTTTAATAAATTCAAGCAAAAATAAAGAAGAAGAAGAAGAAGAAGAAGAAGAAGAAGAAGAAGAAGAAGAAGAAGAAGAAGAAGAAGAAGAAGAAGAAGAAGAAGAAGAAGAACGGAAGAAGAAGAAGAAGAAGAAGAAGAAGAAGAAGAAGAAGAAGAAGCAGAAGGAGAAGGAGAAGAAGGAGAAAAATACGTGAAAACAACCTTCAACATCCATATCTGATGCTTTATTTATTCATTTTTTTTTTTTTTTTTTTTTGAAAAATCTCGTGTGCACGAGCTGAAAATGTCCAGTCCGATACTCTGGTCACTAGTGAGAGAGAGTCGCTTTCCTGTAGGGTAGGGTAAGGCGATCACACTGCATGCTCCTTCCTGGTCCTGTGTATCTTCTAGGACTATTCGGACCGTAAGATTGATAACTCAAAATCTTATTCTTTTTGACAATTATTCTATTGATCCAAGAGGAAACTAGAGTCGTTCATACCATTGAAAACACAGGGCTGTTCGACTGCACTTCCCCGACATCCCTCTGATCTCGGCCCTTTGCAATTGACTCCAGGTCATCGGGATTTTACTGCACGACAGAGGTGAGCAAATAGTACTTTTCCAAAGTCCGGCTGCCACCTTGTGATTTCGACACTACCGATCGCGAACCGTCAGCAACTTGAAAATATTAAGCCAGCCCAATGGTCAGTTGATTTTCTTCGCATATCCTTGTGTACTTTAGAGAGTATTGAAGGAGCTAGTCTACTGATATGATTTATAAATTACATATATCATGAAGTGATCGGGTCAGCGTATCGTTCCCCCGGATCGTTCGCAAGTTTAGTGGCTTGTCCAGGAGACCCAAATAGGGGGACGGCGGGGGGAGGGGTGTGTGTGTGGATAATCTGCGTAAATGCTTTTTTGCGTTCAAAAAAAAAAAAAAAATAAAGTTCCCGATTTTGTATAGCCTGCGTTGCATCCGGAAAAATTGTCATTATAAAAAGAAAATACCGGATCCAAGCAAGACTACTTTTGTAGGGATAGTCGAACGCCTATTTAGTTTCCAGTTTATACACTACCTAACATTAACATATAATCACATGTGTTGATTAGGTGGTTATTGGTTTCTTCATTTTTTTTCGTTCTCTCGCTGCACACAAGCATGCACACATTATATCCATTTTAGCTGGGCTTCCTGTGGTGTGTTTTTAAAACCTAGCGGGGCTCCTGTGTTGCTAATGTTCTCGAAAAATGTAATCGTACCAGTTGATACCTGCCGTAGTTTCTTGCTCGAAAAATGTAATTTAAAAACACCAAAAGACTCAAAAATATCTTCTTACAAAACTCACAAAACATACTCTATTGTGTGAAGTCGACAAAGGTGAGAAAATATTAACTTAAGGATTGAAATTTGACCTTACTTGTGCCATGTTGATCCATCGTAGGTCGACCGAATCAGATTGGCATTGTAATTCAAATTCAATTTTCCTCGACAAAAAAAATAATTTATTCAAAGTTGACATCCTATTTGATGGTTATTGTTATAGGCTGTTTAGAAGAATGTTTTCTCCGTCGAATAGCTGAGACATTGTTTAGCTTTACGTCGTTTTAATGCTAGATTCTGTCGTTTATTATTTTCGTTATGTCTATAAGGATGTCTGCTCGAAGCGAAGGCCACGATGGCGAGACCTCAGCTCTTCTCGACCCAACTGCTTCGATGTCTTCAGTAATACACGAAGAGGACGAACCACCAACCGACGAAGTACATTACAAAGTCTATCCTCAGAGATGGTATATTTTAATTCTGTTCACCCTATTCAACGCTACGGGGAATCTGTTGTGGAATACCTGGCCTCCCGTTCAAGAAACATGCCAATTGGTTTTCGGTTGGACGAAAACTAATGTCTTAGTTATTGGCGCTTTGCAAGCAGTTGGATCGATTCTGAGTGTTGTTCCTTCATCTTGGTTTATTGATACAAAAGGTAAAATTAATATGTTATCATTTTATAAACTTCGAGATCTCTGTATCCAAATCTTGTTGCATGTTCATTTGCGAAAATTGGTCGGTTTAATAGACTTGATGTTACAATTATTACCACGAAGTTTGCAAGCCAATAAAAAATAAAATAAAATAAAAAGAACAACAACAAACAAACAAGCTATAGGTAAAGTTCGTCTTTGTAAAATTAACGTTTTTTATTCAAAAAGGCGAAAAATTCAATTAAAAGGATCTGGGTCATGCTCTTTTCGTTTATTACAGCTTGTAAATTTTACAACTTGTTTACTTTGGCTAAAGGTCGAAAGTAGCACTTTAATTTAGGTGTTGACAAGTTATTCTCATTTTTTAGCATTTATTTATACCCCTTAAAGGCATTGCATAGCTTTGTTTTGTTTTTATTTATAAAACTGTTGTCTGAGACGGCACAAAACATATATTACTGTTTGAGTTTCAAGTAAAGCCGTTAACATACATGACTGAAAAAGTGGAGTCATGGACTAAAAGATAAATTGAAGATCGAAAATAAGTGATTATCTCAGACAGCAGTTGAAGCGCAGAACAAAATTGAACTTAGACAATAAATGACCTGTTATTTGACATAGTGTTTGTCAAGCTGTTGAGTGGATGATTTGACTCCATGGCAACTTGCGCACAGTCATTAAAACCCTTGCTTAAATATTTTATTGTTTGTTTTCAAGATCATTTCTGCTTATTCCGGCTCATCTAGAATGCGTGTCAAACAACTGTTAGTTTTTAATTTTAATTGAAAATGATGTCAGAAAATTAATAAGTACATGATAAATAAACAACTAAGCATCAGTTAAAATACTAAACAAGTTTCGCTGTTAAAATAGACCATTTATAGTGAATGGGATTGTTATTCATTGTGGATAAAACATATAAATATAAAAGTTACTTATCATTTGTCTCACGATGTTAGTCTTGTTGTAAAAACGCGACGTTTCAACTGCAGTCAGATAGTCATCCTCAGGCGAAATGTGTAGAAAGAGATGATGCAATACTTTTATAATCAAGACTCACTTTAAATTTTTAGGTCTTCGAGTAGCCGTTGTCTCTTCCTTATCTCTCCAAGTTGTTGGTGTCCTCTGTGAAGTCATCCCATTCCGTCCGTACTCAGTACGAACTGTTTTCATCACCCTGGGTGAGTTCATCATCTCTGTGGCTGTCCCTGCTGTCCAAAATGTTGGTGTTGTAGTCCTGTCTGCATCATGGTTTCCTCCTAATGAAAGAATGACTGCAACAGCCATTGCCACGCTCGTGTCGTATCTTGGCTCGGCAACGAGTTACATAATGGGACCTTACATCGTTCCTGATGTTGACTACGGCAATGTTACCTACAAGCATGGCGAGAAAATAGACATAGACTTACTACGCAACCTTACTTCTCAAGAACATATTGAATTTCTTGAAAGCAAAATCAATGAGTACATCCTAGCAGAGTGTATTATTCTAGGAGTACTGTTCTTTGCTGCTTTGATTTACTTTCCTTCAAAACCACCAAGTCCACCTTGCAAGTCCTCTGCTGCAGAAAGATTGGATTTCAAACTAGGGGCAAGGACTTTGCTTCAAAATCGCCACTTTTGGCTGTTGTTGGTTGTGTTTGGATTCAGTAATGGTATCAATTGGGGATGGTCTAGTGTGCAGGATTTGATATTTTCTCATGTTGGTATAAGTCAAAAGGCAGCTGGTTGGCTTGGGTTCTCGGCTAATATTGCTTCTCTGGTTGCCATTGCATTCTCATGGTAAGTGTGATCAGTCTATTTATTAATAATTATTGTTGTTAGTCCAAGAAATTATTACATACTAACTACTAATCAACCTCATGCTTGTAAAACCGGATTACATACTATGAATATTAAGGTCAGTACACACTAGGCAACATGTCGCTTCAGCATGCACTGGTTCAACAATCCAACCGGTTGGATTTCATGCGGCAAGTCGCAGGGACAAAATTCTGTCGCAGCAACAACAAGACAATTTCTGACAAAGATACCTAGTACACATGGGGGAAAATTGTCGCTGGGAACAGTCGTGGGGACAAGTTGCTGCGACTTGACCCCTAGTGTGTACAGAGCTTCAGACTGAATTGTGTATAAAATATTCAGAAATGAGCTATATAAGCACTACATTTCATTACATTGCAAATACTGTGATTTACACTTAATCGTCTGATGACTATTTTCCTATTTTCTTCTAGGTACACAGATAGAATGAAGCGACATGCCAAAGCCATCCTAATCCTGCTCTATGTCTTAACGGCATCGGCTCAGCTCGTTCTAACCCTCGCATGCGATCAAGTCATTCCGCTCACCATGACAACCTTCTATACTTCTGGCATAGCTCAAGTTGTCTTGTTCTCTGGTACCGTACCGTTAATCATGGAAGTCGCAGCCGAGTGCACTTTCCCTGTCGCAGAAGGCATCACCTCAGGAGTACTTATATTGACTGTGTATCTCATCAATTTGTTGTTCTTTATTGGCTTTATGTTCCCACAGGCAAGTCCGCTGTGGATGAATTGGTTGCTTGTAGGCTCATCTGCAATGTGTGTACCTTTGTTGGCTTGTTATACGGGGACAAGCAATAGACTGTCAATGGATTTGAAAACTAGCTAGATAGTTAGATAGTCTCTATGAAGTAATATATAGTTAGTTGATACTATGGTAAAAGTGGGTTATTTTTAGTGAAAAAAGGGACCATCAAGTTGTATTCATATCGGTGGATCTAGGATTTTTTTTCAGACAGGGTCCAGTCATTTTCCACTTCTAATGAATAGACCTTCCCACATTTGCTGGCCACAAAACAATAGATTCACACCAAGGCTGGAGTGTATAAATCCATACATTCTCTGTATTTTATACACTTCAGCCTTGATGTAAATCTATTGTTTTGTGGCCAGTCAAGTGATTGTGGAGAAGATCTATTTCAACATATCCAAAAATTCAAACCTTCAAAATGGCAAAAATCCAGTGCAGGTGATCCCTTCGAACTACACCTAGATTTTCACTACATTTCAAATTGGGGCAAAAGAAGAAACGTTGAATAGATGGGTTTGTTTGTTCTCCCAATTTAACTTCATTCTCTGAGTTTTGGGGCTTTTTCGGATATCTCCAGAGTACAGTTTGATCCTGCATTTGATTCTTAGGAGGGATTTTTTTTAGTTACAAAACCAAATGGCTAATGAAAACTGGCCATGAAAACCACTTTAAATGCATAATTGCAATTTCAAGATAAACAGCATATTTATCTTAGAAAACAATTTATTTATTTTCATAGATAAAATCAAATTGTTAAAATTATTCAAAGCAAAATGTATTTTAAACAAATTTGAAAATATATATTTAGTTTTTATGCCGACAATCAAGAGACTTAAGAGCTCTTGGTAAATTTATTTACAATATATATAAAACAAAAAATAATATTATCAAAATATTTATGACTAATAAATATATGACTAAATGCTAGCTGTTTTCTTCTTCTTCCTTATTTGTTATGTTTTGCGCTATCTTTTATTATAATCCATGCAAATAAAAGGGTAATAATGAATCCCCCCTCCCCCCTCTCGTGAGGCATCAGTCTTAGAAAATGTCATCAGTCACAGAAAATGAAAATCATGAAACTAATCTCCAATAATCCTAGTAATACAAGTCCTAAAAGACCTGTGTGAACGTTCAAAATAAATAAATTGGTGGGTGCTTATCGCACTAACTTGCAGCTCCAAGCTGAATTGCGTAGGACGCAGCTCAACGTGATTTATTCGGTTGTACGAGGGCGCTATCATTACGAAGCAATTACACAATATTACAACAGACAAAGCAGCCACCATCTTATTAATCACAGAGCACAGGTAAGATCGAAACGAGTCTGTATTTATGGGTTAAATCCCTATCCATAGGATAAAGACTACAAAATTGGATTCAGTGGATAACTAGCTTTTATCTTATGGATAATTTTCCCGAGGGGTGGGGGGACGCCGAGAGTAAACGATCGGGGATGATCGTCGTTTAGGGGTAAAAATCGGCGATTTGGTCTCTTTTAGGATTTAAAAATATGAAATTTGCCAAATTATCACTTTTTGGTATCTTTTAGGGGTTGAAAGCCGGCACTGAAACAAATGATTTTGGTATCTTTTAGGGATGAAAAATTTGTGAACGTGTAAAACTTCTGTAAAACTTTTAGGGATATTTTTGAAAAAGTTCGTCGAGCATCCCCGATCGTTTATCCCCGGGGTCAGCCCCCCCCCCCCCCCCGGGATAATTTTATTCGGGGTTCGTGCAACTGGTACCTTGTTTGTTCGTGTCACTGTCTCTTGTTTGTTTCGGTCAGTAAATGTTTGGATATAAACTGTTGAATATAGTTTGCGCGTTCCAGGTATTCTCTTTATAATGTTACCTTTATCATATAATTATCCATGAAATACCAATAGTTCTTCTTTTCGAAGACTGATAATTTCACGTGAAAATAACGTTACTGTGGTTACGTCTTGATAATAATAGAGAATTATATGATGGGTAATTGTATGATAAACGCTGCGCTCACTCGTGAGATTTTTTTTCAACACTCGAATTCATATCTCCGCGCGCCCATGTAATGTGCTCTGCAAATCCCTTGGAATTCCTTTTTGAAGCAGGTGTATTTCTTTTTCTACTGAATTTTTACCCTCTGTTCATGAAAAGACATACCCAAAATAACCTTGGACAACGCAGTTTGGAGCCGTATATCCACCTAGTTTTACTGCGACAAACTTTTTATAATTTGTTGTAACAGCAACTTCAGGTGTTTAAAAATCATATCAGCTGCGTTGCCATCACAACGGAAATTTACAATTGTGCTTGAATAAAGCATTGTGATAAATATTCTAAGTTAGGTTGGTTTATGAGATTTTCTTCTGTCTATTTACAAGAAAAACGTAATTGAGAAAAGAATGTAATTACTGAGCTGGAAAATACTAACGAAATCAAACAGCAAAAACGGTAAGTAAAATGCATGAAATCACACAACAAAAAAACAATTTTAAGCGGAAAATCAATGTTTTTCTCGCCCAAGAGCGCCTTTCTTGTATTTGGCTTATACTGAGAAGCATATATTTTAATAAGAAATGTTTTCTTGATTTTTTTTAACTGCAATGAAAGAAAGGAAATTTGGATCTTTCGCAATTTTAAAAGGATTACCACAAAATAATATTTGAGCTAGTTCTTAGACCAATACGCGAGAATAAAATGGAGAAATTTTAAATTTTTAACGAGAACGATTTGGCACTCATACATATTAAAATATAGCGAAACTTTTATTTTATTGTATTTTAGTATAGTTAGTATGATTTTTTTTCGCGCATCGGGGGTAAATTTACTATTGCGTCATTTAATTTACTAAAATGGTTTGGAAAGCAGAGACATTTTTAATTTTGTCATATATAATGAAAACAGTTTATTTTTTTGGGTCAATTAAAATTTGGAACTGCATGGGCAGAATATTCATAGAACCTAGCAAAACACTGAACATTCTAATTAATATATTTCTGAAAAAAAAACTGCATCGAGGGAACTACGTTGATACAATTAAATTGGAAGAAAATACATAATTATGAAAAACTGTATTACACACCAAATTGATTATTTTTTTATGGTTTCCGCTTGCAAGACAATAGAATTCTAGTTCTTTGGTTTCTTTTTTCTCTTCTTCATCCTTCGTCTTATTCCGCTATAGCTAACCTTCCTCATCGATCTTAATTTTTAAAATTCTTCTTCTCGATATTCCGGAATATAAACAACACTCGGTTCCTCTCTGGGTTGTCAGTTTATATATGTCATGTAGTGTTAAAGACGTTCAAATTATTCCGCTTATTTTAGGCGACCATTGTTCTCCACTTTGTGAATACTATCCGTGTATAGCTATCAGAATTGTCATTTACACCTAGTAACAACCGTACACGATTCAAACACAACAAAACGACAACAAACTATACGACTGTTGGCTACTTTGTCAAACCGGATACTTTTGAGAAAAAATACGCACGGTACATATTCAAAAACGTAGATTTTATTCAAAGGTAAGAATGATTCCTTTACCTGATAGGTATAGTTCTGCTTGTCGTACGTATAAATTTAATACAAAACGAAAAAAATCCAAACGGCGAGTATGAGTTGTCAATATTGTTTCGAACTGAAACATTACATACTTGGTAGGTGGCCAGTCTTCGAACAGCGCATTAATTTTTTACCCACGATATACGTTCACATGAAAAACGGGCACAAATGTTTTACAATGCAGACACTTGAACATGAACACTTTGTGCTTTTTTGACACTTTTTTGACATGCATCCTTTCAGTGAATTGATTTGAAAACATTTTCACTTCAGAATTCATTTGTACTTTTTTAGAATATTTGAAACAGAATAGAAAGCTCAGAAAGTGAAGGTAAATAAAGACAAGTGTTCACGGCTCGAATGTTCTCACTGTAAACTATTCAAAAACTATTGTATTTTTATCGTACATTTTTACTGTTTAACTTATATGTTCAAGTGAGAAAACTAACCTTTCAGCAACACCGATGAAGAAAAATGTAGCTCAAACGTTAATTTTCTCAACATCTTTATCGTGCTTCAATGCGACTGAAAATCTGTCCGTATTGTTATCATATGGAAAGCCTTCAGTTGGCTCAGTACTATTTTTTTCACGGTTTACTTACTGACGAGCTTTGGAATAGACTATGTACTCTGTCTTAAAAACTTCTATATTATATAGTAGATACAATTTATAGCGACTCTTAATTTTTAATGTTAACAGGATAAACGTCAATTAAACACGACCAGAAAAGAAGCACTATTTGCAAAATGGATCATGAAAAACCACCAAAAGAAAATCTAACACAACCTACAGACACGACAAGAAAAGTCACATTCGACGAAGAAAATCTCCAACAAGAAGAAGAAGAAGCAATCCAGAGCAAAGATCAAGAAGAAAATAAAGGTACTATATAACCTCAAAAACATAAATAAAGTTTTCTGCTTACATGACGTGAAACACTCCAGTGGAAGCTTTCTTGAAGCTTTCCATCAGTGCAACCCCTTCATGCCGGACAGTAGTGGGACCAAAGAAAATGTCCAGTTTCGAGAGGGTTCCGTCAGTTACCGATCGAGTTTAATTTTACAAGGAAAAAAAATATGAATTCTAGAAGTTGTTCAGTTTTGAGAGAATTCCGGAATTATTATGGGATCTGATATTGAAGGTTTCACTGTATACTGATGCACAACATCTTAGTGCAATATTTGTACTGCGGAAAAATGCCTATTGAGCTTTGAATTAAATAATCGATGACAGGATCCGTGCCTTGTTCCAAGGCGCCGGGCGTCCTCTCCAGAAATTAACGGGAACTAGCAACGTCAGCCAGGATCGACTCAGTTTATATTACAATTTTGTTGCAATATTCAATGACGATATTCACGTTTTATATTTTCAGACCAGCAAGAGTTGCCAGAACAAAGTCCACCGACACATACGCGCAAATACACGAACGTCACATTCCCACGTGGTTTCTCTCCGTCCCAGTGCACTCTCCTCGCCTCAAGGCAGCGCAGTACCAACTACCTGTGCTTTTCAGCCAATGAGCTTGGAGAACTCTTAGCCAATCAGAACACGAGCCAGAAGGACAAAAAGACGAAAAGGAAGAAAAAGAAAAAGGTGAAATTTTCAAAGCCTCACGTCACTCAAACAGGACACAGCGATGAATCACGGGATACTTGCTACGAGAATACAAGGCTACAACCGGGAAACATGAACACGGATTCACAGACGAATAGAAACACAGAACATCATACAGGACTTTGTGATGCAAAACCTGTTGTACCGGTATCAAACCCGTTAGAGAGGACAACATCTGGACGATTTCGTTTAGCAAAACTTGAAAATAACCTAAACAGCGAGACTACTAGTACTTCTAACTCTCGTATCAATTCTGGCCTAACTGGTTTGACAAGTTCCAAATGCTCTTCAGCAAAAACCAGTCAAACTGGTCAGACTAGGTGGATGAGTAACAGAGACATCGCAAGGACTCTTTCTGCGCATGTACATTCGATGCTCAAAATTCCTCCTGGTGATATTTTAAGAGAAGTGGAAAGAGTAGAGAGAACTATCAAATTTGTTAAAACCAAAAATGATTTTCCCCGTCAGACCCCAGTTTATTTGTTTAGTCAAAAGCCAAGCAATAGACAACTTAATGTAAGAGGCTCATCAGCAATTTGAGATCCCTATTGATGGTTTGCAGCAGATCCTTTGGGAATGAAAAGACTACAAAGCGGTAGCCACACAATGCACATTAAAACCCTTTTATTGATACACAGGCGGCCCAAGCAATCTACTTGTCTTTGCTTGAGCTGCCTGTAATTGATATGTGGCAGCCATGACAGGACACCCAAGAACAACGAATAGTTTACCTCTGGAAGACTATACATTTCTTATATGTAAATGATTTCAGTCGATTCTATCTGCAACTGTCATGGCTGTCATTACATGTTGATGTATATCCTCTACTCACGGTAGTTCTCAACAAAAGGAGTTAGCTTTTCTCTCCAGTGGGAAGCAAGGAGATAACAAGAATTCTTATTGGCTACATTGAATAATTCCTTTAATTTTTTAATATTAGCATCTTTAAATAATAAATTATTGTACTGATACTGACAGTGTACTGTATCACTAAGTTCGCCTTAGAGATAGCTAAAATATCTTTTAATGGCAGCATAGTTCATAATAAATTTCAATGATATTAATTGATTGATGGGACGTTACTGTAAATTTTATCAAATCTTGTAAATATTTTATTTCTATGTATTTAGTAGGATTTTAATATGTATTATATAATATGTAATATTTAACAATTATGTATTATTTTTATGTACTTATAAGTATTTTATATGTAAATTGTTGATGACAGAAGCATTGGTTTCTGATAAAGTGCACGCACTAAAAATGTGCAACAGTTGTCACTATTTAGTGGTAAATAGCACTAATTAAACAAAAGAAAACAATAGAATTAGCATAAAATAGCACTATTTAGTGGTATTTATTTTGCACACTTTTAGTGCTTGCACTCTAGGACTACCCTGTATATATTTTTAGTTTAAATAAAAGTGACTACTACTACTAATTGACATAGTTTAACTGCCAAGATTTCCTAGGATGTCATCAATTGGAGTAATTATTAGCCATGGGGGGGAAGGGAGGGACTATAATCCCCCACCCTTCCCCTCCCAAACCCCTACCCCAAAATCACAAAACAAATTTTTTTTGACTGTGTAAACTCATGCATTAATGTCTTTTAACCAATATTTTTTGACTGACTGACTGACTTATTGACTGACTAACTGATTGGTGATTGACTGACTTCATGAGTTCATTATAAGGGATCCCAAGACAAAACGTTCAATTGTCGCGCCCTGTTAACAGGATCGGTCTCTCTAAACTCGAATTTCTCGTTGCAATAGTCTATCTTATCTACAACTCTTACTAGATCACTAAACGTTTGCTCTACTAGTCGAACGCGTTCCTTTGCCTCTTTACAACAAGTTATTTCATCATTTGGAAGAAAAGGAAGCAAAGCAGATGTTTCCAGAAGGCTTGATACATTCTCACTGAGTGGAATTCCCCAGAATAAGGCCATTGGTACTATATTATAGCCAACGCACTCGGAAAACATCGAGAACCACAAGTCGATTTTGTCTTGCTCACTTTCTGGTTCTGGACTTTCAAACTTGTACCTTAAGGTAAAAAGGAATTATTTTCTTCAAGGCACGACACTTGAATGCAGCTGAATAACCAATGAACGACTTTCCCGTCTGCTCGCTCGAAACAAGAGAGGCTTTGCAAGCAGAGAAGAAATAAACTCAAACTCTTAAAGTACGTCACCTCAATTATTTCGAACATGTTCGAATTTGCTACAGTTATGCATCTTGTTTGCGTGTGCGATCACTGAACGAAAAACAAAGCAAAACCATATCATAGTAAGTTACGAGCCTTAGTAAATCATTTGACAAAAGCTTACGTCAGCAAACGCAGGAAGACCACGTAAAAAAAACATTTTTGTAGCATTAAAATGCTAACAAATAGTACCTATTTAGTAACATTTGTCACTAGTACTCAACCAGAAAACAATACCTAGCTAGATCAAAGAAATTGTAATGTTCTGGTCGAGTGATAGGGACAAATAGTTACTAAATAGCTACTATTTGTTATTATTTAGTTTATTTTTATAGTAATATTGTCTCTATAACGATTTAAGTACCTGCGAAAGACAGCCTTAAAGCAAGTCCATCCAAACGTGTTGACAAGCTGCGCGTAGAAAAATAGAGCAACACCAGGATGTTCTTTCCATTCCTGGAAATTCGCTCCATTTTTCAGATAGTCTTGGCTAGGTGATACTTGGTTCTGAAGCCACGAATGTATCCAAGGGTTTTTATTGGAAACGGTTTGCATTGCATGCAGGGTAAAGATATTGCACGTGACTTCTCCAGTACCTTCAAAAGTCCACGTGCCATCTTGCATGTTATGACCTACAAGGAAGTTAACATTACATTAAGGCATATACATACACTACGAGATAGTACGCTAAAAAAGGCATTGCACAGTATGAGATAAAGCTGACAACACTATGATATAGTATAGTATCCTCCCTCCCCCCCTCCCCCTTCTTTTCCCGGGACAGTAAGTTCTCAGTAAGTTGTTCCTTAAGATAGTTAGAATTCATGAGAAACTCTTTAAAAATGTACTTCAGTAATCTCGAGGTGATATTCCATTTGTGGGTGATGTTGATAAAAATAATGATAACATTCAGTGTTTCTATGTATTTTGTCCTATATGTTTTTCCCTCCTCTATGCAGGGTGAATACAGGGAGGGGGACTGGGGTGACTTGTCCCCCACAAAAAAATTATAATGATTTTTTACTTGTTTTATAATTTAAAAGCAACTTTAATTTTTTCATTTCATTTACTGAAATAAAATAATTGATATCAACCGAATATATTTTGAGTGTTTTATTTTCATAAATGAACTGCAATGAATGACGTACTAGAAAATGCTAATGAGAATCCAAAAGGGGATATACTAACGAAAATAGTTGGAAAATAGCCCTGAAGTGCGATGACGTTTTACCCCTGTCTCTATACCATAATAGCTTTTAAAATCCTTTCATATTCAAATTTTATATTCCCTCGAGAATACAGAAACAATAGTCATAATTAGTGAACAAAAGCAATGTGAAAAGGATTCTGGTCTAGACACGGGGATAAAACGTCATCATGTTTCAGGCTTATTCACATTGGTCCCCATCCTTAAAACAATCCTGAATCCTACACTGCTATGTAAATTTAGTGATAAATTGTGAACTGTCATGTCATGTCATGTCATGTTACAAACCATAAAATTACCTATTTCATGGTATAGTCCCCAGGACCCCTCTTTCCTCAGATAATCAGCATTCATGACAAATTCTTTGGAGTGGACTTCAGCGAGGTCAAGATGCGTGACAATGGGATACCCAGAATGCATATATCCCGCAGATGGCTGTACGTCACAAACCACTCGCTCCCGCTTCTTGGACAGAGGATCAACACCTGAATTAACAGTTAACAATGATTATAAGGTTACAAGAACTGCATTTGAGATGCACTGGTATAATCCTTGAAAAGCTAATAGAAAATGCAACAATTGAATGAATGAATGGATGCATGAATGGATGTATGCATTGATGGACGAATGGATGAATGAATAAATGAATGGATGAACGGATGAATGGATGACTGACTGATCGACTAAATTGATGAATGCGTAAATAAATCACCAAATGAATGAATACAGATGTTATTATTAACTGAAATCCATTAAAGCAAATAAAAAATAAATAAATATAACTAAACATAAGAAAGTATGAGATAAGAGAGCTTATCCACGGACCCCATCAGAGTCTCTACTCGTTGTGCTATTTTTAGAAACTTGTAAGTAATCTCCGCACTTCTGTCTCGAGATGTTTTGACGATGCGACAGCGCCTCCTGCAATCTGGCCAATCACGTTCCTCTCCCGAAATAACTTCAGTTTACGAATAGAATGAAAAGATCCTCTGAGTGTAAAGCCCAATACGGGGGATAAGCTCTCTTATCTCATACTCTCTTGATATAACTAAACACCAACCTTTAAGATGATTATGTGCATATAATACTTTATCCCACAGTCGCAGAGCACTTGCTGGGTCCTTCAACTCTCTCACAGAACTTGACGGAAGAGTGAAAATAATATGCTCTCCTGCTAGTTCGGCCCATAGACCAGGAGCGTGCCGTCGCTTGTTCCAGGTGCTACATAGGTCTTTGTCAGTTAGATCATAGTATGGTGTTTCAAGGACGTTTTCTAACTTTACTTCAAGTGTGTCCACGCTGTGGTTTTCAAGGTAGACAAGACCACCAAAGGGAGACACAAGCTCGGTAGAGGCTGTGGATAAACAATGTTTTCTTTTCTTCATTAAGAACAAATGCGATTAAACCGTGAAACAATATCAAATCAACAACTAACAAATAGTGAATATTTAGTAATTATTTGTCATTAGCACTAAACCAGAACATTACTATTTCTTATGTCTGGGATTTGTTTTCTGGTTGAGTGATAGTTACTATTTGTTAGTACTTTGATTTTGTTTCATGGTTTAATTGCATGCGTTCTAGAGTACACGCGCTAAAAGTGTGCAACATAAATAACACTAAATAGTGCAGTATTTTATGCTAATTCTATTGTTTTCTTTTGTTTCTTTAGTGCTTTGTACTACTAAATAGTGACAACTGTTGCACACTTTTAGTGCGTGCACTCTACCACTAAATAGTGCTATTTTATGCTAATTCTATTGTTTTGTTTTGTTTAATTAGTGCTATTTACTACTAAATAATGACAACTGTTGCACACTTTTAGTGCGTGCTCTCTACCACTAAATAGTGCTATTTTATGCTAATTCTATTGTTTTCTTTTGTTTAATTAGTGCTATGTACTACTAAATAATGACAACTGTTGCACACTTTTAGTGCGTGCTCTCTAGCACTAAATAGTGCTATTTTATGCTAATTCTATTGTTTTCTTTTGTTTAATTAGTGCTATGTACTACTAAATAATGACAACTGTTGCACACTTTTAGTGCGTGCTCTCTACCACTAAATAGTGCTATTTTATGCTAATTCTATTGTTTTCTTTTGTTTAATTAGTGCTATGTACTACTAAATAATGACAACTGTTGCACACTTTTAGTGCGTGCTCTCTACCACTAAATAGTGCTATTTTATGCTAATTCTATTGTTTTCTTTTGTTTAATTAGTGCTATGTACTACTAAATAATGACAACTGTTGCACACTTTTAGTGCGTGCTCTCTACCACTAAATAATGCTATTTTATGCTAATTCTATTGTTTTCTTTTGTTTAATTAGTGCTATGTACTACTAAATAATGACAACTGTTGCACACTTTTAGTGCGTGCACTCTACCACTAAATAGTGCTATTTTATGCTAATTCTATTGTTTTGTTTTGTTTAATTAGTGCTATTTACTACTAAATAATGACAACTGTTGCACACTTTTAGTGCGTGCTCTCTACCACTAAATAGTGCTATTTTATGCTAATTCTATTGTTTTCTTTTGTTTAATTAGTGCTATGTACTACTAAATAATGACAACTGTTGCACACTTTTAGTGCGTGCTCTCTACCACTAAATAATGCTATTTTATGCTAATTCTATTGTTTTCTTTTGTTTAATTAGTGCTATGTACTACTAAATAATGACAACTGTTGCACACTTTTAGTGCGTGCACTCTACCACGAAATAGTGCTATTTTATGCTAATTCTATTGTTTTCTTTTGTTTAATTAGTGCTATGTACTACTAAATAATGACAACTGTTGCACACTTTTAGTGCGTGCACTCTACCACTAAATAGTGCTATTTTATGCTAATTCTATTGTTTTCTTTTGTTTAATTAGTGCTATGTACTACTAAATAATGACAACTGTTGCACACTTTTAGTGCGTGCACTCTACCACGAAATAGTGCTATTTTATGCTAATTCTATTGTTTTCTTTTGTTTAATTAGTGCTATGTACTACTAAATAATGACAACTGTTGCACACTTTTAGTGCGTGCTCTCTACCACTAAATAGTGCTATTTTATGCTAATTCTATTGTTTTCTTTTGTTTAATTAGTGCTATGTACTACTAAATAATGACAACTGTTGCACACTTTTAGTGCGTGCTCTCTACCACTAAATAGTGCTATTTTATGCTAATTCTATTGTTTTGTTTAATTAGTGCTATTTACTACTAAATAGTGACAACTGTTGCACACTTTTAGTGCGTGCACTCTAATAGGACCTACTCTTACTAGGCCCTGATAGTACGAGGCCTGTAATTTACGATAGAGCTATTCACCACTTTTGCAAGAACCATAATGCCTTTTGTTTTGTGTGTGTGTGTATGTTTATTTTTGGGGGAGGGGAGAGGGCGAGGTAGGTTTTGTGAAGCAAATAAAATAAAATGTTATACCAATACCAAATGCTTTTAATGACAATAACATGTGGTGTTAAAGTAGAGAATCGTGCAGATCAATGAACATGCTAACTTTTGAACAGTGAGTATGAGATAATGGAGCTTATCCACGGACCCCATCGGGGGCTCTACTAGTCGTGCTATTTTTAGAAACTTGTTACCAATCTCCACACTTTTGTCTTGAGACGCTTTGATGATGCGACAGCGCCTCCTGCAATCTGGCCAATCACGTTTTGTTCCCGGAATAATTTCAGTTTAAAAATATAATGAAAAGATCCCCTGATGAGTGTAAAGCCCAATACGGGAGATAAGCTCTCTTATCTCATACTCTCTTGCATTTGTACAGTTTAAGTGGGACCATTACCTTGTTCCAGTCTCTTTGTTATGCACACAACTGGCCATCTGTTCCACTGGTCATTGCTGTGTAGCTCATCGCTATGGGCGCCAATACGCACACTCCAATTGGTCGTATCTGTTGACGACAACGGGCGATTTTCACTACAAGGTCACGTGACACTAAAGCCTGGTTCACGTGAGCAACGCAAATGCAAACGCATTGCAAACTTATTTCTTACACTTGCATGCACTTGTGCTTGAGTTTTTACCGAGAAATATGTTGCGCAACAAAACTTTTTTTGCCGGGTTTTGCTCCCTTTGTTGCGCAACATATTTTTCGTTGGTACACACGAGGAAGCTTTGCTCCAGGAGCATGTTGCGGGAGCGTGTTGCAGGAGCAAGCTCCCTCGTGTGTACCGGCCTTTAGGCTTAAGGACGTTCCTGGGTAAATGAATTTCTAATGACATGACATTTTATGAAAATTTGTACAAAGATATTTGTTCAGGAGTTGAGGACCCTGTTAAGAATAATACACCTTTTGCTGTTCATTAACAGAAAATGTACCTTCATTTGTGCGAATAGTCGTATCAATAACGTGTATTGTACTTTCATAAACATCTCATGTAATATCATTTGCGCTGTTCAACTTTCATTAACGATATTTGAATACGTGTGAACATTCATGAGTATCATTGGACAATTAATATCGTGTTGGTACATTCATTCGCGTGGAATGTTGTTTCTTTTACGTGCAATTAAACTTCAATACCACCAATTGACAAACAGTTGAATTTATTGACAATAGTTCACCCAAAAGTGAAAATTCATTAGTGCTATTAGCATAACCGTTCACAATCTATAACGCGTTTGAACAATCATGACCATCAATATAACAATTTTTAGTGCGGATTAACAAACATTTGCACAATTCAAAGAATCAATAAGAGAAAAAAAAAATAATCGTTACAGCGTTAGTCTTTTAGTGAGCTGATTGCCTGTTCTACAATGTTGAGAAATGGGCTGTAGGGCGGTAATTTTCTGAGCTCCGTATTTGGACCAGGATTGACTGGATTATGGTGGGCTGGTGCACCGTCGTAAATGAAAATGACGTTTTCATCCGGATCAAGATTGAGTCTTGTTTGCGCAAGGAAGTCGTCAAATCTTTGAGCATTCATGCCTCCGATAATGGAGTGAAACACAAGGCCATTGGTGGGTGACATAGCGAGTACCACAGTCACATTTCTACCACTTTGACCACAGACTTGTCTATAAGCCCTCTCTCCTCTTCTCGCTCTACCTCTTTGACCACAGACTTGTCTATAAGCCCTCTCTCCTCTTCTCGCACTACCTTGACATCGAGAAGTCCAGATATTGCGTGGCCCATAAACCAGGTGGCATAATCAAAAAAAGCATTCCTTCTAAAGTCCTGGCCACCGTACGGTCGTGTATGTGAGGTTTTGCAGGAAGACGTTGGCGCAATTCTTGTTTTATTTGTGCAAGTGTTAGTTGACAATTCTCATTTAGAATATCATCGAGACATTCTCTCATCTGGTTGTCAACTCGCACATGGTTTGGGTCTCCTCGCGGTCTTTCTGCTATTCTGCCTTCACGTACATATCTTGCGACGATACTCCTGGCTGTTGATCTATTAACACCAATCGTGTCTGCAACCATAAGATAGTCTTCATTCGTATCTTCAAACGCTCGGATTATTCTTTGACGTTGCTCAAGACTAATGCGATTTCTACGTGGCATTCTCAACGTGTATAACTTTGTGTTTCTGGAGACTTCTGGAGCGAGCGAGTGCATCAGTAGTTGAAAACTGTCTTTTATATTCTTTCGATCATCGTTGTTTATATTTTTTCGCACGAAGAATGTACATATGTTCATGCAATTTTTGAAAGACATGAAAAAAGACTAACGCTGTAACGATTATTTTTTTTCTCTTATTGATTCTTTGAATTGTGCAAATGTTTGTTAATCCGCACTAAAAATTGTTATATTGATGGTCATGATTGTTCAAACGCGTTATAGATTGTGAACGGTTATGCTAATAGCACTAATGAATTTTCACTTTTGGGTGAACTATTGTCAATAAATTCAACTGTTTGTCAATTGGTGGTATTGAGTTTAATTGCACGTAAAAGAAACAACATTCCACGCGAATGAATGTACCAACACGATATTAATTGTCCCATGATACTCATGAATGTTCACACGTATTCAAATATCGTTAATGAAAGTTGAACAGCGCAAATGATATTACATGAGATGTTTATGAAAGTACAATACACGTTATTGATACGACTATTCGGACAAATGAATGTACATTTTCTGTTAATGAACAGCAAAAGGTGTACATCAAATACATACCTCCTTTTTGTACTGTAACCATAAGCTTCCACCCAGCAGGAAGATAAAACCCAGTTGAATGCCTCTCATTCTCAAATCGAGCACTAATCCTCAAGCAAGCTTGTCCACCAACTAAATTGTTAAACTCTGAGTAATTCCCTGGGAAGTCTTTGCACCCAGGAGCACACACTCCTTCAGACGCTGACAAAGTAAGCTCTTTAAATTGTATATTTAAAAGAAGTTTGTCCAGCTCTTCATTGATCGGTTGCTGCGGTGTGGGGAACTTTCCCTTGTGATGTTGGCTTGACAGTATTTTGGTGAGTCTTGGTGAAAGTTCTCTCCATATTTTGTCTGGCAAGGCTGGAACTGTTAGCTGAAGAAGCTTCATTTCTTCTTTGGACACATTTTTGGGGTCTTTTGTCATGGTTGTCAGTATCTAATTGTTAGAAGAAAAAAAATAATTCAGTCCAAAGAAACACGCATTATTAAGATTAACCTCAACTTGTCAAAAAAAAAATGCACCGTGTCAGCTCTACTGTTATTTAGTCTCGCATATAGTCTAGCCTTGCCTCGAACACAGGCATTATTACGGGGACCGCGGAGTATGTTGAAGAGTTGATAATAACTTTTTTTCTTAGGGACGGACCATTAGATATTTGAAACGGAGGGGGGGGGGGGGGGGGTTGGGCAATTTTTTTGTGCAGGATATTTTTTTCCCATGTGATGGTTGTGCAGGATATTTTCTTTCTCCCTGCAAGCTCGATATTTTTTATTTGCACATCTGCCGTGCACCATAATTTTTCTCTGTTTAAGGATTTGCTCGATTTTATTATTAATATTTGCCCAGCCCCCCCTCCCTCAAATATCTAATGGTCCGTCCCTTCCCGTCATAAAGAACAAGACATCCACGGCATGCATCCACATTAAAAAAAAATGATAATATCAATAAGGAAAAAAAAACTTTTGAGGATAATTATTAGTTGGATTATATGTATTTCTATATGTATTTCTATTATATATTCTATATATTCTATTTCTATATTTCTATTTTTTAGCGCTAAAATGTGGAGGGGCTGCAGAATGCCTTAGAATGCCTGTGTTAGAGGCTAAGCCTAAAACGGATAAATTTGAAAACGCGATTCTATTTATCCCGATAGGCCTCTCGTCAAATAAATCCTCATGATCATGAATCCGAAACAATTTTATGCAAATCCTATTATCCTAGCACTGTTTTGTTGCACTTTTGTTGTGTTTGGATGTATTTTCAAATTCATTCAGATTAAACCCCGCGAATGAACGGGTTTATTTTCAGTACCTAAACACGCATTTGGAATTTATCATGCATTGCAATTTCAAAAGCATTTGCCATCCCTTCTCAACATCCAAAAGGTGTAAGAAGCTATATAGAAATTGTCGCGGAAATGAATTTGAAAAAGTAGGTTGGATAAAATCTTATAATGGTAATATAAAAACACAAGAAGTGAATAAAACCAAACTAAGCAATTGGTAATTTATTCAATATAATATCAGTACAAATTTATTAAAACAATAGTTAAATAAAAGTAACAGCTAGTTCAATTATCGGCTGTACATCAGGTCTGAAACTTCTTTGTTTATAAGTATGCAGTTTTCCAAGACGCGGTCATCTTATTTATATATTTACATTTTTATTCATTCATTCATTCATTCATTCATTCATTCGTTCGTTCGTTCGTTCGTTTATTTATTTCGTTTATTTCTAAAATGACACAAACAGAAGGATAGTACATGTCAAAAAATGGGAAATCACCTACAGTTTACATGATCATTATGTGGCAAATTTTAAAACTTAGATTAATAGGTGTGTCTTAATCACACTTTTGCGAAAATGACAGAAGTTTTGGTCCATCGCTATGACATTGTTTACTATAAGTACAGTTGTCTAAACTAAACGATGAACCATTGTTAATCCAGGGATAATTATTTGAGTCGTTTCCCTTTCGGAAGAACACTTTTTTGAATGCGTTACAAAACGATTGGATATAAACGAAATATATAAATGGATTGAAAGCAGAATTGAGGGCTAGCAACAAAAGAGGAACGTCCCGAATAAACTCGGAAGAACTGAATTTGAACCCAAATAAAGCGTGAAAAATGTGAATGACTTGAGGTACACCACAACAAATATAGAAAACTAACGTCACTACAATGACAATCGACATGACTTTTTTTCTTGATTTACGTCTGGCTATTTCAGCGTCAACTTGTGGTCCAAGGGCTTCGTCTTGCTTTCTTAACGACCAAATTACTCGAAAATAAAGCACAAAAATGATTATGGCAGGAATAACGTATTTGACAATAGGTAGAGTCAGTAGGTAGACTTTTAGATTTAACCAAGGGTAATCCTCGTTGTCACACAGTCCGACTTCTTGGTTGTATTTAGCAAGATAAACATCAAAGACTACCTTGACAAGCCCACAAACCCACGAAATCCTTAAAATCGACTTCAATCTTTTAACAGTGACTTTACTACCAAGCTTAGCCAATGGGTGCACTATTGCTTTATATCGTTCGTACGCCATCATAACTAGAAAAAACGACGTGAGATCCTGTGCAGTCCAGAAAGTCCACTGAATCTTGCAAAGAACATCGACGAAGACAACACTTTGATTATGCGCTTGTTCAAGTACGGGCTTTCCAAAAATACCACTGCGATCGTTCACAACAACAGAATAAACCACGAAAAACCCTGAAATGGCGTCCAGTAAAGCCAGGTTGAGTATGATGTAATTGATTGAAGTCTTCATGGTTTTTACACGTAGAATAACGTGACAAACCAAAGCATTGCCAACGAAAGACACAACAGAAACGCCAATGACAGCAACTTTTATCATGAGCAAAGTTATTGTAGACATTTTTGCACTGTTTTGTTTTTTTCCTTTTTATCGTTTTCAAACCAAAATTTGAACAAATTAAGATTGAAATACATTGTAAGCATGCATGCTGAGAAATAAAATAGATAATCCAAAAAGTAATTACCTCGTAACATTTCAAAAATGGAAATAAGATTAAATTGACGAGGACGCAGTGTGAGTGAAACAATTATCATTTAAATAACAATTGTTGAGTTGCCATACTTTACTGTTACACTGTTTTTTGGTGGTCATCAAAATGATATGTCTATTTGACCGGCAGCGTGCAACCGTTTTTCCGCCGTCCAAGTATTTTCCAAAATACTATTTAGCCCGCAAATTGTCAGATAATTAAAAATGAGACCTATGTTTTGCTCTAATATAGGATTAGGAATAGGTTTAGGCTGGTCTATGCAAATAGTATTTTGACAATTTTAGCCGGCTGCCGTGATATACAATCTCACAACCAAAAGGGAATTCATCACTTTTCTCGAGTTTAATTAATTGATTCAGTCTTATCCTAGTTGAATCAATAAATCAATTTTATCCTTAGTTTCCTCGCAGAAATATAATAATAATAATAATTTATTGGCTTATAACGCGCAAATATCAATATACATTTTCATCTGCGCGGAACTAAAATCATTAAAAAAAAAACTAATTACAAAATTAAAAATTATATAATAACATAAAAAATGGCCCTAAAATATAAATAGAAAAATAAATAAATAAATAATTGAATAAAGAATTAAAATAAAATTCAGTTTATATAAAAATATGCATACGTCCTAAAAATGATTAAATTTTTGATGGAAAAGCTTCTCTAAAAAGATATGTCTTTAGTGCTTTCTTAAAGGATAATACAGAGGGTGAACTTCTAACATTATATGGTAAGTAATTCCATAGTTTTGGAGCAGCGACTTGAAATGCCCGGTCTCCAAGAGTACTATATGTTTTCACTTTTTCTGTTTGTAATAGTAAATTGTCACTGTTTGACCTGAGGTTATATTTCCCAGGTATCTTAAATTTAATTAAGTCTTTAATATAATTAGGGGCATGTCCGTGAACAGCCTTATATGTAATTAAAAGAATCTTAAATAATATACGCTCACGAATAGGCAGCCAATGAAGTTTAAACAGTAAAGGTGTAATGTGACAATATTTACCGGCATTATATACAAGCCTAGCTGCGGCATTCTGTACTCTTTGAATTTTTTGCATTTGGTAATCAGGTAAACCTAAATATAGACTATTGCAATAGTCAATTCGGCTGTAAATTAATGTATGAATAAGAGTTTGTACCGATTCTTGTGATAAATATTTCCGTATTCTACGAAGATTATACAAATGGTAAAATGCAATACTATATATGCAATATATAGTTTTACTTAGTTCTTAACATTACTAATCTTATTTTAAATCTAAAAGAAGTGAGGAATAGGAAACTCTGCCAAGCCATGAATCAAGCCATTTTGTTGCGCATGCTAATTTCTTATTTCAAACTATCTGCCACTACAGGGATCCCAAGCTAGCGACTTGTAAATTTTAATTTACAGTAAAGGACGGTTTTTGTCTTTCTGGGATGTTTTCGTCAAAACTGCTCTAAAGTGAGTTGGAACTTGGTCAGAAATAAAATAACATGACTAGACAAATGTCAATGCAAAAAGAAGTCATTACTCTTAGAAATTGCAGGAGCAGCGAAAGGATTTTTCATGAATTCATGAACATCTATAGTAAATATGGACCAAACATAAACTAATAAGAGTACAAGCTTGGGCTGGCTGTGTCTTCCTCACCTGTCCAACATGAGCACAATTAGCTTTGTTATTCTCAACTTTGAAGCCACCATCGTCACCACTCTCTGTGTAGAAACTAGTGAAACACACACCAGCCTCAACTAGTACAGGATAAAACTTAGCCTCGTCAAATGGTTTGTAGTCATTTAGTTGCTGCCAGCCCCAGGGACAATGTCCCATTATTAAGCCAACACCTTTCTCTTTTACACTGTTAATCATGGTTGAAATTAAAGTGTCATCGAGTTCCTGGCAGCCCCATATGAACAACCTATGGGAGACAATTATTTGAACTCAATCTTCAGAAAATGAACCTGTGGTGTCACAGGCAGCCAAATCTCATTATCTGTTAATATTTATTAAAATCATCGGTGTTAAACTTAGGATTCAAGGTCATTAAAGAAGTCACAATAAATGCAAATAAAGCTTTTTATTTAATTTTCACCATCCCCCATAGTAATAATATTAGCATGACGGGGGGGGGGGGGGGGTGATAAAAATTAAAAAAAGGATTTATTTGTATTTATTGAGACTTCTTTAATGACCTTGAATTGTACTATATTTCATGTTTAACACTGAAATGATTTTTGTACATATTGATAGATAATGCTTGGGCTTGAGCTTGGGCTTCCTGTGGTGGTGTAAGGGTGGGTTGGTAGAAGAACAGAAGCTGATTTAGGCTGGTGCCCTTTCATTGTGACAACAACAACAACAACAACAACAACAATTAAAACAGTTGAAAGCTTCTTGTTATTTTTTTCCAGTGGTACCACTAAATCATGCTTTCTCCAATCCTAATCTACAAGATTCTAACAAACCTGTATTTCTCATCTTCAAGCTCAGCCATTGTAGTTTGTTCAGTGATAAAAAGAACCATGTCATCGTTTCCATTGTAAGCACCATTACTAGCCCATCTCTTGACATTATCATTGAATCTAGTGAATCTCTCATCAGTGTCAATAAAAGTACAGATAAATCCATTATGAGAGAATACAATTATGGTGCCATTTTTGCATCGAGATGATGTCATTATAAGTTCATATGGATCATCTCCAGTTAGCACGGGGATTGCATTGTCGCCAAATGCAATAATTGTTCCTGGGACGCCGGGTTTTGGGAGGATGGTAACACCATCCAAAATGGCTCTCTGGCATTTTTTCCACTCTTCTGGTACTGTTCTTGACATGTTCTACTTGGTAAAATAAAGAAAAATACGGATTTGTTTTGAACTTGACAGTGGTTATAATTTAGAGCAAAATTTATATTTCTTTGTATACTCTGACCTACCCTTACAAACTCAGTTGGAATAACATAACTTAAAAATTATAAAAAAAGCTTTTTAAAAGATACTTTAATGATAATCTAATATATTTATATTGCGCAGAACTCCATACATATATGATTTAATGGGCTTTTCTTCTTCAATGTTCTTCGAGGCAATGCAGATTTGTATATTGCATGTTCGAAATGAAGTATCGTCATACCCATACAAGCACTGAGTTATGGATTGACGCATGAGTGATTTATTAACGATATGCAAAATTGTCCTAAATTCGAGTTTGATTTGTATGGGCTCCCTGTGGTCTGTCCAGCCGTCACAACAACGATTGTAGATATGATTTTTATGTTCTAATTATACGTTTTCTTTCAGAATTTGCATTGATCGTGGGTAGAAAAAGGTATAACATCCAATGAAAACAACATTTCTTTACATTTTTTTTTTGATAATTTTAAACTACGTTTTTCGAATTCAAGTTCACAGAGAAAAAACGTCCTTCATACATTGAAAATTGAATTATTCATACAATTAAAGGCCAATCATTCTTTTTCAACAGTGTCAAAAAGAACAATTTCGAAATAATACGAAATTACAAGCAACATCAACACAGTAAAACTACAAAACCTACCTTCCAAAGCCTTCCAATGAATCTACTTCCTTCAACTAGTCCTTACGACCTCTCTCGTTTTAGAACGCCACAGGAATCCCAACCATCTGGTCAATTCTGGTTACCGTTTGCGCGAATGAGAAATATTCGAGTTTGTCATCAACATGGGTTTCATTATCTCCATCGCCGCAATTCAACTTATTATGAGCACATACAAATATATTTCCAAGTGTGATTTAGTTGTTTTCAGTACAATCACCATCACCATAACAACCAGCACTGTCATTATGTATTTTTAAAGAATTATGATTATTCAATCTTGTCAATCCTGTACCCAGAATGCATGTTTGAAGTGGCTTTCTGTAATATTATCATCAGCATTATCATCATCATCAGATTAATAAATGTATTACAATCACAGGAATAATCATGAATGACAAAAATAAACTTAAACATGAACATAGATGATGTACTTTATTTTCATGTTTAATATGGTTATTACACAATTTATTTTCATGTTTAAGTTTATTTTTGACATTTGTAATGTTGAGGAGAGAAAGCACTTGAATCAAAGGACTACTGCAGATTTTCATGGATATTAAAATTAATTTATTACTGGAAATGCATTATTAGAATTGTTGCATTACTTGTAAAGTGCTATTGAAACCTGCAGAATAGCGCTATATAAATTAATTATTATGAATTATTATTATATTAAATTTAACATGGGGATCACACTGGTAATTACAATACAATAAAAAATATCTAAGCTGTCAAAATGAGCTTGAGGCAAAAAGTATTAACCTTTCTGAATTTTAATTGAAAGTCAGATAAAAATTTAAAAAGTAAAAACGAAGAATGAATAAGCATGCATTAGACCTGGAGTGCACGCACTAAAAGTGTGCAACATAAATACCACTAAATAGTGTTATTTTATGCTAACTCTGTTGTGTTCTTTTGTTTAATTAGAGCTATTTACTACTAAATAGTGACAACTGTTGCACACATTTAGTGTTTGCACTCTACCACAAAGGTTCTTGGTATCCTAAGGACAACATCACTCATGGCTTTTGAGCCAAGAATAATTATTGAAATACTTAAATATCCCAAGAACAGTTGGGTATTTTTCCTTCTATTTTCCCAGATGATTTGGTTCCTTCCCAACTCAAAAGTTGCTTTTAATATTAAAGTTTCTTTTCCTTTTCATCCGGTCCATGTCTTCAATGGTTGCTTAGTATGCTGCCCTTTAAGTGACATAATAATAAGCTCTCTAAAGCCTAATTCTCTGTGGCTATTCTGTCAGTTGATGCATTTTCAATTCTTTCATTTATCCTTCACTCTCTTATAAAGTGGAAACCCTCTATTCTGGGCAGTACTGGAGCAAAAGAAAAAGTATAATTTGGGGGAAGGTTCTGGTTTTCTCAGTGAGAGGTTAACTTTACAAGAAATATATAGGATAAAACTGAAAAAGTCTGGACCAAAAAATTTTGGATTTTGAACTTGTTTAGATTCAAAGAAAATTCCAGAATATTGAAGGTTCACTTCAGAGAGATTGCACTGTATGTGCCTTCTTGCTTTTTGTGTAAAAAAGTTACAAGTCTCAGAAACAAGTTTCTTCATTCAGCACTTAGAATTTAGAATCTGGTTCTAAGGTACCCAATACCATTTCACATTAAATATCCCTTCATTTAGCCCCAAATAAGAAAAAAAAATTCGGTTTGAAACTTAAACCTCTTCTGCACCAAAAGGAGTCCTACACATTTTTATGGTCACTTATTTCATGGGTTTCTCCATTTACAGTCCCATTTCCATCTGTGGTCCCATACGATATAGGCCCATGTGAAGGGACATAAGGTGTCTTCTTGTCTACTTGTGATCTGTAATATTTAGCTTTCCAGACGACCAGCAAAGGAACAGATGCAATGCATGATACAAATGCTACCCAATTTATCCACCTTGTTCCAAAGTGAGGTATCATAGGGAATATATAAAATATAACTTGGATGAAGTTATTGGAGAAGGTTAGGCACCCCGAAGTTATTCCTTCTGCAATAGGGTACGTAGATTCTACTCCAAGTTCGAAGAATAGAGGGATTGAACCGTTGACAAAGAGACCTCCCAGGATGCTTGTGATGTAGAGAAGAATATTCCACTTTGGGAGGACGTTAATGCAAACTAGAGTGAATAGAGCAAGAGAGATGGATGCACCAATCATGAGTAGGATGACGATCGTCTTCATTTTATTGGTGAAATGATCAGCAAATCTGAAATATTAAAAGAAAACAATTTAAATAAAATTGCAAAGTACAGAACCCTAAACTTCATTTTCTTAAATACCATATTCTTATGATTACAGCCAGGACACCAAAACAGCGAACACTATGTGCTTTGTTGTTACTTTGTTGTTACTTAGATCTTTTGAGTGAATTGAATTGAAAGCAATATCATTTTGATAACTCAGTTTATTTGAATTAATTCCTACTTTTTTTAGAGAATTTGAAGAAAGAGAAAGTCCAGAAAATAAAAAAGCTAAATAAACACAAGTGTTCATGGTTCGAGTGTCCTCACTGTAAAATTAATTCATTACAATTTTTAGTGTAAATTAAAAAAGCTAGAAACTTGGACAATGGTGAGAATAAAAACTGTTTTTCCACAAGAAAAATAAACACTGCTGGCATCCAAACCTTACCCTAATTTCAAGCATTTGTCAATTTTGATGCATGAACCTTGAAAAAAATATTGCAAAAAAGTTTGATAACTTACATGGACAATGAGATTCCAGACACAGATCCAGCCACAACTGCACCAAAACCCAGCCAGCCCGCTGTTTTCTGATTGATTTCAAACGCAGACAAATTGAGATCGAGAACTGAACACCATGCACCGTATATACCAGTCGACAAACCATAGATGAATACCAACAGCCAAAACCGTTTCTTCCTCAATAATGCCTTGAAACCAATAGAGAATTCAAGGCGACCAATAGCAGCAGTGATACTGGGCGGGGTCGCAGGTTTGTCTGGAAAATAAATAAGCACACAGAGAAAGACAAATGCTGTCACACCAAATTCCAAATACATGAAGTTCATAATCTGATGTTTGTATTCAGCAATTTGAGATGAGTTAAGTGAATGCCGTAACTTGTTGTAATCAATTTCTGTGCTTTTATTGTGTATCAACTCTCCCACATCATCTACGAGTAATGGACCAATTACAAACGAGAGTGCAGTTCCGCTATAACATGCCAAAGATGATATTGCTGTTGCCGTGGTCCTTTGAGAAGGTGGAAACCATGCAGCAGATACAAGGGGAGGTGCAGCCATAGCAACAGGACCACCAAGTCCAGTGACAAACTGTCCAATGTGGATGAGTAGAGACTGGGACTTGTTATTTAGTGAGAAGCATCGTAGACCGGTGCCGATAAGTTCAAAGAAAGCAGCTAGAAGGACTGATACTCTTAGGCCTGAAATTATAATAACAGAATGAAAAAAGTTAGGCTGCATTCTAAATGTATGTCAAAACGGTTGGCAGGTGGAAGCAAATGAATAAACAATTCTTGACACACCCTTGAATTTTTTCAATAATTAGCCTATAAAAATAATCATCTATAAAACAATATTTGATGAACAGTCTCAGTAATTAATATCAAACTTTATCTATTCAAAAATACGAACTGTACTGAAGACGACTGGATAACGCTGTGTAATTTTATAATCAATTGTTTGATTGATAACAACATGTTTTTTTCTTCTTCTTTACTGTGAATAAAACTTTTGTGATATAACATTTGCCGACTGATCAATACAAAAATTAAAAATTGATAGTTTCATTATAGTCTTTAGTGTTGAACCAATACAAAGTTTGGAATCCAAACTAAACAAAAAATGCCGACCTATTTGAAACTCGATCAATACTAGTACATGTACTTCAAACTGACCTTTCACATCCAAAAGCCACGCTAATGGAGCAACAGCAATAACATATGAAACGGATCCCCAGTCAACGAGCAAATCGATATCTGTGCTCGTCCATCCAAAAACTATTTTAGACGTTCCTTGAATCGGAGTCCAACAATTCCAAACAACATTGTTCAACGAAGCGACTAGCGAGAAAATCAATAAAATATACCACCTTCTTTTGTAAATTTTGCATTCTCCTTGAAATAATGTGTTTTTTGTTTGATTAAAATGAATATTTTCGGAGCGGCAGAGTAGTGAATCACTGTCGTTGAATTCATTGCCATTTGTGGTAGAAATCATGTCATAATTTGTTTCAATTCGGCTAAATTCAACTTAAAATTATCCTAAAAAGCAATAGCTATAATTTTTATCAGTTTTTATGCTAAAAAGAAGACAAAATAAACATTTTTGGGAAAGTTGAAAGTTGAAAATTGAAATTGTTTAGAACGCCATTTTGTTTTGGTTGGAATGCGTGACAAACTTGTGACCAGCGTGTGACCGGAAGTGAAAGGCCAAACAAAGGAAGCCCAAACCTTTAAATTTGTAAAGTAAAGATCAGCGATACTTCTTTACCAACATTGCTTGCATACTCTTTTCCTTGTCAATTCATAGGATGACAGGTTTTGTTATTTATCTATTATATTTATTTTATATGTAATATCAAAACTACTATAAACTTTTTTAGGCTTTTGTATTCCATGATGATAAGATATTCAAAGTTTGAGCATTGATATTTCAGCTACACTGTAGCAGTCATATCCAAAATGTTACAGGGGCTGTCTCAACCAGGTTGCTTTGCACGCATCTAGTCTATGATATGCTTGGAGCGGCCATTTTTGAGGTGACGGAAAATGGCCACTAAAGAAATAAAATCTATTTGAATTCTTTAACATTGTCCCACTCGCACCAAAAAAGTGAATTGATGCGAGGTCCTTATTGTAGACTTATTTATTTGTCTTATATGTAAACAATAAGAGAGGCCTACAAAGCATCATGGTTCCTTTCATGCTTCAAACTCACTATGCTTCAAAACAATAAAATTTCATTTGGTAAACTTTGTGAACTAAATGAGCTCATGACTCAAAAATTGTAATCAATCATAGATACTAAAATTAGTCAATTCATATCGACTGATATTGGAAATCGATGTTCAACTTTTTTGGTGACAGTCACACAGAACATGAATTATCTAGACATCGACATCAATTATAAGAAATCAAACATGGATCAGCCAAAATTGATCATAAAAGTCACACAAATTAATTTTCATCATTGTTAGACATAAGTAACTATTAATCCATTAAATTTTGTATTGATCATTAATTTTCATGCAAATACGAAAATCAATTGACTGAAATGATTTTATTAAATCACACACTTCATCAAAAAAATAAACATTATTTAAAAACAACACTGAAAATCAACAAACTTGCAGTACTTTACATCATCGCAGGTCATGACTATCGCCATCATGAGCACCATGATCACGTTCATCAACAAACATCACTATTTTACAGTAAATCAATAACCATTATCATAATTCATATTTACAAATGACATACCTTTGACATCCATCAACCAAGACATGGGAATAACCGCCAAAACGTAAGAAATAGGCCCCCAATCAGCCAACAAAGTAATTACTGTATTGTTCCATTCAAACACAACTTGAGAAGTCGCTTGAATCGGACCCCAAGCGTTCCAGATAACATTATTCAAAGAAGCCACACATGAGAATATTAGTAAAATATACCATCGCCTTTTGTAGACTTTACAAGTGCCTTGGTAGAATGACTTTTGATATGGTCGATTTTCACTTTTGAGCAAGGAAGCTCTTTCTTCGTACGACTTTCCAATCAGTTTATTATCAAAACTGTTCATTTTAAAGCTAAAATTTCGCAGAAGTCACTGGGATATGTGTTTCAATAGCCTGATTAGACTTTAACGATGTGGTTGGACGGTCTATGATAGGTTTTGAGCGTCGAAATTACGAAATTCTGCACCGAGTACAATGTTGTAGATTCAGATGTCGAAATCCCACCGGCTGAATCACGCGCGAGCGTGATGCACTCATAGATCATGTGACTGCTGACCGGAAGTGTTTATGTGTATGATTTTTTCTGATGAATAAAATTAGCGATTTAAAAAAAATATAAATAAAAAAATAAAAGTTGAAACTTGGTGATGTTTGGATATAATAATTTTGTAATTCGTGCTCTACCCTGATAATGAGAGTTTATACTAAACTAGGAGCCCAGGAGGTCAGAGAGGTTATTCTGGTCATTGCCGTTCAATATAGTAATCCAAGTATACCTATATTAAAGAGCTGGCTCTTTTATTGTCATGGATAAACAGATAAAGGAACGAATAAACGTATAAACAATTGAGCAATAGGAAATGCGATAGGTAAAAGTTTTAATTTGTTTATTTATTTATTTATTTATTTTTATTTATTTATTTATTTTTTGTGAAAAAATTTTTTTTTCAATTCTCATTTTACGCAATTTTTTTTCAGCTTGGCGTTGAAAAAATTTAGAAGTTTTGTTTTCCCCAAGAGAATTTGTGAATCCCGTAATTGGCGGGTTTGTCCCGCATACTTTCGGGTCCAAGCAGGCGTCGGCTTCTCGAGTTGTCTTGTTGTTTCTTCCAAGCTCGTCTTCCCAGCGTTCATCATCAACGAACCCGGCGTGCATTGCGATTAACTTCAATCCCAGAAAACTTCAGGTACATAAAATCCTTGAACACTATTAAACTTGTGATTGTGTATCTAACTTTCTCATGATTTAAGTCGCCTTTCTGCCCATGAAATTGACTTAAAACTTACAACTTTTACTACACTAATGGCGGACTCTAAGTTTAAGCCGAAATGTCTTGTAATTTTCGCCGAGAAGATCGATTTTTCTTCGTAAATCGTCTCCAAAGTTCAACTCAAACTTGTCTTTTGCTTTTTCTAAAGGAAAGCTCGATTTGTGTGAAGAATTTGACGTAATTTAGTAGCTTGAAAGCTGGATTTTTGTGATTTTCTGGCTTTGCTTTGAAAACAATGGGCAATTTGCAGTTTGGGCGCCAACCACATGGCACAGAAACTTATATATCTCGTCTTGCTTTGCAACAGTCTCTAGACATCTTTATACCATCAAAAAACTCGAAAAACTATTTCAAAAATGAATTTAGATGTGAAATTTGGCAAAGCTAAATTTGAAAAACGAGCCGTGTAAAAAAGTAACTTGTTTAATGATTTCATTCAAATCTGATAAAAACATGGCTGATTTTGGCCATTTCCGAACATGAAAATAACTAGTACGTTTTATTCACCATCTGCAAAATTTCACGCGTACGATTTTTGTGATTTCATTTATTAATAAAAAACTGAATAATTGCCAAATTGATTGTGTTGAGTCAAAATCGATCAATTTTGTCTCAAACTTGCATTTCAAAATTTTGAATAAATGTCAATCATTTATTGACGGTCAATCAATTTCATGCGATGGAGCTGACTTAGTTTGAAATAGCAGACTAAGTTTGAAATCAACTTCAACCCTGACTCAAAGTAGCCCTGAAGCAGTTGCCCCTGTTTCTATACCATAATAGTTTTAAGTATTTTTTATTTATTTATTTTTTATTTTCTTATTCCAATGAAGGCCACTCACAAAATATGCTATACTTTAAAATTGTAAAGTCTTGTTTGAATAATGTAATTCTTTAATCAAAGCTCTATAATAATAATAATAAATAATAATAATAATAGGCTTTATTTAACCAGCCAGGGTAAAACGCTTGACAGTAGTTTAAAATGATAAACACTGATAAACTAGCGGCCCTTAAAGCCAGTTACAATACTATATACTATGCAAGCACTACTTGATTACAACAATTACTGAAACATATATGATTACGACAATTACTGAAACATATATTACAACATATTTATACATACTTATATACAGAGCTATAGTGTATAAAATGACTATAAAACATTAAAATGAAATATATGCCTAGTTTTTTGTTTCATTTAAACTAAAACTAAATTAGATATTCAAATTCTTAGTTCTTTTTTGGTCATCAATAAGTTTTTTATAGATAGATGTTTTAAAGTTTTTCAAGGATTGTACTTTTCTGGTTTCACTGTCGCTTTCGCTCTCCAGAAATAAGCGCAGCCCTGAAAAATTGCAGCAGGAAACTCACAAACCAACTCCCAATTACTATGGATTCCATTTCAAAGTCCAAAGAGGTCCGATAATAATTATGAGTGTTCTTAATTCTCATTAATGTTATGAGAAAACTGATTTTGCATGAAAAATGTATATATTTTTGTTGTAATTGATGGATTGAATCTGCTGTAGGTATATTTTTTATTAAATATGGTGAATAATTTTAAACTGGCTGCCAGTTTTGATGAGATGAATGCCTACTGACTGTTTGTCCACTTTGTACATGGTGTTTCTAATGTTTAATGCTTATAGAGTGCATATATCTATAGATATAAATATATATCATATGCGCTTATTAGTAGTTAGTATGTATTAGTGTAGGCCTATCACAGATGGTTGTGACCTGCATCCTCAGTTGTTCTTTCACGTTGCATAATTGGTTATTTTGAAGTGTGGGTAGACGTGATCTCCAGTTTATCGTCCTTATGGAGAAGAAGCAAAGCCTAACAATTATAAATCAAAGAACATTCTACTCAATTATTTAAAGACGCTGAGTGTTGGTCTGGCTGAAGGTTTGAACCTGTAGCCTCCCGGCTAACTGACCAATGATCTTCCAACTGAGCTAACCTGTCTAACCTGTCAATCGGTTAGTTTAGTGCATCAAGTAATGGTCAGTGGGGTTTCAATATATTTATTTGGGTATGCTTACTGCAAAAAAAAAAAAAAAAACAGTGTTTGATATAATATAGCACACCTGAAAGGAATCAGATTTTTTGATAACTCTGAGAAATAAGCAGCAAAAATTAAGTAAATAAATGATGCTGGCTTGACAAAAGCCCATTGGTGTCAGATAGTTATAGTTTGTACATGACTTGCAGCATTATAGAGTGCAAACACTAAATAAAGGGTTCCAAGCGAAAGTAGCTTAAGTATATAATTATAGTTTAATATATATACTTACAGCAAAAACCGTTTGAGCATTTAATGAGAACATTTTGATGGTTTCTTTAGACAATTTAAATCTTCCGTTGTTATGTGAGATGTCAAACTTTTCTAGGGGCGGAGCCATCACAAGAGACTTTTCATTGGTTTACAAGTAAAACAATGTCTGATCTCCTTGGAAACACCATATTTTATTGAGTAAAAAAATGTCCAAACAAACAATCCAAACGTTTACATTAAACGATCAAACGATTTTTGCTGTAAGCCATTTTGGTTTTGAACCCTTTAAATGTGTGCAACAGTTGTCACTACTTAGTAGTAAATAGCACTAATTAAGGTAATTCCGTAGTTTTGCACTGCGCATAGTTCTGCGCATGTTTCAAGTTTTTTGGTTTCAGGACTTTTATCATGTAATCTAGTCAAATTATGTTTGTAAATTACTTTAAATAAAAAATTCGAAGAATTGCGACATTTTCGAGCGAGAAAACGCGATAATTTTGAAACTCGACCCAGTCCTCTCTCGGAAAACCTGTTTTTTGACAATAAAATGACGATATTTTTTGCAATATTTCGCAAACTAGCACGGTGACCTATGTTTTTTATTTGATAAAATTATTTTTTATAACATAACATCAAATATATCTAAAATTGAGCATAGGTCATCGGGCTAACTTTTGAAAAATTTCCAAAATACTTTCCGCTTAGGACTTTTTCGAATGAATTAGCAGCTTGTGCGCACGTTGGTATTTCGTCAATTTCTTCAAGATCACATATTTTTTATACATCTGTTCATACTTTTTAAATAAAATAAAATGCAGACATTTGAACAAAACGCGAATTTTGCTCTTAAAAAACAAATTACTGTGTTTTTGTTCCGTTTCTTTTCGATTTTTGAGCTTCTTTCTTTACGTGCTCAAGTCACTAAAATGCATGAACTTTGACGTCATATTGCGCAAACAAAGAAGTCGGTGACCCCCCTTTTTTATTGTATTTTCTGAAAGTGTTTCTCAAAATTGTTTGTTAGAACGAGTATAAAAAAATTTCATCGGGCAGTTTTATTTCTACGGAATTACCTTAAACAAAAGAAAACAATAGAATTAGCATAAAGTAGCACTATTTAGTGGTATCTATGTTGCACACTTTTAGAGCGTGCACTCTATCTATTTAAAGAAATAAAGTCTATTTGCCCACAAATGATTTTCATTTTTTATGTATCTATTAGTTAATCTATAGACTGTGACTGGTGTTGCCATGGATACTGCAACAATACACCTAGATGGGATTGATAATAAAGAAGAAGATACTGGCCGTGGAAAAGAAACTACAATTGAAGGTGATTAATATCTAGTGAAAAATAGATCTAGATTAACTATTTTCTATAAAATGATTTTGTGTATTTCCCGAAAATATCCCTATTACCCCACCATCTGGAGTTTTGGAAACTAATACATACCAACAATGAAAAGAAATTTTGCTTGACCTTTTTGACCAATATTTTTTGGTGAATTTGCATTGATTTTACCCCATCCCTATGACCAGGCCTTTGCTTTTAAAAAATAGATTGTTGACGATTGTTTTGATGTGATATCATAGTGATCACATTAGGGCAATTAAATATAAGAAATAATCAAACTTTTCACAAATAAGACTTACAGCCAAATTCGTTGTATCGCGACCAGCCGTTACAAAACTTTGTTTTGATTTGATCTTTTCTGAACCGTCAATCAATTTCAAGGGCAGAGTTTATCTTAGATTAACCAATGACTGAACATGTTAGGGCAAGCTCCGCCCAATGAAATTGATTGACGGTTCAGAAAAGACCAAAATGAAAACAAAATTTTAAAACGGCTGGTCGCGATACAACGAATTTGGCTGTAAATAGTTTTCTTGTATCTCTTCATGATTGTATATTATATATTACATTTTTCAGAAGAAGTCAGTGAGACTTGTGAAGATTCCAGTGAAAATGTCAATCAAATAGCAGGCCAACCAATCAACACAGCAGAACAAGAGGTCATTGGGTTACTACTAAAGCAACATGTCTTTTCTTCATCAAATGAGGCAGATTCAGTCAAGGCTGTTGCCATGGTACCCAGAGAAGTGCTACAAGATGAAACTGTTGTTGATGAGGTCAGTGCTGGTTTGTGTTTAACTTTAATTAAGTCAATGCAATCTTGTACCCAGAGCCTGCATTTTCTTGTGGCCTGTAGCAAAGAATGAGGGCTCTGACATAATCCGATACTAGAAGCCATGGTTTCTGGGTTTTAGTTGTTTATGTGCATACCAGTATGTCCAATAATGTATTCAAAATGACTTCCATCTAGATATTAAAGTTTCATCTAGCAATTATGGATGAAACTCTAAAATTGCTTTCAAAGTAGCACTGTGCATAAACAACTAATACTGGAAGCCATCAAACATTGCTTGCAGAGAGTATTGAATTATGCCAGAGCCCTCATTCTTTGGTGCAGGCCACAAGAAAACACAGGCTCTGGGTACAAGATTGATGTTGACGTTGATGATGACAACATTGTGAAAGATAGTGGTGGTAATAGTGATGATGATAATTCTTGGGTTGCACATTACGTCATAGCCGCCATGTTGGATGATGATAACAAGGCATTCCTCATTAGTTTAACTCTTGTTTGTTCATCCAACATGGCAGTGAAAGTGTTGTTATTCATTTCTTAAGAGATTATTGATCTTGTGGTTGCAACCAAATGATATGATGTTATCATATTATATAAAAGAATTAATTCAGGAGTCAGGGAGTTCTTGGATCCAGAATATTTGATCAAAACAGTTGTAGTGTTTTCAGCTTATTCTATACTTTTTGTTTATTTCGATCTTTCGCATTATAGGAACCACCTTGTTGAAAAGAGTCGGGCTTTAAATATCTTGGGCAGCCTGTGTAATATTGATGATATTTTTTTCTATGATTACAGGTATCAGATCATACCAGTGAGGAGGTGGTGGTAGGTGAACACTGCGAACAAGACAGTGCCACAGCTTCTATCATGGAAACAGTACAACACTCATCTGAAGGTATAGATCAAGTTATTTGATCAGTAAACCCCCACCCCCCTCCCCTTAGGAGCAAGAATTGCGCAGTAATTGCAAAAGCACAATGTGAATCCCCACTTGGTGTCTTCACTATTGTTTAGTCTGACACTTGTACTCTTAAACAGTGCAATACTCATCTGAAGGCTGGTATAGATTAAGTTATTCTGCCAGTAACTGATCTGCATGTTTTTTTCTTTTTTTTTTTTTTTTTTTTTTTTTTTAATTTAGACCAATTTTTATTTTTAATTTTGCATTATAAAATTAATATATTTTAATTATCATGACAGGTATGGACATAAAAAAACATAGCATGGAGCACTACATATTGCTCTATTGCATTTTATAACTTGACCATAATTATGCATCAATTCTGATAATAGCAGCTTGTAAAATAATGTGGTATTAGTTATGTATTTACAGCGATGATACTCTAACCCCGAGCAGTTTGTGCAGAACTGATATTCTCTTCACATGCATCATTTGAGGGACCAGACTCCAAATAAGTTAATCCATCACTAAGTGCATAAGCATTTGAGCTCAATTGTTATGCTCTTTTGGAGTGATTGGAGCAGTAGAAAGCCCAAAAACAAAATGAAAAGCATATAAAGCCAAGTCACAGAAAAAAATATGTGATTCCCACAATGGGTTTATTTTGGATTATCGTTGGGAAAGTGCTACAATTTGTGGGAATCACAATTTTTTCCTATATAATATTCAGATGGTTTTATATGCTCTTGATTTTTTCTACAGATGACACCCATCAAAGCTCAGATGGTTATTGCACGACAAGTCTCTCTCAGTCTGATTTGGTACAGTCTGTTGTAGTTAGTAGTACAGCTTCTGGTACTGTATACCTTGAACAACAAGCTATAACTCTAACAGAACTACCCGGTGGAGTACACGCTATCCCAGCTACTGGACCTTTTGAGGGAGGTTAGTATTATGGCCATCCTTGGAAAGAAGAGTTTGTTTTCTCTGTCTATACCATTACAGTGCCAGTTTCAGATAGTGCATATTTGTTTTATGACAATGGGAGATGCCATAGGCTTCGATTTAATACATGATCATTTTCAGTCCTGGCTAGTTTGTACATGCTGAAAATGTTTATGTGATTGGATACCTTACAGCCAAATTCGTTGTATCGCGACCTGCCATTACAAAACTTTGTTTCTTTTTGTGGTCTTTTCTGAACTGTGGAGTTTATTTTAAATTGGCAAATGACAGAGCAAGTTAGGGTAAGCTTTGCCCTATGAAATTGATTGACAGTTCAAAAAACAAAAAAAATAAAAAGAACGTTTTGAAACGGCGGGTCACAATACAACAAATTTGGCTGTAATAGAAAGTTTCCTATCATCAAACAATGTAACAAATACATGGCTTGAAAAATGTATCTCCATAATTACCCTATGTACAACATTTTTTAACTGAAATATCATTCAAATTTTATGTCCTGATGATAGACCTGCTGTCTGAAAGCTAGTTTGTAATTATGTAAAAAAATTTATGTGGAAGAAACTTAAATATATCTATAATTATGCCCACATACAAACCATTTTTAGATTTTTGAAATGTTTTGTTAATTCATCTGTCTGGAGAACATCCAAGTACAAAGTCCAGTCTGGTGATAATTCAAGACATTTTAGGGTGGCATGGGTGGCTGAGCGGTGAGAGTGCTGGCCTTTCAACATTGTGACCTTGGTCTGATCCCCGGATTGGCTGGGGTGATTTGTGAACTAAGTTTGTTTGATGTGTTGTTTCTCTCTCATGCCAAAAGGGGTTTTCTCCAGGTTCTCCGGTTTTCCTCCCTCATAAAAAAATCAACATGTATGAAAAGATGTGTGTAAAATAATTAATGTAGAGGTAGTGAGTGTGAGAGTCCATCGCAAGAATGACCGCTATGTGGATGAGATGTGTAAAATATTTATTTATTTATTTTTATTTATTTATTTATTTATTTATTTATTTATTTATTTATTTATTTGTTTATTTATTTATTTATTTATTTATTTATTTATTTATTTATTTATTTTTATTTATTTATTTCTAGTTATTTTTAATTGATAAAAATGTAATTTACAAGAAAAATCAACTAATACCATACTCACCTTTATAGCAACCTATGTCCACCAAACATCTGATGGTACAAGCTATGTTATAACCTCTGAGGGTGGAGCTTTTGAAGGCCCCACCTCTGTTTCCATGGCAAACATTGGCGAATCTACCAGCTCTATAGTTACAGCAACAGGAGAAACTGTCGACCACAGTAGCATACTGGAACAGTACACACATGTGCAGCAAGGAACGCAGGTACATTACATATGATGATGATGGTGGTGGTGATGATGATAATGATGGTGTTGATGATGTTGGTTATCAATGATAATACTGGAACAGTACACACATGTGCAGCAAGGAACGCAGGTACATTACATGATGATAGTGATGATGATGGTAATGATGTTAATGGTTATCAATGATAATACTGGAATAGTACACACATGTGCAGCAAGGAACGCAGGTACATTACATGATGATAGTGATGATGATGGTGATGATGTTGATGGTTATCCTGATAATACTGGAACAGTACACGTGTGCAGCAAGAACCAATGATATGATGATAATGGTGGTGGTGATGATGGTGACAGTGATGATAATGTGCCTGTAGCCATTAATGTAAGGAGGATGCACATGTCGTCTGGAGCCTATGAAACACTATCAAAAACATTATTTCACTAGAAAAAAAATTATACACCACAAAGAATAAAGAAATCCTGCATTTTGAAATTCCACACAAGATCTTTATGACCTTTCTAATATCGTCCACCTCTAGTATATTGTCCAGATAAAGGAGCCATCTCAGCCACAATATTGTTTACAAATGAGTAAAACAAACAAACCTACAAAATATCTTCAAAAATCAATCAATAACCAATAAGGAACTGTAAAGAATTCACTTGTATGGCATGAGTGAGACAACGTGGAGTATTCAAAGAGATTTTATTCTCTAGCTGCCATTTTCAGTCACCTCGAAAATGGCCGATCTAAGCATATGATAGACCACAGGGCTGCAAAGCATCTTGGGTGAGACAGCTTTAATATTCAGTGCATTTTTTGTGCTGTGATTGACAGGTAGACCATGGTGAACATGCTGGTACTCTATATGTGCTACATGAAGACGGCGATTCCCAGGACCAACTGGACCATGAATCACAGGTATGTACTCACCCTAGCAGGTGGATAGAGGCAGGGGATGCATTAGAAGGGGGACATCATCTTCAGGAGGGGGGCCACTACCCAGTAAATAGAAAATATTGAGGTTATTTTGGAAAAAAATATTTAAGGACTCAAAATCGTTCCAGGAGGGGATGTGCACCCCCTGTACTCCTTCCCTAGTTAGAAATATCGAAAACATTGTTCCCATCAAAACAGTTTAACTAAAAATAGCCTGGTTTTTAAATATGAAATGCGTTTACAAATAATACTCAGTGCGAATTTGTGTTCATTCAACCCCCTCCAATAACCATGATTCTTTGCGTTTAAACAATGGATTTTTTGAAGATTGTTTTCATATGACATGATAGTGAATTAGGGCAATTACCATCTTTGGGATGAAGGTTTTGAAGATTTTGTTTGATTTTTTTTTTTTTTTTTTTTTTTTTGTATTTGCCCAACCCCCCTCCCCTCCTCAAAATTAATATCTAATGTACCATATTTTATCCTTATTTCTACCAAAATGTCATCATTTATTTTACCAGGCCACCCCTAAGAAGATCTACCACTGTAATATTGATGGCTGCGGCAAGCAATTCTCCACTACATATAGACTAAAAGCACACAACAGAAGCCATACTGGGGACACTTTCCGCTGTGAGGAAGACGGCTGTAATAAGTCCTTCATTACACACAGCGATTTGACCAAACATGTGAGAACTCATTCAGGCGAAAAACCATACCGCTGTGAGCATGAGAATTGTGGAAGAGAGTACACAACAGCCCATCATCTCAAGGTATGCAATGTGGAATCTTAATGCTTGTTTAGTATGAGATTACCCCTGCTTGGTAGAGTTTTCTTAAAAGAAACCTCAGCAGGGGAATGTTTGAAATTCATCAGAATTCTTGTAAACGTTTGGGTTAGAAATAATAAGATCGTTTGGCTTATTATGGCACCAAAAAAAAAAAACAAAAAAAAAACAAAAGAAAAAAAAGGATAAAGCAATAACCGTCAGGTTTCAAAAAGCTGATAGTAGATCAACTTTTAAAAAAAACTTACTAATTACGCTGATGTACTTTACTTTTCGCTCATCGCCTGGCCAATTCCTTCTTCCCTTTTTCAGTTCTTATATTCCATCCTTTTTTTTTCTTGTAGTTAATTTTAATTTAGAAATAAGTTAATTATTGGCGTTGCTTGTTTCTAGGTCCATGAAAGAGCCCATACTGGTGAAAAGCCATTCAAATGTACTTTTGAAGATTGCGACAAAGCGTTTGCTACTGGCTACGGTCTGAAGAGCCACACTAGAACACACACAGGAGAAAAGCCATATAAATGCCTGCATGAAGAGTGCCATAAAGCATTTAAAACATCGGGAGACTTACAGAAACATATTCGTACACACACAGGTACAGCCAATGGAATAATGATGATGATGATGATGATAGTGAAGATGGTGATGATGATGATCATTTGATAATCTCTAAATCCAAGTCTTCATGCAGGTTCCAGCTCTCGGCAAAGTCCATTGGGTTACTAGCTGTATTTTAGTACGAGGTCTCATTGACTAGTAACCCTGATTCAAACATTGCTCCAAGCGATTTCGGATTTGAGGACGAGGAGGGGGGTTTGGGGACAAGGAGATGATTACCCAAGATCCGCTGTGCAGGCTTATTAAACACCGCGGTCAAACGTCTGCGCGTGCCCGAAAAAATATAAGAAATGCCGATCAAACGATCTCGTACCCAGTGCTTTCTGCGTAGATATTTCTAAAGAAAGCTACGAAAGAGAAAACTTTGACCGTTGTTTTCTCAAAATGTAAACAGAATTGAAAAAGTGTAAACTTAGGGTACAAAGAAAATTTAACAAAGAGTTCATATACAAAAAAATTAAGCCTAAATATTCACGCAATTTCTTATTAATTGACTTAAAAGTCAATTGCCAAACGATCTGATTGTTTACAAATGCAAATGTCACGCATGCGCTGACGTTTGACCGCGGTGCTGGCTTATTATTGTACAGCTACCCATGCTCTCTCCAATCATGAATCTAACTGGTGATTTTTATTTATAGGTGAACGCCCATTCAAGTGTCCGTATGAAGGCTGTGGTCGTGCCTTTACTACGTCTAATATCCGTAAAGTTCATATCAGAACACATACCGGGGAACGACCGTATATATGTGACGCTATAGGATGTGGCCGGGCTTTTGCTAGTGCTACCAACTTTAAGAACCATTCCCGTATACACACTGGTATGTAAACTAAAGCATCTTTGTTTTGACTGCAAAATATTTGAAATTTCGAGAAAACAGTACACAGAACGTCCCTTCCTCCCTTCCTCCCTTCCTCCCTTCCTCCCTTCCTCCCTTCCTCCCTTCCTCCCTTCCTCCCTTCCTCCCTTCCTTCCTTCCTCCCTTCCTCCCTTCCACATCGCACCAAAAAAGCTATGAAGTGTAATACAAATTTTGTTTTTTTTTGGGGGGAGGGAGGAAGGGAGGGTAGATGTGACAGTCACGGTCGAGCCTTTATCCATGCCGTGACCATTACAAGTCTTTATTTATTTTTGTTTTCACTTCAATAGGTGAGCGCCCTTATATCTGCCAAGTCCATGGCTGCAACAAGAGATTCACAGAGTATTCAAGTCTTTACAAACATCATGTGGTTCACACACATAACAAACCTTACACCTGTAATATCTGTAACAAGACATACAGACAAACATCTACGCTGGCCAATCATAAACGAACAGCTCACGGTGAAATGGACGGTAAGAAAACTAGAAGTTATTAGGCTCAAAATTTTGTTGATTTGGCAGTTCATTATATTTAAAGTCACTAACTATGTTAAAGGTCCAGTGAAGACTGGGATACTGGGCGCGCGTTTGTAATGTTTTCTGTATAATAGATCAAAGCCTTACGAGCTGTCATAATAAATATCCCCCCAAAAAATTCGTTCCCACGTGTTCAATTATTCAAAATATCATACTAACATCTTTATCTGATAAATATTCCATGTAATGAAAGTTCAGAAGTATGTTTACATAAATGAAGGCTAATGTTAGCTCTTGCTAACAAAGAGACGCACTCCTTTTCCGAGTGTCATACGAATTCTTATTATTCTGTTCTAATAGGCGATTTGCATGATGACGTAGTATACTACCAATACCAATGCTTTGTCGACCTTCTTTTGTATTGCAATTAGTGCAAATTGTTTTACTAGAGTGCACGCACTAAAAGTGTGCAACATAAATACAACTAAATAGTGCTATTTTATGCTAATTCTATTGCTTTCTTTTGTTACATTATTGTTATTTACTACTAAATAGTGAAAACTATTGCAGACTTTTAGTGCGTGCACTCTAATTACCACAGATATTAAAAATTTGAATATAAAAGGGAAATTGGCAAATAATGCTGGTCTTGGTAGTAAAAAGACGTCATATTCACACCAATCATTCATTATTCTTTTCAGGAGAATTTGAAGACGAAGGTGTGCCCATGAGCAAGCGTCAGCGGATTCAGTACACAGAAGTCCCAGGCCACCATGCTTATGCACAGGCCGTCCCGGTCACAGTTGTCACGGACGAAGCATCAGTGGCTGCTATCACTGCAATGGATGGTACACTCACCGACATGCAACATATCACCGACGGTACACAGATAACCATCCCAGTAGCCATAGCAACCGAGTCCGGCATTGAAGTCCACGATGCCCGCGGGTTGCCGCATTCGATCAATTTAACGGAGAGTGATCAAATCCCAGGTAGTCACACGATAGTACATGGTAACGGTCACGGAATGGATATGGGTTCGACTGTAACAGTCACGCCAAATACTGTGGTTGTCACGTCATTGGAAGGTGGTACTGTTGTCACGCAGGCGGGAGGTGAAAGTTATCAGGTAGGGGATGCGCCACAACCATCATCATGTCTACCATTATCATCATCATCACTACCAGCAGTGCCACATCATCACAAACATCGTCGTTACTATCATCATTACCTTCATAATCATCAACACCATCATCATCGCCACCATTATCATCAACACCATCATCATCAACACCATTATCATCAACACCATCATCATCAACACCATCATCATCAACACCATCATCATCAACACCACCATCATCAACACCACCATCATCAACACCATTATCATCAGCACCATCATCATCAACACCATTATCATCATCACCATCATCATCAACACCATTATCATCATCACCATCATCATCTACACCATCGTCATCAAAATAATCATCACCACCATCATCACCACCACGATAACCACCATAATCATTATAACCAACATCATCATCATCGTTATATCTTTTTTAATTCTTGTAGGTAGTCCACACCGAGTTACCTAACGATGACGGTGTACCTACCGAAGTAGTCCAAGTGCATATGGTCAAGGAAGTCGAAACAGGGCTGGTCCAAGATGACCAAGATGAAGGTGATCAAGACAGTAGTCAGGGCGAGCAAGGTTAGTTACTATGACGTCATTTTATCGTAATATCAATGCTCTGTCTTCATTTTTATACACATTTTGTCTTTCTTTTTTGTGGTTAAGAGGTATTAGCGCATCTTCTACTTTTGAAGCCTTAAAGGCTATTTCATGACTCACAACTTATCTACTGCCCATACTCAGTCTACAATCTACAAGTTCGTATACGAATTCGACGGACGAATAATGAAGTTGCCCGGTGGTCCACTTCTGGCTAAGTCGCTATCTCATCCTTGTGATTCGATTTCCGCCAAGAGCATTCGTTGTTTTCCTTTTTATCATTTACACTTCGTGGTTTGATATTAGATACACGCAGAAAGTATCCCGTACAATTGCCCTAATTCATTATGACGTCACCAGCAAAACATTCATCAAAATTCTATTGTTTAACGCAAAGGATCATGGTCGTTTGGCGGGGACAAAACAACGCAAATTCACCGGCTGAAAATCGTTCTAAAAAAACATGTAAATTCAAGAGGAGAAGTAGAATAGTTTCCAAATGCCCTGATCATTATTTAGTACATATAAACACACATTATATCCAAAAACCAGATCATTTTAGTTTAACTTGTTTCGCTAGGAGCAATTTTGGTCAAAGTTTTTATTGGATTTGGTAATTCTATCCCCTACATAAACAATCCGTGATGTCATAATGAAATAGGGCAACTGTATTTTGTAAAAGAAGTTATTTTTGTCGCCAAGCTTTTGTGTTATTGGTGCGCATACTCAGGACAATCATGAGTTTGATTTTGAACAGCCCACCACCAACAGAATAACAAGAAAGATTTGTGCGCAAATCAAAAGATCTCAACCGACCTTTAATCTCCGTTCCTTTGCAGATGTCCTCAACGCCAAGGCTGTGCTAGATCACGTGCTTGCACAACAGGTTGTCAATGACAACAGCGAAGAAATTACAACCAACCCTGAATCAGCCTCGACATCAACGGCTACCCCACTTCTGGCTTCTGAGGGATGAAGCTTTTCAAACTTGTAGATAGTAATGTGACTATGAGGACATGGAACTTACTTCTGTATAGTCCTAATGATTAACGTGTGAATGTGTGTTACACCTATTCGAAAAAAAACGGAGAAAAATAGTAGAGATATTGTAGTGAAAGGACGAAAGTACGGCCGAAAGGAATTATGGGCAAGGTTTTTAGTTCCTTGTGAACATTGATTGCTGCAGATCATGTGCAAACTATAGGTAAGTACTTCATGTATGCCTTGATTATAATTTCCTCACATATATGTCATATTTCTATTCAGAGTTTTTGTCAAGTAGTCATTCATTTGTTTTTACTATATTTCTTCACTTTATTTATGGTTGATATAATTGGTTTTCTCTTGTCATATTTTCTTTTGTAGATTTGTTTATATGCACGTTTTTATAATCAAGGCATGAAGTACTTACCAAACTATAACCATCAGTAGCCGATGAACTCTTTATGTAGTCAACATCTTATTTTGCTCATATCGCTGCTGACTTGTCAATAATATTTAAAAATGCATAATTCCCTTCAATTTAGCCATCGCATATTTGCCATCGCGAATTCCCAAACGCCTATTTGCGATCGTACAATTTTTTTTTTCTTTTTTAAAATAGGTGTATAGTATTTAGTACTTTGTATTCTGTTAAGATCTCCATTGTTCATGCCATGATCTTTTCAATTGTATTTTAGCCTGTGTCAAAACAATTTCTTCATTAGTCACAGTATGTTCAGGCAAAACCATGAAGGGGAAGGGGAGGGGATGGGTGTGGTTTAGGAAAAGACACTAAGCCTTGGAAGCATTTGCTCTTTTCTTTTGTATTTACTTGACCGTTTTAATTCAGCCTGTTGTAAGGTATGTCGCATTACTCAGACTAGAGCAAACGCAGAAAAACCATGAAATTAAAGCAAACTAAATAATAACAAATAGTAGTTATTTAGTAACTATTTGTCACTATTACTCAACTAGAATACTATACCGAGACAAAATAAATAGTAATAGTTCTTATTTGTTAGTGTGTGGTTTGTTTTTGTTTTATGGTTTTCCTGCGTTTGCTAGATAAAACCTTCATAACATCTTATATACAGCTATTCTTGAAATGGTTGTCCAGTTGAAATACTGATTTAGCGAATAGCAAATTCATTTGCATATCTCATGATTTTTTTTTTAATATGATGAGTCAAAATGTACAAAATAACTTCATCACATAATTATAATAAACTGTGTAACTATATAATATGTGCAGCTTTGTATTTAAATTAAGAAAACTAAAACCTTGAGATTATGCAAATGACATTGTTATTCGCTAAATCAGTATTTTAACCTTTTCAAGAATAGCTGTATATTTTTGTATTATATATTCAGTACAGCGCTTGAGAAGGCAAGTTCTTTATTGCTCAGACTAAACAGCATTATTGAGATTTATTTGTTTGTATTTGGTACAGCCTGTGTTAAGGCATGCCTTGTTAACTTGCTATAAACTATTTTCACATGACTCGCTTATTGACACTTAGGGGCTGTTGATATGGAGTGGTTTCTTTTGTATTCAAACTATCAGAGCATTAAAAAAAAAAAAAGAAACCAGCCCGCTTCATATAAATAGGCCCTAAGAGAACACCTCTGTTGTCCAGTTTCCAATCTTTTGTAATGTGAATATGTTGTGCAATATTACACCGCAAATTTATCATTTTTTTTTAATTTATTTATTTTTTCCTGAAAATGATACTAAAAGTTTTCTAAAACAAACGCGCGCGTGCTAAACATACCGTGCACTGCTTAGGGGCATGGAGATAGTATCTGAGTGGATCCCAGTCTCTTGATTTGTTGACGTAATACGATATCAAACCACAGGCGATTTTGTATCGCCACATGTCACGCAATCTCACAAAATGACGTGGGAATACATGACGTAAGTGGTAATTTGAAGAAGGTTATATCAATGATCAACTTATATCAACTTTTAACAATATTGTAATGACATGTATTAAAGTATTTTTAATGAATTCTCTGTACGTATTGTTTCTGAAATATAAATTTACGCACGAGTATTAGCTCTGAAGCAGTCACGTATGGTCGCCGCACTTGCTCCACGGGACTCTCCCTGCTCAGCATTCATAGCCTGTCACATCCGTTCTTCACCCTCCCCCATACGGGGAAAACCCTGGGAGAAAAACGTTTTCTCCACCATTTTTTTTACCGGTAGGGGGGAGGGGTTGAGAACGGATGTGCACAGGCTAAGCGGCAGTTACCACGATAAAATCATTGAGCTGCTTTGATGTATCTTCAGTAACCTCACGCGCCCGGCCCCTCAGGAAAGTACGCTTTTCAACATTGCTATTCCACGACGGGAGGGGATTGGAGGGGGGAGGGGATGGGAGGAATTAACAGGCTATTTATAAATGTGAAACAATATCAAGCAATGCACTTAACAGCGAGTCAGTTTGTCCTCAAGTGCTGCGAAAACGCCGTAACTTCCTGGCCACGTCAACAGCAACATGAAAAAAAATTTGAAACGCAACTTTTTTTATCTGGTTATGCCTTCTTTTCCGACTACAACGCATTTATGCAAATTATGTAACATTCACATTACTTGATTTGTTACAGTACGGGGCTGCTGGGTATCGTTTCCGATCCTACTCAATACGCAAACGAATCTTTACAAAATGTGAATCTAACATGGAAAATTAAACCCCTATTGAAAAATTATAGATCCGCCAATGTGATGCGTCCAAATAAAATATCGTTAGCAGCTAAGAAAAAAATTCCTCTACCATCGCACATCGTCCATCAACATAAATTCGCGTTTGAAGCCGGCAGCCAACTTCCTCGGCTAAAACGTGCAGTCAATCAAAACTGAGTCAAATATTGTATGTTGACACTTGCAATCCTTATACAAATACAGATCCCTTTGCTCCATAATAAAAAAATTGGGGCATCTATCTTCCTGATAAGCTTTCAAAAACAAACTCCGTTTAAATATTTTTATTTGGGTTTATTCCGGGTTTTCACAAGGAATATTCATATCAAAATTTTGACAGATCTGATATTAAATTTCAAGTTCAAACTTGCTCACATTCTCGCATTACCATCTGGAGTTGACCGCCACAAATTTTAGAAACTTGCAATTCAACTCGAAAATTGTCGCTAGAAATAACCTTCAAACCCTCAGCAATAAGGTAAGAATACATTAGGTTTACACTAAGTTCTATTAGGAAAGTTTTTGTATGTTTTTATGCCTTGAAAATGATTATTTCAACCATGCTACACAGCAAAATATATTTTGTACATACAGTTTGATGCGTTGAGCTAACCGAGATTTGAAATGTTGGTCTTAAATAACATTTGTTTCTCTCATAAAAGCGCAACAACTGTATTTAGTGGTTAGCTCTCTAACTTAAAATGTGGTGTTTCATTTTACAGACAGAAGTTGAGCTGAGTTTGAAGATATTTAAAATGGGAAGACGGCTGCATTTGGAAGTTTTTCTTGCAGTGTTCGTTGTCCTCGTGTTGAGCTGTGAAAGCACTTCTTCACCTTCTGTATCCCCATGTAAGTACATGATTTTGTTGCATTTTATTTAATATTTGTTTCGACTTTATTTAGCAGTGCTATTTAATAACTTTTATAGTGGCTACAAACCTTTATTTTGATCATAAAAGTGTAGCTTTTGATGTTTCCCTGAACGCGTTTGTTAAACAAAGAAACATGTCAAGTTTTGTTACCGTTTATGGAGTAAAATATACTAAAATTGCTACAAATTGTTGGTAATTGCAAAGCAAATTTATACATTGAACTTTAATGGTTTTATAGTATAGAAATGAGTTTTTATTGATATGATAAGTATTTTAATTTTTGCTTTGCGTCATCGTCGAAAACTTGTTTGTTTTTTGTTTGTTTTCGTATCGTCACCTATCTTCTATGAATATACACGACATTTGTTAATTATGCGTTAGAAATTGCGTATTTTTGTACATCTTTATAGCAGTTTCCCATTTAGTCCTTTCTCCTTTTTATGGTTGATTGAATTTATTCGTTCGTAGGATGTTTAAACTTAAAAATTAATTTGAATTAATATTCAAGCGTTTTTCCGCGGTAGAGCATTTCAATGATAGTTTTGCGAGAGGAATGTTGAACCATGACACCATGTATATATGGCATGTTTTGGTTGTCAGCCTAAACATTTCCCAGGGGCTGTTTATATGAGGCGAGCCAGCCCTGTTTAGCGGGCTGGTTTCTGTTGTGTTCAAGCTATCGGAGCGTAAAAACAAAAGAAACAAGCCCGCTAAACCGGGCTGGCTCGCCTCATATAAACAGGCCCCTAGCTGGAATGAGAAACAAGGTTCTTTTGATGTTGATGATGATGATAATTACGATGGTGATGGTGAGGATGTTGTTGATTCAAGATTTTTAGATCAAGGGGGGCTGGGAGGGACAGAAATCTTTAACAATGGAGTGTACATTAATTGTGCTGGAATCAAATTTGATTAAGGGATGTACCATTAGATATTTGAGGGGTGCTGGGCAAATACCAAAAAAATATCAAGCAATACTTAGACAGAGAAAAAAAATTGTGCACGGCAGACATGTCAATAAAAAATATTGTGCAAGGAGGAAGAAAATATCCTGCACAACCATCACATGGGTAAAAAATATTCTGCAAGAAAAAACTGGCCAACCCCCCCCCCCCCCCTCCCCCCTCAAGTATCTAATGGTCCATCCCTAAACAATAGTTTTTGCTGGGCAAAAAGAGCGTGACAAGCTAGTCCCCCATGTCACCACCCCTAAATCCACTCCTCTGATCATGATCTTCTTGATGATGATGGTTATGGAGCTAGTGGTGAAAATGATCATAATGACAATGATGATGTTGGTGCAAATTTAGAAATGCTACAGTCAATGAAAAGCACAGTCCATGACACCACCCACCCCTCCATGGAAGAGTGTGAAAATTAACATTTCACTAGTGTAAATACATCAATCAATTGATCCCCCTCTCCTTGGCACTAAAAGGCAATTAGCATGCTATGTAAAAACCTGTATTACAATTTATTGCTCTTATTGTGCTTTACAGTTCTAACTTCTAAATGACTTTATTCTTTGTATTTTTGGTGATTATTCTAGTTTTGTGTTCTTGATTCCAATTGTAAGAAAGAAATTCTAGTATAATAAAGTGGAGATGGATGAGCAGATCTTCTGGCTTTTTTTTGGGGGGGGGGGGGTGCACGTGCACCCCCCCTTGGTTACGGCCCTGAGTCTGACAGTATATTTATGGTGGGCCATCTCTCCAAGAATTCTTCGTACATGGGGGAAGTTCAATCTCCTTTATAAACCTTGTTTTACCTCACTCTGTTTAGTGGAGAATATAAAATAGTTAACTGCCTATAGTTTTGGTAACTATTCTCCTTTCAGGAATTCAAAAAGGGACTGGGGCTGAGTTAAGATATTACTCAAACGCCCAAACAGGAATGATCATATTTTTAGTACTATCACCAAGGTTCAGCATGTATGGATAAATTTGTACTGAGTGGCATATTTTAGTGCAATCTTTTTTCTGGTGCATGGGATTTATTTTATTTTATTTATTATTATTATTATTATTATTATTATTATTATTATTATTATTATTATTATTATTATTATTATTATTATTATTATTATTATTATTATTTCTTGACATGCTGGCTGATCTTGGTTTTGACGATAAGACCTCCAAGTATATCATCAAGAGCATTTCAGCTATTTCGATAAGGTCAACGTATTATATATTTTGCTGTAGGAACAAGGAATGGCCAAATCCTGAATTACTTAGCTATTAGTTTTTTTTTTTTTTGTTTTTGTTTTTTTTGTTGTTTTTTTTGTTGTTTTTTTTTTCTTCTTCTTCTTTTTCCTCAAACTATTTTCTTCATATCGATTCAAGTAGCAAATTGTAAACTGCCTAGGTATAGTGAGGTTTACAGTTGTATGTGTAAAAATATGAAATAAAAGTTTACATTATTATTATTATTATTATTATTATTATTATTATTATTATTATTTATTTATTTTTTTTTTTCATAGAGAAATTCTAAATTTGTCCTCAGTCCCTTTTTGAATTAAGGTTAATAGCATCAGTTCAGTCAAGCTTGTACTCTCTTACCATGCTGCAATCCAGTGATGGATCTAGGGGAGGGGTGCAGGTGGTGCGGACCCCCCTCCTGAAAGTATTTCAAGTCCTTGTCTTCTCAAATAGTCTTCCAAAACAACCTCAGTATCCAGTAACCCCAGTAACCTGGGTAGTGCTCCCCCTCCTGGAAACAATCCTGAATCTTCCCCTGCAATCTAAGTGATGTTTTCTTGAATAATAAAATTATTATGTTTCGTTTCAGCATTGTCTTCAATCCAGTGACGGATCTATGAGAGGGGTGCAGGGGGTGCGCTATGATAGTGTTACAAGTCTTTGTCTTCTCAAATATTCTTCCAAAATAACCTCGGTATTGAGTAACCCCATTAACCTGTGTAGTGTACCCTCTCCTGGAAACAATCCTGAATCTTCCCCTGCAATCTGAGTGATGTTTTCTTGAATAATAAAATTATCATGTTTCTTTTCAGCATCCCCATCACTACCATCTCTAAGTAATGGTACAGCAAGTGAGTGAGCCCTGTAAATTCAAAGTTACTTTTTCTTGATTTAACACTCCACCTCTACCATCCCAGATATATTATCATTCAAACTCAGGTGTTTTAAGGCTTGACTTGCATTAAAGTTAGCCAAAAAACTGTTTACTTTTGTAATTTGACCCTTTTCTTCACTTACTTTATTTTTCCAAAATGGTTTTCATTATGGTCCTTTTGTTATCATAATACGTTTTCATCATTCTTCTTCTCCTTCTTCTGCTTTTTTCTCTCATTTTTTCTCTCATTTTTCATATGCTTCTGGAGAAACAATTCATTATCAAAAGGCCTAATTCTGAAAATTTTGAAATACATTTACAAGAGAGTGCACGCACTAAACGCATAAGTGCAACAGTTGTCACTATTAAGTAGTAAATAGCACTAATTAAACAAAAGAAAACAATAGAATTAGCATAAAATAGCATTATTTAGTGGTATTTGTTGCACACTTTTAGTGCATGCACTCTAACGTTTCCCCTCTAAATTAAATATGTCCAATCAACTTGTCTTTTTAAAAGTTGATTTGGCCCGTCATGCAGTTAGTAAATTTGGACCACCTGGGGAGGGACGTTGCCCCATTGGATCGGCCTGCCATTCCTTTTGAGCCATGTTATTCAAGTTACATTTTCTTGTTTTAACACATATATTATTATTCCAATTCTCTTTCTTTTTCTTATATTTTCTCCCTATATTTCCTTATCTTTCGATAAGTTACATGTTTTTGATTGATTTTGTTGCAGGTTATTCGATTACTCCCACTCAAACATCTGAAGGTGAATACATCGGTTAAAAAAATAATCAGAATAAGTTTATTAGAAATAATCAATTTGTGGGTCGAAGATATTCGCCCTAAAATACATGATTGTACAATAATTCCATAAATAAATTATATACAATTATAAAGATGTAGATATATATATTATATAAATGGAAAAATATCCTCAGTTGTTGCCCACATATGAATCGAACCGCAGATGGGATAAATGCGTCCGAGAATATCTTCGTTCTAGGCAGCCCTTTTGCATCTTAGATTGTGCACATTTATATTTCTATATTAATATTATTTGTTTATTATTGGTTTTGTTTGGTTTCTTCGTAGGTTCTGTTTCAGCATCAAGCAGTTCTGTTAATACCACTACAGGTACCCTAGATTCTCCTTTGAATAAAATAAAATTAAAAAAATTATCTCATTGCAATTTGTTCCTGTTTTCTCACATTGCATATTTTTCTTACTAAATTTTACTTCTAATTCTTTTTCTTCGTATATACACTGCGTTACTTTTCCATATTGGCTTTCATTTTGGTCTTTCTGTTATCTTCACCAGTTTTCATCGTTCTTCTCCTTCTTCAGTCTGCTGCTTTCAAGTTTTTTTCTCTCGTTTTTATGCTTTGTCGTACTCAATCCGTGAATTTTGATCGATTTTGTTGCAGATGCTCCGATTAGTCCCACTCAAACAAGTACTGCAGGTAGTACATCGGTAAAAAAAGGTGAATTGCAGATCGTGTGTCCAATGGAAAATAGAAACAAAAACTAAATGTGTGCAATATGTTGAGTGCACGCTTTAAAAGTGTGCAACATAAATACTACTAAATAGTGCTATTTTATGCTAATTCTATTGTATTCTTTTGTTTAATTAGTGCTATGTACTACAAAATAGTGACAAATCTTGCACACTTTTAGTGTCTGCACTCTATCACTATTAAGTAATAAATAGCACTAATTAAACAAAAGATCACAATAGAATTAGCGTAAAATAGCACTATATTCAGTGGTGTTTTGCACACTTTTAGTGTCTGCGCTCAAGTAAGGTTAATTAATAAGCTCTTCAGTATAAGGGCATACACGAAGACCGTATCTAAACTGCCTTATTGCACTATGACGTCATAGTTTACTAATGTGGGGCATAAAATCGCCATATCCAATAGCGAATTTGACAAAATGTGCTTCTGGAGAAACAATTTATGTGTTTTAGGTGTTTTAAGGCTTGACTTACATTAAAGTTAGCCAAAAAACTGTTTATTTTTGTAATTTGACCCTTTTCTTCACATACTTTATTTTTCCAAAATGGTTTTCATTATGGTCTTTTTGTTATCATAATACGTTTTCATCATTCTTCCTCTTCTTCTTCTGCTCTTTTCTCTCATTTTTCATTTGCTTGGTTATACCGTCCCGATCTGTTCATTGCATGTGTTTGATTGCTTATGTTGCAGACTCATCCATTTCTTCTACTCAAACATCTTCTGCAAGTGAGTACATATGTTTAAAAAACTCAATAAGTCGCCGAGCCGGATGTTGGTCGTGTGACCGATGGAAAATAAAGTAGAACGCAATAGAATAATGTGGTGCATAAAATCGCCATATCCAATAGGCAATTGGACAAAAATATACTTCTGGAGAAACAATTCTTTATCAAATGGCCTAATTCTCTTGTTGAAATACATTTACAAGATAGAGTGCACGCACTAAACGTGTGCAACAGTTGTCTCTATTTAGTAGTAAATAGCACTAATTAAACAAAAGAAAACAATAGAATTAGCATATGCACTCTAACGTTTCCCCTCTAAATTAAATATGTCCAATCAACTTGTCTTTTCAAAAGTTGATTTGGCCCGTCATGCATTTAAAGTAAATTTGGACCACCTGGGGAGGGACGTTGTCCCATTTGGCCTGCCATTCTTTCGAGCCCTGTTATTCAAGTTACGTTTTCTTGTTTTAACACGTATATTATTATTCCAAATTTCTTTCCCTTTCTTACTTTAATTTCTCCCTATATTTCCTTATCTTTCGATAAGTTACATGTTTTTGATTGATTTTGTTGCAGGTTATTCGATTACTCCCACTCAAACATCTGAAGGTGAATACATCGGTTAAAAGAATAATTATAATAAGTTTATTAGAAATAATCAATTTGTGGGTCGAAGATATTCGCCCTAAAAAACATGATTGTACAATAATTCGAAAAATAAATTATATACAATTATAAAGATGTACTAGCCTAAGAGAACTCTTAGTGAATGCTGGCTTTCAATTAGGTTAATATTTGGCCTAAATTTGAACTCATTTTACGTAGAAGAGGCTATTTATCTGCATGACTGAGGCATGCAAAAATGAACAAGACAACAAAAGTTGCAAAAAACGTTAACACAAAATTGTGCGTTATGACTAATATTGCTCAGTGGTTGAATGGTGACAACTAAAATAGTTGTAAAAAAGATATTAGTTTATTTACAATAAGAAAACATAATGAAATTTGACTTGAACTTTCACCTAAAAATGTACATAATTAAAATCAACATCTTTAAAACTTCCTGATCATCAAGAGCTAATTTTTAAAGCATGAGCCTTCTATTACTTTTCTTGAAGTCATCTTCAGCCAAACTCGACGTTACCCCGAAATGAAAAGATACGAAAAATTATATGAAATCGAGCGGTGAAAATAAGAGCTAACGTTTCACAGTCACAGATGACCTCTGACCAGATCTAAATAGTTAATGAAATATGAAGCATGAACCTTGTTGTATGTATAAGAAGTTTCTGCAAATGATCTTCAGCCAAAATTGATTTAATAGAAACAAAAAGATACGAAGAATCAGTATATACGCTCGCTCATGCTCGCTTCGCTGCGGTAGCAAGATCGTGGGACTCAAATACAATCCTTCAAGATCATGTTACCGTAATACAATCCCTCAAAGAAACTCGCAAAGGATCCTGGAGGGCTCAAAATTTTGATTTCAGCTCCCTAACTACTCAATTATAATGCTGCCTTGCTACGCTCGCTCAGGCTCGCTTCGCTGCGGCAGCAATAAATGGAAAAATATCTAAACACGAGTTAAGAGTTGTCAGTTGTTGCTCACATATGAACCGCAGATGGGATAAATGCGCCCGAGAATCTCTTGTTGTACAGTCCTTTTGCATCTTAGACTGTACACATTTATCCGGGCCATCAATTATGTTTCTATATTAATATTATTTGTTTATTATGTGTTTTGTTTGGTTTCTTCGTAGGTTCTGTTTCAGCATCAAGCAGTTCTGTTAATAACACTACAGGTACCCTAGATTCTCCTTTGAATAAAATAAAATTAAAAAATTGTCTCATTGCAATTTGTTCCAATTTTTCTCACATTGCATATTTTTCTTACTAAATTTTACTTCTAATTCTTTTTCTTCGTATATACACTGCGTTACTTTTCCATATTGGCTTTCAGTTTGGTCTTTCTGTATAACCAATCTCCATCATTCTTCTCCTTCTTCAGTCTTCTGCTTTCAAGTTTTTTTCTCTCGTTTTTATGCTTTGTCGTACTCAATCCGTGAGTTTTGATCGATTAGTCCCACTCAAACAAGTACTGCAGGTAAGTACATCGGTTAAAAAAAGGTGAATTGCCGGGCCGGATGTTGACCGTGTGTCCAATGGAAAATAGAGAATGTATGCAATATGTTGAGTGCATGCACTAAAAGTGTGCAACATAAATACTACTAAATAGTGCTATTTTATGCTAATTATATTGTTTTCTTTTGTTTAATTAGTTCTATTTACTACTAAATGGTGACAACTGTTGCACGCATTTAGTGTCAATAGACTAGCACTATATTTAGTGATATTTGTGTTGCACACTTTTAGCGTCTGCGCTCAAATCAGGTTAATTAATCAGCTCTTCAGTATAAGGGCATACACGATGACCGACCCTAAATTGCCTTATTGCACTATGACGTCATAGTTTACTTATGTGGGGCATAAAATCGCCATATCCAATAGGAATTTGACAAAATGTGCTTCTGGAGAAACAATTTATTATCAAGTGGCCTGGTTTTTGGATATGCTATATGTGCATTTTATGATCGTGCTACTAAATTTTATGATTTAAGACGGATTTGAGAACAATTTGTGTGAATTTGCGATGATCTGGCACGCTCCTCGATCTTGATCCTTTGCGCTTAAACAATAGATTGTTGTGAAGTGACGTCACAGTGCATCAGTGCAGTTGTTTATACGCTTCATTGATATTGCTCTTATTCTAATTTTCAGTTCCGCCAACAAAGACCACTTCTGGTGAGTTTTCAAACTCCTTTTTAAGTCATTTTTTTGTCAGTTTTTCTTGCTTTTTATTTCTTCGTTTGTTTGTTCGTTTTCGTACTTATATGGTTTGGTTTGTTTGTTTGTTTCTTTGTTTGTTTGTTTGACTGTTTATTTGTTTGATTGTTTGTTGACTTATTAGAACGTTTTTGCGTAACTCACTTTTTACAAGCAAATGACCTTTAGTAGAAAATAACATGCTAATTAGGTGCACGCTAAACTGTAAGTTTTGGGTAGATAAAAAATATATTTTGTTTATCCTCGGATTTGAGAGTAGCATACAATGTGCTAATGTCTCCGAGACTCATTCACACTCACTACCCCTACACTCGATATACTCTACATATGCCTCGACAGTCAGTTAATTTTTGTAGCTAGAGTTTTACAAAATACACTCAAACTTGCTAAAACTTGTATTATTTCTAAATTATTTTTTCAATAAAAACAGTGAAATAGTAAGTGTACAAGTCATGCGCATTGTGCATATCAAGAATTGTGCATCAGATTGATAACTTTTTTCGCATTATTTAATTTCCAGTACCGTTTTGCTAGAAATTGTAGTACTGTATACACTAACATTAACAAACGCATTTGCATATTAAAAGTGCTTTACGCGAGAAGGTTCCATTTGCTGACTTATTTATTGATATGTTGTTTTTTTTTCTTTTTTTTTTTTTTTTGTCGTGATTGTTTGTTTCGGAGTTTGATTAATTTGATTACGTTTTCGAGATCTTATCAATAATTAGCTAAAGAGACATCTCAAGAGTATAAGCCTGTGGTTTCTTCTTGAGGTGTCTGCCACCCTGAACTTGCGTTATTACTACTGCGAATCAATTATTGTTAATATGAAATCATATGTACAAGTATTATTAATATTAAGCTTATTAATTTTGCTAATACCGGCCATATTGTAAATATCCATCTTTTTTATCATATGTAATGTAATTGTACAAATATGCATGTAATATAATGTAAATTCTAGGTGGTGTGGTGTAAAATAAATATGATCGATTTGTATTATTTCTAGCTCCAACGACCACTGCTCCGCCCACTCAAATATGGAACAAGGTGGTTGGGACGTGGCTTGGTGATCAGATCAGTTTTATTGTGATGGTGGCAGCGGCGGGGTTGTGTCTCATATTACTTCTTGCACTCATCATAACATGTGTAAGTTGTGAAAATTGTTCACCTAAAATCCATCCTAATTCATCAAGAGACGTGGTGGCCTAGTGGTTAGGGCATCGGACTAACTGCCCTGGGTTCGATTCCCAGACCGGGCGATCACGTTGTGTCCTTAGGCAAGATACTTTACTCTCTTCGTGCCTCGTCTTCTCGGATAAGGACGTAAAGCCGGAGGTCCCGTCTGCCTTCACTCTGACTATGTTATAAGGTGGACGTAAAAGAACCGCTGAGGACGTAAACAAATCTCTGGCAGTGACCACCCTCAGTGTCTGTCTCAGCAACCAGCATTGAGCAGCACAGTTATCGGAGCCTAGCTCTGTTGTTGTGGTCTCACACATGTGTAAAAAGCTAGTAAATAAATCAAGAGAAGTGTTACAGTTATCAAAAGCACAGAATATTTCGCACTTATTGTATCCGAACACCAGTACGTTCGAGAACAAACTGTTTTCCAAGGAGCAAATGATGTTCGAGGATTTCTTAATATCATAGTTAATCGAGTGAAATGGTTTGGAAACTCTTTTGTTTTATGTTATTGTACACTTTTTTCAAGCATGACCATGCACAATCTTTTGTTTCACTATTGTTTTACCCTTGTTGGATAAGGTTGAATGAACAGATCAAAATCGTTCTTTTGACTGCTCGCTCCGAATGCCTAATAATTTATACAAACAAATTGAATAATCCTTACCATAATATCATAGACAAAGCTAATGTCTACTTATTTCACAATTTGGAATGAGCACAAATAAAAACCTGTGCAGGGTCAAGACCGGTTCAACCTCAAAACCGAACAAAGACATTAAACAATAGGCTTCCTAACCATTTTTTCTATTAACTATGTTGATGTTAAACTATGTTTTTATTTAATGTTGTAATTGCCAATTAGGTTTATATGGAGTGAGCGGGCTGGTTTCTTTTGTGTTCAAGCTATACTATCAGAGCGTGAAAAAAGAAACCAGCCCGCTAATCCGGGCTGCCTCACTACACATAAAAAGCCCCTTAAGGCCGGTACACACGAGGAAGATTGTTCCCGAAACATCCTCCCGGAGCAAGCTCCCTTTTGTGTACCAAAGATTTCACGGGAAAAAAATATGTTGCGCAACAAAACTTTTGTTCCCTAGTGCCCTGGATTTGCTCCCTCATATCAAACTGGTTTAAAATGAGGGAGCAAGCTCTTGGAGCAAAACTGCTGCATGAACGTGTTTCAGGAGCAAGCCCCCTCGTGTGTACCAACGAAAAATATGTTGCCCAACAAAACTTTTGCTCCCGTGTTTTGCCCTCTTTGTTGCGCAACATATTTTTCGTTGGTACACACGAGGGAGCTTTGCTCCAGGAACATGTTGCGGGAGCGTGTTGCAGGAGCAAGCTCCCTCGTGTGTACCGGCCTTAACATCCGAAACGTCAGTAAACACTCTCTTCTTTTTACGGTGTGTAACATTTTTACCACAACTGTTTCATTGGAAACAGCGACGCAGCTCACACTAGTTTTATCGCTAGTTACCTAGTATAGTAACAGCTTTTCACTTTATTATTCAGTGCCGATATTACCGACTGAAAAAGAAAACAAAATTCCCCAAAGATCTTATCATCAACAACGATAGCGCTTGGATAAATAGCAATGATGATCTCTTAATGTGGGAAAGAAACTTACGAGCAACAGAAGTAAACCCCGCACCAACGACCAGACCAGCCAACGATAAACGTACCTAAATACTACCATATGACAACCGTAAGGTAATGGCAAGCGAGTATGAGATAAGAGAGCTTATCCCCGGACCCCATTAAGGGCTCTTCTGGTTGCGCTATTTTTAGAAAGTTGTTACCAATCTCAACACTTTTGTCTTGTTTACTTAGAAACTACGGCTACGATACGATACTTTACTGTTTCCCACTCAAACGAAAAACGAGTCTATTGGAGCCCACCTTACCGCATAATACGACCACCGCCTTGTTACTGTGGTCAGTTTTTTAGGTCCAGACGAAACGCACAAACATCCATTTTCTGTAAAAGGAGTTAAACGCCTAGTACGGCCACCCCGTTAATACGACCACACTATGAAAACACTATGAAAACCGCCAGGACTCTGTTTCGTAGGTATTTAATGGTTTTCAAGTGTTTAACCTATGAAATTCTTTATTTTCATAGCTTTTATAATTATAATGCTACAAAAGCGATGAAAATCTATAATATATGTATTTCGTAGGTTAAATTCATAAAAACCATACGAAATAGCTATGAAACAGCGTCCCGGTTTTCATAGCGTTTTCATGGGTATTGCAGTATTGATCATGATAATAGGTGATTTTTATTACTACTACCAATCGCAGCATTCTTTATTGCGAATTCTTTTTCATATTAAATTTTTAATCCCTGTTGAGGTTAATTAAACAAAGTCGGCAAATCATTCTGGTATTGGTAGTATTCTGCGTAATCATCCAAATCGCCTATTACGATCGGGTAATGTCGGATGATGTGCTGATGTTTTGCCGGATGATGATGATTCATGCGGTGCATGATTACAAGACCTGGCACTGTCAAGATACGAGCAGAGCACCTTGATGATGATGACGATAGCTGATGGCGATTATTATCATGGCTTTAACTGTGATTACTTTACTTACTATTGATGACAGGAGTGATGGTGGTAGTGTTGATGAGGATGATAAATGCAATGATGACATCGAGTGTGTAATTGACGTGATGATGATAATTACGATGGTTGTGATGACGATGATAGTAGTGATGATGATGATTATGGTAGTGATGGAGAATATAAAAAAGGTAATGCTGATAGAGTGCACGCACTAAAAGTGTGCAACATAAATGCCACTAAATAGTGCTATTTTATGCTAATTCTATCGTTTTCTTTTGTTTGATTAGTGCTATTTACCACTAAATAGTGACAACTGTTGCACACTTTTAGTGCGTGCACTCCACTATATGACAGAAATGACCGTGACATCAAAGCTGACAATGGCTTCTTTTTTAGACCAACTCGATGATATACGTATCAACAGAAGAACAGAAATATTTTGATACCCAAAGCCGCTTTTGAAGACGGTCAATACCTGACAATTAGAAGTATTCAGGGCTGATTTGCACGGTACGATTTGTTGTGATTTGTATTATACAACTAGTCGTTAGGTTCAAAACCTTCTAAAACTAGTCGTTGGACATTCCAAAATACGTTTTAGGGCGCGTGCAACGTGTTTTACAAGTTACGACTAATCGTATACTATATACAAATCGCGCGCGACAAATCCCACTTTGTAAATCGGGCTTTAGAATACAGAACTAATATATAGACGCTGGAATGCTACATTTATTTCTAGATTATATGTGCTTTTACTACATTACAATTTAAAACGCACGTGCGTAAAGGACCTTGAGCATCGTACAGTGACGACGATGACTAGCTGCTACGTATTTGGACGAAAAAGAGGTCGTTCTGATGATCAAAGTCTTTCATGATATTTGATATTAGTGAAAATGGTTCTTTATGGTACTATTTAATAGATATTAGGTGTAATTTTGTATGAAACAAATGCGTTAATATAGCGAAAGGTAATTAGACTATTTGAAACATTGCTGCGTCCTACATGACGTCATGAACGACACCTATCAACAAGGGATCAATTCCGAACTTGTTCTCTTGATTCGTAAATAAGGAACGATCGCACATGACGTGACGGTAGCCATCTTGGATGGCGCTAATCGAACAAATACCATTACTATGGTTTGTTCGTCTAACATGGCTACCACTTTGTTTATCGCTTGATTGCAACCCAAGCAAAATAATGACAAACAGATTAGGTACACATATGAAAATAGACTTAATGTGCTTAGAAGAGGCACGGTTTTCCCTGAAAAGAACCCCCTCCCCTCCTTAAAAAAATTACAGGGAAAAATATTTAGTATTCCTCTTCCTTCTTTTTTGTACAACCGTTTTAAAATCGATGTTTAAATATTGATATAATGATCTCTTGGCATTTTAAAACCGATTTACATCACTCAATACGTCGGAGAGAAAGGCGATAGCACGGCCGAAAGGAATCATGGTTTTTTCTAATAACACTGAAAAAAATTAGCCATACAAGCAATAAATCAAAGACACTGACTTTACTAAAAGTCCATCGGTTATAGATTGTTATATTTTGTACAGTGAACCCCCTGCATACTGGACCCTCAATATACCGAAATTCTCTTGTAAAATTAACCTCAGTAAACCGGAACCCCCTCCAAACCGGACATTTTCTTTGGTCCCAGTACTGTCCGCAATAGAGGGTTTCTACTGTACAATAATGGTCCTCAAGCGAGATGAAGTTTTTTGAAAGCAAAGTGAAAAGGATTCTGGTAGAGACGAAACATAACGTCATCAAATTTCGGGTTTAACTTTATTGAAGCAATATATTTAAAGACTTTTGTCCACAGTTCCTTTCGGTCGTGCTTTTTCCTGCTTATCCTCGACGACATTTTTTTTAGAATAGGCATATTAAGTTCACCAAACCATCAAATGCAGATTAGAGTGCAAACAATAAATTCGTGAAATGCTTGCTCCTGCAACACGCTCCCCCATCATGCTCTTGGAGCAAAGCTCCCTCGTGTGTACCAAAGAAAAATATGTTGCGCAACAAAACGTTTGCTCTCGGGTTTTGTTCCCTTTGTTGGGCAACATATTTTTCGTTGGCACACACGAGGGAGCTTTGCTCCGGGAGCATGTTGCGGGAGCGTGTTACAGGAGCATGGTCCCTCGTGTGTACCGGCCGTAATAGTACAATTGTATTGCTTGTTTGGCACTTTTTTGTAGGGCAAATGCAGGAAAATCATGAAATAAAAACCGCAAAATAAATAATTACAAGTAGTTTTCATTGCGCCGTGAAACGAAAATGACTACTTAGTTTATGGCAGTGTCTGATAGTTTGTATTCAACACAAGGAGACCTGACTGGAAGAGTAGTTTTAGATCTAATACTAGTTATCACCATCAAGTACTACGTATTAGTCTAACTAGTGTGCACGCACTAAAAGTGTGCAACATAAATACCACTAAATAGTGCTATTTTATGCTAATTCTATTGTTTTCTTTTTTTTAATTAGTGCTATTTACTACTAAATAGTAACAACTGTTGCACATATTTAGTGTTTGCACTCTTTTTGCCCCTATCACTCAACCAAAACGTGCCCAATTATTTTGGCTGGGTATTGTATTCTGGTTGTGTAATAGTGACAAATAGTTTTTAAATAGTTACTGTTAATTAGTATTTAGTTTGTTTTCATTTCTTTTTTTTTTCTGCGTTTGCTCCATTAGTAATGAAATAGTATTTTATGAACTTATTGTTTGTACTCTGTTGTACCGGATCACTAAACATTTAAAATCAGATCGGATTAATGTCGATGAATAGAAATCTAATATAGATTATAGAAACAAATAAATAGTTTAGTAAGTTATTGTTATTGTTCAGTGTGGAAAAAAATTGTAGAGTGCACACTCCAAAAGTGTGCAACATAAATACCACTAAATAATGCTATTTTACGCTATTTCTATTGTTTTCTTTTGTTTAATTAGTGCTATTTACTGCTAATAGATGGTTTTCAACCATTCCCAGGAGACAATTTAAAGACATGGCAGCCATGCTGGTGGACTTTTCAAAAGAAAACCACCACCGTGACTGGTGGACCCTTTTGTTCCACTCACTCTCCTGGGAATGGTTGAACACCATGCATCAATAATATTGATAACTGTTACACACATTTAGTGTTTGCACTCTATTTCATGAGTTTATTGTTTGTACTCTGTTGTACCGGATCACTAAACATTTAAAATCAGATCGGATTAGTAGATGACTAGAAATCTCTTTAGATTACTTCAGATTAAAGAAATAAATAAATAATTTAGTAAATTAGTGTTATTGTTTAGTATGGGAAAAAATTGTAGAGTAAAGTAAGCGTCAACTTTCGAGTCGACAACCACCCACATTGAAGTTTCAATAATATAGAATGGCGACCAGAATTAAGAATTGCATTTATTTGACATTTTGTACAAGCGCAGATTAAGTGTCTTACAACTGATTGAATCAAATAGTTGGAGAGTTTTTAGCTCCAATTCGAACGCCATTTTGAATATTCGCCACAGGAACTCCAATTTTTCTCGTTCCCAGTACTCTAAGTCTTGATTGCGTTTCAGTTGTGTGGGAGGGGATACAGGGGGTGATTCCCACTTGTCGAAAGGGTGTTTGGAGTTTCTGTGGAAACTAGTTTCCACAGAAAGCCCAACCCAGTCCAAGCTCGATTGTGATTGGCTAAATTTGCGTGGAAACAACTTCGGAAACTAGTGACAACGAATAAAAGGGCAGTACTACCCGGTAAGGTCCTGTTTCTGCTCGTTTCTGCTACGGTAACAACTGAGTAGAGGCTTACGTAGAAGCGATTAAAAGAATAGCAATTATATAGATACAAGACCTGTTGCAATTGATTCCAGAACTAGAAGGGTCAAAGGTACAATAGTCTTGTTGTGTATGCTTGAGGGAATATTCATAATATTCGATTGTTTTGTTGTAGTTACATTGCTTGTTGTTTTCAATCATGTGAAGTGATTGTATAATTGTTTGTCGGTTGTATTATACATTATTTCTGTCCATTTTGTTTTAACGTGAAGTGATTATAATATTGCATGTTTTGGTTTATTACTTATGAATTACGGTTTGTGAGTAGTTATATTGAAAAGTTATTAATTGAAAAGTTAGGTTGGTCTACAATTAAAGTCCAAATGCAAAAACAAAAAGCCACTTTGACTTTCAAAGCATTAAACGGAGTCACACCTGAATACCTAGGTTCATACTTCACAGAAAGGTCTGAGTCTAGGTATTGGCTACGGGGTTGTGATAAGAAACTAAATGTTCCACTTCCACGCACTAATTATCTCAAAAATACCTTTCAATATAGTGCTGCTAAGATTTGGAACAGCCTACCAGTAAACATAAAAGAAGCTGAATCGTTGACTAAATTTCGTCGGCTTCTAAATTCTTTCTACGAAAAGTAATACACGGCATTCATGGAAAGCAGGTTGTAATTTTCCTTTGATTAATACATTAAAGTCGTAGTATATAATTATTATTATTGATGTTTTTAATACTTTTATCATTTAGATATTGTAAATATTTATATTTTGTTAAATCCTGATGAATTTACCGTGTTTAAATAAAGGTTATCTATCTATCTATCTATATTACTGTATTGTTTGTTGTATTATTGCTTGTCCGTTTCGTTTCAATAGGGAATAGTTACATTGTTTTTTTTATATTACTTGTCCATTTCGATTCAATTGAGAGAAGTGCGTTTATAGTAATTATAATAATAGTAATTTAGACTAGTGTTTTGTTGTTTTGCTTGTCTATTTTAACCGTGAAGTGCCGCGATAGATTACTAGATGGCGTACAATGTTCCTCGTGGTGTGCCAGTCGATCGAAAGGAGGATTGTTCGCCCTTTGACCTTGGTTTAATACTTATTAACGGCGTAAGTGATATTTCGGATCACGATAAACTTCAGTTAATTGAGAAGATTTGGAAGCCAAGCGACCCACTTTTTAATTTCCCCACGAATATCGAGTTATTCAGTTAATAAACATAAATTTTATTATGTTACCTAGTTTGATTGTTTCATTTGTTGTGACAATGTATTTATGGTAAAAATAAAGTACATTTCTGTTCATTTTTTGTATGGCCTATTAGATTTGTGTGGTATCTCAACTCTATTTAATGTTCTGCTCATCAACCTACTTTTGAAACTCAAAAAATGATAGAAAAGTTGTCAGAAATTTTTGAAACATTTTGTGAAAAAATCATTGACTATACCTTTCAAAATGCTGGAAAACGCGTTTCCGAGGGTCTACATCTCAAAAATGCCCCCGGACCCCCCTAGAAACTCCCGCCTTCGGCGGTCGTTGGATACAGGAAAAAAGCTTCTCAAACGGAAACTAGTCAGTAAAAATGCTAGATCCGCCCCTGTAGCCCTAGTTTCAGAGTAACAATATGCTTTAAATAGTTGACTTAGATACAAAATAGATACATGATTTTTTGGATAATAATTCAAATGCATTGTTTTCACTCTGTTTTACCTCGCATAAAATGCCTACCGTTTATATCTAAAAAACGCTCATAAACTTCGACTGAATTCACGTGAGTGAAGGGTAATTACGTCAGCTATAAGAAAACGTCAGCCTTTTTTTATAATTAGGATTTAAAGCTGAGAATTTTAAGAATATGTGAAAAGAGGAATTTCCCCTTAGCGTTGTCACAGTGACGCCGATCGCCCTATAACATATATCATAAAAAAACTTCAATCTTTACTCAATACTCCTGTAGTAATCAATTTACCGTATGTTTTTCTGTCGATGGATGGTAGTGTTTTGAAAGTGACTTGTTTGGCTACTTTGAAACTAGGGCTAGCTACCTTAAGAACTGAATTGACCTTTTGTTGTACAAGTGCCGAATAAGCAGTTCTAACATTAATGTCTTGAATATTCAAGATCTTTCTAGACTTTGACTTGTCAAAGGAAATCACTTACATAAATATAAAATATAAATAAATAACTATAAACATTTGACACATCTCATCCACATAGTGGTTATTCTTGAGATGGCCGCTCACATTCACTACCCCTACATTAATTATTTTACACACATCTTTTCATACATGTTGATTTTTGATGAGGGAGGAAAACCGGAGAACACGGAGAAAAACCCTCGTGGCATGAGATAGAAACAACACATCAAACAAACTCAGTTCACATATCGCCTAGACCGATCTAGAGATCGAACCGGGGTCACAGCGGTGAAAGGCCAGCGCTCTCACCGCTCCGCTACCCATGCCACCCATAATTACAATTTCCTTAAAGATGCCCTCCCTTCTCCTTTTCCGACTAGGTCGAAGTGGTAGGGATGGATGAAATTCTTTCGGAATTAGTAATTAGTAATTTTTGCTAAAATTGAACTCCCATGTATTTTTCTTATTTTTTCTTTTTAAAATTTGAGAAACGATTCTGCTATATTACGTTTTTGTTTTACGCGCGCGAAATAAAGTGTACGATCGAAATTTGTATGTCCATCCCTGTTAGGTGAGTTGAGGTGTTTATATGAAAAATAATGTTATCCGCCTAGCCTAACGAGATATCTCGTCCATTCCTGTTGATGTAAACAGGGCCTAATTAATTACGCCAAAAAATAGAGTGCACGCACTAAAAGTGTGCAACATAAATACCACTAAATAGAGCTATCTTATGCTAATTCTATTTTTTTTTTTTTTCTTTTGCTTAAATAGTGCTATTTACTACTAAATAATGACAACTGTTGCACTACCAAATCGCAAACTTTCTTTATTTTGTTGCTGCCACAGCGTAGCGAGCCTGAGCGAGCGTAGCAAGGCAGCATTATAATTGAGTAGTTAGGGAGCTGAAATCAAAATTTTGAGCCCTCCAGGATCCTTTGCGAGTTTCTTTGAGGGAATGTATTACACGATCTTGAAGGATTGTATTTCAGTCCCACAATCACTTGCTAGCGCAGTAAAGCGAGCCTGAGCAAGCGTATATAGTTGATTCTTCGTATCTTTTTGTTTCTATTAAATCAATTTTGGCTGAAGATCACTTGAAGAAATAGATTCAACAAGGTTTGTGATTCATATTTCATTAACTATTTAGATATGGTCAAAGGTCATCTTAGCGTGACTGTGAAACGTAAGCTCTTAATTTTCACTGACTGCTCGATTTCATATAATTCTTCGTATCTTTCCATTCCAGTTTACATCGAGTTTGGCTGAAGATGTCTTCAAGAAAATTATTAGAAGGTTTGTACTCTAACAATAAGCCCTTAATGCTAGTACTGAAGTTTCTAAGATTTTTGAATTGTCACCATTCAACCACTGAGCAATATTAGAGACAGTCACAACTTTACATTGTGTATTAACTTTTTTTGGAAATTTTATCGGACTTGCATTTTGCATGACCTTGATGCCCCGTTCATGCAGATAAATAGCCTCTTCTACATAAAATGAGTTTCAATTCCTTTTTTTAACACTTTTAGGCCAAATATTAAACTGAATGAAATGTAGCCTGCGTAAAGTTAGGGAGCTGAAATCAAAATTTTGAGTCCTCCAGGATCCTTTGCGAGTTTCTTTGAGGGATTGTATTTCAGTCCGATGATCTTGCTACCGCAGCGAAGCAAACCTGAGCAAGCGTATATGGTTGATTCTTCGTATCTTTTTGTTTTTATTGAATTAATTTTGGACAAAAATCTCTTGTAGAAATAGATTCAAAAAGGTTTATACTTATGCTTCATATTTCATTAACTATTTAGATATGTGGTCAAAGGTCATCTTAGCGTTATTGTGAAACGTGAGCTCTTAATTTTCACCGCTCGATTTTATATAATTCTTAGTGTCTTTCATATCAAACTTTTGTTGTCGATTTTGGGCTTCCTGTGGTGACATACACTTTGTTTTTGTTTTAGGTTCAAAAGTTTATTTTCGACCAAAAACCAAATCGGCTAACTTGTTGTGCATGCTTTTACTAAAAAAAGCTGTAAAAATTTGAAGGATTTTGAGAGAAAAATCGCTTTTTTCGCATTGCTGATTTACTCCAATGCCCAAATATGGTGGCACAATCCTTATAAGGCAATACATGAGGCTTGACAGAAAACGACAACATTCTTAAGGGAAAAGCTTGATATGTCATTCCTGTTTACATCGAGTTTGGCTGTAGATGACTTCAACAAATTATTAGAAGGTTTATACTCTAAAAATGAGCTGTTATTGTTAATAATGAATTTTCTAAGATGTTAATTTTTAAAGTTGAAATTTTAATCCAGAAATATGACTGATTATGTTTTTGTTATTGTAATTAAATTGATATTTTGTTTACAACCATTTTAGTTGTCACCATTCAACGACTGAGATTTAGTCATAACGTACAATTATGTGTTCACGTTTTTTTGGAACTTTTACCTTCGGCGACCTTGCATGCCTCTCTCATGCAGATAAATCCCGGGGGGGGGGGGGGGGACCTCCCTCCAGATCTGGGTAGGGGTGATCCGCTAAGGTCCTGTAAGGGTTACCCTGTTTATGACACAAAATTCCTAATTCCTATACCCTGTTTATGACAAAGCATTAAATTGGATTTCCCTGTATATGTGAACAAACGGGCCTTGTTCAGTCCTAAAGCAAGCTATAAAATTGAGTTCACATTGCGTTATTGGTAAAAAGTACTTTATCAGAATAAAGCGAGTTTTAAAACCTAGAGAACGCGCTGAATGGGTACCCTGAATATGACAGTAAATTGGAATTCAATCGGAAATATAGTAGAATTCCATACCCTGTTTATGACACCAAGGTCGAAAAACCATACCCTGTTCAGCGGATCATCCCCGTATAGTCGATATAGGGGAGTACCCCCCCCCCCCCCCGGGAGATAAATAGCCTCTTCTACGTAAAATGAGTTCCCAACACCTTCAAGGTCGGTACACACTAGGCGACAAGTCGCAACGACAGGTCAATTGTTGTCACCGTGACTGAATTTTGTCGCTGCGACTTGCCAACCGGTTGGATTTCATTTGGCAAGTCGCAGCAACAAAATTCTGTTGCGGCGACAACAATTTTCGCCAAAAAATGTTCCGGGAGGAAATTGTCGCTGCGACATGACGGGGGGACAAGTCGCTGCGACTTGTCGCCTAGTGTGTACCGGCCTTTAGGCCCAATATTAAACTAAATAAAAGGCAGCATTCACTAAGAGGTCCTTTAGGCTAGTAATTGAGTAGTTAGGGAGCTGAAATCAAAATTTTTGAGTCCTCCAGGATCCTTTGCGAGTTTCTTTGAGGGATTGTATTTCGGTAACATGATCTTGAGAGATTGTTTTTGATCTTGCTACCGCAGCGAAGCGACCCTGAGCGAGCGTATATACTGATTCTTCGTATCTTTTTGTTTCTATTCAATCAATTTTGGATGGAGATCATTTGCAGAAACGTCTTATAAATACAACAAAGTTTATGCTTCATAGCGGAGCTCCGCGCGGGCCGAAGGCCCGCGCAAGCGGAGCACCATAATTAAGAAAATATGGTAAACCATGGAGCTGATTTTTCGTCGACCGACACAGGAAGACCGACGTGCGGTTTTTTTGTCCGTCCGTCGTCCGTCCGTGCCCATCGCACGCAAAGTCGCTGACCATTTTAGGTGGGCGCCAAAACTTTGACAAAATTTGTTAATCTCGCACAACCAGGAGCACAACAAAATTCACAATCAATTTTTTACAGTTTACTGAGAACTTTCAACAAAATATATTTCTACAATGGACAAAGAACAAGAAAGTGGTAAGCCTAAGCTGCCGGCTAAAAGAAGTTTGACCGAGAAAGAGAAACAAAGACCGCCGCGTGAAAATGAAAAAGATCGAACTACGATTCAATGGACAAAGCTGGAAAAGCTTCAAAATATTTAGTCACTGACAAACTGGATAAAAGACACGTACCGATGCTTTTAACTATTCAAATGTGGAGTCAAGCAGACTATTTGATACTTAATAGTCGTTCAAAGCTGGGAGATTTTACAAGATGTATTTTCTGGATTTTGACAAGTTTGTCAGTTGGTAAAAAAAATCCGTATTCTTCGTGGATTCTTCATGGCGTTTTTCAGTAATGACTTATCGACTAATCTACCTTTAAAGTACAAACAGTCGACGGTGACCAAAAGTTCATAAAAACAGAAACAAAAAAAACCGTGCATTTGCAGCATTTCAAAAGAGGTGAACATCAAGACGAACACGACTCACGAAGATGATCATCAATTTTTACGGGCAACTCAGAACACGGAGAGCGTTAGGATCAATTCAGATTTATCAACTATTCACAACGAAAAATAATTTTTCATACAAGATGTTCGTCAACAAAGTAGGACTGCCAATTCATGGAGCGGATGGAAATGCAAATTTAGTACAATATGTGATCAAGCAACACAAGCTTGCCATCGCCGTTCAGTTGAACTGTGTAAACTTTTTAGAGGCGGTAAAAATGTTTTTTGCCACTTTTATAAATTTTAAAAACATGAACTAGCTTATTGTAATCAGAACTGAGGACAAAAGATTCAGTGGAAAACTGACAGTACAGGACAAGAAACGTGGCGCCGGTATGTTTACATTTTTTGCCGATCTTTAATGAATTTCTTTTTTACCATCCACATGAAAGCAGTTTGCAATAATTATATTTACTTGTTTTTGTAAGATATTCATCCGTCGTTGATATCTTTATGTGTGTGGGTTTTTTTAATTTGATTCTTGTAATTCTTTGATTTGTTATTGAAAATAAAAATAAAACGCTTGTATGAATTCGTCAGTGTTCTCATCTGCAAGTTAAAATTTCAAAACTTCATACTGGCTATTTTTTAATGAGTTACGCAGTATTCACGTTTGATAATTAAAAATTCACAACCGTTTTAGATAGCTAGTTTACCAATAAGTAATTCATTACACATTTAACCAGAACAGTGAAATTTGTGTCGATTTTTATAACGTTTTTTCAAACGTGAAAGAGCGTAAAGCGAGAAGCGCGCGGGGATTTGTTTACAACTCAAAGAAGCCATGTTACTGCTTTTCTAACTTCTCATTGGACAATCAATTATAATTGACAAGTGCTATTTTTACCATGCATAACATATTTTTCGCATTTTTGCGCTTTGCGTATAATAAAATGTTGTCGCATGCATAAAGCTTTGTGTGTTTCAATTAATTATATGATTATTTGATCAGGAAAAGAAAATAACATATCAAAATAAAAATTGATCAAGAATTTGATAATTCGTAGTGAATGAACAAATGAAAGAATGGATGATTGAATAAATAATTAATTTCATTAAATTGGAGCTCCGCTATTAGGTTTACCTAATTTTTATATTATTTCATTAACTATTTAGATCTGGTCAAAGGTCATCTTTGCGTGACGGTAAGAAGTGAGCTCTTAACTTCCACCGCTTGATTTTATATAATTTTTCGTATCTTTTCATTTCTGTTTACATCGAATTTGGCTGAAGATGACTTCAAGAAAAGTAATAGAAGGCTCATGCTTCGAAAATTAGCTCTTAATGATAACAATGAAGTTTGTAAGGGCCTGTTTATATGAGGCGAGCTAGCCCGGTTTAGCGGTGCCGGTTTCTTTTGTTTTTACGCTGTGATAGCTTGAATATAAAAGAAACCTGCCCGCTAAACGGGGCTGGCTCGCACCATATAAACAGCACCTAAAATGTTGATTTTATTATGTACATTTTTAGGTGAAATTTAAAGTGTATTTAATCCAGAAATACAACTAATTATATTTTCTTTTTGTAAATGAAATGTTATATTGTTTACAACTATCGATCAGAACCATTTTAGTTGTCACCATTCAACCACTGAGCAATATAATATTAGAAACTTATACATAACGCACAAATTCGTGTTAATTTTTTTGCAACTTTTGTCGTCTTGTTCATTTTTGCATGCCTAAGTAGTCATGCAGATAAATAGTCTCTTCTACGTAAAATAATTTTTTTTTTCAAACAGCTTTAGGACAAATATTAAACTAATGAAAGGCAGCATTCACTAAGAGGTCTCTTAGGCTAGTAATAATATATGATATATGTAAGCTTAAGTTGATAATTAGATAAGTCAAACTACTGGTACGGGTGGAGAGTTCAAAGGGTAGAAATGACTTGTATTCGCAGCTGGCAAAAAAAACGGGTACCGACAAATGAGTTTTGTATCTCGGTTTATGGTCAAAAAGTTGCCAAAAAAGAGCGCTTCCCTAGGAGAACCCGGCCAGTAGGGGCAAAAACAAACAAATTGTGAAGTGTTGAATTTGAAAATAATAATTGATTAATTCTCTTTGCGCATATTTCATATTTCTCAGTAGAATCGATGGAATACAAAAGTATAAAAAAGACATAACGGAAATTATATAAAAAATCAAGGGTTTTTTTAATAAAGACATTAACAGATGAGCGTAAAAAGATGTTATGAATCCAAAAAAGACAGTTGAACATGCGTGCCAACAAAACATACATTAGAGTCAGCTGCAGTCAGATGACAATCATCAAGGTCATTTAACGTCGAACTCTGATGATAGCTGCCGCACAGCTAGTTTTAACGTCAGTCGCAAACACACACACACAAAAAAAGAAAGAAACTTCTTTCTAATAATAATAATTCTAGGGACAGATCATGATAATTGTGTTACTCCGACAAATGCTACTTCGATAAATACTGATTCACAGGCCCTTCCTTTACAACATTTTATAACTAGCTTCGTGTCAAGTGTCCGTTGCATCGTTTTTTATTTCTCATTGTATTTTCTTTCTTACTCCTAGAAAGATCATTAGACTTTCCACGCCAAAACAAACAGAAATTGTCAACCTGTTAAACTTGATGACATTGTTTACGCTTCACTATGCAACATGGTTTCTAGGTAACCAAGACCATCTCTCTTATGGTAATAAAACGTCTCATTTTTTTGCCAGAAATTGTCGTTGGTGACACTCTGCTATGAATATGGAGGATGTTACAAAATCTGCAGAAGGCAACCGCAGTCCCGCCAAATCCGATAACAGAGGGAAACAGGCAAATTACAATGACAATGAGGAAGATGTTGACAATGATGTTACTCTAAATCTACTAACCCATGAAACCAGTACACATTCTGGGGCAACAAACTACGAAGCCAATATGCACGCTTGGGAAAACTTAAAAGAAGGTGATAGGAAATTCATTGAAACATCTATAGAGAGCGATGATTTTACTCAACTCCATCGTGCGGCGGCGGGAAACAAGTGCGAAGTTTTGAGCTATCTGTTGGACTCTGGTGCCAACCCTAATGTTCGAGCGGGATGCGACGAGCTTACGCCACTCCATACTGCAATTAGGTAAGAGATTTTACGAAGTTGTTGGCTAACTAGCAAATAATGAAATAAACAAATAGAAGGAAAGCATTACAACTGTCCAACTTTATTAATACAAAATAGTACAATTTTATCAGAAAATCTAGATTTAATATCTTTAATTTACAGTATTTTGTACTACTTTGTAATTAGCGTTCCACGGGTTAACTCTACGTACTCATTTAATTACTCGACCGAGGACAATCTTTTGTTTCACTATTGTTTTACCCTTGTTGAACAAACTAAAAACGTTCTTTTGGCTGCTGGCTCGAAATGCTTAATAAAATATACAAACAAATTGAACAATCCGTACCATAATATCATAGACAATGTTTATGGCTACATATATCACAATTTCGAATGAGCATAAATGGCTCCTGTGCATGTAGCGTCAATTCATCTGACCGGTTCACTGACTTCAAAACTGAACAATTAAAGACATAAAACAATAGACTTCCCAACCATTCTTTCCATTTACTTTGATAGTACAACGCTTTTATAACTCTGCAATCGAGTGTTGAAATACAGTATTTTTTTTAACTGAATTTTGGTCAATAGGGCAGTTTCACGTTTTTCTTTACGCTGTATTAGCCTCGATAGCAATATATATTCTTTTGTATTTAAACATCCCGTGAAAATGCACGCATTGTCCACAAACAATAAAAATACTGGAGCCTTTCTTTTGAAAAATTGCTGCAATTATTCGAGGCCAATACAGCATAAAGGAGAACACGAAAATCAAGTATTAACTGCGATATAAATAAAAACAAATTCAGCCTGAAAAAAATGGAAATGAATGTTTGCATGTGTTCGCCAGCTAGATAAATATATATCATGTAGCAGGTGCTAGTATTCATTTGTCAGGAAGAAAATGACGTGCGTCATCCATTGGAAAGTTATCCAAATATGGCAAATTTTCAGAAATAAAGACATATTTTGAATTAATAGCAAACAATTTTGGGAATCATTGATCACTTATAGCAACACACATTTTTGTGTGATTTTTCTAGATCTAAATGTCCAGAAGCTATACAAATCCTGTTATATTTTGGAGCAGATCCAAGCATGACTTCTACGAATGGGACCACCCCACTACACTATGCATGTTGCTATCGGGATTTAGATGCTTGTCAACTGTTACTAGATAGTCTCTCTTTAGATGTCAATATTCGCGATGACTTTGGCATGACAGCTTTCCACCTGGCATGTCTCAGCGGTAATGTAGAGCTGTGTGATTTATTGATGAAACACGGGGCAAATATCTTCACTGGTACAAATATCGGACAGAATTCATTGCATATAGCGTCTACGAATGGTAATGCAGACTTAGTCGAGAAACTCATCCAGAAAGGTATGGAAAGTGAGATTACTTATTGAAATGAACCCGACCGGTAGAACTCACGAGCCAAGGCTTAAGCCCGGTTATATTTAGAAGGAGGGTAATAGATCGATCTATATATGTTGCCTTGGCATCCCAGATTCTTAAATTAAGTGACTCCCAGATTGTCGATCGGATTTCGTATTTTACTAGTAATTGAATCCTTGAAATATATTTTTCAATACATAGTATATCAAACAATTAATTTTAACAGTTATTAACACGCCAAGTCTTCTTGTTTCTTAGCTCAAATCTCCGGTGATACTTCAAATTTGGAAGTTTTCATCGACAGCGTTGACTTCGAAAACAACACACCCCTACACATGGCCTGCAAGAAAGGTCACGTGGAAACTGCCAAAGTGTTGTTACTACATAATGCTGACCTGGATTCCAGAAATGACATTGTATTCAATACACCTTTGCACGTAGCTGCCCAGGCAGGCCACGTTGATATTGTCAAAGTGTTAATTGATAATGGTGCAGATGTGAAAGCGATCAACGAACTACAGCGAATGCCAATCCACCTGTAAGCTCTCGATATATTCTTACTCAGGCGTAGCTTGTACCCGCTTTCCGAGGTATAGGGTGTGTGTAAGGGGTAGGGGTTCCCCTAGTTGTACTACCCTATATCGACTATACGGGATAATCCGCTGAACAGGGTATGGTTTTTTGATCTTGGTGTCATGAACAGGGTATATATCGAATTCTACTCTATTTCCGAATTAATCAAAATTTCCTGTCATACTCAGAGACCAGCAAATGAGAGGAATTATTTTGCATGCAAGAGATCGGCAGGAATAAGATCATTGACTTTAATAAATGACTTGAATATTTGTGATATATATATATATATATATATATATATATATATACTCTAGCATAGCTATGCAATTCAATCATTTTTATCATAATAGGGTATGAAAGGTATTTTTTTGTCATAGACAGGGTAACCCTTACAGGATCCTAGTGGAACATCCCTACACAGGTCTGGCGGGGGTTATTCCCCCTTCAGGAACAGCCCAAGCCCGAATCAGATAGTTTTTTGACATAAACTTTGATAATGAACTGAGCTTCCTGTTATTGAGCCAGTGTTATTGATCAGTGGTCACATAATTTGATTTCTTGAAATGATGGATGCTTTGTAAGTCGAATAAAAAGCCAAATTTTATGGTTACAACATCTTTTTAACACACACTCTACTCCACATTTCCACGGGCTGTTACTAAATGAAAAATGCACACGTTCTAAGCTAATGTTGTGTAAAAGTGGATTCAATTGCTCAAAATTGCACCATTTTACCTCGTTTAAATTATTCACAATTTCCTTTAGGGCAGCCTTATTTGGACACTGGGAAGTCATTCATTGTCTCCTCAACAACGGTTCACCAATTGATCCGCAAGACGTCACAAGTCTCACGCCACTACTCAGTGCTGTTTCAACAGGGATGCTCGTGGTCGCTGAACGTTTGATCAGGCTTGGTGCTGATACAGATCTTCGTAATGACTCACTTCAAAATTGCATTCACATTGCTGTGCAGAACAAGAAAATGGATATGTTGTTCCTGTTGGTGGACAGGATTGGAACGGAAATACTGGATGTTGGAGACAACAAACTCATGCTACCTATTCATTACTGTGCTAGATCTGGTGAATTTCAGGTACCATTAGTCAGGTTTTTCTAGCAAATTCAAATTAATTTAGTTGAATCTATCATTAATAAAAACTTTGGAAACTAAAGGAATCAAGGTGACCCCGAAACGTCGGATCACAAATTTAATTTTGTTTCTAAAACTTTTCACGAAAACTGAAAACAATTTTGCATGAGCATAAATAAACAAATTGACCAGTTATAAATAAATGTTGTTGTTGTTGTTGTTGTTAGTTACATCTCGAAAGCACACAAAGACATTTCAACGGTCTTTGTAGATCTTAAAGTTGTAAAGGTTACAGCTATTAAGATCCTATCTCACCAATAGCTTTATTTATTTAATCACGCATTTTCTTTGCAGATGTTACAATTAATTTTGTCCAAGAGTTCAAATGCCCATCCTAAAGACATCTCTTACAAGACGCCTCTGCATTTGGCAGCTAAGAATGGTAATGTAGACTGTTTAAAAGCACTGGCAGAGATAGACCCATTTCACGTCAACGATGCAGACATCAACAATATCACTCCTTTACATGAAGCAGCCAAAAAGGGAAATCAGAAAGTGTACTGGGAACACTGAAGAAAATGTGTGATTAAAGCAACCAAAAAATGCTGTTAAATGAATCATCTGAGAGAACCAGTTGTCTTCCGGTTAAAATGGAATTTTGCTTAAAACAAACAATTAACTGTGGGTGAAATCAAACTAAATCAATAGGTTTATGTAAAACCTTGGTTGCAATAACAATCAAATTTAGATTATTACAATCAATTTTTTTTTGGTTGACATGTTAACCAAAATTAAATTAGTGAAATTAACCATTTCAAATGGTTATAACTATTTTTTGGTTGATCAAACAAGGCGGTGTTTTTGAGTACAGTGAAAATATACTAAATGCTAGATATCCATATCAAACAATCATCTTAAGAAAACTGTCGTTCGCATTCATAACCAAATTTGGTAAGCTTATTAAGAAGTGAGTATGGATTCTATTTTGGCGATTTTCTACTATCTACGGCCACAATACACGGAAAAATTCGATGAAGACTTACAAAGATTCCAGTGAACAACTTTATATCAAACTGACAGTCCTTTTGAATTTTGTTTAGAGTTACAGGAAACACGAAAAAATAATTACACAGGAACGACAGTAATTGTTTGATATGCCCCATTCGGTTTGCTTAGCCGGTGAAAAATACAATGCAGTGCATGGCAACTCGATAAAGATTTATCTATTCTGACTACATGCAACCTGTTCCAGCTGTGTGAAAAGTACTTGGTACGGACTCTAGCCGGACAACCTCTCACCTAGGGTCATTAAATGAGGTGGCAAAATACGATTGTTATTCCCAATAAAAGTGGACTTTTTTGTCAAAAATCTCCCATACATCCTAAAAGTTATCATGCAGATCCCCGTTTTGACCCCTAAAAGATACGATGTTCACTCATACCGACCCGTTGCCAACCAGATTCCCCCTTTCCCATCATTGGTAAATAGGGTTGATTTTTAAAGATGCTCTTGATTGCTGAATTCATAATGGTAAGAAACCGGTACATTTTAGGATGAGGTATCTCATTGCAAGTGTAAGGCACCAAAAAAATCAAATTTGGGTGACAGAAAGTACTACCCTGAAAGGTACATCATGGACCATCACACTGATTCTTTTTTTCAGATATGTCTGTGAATTCCTGCTGCATGTTGGTGCTGACGTCACGTCCAAGGACAGAAACCGCTGGACAGCTCTTCATCATGCCGCACGATCAGGGTATACGGGGATTGTACAAGTTCTTCTTCAGGTGCATTAATGATTATGAGGTCGTGATTGGTTAAACTATAGTCAACCCTCTTTTTTGCTCTTCTTTCTTGCGGTCTCTCTCTAGCTCTGCCCCTCTCTCTCCCCTTGTAGCTCGTTTTTGGTGTTGCAAAGCAGAAAGATTAAAAAGTAAGATTTTAAAAAGACGCAATGGCTTTATTTTGAGAAAAGAATTAAAAAGTTATAAAATAGGAATAAGCCAATATCAGCCATTCGTTCTCTTATTTTTTCAAAGCTATACCCTTCTTTTCCTCAGGCAAAGACAATCAATCCCAGCCAGACGATTGACGAACAAGACATCGCTGACAACACTCCACTCATCATCGCAGCAAAGAATGGCCATGTTGATGTCGTTCGTTTACTGATTAGTCGGGGTGCCGACATCACGATTCGTAACAAACACAGAATGACATGTCTTGATGAAGCAGTCCAACAAAATAAAATGATGGTAGTTATGGAAATTTTAAACGATATCAGGTAAGCTATAAGTAAATGTATGCTACAACTCGAAATACATGTGTTTCCCATGGAAATTCATGACACCAATCAGAAACAGGTCTTAGACCATCTCAAGAGCTTGAAAGCGAGTCGAGAATCTCCTCCAAACAGTATTAATGCAAGTTAGAAAAATGATGCCTAAAAAAATTAAGTTAGATCATCTTCTTATGTAATGCTTCCACTAAGAAAGTGTGCCATAAGGCCAAGAATGGGCCAATCGTACTAAGGAAAAACTCAACAACTTATTGCCAGTAGTCTTATAAATCCCAAAACAGCGCGATTTTCTTTTTGTAAAACCGAAAGTTGAGATATGGCAACAGTTTTTAAAAATTATTTAAAAAGTCGGTAAAGCCAACACTCAATATATTGAGATTCTCTTAAAATCGAACAGCTTTTGGCACAAATTTTTTTCTTTGGTCCCAATACTGTCCGGAATTGAGGTGTTCCACTGTATAAGCTCCAATGCCAACCACCTCACTGAGTCCACTTTCTAAAATACGTTTCTTTCGCAGATGGTATGAAGTTGTATGTCACCGCCCTCACGATCGAATATATCCCATGAAGAATCTCATCGAAAAAATGCCACGAGCAGCCAAAGCGGTGTTTGATCGTTGTATCAAGTTCTCAAACCTTCCGGATAATGACCGTGCTTTCTGTATAGAATGTGACTTTCGTCTGTTAGATTCTGGAATATCAGACGACAGATATGAAATCGAGACACCAGAAGATCTGAATTGTGACTTTGAATCAAGTTATCAAGAGTATGAGATGGAGAGCGTTAAGCAGAAGCGAGCTGAAAACGAATCTGAAGGCAGAGAAGGGCACAGCAAATTTGAAGTAAGTTTTAGATCGACGTCGTCTAGACATAGTCCAAATGTCGTGAGAAGGCAACGACTCAGATCAAGGGGTGAAAGAAGTCAAACAGGAAGTAGAAAAGGTACAGTGTTAGTAATAGCAAGGTTCTTCCATCTTTTTTTTTTCTGAAATAATAAACATGATGCACTATGGTCTACATTAGGTCCAAACATCTTCTGTTCATTATGCCTTATATTGTGTTGTTTGTACAGACTGAAGCTAGACCAGAATGCATCCTTTTTATTAAATTTTACCAGAAAAGGCCTATAGAGGGGTCTGGACAAACTTAATAAGTAAACAAATTAAAATAAGTCTAGCAGGTTCTTGTTAGAATAATTGTTAGTCCGAAAATATTCAAATATTCTAAAGGCCACTAAGTGTTATTTTTGCAATATGTCGATTAAAAAGCCATCATCAAACGATACCATTGAAAACAATTCAATTGATGACTTTGCTTCTACTTTGGCCAAGTTTCTTATACACAACAAATACCAGCACATTCGAGAAGGCCATGAAAATACCGATAACCTACCAAATAAAAATATTTTTAAAATGAGACTTTGAACTATATTATAATATTCACCAAGGTTTACCAAATAAAAAAACACGATAATGCCTAGCTAGTTGCCTGTTAAAAGCACAAAACGTTTTTCAAAACTTTTTATACTCAAAAGTTTATTATTTTTTTGAATAATATTTGTAAAGAAAATCTGTGGTTAATATTGAAATAATTATCAAGTTATATCAGACATTTACCAAATAAAATAAAAGTCGGCATGTTTATCTTGCAGGGTCTAAAAGAACAAAAAGAAGCAACGACGAAAAGGCAGAAAAAACTACCTCGTCATCACATTTCTATGCTCCAGCTACTATGGTCGAACACAAACGTGAAGCTCTCTTGTCTCACCCTTTGATTGAGATATTCTTGCTTAACAGCTGGAAGAACTTTGGAGGCCATTTCTTTACCATAACGTTCTTGTTGTACATTATTTATGTCGCAGTCTTTACAGAATTTGCTATCACAGAAAGAACGGACGACAAAGAAGAAAAAAGCATTCTAAAATGTGGCGATGCTTGCTTTCAAATCTATTTCACCTTTATCGCATCGATCATATATCTCGCCAAAGAGATCCTACAAATGGCGACTATGGGGTTTGAATATTTTAAGCACATCTCCAATTATGCTGAGTTCTTGGCTTATTCATTCACTTTAGTATCGTCTCTACCGTATCTGGAAAAAATTGAGCCGCAGTTTCCGTTGGTTACTGATGCTCTGGCGCTGTTTTTCCTGTATTCAAATATTATTTTGTTCATACGTTACGTTGGGGTTTTTGGAATCTATGTCATGATGTTCTTGGAGATAATGAAAACTATGATTAAAGTTATGTTCATTTTCTTCCTATTCATCATATCGTTTGGTTTGACGCTTTTCATTCTGTTGAAACCACAGGTGATGTTTTTTTTTATTTAGCTTTTTTACGTTTATCAAGAGAAAATGAGCTAATATAAGGTATCCCCCTTACTGTGCTTCGCACACATTATCAGCCCCGTTAAGTCTATTTATTGTTGCCGAGTTATTTTAACGGGACGTGAGTGATCAGATTGAACAGAGAGGAAATAATCGCATTTTATGCTCTGGCGTGGATCCGAAGATAAAAAAGAAGAGCTCTTCAAATTTGCAAAAGAAAAACTTAACAATGATGAATATATAAACATGGACGATACACACCAGGCGACAAGTCGCAGCGATTTCTCCCAGTGACAGGTCGCTTCAGTGTGCACTGGTGCAACAATCCAACCGGTTGGATTTCATGCGGCAGGTCGCAGCAACAAAATTTTGTCACGGCTACAACAATTTTCGACAAAACTACCTAATAAACACAGCGGGAAATTGGCGCTGTGACCTGCCGCAAGGACAAGTCGCTGCGACCTCTAGCCTAGTGTGTACCGACCTTTAAGAATAAGGTTTTAGCGGGATCGGTAACAGTTTAAAAATAGCCTGATTTCTAAAAGTAGCAATAGCGTGATTCCTGATTGGGTCCGGTTCTCTTAGCTCCTTTTCTCTTGCGTTTATTCATCTCTTACTCCGCTTCCTATCCGCTTACTTTACTATTAAAAATGTGGCTTCCGAGAAAATCCCTTTCCTGATTTTCCGTACCCCCATAGTTTCTTAAATGGACCACCTCCACAGGAAGCTCAAGTTTGCGACTTGTGAAGTTGTTCGATTTCTACAGTAAATGTCTGGAGCCACGAAATATCCTTTCGCTATTTCAAATTTACAAAACTAAAGACTTCTTAATATAGATTAACAAGTTGGATGTTCTTCGTTGTTCAGGATAAGCCTCGATAGTCTGGGACACATTCTTTTGTACTTACCTCAGTTCATCCCTGGAGAATGGACAAATCCCAAAACAATAAAGATATCAATAGTTTTGTTTAAATTTAATTGTTAATCTATAATCGATCATTAGTCTGAGCAATGAAGAACTCTAAACTGGTCTATTGTCTCATGATTTGCCTTATCTGGGACTGAGTTTTAGCTCAATTAGTTTAAATATAAAGCTGTCCCGAAAAACTCTCAAGTTGACCTGAAACACGTACAGAGATAAGGCAAATATTCATGCTAAGAAAGGCTTCATTTTTGTTCGTGACTCCATACGTGAACTATAACTATGCAAATATGCGATCTGCATTATGGCGTCATATACTACAACTACCAGAATGCTTTGCTTACTTGCTTTTGTAGCGCAATTAGCATTAATTGTTCTGTTAATTTCCAAAGGCATTAAAAATTTGAATGCGAAAGAGAATTCGCAAAGAGCGCTGGTAGTTGTAGTGAAATGCAGATGGCCTATTGATCAACTTCACAAGGCGATACCTTGGGCTCCCTGTGCCATCTTTTATCTTGTTATCTTTCAGGAGGCCTTTGACACTATTGGTTGGTCATTTCTCAAGGTAGTGTTTATGACGATTGATGAGCTTGGCTTTGATGACATCGTTTTTTCACAAAAGGGGATACCATTCCCCGTTTTAACGGCTGTCATTCTTGTAGTATTTGGTTTGTTACTGAACGTGCTTTTAATGAATCTTTTGGTAAGTTGTATTCTTGCATTAGAGACCTTTTGATTTGACAGCGAGTTTTCAGTATTTTCCGTTTAACGCACGCGTTAGAGCGCGGCAGTGGTAACGCAAACACGTACGTAGTCAAAACAAATCTCGTAGTCGTGACAACGAGATTTGAAGCAAAACTCGCACTCTCTTTGGCAGCGGTTTTTGTCCACAAATCATCCATCTTTACAACCAAAAAATCTCAACAATCTCATGATTCTCCATCTTCTTACTATTAGTACTTGTTCATTAAAAATGAAACATTAAATAGAGAAAATAGCAAATAAATTGATGATGTTCAAAAACCATTAAAATTTTTTCAAGAGTGACAATTTGAATATGCGCGAGCGTGAATATCGACAGCACGATAGCGCGCACGCTGACAACTAGGGGTGGCGAATGGTACCTTGAAAAATGTCTCGAAGTCTCGAAATCGAATCTCGGAGGCGTTTTTTTCTGGGTCTCGGAGTCTCGTATTGTATTATTTTTAGAGGATTTCAGAGTCTCGGATTATTTTTAGCAGTCTCAGATTGTTTTCAGCAGTCACGGAGTCTTGGATTGTTTTCGTAAGAGTCTCGGAGTCTCGGATTGTTTTCGTAAGAGTCTTGGAGTCTCGGATTGTTTTCGTAAGAGTCTCGGATTGTTTTCAGCAGTCACGGAGTCTCGGATTGTTTTCGTAAGAGTCTCGGAGTCTCGGATTGTTTTCGCAAGAGTCTCGGAGTCTCGGAGTCTCGGAGTCTCGGAATGTTTTTGTAAGAGTCTCGGAGTCTCGGATTGTTTTCGTAAGAGTCTTGGAGTCTCGGATTTTTTTCGTGGTAGTCTCGACATCCTGGCTTTTTTCAATTCGCCCGTTTCAAACTATCAGTATCAAATTAACCAATAATCGAAATGTGAACGAGCTGGCAAGAGCGCGTACAATTGTATTAAGAAATGTAAATGATATTTCACGAACAGAAGCTTTTATTTAGGGGATTAAAAATGACCAAATAAGGAATCATCACCAAACTGTCAATTTCTTGGCGAGTTATTTTAAATTATGTCTAGAACATTTTAAAGCAACATCCCACGAGTACCCCTGTCCTTATTTCGATGTGAAACGAAGTAAAATTATCCTTTCAAAACACGTCAAGTCGCTTTAAACCAATTTTACAGCATGCAACGGGGTTTTAGCTTCAGTAAGGAAAGAATTCAAACTGTTGTATTGATCTAAAATGTATCTATATTCTGCTTATTTAGATCGGCTTAGCTGTAGGAGATATCGACACGATTCAAAGAAATGCATCGTTTAGTAAAAAAGCAATGACTGTGGAGTACATCCTGCAAACAGAAGAACGTTACTTTTTTCGTTGGCTCGCTAGAAAAGCTGCTATACTGAAGCCTAGTACTGTGGTCTTCAAGCCCAATGAGATCGAAAACTGGCTTTAGTAAGTAAAACAAGAAGTTGATGAGTTGATTGTACTTGGGAGAATTATTTAACCGGGGTCACCTTGATCATATTATTATAGATATAGCTGTCCTTGATATGGTTGTCTTGTTGAAATACTGATTTAGTAAATAGCAAAGTCATTTGCATATTTCATGATTTTTATTTTTTAAGAAATGATGAGTCAAAATTTACAAAATAACTTCTTCACATAATTATAATAACTATGGAACTATATAATATGTGCTGCTTTGTATTAAAAACAAGAAAATTTAAAAACTTGATATATGCAAATGATATTGTTATTTACTAAATTAGTATTCAACTCGACAACCTTTTTAAGAACAGCTGTATGTTGATGTTCAATAATATTTTAAATTCAGTTAAAATTGTACATTTTTTTCAAACCTGTTTTGAGAGATCATTATTTCTTATATCTTTATAATACAATTGTATTATAAAGATATTAGAGATAAAAATATCAATTTGTATGTTGTGGTCTTTAATAGTGAACAAATGCCCAGTGTGTCTTCAGGAAAATTGCCATTTCTACCTGTGAAGAATCAAACAAATAGAATGACTTAGAACACATTATTGACTATGTGAAATGCAAGACCTCTAAATTCACTTTGTGTCAGAATGCAAAATTTACATATGAAATTCCACCATTTAACAAGAATTAATGAAACTTCCATGAACATATTTGACCATTTAGGGTTATTTCCTCTGCCTCTCTTATCAAATACAAGCAGCATTTTTTCATTTATTCTTCAATATCAAATATAACTGTTACAGTCTCTGATAACAAAATACTAAACAAACACACATAAGCTGCAAAACACTGATAAAGAGATTACAGCTAACAAATAAACAAACAAAAATCTAATTTAACATAAAAAAACTGAGCAAATAAAAAAATGAGAAAACAATTCAATGTTCAATTTAATGTCAAAAAGAGAAATGATTTTAAAACAATGCAGTAGTCAAGTGGGATTTGAGCCAAATTAGCCTCCACTGTCTAAAAACATTGGTTTTAAGCTTAAATATTGCCATATTGTATCTTTATTTTGTTGATATGCAAATTTAAAAGCTCAAAAAATTGCAAAATCTTAACTCGTAAGACTTGTAACTTGTAAAATATCTGCTCATACAATGGGAAAATCACAAACCAAATATAGCTAGTAATTTTAGTTAAGATTGTTGCTGTAGTGGTTGGTTATGTCCATGAAATATGACAGAATTTGGATTTTTTTCATTCATTTGTTTAATTGGAATTGATGGAAATTATATTTATGTACTAAAGTTTAATTTTAGTTAAAAATATGTTTATGTAAAAACAATAAATCTGTCAAAGATTAGCAATGCTAAATAGTACAATTTTAAGCTAACTGCATTGTTTTCCATTGTTGGATCAGCACTATATTGTTCTAAATAGTAAATAGCAATAAATGTCACTTATTCATAAATGTAATTTGTTTACCCTCATTCACATTATTACAGATGTAGTGAGAATGAAAACCAATGGTTTCAGTTGTACATATACTTTGCAATAACAGCTCATCACTATAAACTCATGTTCTAGAATATTGACTCATCTCTTATCTGTCAGTTTCTCAAAATGAATTAAATGCTGCTTTAAGTTATTTTCTCAAATAAAAATGTCAAAACTTAAGTAGTGGCTTTTTTAACAAATTGCATAATATTTTCTTGGCCATATATATTTCAATGCAATTCTTAAACATAATTTCTCAACTACAGAAAAACTAGAAACGCGAGTGTTGAGTAATTTTGTTTTCAAAACTAATGAGGACATTTTGAGCATTTTAAATTAAACATTTTGTACGTAATGAGCCGGCAAATAAATTTACATGATTTAAAAGACATTTTACTCTACAACGCTTATATAATATGGTAAGTTTGTAAACAAAACTTGGCTAAAGAAAGACTTCACGAAGAGAATTTCAGAAATAAAAGTGTATTGTTGGAGAGAAAACACTAACCTGCACTTCTCCAGTGATAATGCTAATTTACAAAGGACAAAAGGTCATTGAAATAATTGTGCAAATCCTTGAGAAATAAAATCGATTTATTTTTGTAAATTTTTCTTTCTTAGTGATTAAATTAAAGCAAAAATAATACTACGTTTTCGCTTCTTACCAGAGACAGATGACTCCTGATCTCTTGCTTTTTTCTTCTTCAAAAGCCATTTGACTCAGCTGAATGAATCCTGGAGCGCCTCCAGTCTTTTCGTATGTTGTCCTTTTCCTTTTGCTTTTTTTCTGAGGATTCCTCCTTATCTAAAATTGTCTTTTTATGATTCGCTAAAGTTTTCTATGATTGCATTTGTTAACCAATTACTATCTGCTTAGGTAAAATTTCTTCTACACTTGTCAGTTGACGCTTTCTTTCTCGCTCAGCTCGCTTTGCTTTTCTTCGTTGAAGTCCTTCGTGTTTCTTTTCCTAGTCTTTGTTGTTGTTGTTTTTTTTCTTACTCGGTCAAAACACTTTTAACCAGCGGCTTAGCTTTACCAGTTTCTTTCTTCTTGTCCATTGTAGAAATATTTTTTTTTAGTTTTAATCAGTGAAAACCAGTCTTTTTAAGATTTTAGTAAACTGAAAATAATTTGCTAAAGACTTTGTTTGTGTGCGCAGTGTGTCGAAGACAGCAAATTTCCTACCGTCCTATGTCACGAGTCTAAAATTTGTCAAAGTTTTGGCACGAAAACTTCGGCTCACTAAAACTGGTCAGCAAGTTTGCGCGTGAGTGTACACGTACGGACGTATGTATGTATGTACGGACGGACGTTGTACGTATTTTCGAATTCCGGGCTTCCTGTGGTCGATTTCAAATGATCTCGATGGTTTACCATATTTTCTTAATTATGGTGCTCCGCTTGCGCGGGCCTTCGGCCCGCGCGGAGCTCCGCTATAAAAGTTGATATGAAGTAAAGACGTTATTGGGATCATAGGGATTCACAAAAATTCAAATCAGATTGAAGTTGTAAACGTACAGTACATGCTGTATTATGGTCTAGCTTCAGTGGAAACATCTTTTGTTCATTTATTTAATGGAGCTAGACCAAAACGCATCTTTTTCTCAAACTCAGAAAAGGCCTATTAACTTGTGTGTGTTTTTGTTTTGGTGGGGTAGGAGGGGGGGGGGGGGGGGGGCGGTGAACATCCATGTGGCGTAATGATGTTGTATGATGATTAAAACAGCACTTCCACAAAGACTATTTAAGAGATGATCACTGAGGCACACAGCATTCGTGGGTATAATGCAGGCAGCTGAGGGCGCAGTCCGAAGCTGCCTGCATTATACCCACGAATGCTGTGTGACGAAGTGATTATCTAGTATAATTATTGTTCTTATCGTTGTCTTATTCGTTTTCGTTATATTGACTGCTAGGCGGAACTCGCTGAATTATTAAAAATAATGCAGTTTGCTGTTTGTTTAAGTGTGACCTATGCATTCTTTGGGATAATACTGAGTAAAAACAATGGGTTGTGATAAGAACAGTGATTATTAACTAATAATGTTCAAGATATTCTAGACTGTGATTGCTTTTGATTTTTTTTGACAGTGCTCAGTACTACAGCAACCAGGGAGTGGACCTATTTCGTCCCACAAGCGCTAATGGAAAAGACATCGATATGTTCACAATGGTTGATCAAAATAAAGTACTGAGAGAGATCATTGCCGAATCAAATAAACTTGATTAACAACTTAGCGAACTAGCGAGGTCTTGCTGATTCGAAAATGACAGAAAGTTGGAAAGATGCAGAACAAAGCACTCATTCACTGCTAAAATCATTGCATCGCGAACCGGGTGCCTTTGCAGCTTTGACTGGATTTTGTTTTGTCTTTTAATTCCGCGACGTCAATCGCCGATACACCGAGGCGGCATCATTGATGTTACAGAAAAAAACAAAATCCAGTCAAAGTTGCCAAAGGAATCCGCTCGTGATTCAACGATTTTAGCTGCATGTAAAATCTAAAATATATAATTTTGCAAAAAGTTGTTGGAGTTCACCACAAAATCACTAGTCAACTTAATTATGCAATTTCAATTTCGATGAAAACGTTTGATCTTCTCACGAAAGGCATCATATATTTCACATAACTGTTAATATAAAAATGAAGAAAACTATAGCTAATCCGACGAAAACTCAATATATATTCTAACGAACACCCAGTTAAGATTAGTGGACTAATAGGAAGACATTTTTTTAAATAGAAATCCCTGGTTCAGCTACTTTGATATTGTCTCACGAATCTGAATTAACGGTTAAAATGTCTTAAAACAACAAGTTAAAACTTCTTTCTCTCAAAGCTAATATGTATAAAATATATAAATTTATTGATTTTAAACTGCGCATATATTATTGCAACTTTAATAAAATGAAATATAAAGAATGAAATTAAAAAAAAAACTAATACAATGTATTTTGTTCATGGCTATTGATATTTGGAGAAGTACTCCACTCGATCGAACTGAAGTCTCGCAAGAAAATATATTCGTTTCCCAAAAACCTTAATCATTATTTACTTCAACAACAAATCATTGAATGTAAAGATCAAATATATACTGACTGAAATAATCATTTTATGTATTGTAGTTCATGATACTTCCCGTAATCATTTTTTTTTTATCATGGCTTAGGTTATAAGTTTTATCTTTAATAGTCTCCTTGTACATTTACCTGTTATTCATATTCAATTTAATTTAATTATTTTCTTTTTGTGTCTCATGAATTAAAATACTATGACAACTTAATTAAACACTGGGGGATAACTAGGGGAAAAAAATGTTAATCCCTTTATGCTTTCAATCTATTAGTTAATCTGTGAACTATAATAATATCTAAAAATTTAATTTATTTACCAATGAACTTGAATTGATCATGAGACCATGCAATAAACAATTTTGATTTTGATTTGGTTTGATATTAATATGTTCAAATAAAGTGTCTGGCAGGATCTGTGCTAAATCTTAAATCGTCTGTGTGACTGTTCCACAGAATTGGACCATATACTGATCGAAAAACCTTTTGATCCATTAACTTGTTTTTAATTTAAACTTAGGTATAGATAATGAACCTAAATGTGGCGAATGGTACCTTGATCTCGCAGTCTTGTATTTTATTATTTTTAGAGAATCTCCGAGTCTCGGATTTTGTCAACAAGCTGGCACAAAGTTAAGAAATCGTTTCAGCTTTATAACGATAGTTATATTTGTATAGTTGACGATTATGTCTCGTGTCTCAGAATTTCTTGAGGCTAACGTCTCGCGTCTCGGATTTCTAAGAAGTCAAGAGTCTCAGGCTCGGATTTTAAAACAAGGATCTCGGCGTCTCGGCGTCTCGGCGAGTCTTGGATTTTACCATTCGCCACCCCTAACCCTATTTGAATAATCTAAGAGTACGAGATAAAAAGGGCCGGAGTATGACCTAAATTCCTAGCGTGATTCGTGGTATCAAAAGTGTCAAGTAAAAAAAAAAAAAAAACCTCTGACAGGAGAAAAACAAATTGATTGTCAGAATGAGTTTATTTTGTAGTATCGTTGGAAAAGTGATACCAAACCCATAAGTGGATCAGCATTGAGCTCAAATTTACCCATATTGCCCCTACAGTGAAACTCGCCGGACCCTCAATATACCGAAATTCTCTTTAAACCGAACAACTGTTTTTGGTCCAGAACTCAACTTTTTCCAATATCTCTTGTAAAAGTAACCTCAGGAAAGCGGAACCCCCTCCAAAACGGACATTTTTTTGGTCCCAGTACTGTAAGGAATAGAGGGGTTCCACTGTATTACGTGGGAACATTTCTCGTGCAATTCCCATATTTTAAAAATTGTGATTAATTATTTTTCCTGTGAAAAAATGGTATCACGTTTACTGTTAAGCTTGAATTTGTTTCCCTTACATTGCAATCAATGGTACATAACAAGTTGGTGTTAGACACCAGTTCGACAGTTTGTTTAAGAAATGGTGGTCAATTTGTCAGCAATTCACAAAGTAAATATGAAGGCTCGTTATATCATGTCATTGACGATTGATGTAATACATGTAACGGGGATTTGTTTGCTGGTGGCCCGGTCGAGATTTTTCTAGGAAGCCCGTCTTGAAAGCTATGTTTTTAGTACTTTATCTTGCGAGTTGTGTTGTAGTAATATGTTAGTACCCCACAGATTCCCAATCTACTTGTGTTATCCCAATTATGATCTTTTATGGACCACATCTGGTTTCACTATTTTGTTGTGGTCTTTGAACAGTAGAGTAATCACATGTAATCAGTTATGCGTTTAAGATTATGTCATTGTAGAGAAATGTGTGGACTATGAAAAGGTTTTCACTTTGATATCTAGCTTAATTGCCTTAGTTGGCCCTACACTGTTTCACTTGCTGATAAACAAGGAATCCTGAGGTTAGTAAAGCACTGTTAAGCATTGTGATTTTGGAACAATTCATTTGAAGTTAATTACTGAATTCACTAAATATCACTCACCTATAGTTTAACTATGCAAATATTTTAAATAATATTTAAAAATGTATAGTAATAAAAGAACTTTAAAAAGATATTTGTAATTTGAACACAGTAAACAAAACTGACAATTCGGACGTTAGTCCTTTGTCGGAGTCACTTGAGAAAACAAGAAAGAATGGGATGATATAAATAGTGATACGGCGACAAATGAGAGAAAAGAAATCATCGAAATAAAGAAACACCGACACAATACACACTGGTATTTTTCTTTTTTCTTGTATTTATCCCATCTTAATCAGTATACGAAGCAGAGTGGTTGGTTGATGGACTATAACAGTTTTGGATCGGGTTATGAACCAGTAGGTCCGACAATCGTGGCTTTTAGATAATTGGAAGCTGTATGTAATTCTAATTTTGTGAAACATTTTAGGGAAAGGAAGATGTCCAATTTCCTGTATGCGTTGCTACTGGTACTCTTGGGCGTGAGTTGCTCCGCAAGGGAACACAAAAGCATATTTGAGGTACCTTTTATCCTTTAACAGTTTTAAATACAAAGGGTAGTCTGACATTTGAATCATCTTATCGCTTCCCAAGATAAGAAAAGAAATCGCTCTCTCTCTCTCTGGACTCAATTTGATCGCATCGCTTTTCAGTTGCATTATTAAAGCAGAGCTCTAGGAAAGAAGCTATTTCAGCAACATTTTTTAAATCCATTATAAACGGGCAAAATATTATTGAAAATTGATGGAAAAAGTAATCTTTACTAGAAAGATTGACAAAATTTGTTACTGAAAAAAAAAAAAAAAAAACGGTTCTTATATCGTTCCTAAAATAGTTTCCAAAAATAGAAAATTATATGGTGGATGGAGGCTTAGTGCTAGTCATTTCTTCTCCTGCCTTATGCTCTCTTGCTTTTCTTTTTGACTGTCCTCATCCGTTCAGACAAATCGCTGAAAGCGATCCATTTTCGCACAAATTTGAACAAATTTAAAAAATCTAAACATCAATGCACCATTCTATACATTGCCATAACAGGATAAAAGAATTTGAGAACGTAAAAAAGCAACAAAATTAAATGGATGCAACTACACGTTTCGACTGCTGTTGTTTTTCTCCATTGCTCACAAGAATCCGCCATCTTGAATTTTGATCAAGGAAAAGTCCACAACTCCACATATGGAAAGTACACATTCCTTATATGGTTATGGCCAATATTTTATCGATTTATTCGCTACAAATTTATTATTTTAATGTCATCTACTTAAATCTTATAGCTATACACATTATTATCACTTCTTTGTAGTGAATGTACACACTTACTTCAAAAAACTTTGTCGAAGAGAAAAGGGCGGGATAGCTCAACCGAAAGGAGTTTTTTTAAACACTGAGAAATAAGCAGTAATATCGGCAAATAATTAATGCTGACTCTATAAAAGGTCCATCTCAGACGGTTATGTTTTGTACACATGTATTACAGCAAAATACTTACATAAGCAATTAGAAATTTTTATCTACAATTCCTTTTCTGGTCTTGCCTTTGCTATTTCTTCGACAGTGTTTTCTGAAATAGGTGTATATATATATATATATATGTTTATAAAACTGCTACTTGTCAAGGTTGTAAACTTTTGCTATATTACAGAAGCTTAACCTGGACCTTAATCTGCCAGATTTTGAAAATGCAACGAGTAAGTAATTCATAGCGTGTTGTCATGAAGGGAGAGGGATGGCAACGGCTGGAGATGATCGTCTTATCTTTCAGGGGTAAAAATGGGGGATCTAAAAGGATTTTGGGACACTTGAGGTTTTTTTTATGGATACAAATTCCACATCAAAGAATTTCTATCGAGAAATTGCTGTTCGATCGGTCATCTTGTTTAAACATATTTGGGAAATTCTGTCTTATTTGGAATTACGCTTGCCAGATAACGTAGAAAACCCAAAAACTCAAAAGCCTTGTCACATTTGATCAACTTTGCAACCTCGATTTTGCGAAAAAAGCCCATAATAAAAAAACAGGGTTCCCGCGCGAACAGCATTCAATTGTTTGATATGGATGTTTCCAAGCCAATCCATTGATCTTGCTTCTAGTTCTCATACAAGGTAATAAATTATACTTGGGTTGGGGGTTAACCTTTGATATATATCTCTGTTGTAAAACTGAAATAGTAAGTATAATTAGTAAACACGCACGAAATACCCTAACCATTAATAAATCTATAGCCCTCAAAATTAATATAAACGAATTGCAAATCGCCTGCGTAATATAGTTATTCCAATGACAATAAGGATTGCCGTACCTGTCAAGCGGCGCGTAGGTTGCTCACCATGACAAGAAAGATATAGATCTGCCGCTCATTTGCACTATTGCACTAGAAAATCAACCTGACCACCCCTCCCCTGATACCTTTCCTCATCACCTTCCTCCACCGATTATCTTTCTGGCCCCTGTTACTCCCCTTATTGTTGTACTCTCCTCCTACCAAGTTAGCCTGCAATTAACCGTTTTTTTCATGACCACCCCTCCCCCCTCATTTCTGACCAAACAAAACCTCCTACTGTCCCCTATTAAACCTTCCTACCAAATTGGGATGGAGCTGTGCCTCTCCCACTACTGAAGTTGGTGGCGTCGAAGCACATACTTTAACGATAAAAGTAAAGCTTTGTAATAGAAAGTGCACTGAAAGTGGACAATACAAATACCTCTAAATAGTGCTATTTTATGCTAATCCTATTGTTTTCTTTTGTGTAATTTGTGATATTTACTACTAAATAGTGACAACTGTTGTACACTTTTAGTGTTAGCACTCAAGAATGTATTTCTTAACTTACAGTGGCCAGTTGAAATATTTCAGTAATATTTATACTATACAATCAGAGTTACATTGCGTATTGAGTTCATGCATAAGTGTGCTGTCAATGATTAGCCAAGAAACAACTATAGCATAATTCCTGAAATATTTCTGCCTGTCCACGGTGTTGATTTTCATTTCTCACTGTAAGAATTAAAAAAAAAACCTGTTTTTTACTTATTATGTCAGGTATTAAATCTGGACTAAAAATCCAGGAGTTCCCTGAGGAAGAAAAAGTGAAAGTTATACATACTAAAGGAAGCCAAGCCAACAAAGTGGTAAATGTTTTTAGTATATTTCTCCATGCCCTCGTTGACGTAGAAATATATAGGTTTTTTGGCTCTTTCACACAGTCCGGACACTAGCCTGTACAGTTTGGCCGTTTAACCGCATTAAGATGATTTTGGATAACGCTTTTCCAGATGAATTGCAAATAAATCAAAAAGCACTACAGAAATCTCGTAAAATTCAGTTTATCTTTAAAGTTGTAGCTTTTTGGCTAAATAAAGAAAAAAGTTTGTTCCGTGGAACTAATTCCTATACAACCTAGGTGAAAATTCCTCATATAAATAACCTAATTACAACCTTGCGTATTCTCTTTCGGCTTACCTATTATGCAAGTTTTTGTACTTTGATCAAGTCCTTTTTCGTTGGGTTCGGATGGTTGGGCTTGTATATTTTCTTTTCCTGACGAGGTTTGGTTATATGTATTTTTTGATTTTCAAACCGTGTTTGGAATTTTTTTGTGTGTATTTTTCCCATCCCATTTCGCGTTTCTAATGGTCCTAGCCTTATTTAATGGCGTTTATTTGATCTTCTGTTGTGGGCTTTAATTTTGTTTATAGGGAGAAACAAACGCAGAGTTGCAGCCCAAAAAGATTGATTCCAACTCAGTCGTTAATTATGATTCCGGTAAGTGACCTTATAGCGCTAGTTATTCTATCGTAATAAATCGTAATTGCGCTAATAGACCAGTTTCAAATTCTTCATTCCTCAGGCTAAGCCTCAATTGTATGTCAATTAACAAAAACAGTCTACACAAAACCATTGGCATTTATATTGTTTTGAATTGGTGCATTCCCACGGGATGTACCTCGTACAAAATAATATATCACATACTATCGAGGCTTAGCCTGAGCATTGAAGAACGTGTAATTAGACTAGAGAATCGTGCTCTATGGAGGGGGTCGAATAAACGCAAATTCGTCGTGAATATTATTTGGCAAATATAAACACATTTTATATTTTAAAAGGAGGCTCTTTTAGATTAAACTGCTTTGATGGGAGCAATTGTTTCGAAAATTGAGATTTTATCCTCCACGTAAACAAGAGGAGTGGCGTCAAAGTGAACTAGGGCAGTCCAGTCGACTTTTTAGTACGACTTTAAATATGTATTTGTAGTTTTTAATTTGGCACTTGGGGAAAATACCGGCTTTTAAAGTGTGTCTATTGTAATGATGTTTGATATTGTTATTTTCTAGAATCTGGTAGTGAGCTCATTGAAACACTCAAAACTAAGCTGGGCAGTTTTACTAGTCCAATTAAAACCAAAATCCAAAGCAGCTTAACTGACCTGAAAACCAAGTGGAAAACTCTGACTGACGCTGATAGAACTGGCGTGGGAAAAGTCTTAACGACGATTGTAGGAAACATTGACAAGTTTGGCGATTCTGGAAGCAATCCAGTTGGTGCAATACAAGGTGCTATCAATATTGTTGGCTCTGTGTCGTCACTTTTTGGCCCAACCGGTCAGCTGGTAAGCATTGGTCTTAGCTTTATTTCTGGACTGCTGGGATTATTTGGTAAAGGCTCAAAGCCAAAACCTATCGCAGAAGTTGTAAGGGAGCAGATTGATCAAGCACTGGCTAAATACCGCTTTGAAACACTAACTGACAAAGGAAAAGCCCTGATCGATGTTTACCAGCGTTCTCTTTCTTACCTGGATGGACCTTTTAAAAAAGAAGGCCCTATAAATAAAGACGATATTAAGGTAGCAGCTTGTAGAGTACAATTAGACCAAGGTAACGCTTTCATTGATGAACTTGGGGGTGTCATCAAAAAGATGTTTACAGCAAACAAAGCAGATGAGGCGAAGAAGTGTATTGTAGCGTGCGAACTTTATGCTCAACTCGCAGCTCTTAAAGATATGGTCATGACACAGATGCTAACAATGTCTTCTGGGGTCATGGAGGGCGATGCCTCTGGACTTTTATCGAGTCTAGAAACACACAGACAACTTGCCAAAAATGTTTTAGAACCACTCTTCACGGCTGATTATACGTCCAAAATCGTACCGTACTTCGATCCAGATGTCAGCGTGGCAACTGGTGCGTACGCAACTGGCGTCTTAAACATTGGAAAATACCCTGGTGCTTTATCTGGGATGCATTGCCTTTCCTCTCTAGGTAAAGTAAAAGTCATTTTAGTTACCAGGGGACCATAAAAATCAATGTCCATAAAATTAAACGTATTATAGCGCGCGAACTATTATACAATATATTTTGATGTAGCATATGTTAACCGAGCTATTTTCAGTAGATTTTTAAAATATAAATTTTACAGAGCATTTTATAAATAATCTTTTTGACCATTAGAAAAGACTAGCAGTTTTTTGTAACCGCCGTAAGGCTGTGTTTTTATTCAGTTATTATCTTTTCTATTATGCCGTTTGTGCCATCGAAGCACTGTGAACCATCATCTTAAGATGATAAATTTCTTAGTAAATGAAGAATGAGCACAGTTCCAACTATTTATAGTCAGATTCATTTTGTATGTTGTGAAGAATTACTCAATTGGCAGCCTTTATTCACGATCTGAGTTTGTTTATGAGATTGAGTAATATTTTTTTTAGTTGATGGCAATTGGGCAGATGCAGTCTGGTCAACATCGACAGAACTGTTTTATGTCAATGGAAAACCGTACATTACGTTTGTAACTCCAAGCAACGTTAACTGTTACTGGAAACTTGTCCCACATGGAAATTATCTCTACAGTATCGTGAATAGGAAAGGATGTGAGAGCAACGCTAAGTATTGTGGATCGCTATTGTCATTTGACGTCGTCCGTGATGAAGGGTACGCCAACTTGGAGGAAACTGAAGGCATCATGTGGGAACTTTATGGCTCCGAATTCAGAAGGTATCCATCTAAAGAAATTGTAAATTGCTACTTTTAAATATAAAAGCAAAAGTGATTTAAGAGATTCCAAACTTAACTTTTCAACAACGCATTTTAGTTTGACTTTTGGCTGACTTGATTTTTGACTTTTAATTCACAAAGAGTGCAATGAATTTTAATGATTACTAGACACTCTATCTGCAAATAGCATAAGTGCCAATCTTCGCAGAGGAAGTGCCTCTCTTAAAAATTACTTCTTATAATTTTTTATATGAAAGAAACTGAATATTTATAGAACAGTATTTTGAAAAATATCAAGAAAGCTGACAAACGGCAATTTTATAACAATAGACTTGGACAGAAAACTAACTACCTTATAAAACTCTTGATAGGTTTCTTTCACATATTGTAAAAATCATCTTTGATTTTGTTGTTCAAACATCTTTTTGAAAGTAATTTGGTTTTGTGTTAGCAAAATGTTCTATCACGAAATGATTAAATTGCCGCACACATTTGTTTGCATAAGTATTTGGCCCTCTTCTAACCATGGTTTGACATATCAATCAATCATCTAAAGGAAACTGTCGTTTGCATCCATAACCATATTTGGTGATCTTACTGGGAAGTGACGATGAATTCTGTTTCGGTGATTTTGTTTACTATCTACGGCCACAATGCTCGAAAAAATTCGATCAAAACTTCTAGTGAACAACTTGATCAAAATACTGCCATTTTGAATTTTGTTTAGAAAAACAGGAAACCTAAATAAATTGAAATTACACAGGACCCGGATCGATGAGCAACAGTATTTGTTTTGTGTGACAACAAAATATATATCAAGCTTTTCCCTTGAGAAAATTGTCGTTTTCTATCAAGCCTTCACATATTCCCTTATTAGGAATGTACCTACCATATTTGGGCAATGGAGTAATTCAGCAATGCAAAAAAAAAAAAAGATTTTTATCACAAAATTCGTCAATTTTTTTAATTTTTTGAGTGAAAGCATACACAACAAGTCTGACACTTTGACTTTTGGCAGAAAAGAAGCTGTTAAACCTAAAACAGAACCCATTTGTATTTCACCACAGGAAGCCCAAAATCGACAATAAAAGTTTGAAATGATGCAAACGATTGAACAAGTATTATTTTACTACTCAGATTTACAACAAAGGTTCCATGTGGATCCAAGACGAAGTATTGGTGTGATTTGAGGCTTAGCCAAGTAACTAAAAGGAAGGATTACAGGTCTTATTTGCAAATATATGGTGGAACTGTGTTACCAAGTGATAGCAAACATTACTGGTCAATACGAAAAGTGAGTATTACCAAATCCTCGTTATTGAATATTTACAGCATTATGCAGAAATTTTGAAATAAGCGTATAAGTATATATGTAAATCAAAATTACCTCAGAAATTAGGGAATATCCCTATATATATTTTTTTACAGAGCTTTGTCATCCGCCAACTAATCATGGCAATATTTAAAATTGCCGATGTAAGAAAAATAAAACAAACAAAGGAAAACATATTCACCTTAATGATAGCTTGTTAAAGTTTAAGAAAAACAGATTGAATTTTGCAAATTAGCAAAAAAACACCAAAACGAGGACAAGGCGTGAGCTAGAATTTCCATACAATTTCTTTATTTTTAACCCAGCAGAACTTTTTAACATTTTTGCTCGAAACAGCGAAAGTTTCCATGAATGTCTTTTTATGATACGTCTGTTATTCTAGTGCAACAAAATATGAAATAGTTCATTATTTTGGAAAAGTCAATTTTCCGCTATTATTAAAATTCCGTCATCAGGGCTTTATAACATGTTAGTACATATATCCCATCATTTCTTCCATTTTTCTGACTAATAAATAGAGTGCCTCTTCCTTTATGGATACGTTATTTTGTAAGTATGTAAGACTTACCCCTTTTCCCGGGGGGGGGGGGGGGGTACTTGATCTTGTTTCTGACGAGGAGGTTCCGCTGGTACCTGAAAACCCTGACCCTATCCAAGACAATAAAACCTCGAAAACCCATACCCTATTCAAGACAAATCAGTCAAATGTAGACACTATTTGGCGCAATGTCCCCGTATAGTAAATATAAGGGAGTAATCCCTCCCGCCATCCCCCCCCCTACCCGGGCCCCTTCTACCTAATGCGAAGAGACCCTTAGACTATGACATACGTTTTGTGTGGCATTCATTAAAAAAAACATTCGCTGAAAATAATCATTGTTATAAATTAATTATAGGTACGTTTATTCGGGCATGTACTCGTTGATACCCGATACCGAATAAAAAAATCCATGTGTTGTGAAAAGTGCCAAATGTTTTATGTTATAACTTTGCTCTTTATAAATTCAATTTTATGTAGAAACAATGAAAAGTGAAAGCAATCTCTGGAAAAAAAACCAGGTGAGCTGACTTACATCTTCATAAGTTAACTACTAAATAAGTCTTGAAATTTACTGGTAAATTAAGTTTATTGGGGGTATATGTTAAACTTCACGCACTACACGCATTTGAAAAAGATCATCTGATCTCCTACCGTGATACCTTAATAAAAAAATGTAAACATTTGTGTCTTTGTAGTATGTTGTTATTGTTGTTGCAAACATAAATAATAAATTACAGTTTATTTATTTTTACAATATAGATGCTGATGCAAGATTTTGAGCATATTATTTGGAAATATGCTTCTTTATGTTCTAATAATTTATTCCTTGGCAGATAGTAAGGACAGTAAGCGCTTTAAGATTCGTTCATATTTAACTGCATGAACATTAAATATTGACCAATCTATAATTATATTGCTATGGTAAATAAAAGATGTAATAAAAGTATATAATGTGTATTGAGTTTTTTAACAATCACATTAGTCTGATTCTCTCATTTTAACCTTGTCTTCTCTGCCCATGCTTATATTAACGAGTACTATCGTTTCTTTATATATTTGTTGTTTTATTTTAATAAGGGCGTTGCATTACATCACCAGTATACTCCCAAGCTTTTAAGAAAAAAGAAAGACTTCAAAAAGACGGTGTGGTTTATCCGCATCGATGAACCTATATATATTCAGCGACCAGGCATATTCTCGGTCCATCTAAGTAACATTTGGCCGTTTGGTCACGTTTGTCAGCGCTGCTTATTAGACTAAACAATAACCAATATTCAGTGTTCAGTCGTATTCAGTTAATCGGAACATTAACAGTTTGACAGTTATGCCTCTGGGGCCGGTTGCACGAAGGCCGAAGAGCTCTATCCACCGGATAAATCGCTATCCAGTGGAAAAATTCTAAAGAAATCGTTTGGAGTGGATAACTTTATGCAGTGAATAACTTTATTCAGGCTTCGTGCAACCGGCCCCAGACGATTTGACACCCAATGTGCAAGCATGTTTCTTAGCTTAAAAGCAATGATTGGAGTTATCGTTCTTATGGCGCTATTGATTGTAATAGTTCTGTATTTTGAACAACTTTTATTGCGCACTCACGCGATAAGGCTGGCATTACACTATACACGTACCGGGCAAATTTGTGGCAGTTCAAAAATCGACCTGGACTTACATATAGTTTCGACGAATCCTACGGGTACTAAATTTTTATGGCTTAGTGTGCGAATTTTCATGTATGTGGATAGCATGGTCCTGTGTAAATGCAAGGCCTAAGCGTACAGCGTTTTGAAATGCAGTCCAAAATTCGCCCAGTACATTGTAATTAGGGTTGAAAAGTAACAATTATAGAACAATTACAACTAGATATATCGTTCATTCTGCAACATCTTCTTTATTTTCTTAATCAACCAATAACAAACCATTATTATTATAATTATTATTTTATTTTATTATTGTTGAGTTTATAACGCTCCATGCATATTTCAAGTTATTCCTTATAGCGATTTTTAAACTCAGAAATATCACCTGAATCGTTTACATTAAAATTGGAAAATTAAGTTGTGAAGACGAATACGAAGTTCGCATGCCCGTGTATATTATTAGATCTAAGTACACTTCATGAGACTTCACGTGTACAGGAAAAAATAACAAAAAAAAAAACAGACATGATTTTAGTTTTTTTTAAAATCTGCTTTAAGAGTAGACTGAAATCCACATACAAAAAACATGTCTGGATATAATACAATTTATCCATGTTTGGTTTTTCTTTGAAATCCACTGAAAAACCAAATAAAAAGCAGCTAAAAACAACTAAAATCATACTCGTTTTCAAATATTTTTTTTCTAGCTGTGTCTATCAAGATTAAACACAAAACATACCAGGTTAGAGCAGTTTTGGTATGAGTGGGAAACAGTGTACTGAATCGTATCGCAACGTTTTCTAAGAAAACATTTGCACTTTATGCCGTATCATAGCTGTATCGTAACCGTACCGTTTCCCACTCATTCCAAAACGACTATGGGATACTATGGAGTCGGTTTTTAAAATCAGTCATATTTGTTTTGGTATTATTGGATTTGATGTACTACAAATCTGTGCTTGTAGCGAGTTCTAACATACAAAATGTAATCAACTACATGTTCGTTTCTTCAACCATCGAATAATGATGTCATTTGTTATGTATCTTAACGTAATTGAACATGACCTGGAATATTAATCCAAGAAAATTGAGTTTTTTATTGATTGATTGGTTGATTTATGTAGCCTGGTTCAGCAGTCGTTTAGGGTTGTGCTGACCCTTTCACCCTCTGTTATCTCCATAGCAACATGCGATCTTGCCCATCCTTTAACAATATCCTTGAGCGCAGTTTTCAGTTCTTTGCTACGTAATCCGTAAACCAACGGCGTAAGACACGAATTAAGATAAAGCAATGTAAACGTTATCTCCCTAGCTAAGTTGAGGGATGTGCTTCGTCCGTTAATCGCAATACCGATCACCACAGACACAAACGGTATATAACAGATAAATAAAATAGACGTAATGACTCCCATTGTGACAAGCGCTTTCTTATACTGCGCGATGTCGAATGATTTTGGTGGTAAATTCTCTTTGATTGTCGGCGAGGCATCGTGGCCTACTTTTGCTTGTAACTTTTTAAGTGCTGCTAAGCTTTTCGAGTAACAGGTCACGATGATTACTAAGCAGATGAACATTATCACTGCTGCGAAGGCCATGTATTTCTCCTTCTTTGCCGCGATGCGTATCGCCGTAACAATCGCCGCGAACATCAAGGCAGCTATCGCCGTGAAAGCGATACGCGTAGTCGTAACGATGGCGCGGTACTTCAGGCCTGTAGTTATCGCGAGATAGCGGTCAACACTCGTGGCAGTCACTATAAAAAACGATGGACAGCAGATCAAATGAGCCATAATGTCACCAGCTTGGAGAAGCTTACAGTACGTATCGTAATCCTCGCGTATTGCAGCAATCTTACGTAAAATGTACAGCGGCTGTACTATTACGCCGACTCCGAGATCCGTAAACGCAAGACTACACATAAGGAAATATGAAGGCTTACGTAAGCTTGGCGTACGTGTGATTGTTAAGATGACCAGTACATTGAATAAAACCGTAGGCAGAACGAGTATTGCGTTAATTGTTATGACAAAGATTTCGTACGTTGAGCCCCAGTTTTCGGTGTCCACTGCGTTTTTGGATAGCAGAAAATTTAAACATAGTTTTTCAGGTGCCATGTTTGACAGTTCACAGTATTTGGTTGTCGATAAGCTTCTTATTATTCGCTGTTTTAATTGATTTTTGTGTAAATGACGTTTTTGTTTTTTTGTTTTTGTTTTCGAATCGCTGAGATTATGTTTATTATTTTCTTGGAGCTTTCTCCGTGTGGTTGGTAAGGGATTTTTTCTGGAATTTCTTAAGCTTCCTTTTCTGTTTTCTTCTAGAATGATGATCAAAGTATCAGCTTATAACTTTTCTGTAGCATTATATTCACATTTTCTATTGACGTGTCTTTGTCTTTAACGTGATTGGATACTCAATAATTAATATAATTCCAGTTTAATATTATACGACTTCCCGAAGCAGAGGACAACTGAGCAAAATGTTTAATTTACTTTGTAAGGAAAATGTTGATGTTTGATTTTCGTCCTCCTTTTTGTTTTATTCTTTCTTCTCTTTTCCTTATTTCATTTGCTCGTTTTTCGACTGGTTTGATGGTTTGTTTATCCAAGGGAATTCACTTGCAAGATACTTTCGGCTTCGTCGTCTTTTTAAATGTTATCTTGACTTGTTTTGGTTTTGGATAAGTTTTTATTTTGTCTGCGAGAATTGCCCTTATTTCACTCTCTTCAAATCGAATAACTCCGCTTCTTATAAATGAGACAAGGATTTTCTTTAACTCGAAAGTGTTTGATTCAGTTTGTGTAATTGATAGTGTTTTTTTTCTGCAAAAAGCGATATCTCTGGATCCAAACTATTTCTTACTATAGCAACTTATCCACAGTATTTTATTTTCTTGTTGTTGTAGAATTTTGTTAATTCCCGTAATCCTTCTATTTTTTGGATATTGTTGAAATAATCGCTTTTTATCCAGAAGCTATTTTCATAAGTTGCTACCGTATTTAGCTTTCTTAATAGCTTGTGTTTTGTTTGTTATAAAGTTCACAAGGTCTCCAAAAGATATTTGTACAAATCCTTGCTTTTGAAACTCAAGAGCTAGTCCAGCAGTCCCTCAATCAACATTTTTTCTTCTTTTTTTTTCAGTGGCTAGATTATTCCACAATGTGCTCACGATATTCCAGCTCTCCTTCTGCTCAAATTTGTTGCAATTCCTTCAATGAAATCTTTAAATGTTCTCCAATTCTAACAGCTTTTCAGTACATTTTAAACTGGTATCATATTCTTGAATAGCTTCCCAGCTTTTGCCCAATTGTTATGTTGAAAGTCAGTTCTGCATTAATTTTCCTTTACATATTTTCCTTCTGTCCAAATCAAAACAAGAAATAAGTGCTTGCTTTTGGATCAAGGATAATGTTCTTCCCGCGAAACCTTGTGTTGACAGTCGGTTGCCTTAAATAGTTCCAATGAGTGTTCTACAATCTTTCTAAATGTGTTTTTAATGATCGCTTAGCACAAATTGTGCAAATCGTGTGTCTTTAAGACCCTTTCGCTCTTAAACTATCTGGTTAGTAATGCTTAGTAGTGTTTATTTAGACTTTCGGAAGTTAAAATCTTTTCAAGCTGCGTTTTTGTTCGTTTTGAACGTCACTGGAAGTTAAGTTTGCAAAATGTCATCGAAATACAATCTTTGTGACTTCCTATTTGCGTCTTTACAATATTTTGATTTTTTTTTTTTTTTTTGCACACTGTAGTTTTCGGCCCTTTCAGAATTTTGACCCCAACTCTTTCTTGTATCTTCACAATATTTTCTTTAGTTCAGTTTAATCGATGCGTGCTTGGTTTCACATCAGTCCTTCAATAATTCATTTTCGGAGTTGTCTCGTTAGTAATGCAATCTTGAGAAGTTTCCAATCCAACTTCAACTTGCAGTTTATGTTTTCCTTGTTTTTGTACTTGCTAATTTATTACTATGCTTCAATACACTATTCTAATCTCGCAATCTTGGCGTTGTTTCAACTTCCAAAGATTCAAAATGTCTTCATTCAAAATAGTGGTTTCTCAAATCCAACTCTATATTTATATTTTGAGTCCTTGGTTTTTTTCCTTTGTTTCTTTTCTCTAACTTCCAGAAGTCCTTCACGTTTTTTTTCGATATCCAATCTTGTAACAATAAATGATGCCCTCAATTTGTTCGTCCTTCCCGCTAAATAGCTCCAAGCATAATTTTCATTCGATTGCTGTTTCTTTTGATTCAATTTAGTGCTTTCATTCAATCTATAAAAGTAAAAAAAACGTACAATTTACATTTTGATTTAATTGATTGTCTATCATGAGTAGACCTGGGGGCTGATCAGGAGTTTTAAGTCGATAGCCTTTTTATCTAAACATAATTGAGAATCGAAGTATCTCGAATTTGACATCATTTGAATCGTATACCTCCTTGGAGGAGTACAAGTGGTCATATTGATTGTTCTGCTAAACATGTTTTCAAGAGTGACAGAAATGTATTATACCAACGCCAAAAAAAAAAAAAAAAAAAAAAAAAAAATCAACAGAGATTAATGGCAAGAGAAAATAAGGTAAGAGAACGTATCTGGGAAATAAACGTATCACTCTTGGGAAATGATTCAATTATGCGTAAATATTTCAACGCATTTTTTATAAAAGAACCATTCCCTGGATAGTGTCACATGATCTGAAATGGGCTATTTGCATACGAAACCGAAAAGGTCTATTGCACATTGTCAATTCGTCAAGATCAGCAATGACAAACTTTTCAACTTCTTGTTGACTATGTAGAAAAAAAAAATAGCAACAACAACAACAACATCTTTTTCATTATAATTGTATACTTGCAAAAAATCCTTCTGATTGGTCAAGAGCAGTGGAGTTTAGGGGGTTGTTTTACGAAGCCTGAATACATTTTATGGATGGGGAACTTTATCCAGTGATTCAAGTTTTAAACCGGATCAAGAAGGCACACCAGTGTGCAAAAAGTTGTAATACAAGAAGAAATTACAACTGATTCAAAAGACAAAATACGCCCTGCCTAAAACTAAATGTTTTTGGAAATGTTAAGTGTGTAGAGAATATAATTTTACTTTTTCTAGACATTCCTAGTTGCTTCAAATCTCATACATAATTAACGAGCTTTAAGGCCATTCGGATTAGCTTTATTTGGTCACAGCCATAAGCTGATATGACTGATAAATTATCCTCATTAGTATTCTGTATATAAGAATACTAATGAGGATATCTTTATCAGATATGGGGCTAACAAATTAAAGATCTCATTTGGAATATCTCATCATCGACCTTCACTAGCTTTTGAACATTTCAATGCATATGTAGCAGTCTTCTACTAGACCCTGTTCACTTGTCCTGAAAAGTGGGATCAAAATGTGTATATTTGCAAGTCAACTGCTCATGCTCAATATTTTTTTGCAGTATTTATCTCAATGATAACACTTTATATAAGTATTGGGGTTTTTGAATAAATTTGCAGATCGTGTAGGTCTAAAAGCCCGCGCGTTATAAAACAATATGCTCGTTTATTATAAACAGCACAAAAAGTTTGAAATCCCACAATACCCAAGAAATCATACACCAAACCTGAGCAAGGTCTTGTTGAAAGGTTTTTCAATTTTCGCCTTGCCTAGTTGACGACATCATCACGCCATCATCTACGCGCGATCGTTCGAATATATTTGAATCAAATTCTAGCTCAGCTCTCATCTAAGAAATTAAAAACAAAATTGCCAAAATCAGAAAGTATATCATATTTGATTCGCCCTACGGGCTCGTGAAATTACAAGCTCTTTGAAAAACGAACTCGCGCAAATTAATTCCAAGTTGATCTCGAAACCATCTTATTACCTATACTTAGATAATTGGCATATACATCTTAATTTTACTAGGTTAATTAGGCACGTAGTGTTTTCAACGAGCTATTGCTAGATCATTGGGTGACAATACTACCCTGTTTACAAGATCGAAAAGGATCCAAGTTACAAATAACTAAAGCTTTTGCAATATACAGATGTAATCAATCGCTTTGTTGTTTTGTTTTGTTTTGCAGTAAAAATACTTATAATGTAATAAAATGTAATACTAATATATAATAATACTAATAATCTTTTGCTCTTTTCAATATCAGTACATGTATCAGAATAATGGAAGAAATTATGGGATATCCTCCATTAGCTTTTGTTTTAATCATGGTGCTAGGGAAGGACTAGCATATATTTTAGAGTATCCCGTAATTTTTAAGGTCTTCTAAGAATTCTGCAAAGCCAATAGTTTTGATATTTTTGATATACAAATAATTGAATAATTAAATAAGTAAGTAAGTAAGTAAGTAAATAAGTAAGTCAATATGTAAATAAGTAAACAAGTAAACAAGTAAAAAATAAATAAACAATACATAAATAAGTAAATAAATAGGTTAATAAATAAATAAATATATACAAAAATAAATGAATGAATGAATGAATGAATGAATAAATGAATGAATGAATGAATGAATGAATGATTGAATGAATAAATGAATGAGTGAATGAATGATTGAATGAATGAGTGAATGAATGAATGAATGAATGAATGAATGAATGAATGGATGAAAGAATGAATGAATGAATGAATGAATGAATGAATGAATGAATGAATGAATGAATGAATGAATGAATGAATGAATGAAAGAATGAATGGATGAATGAATGAATGAATAAAGAGATTAATATAATTCTGTTATAAACTGTTAGCTTGGTCTTGTAATAAAATAAAAATGTAGTAAAAAAATGCCTGGTAAATGATGATTCCTACCTACCAAGAAACGATTGATGTATACAACGTTATATTTTATCTTCAATTACATCATTCATTATTCATAGTGATTTAATGACCTTTTTACTGCATCAAACAGCTTACACCGGAACTCAATCTATATCGATCTATTTAAAATAAGAGAATAATCGAGCAGACGGATTCATTTCTATGACAATCTTTTCAATTATAATCGAGATGTTGTAAATGGGGGCATTTATAAGTGCTTTTACGTGATTCTAAAAAATGCTAAGACAAAGGAAGGCGTATATATGATAATTTTGCGTTGGATTAAAAACGCATGTAGGGTCCTGAAGGGGGGTATCAAATCCCAATTCCCAGCCTAAGTTTTACCCAAATAATAATGCTCAAACCAAAAATTCCAATCTAACTAGCACAAACAAAATATCGTGTGCAGAACTGCTTTTTTAATTTAAATTACTTATTGCTTATTTGGCTGGTCCAACTTTTAAGTTTTCTTCTGTCATAATAGATAACAGACAAAATAACTCAAAATACATAATTTCTAACTTATTTGAGGTCTTACAGAGACCAAAATGGGACAATAAGAGAAAATCCCACTACACAGTTTAGATTAGTTTCCCATGAACCCAATGTAAAAATCCGGCCAATCAAAATGTAAAAATCCCAATTCCCAACCTTCAAAAGAAGGTAAATCTCAATTCCCAACACCCGTTTAGGACCCCCTGTGATAGATTACAAACATTAAAAGTGTGCAACATAAATAGAGCACAAATAATATATTTATGCTTTACTCCCGTAGAGTTTTTAACCGGCTCGTTTTTCTAAATCGTTGCTTCGATGTTTTGAATATTTTGTGTGATAATCTCTTCTGGATTCTACTTTTATAGGTGTTTCATTTAGACATTTTTTTGTATTTAAACTTTTATGCTTTGTTTTACACATTTTATTTTATTTTATATGTGAGATTTGCTTTGTCTTAACCGTTTGTTTGACGTTTTTTCGAATCACTCTGCCACCAATTACAGGTTCTCTAGTATATTTTGACGTTGATTATTATAATTTATATGTTTATTCATTTTCTTATGATATAGAATATATGTTGTTGTCCGATCAACCACTATATGTTCAAAATATTTTTGTGAAACACTGACGGGCGCGCGCCTAACCCACCCTTAAAAAAAACATTTTTCTCAATTTCAATATCGTCTTTTGATCACGTACAGGAATTCATGATTTGTTGTCCAAAATCTGTTAAAAAAGTCTTGTTAGTTTTATAAGAAAATAATCCGACAAAAGTCGAAAATGTAGAGAAAATTCATAGGCAACTATATAATTACTTCAAAATGTAACTACACCACTGGTTTATCACGTTATCAACTGAGTAAAAATCAATTCATGCAAAAGAAAGAAAAAAAAATCTGAGCAGTTTCTAGTTACTTAAATAACTGAATCTATTGACGCATCCACAGTGTTAAATAAATCTTTTACACACTGCAAAAACGAAAGGTTTACAGTGTTGGTGAATGACGCAATTGTAATACTGCATGCCGGAATCGATGATTCTTGCTTCACAATTGCTCGTTACAAAAACGACTGATTGCTCAAATAACAGAGTATTCAAATGCGATTGAAACTGTTTTCAAAATACTCCATCAACAGTTAATCACAAAAATTAATATGGTTAAAAAGGTTTTTGAAGATCTAGTTTAATTAGTGAAAGTTTATAAAATACCTTCATTGATGTCTGGAAAATCCGTCATCTGTTACTGCTTGAAATTCAGCAAGCCAATTATATTCACTTTTTTTTAAATTTAGTAATCGATCTACGCGGTCCTGAAATATCAAACTTTTGTTCTACAACAAAGGCTTTTTTATCATGTCGTTTTCGAGATACAAACGGGCATATTAACTGAGACATATATGCATGCATAATTCATGAAGTGGACTGGTTAAAGAGCCCAGTAAGCTTCAAAGGAGTCTATATCTTTGAAATGGCTTGGTCACGTGGCTCTGCAGGTGCATAAACCTGTATGACTACCAGAATCCCTTGCGAATTCTCTTTTATATTCAAAGTTGTAATCCCTGTGGAGATCAATAAAAACAATTCGCACTAATTGCAGTACAAAAGAAAGTCGGCAAAGCAGAGGAGGGAAGATCAAAAAGCAATAAACGAAAAAATGCATTTTTTCCCCGTATATTTTGTCTAGGATTGTAACTCAGCTTCAGCGTGTACTACCATATGATCACGTGATAGTGCCGTCCAACACCAGAAGTCGAAGAATAGATCGACCAGTACCCTTGAAGTTTGCTGGGATTGCTAACCAGTAAGCTATATCAACTTGAGCGCAATTAAGCGATAAGCTGCTTACATGATGACTAGAATACTGTTAAAGGATAAACATTCTAATATTTCCAATATTTCATCATGTCATTTATTTGATTAGTTTAGATTATGCAACTGATTTAATGTTGCTGACTCATGATTATTTTGCATACAACAATTAGCCAATAGTAAAAAGAGCACATCATGTCATAGATATACTATCACTTGATAATTGATATTTTGTTTATATAAGCATCATTAATTATATCGTCAGTCCATTATCTCGTCATACGTGATATCGAAATGTCAATCTTTCTTTGTGCAATATTCCTGTACCGCTTTCAAGAAAGTTATAATTAGAATAGAATAGGATTGCACAGATCTTTTGTTCTTGCAATAATTTGTTTATATTCATTATACGTTCACGCTAAATTTTAGTGCGCTCAATATAAAATTATCTAATGATAAGATCTCATTTTAAATCACAGTAAGGTTTGTTGTAATTTCTAGTTTCATCAGAGAAAGTTACACTTTAAATCTTATTCGTTTGTTATATGAAATTCTTAATTTTTAGGCATTATTTCCGACACGCCTATGTTTAGATAATCGTCAAGAATATTCTTTTAGCCAATAGAATTTTAGGAAATAGCAGTCAATCAATGTCATTAATTTTAGCTACTTATACACGAAAGCTTGTAATTAAGTTAGTTGGAATCAAGACCTAATAAAGTACAGATCAAACCAAAAAGACCCCGAAGGTACCTTATAACAATACTAACACTGTTCGAACCTCTCCAACGACCAAGATTCTTTGCGTTTTTAAAAGCAATATATTTTTTTTGTTTTGATATGACATCATAGTGAACTAGGGTAGTTGGTGATTTTGCCTTGTAGAATCGAGGGAGAAAACGAAGCATAAAAGGATGAAATAGCTGTCCACAACTATTTGAAAAAATATATAAAAAAATATTTTTTTTTGTAAAAATATAAAGGAAAAAATAGCGTCGTATGTATCGGGTTCCGGTACTTCATTCAATCTCCAAAGTCCGTCCACTCGATCGAGCTCAATTTTGTGTTCGATCTATAGCGTCATTTATTGCCTAGAGTTTGACCAATCACACCAAACAACGAAAAAAAAGCTAGAGCATTTCATTTCATAGTTATTTTATAAAACTATGAACCAAGGATAATGACATTCATAATTTGTAGAATTAATTTTCTACAATTTCATGTTAACAAATAAAACGGTACGTATTTTGTGAGGCGTGATTTACCAAAGAGTCATCCTATTTCCATAATTAATAATAATTGGTATGGAAACACAGCTAATTAAAATTGAGAATAATGGCTCTTAATCCTATAAGCCCTATCGAGAAGATTAATTCTAGCCTTGATGATCAGCTGCCAATTTGAATTACTGAGTTTACTGTCATATTTTGTCCCTGAAATTCATAGACATCCGTCACGATTTTAAGAAGAACCAAAACGCCTTCTAGATCTCTTTGAGAGATACAGTCATGATCGTCAAACAATAGTTTAGAATTTGTCAAATTTAGAGTTTATTTTACCATTTCTAATTGAATATTTTACATTTTCAGAATGACCTCGATGCAAATGAGATGAAATTTGCACAGAATTGTAGCCATCTTTGTTTTTCTTTTTTTCTTAGTTTTGTTTGTACATTTTTTGAATACTTTAGTTTTTATCGCATTTGTATTTGTTTGTTTGTTTTTCTGAATTGTATTTATCTTTTATCTGTCTCACATTCTCGATATCTTTTGCTAGACAATTTTTTTTAGCCTTTGTCTCCTGATTCGTTTCGAGTTGAGTCAATTGTGGTGTTGCGCAAAAGACTCTCGCTCACAAATTAAGAAATTAGTGGCTTTAAAGATGAAAATCTTAACTTTTAAGAACAAAATTAAATGATTTATCCTTATTTTTACTGCTGTTGGTTTTTCGGCAAATGGCTTTTTTATTGACACACAAAGAAAAACACCAACATAACCGCTAATTTAATATTTGTATGTGTACGGTTAAATATTGTTCTTAAGGGACCGAACACATTAATTATTTGATTAATGACATTTATCTTTATCAACGACGAAAATTGTTTATTTGTTAATATTTTGTTTGCGTTTGGCAAGTAGGATAAGACTTTAGTTTATCACTAGCTGTGAAAACTTACGCAGTCCACACATTTTGCATTTGAACTCTTTGGTACCACCTATTAACTCATTTCAAACGCACTACACAAGTTCAGCCAAACGCAATCTTATAAATTGTTTAGTTTCCATATTTTGCAATTGTCAAAAAAAAAAAACAAACAAACAAACAAACAAACAAAAAAAACAAAAAAAAAACAAAAAAAAAACACAAAAAAAAACTAAAAAATAATCTATTCAAGTATGGTTGCTATTTGTCGTACCTTAATTGTCGAAGCTTTCTCCAAAAACAAGTAAAACGCCGTCTGCATCCTTTTTTCGCCTCGTTTTTTCAAGTGCAAGTCTCAAAATGACATAATTGCTTACGTTAATTTAACTCAGACTGCTTAAAAGATCTTAGTTCAATTGCCTATTTACACCATAATCCCTCGAAGAACTTAAACCAATTCACATTTAAGTTGAGGATTTTCTTGCTAACATAATGAGTTCAAGAGTTATTGAGCTGTCATTTGGAGATACGCACGGAGGACGTTTTGTGTTCAGTTTGATCGGATAACTATATTAGCCCACATCTTTACGGAAAATGGAGATAAAAAAAATTGATCTTCACTGAAAATAGAAACCAGCTTGCATTTAAAAATTATTGTTGACTTAAGTGGCCAGACATAACTAAGCGTTTTGTTTTTGCGTATTTTTTTTGTCGATTTGTGCTGGTTTATTTGATGTTTTTTGCTTGTTTGTTTGTCTTGATTATTAGCTTGTTTTAGTATTTATTTTTTTATTTCTTGATTTCCTTTTTTTCGTTGTTATAAAATGAACAAACTAACTCACCAAAGCACCAACAAAGAAGAAAATTAATGAATGCACCGAAAAATACAATAGTGAAATGCTAGAAAAAATAAATAAATAAATAAATAAAACGAAACTGATCAAAGAAATAATGTCTCATTTCCCAGACGGATTCTTTTGAATATGTTATCCTTAAATTGTTAAATTTACTACGAAAATGGCTTTCGCACAGGTTACCGAAGCAGTTTTGCTCAATAACCACTCTCTGGCTATTCATGTGTCAAAATAATTAGATATTTAACAGAACCTTGAATTTCCTCAAACAGCGCAAGGATTCGACAGAATTTTCCAACAAAATAAAGAGCATTTTGCTATACACCCTCATACTAACTCAAGAAGCGAACGGCGTAGACTACACTGAAGGAGAGGCTAATTATATTTAAATTCTTGAGCGCTTGAGTCGACATACATGCTTGGGTCATTGATTCAACTCAAATGCAAAGTCCCCTGGGAATGACCTACTAGACGCAGGCTATGACATCATCAGTGATAGGCCTACTATACACAAGATAACATGAGAGAAGAGAAAGAATCGCTGGTATTGGGCTTATTTCTACCATATCCTCTTAAAGTTCTATTCTTGAAGCAAACAACTTTTTAAAATGATCTATTTGCAGTAACGACCGTAAATACAATGCAAAAATATTTATGACATAGTTTCTGGTATTGCCCTTTGTTCTAAGAATAGGCAATTTGCAAGCTGACGAAGAATACTGCTGCTTCCAGAATGCTTTGCCGACTTTCGTTTGTATCATAATTAGTGCAATTTAAAAATTTGAATAATATAAAAATTAGGTAAACCTAATAGCGGAGCTCCAATTTAATGAAATGAATTATTCATTCAATCATTCATTCATTCATTTGTTCATTCACTACCAATTATCAAATTGTTGACAATCAATCAACCAAAAATGATTATAGATAAAAAAGTAAACAAACAAATAAATAAATAAATTAATGTATCAATTCAAATAATCATGAAAAGAAAACAAAAAAAAGTGAGAAGTGAGATGTAATTTTCTCTCTCCTTTTTTTTTTTTTTTTTTTTTTTTTTTGCTATGTTGGTTTCTCATGATCAAATAACCATATAATCAATTGAAATATTCAAATATTTATGCATGCGACAACATTTTATTATACCCAAGAAATATGCACAAACATGCGAAAAAATATCCGACCGTATTTTTGGCTTCCTTTTCCATAAGGTTATGTTGTTATGCAAGGTAAAAATAGCACTTGTCAATTAAAATTGATTGTCCAATGAGAAGTTAGAAAAGCACTAATATGGCTTCTTTGAGTTGTAAACAAATCCCCGCGCGCTTCTCGCTTTACTCTCGCTTTAAAAATCGACAACAATTTCACTTGAATTAATTATTGGTAATTTAGCTATCTAAAACGGTTGTGCATTTTTAATTATCAATTGTTAAAAAATAGCTAGTATGAACTTTTGAAATTTTAACTTGCAGATGAGTACAATGACAAATTCATACAAGTGTTTTTGCAATTCAATAACAAATCAAAAAATTACAAGAATTTAATTAAAAATACACACATAAAGATCTCAACGATTGAGAAATATCTTACAAAAACAAGTAAATGTAATTATTGCAAACTGCTTTCATGTGAATGGTATAAAAAAGAAATTCATTAAAGATCGTCAAAAAAGGTAAACATACCGGCGCCACGTTTGTTGTCCTGTACTGTCACTTTGCCACTGAACTTTTCGTCCTCAGTTCTGATTGCAATAAGCTTGTTCATGTTTTTAGAATTTTGAAAATTGGCAAAAAACATTTTCACCGCCTCTAAAAGGTTCACACAGTTCAACTGAACGGCGATGGCAAGCTTGTGTTGGTCGATCACACATTGTGCTAAAATTTGCATTTTCATTCCTTCCCTGAACTGGCAGTCCTACTTTGTTGACAAACATCTTGTATGAAAATGTTTTTGTTGTGAATAGTTAATAAATCTGTATTGATCCTTAAGCTCTCCGTGTTATGAATTGCTTGTAAAAAATTGATGAATGAACAGTGTGAAGTTATCTTCGTGAGTCGTCTTCGCGAGGTCTTGCTTTTTATCTGTTTTGAATTGCTGCAAATGCAGCGCATATTTGTTTTGTTTTCATGAACGTTTTGTCGCCGTTGATTTTACTTTTAAAAGTAGATTAGTCCATCAGTAATGATTGAAAAACGCCACGAAGAATACACGAAGAATACGGCATTTTTTACTACCATCTGACAAACTTGCCGTCAAATAAACTCTTCCAGAAAATACAACTTGTAAAATCTTCAGCTTTGAATAACTATTGAATGAAGTATCAAATGAAATTTTAACAGCTCAGCCTCTGCATGACTTCACATTTGAATAGTTAAAAACAGCGCCACGAGCGAATTTTAGCCATTTCAGTGACCTGAATATTTTGAAGCTTTTCATCAATGAATCGTAGATATTTTTCTTTTTCACGCCGCGGCCTTTGTATCCCTTTCGCAGTCAAACCTCTTCAAGCCGTCAGCTTAGCTTTACAATTTTCATACTCTTTGTCCAATGCAGAAATACATTTTGTAGAAAAATGTCAGTAAACTGCAAAAAAATTGATTGTTTTGCGCCCTCTGAAACGGGTCAGCGACTTTGCGCGGCAGTACACGGACGGACGCCGGACGTTGTACGGAATTTGGAATTCCGGGCTTCCTGTGGTCGATCTGAAATGAGCTCGATGGTTTACCATATTTTCTTAATTATGGTGCTCCGCTTGCGCGGGCCTTCGGCCCGCGCGGAGCTCCGCTATGAATTAGAATTCGCAAAGAATGCTGGTTTTGGTAGTAAAATGACGTCATAATACAAATCAGCCATTGAATTGAAAAGACATATGATAGAATTAAATCCAGTATCTGAGATATCCCTTCTTTTGCCGTATGCACTCTTGGACAGCTGCTCTTGAGGATATTAGTTACTAACCACTAATCTTCCTCATGCTTAAAAATCGCTTCATAGCGGTCCGAATCTTTGTAAAGATGTTATATATTATACGTTGTAGTTTGCAATATAATTTGTTCTGATAATGACTTATTTATAAGAGTCGAAAACGTTCAATTTATACAATGTCATTTTTGCTTTATCTCATTCATCATACATCTATTTAAAAAAACATTGTCTGTAAAAATGACGGATTCCGGATTGAGGATGTCCATTAAAGGACAAAAAAGATTTATTGGTAATGCTTTTTTTTTTTAATAAATAACTACAGACAATCGATACACAAACGATTTTATTGACCATAGGAGATTTTCAACAAGATAAACTGACGCTAATTTGGATAAAATTACTGCTTATTTATTATCATTATTGGAATCCCACAGTACCTTTCGGTAGTTAAAACTACCAACACCCTTTTTTGAAATAGGTATATATTAGATATTGTCAAGTCGATTTAGACGCACTATTCTTCAGGTTAGCATCTTTCATTACACACACTAACCTCTGAAGTAGAACTACTCGAACCCAATTCAATTTAAAACGGGTTGTGACGTCATCTATTAACGAGGATCACCTAATTCTTTTGCTTAGGTTTCAAAGGTCTCAAAGGTTTTTATTTCCATATACAATAACATATTTACAAAAAATGAGAAAAAAAGGAGACGTGATAGTGGAGGATCCTTAGAGCAATAGATTATTTAGTTGTTGGGCTTCTCAACTTACTTTATTTTTTCAGTTTATAGCTTCTTGATAATGTGAAAGGTTGTCATCGAAACGTCCAAGTTTATCAGCTTTATTTCTGCTTAATATACGTACGCCTCATTTTATTACAATATAAAAATCTTGATAATGTGGCGTCAGTTTGGGGGCGTACAATTTTGTTCAGTCGACAGGCATTGGGAAAGCCTTTTATTCTCCCCTTTCTTGAAGTGTCTGTAAGGAGGTTAACATCAGATGTCTTGAGTTTTGATGCACTTTTGAACTTAAACGTAAACGGACATGTGATAAAATTCAATTTACCTCAGAACTTGCGTAACGTGTTTTCAAGTGTTGTGGCTAAATAAAATGCAGTCACACACAAAATTCATCCGACTTGCAAATATGAGACAAAAGTCGTTAAGGAACATTTCCGTACTTTTACGATTGATCAAGCTCTTAACGCACTGCGTAAATATGAAATAGACATTTACCAAACATTAACGCACTTTTACGATCTATCACGCTCTTAGCTTCACGTACTGCGTAATCATTGCGTAAATATGGAAGAGACGGTTGCCGTACATTTACGTACACTTAACATTTATCACGCCCTTTTAACCACCACTCTAGATCGGTGTTTAGTGGTCAGTTTTGTTGCCCAATCTACAAAGAAAATCCTTAAAAAACGAGCGGCATATCTTATTAATTAGATATTTGCTTTTCTTTCTCCAATCCACTTACTCACGAGCAATTCAAAATGCTTTTTTGTATCAATGAGAACAAAAAGATCAGCTGCTTTTATTGATGTCAATCAGAGTTGGAATGTTAGCATTACATCTCAGTTTTATTCCAATTTTTTGTTGGTTGTCACAAGAAACTGCAAAACAATAATGGATCTTCTGCAATAATCCATTAACTTGTGGCAAGCAAAAAAATTGCAGATTGTATCTCCACCCAATTTACCCAAATGAAATACTGTCCAGAAGCCTAAATGATAATGGATCATTTGCAAAAATGCATTAACTTAAAGCGAGCAAAACATTTACAGATTATATATTTTTAACCAAATGGCATACTGTTCAGAAGTAATAGCTATAATGAGACATATATTTCTTTTCTTTTGTTAGTAATTCAATTTGCAACATTAGCAGTTTTGCTGGATTTAATTTTATAGGGCTAAATTGTAAGAAAGTATGAGTAATCTTCTTGAAAAACAAGACGAATTTCGGATTTCGATCAGTTAATTTGCAAAAATTTGACATTTTTTCTTCTAATTTTCAGTTCAACAGTTTGATTTTTTAGTAAACGACACACTCTTCTCCCCTCCCCGTCCTTCAATAAATTAATTATAATAATAAAAAATACTTGTATAGATTTTTCTATCCTGATATGTTTATAAATCTAACATTTTGCCCTGCTCTTCTTGAAAAAAAAAAAGTATTTTCGAATTCCATTCATAATCTACACTATAAAAATTGATTTTTGTTCACTCTCGGATCGTCCCACTTTGAGGCAGCCAATCCAATGCAAAATGCTCTAGTTCTCGTAACTTTTTTTCAACAATTTGCATCCAGCCAAACTGTCCATGCTCATATAGCAAGAATGAATAAACTTTTACTTACAACTCTCCATAGTTTGGAAATGATATAATTCTTCTTTGTAGCTGTTCTTTACATTTCAACAACTTGCTTTTAATTTATGAGGCTCGCTATTATGTTAAGCTTATGCAAGCATCTCAAAATGAGAAAACAGCTTTCATTTTTCTTAATTCAAATGTACTTGACTTGGTCTAGTACGTGAAGATATTCTTGTGTCACAGTTGGCCTTTTAGACAAGCATCTTCAAGTTGACAAAAAAGTCTAAACATTTTCACTAATGCCAATCAATTTGACTTGAGAAAGTCAACACGTTTGATAATGAATGGCTTTAACGCCAAATTAATGTGTTTAGGTCCAATAACGGGATCTCCATAAGGAATACAATTAAATATGAATGGGGATTCATTTTCATTTAACAGAAACATTAAACTTAGAGAAAAGGCTAAAACTTGGGAGTGTCAAAACACGTAAGAAAGGAGGGAGGGAGAAGAATATTTCCTTCGATTTAAGAAAAATGCCATTATCCGATAACTCTATATCTCATCATAAAAGGGCTTTTCAAATTATTACTTTGGCACACTGTGAATACAATTAGATAAAATAATTGCAAAAGAGTTCAAGGTAAGCAAATGATCGTTGCCTGGGAAATGATCTGTCTGTGACCCTTTTAATTTTGAGTTTTAGAACAATAACAATAACGGTATCAAAACCTTAAAAAAAAAAAAAAAAAAAAACGGAATGAACAGAGAGACAAACACATATAGGACAAAAATTTCTATTTACAAGCAGTGAGTCAGACTATTTTTATTTTAAAGGTTTAAATTTTTTTACTTGAAATTTATGATAAATAGAATCAAATAGATTGAATAGATGGTGATGATAATGGTGGTGATGATAATGATGGTGGTGATAATGATGGTGATGATAATGGTGGTGATGATAATGATGATGATGGCGCTTATGGTAAAGATCGTTATGCTGATGACGTATACGGTAGTGATCAATGTTATATCTCACTTTTCTCTGCAATTGTCAAGTAATATAAACCTCCATAAAAAACACCGATCGGATACTTCAAAAAAAAAAAAAAAAAAAAAAAAAAACAATGAACTTGATCAATCTGTTAATATACTTTTCGACACTTTTAGTTTACATAGTATTACAAACACCGTGCAGTGAAAGTTATTAATTAGGGTATTTGACATTTATCTAAGTATACACTGACTATCAAGTTCATTACGGGACTGCCTGTCAAATGGTGCCTTATATATATACACACAAAGATGATATTTAAACGGAATTGGTAAAACTGTTTTTGGGACCGTATGGATTGAAACAAAAATAAAATATAAAATAAACGAAAAAAAAAATAAATGAAAAATAAATAAATAAAATAAATGAATGATATCGCTTTATGTTCGCATTCAACATAAAACATGAATAGGAATTAAGGAAGGCTTTTGGACGAGATTGAATGTTGCTATATACCAATGCAGATAGCTGGGCAGATAGCGAGGAAAAGCGAAAATTTACCATGTAAAGACAAATTCAAACGATGAAAATGAAAAAAAAAACAAATGAATGAATGAATGAATGAATGAATGAATGAATGAATGAATGCATGCATGCATGCATGAATGAATGAATGAATGAACGAACGAACGAACGAACGAACGAACGAACGAACGAACGGATGAATGAATGAATGAATGAATGAATGAATAAATCAATGAATAAATAAATAAATCATAAAAAATAAAACCAACAACAACAAAAACAATGCTAAATTCAGGTCAGATTTGTAACAACATTCTAATGTCATTTACATCTGAGTATATCTCTTTTGCCTATTTGGATATGTTGATATGCAGTTTTGTATATCTAAGCCTCCCGGGAAAAGGGGAAATTCATCAGACTTTTTTTGAAAATGACTCCTAAAAGATATGAAAGTTCGGCGAAGGACGTGGTAATACATGATTCTTGCTCCTAAAAGGTACCCAAAAGCTTTAAAATTGAACCAAATATGTTCGAAGTTAATCAAACCACCAACTTATTGCATCTATGATCAATTCAAATCTGAAAACTTCTGAGAGACTTTAAAAATGTACCAGAACCCAGATTTGGAACCCTAGAATGTTCGACGAGCATTCCCGCTTCTGACATATGGGAGTACTACCCTGGTATCTAATAACTATCTACTCTAGTTACTAGCTGGTGCTATTAACTCAGTAAGCAATATATTTATCACAACGATTGATTATAAATGAATCTACCATTTACATTTTTTATAATTGCAGTATTATAATAACTACTATAGCTACTTACGGATTTAGACAAGTGAAAGTTTCTCTGTACTGGCTAGGTTCTCACCAATATTTCAATTCAGATTTTACCTTACAAAATGAGTGTTTTTAACTTTTATAGAAAAAAAGCAGTAATTAATACCAAAGATAACAAAATGCCACTTGGTAAAGCCCTTGACATTTACTCAAACGTTGTCCATTTAGAATAAAATACAAAAAACGTTCTATAAGATTAAAGAGCATTATGTGTATTGAAGTCATTATTCATCCATCGTTAGATTAAATGAATAATAGCTGATAAATTCAGTTAAAATGTTATAACACGTACTGATAACCAAGACGTGCTGATATTAACGGCATTAGTCGAGGGCAAAATGAAATACTTTACTTTTGATAGCAGTAGTTATTATTCTACATCACAAAAGCATAGGTAGACTTAGTACAAGGGTGAACATCGTGTTGTTTAGCTAGTTGTCGTCTACTGATAATAAAATCAAGAATTTGGTATTTTTAATGGCAAATGAGAACAAATAGACAAATGGTATTAGTGACTTTTTAACAAGCGCGTATCCTTTTTTAACGATTTTCTAGCTAGACTAACGCTTATATTCAAACTTATTCCGGTGGAGCAAAGTTTTCTTTATTTTGTGTGGAATTTTTTCTCGAGTTTATCAACACGATCATTCTTCAACTAACATACGTTTGAGTTTAAGGCATGAGTTTAAGGCCTCACTGTCCTTTCTTCTCACCCTGAACTTGTAATATTCTGCCAATGTAATACTGATCGGTCATGATCTAACGTACATTAAAGCCGTTATTTAGACAAAACAAAGTGTTACTTAATTCATTTCCGACGCTAATCCAAAGCAAGATAATTTCAGATTGTTAAGCAATAATCTTTTTTTTTTTCTTTAATACACCAAGGTTCAATCAATACTTTTGTGCTAACGCATCTTATCAAGAACACATTAAGTAAATGTTGTCAATTGTTGTTATCTCAAAACGGAAAGACATGCACTAAACATTTCACATATATCAAGTATAAAAACCTGTTATATATTTAGAGGATGTAAAAGGCGGAGCATTTTACTTTTGAGGTGGTGGTGGTGGGGGGGGGGGGGGGGTATTTATCTGAAAAACATTTATTTTAGCTCACGTGCACGCACGGATCTATGTTGTGTGTGTGCGAGTTCACACTAGCGAGGTCAAGGCAGCTATTATTTTTAGCCGGCTAAAAAATAACCTTTTACATAGCGTTTTCGTGTAAACGCTTATCGTTTTCGCATCGTTTTGGTTAGCTTGAAAAGCGTCTGTAAGCATCTTGGTGACTAAATGTTGGAATTACTCTCTCCTTATGACTGAACCAAAGTGATGACTTCAGCGTTTTCGAAAATAGCCGGCTAAAGCTTTTACACGAAAACGCATAGCCGACGTTTTCGAAAATATCCACTCTGAGAGGCGTTTTTTGAAATTAAGATAGCCGGCTAAGTAGCGCTTTCGTGTAAACGGTAGCCTAAACGGATAAAAATATGTGCGTTTACGAAAATAGCCGGCTTCGTGTAAATGCTGCCTTAGTTATGATGACGTATACGAGTGTGTATACGAATTTAACGGACAAATTATAAAATACTTTTGTGTTAGTTCCATGGAGAGTACATATACATTGCAATGTTGAAGTGAAAATATCACATAAAGGTTTTCTTCTGACATAAATTTTGGGATTCAAAACATTTCATGATTCATATCAAACTTATTGTCCCTTTGAAGTCACGAGTGTCACGCTCCACTTCAGACTCCATATAAACACCGTATAAATTCCATAAAATTTTCCGCATATTGCCGTTTTACTCAAAACCCTTTGAAATAACAACATTTTTACCACGGTGATCAAATATTACACTATTATAGCTGTCATATTGTATAGTTTTCAAGCCATTACGGCAAACTTTTCGTGGGGCAATTTAGATTTGCAAACAGAGGACTTTTAGTGCTTTTACAAGAGAAATTGACCTCTGTGACCCAGTTGCGTTACGAAACGTCACTTTACGCCTTAATACACATGCTCAGGTCCATTTTTACCGCAAAAATCGAATTCTACATAAAATTTCCTGTATTTTGACATATAAATTGTCTATTTTTCGACAAAATTCGATGGGGCAAATAGCAAGAGAAGATGGAGTTCTTTGCCGTATTTATAACCATCTTTCTTGTGTCGGTGTAGGCAATAGCAGAGGACTTTGTAGCCGGCAATGGCGATTCTTCGCAGTCAAATCGCAAAATTACAATGTTTACATGCAGTATCAACAAGTAACATCTATAACTTACTTATAATAACTTTTTGTGTTATAACTAATGTCCAAATAAGCTTCGACAGAATTGATATTGATAGTTTGAGCAAATATTCCACAATATGGGGAATAAGTTTGATATGGATGTACTTTGTCTATTAGTACTCGTAATTGTCGTCGAGACCTTTTCATATGTAATTTCAAATGAGTTTCAAATAAAATAGATAAACATAAATGGATAATTTATAAATAAAGATAAATATATATGAATAATGATTGATTACGCTCTTTGTTTTATCTTTTTTGTAAAAAAGGATATATATTTATATATTTTCATGTATTTTTAATCAACCAGCCTCTCTCTCACAAATTAAGTTGGCCGCGTTTAATGGGAAATTGAATACTGCGATAGGCCGCAGTTAAAAACAGCAAATTAACGACCCAAATTTACCACAATACCGATTTTAGTTTAGGTAAGATTCAGTCTCTTACGACTATGCAAATTGAAGTATTTTATCATTGTCACAGGCAGCCTTTTCGATTCTCGAGGTTGTCATCAAAGTCAGTTTGCCCTGATTCCACATGATTTAATTTAGATTTCATGCCTTTACATTTCAGTTGTAGCTCGATTCTATCTACAGTGAGTACATGCAAGTGATTTAGGTGCGCCGAGCTGACAAGGCTCAAAAGACCGAAACAGTATCTATAGCTGTTAGTTGCTCGACTCTGGTAAACAAACATTTAATGGTTAAAATGTACTTGTGTTTTTGAGGCCTAAGCGTTATTGTGCCGTTCATAGCCGTTCATCTACTGCACATGCACGTTCTCCTTTTTTCATGAGCAGAACCCACATGGTTTAATGTCTTCAAATACGACTATTCAGATTAATTAGACGGTTTCATATTGAAAAAGGGACTGGATTCTAGTCTTCAAAAACAAAGCATAATTCATTAAAAAACATCTTCACACAACGCAAACATAAAGATAAACATAATTACTATACTATTTTAGTTCATTTGCTAGATATTTTTTAGTTATATTGAATTTATGAAGGAAAAATCTTTTGGAAGGACATTGTGCAGTCCCTCCACTACATACATTTCTTGTAATATTCAAGTCTCAATAAATTTATCTGTATTTATCCGATTTTTACAAAACTTTCATCATTTATTCATTTTAACATGTTCTATTGAAACGTGGTCTCAAATTGTTAATGATTTAAAAAACGATGAATAGTTTCAATAATTTGCATTTTTCTCAACTAGAACCCAGTCCTTTTTCAATATGAAGCCGTTGAATTGGAACGCCAGGTACCATTGTCATTACTTACAGTAATCCAGCTCGCATAGTCTGTATGGAAATTTATCTTCACAATACCGATAATGCAGCGAAAAAATGTTTAAAAATAGTCGTTTCAAACGAATATTTCTGTTTTCTTTAGAAATTATGAAATATAAACATATGAAAGATCACAAACAACTATAGTTCATTAGGCAATAACCAGCATAAAAGTATATACTTCTTAGTTTCCAGGAAAACCACGAAAAAACCCGTAAATACTAACAAATATAAGCTATTTAGTAGTTATTTGTCACTAGAGTGCACGCACTAAATGTGTGCAGCAATTGTCACTATTTAGTAGTAAATAGCACTAATTAAACAAACGAAAACAATAGAATTAGAATCATATAGCACCATTTAAGTGGTATTGATGTTGTTTATGTTCTGGTTGAGTGATAGTGACAAATAAACAGACAGACAGACAGACAGACAGATAGATTAAAGTGCAAAGGGAAGGGAAAGATACGCAAAGACTGAGAATTCTACTTTAAGGTAGTTCGGGACCCTTGCTACTGCGCATCCTGCTCGCGCATGTAAAATCAAATAAAATTTATCGTGCGATTAAAAAGAAATTTTGCGTTAGAGCCAAAATATGGTCATTCTTGAACTTTTTGTTAAAAAATAACATCATAGCATTACATACGGGCCTCAAAAGCAACTAGTGTCCATTCCCGCGCGTCCAAAACATTGAAATCATCTTATTTTCCGCGCGTTTTTTGCTTATAGCTCCAAAATTAGCACGGTGACACCCAATTATTTTTCAATTTTTGTATTTGGCATAAACCCAGCTTTAAAATTTTGAAATAAAAAATATATGGTCTTCGAGACTAAAACATGTTAATTTTGACTTTTTTGTGGTAAAGTGTATAAAAAATTAATGAAGCTCTTCATTTAAATCTCCGTGAAATATCTCAGTCGATGTCTTTTCCAACGATTAAATTCATGAGAACTATAGCGAAGGGAGCATTTTGTCAGACTCTTATAGCAGATTTGTGAAAAACTTTCAAATTTGTTCGCAAGAATATTATTTTCAACAAATTTGATGTTACTTCTTTTAGTTGAAATGTGACAAAAATGGGCCTATTTTTTATATGTGTCAGTCTTTATTCAGAAAAAGGTTTAGAAAATTCTATCGGCGGGAAGTGTTTATCCCGAACTACCTTAAATTCAAATTCAAATGTCTCATGCATCGATTTGATTCTTTCAAGCAAGTATTCTAACACGTCTGAAATACATTAGAGCATGCAGTGAAAGCCTAAAGTCGATTTAAATTTATTATAAGTTGCAATTTTGTACAAATTCTGGTCGATAAAAAATGCATACTGGTTTTTGATCATCAGCTCCGAAATTATTGCGGTGCTACCTATCTTTAATATGGCTTTCGGTAATATCTTTTGAATTGCAATTGTATATGTCATTCAAACGTTTTCATATAAACTTAAATCAAATTGTAATTACTGTTTAATATCATTTTAATTTAAAGATAAATATTTTCCTGTTGTCAATAATTGCAAGTGTTGAATAAACTCAAGTTTAGGTATAGAAAAACAAAATTTATCTTTAACTTTTAAATTCAAAATTACGTCGATACTTTTTGATTAAATTTAAATGAAAATTGACCTTCTGAAGGACCAAACTTGTTTTTTCTTTCATGCACTAAATTGCATCGAAAAACTGAAAAAACTGGTGATAAACGCTATCGCTACAAGACATCCACAATCATTTTTTTGTAGACGGTTAAATTTGAAATGCAGACACAAACACTCACTGTTCTGAAAAATTCCCCCTTTGGATATTTAGTTCTATATATTACACATTAAGGGCAAATTGTGATAATTTAGACAATAGCACCGCTTTCAAACTAATCTTCTCTAAAAAATCATCTTATTAGTCTTGGTTGATTAATATTCATAAATTGTCTAGGCTCGATTTAAAATAAAAAACATGACTAAAACTTTCTGAAAATAACATTCTGATTCTTCGTTCTGTAGATAACAAAATTTGATGATTATAAAAGAAGAATTTATATGAATGTCCGTTTTATACTCACTGAAGCCTAAACTTGAGCTATCATCATCTAGACACTTATTTGATCCTCTCAAGCACAGACATACATAATCCACTGACCTGAACTTTCTCCCTTTAAAGCGTTCTTGCAAGGTGTAGGAGTTTGCACAACGTTAAGCTCGAAATCTGCCACAAAATCAGCCAATTTAAATCTGCTACTTCTTGACAAACTTTGAGGTACGCATCTTGTAAAAAGCGCAAAATTAGATATAGTTAATGTCAAGGTCTTTTCTCAAGATGTTTTACCGGGTGTTTTACATATGACTAAGGGTTGCTTTATCTAGACTAAACAGTTTCCACTCGAGCAGAATAGATATCAATGCTCCAGTTTTGACCTCATTATGAATTGAAAGCTGATTGGTTGAGAGCAATGCGTTCTCTTAACAGCCTCGGGGCTGAGGGAGTACGTCATGTTGGGAAATTTTGTTAATTGTTGAATACAAGAGCTGTCAGTATGAGCCCGTCTGTTCTGTCTGAAATAAATAATGGTGTTAGGGTTCACTAAGCTATTGATCTGATAGTCAAATTTAAGTTTGAATTTTATTTTATTTATTATTATTATTATTTGTTGTCTTTGCTTTCTTTTATTTAAAATCTCAGTTCAGTTTTATTAAAACGATCTTTTTTTTTCTATAAAAACGTTTACAGTTGGACTCAATATGAAACTGAAGCCTCTCTTAGACATTCTTTTGAGCGATGATTGGACAAAATCTTTAAACACAAACGAAACACTCTCTAGATTTTACTTAAGAAATTTGTAAAACAAGGCTTGATATATCAACATCTTGCCGGAAATCAAATAATTTCTACATGGGGATTGCCAAATGCAGCAGAAGAATAGAAACCTCCCTATTTCTTACGCGTGGCCTTATCGATTTCTTTTTTACAGCAGTTTCATTGTTTAATGTTGTAGCTTTTAGCTGACTGTTTCATATGTTTAATCTGTGAACAAAACGTGCAATGTGGCAAAGCCAATCGAAAATAAAATGTAAAATATAGTATATTTTAGGAAAGACAAAATGACTTTGGTACATTTAAGTTATTTTCAAAATTTAAGAGTTTTTTTCCTGCCTATTTCCGAGTCAATTCCGGAAATGGATACCCTAAAATGTACGACCAATCTAAATACATTGCGTGATTACCTTGCAATGTTAACTGAATAAGTTAAACTTTAGACAAAACAATACTTACTCGCGCTATCATATATATATATATTTAAATAAAAAACTTCAGTATTCTAATGCAAAGAGCAGGAACGAAAGTATAGTCAAACTGCCTGAAGTTTGAAGATATAGAGTATAGAAGATATAGACTATTATCGAAAATTAATAGTTTACGAAATTAGAAATAACGTATTTCTTACGAAAATCAAAATAACAAATTGGCTTTCTTCTGTCAAGAATACCTCAGGGGAAAGTTTCTAGACAGTTTAAGTTGCATCCAAATAGTGGCATCATCTCAATTTTCAATCATTAGGTAATATGTGGTCTACATTTCAAATTAGTTACGTTAAGAAAGCCGGCTATGTAATGTCGGTTTTAAAATGTTTGGTATATTCAACACAATAATGTGGATATTGGATAGCCAAAATACTCAAAAAATAACTTATCCTGCTAGTTGTATAGCGTGGCGTTCAGCCGTTTCAAATAATCTTGAATTTTGAGTTTGGACTCTGTTGTTGTTGTCGGGCTGTTTTTTTCTTTTCAGAGTAACCAATTGCAGATCATTTTACAGCATGCTCCGCCCATAACAAATTGGTTCTCTAGTGCTGTTAATTCAGCTGACAGTGACATACTTCAACCAGACAGTGATTGGCCGTTATTTCAACAGAGCTTATTGTTGTTCTGGTTGTTACAGTAGCATAACAATGTGTTTGTTTATAAACATGAATTCGAGTATCGCTATAATTCAAATAAGACCACGTTAGCCAATTACGCCTTTACTAAGAATATTTAGTCTTGAAATAAACACAAATCGCTTGTTGGTGCAGAAAAAAACTTTGAAAATCCTCAACTGAAAGTTTATGGTGTTTCCCAAGAGTTTTATTAGTAATATTTAAGGAATGGCTTTAGAAATTTTTAAAGATATTTTAAATTTTCAGCAGGACTTTCAAAATTTCGTATTTCCGGTTGACAGGAATTGCAGAAGAAGTTTAATGAAGGTGGTATAAGGATATTACTGGCGTAGCATACAACATTGCATGTCAAGTGAAGAAATTCCCAAAGTAGGGAGTTTTGACGTTTCATTTCTTTATGGTTTAAGTTTTCAATTTTTAGGATATTAACGTCCAAAAATCAGCAGCTTTTAAATCAACAGACACAAATTATCAAACACAACAGATCGACAGGTAGCCGATACAGGGCTGGGTAGAAAGATGGGGATAGCGGGGAGGTGGTGGGAGAACGAGAGACAGAGAGGAAGAGAAAGCGAAAAAAACAACAACAAAAAACAAAAACAAAACAAAAACAAACACACACACATAAAACGTAATCCTGGTTTTAATATAATCGAAAACGATCGAGAACGGGTCGAAAAAATATCGATTAAATGGAAATCAAAGTTTTTCGATCTTACCAACCGTTTCAATCCATTTTGATCGTCTACGGTTATATGGAAACACCTTTTTCGATCTTACGATGGGAATGTTGTCTTCGTTCTCGACCATTCTCGATTATGTCGAAACCAGGCTTTAAACATGCAGACCACAAATATACTACTGTCACGTCTATTTCGTCTGAGCTGGTGGTCTTCAGTACAAAGGAACAAAAAAAAAATATTCAAGCTCCATTTCTCTTTAAATTAAAAAAAAAAATAAATAATTCTGACCCTTGCAAGTTACTCATTTCCTGTATTTTAAAAACCATTATTTGAATAGTACTCTTGACGGAATTGCTCAACAACTGCAATCTTTAACTCCGTATCATTTCCTCTGATCATCTATTATCTTTAAATTTCGACTTTTCAAAGCTATTCGTATCAATACATCAATTTCCAGAAATATTGTAAGGTATCAGGACAATTAGTAACTAAGATCGTGAATGAATTAGGGAATTGAAAGGAGGGATGCTAATCAAAAAATGATCCAGATATCTTGAAAGGGCAATAAAAAAATACTGATTATGAATAACTGAAAATTAAAAGAAATGTCTATAAAAAATAAATCCAATAGGTTGGGCATGCCCCCATCCCCCACTTGGATCCGCCTCTGGAATTTGTCTCTTTTCCCTCGGGTCGGCTGTACGAAGGTTGAATGAAAAAATTCTGTGCAATGGAACAAAGATTCATCCAGTGATTTTTTCTGTGATTCTCTCATTCCCATATTATATTTTCTTAAAGGCCGGTCCCTTATGCATGATTGCCTCATCTACAGAGAAAGTGTGGTTTTCAAAAGCAACCAATGGAGGAAATATAAAGAAAAATACTATACTTTGTGCTGGTTTTTGGCATCCCCGTTACATCAGTCTTACCCACGATACCTCAGCAAGTGATCGAAGTCTACACCAGATCCAAAATTAAGGAAGCACACAATATTTACCCACACTTCTGTTCGGCCTCGTCAACAAGACATGAAACCTTGAATTAGGTCTTTGATATGTAAAACAACCCCAATTTCAAACGAAAAAGATGTATTCACTATTATCGGAAAACCTGCTTCCCGTCAGGTAAGAAACTTGATAGCTCTAAACAGTTTTGTTTTGAATAAACACAAGTGGTCTTAAGGCAATGGAAATCCCTGATAAGAAACATGGTGTTATGTTCTGTGGAAGGTTTGATCGTGCGTTCTTTCACGCGTCTTTTGTGTATACCTTGACTTCAATAACAAAATGAATATTACTCAAACATTTGTTTTTAAGGGTCTGTTGCACTGAGCCATTTTCTCAGTCACTTGTTTAAGCTCTTCAAAACTGCTGCTCAGACCCTACAGCTAAGACCAAAGGACTCCCAAGATGATAGGTTGTACTTGTATTTTAGAAAAAAATCTAACATTAAGGGTATTGAAAGTCAACTTGAGTTGACCTTGTGTTTGTATGTTTTGTGTATTTTGAGCGTCATTTTAGGAGTTTTAAAGGGATTATACGATGGAATTGAACGGTGATCAAAAATGTTCCTGAACATTTTCTTTAAGGTCGGTACACACCAGGCGACAAGTCGCAGCGATTTGTCCTCACGACAAGTCGCTTTAGTGTGCACTGGTTCAGTACAATCCGACCGGTGGGATTTCATGCGCCAAGTCGCAGCGACAACAATTTCCTACAAAAATACTTCGTACACACGGGGGGAAATTATCGCTGCGACGCTGCGACGCTGCAACTTGTCCGCTTAGTGTGTACGTATACCGACCTTAATTGATGCTTATTGTAGTTTAGAAAAAAATCTAACGTCAAGAATATTGAAAATAAAGTTCACTCAACTTAAGTCAACCTTGCGTTGGTCTGGTGCGCAAATTTTGAGCGTCATTAAATTGGAGAAGTTTTAAGTTGATTTTTCGATAGGGTTGAACAGCATTTGAAAAAAATTCCTCAAATGACGCTTATATGAATATCCATATGGACAACTCCTGAAGGCAAATGTGATACAAAGAGTCATAATCGTAGTTCAATCAATATTGTACTCTTAAAGAGAATATGATAGGGCCAAACAATACCCCTTGGGTCATACATTTTCGACAAATCTAAATTTCCTTTAAATAAAAACAATAAACCCAATCTACTTTTAACATAAATGTTAATATATTATGTATGTATGTGTAAATAGGTGTTTGAATAATTCATTACACATAATATTGACAGAAAATGCGGCTGTTAAAAAGTGAAATTAGAAATCTTCAAAGGGCTAGAAATATGCCCTTGAGGTACGCCCCATGTCAAATGAATCCTAAAAAAATGAAATGAAAATCTTTTCGTTTAGTTAGATAAATTTGTGGTTATACTGCTTAAATATTTATCACAAACATATAAATTGGGTAAAAACTCATTAATCTTAATCATTGAAAAATTCATATTTGTAGATTGTTTTAACAATATAACTGCATTCTAAATACTGCAAAACAGCAAGAAATTTAAAATAGATTAAAAGCTGGTACTGTTTCTAAAACCCTTATTTCACAACAAATATCCAATTTTGTGGAATAGAGACGTGGCTAGAATTTTTATTGGAAAACGGGAAGGGGAAAGATGATATGGAAAGAATTTAAGCTACAATAATCAACTACTGAATGCTAGAACAATGTTAGATTACTCAAAAATCGTTGGCGATGAAAAGTTACAAATTTTATCAAATCTCCTTTCATTAGCAAACTAATTTTCAATGCAGGTCGTTAATACTCATGCATGGTCTAAACCGAACACAATTTCTCATTTATTCTGACCCAAAATGACGAGACTTTGTTTAGTGTGGTTTCAGTATTTAAGGAATATAATTACAGTATTCGAACCATGCAGTGGCCAAGAGAATAAATTTATAGAAGTGAAGGAATAATTCCATCGACTTTCATTTCACCTATTTATGCAGAGTTAGTAAAAACGTTTTCACGGTGAAGCGTGGCTGATTAGTTTTTATTCGGATGGTAATCAGAATTTTGATTGAAGGGACCAAAAACACAAAGTGAAAGTAAGGGTTATGTGTCTGAATTTGCAGACGGTTTGCAGTAAAATAGTAGGGTACTGAAGGGGTACATTGGGAATTGCCTTTTTTGAACCCGGGAAGGTGAATTTTTCCATTGGGATTGGGATTAAAAACTTGTGAATGGTTATTCCTTGTTCATTGTCAATCGTTTTGAATGCTAAACCAATGTTGTGAATTGAGTAAATTGTAACATTTACTTGGTTTGAGTATAAAGACGAGAAAATCTAAATAAACTTCGTTAAGTCTAGAAAAAAAAAACCCAGTATTTTGGACTTCCTGTGGTAAATAGTCAATTTAGGCTACTTGTGGTTAATCTTTAAAGCGAATTGGAATTTCAGTAAAGAATTGATTGGGAATTGGGATTGGATACCCCCTTTCAGGACCCTCAAATAATAATACGTGCTAGTTTATACTAACATCAAATGAAATCTAGCACTTTTCATGTTATTGTGCAAGATAACAAAATGTCTACGATATCTATTTATAGAGATATCTCTCCCGTGGAGAGTTACGTCGAAAGTTATTGGGAGAAAGCTATCTGACATCTAATTTCAAGAACGTGATGTCTCATAGGAAAAAAGACGTATGCATAATTTAATGGGTAGAAATGAAATGGTTTTATATTACTAAAACAATGTCTTCCATCAGTTTCGAAAGCTCTTTTTTATTTACTCGCATGAGCTGTTATGGATTAACTTCAATTTATCTTATTCATAAAAGTGCAGATTTTTCTTAAATTGCTTAGAATCACTGAACCATTTATATTCATTTAAAGATGTGCTGATAGATTTAACTGTTATTTCCATATATTTCATTCATTCATTCATTCATTCATTCATTCATTCATTCATTCATTCATTCATTCATTCATTCATTCATTCATTTCATTCATTCATTCATTCATTCATTCATTCATTCATTCATTCATTCATTCATTCATTCATTCATTCATTCATTCATTCATTCATTCATTCATTCATTCATTCATTCATTCATTCATTCATTTTTTTTCCATTTTCATCGTTTGAATTTGTCTTTAGATGGTAAATTTTCGTTTTCCCTCACTATCTGCCCAGCTATCTGCATTGGTATATATACATTCACTATCGTCCAAAACCTTCCTTAATTCCTATTCATGTTTTACGTTGAATGCAAACATAAAGTGATAAAGCGATATCTCCAATAAATTTTATTCACAAAATTTCATTATTTTTTTTGTTATAACTTTTGCATGTTCATGACTCAGATTCTCTGTGTTCTCACCATTCAATCAAATTATGATTACTAATCATGATTCACGACAAAGTTAATTGTCTCATTACATTATTTTACCGACAATAAACATCTTGTTAAACATGCGACGGTTGTGTAGATTTAATTCTAATTAAAAATTATCAAACGACAATAGCAAAAGAATTATCTGGAGTTAGCGTTGGCCGGTGTTTGAAGATCTGCCATCGGTCTAGCGTGATTATTTTCTAATTGCTAAATGTTTAGGTCACGAACGAAATATTAAGGAAACGACTTACAAAAGAAAAGAACATCAAAAAGAAAATAAATACACTGACAGCGAGTAAACGAGGTATACTTCAAAAGTAGAAGAAACGAAAGTTAAAACGAAGAAGAGGAGGAGGAAGACGACGGAGCTGAAGAACATGGAGAAGGAGAAGAACTGAGAAGGAGAAGAAGAAGAAGAAGATTAAGAAGAAGAAGAAGAAGAAGATTAAGAAGAAGAAGAAGAAGAAGAAGAAGAAGAAGGAGGAGGAGAAGGAGGAGGAGGAGAAGAAGAAGAAGGAGAAGAACTTAGAAGGAGAAAAAGAAGAAAGAGAAGTATTACAAGACGAAGAAAGAGAAGAAGAAAGAAAAGAAAAGAAAAAAAGAAGGTGTAAATCAGTGCACACTCTATAAACATCACGTTACATACTAATAACAAATTCAAAATGGTTATAAGTCGTTTTCAGCTGCGATCCAAATATATATTACGTCACCAACGTATTGCAAATTCTGCTCTATAAGCAATATTACATCACATACTAGAGTCGCGCGTTTTACACACAAATCCAAGAGTAATAAATAACTGAGAATGAACAATACACTAAAAAAAAGCAGAAAAAAAATTGGAAACAAAATCTTTACAGTAAAGTGCAATATAGTGTAATAACGTATGTGCATTTGAAAAACACTTTATTCTAAAAAACAACATAACCCTTGTGGCTATATGTATGAAAAAAAGTTACGGCAATGCAAAATACTGCTTTAGGAGCACGTTAAATTGTTTATTAGAGTGATTTTCATTTTAACAGGAATGAAAATAGATCATTTAATTGTTACTAAATGGTAAAGAGCGAAAGAAAACAATACAATTAACTTTATGAAAATATAAAAAAAAATCACTCTACCTCGTCTTAAGACATTATCGTGAAACGAATACATTATTAATTTACAAATCGTGAAGTTTAACGTATTTCACAATTATCTTCGCTTGAGGCTTATTACATCAAAAACACAAAACCTTCTATCAAGGAAGGGCTGAAAGCCTCTAGAGGATTAGAACTCTTCTAGTAATAAAGCACGATAAATTCTGTAATATAATATTAGCATGACTATGACTTTGAATAAAGTCGAAATATAGCTGAGTAAATGTCATATCGTTGCTTCTAATCAAAAGTTTAATTTACTGCTAAACGATGTTGAGCATCCTCGGACTTTCACTTATCTTCCTTTATTCAAAACGGTCGGATGGCTCTGGCATTCACAATGCTGTGAATTTTCTTTTGATTTTCACAAACTACGGCAAAATTTAACCTTCAGTTTGATAAATCGTGTGTCCTACTACCATTGCGATCTAAAGCGGATTTGTTGCGCGTAAAGAGTATGGAAACAATATAAAAAGGAGATGGTTTTCTTTTTTTTCCTTAATTACTTACATTTATGTTATTACTCTTTTCTCAATAATACCTTAATAATGACATTTATTTGTACGCATAGCGCAGATATCAGCAATTCAGTTTCCATGGGCGCTTTTCTTCCAGATTTTTTTAATCTGAATCACTTTAAAGGCTGGTTATCTTATAATCGCTCACGATCGTCGGATTGCTGAAATTTTCAGATGCGAGGATCGCTCACGGTCGCTGTCAATTGTTCCCATATGTTTTGATCGCTGAAAAGTGTTTCTATTTAATCGATGACAATCGCTGACATTAGTTTAGCGGTCCAACGATCGTGAGCGATTATGTGGAAACCAGGTTTTACTGCGATCTAAAGCTGTTTTGTTGCGCGTAAAGAGTATGGAATCAATTTAAAAAGAAGATTGTTGTTTCTTTTTAGTGTCGTGCTTTTTCCATTACTACTTTTTCTTCAAGTTATTACTCCTTCTTTCAAGAGTTTTTGAACTATAAACCACTACCAAACAGAATTATCGCGTAGATTTTACGAACTCTTACCTTCAAAGGATGTCTAATTTATGTTTGGTGGCAAGATATGTGATGTTCCTCTGTCAACGATGTTTCATTGCCAATCCAGACGTAGAAATATTTCCTCTTTCTTTGCTCGGTCTATTTTAGTATTATCTTCAACAAACGTTTTCTTAATTTCAGTCACGTTTTCTTCCTTTTCTTTGTGATCAACAGCTTGGCATGTCGAATTAATTGCGTTTGTCACTGAGACGTTTTATAAGCAGTCTTCAAAAGCTTGTATTAGATTTAAACGTTGCCTTGTCAACTAAAGAATTGTAAAAAATAACTTGTTTTAGTATCTAAAAGGCGGATCAGGAGAGATTTTTTGTACCAATCTGCATCAATGTTTGTATTTCGTTTTTTCCGGTTGTAAGTCATATCATTTCGTTAATAGCATCGAATAAATGTGTTTAAAAGCACGTGGATTTGTAAGCTCTATCACTATCGGGGGTGCATGCAGATCAACGCATGATTTCATCTCGCAACGTGTGATTAAGGTGCACGTTCGAAAAAAAAAATCTGAGCGGATAATGATTGTTTCGGATATCACTAGAACAACAGCTGTCAATTTTCAAAAGTTCGACATATTGAAAAAAACCGTATGCATTGCTCTGAAATAAAGCATATTTTGTAAAGGAAACATAATAATACAAATATCGCTATACTTTTTAGTTAGTTTATTGGAAGTCTCCTTTTATAATTTTATGAATAAGAAAAAAAGAATTGGAAGAACACTGTCTGTCCACTTCATACATTTTTTTAAATATTAAAACGCCTGTAGATTTACCATTCGATGCTACTTTTTTTATAATCAATTCATTGTGACATTCTCTTGTGAAATAGGGTCTGAAAGTATTGATGGTACTTATATCTGTAGAATAATTTCAATAAAACGTATTTGGCTCCAACTAGACTCCTGAACAATACGTAATCGGCTATTAAAAAAATATATATATATCTGATCAAGCCACGCCATATCAATATCATTTCTTTGATATTGTATGCGCGCTTTTTAATTTATTTTCATATATAGTTTATGCTGAGTAGATTGCACGTTTTAGATTCCACACATATCTTTTCTGTAGATTCCCTCGTAGTCGTATTTGTGGCGAAATGCCTTCTGGGAAGGCATAACCACTAAATATCGCGCAGTGCTACCACAGACATATTCACTGGTTCAAATATAAATCCAAACCGTGCTTTGTGGTTAAAAAAACCTTATTTGCTAATTAGAAGCATCGGATTTTACTATAATTTATCAAAAAAAAAAAAAAAAAAAAAATAGATAAAATACAGTACGTCGATCTATTTGAGACCAGAAACAGAAAACTCGCTCGCGTTCATTCAGAGTTTACTTACAATTTACTTCCAACTTTTCACAGTGAATTTTTTTCTTTTTACTTTCTCTCCATTTCTTTATCCTCATAATACTTGTGAGGACAATTTAGTAATTTGACAAATTTTTCTTCGATAAAGTATTACTATTGAGATTGAAAGAATTGGAAAAAGATATTACGCTGTAATACTATCGACCAAATGTCCTTAATGACGAGTTAACATCGAAGTCCAATAAAAGGCTTAAAATGTACATGAGGTAACTGTGCTTTGATAAATCTTTACTTAAGAAATGACTATTAATAATAGTTTCTAAATTATGTATTTTTTACCAGTCAAACATTATATCTTGTGCATCCATAAACCTTTATAGTCTATAACACCATCTATAACACAATTTTAATTTTCTCAATTTTTACCTGAAAGTTTTTGTTATTTCTGCATGAGTTCCTCCTGGATCAAGCTTAACATTTTTGAAAATGCCTTTTGACAAATTTTTGGCAAAATATATTATATCCTTATTAAATACCACTTACTCAAACACCGACAGCTAAATTGTTCTTTAATCTGCCTTCAAATTATAAATAACAGCGAAAATAATTAGCAAACAACGCATAATCAAAACTAGCCGCTGATTTAATTGAATAAAGGAAGTCACGTAGAAAAATCTGTAAAAGTACATTGGTAATTATCAAAAAACCTGGAAGTAAAAAAATGAAATAAAGGGCTTCACTTGAATTCATGCAGTCTTAGAAGCTTTTTATTTGTGTTACATATGGCGCAGGAGAGAATTCTCTATTCCACGGCCCTGAAAACGCAACTAGAGTCGACGTGGCGATCACGTGATGCATTTTGAAAATAGGGCGGTTTTGAAATGATTACCTTGCGCAATTCAGAAAAAAAAACAAGTAAAAAATAATCTCTTTAGAGTAGTTTCATAAGGTAATGTCTTCATCTTGATGTATCCATGCTACAGTTTTCTGTAAAATGGACGATATTTTTAGGATTTGTTAACGTATTGAGAAATCTATAGTTTATGGAAGAGCAGAAAATGGTTGATGCGTTCTTCAGAGCCAGAATTTTGTGTTTGAAGCTTTTGCAGACTTGCATTCTACCCACTGAAACTCATTCTCAATGTTCCTTTATGTGGATATCTCAAGGTACTAGACAGTAGTTACACGCGACAGAGTCATTTGTCATTTAGTTAATTGGAAAAGGCGGTCATCAGATTTTTTTAGAGCCTACAAATTTTCGAATACACATTATCACTAGTTAAATCACAATCTTTTTTCATTTTATCATACTTTTAATCTAAATATAAAAATTGTATTTACTCACTTTTATATATATATATATATAAGTAGAATAAAGTAAATCAAGGCCACACAACTTGCAACTATAGAAGCGCTGTTTATTTAGACGTTTCGGCTATTCAGCCTTCTTCAGCAAAATATATATATATATATATATATATATATATATATATATATATATATATATATATATATATATAAATTGAACCAAAAAAAAGGAAAATGCTGATTAGGCTCTTACTCGTTTTATTTAACGACGTTTCGGCGAAGCCTTCTTCAAGTGTTTACACGTAGTAAGTTTTACGTAACAATAAGTAATTACCGCTAATTGCGGAGAAACGGGAGGTCCTGGGTAAAAATGTAGTTGATCTACAATAATATTCGTGAGAATGTACAATAAAAAAGGGGGGGACCCAGAATTCAGCCCATTCTCTTATTTAGACCTAAAGGCTGGAAAGTGTTCAAAGTACGAATCCAAAATGTCTCTCTTGTTTTCAAAATGGTTTTCTTTCGATCTTCATTTAACTCTTCGTTCTTCAATTTCTCAATCACTGTGATCTTAATATCGTTTTCGAAGTTATGATCTATGTTGTCTATAAAGTGTTCTGCTAATTCACAGGATTTGATTTTCTTTTTGATGTGACTTCTGTGGTTATTCAGACGGATGTTAAGGTCTGTTTCGCTTTTGCCTACATACTGCTTTTTGCATTTGGTGCATTCAATTGCATAGATTACAAATGAAGATTTACAGTCTAAGTTGTGGAGTATTCTGAAAGTTCTCGCCGTTGCAGTACTTTTGAAAGTTTGTCCTGCGTTAATAAAGCGGCACCAGGAGCACCTTGGTTTGTTGCAAGGGTTTAGTCCCTTCTTTTCTGGTGGACGCTCTTGATGTGTTTTAAGCTTTGCGCTCACTAATAGATCTTTCAGACTTTTTGGTCTTCGATATGCAATTAATGGTCTTTTGTTAAATATCTTTTGCAGTCTTCTTTTCGATTGTAGAAGATCCCACCTCTTGTTGACTAGCTTTGCTATGTTGCCGCTATGTGGGTTGTAGGTAGTCACAAAAACTAATCTGTTAGTCTTAATAGTAGTGGTGTTTGAATTATTGATTTTTCCTTCAAGCGCATCCCTTTGAGACAGACTCAAGACTCTGTTCATTTGTTCCGTCACTACTTCTTCCTTGTAACCTGATGAAATGAAGTAGGTAGCGTATTCTTTCAATCGCTGCTTTAAAGTGTGGTCATCACTACAAATTCGTCGTAGTCGCAAAGCTTGGCTGTATGGAAGGCTTTGTTTTAAATGTGATGGATGAGCAGACTGCCAATTAAGATAAGCATGTGTATCAGTGGGTTTGTGAAATACATCAGTAGATAATGAACCGTCCAGCCCTAATTTCACATTTACATCTAAAAAATTGATTTCTGTTGTTGAATATTCATACTGAAATTTTATGGAGTGGTGAACATTGTTGATATAGGTGAAAAAGCTTAATAATTGTTCCTCGGAGTTATTCCAAATGATAAAAATGTCATCTATGTAGCGTTTCCATATATATATATTTCCATATATATATATTTCCATATTTATATATATATAAGTGCATTGCCATTTTCAATTTCCTACCAATACATATGAAATGGCCGCTCTAAGCATATAATAGACTACGGGACCGCCGAGACTTTTAATTCTATCCCAGCTGATACAATGATCGGGTTCAGCGATTGTAATTATCGAGAGCAAATGAAAACATAGTTTTCTCGCGAAAACAGGAAGCAAACACCAACAAATTGTCTATTTGTCAGCGATTATAGCGATATGAAAACCGGGCCGATTAAATAGACATTTTTAGCTCAGACTGGAAGTGAGAAGCCTTTTTGTGTTCATTTTCTTAATTGTAATGGGATTAAAAGAATATGTTTTTCACCTTCAATCTCAGTCGGAAACTGTTCATGTACATTCGGTGCCTACAATCAATCCTCTCTTTTTTTGGTATCTTTTTAGGGTTCAACCCATGCATCTGATTCATAGCACTGAAACTCATGATTTTGGTATCTTTTAGAGATGAAATTTGGAAGCCACGCCCCTTTAAAAAACGCCTGGTATCTTTTAGGAGTATTTTGTGGAAAGCGCTGACGAGCGTCCCCTATCGCTTATCCCCTGAGTCCCTACCACACCCCATGTCTTCAGGATTCGGTGCCTAAGAGTGACTTAATATAATCTAAAGCGGACAGCCACAAATTAGATATTTATGGAATAAATAGATGATATTACATGGGCGCGCGAAGATACGGATTTTATCTTCGAGTGGTGAAAAGATCTCACGAGTGAGCGCAGCGACCGAGTGCATCCATGGCAACGTGTTCTTTTCACTAGTGAAAATAACATGTTCTTTTCACTAGTGAAAATAACAGGTTTACGAAATTGAGAAATATAGGTATTTTATGAATAATCATATGATAAAACCATTTACTAACATAAATGGTTTTTTGTCGGCTTATAATATAGATCTTGTCTTGGTTTGTTTAAAAAAGATCATAGTTAGATTTCATTACGATGCCGTCAGTAAATATTTGTTGAAAAAAAAAAATGTAAACAAATCGTCATTATCACAATCATCTTTACGAGAATATTTTATCTATTTTCTGTTTTTTATTTTTCTGGGTCCGGTTGAACAAAACCTCCATGCAGTTATCCACTCCATAGGATTTCTATAGAATTTATTCGCTAAATAGGGAGTTATCTGGTGGATAGCGTTATTCAGGCTTCTTACAACCAGCTCAGAATGTATTTGCGCGCGCACATATATGCAATGTATTGTACGCAACGTTTTCTTATTCGAATTGATTGAGGATGACCGCCATAGCCAAAAGGCCTGAATACAAAAAATCGAAAATGTAATTCCTGATTCATTAAACGATTAAAAAGGAATATTACAAAACTTTGAAACTGCAGTTTCATGTCAATTCACTAACATCTTAAACCCATTATTTTTTATCCCTCTTGCAACCAATTAGTCCTGCTATGTCAATACACGTAATCTATGTAATCATCGGATGACAGTTACATGCTTTAACAGCTTTATATAACAAAGGAGTTGTAAAATCTCTATTAATTTATGATATACGGCACATTTCCAACCGGTCAAAACGTTTTTTCCATCAGCGCGAACCAAAGGAAAAGCTACTCTTTCAATTTTGTATGCGGATTATACAGCTTCATTAGCGTCTTACGCCCTAAACCCGATTTCAGCATTCAAGCGTGCATACAATTTTCTTACTGGTATTTACTTTTAATAAAATCTCGGCAATTTTTTTTTTCATTTTTTTAGACAAATGAATTGATTAAATGTAAATCATGTACCAATGATATCGAATTGAGAACGGTTTTTGCCTCAGAAAAAAAAATAAATAAAAGAAAGATTAAAAACGAAAAGATTACCTAAATTGGTTGCTCTTATGATCCGCATATCCAATACTGCATTACCGGCAATAGGCAATGGAAGCTAGCATATAGTATCTAGATAAAACAGCTCCATATCACTCTTTACGCAAAATGATAAGAAAATAAGTTAGTAACTTTGAATACAGACAGTTTTCGCTTTAATTTATGACTTGTTTTTAAACGTCGATCGCGCCAATCTGCACTATTTCAGGGCCATATTGACTAGATAGCTCTATGGATTAGTTTGTCACCCTCGTGTAACGACGTTAATTCTATTGCATTCTATTGTATTCAAGATCTGAATAGAGTAAAAACTTACCGTTTTTAGAATTAAAAAAAAAAAAAAAAAATATGTGGTGCTTAGCTTGGTATTGAATATGAAAAAAAAATGATATCCTGAATACTTACTTAGTAAATAAATAGCCTGTTATGGAGCCTTTCAGAAAAGCTTTCCATTGTATTACTGATTTTTAAACCCTGATGACGGAGGATACTCTCCGAAAGCTTTGTTAATAATCTAATATATACGTGGTCGAAACAAAGATTGTATTACTAATATGAAACCTACGTACAACAATTCACTTGAAATTAGCTTTACGGTGTTTGAAACTGTGTCGCTAATAGCCAATTTTCGATTTTTTTTCTTGTTTCAACAGCACTAGCATCAATTGTGTAAAATATTCGGATATTTAATTGTCTTTTTCACACATACAGACTCCACATTGTTATGCACGGGCCGTAAAAGAATATAATACACAACGTTGAGTCCAAGGGGCTGTTTATGTGAGGCGAACCAGCCCGGTTTACGCTCTGATAGCATGAACACATGAAAGAGGCCAGTCCGCTAAACCGGGCTGGCTCACTCCATATAAACAACCGCTAAGGCTGTGTAAAATAGAACTCGAAACTGGACTATTACAAATAAATCGACAATCGACAGCCTATTGTAATGCAGTACTTACTTACATTAATTTTTGTCACGTCTTGCGTTTTCAAAAGCTTGATCCAATGCACAACACAAAACAACATATATATATAGGATTGTGTGCGGCTCTTTTTCACTGTCTGTTTTCTGTTTTTTAGTTATAAAAAGAAACGCAATTTTCTATTTCTATATGGTATTTGTATTTCTTCCGTGTACAAACACCGGAAAATCTTTACAAAAAATTATGAAAAGGGTTTTCATATCCGGGAAAAAACTAAATCCGTTTACAACCAACCCAGTTTTCCACATTTAATACTAATTGAGAAATATTGAATCTAGTTTCGTGTTACCGGTTAAACAGGCGACTCTACACGTGATTTAGCACGAAATGTGTTTTTCAAAATAAATAAATTAATTAATTAACAAACTAATAATAATATTAACAACATGCACACTTCAATGTTTTGTTTGTTTCTGTCTTGATGGATATATTTTTATTTTGAATTTTTGTTATTGTTTGATTATCATATTATATATATTTTTTCTTCTTTTACTTGACAAACCTTTAGGTTTTGTTCGGCTTACTTGCTTAATTCAGCTTGCTTATTTGCTTGTTTGCTTGTTTGCTTGTTTGCTTGTTTGCTTGCTTGCTTGTTTGCTTGTTTGCTTGTTTGCTTGTCATTCTTTAAATTTGCCCAGCTAAAATAAGTACAACCCTTTTTCTAATAGTAGTATAAGTTCCATGTTTTGAATAACTTTTTCCAATCAACGATAAAAATAAAAGCAAAATAATTGCGGTACTCCGCAAACAAATACTTTGCAGGCCAGTTAAAATTAGGTAAGATAGGAAGCTTTTATCCAGCTGATATCTTAACCACAATCTAGCTAGTTTCGAGTTTCTATATTTTATTTTGAAACAATATTTAAAAATACAAGCATTATTTACAATTAGTATGGTTAAAATTAGCGTGATAAATTTCTATATAGTAATTAAATAATATCAGGGGTCGGGGGGGGCATCACGTAAACAAACTAAGTAATCTGGAACACAGTGGGTATTTTGAAAAAGATAATGAGTGGAGGGAGGGGTGGTGGTAATGTGTGTGGTGAGAGAAGAGAGTGTGTGTGTGTGTGTGGGGGGGGGGGGGGTGAAAAGGGGTTGCCAACCTCCTGAAAATGTTTACACTAAAGCGAAATAAAGTTTAATAAAGAATATAACACTAAAGTGCACTGAACTGCCTTTTTTCAAAGCCCTTGCACGCTATATTACAAAAGAGTTTCCCCCGGCCTGCCGGATGGTGCCACATACTGATAGAATACTTAATACGTTTTTCATAAGATATATATGTATTAAGTGGAAGTCCTACTTTTTCAGTCGAACTCACATTTAACAAGCTCAATGCAAATAATTTCAATATTTTGTTTATGCTCATTATCAGCTCGTTTGCATTGTATTTGGTACATTTGAGATTCGACCATGCCAATCAGAGGCGGATCGAGGGTGAGGGACTGGGGAGGACATTTGTCCCCCTCCTTAAAAAATCCTGAATCCGCCACTGCCACTATGAGTTTTATCTTTGGGAAAAGACGTCTACCTCTCGATATTACCACATAGAAACTAAGGTGTTAATGGGGGAAATGGGGGTTCCCGATTTACAGCCATGCAACTAATGATTAATTTTTCAGTAAAAATGTTTCCACGAACTTTTGGTATCCCTTATGTTACGTTAAAAACAATCCTAGTTTTTAATTTTTTTAACATTCTAATGTTTTACTTTATCACAGTGGCATCCAACTCGAAAATTTATACTATACTGCTTTGTTGGCTGCCACATGGACACATTCATTTATTTATACCTTCGTGATTACTAAATCCCTTTTCCTAAAAAAACATGTTCTTGTAATTATCATTATTTTTACCAGAATTTAATATAAATATATGTGTGAATCAAGCTGAAGTCAAATATAAGTAAATTATGAACAGTTAATATTATCTTTCGCTACACATGAAATTAATTATCGCGTTTTTTTGTTCATTTAAAAACGAATATTATTTTTCACAATTTTTTGTGTGAATGAGCCCAGGAAACGAACTTAACTTTTTTTTATGTTGTATACCAGCTAATGTACGAGGGTGCCAAACATAATCTACACATTTTCATTTCATTCCATCTCATTCCATTTTATTACGCATTGCATTGGACCTTACTACTGCAATTTCCATTTTTTTTTTTCGTTTTTTTTAGATGAAACGTGAAACTTTTAGCACATGCAAGCTCTTAATTAATACAATCAGGGAAATATCCATGCCTTTGAATTACCAGACAACACATTTAATGGTTTGGAAATTTGTGCTGATTGATTGAAGTTATATTTGACATCAAACTATAATTGATTAAAAAAAATATATAGAATATTGGGGACACTTCTGATTTGTAATCGATGCATTAGTTTTTGACTTTAAGTATATTTGCAGTTTGTATTATAGATTGAGAATTCAATCTTGACCTAAATATTTATGGAGAAGAGAAGAGAAGAGAAGAGGAGAGGAGAGGAGAGGAGAGGAGAGGAGAGGAGAGAAGAGAAGAGAAGAGAAGAGAAGAGAAGAGAAGAGAAGAGAAGAGAAGAGAAGAGAAGAGAAGAGAAGAGAAGAGAAGAGAAGAGAAGAGAAGAGAAGAGAAGAGATTAAAAATAACGCACAATTTATACCATATCCCTATCTTACACTGACATCACAAAAAATGCAACGAAATACAATGCAACATATACACAGAATATGAAATAAACTAATAAACAAAGAAAAAAACACATAAAACAGCGTCGGCACCCGAACAAAATGAAAAAATATATATACAAAAAGCCAAACAATTTTAAATTGAAATTGTCAATAATAATAAAAATAATTAACAAGTTAGTACCTTATTGCGGTAAAACCAAAATGTATCATAGCTGAACAAAAAAAAGCCTCAACCACGAAATCTCTGCTAGGAAAAAAACGTCTAAGCCTTCATCGCATTATTGATCGACCACCTCGAAGTGATGTCAAAAAGCTGAACGTTTAATATTTTTAAACCTGCTTGGAGGAAGCAGCCGAGCACTCCTAATTCAAACCTGTCAAAATTTAATAGAACATATACGCCTCTGTGTATTATTTGCTGCTAGCTAGATTTGAGGATATGAATATGGTAAAAGTTCTTAATTTATTATCCAAGTTAATGTATGCGTATTGTCCTTTAAGGTATCAGGAGACCTTAAAAACCGATGTCCACAAAACGTCTTATAGCGAGCAATCTATTATAATTACTACTATAAAAGTATCCCTTTTCTTAAAGTTTAATAAATGGAGATTACAATGATATAAAATTTTTTTTGATAAAATTAACTCTTATTTTTTAGATGAGTGTTATGTGATTTTCGACTACCTCTTTTCGTGGAGTTACAGGAACATTTTCCTGCGAATTATTAACTTGAAAAAATTGATAAAGTACAGCGAAACTGATTTTGATTTCAAATCCTCCATGCTCGTGAGGTGCATTCAGGGCCATAACCAGGGGGGTTGCACAGTGTGCACGTGCACCCCCAGACTGAAGCAAACGGTCCGTTCATCCTTCTCATTTTTTATTACAAGAATTTATTTCTTTGGTTTGGAATCAAGAGCACAAAAACAGGAAAATACAAGAAAGAAAGTTATTCAAAAGAAATGTAAAGCGCAATAAGAGCAATAATTTTTTTATACAGGTTTTCACTGCTTTTTGAAAAGCACAGAGTTTTTGGTGAAAAATATGACATCTACTAATGAAAAAGGCTACTGAAAACCCATCAATGGTCCACTTTTTTTATGTGCACCTCCCTGTAAAAGTTCTGGTTATGGCCCTGTATAAAGAATATTTGCTATGCGAAAGTTAAGTTATTGTTATGAGATTGTTCTCGACAGGGAGGGATACTCGAATCACAGAGCGGTGTTTTTAGTGGTTAATATTTTCAGGCTACAATCTCGGAAAAAAATTGTTGGAACAACGCGGTATGTTCTTGGTCGATTGGTCTTTTTATTTTAATTTAGTCAGGTGTGAATGAAGGATTCAAAATTATTTCATTATTTTTATTTTTATTTTTGGGGTGAAATCAACCGTTGCCAAGATAGGGATCACGCCACGTGATATTCACCAGCGTGAATGCCACCCACATTTGCTCAGCAATTATTGACGTCCTAAAAATTTCCTGCTTGGCAATTATGACGTATCACGATAAAAAAACAAAAAACAACAACAATAATAGCATCAAAAATAAAAGCATCAAAAAATAGATGAATAAATATATCAGAAAATGCTCAAGGAACAATCGTTGATGCAATGAAAGATCGATCGAAGCAGCTATTGGTCTCGTGACACATTTTGCCATACGGCCGGGCTGGCCTTTTTATCAAGAAAAAAAAAATCCTTCAATGTTTCACCACAGAAACCTGCAAAAACATACGGCGTGAAAAAAAGAAAAAAAGAAAAAAAAAAACAGCCCACCTCGATAACCATTCTGTTTCATGCCTGATTTACTATACATTTTATTTTATTTGTACATGAAAATATTAAAAAAAGTGTTTCTCGTATGTTTCCCGCTTCTCTAACATGCTTACTGAAATTTCATCGGAATAAAAGGGAATTGATACATGATTGATTGATTACATTGCGTCGCGACAGTCCGTGGCCAACTCGACAAAGTTTTTGTCAGCACTTTTGCAGAAAGCTATCTTATTTTAAAAATCTGATATCCTTTTATGGCTGCGCGTTTGTAGAAAGTAACTAATCGCTTTTTATCTCTCATTTTATCTTGTTTTCAAAGAATTAGATGTTTTTTGTTGTATTAATTTATTGTTGTGGTTGTCAAAAACGTTCTCGAGGTTGCTTGCCACGGTAAAGAGAAGAGAAGAGAAGAGAAGAGAAGAGAAGAGAAGAGAAGAGAAGAGAAGAGAAGAGAAGAGAAGAGAAGAGAAGAGAAGAGAAGAGAAGAGAAGAGAAGAGAAGAGAAGAGAAGAGAAGAGAAGAGAAGAGAAGAGAAGAGAAGAGAAGAGAAGAGAAGAGAAGAGAAGAGAAGAGAAGAGAAGAGAAGAGAAGAGAAGAGAAGAGAAGAGAAGAGAAGAGAAGAGAAGAGAAGAGAAGATATTAAGGTTGCAACGGTAAAATGTTTCAAGCTGTAAAGCTTCAAGTTCTTGAATATTGAAACGCAGAAACAGTCGCACGTGCATGCGTTTGGATAAGAAACTTCTCTTCAGGACTCGGAAATAGAACACATGTTATAGCGCTATTCTGACAAGTCCCTCTTTGTCAATTAATTTACTATGTTTTGCATTCCAATTTGTTTGATTATTTTCACATTGTATTAAAGTTAATGTTCTGTTTTTTATTATGGAACAATGGTATTTCTCTGGCTAGAAGTTGATGCATGTCACTTCACTAAATTTCTAATTTCCTCTTCGCACGTGACAATTACGTGAATGCGATTTTAACAAATTTCCGTGAAAAAAAAAAAAACAAAAAAAAAACGTGACCAATAAATCTTTTAAAGACTACAGTAGTGTTACACTCGATGGCCGAATAAAGGACTAGATAAACAACGATATCGGATTGAACCTGTTTACTGACTCGTGGCCGCCATCTTACATACCACAGGTAACCCAAACATAACACAGGGTTCCCAGGACACTACATCTCCCCCTGTTTTCAGAAGCTATTTTACAACAACAAATAACAAGCATTCCTAAATCAAAAGTGTTCAAGTGTCTCTAATCCTAAATGTTCAAAATCTAAAGTGTTCAAGATAATCAGACACATGTGATAACAATGCTAACAGTAAGGTCTCTGGTTATGTATCAATAATTCATAAACAGTGTTCATGTCTTTGTCACAACATAATCATTCAGTCGTGTTGGGAGTTTTCTTGTCCTTTGTGGTCTTGCTCCACATGGTTGCTCAATTGGAGCCTGATTGGTGTGCGGTTGGTTGTTGTAGACTTCTCTAGGCTCAGTATCTTGCGAGGATGGACTTTCATACCTCTCAGGGATGTCTTCAACTTCACTTGTAGTGGAGTTCTCTGTGATGTACTTCTTGACATGACTGGTATTCCTGGAGTACTGTACTCCCTCTGGGCTTTCTACCATAAGGCTGTTCCCCTGCTTGTCTACCACTTTGTATGGTATTGGGCTGAAAGTAGTTGTCAGCTTGTTCTGTTTCTCCTGTCTGACAAGTACTTCATCTCCAATGTCTGTGTCAGAATACTTAGCTCCACGCCTTGCATCAGCATAGGCCTTATACCTTGCCTTCTGTTCTGCATCTCGGTCACGAACTTCTTGTTCCACATGTACATCCCTCAGCTCGGGCAATTTAGTGCGTACTTTGCGACCGAACAACAACTCCGCAGGGCTCATTCCAGTGGTAGGATGTGGAATGCCTCTATATGCAGTCAGGTATGTTCTGAGCTCTCTTTTCCAGTCTTTCTTCTCTGCATCAGCAATTTTCAACCTCTTCAGAAGTGAGCTGTTCTGGCGCTCCACCTCTCCGTTGGCTTGGGGCCATTTTGCTGTGTTCTTGTGATGTCGAATTCCTTCTCTCTCCATGTATTCTGCAAACTCTGCGGCTATAAACTGTGGTCCATTGTCTGATGTCAGACTCTCAGGTAGGCCATGTCTCGAGAATACTTCTTCTAAGCAGGTAATAATCTTGGACGTCACAGTTGACTTTAGAATGTCTATCTCATAGTATCGACTATAATAATCGACTACTACCAGAATTGATTCACCTGATGGCAAGGGTCCTAACAAGTCCACTGCCAAGTCTCTCCATGGTCCAGATGGGAGGGTTGTACTCCTTATCGGCTCCGGGGGATCAGGTCGGCTGACAAGTTGGCAACCATGGCAAGCTTTGCAGTACCTCTCTACATCCCTTTCCATCCCTGGCCACCAGACTTTGCTGCGCAACCTCTGCTTGGTGCCAGTTATGCCTAGATGACCCTCATGGGCAAGAGACAACAATCTAGGTCTGAGCTTCACCGGTACAACTATTCGTGGTCCTCGAAGCACAAGCTGTCCAATCACACAGAGTTCACTGCTTACAGGTATGTACTGCTTATGTTTCAGCTGTTCCCACGGTGTCCCGTTTATACACTTCCTGACTTCGCTGAGCTCTTGGTCATCAGCCGACGCTTCTTCAACTTCGCGTGTCGTCATGGCTTTTGGTGTTGCTGAGATTGCAACAAACCTCACATATTCCTCCGCCTCTGCACTATGTTTACTATCACCTTCACTCTTGCTCAATAGTCTTGATAGTGAGTCTGCAATGTTTTGTGCACCTGGTTTGTATTTCACCTTGAAGTCGTATGGCTGCATTCTGAGTACCCATCTTTCGATGCGCGCACATGGTCTTGACTTTGGCCCGTAGATGACCTCAAGAGGTTTGTGATCTGTAACCAGTTCAAATGCAATGCCGTACACATATGGATGGAACTTCTCACAGGCCCAGACGAGACCGAGAGCCTCCTTTTCCGTCTGTGAGTACCTCTTTTCAGTGTCACTGAGACTGCGACTTGCATAGCTAATGATTCTGGGACCATCTTTTTGTTGTTGGGTAAGGATTGCTCCTAAGCCCACTGGGCTGGCATCTGCTATGACTGTCGTTGGGGCTTCTTTGTCAAAGTAGCCCAGGGTTTCTGCACTGGTGAGTCGTCTCTTCAGTTCCTCGAATGAACTCTTCTGTTCCATTCCAAACTCAAATGGAGTTCCTTGTTTTGTTAGTCGTCTCAGAGGTTCTGAAACAGTTGCCAGGTTGGGTATGAACCGTCCACAGTAGTTGACAAGGCCTAGGAAACTGCGAACTTCAGTAGCTGTGCTCGGCTCTCTTGCTTCCAAGACCGCTTTTACTTTGTCTTCAGCGCAACTCATCCCTCGTTCTGACAGAACCATGCCAACAAACGTCAGCTCATCCATGCTAAATTGGCACTTCACAGCATTAAGGGTTAATCCACACTCACCCAGTCTCTTGACAACTTTTTCTAGTCGAGCATCGTGTTCCTCCTGATTTTTCCCGTGTACTATGATATCATCTGAAATGTTTTGCTGACCTTCTATGCCAGCTAAGGCTGTCTGGATTTCATGCTGATATTGCTCAGAAGCTGAACACACTCCGAACAACAGTCTCTTGTAACGATAGAGTCCGCAATGAGTAGCAAATGTAGTAATTCCTCTTGAATCCTGGGTGAGGGCAATTTGGTGATACCCCCACTTGAGGTCTAGCTTGCTGAAAATCTTGCTACCACTCAGGTCTTGCGTGATCTCCTCCACTGTCGGTATTGGATGTCTTTCTCTCTGTATTGCCTCATTCGCCCTGCGCATGTCTACGCACAGACGGATGTCATTGTTGGACTTTGGTACCACTACGACCGGATTGACCCAAGGAGTGGGCCCTTCCACTGGTTCTATGATGTCCATGTCGATAAGTTCCTTTACTTTCTCTTCGACCTTCGCTCTCAGGTTGAACGGAGTTCTTCTGAGTGGTTGAGCCACTGGTTTCACGCTGGGGTCAATGTGTAGCTGTACTTCGCGGTCTTTCAGTTTACCGACGCCTTTGAAGACCTCTGGGTATTTTCGCTGTAGGGACTCTCCGATGTTTCCTGATTTCACATCTACTGTTGCAATGTCTATGCCTATTTTCAGCACTCCAAGCTTCATGGCTGTTTCTCTTCCAAGGAGTGACTCTCCCTTCTCGCGGATCACACAGAACTCAGCTTCAGTGCTGTTGCTACCTGCAATTATCTTTGTGTTGAATGTTCCAATGACTTCCAATGGCTTATCAGATGCGTAAGTATAGAGTTTCCTGTTTGACTTTGTTGACTGACACTCTATCTTCTGTCTCTTCAGCCATTCCCATGTCTGTTGGTCCACTATGTTGGTGGTAGCACCCGAGTCGACCATCACATCGAGCTGACAGCCTCCGATTGCCACGTTGATTTTCTGTAGCTGGCTGTCCCTCACACTGAATCCATAGAAGTCTTCCTCTGTTCCAGCGTTGACAGCATTGGCTTTACTCCCCCCAGGTCTTCTCCTTTGGGTGGTACGGGGTTTGCTGTTGTCCGATGATTTCTTCTTTGACTTACATTGTGATCCAAAGTGATCTTTTCCACCACATTCATGGCAGGTTTTTCCTTTTGCTGGACAGGTTGGGTCTCTACCATAGTGTCCTGTCTTTCCACACCTGTAACAGGAGTTGTTCTTTGTCTGTTTATGGTCTCTCTTACCATCCACTTTGTTGACATGTTCACTTTTAGGCTTGACCTCTGTTGGTTTGGACAGTGACAAGGCTTCCAACTGCGTTTCAACTTTTTCACACTGCTCAGCAATCTCTAGAGTACGTTTGAGGGTTAATTCTTTCTCTTCCTCAAGTAGTCTCCTTCGCAGGTATTGAGATTTACACTTCTGGAGGATCTCATCACGTATGTGGTTGTCTGTGTCCCCTCCATAGCCACAGTCCTTTGCTGCTCTTCTCAATCGGGTGGCAAACTGAAGTACAGTCTCTTTTTCTTGTTGCTGTAGCTGGTTAAAGGCATGTCTTGCGTATGCTGTGTTTACTTTTGGCTTAAAATATGCATTGAGTGCGTCCACGGCTTTCTGGTAGTCTTTGTTCTCGCCTGTATTAGCCAAAGTATAGAAGATGTCTTGTACATCTGGACCAGCATAGTGAAGAAGTTGAGCTCTTCTTCTGTGCTTATTCGTATCAGAATCCTCGGAAAGTATCAATCCCTGAGCATCAGCGAACAATTCGAAGGACTTCAGCCATCGTGTCCATCGAGTACCAAGTGTCGAAGGGTCTCCATGACAATCGAATTTTCCAATCACGTTTTTTTTCTCTTCCGACGCCATTTTTACAAAAATACTTCTTCCAGATTACTCTTTAATGGCTTAAGATTATCCTCGTCGCCAATGTTACACTCGATGGCCGAATAAAGGACTAGATAAACAACGATATCGGATTGAACCTGTTTACTGACTCGTGGCCGCCATCTTACATACCACAGGTAACCCAAACATAACACAGGGTTCCCAGGACACTACAAGTAGCTTTGAATATTAATAAACAAAACATTATCCAAATCGAAAAGGCCATTAATGTAAAAGAGGATGCTTATTAAACGCTCTTTTAGCTTCATAGCCAGTTTGTCACGATCAATTGCCGGGAAGAGGGGGGAAGGGGGAGTTTGGGGGTTAGCGACCGTGGATGCCTGCCGTTTCTCAGTTACGGTCAAAAATCGACAATTTGGTCTCTTTTAGAGTTTGGAACATGAGATTTGCCAAATTCTTGTTTTTAGGTAGATAGTAATCCATTGGTAGATACCTTTTAATATATCAGTAGAATTCCCGTTATCAATAAGCGTATAAATGAAACTTATTTTTGATGTATTTAATAATAGTCTTTTTTTATATGTTTTAGTGATGGAAATTTGTGAAGCCACACCCTTTTGTAACGTCCAGTATCTTTTAGGTGTATTGAACTCCTACGAGCATCCCCGATCGTTTATCCCAAAAGTCTCTTCCATCACTTGTACATGAATTACAGCAATATATTAAATAAAGAGTTATAATTAAACATATGTCCACAACTGCCTTTGGTCTTACTTACTCATATTTTCTGCGATATAGATATATAGTGCTTTTTCCTTCTGTCTTATATTGGAATCTCTTTTCTAAGCTCTGATTTTCTTATGTTCACGAGGAGACCAATATTCCTATAAGCATGTACAAAGATAACAACACAGATACCATCATTGCGCGCTGGGTACAATCTTTTAATGCAAGGACTAAATAACGATCTTTGAAGAGCGACGAGAGACTCACGAAAAAGCAATGACGGTCACTTACATTCTACGAAACTCATTCAAGTAGAACTATTTTGGCCATTTAATTGCGAGTCACAAAACAAAGAAAGAAAAAGATGAGTTCTCTGAAAAAGCAAAAGGTTTAGATGAGAAATCCCGAATATAACATTACGCTATTCGTGTTTCCCAGTAAAGTAAATAGGTTGATACCGATTCGCGCAAAAGATGTAGGAAATGTTGTAAATGTGTTTTCTTGCCTATTGGTGCAAGATTTCATTATGACGCAGATGATAAAAGTAGTATATAAGGTTTGCAGCAAGAGATGTTTTCAACGGGCAGAAGAAAAACAGATTATTATAGCGCTTTGCCTTTTGCAAGTGAAAAACTAGATTTAATCCGGAGTGACTTTATACATTCTCATTTTGACTTTGACTGAATCTTGGTGTAGCTTGATATGTGGAATCTTTAATATTTCATTGAAGTAAACATTATCCTTTTATTCAAAGACTGCCTTACTACCTTATCTAGTTGTAGTTTTGAACACTATTAAAACATATTTATACATGTATGGAAAGTGTATCGGTGCATAATGGGAGCTCCACAAGAGAAACTTAATAAGATTATATTGCATTTTACTTACTTAGAACGTGCAATGAGCGTCCGTCGTAATTTGCACAAGTTTATCTAATTTCCTTCTTTACCTAGAGGAAATAAAACCTGTCATCGAATATAGAAAATGGCGATACAAAAAAAAAAAAGAAAAGAAAAAGAAGTGCCATTATTGATTTTTTAAACTAACGGTTCAGTCGGTCATGGTCATGACTTTTGTGACAATCAGTATATAAGCATTACCGAAAACGTGCAATCAAGACCGCTGTCTTTTTTGGTTTCCAGTCCTACTCATCATCCTCGTCCTCATCATCTTCATTGCATGCGCACTCAACACTACACTAGTTTTGAAATCCCTTTAGAAAACTAACTGTTTGCAAGTGATCACGAACTGAATTATTTGTTTTTGAATTTGAGAAATTTATATTTATATATAAATATACCACAATGAAAAAAAATTATTCAAACCCTAATAAGCATAGAGCATAAAACGCAAACCTGCGGCAAACTAGTGAGATAAATAATGTACAATGAAAAGAAAGGACTGTGTACATATACGAGACGACTGAAACCAGAAAATTTTGATGAAAGACATTGATATATGTTTATGGATAGTAAACAAACAGAAATAGAAACAAACAAACAATAAAAATATAGGCATGCTTGTATAATGGTTTACACAAACGAACGAACGAACGAACGAACGAACGAACGAACGAACGAATGAACGAACGACCGAACGAACGAACGACCGACCGAACGAACGAACGAACGAACGAACGAATAAACAAACAAACGAACGAACGAGCGAACTGACAAACAAGGAAACATACGAGAAATGAAACAAAAATCACCAAGCACGAACAAAATCCAGAAAGACATGCGACAGTACTATTGCCTAACCTCGACCCTTTCGTTTCCAACGTTTTCGTGTTGCGACGTGTAGCTCAGAAATACAATATCATTGCTCAATGTCATTGAGATTTGATTGTAGTTTTATTTTAAACGTGAATTATATATTACGTCGGATGCAATTTTGATTACATAATCAATAGTTATTGAAAAAATAGATCTCAACAGATGTGATTTCAATGACAAAAATTCCACATTATTTCAAAATGAGAAAATTGCAGATTTTTCATTAGTTGAGAGACAGGCCTGGTTGAGAGATAATAAAAATAGTAAAGATGAACACTTGAAATCAGGCGCCGTGACTTTGTTGCCTAGCTATTGGGTGGATTACTGAAATGTGATTGAAAACATGTAGGCATAAAACTACATCTTAGGGAAAGGACTCCCTTAAAAAGCCAGACCTTCAGGATCGCGAAAATAAGACTCCATCTTCTTTTTAGGATGTCCCTCAGACTCGGTTCCTTTTTTAAAAACTCTTTTGGGGTCAGATGTACATGCATGTTTCAATACGAGCTTCGTAAAAGAGTTTTTTTTAAATCTTATTTTGTATGACGACAAAATAACAGAAGAAACATTAAATAGATATTTGTAGGTTGTAGCTAGTTTCATGATGACTTGATGACTTGAAAACCTTTTTATTTCTACAAATATTATGCCTAGCTTTCTTTCTACGTGGCCAAATGGGGCAAATAAAAAAATAAAAATAAAAAAAAAGAAAAGAAAAGAAAAGAAAAGAAAAAAAGGAAAAAAAATAAAAATAAAAATAAAATAAACATAAAAAGAAACATTGTTTTTCTAAAATTCAATAAACGCGCGTGATCGTACATTCAATATGGTTTGAAATCTTGATCTCAGTCATTCAATGCGTACTTTATACGGTTATTTACAAATCCGATTGGACGTCAAGCAACCTTATCTACTTTTTCAAGGTGTCCCACCCTCCCAATCCAATCGGGTGTTTCAATTCATATTCAGCCCACAACTTGCTGAACATATAGAGAAGCTGTATTTCGCCCTGAATGTCATGGCAATACGCAAAAATATCTATTAAGTTGCTCTTGATCGACCTTTCATATTGAAACGATCTGTCGTAAACAGATCTACTAGTACTTTGAGGGTGGGGAGGCTGGGGTAGTTTTTGGCGTCAATTGTAAACTTTCGATTAAAGAGCGGATCGATCCAGATTCAATCCCAACTCATCTTTCAAAATATGCGTATACCCTAAACAACAATTACTGTAATTATTATTTCAGTTTTTTTCGGTTAGTTCTTCTATGTGTGGTCGTAACAAGAAAAGTTTTTTTCCACTTTTGAAAAGAAAATCTTGACTTTTTTCAAATTTATATTACAACAAAGAAAGTAAAGCAAAAAGCAAGACAATCTGGATCAATTTCATTGTATTTTGAGACATTGCTGTTAAAATATTGTTATCAAATAAAAATAAAAAAAAAGTATTCGCAAACGAAGATATAAGGCAGTTAACGAGGAATATTTTAACTTGCTTCAGTATATCTCTTGCTTGCATAAATAAAACAGATAATACCGACAACTCGCGAATAAAAACGTTACTAAAACAAATTGTACTAATTGACGGACCATTAGATATTTGAGGGGGAGGGGGTTGGGCAATTTTTTTGTGCAGGACATTTTTTCCCATGTGATGGTTGTGCACGTAATTTTTAACTGGCACATCTGCCGTGCACGGTTTTTTTTCTCTGTTATCTTTTTTTTTTGGTATTTGCCCAACACCCCCCTCAAATATCTAATCGTCCGCCCCTAATAAACGATACTTGTTATAATTTTTCAATAATCGCAAAATTAACCATGACATTGCATTTAACTTGTTTCTAATTTATTATTGATCGCTTTATTATAAAATTAAACACTTTGACGATTTCAAAACATTTTTGGCGACGTATTAACTACAATAATTTATGGCTTTTGAAATACAGACGTTTGAAATCGATTTTGATAACGATCGTCTCAAGAATTAGAAAACTCTTTAATGGAAATCGTTAAAAACGGGTATCTAAACTGTAATTAATCTCTAACTATTCCGCCTGAATGGTAATAAAACCATTTGTTGAAAAATTGATGTGAATAAATGAATGAATAGGTGAACAATGAATTAATGGATGGTTGATCAGAAACGAACAAACGAAGGAACAATTAAACGTATGAATGAATGAATATATATAACGGTGAGCACATTTTCTCCGAACCATTCTGATAAAAAAGCATCTTAACAAAGTGTAAAAAAATAATTTCAGGTTTGGAAACAAAATTACCATAAACAATATGCTGTTTTTTCAAGCCTTTTGATTGAAATGGATTTTTGTAATATTAATGAAAAAGCGTGTTTTACACCTAAATCACATTTTTTAGATCGCGATGTATTTCCGGCAATATAAGTCTTTTTTTTTTAAATAAAAAAAATATATATATATGGACTATATTAAACCAGACTAAATAAAAACCAACTAATTTTTTGTGGTGTTGAAATGTTTTTAGCTATAATAGGTTTTCCTACGTATGTTTCATTATCTACTGACATGAACTTTCATCAGGGATTCAACATATCATACATTGTCGTTAAGTGAAGAACCGAACAGGTGCATACGATACGAGTCAAATTAAACAACCTGTCAGCGGATGTTCTCTATTTTACGTGATTATCGACGGCCCGAGGCAAATGTTATAACACTGCACGTGAAGAAATGATGATCGACACGTGCTTCTCTTACCCATAATACTGTGCGCGAAAACGCAAATTTATAAATGCCGATAAGTAATAACAAAAAAATAATGCGAGGTGCTTCTATAGCGCATAGTCTCATTGCGCTTTACAATGGATACTATTTTTGTAAGGGTATTTTTAAGCAACAATACATTTTAAAATTCAGTTGGGATATTTTGTTATTTTTTGCATACTTTTCAGTTTTCAATAAGTTATTTGCCTTATTATCCACAAAGCAAGCAGGATTTCTTTCCCTCTAAAGACCGGCACACACGAGGGACAACACGCTCCCGCAACACGCTCCCGCAGCATGCTGCTCCCCGAGCAAAGCTTCCTCGTGTATACCAACGATTTCATGCGAAGAATATGTTGCGCAACAAAACGCTTGCTCCCGGTGTTTGCTCCCTTTGTTCTGTAAGGCATATTTTTGCGCGTGAAATCGTTGGTACACACGACGAAGCTTTGCTCCGGGAGTATGTTGCGGGAGTGTGTTTCAGGAGCAAGATCACTCGCGTGTACCGGATTTAAGACATAATGTTATGCGTATAGTTACAAAAACTACGAAGTCCGAGCACATCACCCCTGTTCTACGCAATCTTCACTGGCTGCCAGTGTCTAAGCGTATCATTTTCAAACTTATGCTAATAACCTTCAAATCTATCAACCTAATGGCTCCCAAGTATCTGACAGATCTTCTTCAAGCATATAGACCAGGTCGATCACTTCGCTCATCAGCCGATCATTTACGCTTGAAAGAACGAAGGTTTAGAACTGACAGCTATGGTGGCAGGGCTTTTAGTGTATGTGCTCCAGGATTATGGAATCGGATACCACTAAAAGTACGTGAATCGCCATCGTTAGATGTCTTCAAGTCGCGGCTTAAGACCTATCTCTTTGACAATTTTGGCATTGTTAAGTTTCAAGAAAAACGTTATACAAATTGGCTATATACATGTGCTTGAGATACTCCGTTCGTTGCAGCAAATGAATACATTTGTTTTATGAGTTATTACTTGTTTTCAATTAAGGTAAAATATTTCGTAATTGGACCTTTAATGAAGAATTTCCAGACCGTATGTCAATACAAATATGCTTTCGCTCTTGTGCGTATTGAGTAAGTTAGCTTGGACACTTGGATTTTTTTGAATAAACAAATCAATATATGCAATAAAAAAGACTAGCGACAGACAAAAAGACTGCTAAGAAATGCTTAAATGCACGAACAAAATATTCAAGAGAAAAATTCCATTGCATCAAAAATATAAGTCTAAAAAATTCAGCATTTACATTTTCAGCAGTGCTTACAATCCAAACATTTGGTAGTTAATTTTATTTAAATAACTGTACATTTATGGTGAGAATTCGAAAAACACGAAATATTTGAGTTTCTGTTTCTGAGTTTTGAGTCTGCTACAATGAAAATTGTGAAATTAAACAATATGCCAGATTCCTTGCAGTACTTGAGCCGAAGAACAAAAGGTAAATCTCGAACTTGTTTGCATGTTTTGTTTGTATTTTTATTTATTTATTTTTGTTATTTTATTTTAATTTCAATTTTATTAAAAGCAACAAAATTAAACAATTCCTTTGATAACAAAAACGTCGCATGGGAAAAAGTAATTTTTGTTGTTGTTGACGTTTACATTTTATATCTTCGAAATGTATATATTTCCAAACATAATCCAAAAAATATCCATTTACAATGATAAAATAAAACACAGTATGGAAAAGCTTCTATTTTCCATTCAAATAAAAAAAAAGCAAGGCCAAATTAATAGAAATCTAACAAATTGATCGATTGACTTACCTAACTCGGTGCTTTGATGAAAACCAAGTCGTTACTCTAAAATGCATTACTCTCTCTTTAACACGTTTTGTTAAAAAGTGTGCTGGATCTACTTGATATTATCGGCCAGCTGTTTCCGCTGTGAGATCACGTGATATGTAGTGATTGATCAAATGTATTGCTATATTGAGAGTTTGTGGTGATCACGTGATTTAAGTTTAAAGCTATAGCAATACTTGAGCTGACGTAAGCCTTTGTTATTCATGTGCCAACCAGATAGTGATTGGCCGTTATTTCAATAGAGCTTATTGTAGTTCTGCATGGCACATTAGCATAACAACTCATTTGTTTATAAACATGAAGTATCGCTATACAGGACATTTTTTCATTTACCGTGAGTCTACAAACTTCAAGAAGATCACCGACTTTTCCCACGAAGAAATGCGGTTCTTTAAGCGGCTGCTGAAGTTCATTAAATTGTAGATATATTCAGTATTTACGAGCTTTTTCACTTTCGTGCAGAAAACCAACTCAGATTAAACGATTTTTCAGCGGTCTGATTATTTTTCTGTAGGTCAGTGTTGTTGCGCAGTGATTTTATGTTGCCAAGGTTTTTTTTCTTAGTGAACATTTCTAGTGTGCTTATTCCAACTAAGTTCAAATCTTTTTTTTTCGCATTCTCCAATTATTTTTTCTCTTTACAATACTGTTAAACTCGATCTCCCCCACCCCCTAAACAATGTTGAATGAGGTTTCATTTCATACCAAAATCATCACTGATCATAGCAGAATTGTTGTGACAGGGGAGGGGAGAGGCACCTAAAAAATATTCAACAAATTAAAACAACGAATGTACTAACTAATTTTTAATGTTAGTGTTATATCCACGGACGGGCTTCCTTTGCTTGGGTTTCCTGTTTAAATGAGAGAGGCGAGAAAGAAAGCCCAAAAAGAGGATTTTTCTTAAAGCTAAAAGAGTTGCCTGCGGAGGAGGCTAGGGTTAGGGTTAGGGTAAGTGTTTGGGTTTTGCTGAAGTTAGCAATCGTTATATTATTAATTAAAACAAGAAACGGTTAACGTTCAATTCCATTCAATTCATTTTTATTTACACATATAATCACGGGCTTCCTGTGTCGATGCGGACATTTTATTGCGGGCTCAGCAGATTTCTTGGTTCGATAACGTTCGGTCATGTAACGAGTTATGAAAAGGGATTGTAAATATTGTCGTATTTGGAAGAATAAAAACACGCAAATTAATGTGAGTATAAGGTGATTTATGTAGTGTTTTTTTTTAGCATTCAACAAGAGTATTTTGGTTGTTATTAAACATTTCTCACGACTCGAAGCAAGGAGAATCCCAAATGCCGTGATATAATACATTATAATTCAAAATTTTATTATACCAAGTGAAACTGTTTAGTTTTCGTATCTACCTTTTTTTCTTACTATTTTTACTTTTTATTTTTTTATAAATTGAATTTTTTCATTCACGATTTCTATTTTTTCCCTTTATTACATATATTACTAGAAGGCAGGAAACTATCATCCATACCACCTCTTCTTTAACGGCAAAAAAATACTCCAAAATCAACAAGAATTACAGAAAAACTAAATCAGCATAAAAGCTCAATAAACAAGCTTTCAATAAATGGCACTTTACTTCCAATTTTTCACGAATAAATGCTACAAATTTTGCCATTTTCTTTCAAAATTTGGCAGATTTTCCAATCAGTTGAAGCGTGGACCATAGCGAGTGGACATTACGTGACTTCACAGTACCAAAAATTTCCTTGAGGGGAGGAGTGCTTAACCAAACAATCTGATGCTTGCAACCGCTTTCATCGCTCCAGACCGGCTCGATGGTGGATTATTCACAGAACATTTGTAAATTGACGGTACGAATTCGGAAATAGTTATCAAGAATTATATTGATGGTAACTTTCGAAGTTATGAAATCAGCTGAACCATTTTAAAAGAATATCAAGATAGAGCAACTTCAGATCGGTATAATCTCTTGCCGTTTTCGGCACGATGTTTTTTGACAAACAAATTTTACGAAATTGCAGTACGATACTTTGCAGATGTATTCCAAATTATTTTATACATTTTTTTAGTTCTTTAGAGGTTTTTAGAACGATGTAAACCTCTTTTACTGTACCGAAGTAACTGCATGGAGTCCCGGGGGGGGGGGGGGGGGGGTACTACCCTATATCGACTATACGGGGATGATCCGCTGAACAGGGTATGGTTTTTCGACCTTGGTGTCATGAACAGGGTATCCAATTCTACTCTATTTCCGATTTAATCCAAACTTCCTGTCATACTCAGGGTCCAAAAAACGAGAGAAATTATTTTACATTCAAGAAATCGGCAGGAATAAGATCGTTGACTTAAAAAAAAGATAAGAGCAGCACGTGTGTCTGAATTGATATATTTATACAAATCATATAACGTTCTTAAACAATTGTAATTTGTCATAAACAGGGTATGGAAGTTAGGTATTTTTTGTCATAAACAGGGTAACCCTTACAGGATCCCAGCGGAACACCCCTACCCAAATTTGAAGGGAGTACCCCCCCGGGCATGGAGTCCGCCAAATCTATATGTTTTGTTGTGCACACCTCCCCACGAAGGGAATTTTTGGTACTACGTACTGGTTTTCCTGTGGTAGGGGTAGTGAGTGTGAGAGACAGTCTCCTCAATTAGCATAGAAATGCTAAATAACATAGAGACTATAAAAAAATACATTATTATAAATCTTCAACTTGCCGCTGGATTCGATATTTTGAAAACTAATACTGGTTTCAAAACAACACCAACAACGCTGAGCCAAACTTCGACAGCGTGCAGTCTTTATGATTGACATAAAAAAACTATTACAGTGACTCTCAGACACTCGAACCATGAACACTTACTTTGCATTTTTATTGTCTGAGCTTTATACTACTTCAAATTCGATAAAAAAAGTAAGACTGAACTTAAATGCTGAGTGAACTTAAACTAAGTGATCAAAATGAAAGCGTTTTCAAATCACACAAAGGATGCATGTTAAAAATGGGGAAGGAAAACGGTTCACTGAAAACACTTGTCCTCGACGCCTCTGTTATATGAAGTCCCGTCGAACCTACATACATTTCTTGATAGCCTGAGTACGTAGTCGGCCCAGTTAGAATGCCTTGGAAAGAACAACTAAATTATGATTTATGACAGTATTCAGATAGAGCAGTGAGCAACCTTTCCACAATTGGATAGATCCGTTTTGACAATTTCTCTCCGGGGGGATAAACGTTAGGGGATGCTTGCCGTATTTTTAGGTGCAAAAATCAGCAATTTGGTCTCTTTTAAGGATATAAAATGTGCGATTTGCCAAATTCTCACTTTTTAGTATCATTTAGGGATTGAAAAGAACTGAAACTCGCTGATTTTGGTATCTTTTACGGTTGAAAAATTTGTGAAGCCACGCTCTTTTGGAAAACGTTCGGTATCTTTTAGGGGTATTTCGAAAAAATTCCGATGAGCGTTCCCGATAGTTTATCCCCGGAGTCCCCCCCACCCCACCCGCGAAGTTATCTCCATGAAAAATTATAATTTTATTCTTTCCCTATAGAAAACGTGAAGGTAAACCAGTTTTTTTTTTCAGTACGATATTATAATTTCGGAAAGCATTCTAAACGATATATGGCAAAGTTAGAGAGCTATATTGCTCTTGATCTGTAGAAAGTAGAAGGCGTATATTATAAATTAATATTTGACTAGTTTGGGTCGTTATATCAATTGCTAAGGTCTTAGTATCAATAAATACGTAAATTAGATTCTACAAAATAAATTGACTAACATAACAATGCTTATATTCACCATGTTATGTAAGTTTCGGCAAAAAATTATTGTTTTCAATAAAAAGTTGTTTTAAAGTTTGTTAACTAATTTTTTTGAATATGAGGCTTGTCGTATATTTTCATGACCTAATATGGCGTTTGTTTAGATTATTTTGTTCAATCTGTTTATGTAACTAGACCTCCTGGCCTTAGGGGGTCTATGTTGGGAACGTTGTTTTGTTTAAGATGGCATTGATGGGCTTCGGTTCAGTGAAAACTTGTGTGAAAGTATTTTTTATAACTATCAAAACATAACAATCCCTCTCCCCCTATTTTCTCAGTAAACATTTTTTTTAGATTAGTATATAGTTATACGTGTACTTGTGATCTTTCTTTACGTTTTGAGTTTAATTTCCTTGAGATTGTTTTTAAAGTTTTTAGACCATGCAAATTTTTCCCCACATGCTCCCCCTTTGGGTTGAATTTGTCCTGAAAAAATTCATTCAAGGTGTTAGAGGCTGTGTGAACTAAATTGTTGTGTATTGTTTCAGCGCTTTTAGACTCACAATGTGCAAAGCTGGAGACACTGAAATTTACAGATAGAGTTTTACAATTTTGAAAGCTTTAGAACTTGGAAATTTCAATGAAATTGATAGTTGAAATAGTTTTGCGCCAGTACTGAGGATTTGCCGGTGAAAAAGTCAGAGACGAAAACGCACACCGACGATGGACTATTTGTTTTCGTTTGTGGGTCAAAGCGGGATGGTTTTGTGTAAAAATCGCGTTCTATTTCTGGTTATTTTTGCAGCTATTTTGCAAGGTAAGTTCATGGTTGTGGTTTGCTAAGATTCTGTTTGTAATATTTCCATATTCATTAAATATTCGGTCGATATTAAACCGGTTTGTTTTTTTATAGAATTCATTTTGAGTGGTAGCATATTTTATACTTCAACTAAAATATTTTAAACACTGCTTTTTGCTTCAGATTATATGCTTTTAAACATTTGAAAAATATTCGGACATGCAGCCTCAGAGACTGTTTTCAAAGTTTTAAAAATAGGATAAATTGTTTACAGATAAGAGGTAAATTTTGGAGCAATTTTGAATCTTTTTCGGTTTCTGTTTTATATTTCATGTTTTGAAATATCACTCAAACTGAGATATGCTCTCAAACTGAGATATGTTTGAAAGTTATAATTCTACCAGACAAAAAGTATTTTTTACTGTTTTCTTTATTCAGAAACTTGATCGACTTAATTTGAATATTTCTCTGAAAAAAAAAAAAATTAAAAAAATTAAAAAAAGAAAGAAAGAAAGAAAAGAAATTAAAAAAAGAATTAAAAAAATGTTTTTTTTTTTCGAAATTAAGACAGAATCCGGAATTACTTTTGCGTATGATTTGAGGGAATTTTTCTTTCACTCAAAAATGTTTTTTTTTCTCACCGTTAGCTAGATCGATTGATAGATTCATTTAGCAGACAACCGAGCTTAAATTGGTTATTGACATGAAAAATTGACAAAATTCAAATTTCTGGGCAGGTGAGACATTGAAATTGAGGCTAAATATAAGTCTAACAAATTTTATTTACGTCGAAGAAAAGTTCTTTGAATTTATAATTATTAGGGAATTCTTATTTGGAATTTAAGTCTATATTTTTGGGCCAGTTATCTAAAATGATCTAAACAGCAAAATTATATATTAAGCATAAAAATGTGTATAATTGTATTGAAATTCATGAAAAGATAAAACAATCAAATATGAAACAATCTATAAATTTCCCTGCTAGTAGAGTCTCCGTGATTTCAAGTTAATATGTCAAAAACTAGTCGTTACAAATAACTGACCATTTCAAATTCTTCAGTTGCTCAGGCGAAGCCTCAATTTAAGGTAAATTAACAAAAGAGTCACTGAGACAAGATCATTGGTATTTATATTGTTTTCGGAATGGTGCATTCCCATCTATGTATCTCATACATAAGAATATACCAAATAGCATCGAGGCTGAGCCTGAACATTGAAAAAAGAAGAAAAAAAATGAACTATTCATATGTCTTATCAAGCTCCCGTTTTGATGAAGAGTTGAACAGCAAACGTTTTCAGCCATGCTGTGTGGAACTCAAAAGTTCATTATTTTTCATTGTTATATTTCAATTTTATTTCGTGCTCTTAAGCTTATAATTTTCTCTCTTCAATCAGGACTTTCCCATCACCGATCGTTTAATTCATCGCATGGGAAGGGTTTTTTTTAGAGGGGGAGGTGCGCTTTTCAAAAACTCTAAAAAGCAGGGTATATATTTTCTAAACGTCAACGACTTGGGAGTACGTTTTGATTTTAACCGAAAAAATATTCCAGGGAATATCATCCAAACAGTGCAGAATTTTTGAATGATCAATTTTTAGACGCAATGAACGATCGGTCCCTAAAGGCAACGTGAAGCTCAAGGACATTTGGGGGCGGTCTTTGTCCGCCTCTGCTTCGAATGCAAATTGAATTTCAGGCTGTTTGGCGTTGTATTAGATGTTGCTCTTTTATGAAGAATATTAAAAAAAGTGTATCTTTACTGAGATTGGTTAATACCAAATGTTTTGAATGTGCCACAAGGTACGCCTTATAGATTGGCCTGCTACCGGCGTAAAGCAAGACATTTAATTGCACTACAACGAAAAGAAATAAAGCAAAAAATAACAAAATGTCAGAATTTTTACAGACATCATCGATGATTTGAAAGAAACACTTTTCCATTATTACAATTCCAAAAGTCCGGATATTTGCAGCTGAAACAAAATTAAGACACTACAACGCGGTAATTCAACTAGTTTAGAAACACATATAGTTACAAAAAGCACCCCCCTTTTTATTAATTTTTAGGTAGTTCTATCAAAATTTCTGGATCGTTTTAGTTGACCAGTTTGCGTTCGACCTCCTACATTCTCTTGACAACGTTTTCAAAATGAATGTAGGCACATGCTTTGGATTGAGGAAATGAATGGAATGAAACTAAGGTCTTTTTGTAATGTAATTTCAAAGGAGACATTGTACGTCACTATTATATTGGGGTTCAAAAAATAAATGTAAAATTGGAGATTGTGATCAGTGTTTCTAATAAAAAAATTGTCTATTTTGACATAAAAAGACCCGTTAAATCAGCTGCGGAGAAAAGAACAAACTTCCCTTAGATAAATCCACCACAGATGTAAGACTACTTCCCTCGTTAATGGTGTTTAATTCTATATCTTCGAGTTCATCAAGCAAATAAAATCAAGTGCATAAACTGTCACTTTTCTCTCTCTGCAAAAATGATCTTTTTTCATGTTTTGTTTTGAACAACATGTGGTACAAGCTAGAGCAAATTAAACATTTGTTGATATTCTTCTTTTTGTTGTTGTTGATGCTGTTGATACCTTGTGTCTCAGCCTCTACCCCTACCCCCCTCACTCTCTAATTTTTTCGATTTGACTTCAGGGTGCGGATCAGGGGGAAATTGGCAGACTTCCAAAACCTCCTTTTTTCTCAGCAATTATATCTCAAGATAATAATAGAAAAAATAGATGTTATTATGCCACGTTTTTTGTTATTATTATGCTATGTTTGTTGTCTTTTTTATTTTTATTTTTTTTATTGAACATCAAATTTAAAAAATCCTGACAAAGCTAAATCACTTTCGGGGTGGCTCCAGCATTATTACGGCTTTTTTCATATCCGAAACCAAAATTCCCCCTCCCCTCCCCCGTGAAAATCCCGGATCCGTCCCTGGTATTGTCCTCTGTTATAACTCGCTATTGTGACCTCACTTGTGCAGCATAAATTATATTACACGGGAGATAACAATGTCCTCGACATTTGAGCTATCTTTATATGCAATTTTTGGATGCCATCTGCTTGTTGATAAGTCGAGTTAAAACTTTTCCTTATTTGCCTTTCCTAACCAAACAAACCAGTCATGGCCATTAATCAGCTCAAGCCGCTTGAGAACAAAATAGGTTTAATTTTCAAAAAAAAAAAAAAAAAAAAAAACATTGAAAAACATTGGCATATTTTTTAGCATTTTTTACCTTCTTGATTAAAATTTGAAAGGAAAACATTAATAATATAGTAAAAATGACTATTAATTCTCTCGTTCAAACCGCTAGAGAGAGAGAGAAAAAAAAAAAAACAAACAAACAAACTACCGAAAATATAAAATGAATTTTAAATTTGTGCAAACGTCTAAAAATTTTTTTTTTATTTCTTAATTGTATGTATTATTTTTCAAAAGAATATAGCTTTAATTTGAATGATTACAAACAATTTTACATGACATATTTATATGAAACATATGCCAAATATTGAATAAAAATTCATTGCTATAGATATTTTCTTGTGATCGAGTGCCAAAGTTAAAAAAAAAAAAACTCATTTTTCCTCAGCATTTAATATTTACCAATATTGTTTGAAAATACTTATTTAAAATATCTACAATTATATTGTTTTCAAGTATAACCAAAACATACAACACAAAATAGCATAATGACTTAAAATAGAATAAATTTGACATTTGCTTAAAAAAACATTTTTTTCTCGTGAGTGTTGAGTTTTGGAATAACTCCAATTTTTCTTTTTCAGTACAATGATATTTACTATTGACTACGTCTCATTACAAACATTGTTTAGAGAATTTTTAAAAAGTTGTGCAAAACTTTTCATTGTTCGGATTCGCGTCCTTCATATATATTTCATTCAACTCGAAAACTTGTTTTGTTTCTCAACCAATGAACTTTAAATCTTAAATAATTGTTAAAAGGTATCAATGTGAAGATTTAAAGTATGCTATTTATAGTTTACACCTAACAAATACAAAATAATTTGCCTTCCTATAGATTACCATGCATTCACTATCTTCTTTGTTCACAAAGCTGCTTGGTTTCGATATAATCGAGAACGATCGAGAACGGTCGCAAGCGATCGAAAAAAAAAATCGACTATTTAGGGAAAGCGATCCTACGACCGTTTTCGATCCATATACGATCTCGATCGAAATCGTTAAAAAACGGTCGCATGAATGAAAAACTTTGGATTTCCCAAAAGCGATTTTCATATTCGATCGTTTGCGACCGTTCTCGATCGTTTGCGATTATGTGGCAACCATGGACAGGCTTAAATTGACTGCCAAATAAATTTCTAAATGGAGGCTAACTCAATAACTCTCCAATTTATAATTACTTAGCTTCCACTCTCAAATACTATTTTTTTAAACACACAATGAAATTTTCTTCTATAAAGTCATAAAATGTAGTATTCTTTTATAATTTTGTCCAAAAAAGTGTACTCTAAATGTCATCTTAAGAGCAAAATAAACTTGAATCTTAAATTTTGATCATAAATTAAAAGCGTGATTATAATTATTGCTAATACATGTTTTATAAACGATAATAAAATACTTCAAATAAAATACTTTCGTTAAAATAGTGCACCCATTTTTCGCGGGGCAGCTAAATTTCGCTTTTTTTTTCAAAACACTTGTTAAATTGTGCGTATAATTTTGCAAATTGTTCACAAAACTGTTCGTAGGCCTTTTTTGAAAATTGTGAAAATGAAAATCCCCGAAAATTAGTAACAATAAGTTACCCATATTTATCCCGTGTGGGAGAGGGAGTGGGCCCGTACCTTGCTATCACAGTTAATTTTGTTTGATATTCAGCTTTATACGTAAAGTTTCAAAAGAAGTCACACTTTTCAATTTGAGTGTTTTTCCAAAGGTTAAGACAAACTTGAGAAATTATTCAATTCTAGTCACTTATTCGAAAGACGTCTCCAACACCTCTTGTGAGAAATATATGCAAAGACTCCCCTCCAAAAACTGAACCAAGTATAATTTTATTTCATTGAAAGATATGACAAGACCAGTACATGGAAGTACATCCGTAGCACCATCTTCTTCATATAACATGACATCTGTGATGTCAGAGTTATCTTTGGCATCGCAATCACAAATGAGATCATCAACAGAACAGTCAGAAACAACAACGCCGTTAATGGTATCTTTATCGTCATCATTACCATCGTCATCAATATCATCTAATGTTGGGAATACTTCGACTTCGTCCATTGCTGCACAAATAACACCAACAACAAGTTTAACAACAACAACAGCAGCAATTGCAACCACATCAGCATCAACAACGCCAGCAGTCCTATCTACGTTTTCCCAATCGACTACATTCCTTTCATCTGTTGCTGAGTCTTTATCGTCTTCAATAATATCTTCATCGTTATCTTCACTGTCATCATCACCGTCAATGACAAGCTTACAGGCGTCGTCAGCATCAGCCATGTCTCCTTCATCATCATCAACAGTGATAACACCGCCAACACCATCCTCACCAACAATTGTCTCATCTCCAACATCGCCAATGATGACATTTGTATCACCATCCCTTACAGAGTCCCAATCATCTTCAATTTCATCAGTAACAACAACAACACCTCAAATCTCGTCTTCGTCGTCAGTGAGGATGATATCATCATCTACATTGCCATCTGGAGTCACGTCATTTTCAAAGACACCCTCTTCATCTGATTTGGTGGCTTCCCCCTCAGTAACACCTACAGCTGAAGCTACCAACATTTTAGTATATACCTCAACAACTGAATCACCCATTTTATCTACTACGTCATCACCAATGTCCATACATACGTCATTAGTTACGTCATCACCAGCTCAATCAACTTCTAAGTTACTGGACTCATCATCAAAATCCACGAACTTGTTTTCGCAATCAACATCGTCATTGGTGCCATCGTATTCTTCGATGGTATCATCATTGACGCCTTATTCAACAATTGCGCCATCATCAACAATGACATCATCTCATGAAGTGACGTCATTAGACACAACAACGTCATTTGTTGCAACCTCAATGGCTATAGCATCTTCAATACAGAGAATGGCTTCATCGGAGTCAATTAACAGATCAATAAATTCATCGACATCCTCACTAAGCAGCTTATTTTCTATGGAGACGTCTTCAATTCGGTTATCGTCAATGCTGTCTTCAGCATCCTCGATGGACACGATGAATATGACAACCTCAATTTCATCTTTGCCTTCGCCAATGAGTTCATTCTCTGTGCAGCAGTCTTCAGAACACTTGTCTTCGACGATGTCAATAAATTTTGCCTCTTCATTGAATACAGTCGACCTGACAAACAGTGCAAGTACCATCAATCAAACCTTGTCATTGGTAACGACTTTACAGACAATGCTTGCAGAAACGATGACATCATCAATGTTGAAAACGAGAGTCACGGTGTCACAAACATCATTATCATCATCATTAACTACAAACCCATCACTATCATACGCTTCATCATCACCATCATCCTCATCCTCATTTGTTACAACTCTATCACTATCATACGCTTCATCATCAATATCTTTATCATCTTCATTGGTTACCACTCCATCACTACCATACGAGTCATCTTCAATTTCTTTATCATCTTCATTGGTTACCACTCCATCACTATCATACGAGTCATCATCAATATATTTATCATCTTCATTTGGTACCACTCCATCACTATCATACGAGTCATCATCAATATCTTTATCATCTTCATTTGGTACCACTCCATCACTATCATACGAGTCATCATCAATATCTTTATCATCTTCATTGGTTACCACTCCATCACTATCATACGAGTCATCATCAATATCTTTATCATCTTCATTGGTTACCACTCCATCACTATCATACGAGTCATCATCATTACCATTATCATCTTCACTGGTTACCACTCCATCAATATCGTACGAGTCATCATCAACACCATCCTCTCTGTCACAACCACCATCATCGTTACCATTGTTATCAACATCATCATCAGTATCATCGTCATTGATGACATCGTCATCAGTTATATCAGCTGGCTCGTCTTTTACATCATCATCATCATCTTTGACCATGTTTTCATCATCATCAACACTGTCATTGTTACCATCTTCATCGTCGGCACTGTCACCATCTGTGACGCACTCATCGCCATCACCATCATCATCATTATTGTTATTACTGCCATCATCAACATCGTCTTTGTCGCCGTCATTCTCATCAACACCACAATATTCATTTCTAGCATCACCATCAGTATCACTATCACCATCACCATCACAATCATCATCACCATCACCATCATTATCATTACATCCATCGTCATCATCAACACCATCCTCTTTGTCATCATCATCGTCAACAAATCCATCGTCATTTTTATTATCATCATCACCGCCATCAGCTTCATCACCAACATCCTTATCAACATCATCACTATCATCATCGTACTCATTACCAACATCAATATCGACGTCATCACCATCGTCGCCAACATCAATATCATTGCTGCCGCCATCAACATCGTTAACAACTCCATCGTCATCCTTATTATTACCATCAACGTCATCTTCTTCATCACAAACATTACTACCAACGCCACCATCTTTGCCAACAACATCACCACCAACATCCACATCAGCCTCATCATCACTATCTTTACAACCGTCGCCATCCCCGACTCAATTCTCCTCCTCCTCATCATCATCATTCTCGTCACCATTGCCCGCATCAATTTCTACAACATCGCCTACAAAAGTTTCGTCTTCAACAACATCGAAATCGTCAAGTTCGATCGTTCCTTCTTCAACGACCAAGTCAGTCTTGCCAACAACGATAGCATCAACATTGTCTTCAACATCATCCACTACAATTCCACAAACATCATCAAGCCCAATCGTTTCTCCTTCCTCGACCAAGCTTGTCTTACCAACAACATCTGTATCGCCAACATTGTATTCAACAACTCCTAAAACATCATCTACTACAATTCCACCAACATCATCAAGCCCAATCGTTTCTCCTTCCTCGACAAAGCTAGTCTTACCAACAACATCGATAGCACCTACATCTGCGACCGTACAGGCTGTAACGGAATCATTTGATGTTACAGTTGTGACAAACGAGGAATGGAATCCAAATTATGCTTTCCCATACACCAATGATTATAAGAATCTCAAGCAGAGGAGCGAACGCAGTCTGACCAAGGCCTTTTCAAACATACCTGGATTTCTTGGTGTGAATGTGATACGATTCTTTAAAGGTAATTATATTCACTTTTATTCTAAGCTACAATGTTTAATCTTTTTACTTTGTCATAATCGTCGCCGTCAAAATAATTATACTCATCATTACCGCTGCCACCATAATCACCATCATACCGCTGTCTGGTTGGATTTGTTGGTTAAGAGCCGGTCTATCATGCGGGTTCGATCCCTGTGGCCGGACCAACACTCAGGGTCTTAAAATAATCGAGGAGAAATTGATGCCTTTGTAATTACATCTGCAAATGGTTAGAATTTCGCGTCTTCTCGGATAAGGACGTTAAGCCGGAGGTCCATTGTGTACTAGCCTCGTAGGGAACAGAATGTCCTATTGTTAGTACACCAGTCCCTAGAGCACAAATCCACCAATGGAAAAATGAAATGAAATAAAATAAAATAAAAGGTGAGGTGAGGTGAGGTGAGGTGAGGTTCTAACTTCCCCATCACCACTGTAAGTATTACAAGTTGGTAATCAACTACCACCTCAATTTTTTCAAGGTAGTACAGGCATAGACCTCCAAGTTTTGACAAGACCAGAATCGAATGTCACCCCTGATACCATAGAGAATTCACTGAAAACTGCCAATTCATCTGGATCTCTTGGTTTCAACATAAAGAGAATCAACGTACAAGAAACGACAGTTAAGCCAACGACAGAAGAAGAGAAAGATGAAGGTCTCAAGGATTGGGAGATCGTATTGATAGTAGCCTGTGTATTTGCTGTCGTATTTATCATTATCATCGTTGTATTGGCGGTAAGTACAGTTAAACTGATATTCACCATTTTGATAACAACGCAATTTTAAGGTTGACGACCCGTGGGGAGGGAACTCCAATGACACTCAAATACGAAATTGTGTTTGCCTCTTGCTTGGTTGCTTGCTTGCTTGTTTGGGTGCTTGCTTGGTTGCTTGCTTGGTTGCTTGTTTGCTTGCTTGTTTAGTTGGTTGCATTGGTTGGTTGGTTGGTTGGTTGGTTGGTTGCTTGCTTGTTTGCTTGCCTGCTTGCTTGCTTTCTTGTTGCTTGCTTGCTTGCTTGTTTGCTTGGTTGCTTTCTTGGTTGCTTGGATGCTTGCTTGATTTCTATAATGCTTTCCAGATGTCTTCAATGCTCGCTTTCTTGCTTTAATTTTTTGAAATTTAATTTTAACGTAACCTGCTTTTGCTCAGGTATACATACGAAGACTGAAGAAGAAGCGATCACAGTATGATCTCTGGGACGATGGAAACGTAATGTTCATAAAAGGACATCCATATACAGTGAATGGGTCTGGTACCTTAGTCGAGCTAACAGAAATGAATCCACAACGAGGAGAAAAACGTCAACGAGCTGTTGAAAAGGTAATGCTTATTATCTAATATAAAAGGAGAGCAAAAGACAAGAGAAAAAATTATTCATGCGGGTCTTTTGATGACCATTTTCGTTGAAATGCGACCCTTGAAGTTAGAAGCATCGTGTTTGAACTGGCATTTTGGTGGGCGTCAATCAAAAAGTACACAGTGTGTGAGGCAGACTGTCGCATTTCTTTCACAGGCAACACTTTGTCGGCTATTTGATTGATGTTCACCAAAATGTCAGGTTCTAGATGAGACTTTTAGCTTCAAAGGGTCGCACTGCAACGAAAATGGTTGTAATTGCCGTCAAGCACTATGACGTCATGGCTTGTTTACATGAATAAAAATGCATCTAGTTCTGGCGAAACATTTTTCCTTTAATACATTTGACATTAAACTTATACTTATAATTTGTTCCAATATTATAAATGAACTTTTATCCTATTTTTCGTTGATTTTAAGATGTCAAATCCCCTCTTTTGCCCATGATTCTTAGCATTAAAACAATAGATTTGTTTACATGTGACGTCATAGTGCTTGTGGTTAATTGAAAGGGCGTGTTTTAGGAACGCTTTGGTCTTGGTTTTACGGGCTGGCGGTTATGTAAATAAATCATTTCGATAGCTTCTTTGTTGTAAGAATAGAATGAACAAGTAATAAATAAGCTCGTAGCCGTCATTCCTTCTCTCATCTTATGATCTCTTGACCTAATTCACTATGACGTCATATCAAAACAATCTTCAAAAATCTAATGTTTAAACGCAAAGGTTGTTGGAGGTGATCGAATGAACGCAAATTGGCTCTGAATGTTACTTGGAAAATATAAACGCATTTTATATTTCAAAACCAGACTATTTTGGATTAAACGTTTTTGATGGGAGAAATTTTTTCTCGAATTTTCAATTGAGTTTGGCGATTTTATCCTTCACGTAAACTAGAGGTGACGTCATGGTGAACTAAGGCAATTATGCCGTTAGCTAGTCTTTTGCCCACTCAATACATAAGGACATAAGGATAGTTTGACATATTAAAAGTGCTCCAAATTAATCAGAACGACTTTGACGAAAAAGAATGAGCCCATAGGCATACATAATGATTTTCATTTCCATTCTCTCCGTTTCAGGATTCAAATACGATGGCAGAGGCTAATGAAGGTGAATCTAATGGAGGTTATGTGAACAATGAAGGACTCATATAGAGTGGAAATTGCATTAATTTGAACAAATGGTAAACGCTGTGTATATTTTTTGAATTCCTAGCAAAGAATTGAGTACAAAGTACAGCCATTTTACTGCCGAACTAAATGTTAGTATCAAATTCTATTTATGAACTAATCAAAATGATTGAACAAAACTATAAATTGGAATTAAATGAAAAGTGATGTTAAAGAGGAAGAGCGAACAAAAAAAAAACAAACAAAAAAACAAGATGGGCAAGATGAAGTGACACCAGGATATCGAAGATGGGATGATGACACATCATCATATAAATAAACATTAATTACATGACGTAGCCTCCCTTCCTCCCCCCCCCCCCTCCCCCCTCAAATAAAAACAAAAACAAAACAAAAGACAGAACAAGTCAATAAGCTTAAGGCAAACCCATTTCCCACTAATTAATGATCAGTTAAAGGGCGGAGTATTTTAATTTCTAAGCAAATTTCCACTGTATAGCAATTTCTTATTCCACTGCAACGCATAAAGTTTTCACATTGGAAAAAAGTAGCATCTATAAAAAAATATATGCATGGATATGTAGTCAAAGCAAACTAAATGCTAACAAATAGAAGCTATTTTTTGACACTCGACAATAACTTTTTTTTTCTCGACCAGAACTTATTCAAAGAGACAAAGATAGGCATACACAAGACAATAATTCTGGTTGATTGGTACTGAGGGAGGCGATTAGAGTTAAGAGAACGTACATTTGTCTGTCAAACATCCTCGGTAATAGTCCTACACTAACTACTAATCAACCTTATGCTTTTAATTTAACCAGATCACATACTATAAATAGTAGAGAGGTACAAGGCATTAATACATAGAGCGCTCTATTTACTAAAAATGAGGAAAACTAATTACCAGATCATAATAGTATACATACAACGTGAGTGATTCAACTAACAGAGCTGAGCAAAATTTCACAACCATACATAACAAAAAATCATCGAGATTTTCGTTGAAAACGCATGAACATGTGCAAGTAACAAAAGATTTCCGCCAAAATCCATAAAGGCGCGACACGTCGCAGCGACTAGTCCCGGAGACAGGTCGTTTCATTGTGCACTGGCTCAAAAACCCAACCGGTTGGACCTCATGCGGCAAGTCGCGGCGACAACAATTTTCGCCAGAAATACCTAGTACACAAGGGAGAAAATTGTCGCTGAATTGTAGCCAAACGGAACTCACCAAACTGAGTTAAACGCATCATTTTATAAATAACGTTAACACCCTTGATCATCACACAATATATATTTATTAAAACAAAAATATTACATATAGTAATAAAAACATATATGTTAATAATATTTAAACAAAGTAGAAATAAAAAATATTCACACAAAAGGATAAATGTTTAAATCTCTTGCTTACAAAATCCATATGTTTTTTTTGTACAATAATTTGTTTGTGTTCGTGCTGCATCCAAACAATACGCGTTTTGTTTACTGCAATGTTAAATTACTTTCTAAAACTCATGCATATCGAATGCGTGATTTTCAAAGCAAATCAATACCAATGACGAGCTGTGTAATAACAGGAGAGTATGAGATAAGAGAGCTTATATCCCCTGACTCCATAAAAAATATTAAGATAGGTGATTCTTTTTATGTTCTTCGTTCAAAGTTAAAATTGATAAGTGATTTGATGTTTATAATCCCAGTCTATAACAATATATTTAGACCCTGGCTACACTATGTTGGATAAATTTGAAAACACAACTTTTGTTCCGATACCGTGACAAAAATAGTTCGTTAAACAATAGAATTAGCATAAAACTGTTTCGTATTCATCCGTTTTAGTTTGGACGCAAGGCCTAGCTGGATAAATAAAGTTGCGTTTTCAAATTTATCAGGTTAGTGTGGACTCAGCCTTATAACCTTGCCTGCTTTTTTGGCACCAATTAAGTAAACAGTTCGGTTACAAAGAAAAGTAACGTTTTCGGTGGAATGTTAAGGTAATGCATAAAAACACTCAGTACCTATCCTTAGTACTAATGAGGTGATGATCGAAGTGGATAACATATCAAACGTTTATCTTAAGACCGTTACTGTTCGTATTCGCCCGAGAGTATGACAATATTTTGTATAAATATTTCATTTTATTATCCAACTTGTAAAAAATAACGCGTGAGTAAGACTGGATCGAGTAAAAATATACAGCGATATTTTTCGCTGTCTAAACCAGTTTACAGGTTTTCATCTACAGCATCTACAGCTAAAATGTCTGCAAGGCAAACTGAATTAGTTTTGAACGTTTTCTACAGAGACGCTTTCGATTCTTCTGTTAATAAGATAACGAAAATGTCGAAATTAAAATTGAAAACAGAGTCAAAGTGAACATGTAAACACAGAGAACATAAAATGCTTTGTAAGCTCACAAGTTTATTGACATATAAGCTGACTGACTAGCTCGTATAAATAATAAGGAAAAGAAAAAAAATGAAATTTTACCTTAATACAACAAAATGTAATCCTTCAGTGGAAGAGCTGCAAAAATGTCCTTTATAGTAGAAATGTAAAGCTAATTGAAGCAAGCAACTACGATCCACGAATGGAAACGAAAGCACTACAATCGCTGCAAGTTCTTGACACAACATTTCCTTTGTTACTCCATTTTCATTTGACTTTATCAAAGTTTCCGAACGGTAGCCATTTTTTTCATTTGTCTTGTTGACGTTATCCCTCTTTTTTCTCAAAATACAGCCAAAATTTGTGCAAAAACAGTCGAATAAAATTACATTGATAATCGGCTAAAACGGCGTGTTTGTGTGAGCTGCTAAAACCGGTTTGACCTGTATGAAAAATGAGCCAATCAGAATGCAATACGTACGTCACGCAATGTCCAACTATTTTTTTTAAGGAAATGAAAATTACTATTTTTCGATTTTTTCGACCCTTTTTTCATTTTTGCGAGATAGTTGGATAATAAATAACTTATTAGACAGTTGGATGTGGAATATGGCTGGATATTTTACTCGTCAACTTGCATTTTGACTCGCCTGATGGCTCGTCAAAATACAGCGTGACTCGTAAAAATATCCAGCCATATTCCACATCCAACTGTCTAATAAGATATATATATAGAAATGGTTATATAATCTACTTTGGTGATTTTCTGCTATTTGCAAATGTAAATTGTTGGTTCTCCTGACAAAAACTTGCAGAGATTAAGAGCTAGGTCACTTTTCAAGCCATCAGTCATTTTGAATTTAGCTAAGTAGCCTAGTATTAGAAGGAAGTACGAAAAAAGAACACTGGAATTCCAACAACCAGCAACGTAAGTTTGATTTTAAAACGTTTTCATGCGTTATAGCCGTCAAAGTCAATACTTTGGCCAGACTCACCACTCACTATCTAAAATCACACACTTTAAAACTGTGCAAACGCAATGCAAAACTATACAGGCAGAATGACCCTAAATCATGTCAACACTAAAGACTGAAGTTCACCCGAGCAACGCAAATGAAAAAATAAAAATAAAATAACGTACTTCTTAGCACTTGCGTTTGAACTTGCATTCCCACGTGTAAATCGGTAAAACCGTAAGCCCAAGTGCATTATATATTTGTATTTGCGTTGCTCGTGTGATGAACCGAAATTTGAAAAAAAGCAACTTTTACATGCACACAAACCGTTAAAAGAAATTATAAGCCCACCAAAAGAGTTTGCAGATTTTTTTTCGCATTCACGTGAATTAGTGAGTACAAACTACAGGATAAACCAAAGTAGCGTTTTCAAATGGATCCGGAAAAATGTTGACAAAACCTGAGTTTAGCAGTGGCGGATCCAATGATGGATTGCAAAATTTTGAACCCGCCCTGCTTGGTTGTATTTTAACGTAACTTGTTAGTAAAAAGGTGAAGCTATCCCATTGTCATTGGCTGCCTTGTTCTCTATAACGACGTACATCGCTTCGCCTTCCTTTTTGTCGTTTTGTTCGTCTTCTGAAGCGGTGTCATTCGATTCTGGTTTTGTGTCTCCCTTGTCACGTGTTCCATTTTCACTGAGGACGTTACCTCTGTCGTGGTTATCAAGACCATCTCCCTGTAAAAATACATCAAGCTGAGCCATCGTTATTATTATGATCACCATCATCATCATTTTAGCGTAATGGTTCTTCATATGAAACGTTTTTCTTATAAGAACGTTGCTATTCGTTTTTCTCTTGTGTTCATGACCTTATTTAATTTGGTAGTCTTACGTTATTTGGACCGTAACTGGTTGTAGATTTTAATTTGGTGATTTTCTTCTATTTACATGCAGATATAAATTGTTGGAAATTTTATCGAAAACTTACAGAATTTGTAGCTAAGTCACTTTTAAAGTGATCAGACATTTTGAATTTGAAGTAGAGGCCGGAAAAACACAGGAATCCCAACGAACAGCGAACGAGAAAATTTGACATGGATTCAAAGGTTTTTGTATATTATTTTTCTTCTTTTCATATCTTTGCCATCTTTAATCATCATCACTATCATGATCAAGATGAATGTAGAAATCAGTCGATAACATAGTGTAAAAGATACTTGGCTACCGGTATATATAGTTTTATCCAATGTATGATCACTATTTATTAATCCGTCGTCATTACCTTAGAACCCTGAAAATTCTCGTTGACAGCAAACGTCTAAAAATGAGAAAACAAATGTGACCACATGTTTTATACTATAAGGGTGTCCAAACGGTCACGCTTGTGAAAGTTAGAACAATATTGAATAAAAATATCAACAATTTTGCAATCTCAAGGAGGCAAAAAGTGTTACCACATTGCTTCACTAAAATGCCCAAACACACGATAAGGACATCAACATATTTGCTATTTCGGGGGAGGGGGGGGGGGGTAAAGTAAAAACCAACCATTTTGCTATTTTAAAGAGAATTTGAAAATATCACAAAGCTATACTAAAAATACATTGCTATATTGAAATGCATTTTAATTCTACAGTAAAACCCCTCCGCACCAAAACATTCATATACCGAAATTATCTTTAAACCAAACAATTTTTTTTATTCAGAATTTAACTTTTTTCTCTTGTGAAATTAATCTCAGTAAGACGGAACCCCCTCCAAACCGGACATTTTCTTTGGTCCCAGTACTGTCCGGAATAGAGGGGTTTCACTGCACCTGCAATTCAGCAGTCTCTTTCTTGGGATCATCTCTCTTCCAGCTAAAGGTTTCGCTTGGGCTGATATCATTTTCTGTATGTGCCCGTATTAGCTGCATGTTGAAGAATGTTGTATCATCGTCTCCAATGTGAGAAGATGTTGATTTGGATGTTGACAATGAACGTTTGGTTCGCTTCAAACGTCTGAATTTTATCTGAAATAAAAGAACAATTATGCTATAACAAGAGAAAATGAGCCGAAATAACCTATCTCGCACTCTCCCCTTAGGAACCCGTGTGTCAATTGTTTTAGAAACGTAACCACGCAATTCTATTCTAGTTTTACCAATCCCGCTTAAACCTTATTCTTAAGAGAAAGATGGCTGGGGAACATATTAATACATACAGCATTGTTAAGGTTTTCTTTTACAAATTTTAAGAGCTCTCCTTTTTTTATCTTCGACACCACCAAAAAGTTCGTCTATTTCCTCTCTGGTCAATCTGAGAAATCACGTTTCCGTTCTTAAAATAACTCGTACAATAATAAATAGATTTAACGTGACTGATGACGTATGCAAAGCCAAGTATGGGGATAGGTTCTCTTGGCTCATTTTCTCATTTGTAAAAGCACTGACAAAAATGATGTCATTTTTTAAAAAGATAATGCAGATATGCAGCATTAAGCAGACATCACAAGGGAGAGACGTTTTTCCCCTGCATACACCAAATCGAAATGTGGCGGATGACGCGGTTATGTACTGGAGCGCGATCACAGAAGCTAGGCTAGTCCGCCGTTGCACATTGAGTGTATTCTGTGTTGATCGTAATATTGTAGTTTAACTTCAAATAGAGTGGATTCCATGCGTTTCGTGCCCTTTTTCAACAATAACAACAAAGCCCGAGGATGAACTGTTCATCTAGATGGCTGACTAACCTCGCTCTCGAGATCGTCCGCGCGCAACGCAGTTTTCCAATTCGGTGAATTTCAATATTTTGAACTTACCAGTAATACGACCAGTATAACAGAATAGATTACAAACACTGCCGCTGCAACAATCACCACGATCAACCACAGCTCCATTTTCTCCTTCGGCTTTGGTGTAGTTTTCTCTTCGCCAGGTTTCTCAACGGCCTCAACTTTCACTCCTTTTAAAGGTCCATCCTTTACTGATTCAATCGTTTTAGTCAACGAGTCTTTATTTACACTGCTATTTTCCGCAAAGAAGACATTAAAATCGAACTGTACGCTGCCCTTGGAAAAAGAAAGTATTTCAACATCCAGGAAACCAGGGAGGATTTTTAATACCAAAATTAGAGCTTCCTCTAATTCTTTCTTGAGCCTCTTGTATTCTTCAGTGTAAGGGTAGGCGTATTTAGCGTTCCAGTCTTTTTCGATTTTAGCCTTCACTTTAAAAATTATTGGCTTTTCACTACTAGGGACACCTTGACGAAAAATGAAAATAAAAAATAGACAATAAATGATATGTACCTTAAGGAATACATACATTATGAACGGGAGATCTCTATGAGAATTTAAAACGGCGAGCTGCAAGCGGGCTGTTTTACTGAAATACCATACACTATGTCAGATCTCCCGCGAATATTCTATATTACTTATCAAATGTCTAGATTACTGCTGCTATTCTAGATTTTAAATTAAATGTAGCTAAAATATATATATTTCAAGTTAAGCTACACTAAGTTTCAAAATTGTTGGGACATTGTCATTTTTTTTCGACACCATTTTGTTCTCTCACACTTTTTTTCTTTTTCACTCTACAATATCCCGGTTAATTCCCCCTCCCCCCTAAACAATGTTGTCTGAGGTTTCATTTCATACCAAAATCATCATCAATCATACCAACATTGTGACAGGGGAGGGGGGAGGCGCCTGAAAAACACTCAACAAAAAAAATGTGGTTTAAAACAACGAATGTCCCAACTAATTTTGAATCTTAGTGAAGCCACAATGCAAATAAGGACGAAATTTATATCAATATAATCCTGTTCCCATACAGTTACTGTACATTTCCTTCCAAATTTTGGACTTTTGGATGGCTTGTATCTTACTCTATCAAAACCAAACTTTGTCATTATATGAACCTTGATGTAATCATTCAAACTATGGACTCTATTGGTGATTGGCAAAACGTGAGGCAAATTCGCCTAAGCCCTCACGGTATGAAATAGGGCCATAATGCGTTTAGACCATATTCAAGATGGAGGCCTGTTAGTTAGTGTTTTCACTACAACTCCGGTACGTTTTGGACGATTTAAGGCTTAAAAGAGCCAAGCAAAACCCCAAAAAGATTTCAAACGTATTTCCAAACAAGGCAAATATGAATATAAAACGTTGACCATAGGAAGGACAACTTTTTTAAGGCAACTCCTTGATATGCCCAAAATTCGTTGTCAATTGCATGAAATCAGATTAAGATCACATTTAGCATCCTCCAGATTGACTTACCTGTTGAGGAAACAATGCTAGTTGTTGTTCTGCTTGGAATTATTGTTGTACTGGTCGTTCTTCGCTTCGGTGTACTAGATGACGAAGGTTTGGAAGGTACTGATTTTGTTGTTGTTGTCACTTTACTTGGTGATGAAGATGGTGTTGTCGATAATGGTGTCCTCGTTGTTGCTTTTGTGGCAGTTGCTGATGTTGCTGCTGTTGTTGATGCTGTTGTTGGTGATGTTGTTGCCATTGATGATGCTGCTGTTGTTGCTAGTGTTGTTGCTATTGATGATGCTGTTGTTGTTGCTGCTGTTGTTGCTGGTATTGGTGAAGTTGTTGCTGCTGCTGTTGTCGATACTGCTGCTGCTGTTGTTGTTGCTGCAGTTGTTGCTGTGGCTGCTGGTTTTAATGTTGTTGTCGCAACTGTTGTTTTTGTAACTATTGTTGTTTTAGATGTCGCTACACTTGAAGTTGTTTCTGGCGTTGTTCTTGTCGCTACTGTTGTCAATGTCACTGTTGGTGCTATTGAAGAGGCTGATTCTATAGTCGATGATGATGGAGATAATGATGCAACTGCTGTTGTCATGGTTGTTTTCGCTGCTGTTGATAGTGCCATGGTTTTTGTTGTTGTTACTGTTTCAGTCGATGTAGTTACATTTGCTATTGGTGTAGGTGCTGCTGTGAATGCCGTAGTTGCTCCTGCTACTGTTGGTGTTGTTGGCGTCGATGATGTTGCTGCTGGTGCAGATGAAGATCGTGTTGAGAAAATAGGTGAAGCAGAAGGCAAACCGGTTGGAATATTAGATGTTGAAGAGGCCTGGAATAGAAACACAGTTGTTGTCAAGGCAGTGCTACTCTGTTCGGCTTTGGATGAAGAAATGATGACCGAAGTGAGTGATGATATTTGGGTTGAGGGAAAAACATAAGTTGTTGACATAGTGGACGGAAGAACAACTGTTGATGATGTTGGTTGTGTCGTTGATGTTAGGATAGTAGTCACATTTAAAGAGGAGGCTGAAAACAGAAAAGGGTTTAGAATAAACAACTATTCTCTTATCTTTTCAGAAATGCTTCAATTAGCCATTTCATCCATCCATCCATCCATCTAGCCATCCATCCATCCATCCATTCATATATCCATCCATCCATCCATCGAGCCATCCGTCCATCCATCCATCCATTCATATATCCATCCATCCATCCATCCATCCATCCATTCATATATCCATCCAGAGGTGGATTTTAAGGTGGATTTTATTTATTTCAATTGGTAGTTCTTTAGTAATTTTTTCATTAGTGCTCCTCCCCTTACCCCCTCCCTCTTTAAAAATTTCTGGATCCACATAGGCAAACTGCCTGCCAGAAACATGACTGAATGTTAACAAAAGAATTAAATATATAATCAACACTTGATCTTATCGATCATGTCAAAGGTACCATTGTTTTATAAATGCGGCATATAGTGTATATGTATACATTATATACATATAAAAAATCTGTACAAATTTCCAAATGCCGCTAGAAACATCCTAGCCTAATCCACAGAGATGTGTCGGTCTGACTGATAACTATAAGTTTTGTGGTATTTGATTACTGTCCATGCATGACTTGTTTTTCGGAAGTTTTGAATAGTTTCATGAGGAAGTAAAGATTCTCTTAGATTGAAAATGTAATTTTTCAATAAAGTTCGAATTAGTTTATAATCCATCTTTAATCTATGAAAAATATTTTAATGCTTTAACGATTGAAATAGAGAAGCGTATCAAATTACTACTGTTAGACTAATTACAGATACAAAACTTTCAATACATAAAATGAAATTAACTCGCTAATCTGTAGAGCCGAGATTGTAAACATCACATCCATAAAACGAGGGAAAATACTCTCGAGAAAATATAAAGATGACTCAAAGTCAAAATATCAAAATTCATATTAAAATGATTATTTTAATTTTAAGAAAACAAAATCAAATCGGTAATTTGGCCGTATGGTGCAAGCGCACACGTAAAATCAAACAGAGTTGCTCAGACCTGACTGATGTGTGAATCAGCCTGGCGTGCAATTACGATTTTCACGCAAGAATTGGTTATTCAATCAAATAAGAATATAATAGTCACACTATAATAAAAAAGATCTAGAGGGCAAAACTCCCTAAAGGTTATTTACTATATTTTATAGTTGAATACTTCAATTATAAATGGCTTAATGGGTAAACTCGCTTAAATCAGTTGAAATCATCGAGCCATAACAAGTTCTAATATCAATAAAATGACAAATATCAGCAGCATTTTTGTATTATGTTATAGATCACCATAAACAAACCAAAACCTCTCTAAAATAGATCAAAACTTTAATCTAAAAGTGATATATTGATATAAGTTTTAAAATGAGCTTTCGAAATTCAAAATGATGTTCAAATTTGATTTAATGAAATTTATTTCCTTGTTTGTTGTTATAAATTGCTTTATATCTAGACAAAATTGTCACTAAGATAAACAAAATTAAATCGATTAATCTTACCTTCATTTCGGCCAACAAAGTATCCAGCTAAAAACAGCCATACAGTAAATTTCAAAGCCAAAAGACCAACTCTCGTCATTGTATAGTTTTTCTCTGAAGCTCAGCGCGTAACTCAGCTCTGCAAATTGTTGTTCCTACTATATGAGAAGCACTTCAAATTCCTCACGATTGATGACAAAACGTTTCCTCGTCGATCTGGCATAAAAAACTCAGTAAAAAATCTCAGTAAAGAGACAATTAGGTCCAGAAAGATAGAGAAGGCTGTTGCTCGTTTGGTTAGATTGATGAAATAGCTCGTTATTTCATGAAAGCGAAAATACTATAAGAGAAATTCAGATCGGGGAAGTTGTGACATCTATGCATAAAATCTGCATAGCAATGACTTAATTATCTTTTTTCCAAAGCCTTAGAAGTGCGTCAGATAGATGACCTTTTGAGGGCAAATACACATTTATTTTTGTATAAAAAAATATTATGTGCTTTGAAAGGTTTGCTGGAAGAAATACTGAATTATTTGAACTCGGGAAGAAGATATTCGAATTGGAATTTTAAAGGAAGTAAAATTATGATGAAAACGAAGAAGAAAGAAGAAGAAGGAATAGAAGAAGAAGAAGAAGAAGAAGAAGAAGAAGAAGAAGAAGAAGGAGGAGGAGAAGAAGAAGATCGAACAAGAAGAAGAAGAAGAAGAAGAAGAAGGAGAAGAAGAAGAAGTAGAAGAAGAAGAAGAAGAAGAAGAAGAAGAAGAAGGAGAAGAAGAAGAAGAAGAAGAAGAAGAAGAAGAAGAAGAAGAGAATAAAGAAGAAGAACAAGAAGAACAAGAAGAAGAAGAAGCAGAAGAAGAATAAGCAGAAGAAGGAGGAGGAGGAGGAGGAGGAGAAGGAGAAGAAGAAAAAGGAGAAAAAGAAGGAGAAGAGGAAGAAGCAAAAGAAGGAGAAGAAGAAGAAGAAGAAGAAGAAGAAGAAGAAGAGGAAGAAGAAGAAGAAGAAGAAGAAAAAGAAGAAGAAGAAGAAGAAGAAGAAGAAAAAGAAGAAGAAGAAGAAGAAGAAAAAGAAGGAGAAGAAGAAGAAGAAGAAAGAAGAAGAAGAAGAAGAAGAAGAAGAAGAAGAAGAAGAAGAAGAAGAAGAAGAAGAAGAAGAAGAAGAAGAAGAAGAAGAAGAAGAAGAAGAAGAGTGATTTTGAAAGAGACAAGCTAAGGATGAAGACCCAAGCTCATTGAAAAAAGTTGAACTTTGAGCACGCAATCAATTGTTTTGTATATCAACAGTCTTTCAACGGATGTAAAACAATTCACTTTCAAAAGTCTTGATCGGAAATAACCGAAATAACCGAAATAAAAGTCTTGACTTTTCGGTTGGTCAGTTCAGAAGTAATTTTCATTCTTGATTATCAATAAATGTGCTAGTAAGTGCAAAACAAATATTTGACAAAAGTATCCTTATCTCCTTTAATAGAACGCGACTGAAAACGAGAGACGACGATAGAGGATGACTTGCAACCAAACTCATTCGTTACGCTCAGTTGAAATTAAGGGTCCTGATCACTTAAGCAAAAAAAATCATCAGGATTTTTTCTTAGAAAGATGAATTTCACAGAATTTTTTTCGAGATCATAAATTTTGAATGGAACCATGCTTTGACATTTTTTGAAGAACAAATGGCGAAAAATGCACTTTGCACAAAAAAAATCATTGCTCAAAAACCAATATTGACGTAATTCACAGAACACTTCAACAAGACTTAAGTTTGCACAATTAACTATGGAATAATTAATGATATTTGGTTTAAAAATGTGTCAAATTTAAAGTTTTGTATTAATTCATATTTGACTGCAAATCTACTTTAAAAGTGAAACCTTAAACCACTAACCAGTCACAGCTTCTTTATTAAAAAAAATAATCAGAATTTTCTCAAATCTCGCCAACAGAACGATTTCTACGAAATCTTTCAAAGAAAACAAAGAAAAATATAGAGTCAAACACAAAAAAGTGAGAGTTTTGATCGGTTGAAGCAGCAAATTCTTTAATTGTTTTCAAAGACTCTTGTGTTGCATTTGGGCAAGCGCTCGGCGTTTTCAGCGGTAATATAATTTGCTCGCGGGCACAAGTTTGAAGCGTTGTTTATTTTCTAAAGAAGTTAGTAAACTTGAGTAAATAAAATACTGACCAGCGTCTGCAGTCCTTTGGCATCACTACATGGAGGGCGCGTGAACCGCACAAATTCAGGGTGTGTGGGTGGGTGAGGTGTTCTGAACCCTCTGCGCTCCTCCGGTGGACTGAAATGAAGAACTAAGAATTTAAGCAAATTTATACTCTACTAAGTGCATAGTTCAGTTATATATATATGTGTCCTGAGTCTTTCTTGGAGGCAGTGATTGCATTTTCATTAGTTAAGTTGTTGTCAGCATTTAACACATTTTCACTAAAAACGGCTCAGTACAAATATTTTTTTAAACAGAAATAAAGACCAGACTCGTCGACGTCTTCCTCGTGTTCAAAGGGTTGTCAACAACAAAAACAATAAAAGAAACAAATAAAACAAAAACAACAATGGTAACAACAATTATAACAACAACAAAAACAACAACATAAACAACAATAAAAACAGCAGCAACAAGTACAATAACAACATCACCAAAAACATATCAGCTATATTTCCGACGTTTTTGCTTTATTCTTAAATTTTATTTCTGTTCAGTTGTGAAGATATGATAATCGTAATTAATGAGTATGAGATAAGAGAGCTTATCCCCGGACCCCATCAGGGGCTCGTCGTGCTATTTGTGTAAAAACCTGTTTCCTCACTTTTGTCTTGAGATGTTTTGACGATGCGACCGTGCCTCCTGCAATCTGGACAATCACGTTCCATTCCCGAAATTACTTCAGTTTAAAAATAGAATGATAAGATCCCCTGATGAGCCCAATACGGGGGATAAGCTCTCTTATCTCATACTCTCTTGTCGCCATATCATTTCTGTTCCTTTAAGTTACTCTGTTTACCCATTGCCGGGATCTGGCCATCACGTACAAAGCCAAAGGTTCGGATGCTATCTTGCGTTATTTTATGACAAGGGTTCATTCTGCCTAGATAAAGGATCCTATAAAACTTTGCAATCAATATATTTCTTATACATTTTTCTTCTGGTCTCTGTCATGAATCTCTCCAAGGTTGCAGGCAGTTCTTTGAAATATGAGAACTTGCTATATAATGGAGCAAGGTTATGAAATGACAAGGAAGGCGGAACAGTATTTCGATGGGGGTGGGTGGTTGGTAGGTGGTCTAAGCTCAATTTCTTATCCACCCTCCCCACCCCTATCATTTATATCCAAAAACTCTTAAAAAATATCATCGATCAATTTCAATCTTCCTAGCCCACCCCCACCCACCTGCATGAATTCTAAAATACGTGGTTGCTCGTATCCAGTCTTCAATTTTCGCTCTTCCATAGACAGATTTTCTAGTTTGTTCTCATTTCTCGACTCTTTCTTTTCTCTTTTCCTTTCATTAAAATTTAAATCGTGACGAGATCTTATTTTAATAAGTGAATGTATAAGTTTGAGTAACTTCTAGCATACTTGATCAATAAACAGCGAACGTTGCTACTCGGTACACATCTTAATTAAAAAAAAAACAATTCACCATGTCTTTAATTACTGTTGTCCGAGAATGAAATAAACCCCTGTGTATATTTGTTTAACTGCCTATTTTAATGCGTAGCAGAGATGGGGGGCAATTAATAACTACTTGAAGTTACTCTTACATATAAATGACAATATATTATTTGAATTTATCCACGTGTTTATTTTTAATTTTAAACTATCACTCCCTACTCTCAGCCCCCACCCACCCCTCTAAAAAAATGAAATAAATTTATTACCACTATACTACGGCCTGAAACAACAATGCTAGATGTACCCTAAAGCGTGGTTTCCATAAGCTGCCTGGTTTCCATATAATCGATAACCTTAGAGGACGGTCGCAAGCGATCGAAAAACTTTGAGTTTCCCCCAAATCGATTTTTTTTATCGATTGCAACCGTTCTCCATCGTTTGCGATTATTTGGAAAACATGCTTAAAATAGCCGTTTGAAAAGTCATTTGTTGTTCTTAGAGGGAGAGCGTAAGGATTTGCACTATGACGGTATTAGACTAATTAGATTTTTTGGTGCGGGATTTCGGTATTTTTCATTTTCTACGTCTCGCGGTATTTTGGTATTGAAACAGTCTACGGTATCCGGTATTAAACATGTTAAAATTCGCTTTTAGGTGAAAACCGAAAGTGCAACGAAAAATAACATAAAATAATCATAATGAAAAAAAATATTCATTAGGCGAAAACTCCTATATGAATATATTCAAATGCGTCATAGCAAAAGAAGAAAATTACTATTTGTAAACATGATAAGCTACATAAATTCAACAAACGAAAAGATGATATCCAAAATTTAAAACTTTTATTCCAAAACTTCGAAGGAAACAGAATTATTTGGTTGAAACTTCTAATTTGAAAATTGCCACTGTAGTAGCATCTGTATTTCAGTTAATTTAGGCCATTGGTATTCGGTAGATGAGGATTTTAATTTCCTCCCTACGCCACGACTGGGAACTATTATATTGCAATTTGCACTGCAGCAATGTTATTAGACTTCAGATAGCTATTTTTCATATATAACAGCTGTAACAGAACTACGTTGTTTGTAAATCTTTACAAATATAACATATTTAATTTTGAGGTATATTAAAGTTTGTTCCACAAAAAATCCCCACATACAAACCAACTATAGATTATATAGTGTTTATTGATATTTGCATGATACGATCAGATCAGAAATCAGAAGCTCGTTTATTTTATGCGTACCGCTTTAGGGTCTATTTGAATACCGATCGACGAGCATTCCGCGTCACACTTTTTAAGAAATCTGACCTGAAGCAAGTGTTAAATTCCTAAAAATTAAGCTGCGACAAACTCAAAAACCTGATTAGATGAATAATAGTGGTGTATTCAGAAATTTATAAAATCAGAACATTAAGATTCTTTGCGTGTATGTGACTAGCATTTTCTAGTTTTGATTGATATTGATCGATTCAGCTATATCTTTCATGACATTTAATCTAAAAGATTATTATGAATCATTCATTAATTTATTTATTTTTAGTTTTTAGTTTTTATTTGAAATATCAATAGGAAATGTTTGTTTATCGGAACTAACATGAATTGATATACTATTTTCGTTCATTATTATGATTTTCCGTCATTTTCAAATTACCAAGTTTAATTAACAAATATACTTCAAATGTTCGTTGACTTTTAAATCGCTTAAAAAAATTGTATAGAACTTTCCAGTAGTTTTATTACGTACGAAAATATGTATTTGGCAAAGAATACTGATTTTCATTGTGAATCATTTAAAAAAATCGTGACGACGTCGATTATTCAGCTAGTCTAGATCTGTGATTGGCTTCCATGCAGACCTCCTAGCCAATAATTAAAATCCTTGGCAATGAAGAATTGCTACATGTTTTAGTTTTAAGCATTTAAATTGGAGCTACAAAGGAGGAAAAACGACAAAAAAATGATCTCAAAAATGTTGAAAAAGTTATTTTTGGCAAATTTTGTACTTTGCTTTGGATTCTGCATGTGTTCAGGTATGAAGAACTTGGTGGAATTGCATTACACTTAACTGCACAAATGCTCTAAAAACTTTTTAGCTATTTCATTGCTATCCATAAGCCTCGGTTATCTTGATTTCAGTCGGTTAATCCAAGTTTCTTGTGAAATAGAACACTTGTTAATGCTAAAAAAATTAAGTATGCACCACACACTTTCAAAAACATTTGAGGGAAGAAATTACTTCTTTAATAGTAAGTGGATATCTGAAAAGTCTATCTAATATTGATTTGTTAAACATTTTTGAGAACATAGCTGCGTTTTGCATAAATAAGATAATGAGGTTTTAAACTTTAGAAATTTTGCTAGTGATAAGCCGTGTCCGTTTCTTTGTGGTTAAGTCAAGATTAAAACTCCACGAACATCATGTTTTAGTTTTTGTTAATTTTTCATATTCATTTGTTTTTTATTTGACGTTTTCTCTTGTATTCCAAAAAAGAAAAAAAGAAAAAAAAAGGAAAAGAAAAGATACCAAATGCGCTTGTTGTTTTTTGCAAAAGGTACAGAGACATACAAAACGGAAATAAAATTATCAAAAAGAAAAAAAAAAGAAAGAAAAAACTGTTGACAAGCAATGCAAATTAAAAAGTCGTCAACTCGAAATTTTAGTTATACAAACTAATTTCAATTCAAATGTGTTTACGTCTACACTTAGCTTAGAATACGACTTTTAAAAGAATGTTCAACACTTATCAATAATGCAAAGAATTTATAGCGTCTGAAATTTTACACAATCATATCATTCGATGTATATATATAGATATACAGCATGTAAAAGCTGATCGTCAAGAACTGTTTTAATTTTTAGCACGGTTTACACAAGCGAGATGTCAACATAACGAAATAAAAAAATAATGCAGGATCCTAATGGGGATACTTCAAAACTTTATCTTAGTTTGGTAGAAAATGCAAAAAAAAAAAAAAAAATACTGAAACGCTTATATAAATATCAGTTAACGACAAATTTTAATTTGTCAGTTAAGCCTGCTTTCTATATAATCGAAAACGATCGAGAACGGCCGCAAACGATCGAGAAAAAAAATCGATTATATGGAAATGAAATATTTTTTGATCCCATGAACCCTTTCGATCCATGTCGATCGTTTACGATTATATGGAAACATTTTTTTTGTAATATAAAATCGAAAAGAAAAAAAATTAGACCACTTACTTGTGTCTTTGTAAAATTACCATGATTTCTTGTTATCTCACAGTCTTGAACGATAACCAACTCAACTTCAAAATCACATAACGTTTGTTATATTGCCATTGTATTTTCCAGGAAATCCAAACATTACCAGTCATCCCACATCCGTCATTTCACCCGCGGGATCCAACGTGTCATTCTCTTGCGAAGCGACAGGAAGCCCGCTCCCTGACATCGTATGGAAGAAATCAAGCGGAAAGCTGGTGAGTCATAACAGATCTATTGTTAACCAGACAGTGACCAACGAGACTCGTTCCAGTACTCTTCAACTTTTAGACATCAACGCAGAGGATGCCGGGATCTACATGTGTTATGTTAATAACACTGCTGGCAACGAGACGTCCAGGACGGCAAATTTGACACTCGAAGGTTAGAAATATCATGAAAATGCACCAACTGATATTTGCGCTATATAATTTTTTAATAATTTAGTAAAATCAATTATTTTTCACTATCGACGCAAACGCAAGAGCAGACGCAAGCGCAAGGAGAAAAATATCACTGAAAACCAGGCTTTGGTGTTTGTTGTTGAACTGTTGTTGTTATCACTAGCGTTATTCTCATTATAGCAGCCTATAACATTATTGTTTTTGTCAAATCGTTCCTCTTTTTTCTTGTTATGGTTGTTGTTATTGTTCTTGCTATAGTTATCGTCGTTGTTGTTAGTAGTTATCCGACCCGGATCCAAGTGAAGGCATCGGGGGCGGGTGCCCCCATTTTTTATTTCTATATAACGCAACATGACAACAACGGTAGCCAGGGAAGGATGGTGGGTGGAATTGGCACAAATCAAAAAATTATATTAAAATTTGAAGAGGGGGGGGGGGGGGGGCACTAACACAAAAATTACTGATTATCAATCAAAAAGTTTAAAAAACTACCTATATATAGGTAGTTTTACCGATTATCAATCAAACATTAAATAAAGACATATAGAATATATTCTTATTTCCCTACTGCTCAACGACACATGAAGGAATAGAAAACGAGGCAGCGTGCTCTATCGAGTTATAGAGCACGCGGGAATTTTAAGAGAACGAGAGAAGCGTTAGGAAAAGCACGACGCGAAAAATGAAAGAAATGTAGCATTATCATAAAATTGAATGAAATTTCGATAAAAACGATGTAAGTTATAAATCCAGTAGAGTTAAAATTTCTCTTTCATTGAAGCATTAAAATTTTTTAAAGATTTTTAAGTTCTTTCTTTAAGCAGGAAGCAGTAAAACTGACAAGTTGTTGAAATAAATTAAAAGGCAATCCAAACTACAAAGCTGTCACAAACAAGTCACAAAAAATCAAAACGCGAAACTTTTAACCACTTTCTTACCTTTTAATACTTTTTTAAGCATTCTTAGAAATGTAAACTCCATAATTCTTTAAACCAGAGAAGTATAGAAAGGCAAATAAATTTGAAAAGGTAGTTTTAGCGTCCATAATCAATCGACGGATGAGTTTGAGTTCACAGAACAGCTAGCTCAAACATTCTTGTGCAATTCAGCTAGCGAAGTATTTCAACTGTTTTAGCAGAAATGCAGCTTCAAATCATCTCAATACTGTCCTTGATGCTTTTAAAAATAGATGCTATCAAAGATCACCATTGAGTCCTCTACTTGCAGGTTTCATAAGGTTGAAAATCATTACAATCGCTACTTATGAGCGAACCTGGAAAGCACATGTTTTTGTCTGTAAAAAGTCGTTTCAACTCGGCTTTTTGACGAAAATAAACGTTGAAATCCACTTTCATCTGTTTCTAAACTCCCTTGTTTACTTCTCTAGCTTTAGTTTTGAGAATTCTAGGCAAATATTGACAAATTTTCCATCGAAGCAAGTGATTTTCCTCAACTTTCAACGAGGAAATTTTCGACAATGCACCGATGAACTGCTTGCTGTTTCCAAGGCGACGTTCCGTGCTCTGTTGAGTTATAGAGAACGCGTCTCAGCCAATCAGAGCGCGCGTTGTATCTCAAATATTTTATAATTGCTACCAGAAATATTCAATTTTTTTTATTAACGGACATGCCTTCCAGATTATATAAAGGATGCATTATTTCTATTATCACAGAGCCGCCAACGACACCTTCTTCTGGAAGCGGAGACGGAGGAGGGAAGCCGGGCCAAGGGAACGGGAACAACAAAGGGGATCTATCTAATAGCACTTCTACTACTGCAAGCTCAGCTCAAACAAACCCTTCTGGCACTAATACTGTCGCTTCTACATCAAGTTCGGTCGCAACTGAAGCAGCGTCCACTAGCGGGGATGCAGTAACCACAAAGCAAAGTTCCGGTAACGATGTTAGTACCACATCAAGTGAAAGAGTAACGAATGCACCAAATCAAGAAGGAACTACTACACCAAATCAAGGAGGAACTACTGCACCAAATCAAGGAGGAACTACTGCACCAAATCAAGGAGGAACTACTGCACCAAATCAAGGAGGAACTACTGCACCAAATCAAGGAGGAACTAATGCGCCAAATCAAGGTGGAACTACTGCACCAAATCAAGGAGGAACTACTGCACCAAATCAAGGAGGAACTAATGCGCCAAATCAAGGTGGAACTACTGCACCAAATCAAGGAGGAACTAATGCGCCAAATCAAGGAGGAACTACTGCACCAAATCAAGGAGGAACTACTGCACCAAATCAAGGAGGAACTACTGCACCAAATCAAGGAGGAACTACTGCACCAAATCAAGGAGGAACTACTGCACCAAATCAAGGAGGAACTACTGCACCAAATCAAGGAGGAACTACTGCACCAAATCAAGGAGGAACTACTGCACCAAATCAAGGAGTAACTTCTAGTTCAGGTGGCGATGGAGGGCCTACTACAACGCCTTCAACTATACCAGGTATATATCTAATTCATTAAACATATTTTTGACACTACGACTTTTAAAGCAGGTGTATGTATCTGTTACTGAATGAAAAATGTTTTACACACCTTGGATTTGAGTTTTCAGCTGTGTAAAAGCATATTTGTCAGGACTATTCACGATTTAAAAGATTTTACCGAAGCTATAGGGCTAAGCTAGAATAACAGTGCATTAGGGAAAGTAGGGATATTTAAGGAACACTCTCATTTGATCTCACGCCAATAATGCTCACATCAACAAGGGCAAATCCGACGAGTGAGAATTGTTTGATTTTTCATTTCCCCTTTCTAAGAATCTAATGGTGTTGCATTAGTTTTTCTCAACCTTACGTGTAAGGCAGCCTACATGCAAATCCGTATACGATTTGGAGACAATTTATTTTGAAGGATACAATATATTTGAATTGAGCCTTCATGATCTGATGATAGCTCAGGCGTTGAAATTTATACATAAGAATATATGTTCCAATCAAAAAGTCATAACCCCCTCCCCCTTGTTGTAAGTTTTTTGGATGCTCCCCTGAGTACAATGTTTATTCAGCTTTCCACTGTTTTTCATTGGTTTGCAAATTAAAGACATTCTTCTTTTGGAATTTTGCTGTTTGATCATAGTTACCAAAAAATTGTCAATTGTTTTTCAACAGCTCAGCCAGACAAAGAGGCCAGTGTCAATATCCATATGGTGGGTCAGTTCACTAATGCTTTAGCTGACAACACAACGACGGTATGTTGTAGTATTCTAACACAATAGAAAATGAGCTAAGAGAACCTATCACCGTAACCCATCAGGAGCCAAGCTAGTGCTATTTTTAGAAATCAGGCTATTTTTAGTCAGCTACCAATCCCGCTAAAACCTTAATCTTAAGAAAAAGACGACGCTCTTCTTTTTTATATTCGACTCCAGCACAAAATTCGTTTATTTCCTTTTTTTAGACAATCCGACCAATCACGTTCCGTTCTTAAAATAACTCGACGGCAATAAATAGACTTAACGTGGCTGATGATGTGTGCAAAGCCCAGTGTGGGGGATAGGTTCTCTTAGCTCATTTTCGGTTGTCTAACATTTACAATGACCCTACTCACCCACTGCATCATATGTATTTGCTCATATAGTCAGTATGACCTTATATATCACAATAATCTTTATAACCATCATTTTATTACCATCACCATCCAGGGATGGCTGAGCAGTATTGGGTAGGGGAGTGTGAGGGGTGGGGGGGGGGGGGGGGGTTAAACTCAATTTCACATCCACTGTCCCCAACCCTCTTAAAAAAATTAAAATATTATCTATCGGATCTTAAAAAACTGGGGAAGTTCTAGCCTACCCACTCTTAGAATCTCGGCTCCAACGTTCCTGTCATCGAGGTCATTATCATCATTTTAGTCATCACTATCATCCCATCCTCAACATGACAAATATGTGGCTACAATTCCAGCTGGAATTGAACAGTGGTTACCCCTTCCCCCCCTTTTGCTCCCAAATGAGTCCAGTCCCACCTCTCAGTTTTAACAATTCTTTATAAGTTCAGTATTTAATTATTACACCTTTGAATATGTCCAAGAGCGTTTAGCTTTCTTGCTTGATAATGGTGTGAAGGCAAAACTAAAATGTTGCACTATTTGTAATTAAAAAAAAAAAAATAATAATAATAATAAATAAAGTGACGATTTACCAAATAAATACCGTATACTTTGTTTAATAATTTTTGTTTTTAGGAATTTAAGCAGAAGAAGGCAGAGGTCGACAATGCTATACTGCCTGTTGTCAAGAAAGACGTCGCTGGTGTTCGCACAGCAAAAAGTGGAGTGCAGAGCTTCAAGAATGGGAGTATTATTGCTATAATGATAATCTACATTGATCCAAAAGCTGATCCTCCACAAAATATTTCATTGGGTGATGCAAGTAAGTTATATATAGCTATTTCCTACTAGAACGGTGACCCTCTTCTATTGTTAAACATGGTTATGTTTACACGTATGGTAGGGTGAACCCAGGGGAAGGTGTATGTTCCCCAAGTCAAAATCGAAAAATATTGGGCCATTTAAACAATCATCTTAAGAAAACTGTCGTTCGCATCCATAACCATATTTGGTCATCTTACCTTATTTGGAAGTGACAATGGACTCTTTTTTGGTGATTTTCTACTATTTGCAGCGAAAATTCTCGGCACAATTCGATGAAAACTTGCAGAGATTGCAGTGAACAACTTTAACAAACTGGCAGCCACTTTGAATTTTGTTTAAAAAGACAGGAAACCCAAAAAAATGAAAATTACACAGGAACCCCAACGAACGACAGTAATTGTTTGATATGTAAAAGATTTTACCGATACAAATTAATTCCACATCAAGAATAATGTCTACTTCACTATTCAATAGAAGTCAAAATAAAAGGTATCAGATTTAATTCCGAGAGTCTGAAAACCACTAGCAGACCCTAAAAGATACCAGATCTCCGATTTTGACCCCAAAAAGGTACGACGAGCAACCGGTGTGTGGGTGTGTGTGGGGGGGGACTCTGAGGTGTAAAGGATGGGCGATGCTCGTCGTCTCTTTTAGGATTAAAAATCGGTGATTTGGTCTCTTTTAGGGCTTAAAATATGTGGTTTGCCAAATCCTTACTTTTTGGTATCTTTTAGGGGTTGACTAGCACTGAAACTTAATATTTTGGTATCTTTGAAAGATGAAAAATTTGTACGATGTGAAAAACGTTCGGTATCTTTTAGGGGTATTTTTGAAAAATTCCGACGAGCATCCCCGATCGTTTATTCCCGGATCCCCCCGGGGGGACGAGCATTCTCTTCTTCCCATATGTGGGAGTTCCTCCCGGCCGGGGGAAAATGGAGCTTTAAACATTGTTTCCGTAATTAACACTCAAATTAGTATGGGCAAAAGTATAAATAAAACTGTATAAATAAAGTTGCGTTTTCAAATTTATCCGGGTTAGACATGGCCATACACTGACTTGCATTGTTTTTAGTTGAAAGGGCGATAGTTACTGCGAACTCCACAAACAAGCTTGGTTCACTGAACCTCATAGGAATTCAGGTATGTGACGTCCAGATATAATAATCTTTCGGAACATAACAGAAGTACATTAGACCAAATTGTTTCTTTTTCTTTTGCTCTGTAGGTGTATGTTTCAACTCCACAAACTGCAACCGCTGATTCAGGAGTATCAAATGACGATGACGGCGGGCTCGAGGGATATCAGATTGCTCTCATTGTAATCTTTATACTAATTCTACTTGGAATTGGTATTTTCGTTTTATTTGTGGTAAGATGCAAACAATGTTTGCAATATGCTTGTTTCATTTAAAAAAAATCTGTTTAATCAGTTGTTAAATATTATTGAGAAAATATATTTTTTGTGCGTTCTTGGGATTTCTGGCTGTTACAACATGCCTTTGCCTTTTAAAAATGCATGTAACAAAAAATAAACGTTTTCGATCAAGCGCGCAGTCTCAAGTCATATTTTCCAAGATGCAGCTTGCCTGATTGGCTTTAATTTTTCAAAGTTTTAATGTATACGTTTTTAGGCCTTGATGCTTGCCAGTTGACTTGATTACTATTTCATGTTTAGGTTCTCCACAAAAAGAATACCGAAACAGGCAAAGAAATGGCCGAACTTCACAACCAAGAACAAGAACATTACCACGCACAAACAAACCAGGTAACTACTCTAGAGTGCGCAACAGTTGTCACTATTTAGTAGTAATTAAACAAAAGTAGTATTTAGTGGTATTTATGTTGCACACTTTTATTGCGTGCACTCTATAAACCCAGCTGTACAATCCGGGGGGTAAACTCCCGTATCTTATAGCGGTAAAAATCAGCGATTTGGTCTCTTTCAGGGTTTAAAACCTGAGATTTGCAATATTCTCATTTTTTGGCATCTTTTAGAAATTGAAATAGTTGAAATCATATTTTTGGAAAGCCACCCACTCCGGCGCCTTGTACGATGATCTAAGCTCAACTTCACACACCATTGTTTTAATGGTCCGCAATTTGGTTTTTCTGTTTTCAATAAAAAATTTCCAGATGTACGTGTAGAATATTGGTGGCTCCGTTCATATTGTATTTAATGTCAACCATGAACACTTGTCGTTATAAAACGTTTTATTTTCTGACCTTTTTATACTTCTTCAAATTTTCATGCTTAAAAACTTAGGACTGACTTACATGCACTGAGTTATCAAAATGAAAAGGTTTTCAATCAAATCGATTCACTCAAAGAATACGCGTTAAAAAAGGACGTAGTGTTCACGGTTCGAGTGTACTCATTGTAATTGTACCTTGGGGACAATTGACAACGCAAATCTGTTTAATTAAACTTATATTTTAGAATCTCGGAATCATGGTTTTCCTGCATGTGCTCTATGATACCAATAGAGTATGAGATAAGAGAGCTTATCGCCGGACCCATCAGAGGCTCTACTCTTTGTGCTATTTTCAGAAACTTGTTATCATACTCCATACTTTTGGCTTGAGATGTTTTGACGATGCGACCGCACCTCTTGCAATTTGGCCAATCACGTTCCGTTCCTGAAATCACTTCACTTTAAAAATAAAATGAAAAGATCCCCTGATGAGTGTAAAGCCCAATGCAGGGGATAAGCTCTCTTATCTCATATTTTCTTGGTGATATATATGTATCCTTTTTCTACAGATTGCCTACGAGAACATCAATGCCAACCAGAACGCCGATGACGCTGTTTAGATATTTTACTTTTCTTCACATGGATCCATTCAACACCTGCAAGTTTATGGCGGGGTGTGGGATGGGTTACGGCTCATTTTTCCTTGCACGATTTTATGTTTGGCCGACTATCAGGTCATGCACAATTCTTATTCTCATTTTGGACGTAATTTTTCTTTGACGGATTTTCCCTTGGAGCTAGTCTTTTTTTGCCTTTTGACGATGTGCTCGAATCTATGTTTTGTTGTTGTCCCTCTCCCCCTTATTTTCAAAACCCAAAATATATATTATCCTTCCATTAGTTTTTTTGCTAATTTTCTGTCTATGCTACAAGTTACTATGTTAAGTATATTTATGACTCAATTGTATAGTTATCAGTAATAAAATCTTTGTTTCGACTACGTAAAAATTACATAATAACCGAGCTTTCGGAGAATATCCTCCATCGTCAGGGTTTGAAAAGTAATAAAATCGAAAGAGTGATAAATTCAAACTTATAGAAACAAAGATTTTATTACTAATATGAAACCTACGTACAACAATTTACTTGAAAGTATAGTTATCGTTTCATGCATTCCGATTAAAGCCTGGTTTCAATATAATCGCTCACGATCGCCAGATCGCTTAAAATGAGTCCAGCGATCATCCGCTTTAATGTGGAAACACTTTTCAGCGATCGAAACACATGGAAACAATTGACAACGATCGTGAGCGAACGTGGCATGCAACCGATCCGATCGCGAGCGATTATATGGAAACCAGGCTTAAGAATACCTTTTTTTCATTCTAAGTTTTAAAACGTCAGTACAGCGAGTCAAACAGCACTTCAACGAATCAATTTATTTATAACAAAAAATCACAATAACAAAAAAGCAGTTATTAGCTTTTTTGCCGAAAAAATAATGCGCCACAAGTAAGAACTGGAAATATCTGGAATATGCCAGTTGCTGGTTGTGGGCATGGATATATTACTTGCAGTTGAAATCCTGAAAAATTATAACCACATCCAGGCAGCAAGCATTAATAATAATAATGAGAAATCAATTTCTCATTCAATCGTATCTTATTAAATAAAGCTAGATATTAGCAAAAGTATTTTAACAATTAAAAACCATGATCACCTCGGGATCTATATTTTTGGGAGGGACGTTGAAAAGCTAACATCCCACCCCAGGGATGGATAAGGGGAAGGGGAATGGAGTCACTTTCCACTCCTTTCCCCCTTTTCTAAACAGTTATATTTTTACTTTTGTTTTCTTGACTCCCCTCGGCTTCGGGACATATAATTCCTAATATCTACCAGGACTATTTAATGAGAACAGCACGCCGCAATTCGTACTATATAAGCCGCGCATCGACCCGGCATATTTGGCATTCTCTTCGTCAACGAATTTTGAAACTGTTTTGTAATATGTCTTCACTGTCTAGTTATAAACTAAGCTATAATGTCCATGCTTTCAATAAATAAAATTTCACAACATTCGGCTAAATTAGTGAATTATTCTCTTCTCTTCTCTTCTCTTCTCTTCTCTTCTCTTCTCTTCTCTTCTCTTCTCTTCTGTTCTCTTCTCTTCTCTTCTCTTCTCTTCTGTTCTCTTCTGTTCTCTTCTGTTCTCTTCTGTTCTCTTCTCTTCTCTTCTCTTCTCTTCTCTTCTCTTCTCTTCTCTTCTCTTCTCTTCTCTTCTCTTCTCATTTTGTTTCATTTCTATGCTATTAAACGTTATCTTTACATATTTGCCTTTAATTTAATTTGTCTTTGAATGACAATTTTTTTTATTTATTATTAAATAGACACTCAGCTCGTTTGCAAGAACGTTATAGTACAGATTTAGACATTTATAGAATTATCTAGTCAGATGCAAAATGCAAAATAAGCAACTTTAATACAAGAAACCAACTGTTACTTTTTTTTATTTTGTACAATATAAAACACAGGAAATGTGGATTTTGACATAAATTGAAGTAAACAATATAAATAAAGCGATTTTTCAGTTTTGCATATCATTAAATATACCAAACAAATAAGATATTTGTATTGATATAAACTACAACGTTCTTGCAAACGAGTGTATATGAAAAATAAAAAATAAAAAAACAGTTTTAAAAGGGAAAAAAAAGTAGTGTCAGAAGTGGGATTCGAACCCACGCCTACTAGAGTAGACTGCGACCTGAACGCAGCGCCTTAGACCGCTCGGCCATCCTGACAACTGTTAAGAACAGGTGATTGGCTTATTATTTATACAATTGTTGCTAAATAGTACGCAAACTCGGTCAGCAGTTGTTCACGAAGAAGACCACAGAAAAACAAGATGGCTGACATGTAGGAAAATGTCTTTCGCTTTGCTTTGAAAATCAGCGCATCAAAGGCGGAAATATAAAATGGAACAAGTACTAGCAGACGCCAAGAGACTCGTGAAAAAGCTACGAGATCAGGAGGCAAATGCCGATGCTCTTCTTCGTGATGCATCAACTCTCAACATGAAAATGGAGGCACACAAACAGGCAAGTATTTGATCGTTCAGGCTCCAGTTATAAACTAATTTTCTCTCGACTTTCTTATCAAATTTATACACAGTAACATTATTTCCTGATATATATTTTGACGTAGTAATTGTAATTTGGTTTAGATTGGATATGTTTTGTTGTGGTCGAAAGAAAAGCGTGATGATAAAAAAAGTTATCGACATTAACATGGACTGTTTTTTTCTAATCACTTTTATTTTTGAATTGTGACTTTTGTATCGTCTAAGCTGACTCCTTTTTTTATAACTGGTTATAATGGGGCTCATACAACGTTTAATTAAAATGCTTCATAATATCTACTCAAGAAAAATAATTTTTAGTTTAAATTATTATCTCTCTTATTTTTAAATTCTTAATTAATATTTGCAGCTACTCAGCTCGATTAGTATCCTATTCTGAGTAGCTATTACCAAACTTTGTTTAAATTTCTTCTTCGTGTAATTTGTAATTTTTTGTTAATTATGGTAATAAACTTTACTACTACTAGTACTTAGCTTATCATTTTCAAGAGCCGCGTTTTTCTTTGATATTATTGATTTTTTAGGAATTTCACACATGAATAGTAAATTTTCTGCATTTAAAAACTGAATATGATAATATTCCTCACATTTAGATATTTACTGCTTAGTAAAAAAGTTGGTTACTTCAATTCAGCTAGTGTAACTCATTTGTAACATCTATCTTAAAGTTCATAATTTGCTTGAATCAGTTTCCAATTCAAATCATGTATGGTTACTATGTTTATTAAGTAAAGCAACAATTACATTTGTTGTTAAAAAATATTAATTTTGATTAAAAATTATTTGAAATATGACAATATTTCATGATGACCAATTCTGCAACAAGGTCTTACACACACATAAGGGATGAACCATTAAATATTAGAGGGGGAGGGGGGTTGGGCAAATACCAAAAAAATATTGAGCACAGCCTTAAACAGAGAAAAAAAATCGTACACTACAAATGTGCGAATAAAAAGAAAAGAACAAACGAAGAAAATTTTATGCACGACCATCACATGGGGAAAAAATATCCTGCAAAAGAAATTACCCAACCCCCAGTTGTTAACTGTTTTCAAAGCTGAGTGTGCTAATTCCTTTGTTCAAAAATTGCTGAAAATTAGCTTGGCAGCAACACACATACTGTAAACATTTTTGCACCAAAGTCATTTCAGAAATAATAATTAATGCAGTATTTGATGAAGTCAGCTTGAACAAGGTGGACAGTAAGATAAACATATTCTTATTAGATTTCTTTTGATTAGTAATACTCTCTTCCAAGCAAAATTTTGAAAGGCGACTCTCACCATCAATTTTTTTTTATTTTAGTTGAGAGATGAAGTAGCAGAACTTAACAAAGTAGCCAATCATCGACCAAGAAGCACCCTTATTCTAGGTAGCCAGGAAGAAAATGAAAGAATACGTGAACTGCAACAAGAAAATATAGAACTGCAAACCTCACTTGCAGAATATCAATCAGCTTTGGAACTTATAATGGCTAAATATCGAGACCAGGTATGTATACAGCTACTTAGATATGAATTATTTAGAAAATTGATACAATTGTGCATCTTTTAATTTTCACTTTTCGTCAAGTGATGGAAGAATTTTTCATAGATGAGCAAATCTGTTTCATTGAGTTTAATTTTTATTTGTCACTTTTGTAAATTGGTAAATTGTGTGTTAAATATTATTAGTTAATTAATTTACTATTATTATTGTTGTTGCTGGGCTATATATATTATTTAAGGGAGATTAACTTATTTTCATTTTTTCTTTATTTCTTTATTTGTTTGTTTGTGTATTTATTTATTTATTTATTTATTTATTTATTTTCTTATCTTCCTATTTATCTATTTATTTGTTTATTTGTCTATCTATTTATTTATTGATTTATTTGTTTAAATCTTTCTATCATTCTATTTATTTATTTATCTTTCTATCTACATATTTATTTATTCATTTGTTTGTTTCTTTGTATATTTAACAGTCATTGTTTCTACTGTTTAAATTCTCCAGGTTCTTAATCTGTTAAAGGCCAACCAGATAGAGAATGACTGTACCATAGCACTGAACAACTATAAGGTGTGTAGTATTCGCGTAGCTTAATTCTCACAGCATAATTCATATTAATTTATTTTGAAGGTCAGCCACCACATCAGCTTAAGAATGTATGCAGTAGTTGCTTGCGCGCATCCTTTCTGCGTATGCTGAGGACATAAAGACATCACACGCCGTTTTTTCATTTGCTTTATTTTGAATGAAAAAGAAAACAATGAAAATAAATATAACTAAACAAAACAAGTGTAGCTTTTAGCGCCCAAACATTGCAAAAAAAATTAGTTTATGTAGAAAAAAGACCAAACGCAGTCAAACAGTTGAAGTACATTCGCCATTTGTTAACGTGCCGATGGGATTCTGCTGGTCACGCATTCTCAAGTTACCAACAATCACCAACTTTTTCGTTTGATAACCAGCCAAATCGAATGGATACCCCTATTTTTTAAAAAAAAAGTTGTTGTTTTCTGCTAAATTTTGACCCGCGAAAGCTACGCCGAAGCAACATAGTTGTGAGCCATGTGCTTAGTATTTTCATTAAAAGAGTGTTTTTTGCTTAGAAGTGATCAATAATTTTTGCTTTTCAAACAGTTTAGTCAGTGTCAATACAATTGTTCTTTAATAACCCTTTCAGCTTGTTTGGTTAATTTTTTCTGTCTTCATCATCTTTCTGTTTTACGTCATAATGACTTGCTGCTCACGGAAAGTGCCGAAATGGTCAAATTCACCAATTTGTAGCTCCGAAGATCGAATGGAAGCACCCAATTTTTTCCCACTTATAACATGCGTTTGATGCTGTTTTATCAACTGGCAAAGTTTAAAAAAATGACAAATACTTCACTACTAGCGCATACATCGTTAAGGTGCCTAATTTTTAACCTGTTTCCTAAATGAAATGATGTATCTAATATAAATATAATTATAGATTATTTTGTGGGCAACTCATTTGGGTTTCCTTTGGAATTTTATTAAGCAGGACTAAGGAACAGTAAAACTTAGTAGGGAGCGGTAACCATCTCCATAGTTTGATTGATTAATTGATTTTTTGTTTGATTCTTTGATTGATTGATTCATTCTTTGACTGATTGCTTGATTGATTGATTGATTGATTGAGTGATTGGTTGATTAAGTTATTTTTTGATTGATTGATTGACTGATAGTTTGATAGATTGATAGTTCGATTGATTGTTTAATTGTCATCAAGCACTATGACGTCATGGCTTGTTTACATGAATAAAAATGCATCTAGCTCTGGCAAAATATTTTTCCTTTAATACATTTGGCATTGTACTTATACTTATAATTTGTTCCAATATTATAAGTGAACTTTTACCCTATTTTTCATTAATTTTAAGATGTTGAATCCCCTCTTTAGCCCATGATTGTTAGCATTAAAACAATAGATTTGTTTACATGTGACGTCATAGTGCTTGTGGTTAATTGATTGATTAATTGATTAATTGATTGGTTGGTTGGTTAATTAATTAATTAATTGATTCATTGATTGATTGATTCATTTGTTGATTCATTCATTGATTCATTCATTGATTAATGAATGAATGAATGAATGAATGAATTCATTTTTGTGTGTCAGGAATTGCAGGCAAAGGCAGAAAGGATTTGTGAAATGGCTGCAGTAATGTCTAAAGCAATATCAATTGACGACGATGCTGTACAAGCAGAAGAGGAAAGAATTGCTAGACTAGAGATGGAAAACCGTGGTCTCAGAGAATTGCTACGCATTAGTGGTATACCTAGTGTTGGCTCAGATGAAACAGAAAACTAATTTGTTTAATAAATTCCAAGTTTCTTTGTTATGAAAAAGCCACAAGTCTGACAAAATAGAAAACTAATTTGTCTTTCAGTCCTTATGTCAGTTGTTCAGTTTTTTTTTCAGTTGATGAAATATTAATTATCACCTACAAATTTAATAGTTTATGTATATTTCCACAGGTAGCCCAAGATCTTACTTTATTTTTACTGATTTATAGATACTAAACAGCTGCATTCTTTTATCAATTTTTTTTTTTTTTTTTTGAAATCAAAAAAACATTAAAAAAAAAACATTTCTCACTTGTGTCTTGTGTTTTCATAACTTAATATGTTAAATCCATCTTTGAGCATTTTTAAGTGAATTAGTTATGGGAAATCAAAGTGATCTTAAATTTCTTAAAATTGTTTTTATTTTCGATTTTTTTTAAATATACTGATAAATCAGTACAATGCAAGAACTTGTGCTCATTTTTCGTTTCTTTCACATCCATTTATTCTGTATATTATTTATGATTATAATGTTCTTCAATTAATAACAGCCCCATTTTTTGATGTGTGTAATCTTTGGTACTATATGTGATGTTTATCGTATGCAAAATGAATGGAATTTTATGTTTGTTACTGGGAGATGGATTTTGCTGCGTGACAATGTTACGAACTCTTGTGACGGAAACTTTATATTGCGTGACTATATATGTAACGCAATGACGTCAGATTGGTTATTACGTCAATATGTCATTTGAGGCCTCAATATTGACACAAGAAGGATGTCGATAGCTCCAATAACATTGTAAATACGATTACAAGCGTCTCTAGCAACGCAAATAGTTTAAAGATCAGCATACCCAAGATTTACTTGCTTCCTTTAGCTCCATACGCTGCACACAAAACACGATTCCCTTACCAGGGATTTTTTCAAGTCCACGCTGAAATTTCCAGTCACAAACCCAAGGATATCTTTAGTAAATTTGTAGCTGCTAATCAGATTTATTCGTACAAAAGCAATTCAAGATGGCATTAGTGGAGAAGCATTATGGAGAATGGATGTTATCAAGCTGGTACGACAACATCCCCGGCCCAAATCGGCTGATCGAAGTGCCAACTTACTACGACGAAGACACGGCTTACAACAATGTCTATCAATGGGTCGAGAGGCTGCTTACTCCTGGCTTAGATCCCTCGAGACTCAAGGGAATTGCCGAATCTCTAGTTAATACGCATTGGCAATCGGCGAAAAGAATGGGGTGCCTCGGAGTGCAGTTTACCTACATAAATGGATTCTATCACCGCTTTATATGGCGTGCTGCGTAAATGGGACTTTGACATTTGCCACGAAAATTCTCTTGAAAAGGATGAAATTGGACTATGACTGAAACGAAATGGATGTGATTATGTGATCTGACTTGGACTTTATTTTACCCGCCATTTTTACCCGCGAAAAATAGCAAATTGTACTGTAACATTTAAAACAACAGATTTCTATCTAATATATTCATTACCTGGGCTATACAGCGAAGACCCTCGAACCATGAACATTTGTCGTTATAAAGCTTTTTTTTCTGATCTTTCTTCTGCTTCAAATCTTCTAAAAATGTAGCGGACTGACTCAAATGCATTGAGTTATCAAAATGAAAATGTTTCAATAGATTCTTTCAAAGGATACTCGTTAAAAAAGTACCTGAAAAAAACTAGCAGAAAGTGTTCACGCTTTGAGTGTCCTTACTGTAACTAACTCGTCAAATTCTCGCAAAAATACTAAGCGAAACTCGACCGACCACTGTCAAACTGGAACACCGATTATATTTTTTATAGTCAAATTATTTGCTAAAACTGACTTTGTGCTCCGATATGTAAAAAAACGATATGATTATTTGTCAAGGAAACTGAGCAATTGTATTTATAAAATGGATGTACATTATTTTGATCGAATGTGATCGACTGTGAATCAATATTTCAGTGCGAAATTACCGGCAAAACTGACGGAGATATTGGAGTTTACTCATATTTTAAACATTTGTAGCGTAAATATTTAAGTAATGTTTCATACGTGTCTTTTATATATTCTCTTTTTGTTGAAATTAAAATTCTACAAATGAGTAGTGTATTCCTCTTGTATGAAATAAAATATTTCACTTGAAAATTCGGCTGTTTAAATTTTTTGGTTAAAAAAATCCTATTTTGATACAAAGTATATGACTGCAACTTGTTCAAAATCTACGAAAAAAACACAACAACAACAAAAAAAAAAAAAAAAAAAAAAAAAAAAAAAACACACACACAAAAAAACGTTTGCTTAATTTTAATATCTTGTCACTATTAGAAATTTAACCATTTTCCATGAATAGAAATTCAAAATTTCATGCATTTCAAAACTGTTTTTCTATCAAAATATACTTTTTTTAAATTTTATTTTCGTTTTATCCAAAATCTTATTTATAACAGACCCGTTTTATTGTAGTAACAAAGGAATTTTGTGCTATTCGTTAAAGCTAACAAAACCTGCTTATGTTTGGCTGAATTTAATTTTAGAACACTTTGTTTGCTCTCGCATATAGCAACAAAACTATAAACCAAAACATATAGTGAAAATAGAACATATTTCCGGTACAAATTCAAAGCAAGCTTTTCATAATATTTTTAATGAGAGCAAATTGCTTTTGTCGCTATTTAAATTGAGGTGTTGTTTTCTAAATTGAACTGGGATTATATTCACAATTTATGACACGAAAGTGAGAATTCATTAACATTGCAGATAAAGGACTACAAAGACATAGCCACTAGCCTAATTATATTTCCCGTCGTTCAAAGGATTTTTTTACGAAAAACGTGTTTTGAAGGGCGTGAAAAGGGCGAATATCAAATATCCTCTTCAATTAAACAATCAATCAATCAATCAACCAATCAACCAACCAACCAACCATTAACGAACCAATCAACCAACCAACCAACCAACCAACCAACCAACTAACCAACCAACCAGCAAACCAACCAACCAACCAACCAACCAACCAACCGTGGATTTGTTTACAACTGAAAAAGCCACGTAAATGCTCTAGCTTCCAGCTACTCATTGGATAAAAAAATCTCTATCAATTTATTTTAATTGACAAGTGGATGAAAACAAAAGGGAAGCCGTCGACAGTACTACCAATTAATACGGTCGGATATTTTTATCAGTCATTTTTGTGCATATTGCGTATAGTAAAATGCTGTCGCAAGCATAAAGATTTGAATCTTTCAATCGATGATCTTTTTTAATCATTCATTATTGTTTTATGTTATTTTTTTTTATGTTTGCTTAAATGGATTTATTCATACTTCAATTCATTTGTTTCTTTGCTTTTTTATCTCTAGTGATTTTTGATTGATTGATCAACAATTTTGATAATTGATAGTGAATGAATGAATGAATGAATGGGTGAATGAATGAATGAATGTTTTATTGTCTATAACAAGCCACTTTAAGGTAATTCCGTAGTTTTGCACTGCGCACAGTTATATGTGCATGTTTCAATTTTTTTGCTATTATGAATTTTATCGTGGATTCTAGTCAGATTACGTTCTAAAAGTGCTGTAAAGAAAAAAACCCTGGACAATTCAGACATTTTCAAGCGAGAAAACGCGATATTTCTTCAACTCGACCCAGTCCTCTCCCGGTAATGTATAGATTATCACACATTTGAGGTCTTTAGAGGGCGCTAGCACGAAAACGAACTCGGACACCTATCTTTTCTATTTTCTTGTTTTTTTTTTCAAGAACTATGTTTTCTCTCACATATCTAATTGTCAATAAACTTCCATGTCTAGTTTTTGAGATATTTAAACAATGGGTCTTGAATAGGCACTTCGACTTCCCTCGAACACTATACTCTATGCTAGAAATTTTGCATTTTTTGATTAGAAAAAAACGTTTCTCTGGTCAAATAATCACATGATGTTTTTTCCACTTATATTTTTATGGGAAAATAGCAAAATCAAGAGAATTGTGTATGTCTAGAAATATTTATCGACCAGTAATTAATTATATTTGAGGGTCTCAATGGGGTTAAGCGTCAACCGTCAAACGGCCTAAATTTTAACCGTCAAGCGTCAAACGAAAGAAATTTTAACCGTCAAGCGTCAAAAAAGTAAACCGTCAAGGCTGATATTTTAACTTGTAGAACCAAACGTGTATACTACCGGGATACTAGTATCAAGTATTCAAAGACATTATATCTTTAATCGGTTAGTTATAAATGTGACAAACCGGCAATATACTGAGAAAGAGGTCATTCAACTACATAAGTGAATTTTCAGACACTCAGAATTGAAGATTTTACCTTTTAGGTTATTCACAGATATTCAAAAAACAAGGCCTCGATTTTAGCACCATTTTATCTGATTGTTCGTTTTTAGGTAGTTCGGGACTCTTGCTACTGGGCATCCTGCTCACGCATGTGAAATCAAATAAAATTTCTCGTGCGATTCTGAAAAGGAATTTTGCGTTAGAGCCAAAATATGGTCATTCTTGAACTTTTTGTTAAAAAATAACATCATAGCATTACATACAAGGCCTCAAAAGCAACTACTGCTCATTCCCGCGCGTCCAAAACATTGAAATCGTTTTATTTTCCGCGCGTTTTTTGCTTATAGCTCTAAAATTAGCACGGTGACACCCAATTATTTTTCCATTTTTATATTTGGCATAAACCCAGCTTTAAAATGTTGAAATAAAAAATACATGGTCTTCGAGATCAAAACATTGTAATTTTGACTTTTTTGTGGTAAAGTGTGCAAAAAATTAATGAAGCTGTTCATTTAAATTTAGGTAAAATATCTCAGTCGATGTCTTTTCCAAGGAATAAATTCATGAGAACTATAGCAAAGGGAGCATTTTGTCAGACTCTTATAGCAGATTTGTGAAAAACTTTCAAATTTGTTTGCAAGAATATTACTTTCAACAAATTTGATGTTACTTCTTTTAGATGAAATGGGGGCAAAAGTGGTCCTATTACCACCACCACAGTTGCAAAACAATCGCGGTGACCCCTATTTTTTATTTCATTTTTGTTTTTCATATGTGTCAGTCCTTATGTAGAAAATGTTTTAAAAAATTCTATTGGCGGGAAGTGTGGATCACGAACTACCTTAAGTTGGTATCTTTTATGAGTAAAAATCATGTATTGCCACGCCCTTCTGGATAGAACTTTGCAACTTTTTAGGGATCATTTTCAAAAATTCCGACAAGCACTCCTGTCCTATTCCGGTCGGAGTCTGCCCCCACCCCTCGAGATATCACACGCCATGTTTATCAGGTTGCAGGATAGACTATAAATGGTTGCCCGTCGCGAACGATCTCTCGTCTTTAAAATGAGTATTGATGAATATGAAACTGATTGTGATGATACAGACAGAGATGTCGGAGTATTAGCCTGTCGCGAGGCCACCTCCCCTCCCTGAAAAGGCCTGGTACTCAGGCTAATATCGATAAGACTGAGGCTAAGTCTATAATCACACGCTCTGAAAAAGTAATGATAATTAAAAAAAATAAAGCAGCGACGCGTTATATGATTGCAAATATATTGTAAATATTATAGTATCCGGATACTAGAGAAAAATCACTTTATTGACGTGAATTCAGTCTGAATTAGTGATTATTTAGAATTTTATTTATAAATCAAGTATTAAAAACTTGCCATATTAATATTCAACAGTGTAACTTAACCGTCAGGTACTATGATTTACCGTCAACCGTCAAAATGCCAGAAATTTAGTCGTCAACCGTCAAAATGACGATTTTTTAGTCGTCAACCGTCAAAGCTACACCCCCATTGAGACCCTCATATTTGAATTATGGAATTTTACTCCCAAAATGCAAAACATGGTTCCTTTTTTAAAAAAAAATCGCGAGAAAGCGAGTTCGAGGACCCCATTTTTTATTTCATTTTTGAAATAAGCAACTCAAATAATATTTGTGTGAAAAGTTATAAGGCATTTCCATGTCTAGTTTTATTTCTACGGAATTACCTTAAATCGGAGCACCACTGTTAGGTTTACCCAATTAATATATTATTAGTGACTCTGACGATCTGTAGGGCCATTTTTATGAGATGCTTGATACGAGCGAGACTTCATATCGACACTTCATTTAACTAAAATGTATTTAGTTGTTTCTCATGTTTTCATTTTTACATGGTTGGCAATTTTAAAAGCGAACGTTGCATTGTCCCAAGAAACATCCACTTGGTATCCTACGCAACCAACATTCAAGATAAAACTTTGGACCGTTCACACAATAATTGTTGTTGCTAGCGGCTTAGTGTAAGTGGTTCCCGTGTCAACGTCTTCAAGCAAATTTCCTTTTATACCAGTTAACTTTCTACTAGTGAAAAGGTAAGTGACCACACAAAAGAAGTTCTTGTAACATATCAAAAAGCTGAATGCTGTTCGCGCGGGATCCCTGTTTTTTTTTTTTTTTTAATTTTGGGCTTTTATGTGCTTTCAGCCTTTCATCGGCCAGGGGAATAAGGTTAGCATTTAGTTTATTGCTCGATCGTCCACTCCAGCACTTTTGTTTGGAATTGAATGTCTTCGTGACTTTAAAAACACATTTTTGTGCTGAAGGCATGTCATAGGATCTTTATATAGTTAGGAATAATGCAGTGCACGCAATAAAAGTGTGCAACATAAATACCAGTAAATAGTGCTATTTTATGCTAATTCTATTGTTTTCTTTTGTTCTATTTACTACTAAACAGAGACAACTATTGCACACTTTTAGTGCGTGCACTCTAGCAGTTCAAAAATATGTACTTGTAGTACATTGTTTAAGTTGGCAACCAAACTAACAATATATTATAACGATATATATCCTTTTCAAAAAATACAAGTTACTTTTTTTTGTAATCTTTGAATATACAATCCCCCTAACAGATATAGTCAAACGTCCTTTTTGTAATTAGTGAACATAGTTTTTTTACTAATGCCTATCACTAATTACACTACGACTCACATCTTGACAGAAAATGTTTTTCATAAGAACGCTTTTTCATCGCGCTGCAGATGCCATCGGCTGATACATATTCCCGAACCATCGACAAAGAAAAGCAGGTCATAACTGACGCATTACGACAGAACGGCTACAAAAACCGACCCCCCGCAGTCGAGCAGCATGCCTACCCTACATCACCAAGACCACCGACCGCATTGCCAAACATTTTCAGAAACATAACATACAAGTGGCTTTTGACATAATACACAAGATCAAGCGACATTTACAACAACCGAAAGAAAGTTTACCACCACTCCAGACTGAAGGTATTTATTTTATCGCTTTACCCGCATGTAGTTAATGCAAGCATGTGGGATAGACAACATGTTCTTCATTTGCGAGATTTTTTTCCTGTTCCTAGGAAATTAATATAAGGATCGATAACCGAATCAGCGCCTTTGTAAAGTACAAACAACACACACACGCAATATTTGTCTTATAGATACTTCATTTTGTAGTATATTGCAAGATTTTAAATCAAAATATTCAACTTCTTGTAACGTACGGGCCACTGATCACAACTTCTCGTCGCTTCGTCGCTGTTGAACAAGAATGTTGTGAATCTTGATGATGTTCCAGCTAGTGACTTCCCATTAAGTAACTCACGTGGAAATCGTTTTTCATAGCACTGAAACTCAGATATAAAACTCCACACATGAGGTACAGATACAACATCTAATTTCAACAATTTCGATTTGTATTACTATTTTGTTGAGAAACACTAGAAATAAAAATTTCAGTTCTCACAACTTTAAGTAAACATTATTATTTTTCAAGTTTAACTGCTTCGAGTGATCTGATCTTGAATACCACTGTTTCTTTTTTTTTTGGCATCTAAATGTTGCAATGAACTAAATCTAGTCATGAATTAATACAGAATTTAATAAGCTACTTAACAGTACTACTGTCCAGCTAGTAAACTCACTGTCAATTTTGATAAGACTCATTATGTCGTTATTAAATCTAGTCGTAAGAAAACTAGAGCCACTGGGTGGCTGAACCGTGCCGGTATTAGTGTCTTTGCGCATGCTAGTATGCGTCATATAGATGCTGACAGGCCCCGCAAAGCTGTAAAATTCTGAAATGAATTTTGGCTTCTATATAAATTCTTATATAAATTTAATAGTTTATATAGGTAGAAACAAAAAATTAGAGTGCACGCACTAAAAAAAGTGCACAATAGTTGTCACTATTTAGTAGTAAATGACACTAATTAAACAAAAGAAAACAATCGAATTAGCAAAAAAAACACTATTTAGTGGTATTTATGTTGCACACTAAGAAATCACTTAAAACAGCTTAGACTGTCTTTAGTTGAAAACTTTGCAGAAATAAAGTAAACTTTAATAAACAAGATGGGCTGAAATATTTTAATAATTTGTATTTTGATTTTTTTACAACTTTGGGGACCTGTGGTAAATGAGGCTGCAGAGTTTAAAAAAAATTAAAAGTGATATCTATAAAACAGAATGAAATCAGTGTTGATTACTAATTTAGAAACTATGTAAGGGTAAACGACTTTAAAGTGCACAAGAAACAAAGACATGTGAAAGATTTTATTATTGAAAATCTGTTTTATTTTCTTTTTCCAAACAGTAACACACATCAACATTATAACCTAAACAAATTCAACTATGATGTTCTTGTAAAATAAACTGTAAATTTGGCGTAACGAGACCTCAATTCGCCTTTTTTTGTAGTTATCAGCGATGAATAAACGGGTAGACAAATCTTCAGCATTTTCAAAACAACTTTCGTTTGCTAAACGTACAAAATAATCATTAAACTGCAATAAAACATGGAGTAGAACGTCTAGACCAACGACAATCATTGACAATATAAAGAGCAAAACATTATGAACATAACTGTTTAATGGATAAAAAATTAATAAACATAAACACAATAAACTTATCGTGAGATAACAAGTCCAGCTTCTTGACATAAAATTTGATCTCGGCGGCTTAAGAAAGTCCATCAGGTCTGTTCATCATGGATGTAGCCGTGAAGTAGAGTTAGTATTTGTGTATCTTTGAGCATTCTGAGTTTCATTTGAGTATTATTTGAATATCTTTGAGCATTTTTTTGCTTTTGAGATCGCGGTAAATCGACTCAGTTGTAAATTGACGCTTTTCGCCTTCTTTTAGAGTGAGTCTACCGCGAACGCCGTATGGATTTGTGTGCATTTTGAGCGTCCTGTTCACCACGTGACCTAATTGCCCAAAGGATATGGGCTTCCTGTGGACCACGTGCGAAAGGCAAAAACTCTGCAATATACATACACAGTGACACATACATACCCCCAAGACCGAAACCTAGACCGTGCGCGGCTTCGCCGCCGGCACGCCGTAAAAACCCTATATGTATCTCAAATATAAGTGAAAAAGACCATATAAAGCTTCTTGGTGTATACATTGATAAAACTCTTGGCTGGGACCAACAGATAAATCATGTAATAAATAAAATCTCAAAGAATATACGTATAATTTATAAATCTAGGAACTATTTAAAATTACCAATGTTAAAACAACTGTACTATATGCTAATATATCCGTTTCTGACATAAGGCATTTTATCTTGGGGTAACGCCTATAACACAAAAATTAAAAAGCGCTCTCAATGAAACAAAACAAATGTATACGTGCAGTCTTTTTTGCTCACAAAAGAGAAAATGCAATCCCATATCTCAATCTCCTTGACATTCTAACTGTTGATAATATACTTAAACTCAAAACTGCTTTGTTTGGACATAGGATTACTTATAAGCAATCAATTGTACCTAGTATATTTCATAACTATTTAAAACCTGTTACAGGCATCCATAACTGACACGCGATCGACTTGCTTGCAACTTTAATTTCTATAGGCCACAAATCAACACAAATTATGGTATGGCCACCTTTAGATTTTCCTTATCCAAAATTTGGGAAACCATCCCCACTGACATAAAATATCTCTGATATTGCAACTTTAGCAATAAGTATAAGCAACTTCTACTTAACAGCCAAACCAAAATTGAATAAAGTTCCTCTCGATCTTTTTTTACCATTGAAGACATAGTCTTACTTATTATTTACTGCAGACATAGTCTTACCTATTATTCATTGAAGACACTAGTCTTACTTATTAGCTTACCATCTCTGTTTTCTATTATTCAGTATCAATTTATTAATATTTATAATATAATTATTATAAATAATATATCTACATATTATAGGATTTTTTTTATTTTCTGTCTCTATAAGCCCTAGGCTCGCTACTCCTGGGCAGTGGCTATCACGAAAGTTAAGCTCCTTTAGCCTTTATCCTGTAACCTTCTCTTATTATCAACTGCATATATATTAATCATAGTAATATTCAAATAGTTAACTACATTATATTGTAAACACCATCTATGTGTATGAATAAAATATTGAATTAAATTGAATTGATATTACTGCATATATGATAAGTTAAGATTTCCTAGAACTTCGTGCAAAAATAATCCCGCATTTTTGAGATTTTTGAACATAACTTCTGACGTAAATGTTGCAGAGAAAATGTTCTCAAATGACACGGCCGGGAATGAAAAATTATATCTTCAAATCTACTATGAATTGAAACTCAATATTTCCACACCAGGAAAGTGTGTATCTTAGCACTATTTCAACAGTGTTTTGGCAGTGTTTTGTCGACTTTGAGTATATTCTAGAGCTTCATGATGTTAAGCGAAACAAATATGGAACGTTTGAACATTTTTTAGATTTGAGCAAAATCGAACAGATTGAATGTTTTTAATTTGTTATCAGATGTTGTGCATTGGTTTGAAGTTTACTATGCAGTTTACCACTTGTTTGAAGCTGATCAACTTTTCGAGATATTAGCAAAAAACTGATTTTCAAAATATCTATTTTTTATCGTTTTAAAAAAACTTGATCGATTAATTTTGGCAGTACTCAAAACTTCAGTCATATTTATAACTACATATTTAGTGTAAAAATCAAGCCCGTAGGTGCAGAATAAGTTATCCTTTGCGCGAAATGAAAAGTAGTCGGTGCGCTTCCAAAAAAACTGTTGTAAATCGCCTTAAGTACGTTCCTGGGTAAATGGATTTCTAATGTCATTTTTATGAAACTTTGTACAAAGCAATTTCGTCATATGAGGATAATGAAATAAAAATTGGGGATTACCGTGTTTGTTTTTGAGATACAAGGCGTTGAAGGTGGGGCATTTTTATGAAAAACGAGCGTATTTGAACACTGTCATTTTCATAAAATAAAGTCATAAAAATGTTGTCAAAACAGAAATCATTTATTTAAAATTTGCAAAGATATCAGATAAACTGTTGTCCTTAATTCACAAAATTATTATTAATATAAAGCTCCATTTCACGAAAGAAAAAAGTGGGGTTACTGTCTTTGTTTTCGATATATCTTGCGGCAAATCTGGGCATCTTGAATACCGCGCGGAGACTGGGTTAAAATAATCTATCGTTTACAGCGTAAAACGTTTAATAATTGTTCTTTTTGCTTTAAAATTGACTTTAAAATACAAAAAAAAATAATAATAAAATAAATAAATAAATAAATAAATAAACTCAATTGCTTTTCAATCGAAGACAAATAGGACTTAGATTAAAAAAATGAAGGAAAAAATATCAGTAATTTGAACGGTAATGAGCGCGCGATAAACACCATAGTTCTGCAAAAGTTCTGATTTCGATTACAAGACGTACAAAACCGTATTGGTACTAAAACAATGACATAATAAGCTTCAATTGTCATTCCACTGAAAAGAAATAATTGAAAGAAAGAACAACACAAGACAATATAAGCTAATTCTATGAAAGAAACATCATACCACTCGTGTGTGTAATCATATTTTAAGTTAGTTAAAGAATGAACACTCGCGTTCCATGGGATATAGGGCCCCTTGCATTAGATAAATTATCTAATGCTTGGCACTCTTAATCCCATGGAACACTATTTTAACTTTTTTTAGCATTTTATATTATGTATATAGTCTTTTTATGTATTACTCATATTACTAGTCTAATTTTATTTTATGTCGAGAAATCGAACCATCTCATTTTATGCCATCGGCTGATACATATTCCCGAACCATCGACAAAGAAAAGCAGGTCATAACTGACGCATTACGACAGAACGGCTACAAAAACCGACAACCCGCAGTCGAGCAGCATGCCTACTCTACATCACCAAGACCACCGACCGCATTGCCAAACATTTTCAGAAACATAACATACAAGTGGCTTTTGACATAATACACAAGATCAAGCGACATTTACAACAACCGAAAGAAAGTTTACCACCACTCCAGACTGAAGGTATTTATTTTATCGCTTTACCCGCATGTAGTTAATGCAAGCATGTGGGATAGACAACATGTTCTTCATTTGCGAGATTTTTTTCCTGTTCCTAGGAAATTAAGGATCGATAACCGAATCAGCGCCTTTGTAAAGTACAAACAACACACACACGCAATATTTGTCTTATAGATACTTCATTTTGTAGTATATTGCAAGATTTTAAATCAAAATATTCAACTTCTTGTAACGTACGGGCCACTGATCACTACTTCTCGTCGCTTCGTCGCTGTTGAACAAGAATGTTGTGAATCTTGATGATGTTCCAGCTAGTGACTTCCCATTAAGTAACTCACGTGGAAATCGTTTTTCATAGCACTGAAACTCAGATATAAAACTCCACACATGAGGTACAGATACAACATCTAACTTCAACAATTTCGATTTGTATTACTATTTTGTTGAGAAACACTAGAAATAAAAATTTCAGTTCTCACAACTTTAAGTAAACATTATTATTTTTCAAGTTTAACTGCTTCGAGTGATCTGATCTTGAATACCACTGTTTCTTTTTTTTTGGCATCTAAATGTTACAATGAACTAAATCTAGTCATGAATACAGAATTTAATAAGCTACTTAACTACTGTCCAGCTAGTAAACTCACTGTCAATTTTGATAAGACTCATTATGTCGTTATTAAATCTAGTCGTAAGAAAAAAACCCTATATGTATCTCAGATATAAGTGAAAAAGACCATATAAAGCTTCTTGGTGTATACATTGATAAAACTCTTGGCTGGGACCAACAGATAAATCATGTATTAAATAAAATCTCAAAGAATATAGGTATAATTTATAAGTCTAGGAACTATTTAAAATTACCAATGTTAAAACAACTGTACTATATGCTAATATATCCGTTTCTGACATATGGCATTTTATCTTGCAACAAATATTGCAACTTTAGCAATAAGTATAAGCAACTTCTACTTAACAGCCAAACCAAAATTGAATAGAGTTCCTCTCGATCTTTTTTTACCATTGAAGACATAGTCTTACTTATTATTTACTGCAGACATAGTCTTACCTATTATTCATTGAAGACACTAGTCTTACTTATTAGCTTACCATCTCTGTTTTCTATTATTCAGTATCAATTTATTAATATTTATAATATAATTATTATAAATAATATATCTACATATTATAGGATTTTTTTTATTTTCTGTCTCTATAAGCCCTAGGCTCGCTACTCCTGGGCAGTGGCTATCACGAAAGTTAAGCTCCTTTAGCCTTTATCCTGTAACCTTCTCTTATTATCAACTGCATATATATTAATCATAGTAATATTCAAATAGTTAACTACATTATATTGTAAACACCATCTATGTGTATGAATAAAATATTGAATTAAATTGAATTGATATTACTGCATATATGATAAGTTAAGATTTCCTAGAACTTCGTGCAAAAATAATCCCGCATTTTTGAGATTTTTGAACATAACTTCTGACGTAAATGTTGCAGAGAAAATGTTCTCAAATGACACGGCCGGGAATGAAAAATTATATCTTCAAATCTACTATGAATTGAAACTCAATATTTCCACACCAGGAAAGTGTGTATCTTAGCACTATTTCAACAGTGTTTTGGCAGTGTTTTGTCGACTTTGAGTATATTCTAGAGCTTCATGATGTTAAGCGAAACAAATATGGAACGTTTGAACATTTTTTAGATTTGAGCAAAATCGAACAGATTGAATGTTTTTAATTTGTTATCAGATGTTGTGCATTGGTTTGAAGTTTTTTTTACTTGTTTGAAGCTGATCAACTTTTCGAGACATTAGCAAAAAAATGATTTTCAAAATATCTATTTTTTATCGTTTTAAAAAAACTTGATCGAGTAATTTTGGCAGTACTCAAAACTTCAGTCATAACTACATATTTAGTGTAAAAATCAAGCCCGTAGGTGCAGAATAAGTTATCCTTTGCGCGAAATATGAAAAGTAGTCGGTGCGCTTCCAAAAAAACTGTTGTAAATCGCCTTAAGTACGTTCCTGGGTAAATGGATTTCTAATGTCATTTTTATGAAACTTTGTACAAAGCAATTTCGTCATATGAGGATAATGAAATAAAAATTGGGGATTACCGTGTTTGTTTTTGAGATACAAGGCGTTGAAGGTGGGGCATTTTTATGAAAAACGAGCGTATTTGAACACTGTCATTTTCATAAAATAAAGTCATAAAAATGTTGTCAAAACAGAAATCATTTATTTAAAATTTGCAAAGATATCAAATAAACTGTTGTCCTCAATTCACAAAATTATTATTAATATAATAATAACTCCTGGTTTAGATCCCTCGAGACTCAAGGGAATTGCCGAATCTTTAGTTAATACGCATTGGCAATCGGCGAAAAGAATGGGGTGCCTCGGAGTGCAGTTTACCTACATAAATGGATTCTACCACCGATTTATATGGCGTGCAGCGTAAATGGGACTTTGACATTTGCCACGAAAATTCTCTTGAAAAGGATGAAATTGGACTATGACTGAAACGAAATGGATGTGATTATGTGATCTGACTTGGACTTTATTTTACCCGCCATTTTTACCCGCGAAAAATAGCAAATTGTACTGTAACATTTAAAACAACAGATTTCTATCTAATATATTCACTATCTGGGCTATACAGTGAAGACCCTCGAACCATGAACATTTGTCGTTTTAAAGCTTTTTTTTCTGATCTTTCTTCTGCTTCAAATCTTCTAAAAATGTAGCGGACTGACTCAAATGCATTGAGTTATCAAAATGAAAATGTTTCAATAGATTCTTTCAAAGGATACTCGTTAAAAAAGTACCTGAAAAAAACTAGCAGAAAGTGTTCACGCTTTGAGTGTCCTTACTGTAACTAACTCGTCAAATTCTCGCAAAAATACTAAGCGAAACTCGACCGACCACTGTCAAACTGACCGATTATATTTTTTATAGTCAAAATATTTGCTAAAACTGACTTTGTGCTCCGATATGTAAAAAAACGATATGATTATTTGTCAAGGAAACTGAGAAATTGTATTTATAAAATGGATGTAAATTATTTTGATCGAATGTGATCGACTGTGAATCAATATTTCAATGCGAAATTACCGGCAAAACTGACGGAGTTATTGCAGTTTACTCATATTTTAAACATTTGTAACGTAAATATTTAAGTAATGTTTCATACCTGTCTTTTATATATTCTCTTTTTGTTGAAATTAAAATTCTCTTTTTAAATCCTATTTTGATTCAAAGTATATGACTACAACTTGTTCAAAATCTACGAAAAAAAAAAAAAAAAAAAAGAAAAACGTTTGCTTAATTTTAATGTCTTGTCTATTAGAAATTTAACCATTTTCCATGAATAGAAATTCAAAATTTCATGCATTTCAATAGTGTTTTTCTATCAAAATGTAACTTTTTTAAATTTTATTTTCGTTTTATCCAAAATCTTATTTAAATAGACCCGTTTTATTGTAGTAACAAAGGAATTTCGTGCTATTCGTCAAAGCTAACAAAACTTGCTTATGTTTGGCTGAATTTAATTTTAGAACACTTTGTTTGCTCTCGCATATAGCAACAAAACTATAAACCAAAACATATAGTGAAAATAGAACATAATTCCGGTACAAATTCAAAGCAAGCTTTTCATAATATTTTTAATGAGAGCAAATTGCTTTTGTGGCTATTTAAATTGAGGTGTTGTTTTCTAAATTGAACTGGGATTATATTCACAATTTATGACACGAAAGTGAGAATTCATTAACATTGCAGATAAAGGACTACAAAGACATAGCCACTAACCTAATTATATTTCCCGTCGAACAAAGGAATGTTTTACGAAAAACGTGTTTTAGAGGGAGTGAAAAGGGCGAATATCAAATATCCTCTTCAATTAAACAATCAATCAATCAATCAACCAACCAACCAACCATTAACGAACCAATCAACCAACCAACCAACCAACCAACCAACCAACTAACCAGCCAGCCAGCCAGCCAACCAACCAACCAACCAACCAACCAACCAACCAACCAACCAACCAACCAACCAACCAACCAACCAACCAACCAACCAACCAACCAGCCAACCAGCCAACCAACCAACCGGGGATTTGTTTACAACTGAAAAAGCCACGTGCATGCTCTTCTAGCTCCTCATTGGATAAAAAATCTCTATCAATTTATTTTAATTGACAAGTGGATGAAAACAAAAGGGAAGCCGTCGATACCAATTAATACGGTCGGATATTTTTATCAGTCATTTTTGTGCATATTGCGTATAGTAAAATGCTGTCGCATGCATAAAAATTTGAATCTTTCAATCGATGATCTTTTTTAATCATTTATTAATTTAGTCATTTGAATTGCTTATTGTTTTATGTTACTTTTTTATGTTTGCTTAAATGGATTTATTCATACTTCAATTCATTTGTTTCTTTGCTTTCTTATCTCTAGTGATTTTTGATTGATTGATCAACAATTTTGATAATTGATAGTGAATGAATAAATGAATGAATGAATGAATGTTTTATTGTCTATAACAAGCCACTTTAAGGTAATACCGTAGTTTTGCACTGCGCACAGTTATATGTGCATGTTTCAATTTTTTTGCTATTATGAATTTTATCGTGGATTCTAGTCAGATTACGTTCTAAAAGTGCTGTAAAGAAAAAAACCTGGACAATTCAGACATTTTCAAGCGAGAAAACGCGATATTTCTTCAACTCGACCCAGTCCTCTCTCGGTAATGTATAGATTATCACACATTTGAGGTATTTAGAAGGCGCTAGCACGAAAACGAAGTCGGATACCTATCTTTTCTATTTTCTTTTCTTTTTTTTTTTTAAGAACTATGTTTTCTCTCACATATCTAATTGTCAATAAACTTCCATGTCTAGTTTTTGAGATATTAAAACAAATCTGTCTTGAATAGGCACTCCGATCCGACTTCCCTCGAACACTATACTCTATGCTAAAAATTTTGCATTTTTACTCGTGCCCAGGCCCTTAGGCCGGGGGCACGTGTCTTAAAATGCAGCGAGTATCACTATTTTTTTTTCGTCCAAGTCGAACTTTTTCTCATGTTCAGACTTGCCCGCTCGAGCTAACCTCACCTCCCCATCCACATTGATAATATTTTAAATTTATTCCTTTTTCCTTTTCGAGAAATAAATATCATTTGAGTCGGACTCGAACCTGGGACCTTTGGTTTCGAAAGGCAAGTGCCTAACCACCGCGCCATCGATACCCATGTGATGAAATAGGAGAAAAATAACTACTTATACCTGACCTGTTTGAATTCATCGACACACGATCATCAATTTTTATTGTTTTTGCCACCTGAACTACATTCGAAAACCGACTGAAAAACAGATTTAATCAAGGAGAATAATTTGTGCTTATTTTCATGGTTATTTTCAATAGAAGTGCGAACACCGAGAAAATTAAATAACGTGTGAGCTCGAGCCGTTCCGGACGATGTCAACAGTTTCAGTTGACAATTTAAAATGCCCATCATAGTCGAGTAACTAGCTTTCCGATGTAATTTTGTTTGTAAAAATCTATATTACTTTGCTGTTATCAAAACGAAAACAGCTCATTAAATCATTCACATCAAGTTAATCGTGATATCACACGCAATCTAATAGTTTCAAAATGGCGGTTCATCGGAAGTACTCGAGTTCGAGGCCAACCCTGACAGACTTGAAAAAATTATTTTCTTATCTCTTGAGTTTTACCGCATATTTTCTTACTTGATTTTTTTTTTTTTTTTTTTTTTTTTGCTATTTATTTTTCAATAAATTGATTTTTTTCATTCACGTTTTGCATTCTTTTCGCACTATTACAGAACGTGAATATTTTGTTTTCGATCCGCATCGATGGCAGCGAAGTATTTTTGAGATATCAGATCGATGTTCAGACTATTATATTTGAGTTTATTTCCAAAAATAATATTTATTTACTAAAAACTAAGATCTGTGTTCTTCATCACAATGTCTGAGTTACATGCCCATTGGGCCCTTCATTTTCAAGATATATACCGAGCTGTTGTAATTACCAATGAACTTTCCATACATTGTAACAGCCTGATATTACATTTAATGCACATAGTTGGGTTTACATGATTTTATTTTTAAGTTACACTAACAGAATAATTATATTCAAAGCATACTTATTATCTGTGTAATATCATTTAAAAGCCTTCAAATTAAGGGACTTGACAAAAATTAACAGGGGGAGGGGGCGGGGTGCAAATTTAAAATGGAGATGGAAATATAATCATGGCCCTCCCTTAGTTAAAGGATTACAATATCTTCACTCTCCCCAAGCTTCCTTCAGTAATACATTGTTTCACCTCTTTAAGGGTTCTTATTATTTCTTTACCAGTCCAGTAGTGGATCTAGGGGAAATGTGCATACCCCTTCACGAAAGGATTTCACGTCATTGCATTCTTATTAGTATTTTCCCAAAATATCACCAGTATTTCATGCGTACTGGATAAAGCACCCTCTCCTGAAAATGATGCAACCCTCCTGGCAATCCTAGATCCGCCACTGCAGTCGCAACACCTTTGCGTTCCTTGTATCTACACACATCAGTGCACATTGTCTATAACAACCATACATTAATAGCACGACACACTTGACTCTCACCATCCAGACAAAAAACATGCACTTCTCAACAATGTGTCCAACTCGTATCACAGGGCACGAGTCAACCCTGCTAACAGGGTCTAGTTTGATTAGAAAAAAAGTTTCTCTGGTCAAATAATCACATGGTTTTTATATCCACTTATCTTTTTATGGGAAAATAGCAAAATCAAGAGAAAAATAGAAATATTTATCGACCAGTAATTAATTATTTTTGAATCATGGAATTTTTCTCCCAAAATGCAAAACATGGTACTTTAAAAAAAAAAATCGAGAAAAAGCCAGTCCCGGGACCCCACTTTTTATTGCATTTTTGAAATAAGCAACTCAAAAAATATTTGTGTGATAAGTTGTAAGGCATTTCCATGTCTAGTTTTATTTCTACGGAATTACCTTAAATCGGAGCACCACTGTTAGTGGTTAATTAATATATTATTAGTGATTCTGTCGATCTGTAGGGCCATTTTTTATGAGATGCTTGAAACGAGCGAGACTTCATATCGACACTTCATTTAACTAAAATGTATTTAGTTGTTTGTCATGTTTTCATTTTTACATGGTTGGCAATTTTAAAAGCGAACGTTGCATTGTCCCAAGAAACAACCACTTGGTATCATACACAACCAACATTCACGATAAAACTTTGGACCGTTCACACAAACATTGTTGTTGCTAGCAGTTTAGTAAGTGGTTCCGTGTCAACGCCATCAAGCAAATTTCCTTTTATACCAGTTATTGTTCTACTCGTGAAAAAGTAAGTGACCACACAAAATAAGTTCTTGTAAAATATCAAAAAACTGAATGCTGTTCGGGCGGGATCCCTGTTTTTTTTTTTTTTTTAATTTTGGGCTTTTATCTGCTTTCAGCCTTTCATCGGCCATGCGGGGAACAAGGTTAGCATTTAGTTTATTGCTCGATCGTCCACTCCAGCACTTTTGTTTAGAATTGAATGTCTTCATGACTTTAAAAACGCATTTTTGTGCTGAAGGCATGTCGGAGGATCTTTATATAAGGGTTCAAACGCTAGGGCGAGGTTTTGCATTGGAATTCAAGACCGAGGGCCGCAGGCCCGAGGTCTTGAATTCCAATGCAAAACCGAGCCCGTGCGTTTGAACCGGTTTATAAACCAGGCACGCCCCAATGCTATTGTTTTTATGCAAGATTTAATCAGGTCTTTGGAATGTTATTTAATAGATAATCACTGAGGCACACAGCATTCGTGGGTATAATGCAGGCAGCTGAGGGCGCAGCCCGAAGCTGCCTGCATTATACCCACGAATGCTGTGTGACGAAGTGATTATCTAGTATAATTATTGTTCTTTTCGTTGTCTTATTCGTTTTCGTTATATTGACTGCTAGGTGGAACTCGCTGCATTATTAAAAATAATGCTTTTAGCTAGAAGCATTATTTTTGATAATGCAGTTTGCTGTTTGTTGAAGTGTGACCTAATGCATTCGTTGAGATAATACTGAGTAAAAACAATGTGTTGTGATGAGAACAGTGATTATTGGCATTATAAGACCATGGTATTCAGTAAAGCGTTTGTTGAAATGGAACGGATTTTACAATAGATATCAACAGTATTTTTGTACTAGCTTAATGACGTTTTCAATAATGTATTCTTTGCACTCTATAGTCAATTTGAAGTCGTTCAGTTGTATACCAAAATCTTTTCTAATTATAGTACAAGTTCAAACTGTACTTTGTTTTGCTAGGACGGCGGTGTTTTTGTTAAACGATATATATGCACAACGAAACAGTTCAGTTTGTGCAAAGTGAACTTGAATGAGCCGGGTCTGCATGTGATAGCTGCGCTGGTGAAGATGAGTTTAAGCGACGATGAAAAAAGTATAGTTATTACTCCACAACATGGTGGTTATTATCCAAGCCAACACCTTCCTGGCTTTGGTGAGGATATTGGTGGTTTGCTAGAACTGGAGCAAGACAACGCAGAAGAACACATGTCCCAAAATAGCTCTGCTCAAGAACTGCCCGAGTTGGGAAATGTAATTGATACGTTTTCGCAACGACTGTCAGAGAACAAAGAAAAAGAGGAACCTGTAGAGAATCAAGCGCAAAAACATAGATTTTCTCTCCCATCGTATTAGTCATTCATTTCATTGTAGTTCTCGCAGCCTTGATTATCAGCAGAGAAGAGTGGTTGTGAAATATAGACCTGGGACGCAGGTCTTGAATTTTGAATTCAAGACCTATCCCGGGTTTATAACTCAGCCCCACACTCCCCTGCTGATGATCAATGCCGCCCCCAACTTTTATGATGTCGGTCTTCCATTGATTTTCAAAACCCACATAGAACAATAGAATTGGGGCGTGCCTGGTTAATAACTAGTTAGAAATAATAGCAGTTCAAAGATATGTACTTGTAGTACATGGTTTAAGTTGGCAACCAAACTAACAATATATTATAACGATATATATCGTTTTCAAAAAAATACAAGTGAATACGTTACTTTTTTTTGTAATCTTTGAATATACAATCCCCTTAACAGATATAGTCAAACGTGCTTTTTGTAATGAGTGAACATCGTTTTTTTACTCATGCCAATCACTACTTACACTACGACTCACATCTTGACAGAAAATGTTTTTTCATAAGAACGCTTTTTCATCGCGCTGCAGATGCATCGACTGACACATATTCCCGAACCATCGACAAAGAAAAAGCAGGTCATAACTGACGCATTACGACAAAACGGCTACAAAAACCGACAACCCGCAGTCGAGCAGCATGCCTACCCTACATCACCAAGACCACCGACCGCATTGCCAAACATTTTCAGAAACAGAACATACACGTGGCTTTTGACATAACATACAAGATCAAGCGTCATTTACGACAACCGAAAGAGAGTTTACCACCACTCCAGATCGAAGGTATTTATTTTATCGCTTTAACCGCATGTAGCTACTGCAAGCATGTGGGATAGACAACATGTTCTTCATTTGCCAGCTATTTTTCCTGTTCCTAGGAAATTAAGGACCGATAACCGAATCAGCGCCTTTGTAAAGTACAAACAACAAACACTACTTCTCGTCGCTTCGTCGCTGTTGAACAAGAATGTTAAGCAACTCACGTGGAAATCGTTTTTCATAGCACTGAAACTCAGATATAAAACTCCACACATGAGGTACAGATACAACATCTAACTTCACAATTTCGATTTTTATTACTATATATACTCTAATATAGAAAAGCTCTAACATGGCTTCTTTGAGTTGAAAACAAATCCCCGCGCGCTTCTCGCTTTACACTCTTTTAGGTTTTAAAAAATGTTCATCTTTCTTAACTAATTGGTGATCCAGTTATCTAATACGGCTGTGTATTCTTAATTAGCAAATGTGAATACTGCGTAACTCGTTAAAAATAGCTAGTACGTATGAACTTTTATTTCAATATGAATTTGATTACACTGATGAATACAAGCGTTTTATTGCAATTCAATAACAAATCAAAGAATTACAAGAATCAAATTTTAAACAACAACAAAAACACAAAAAGGTCTCAGCCATAGAGAAATATCTTACAAAAAGAAGTAAATAGTTTGCAGGAATGATTGCAAACTGCTTTCATATGTATGGTAAAAAATAAATTAACAAATGTAAACATACCGGCGCCACGTTTCTTCTCCTGTACTGTCATTTTTCCACTGAAATTTTCGTCCTCAGTGCTGATTACAACAAGCTTGTTCATGTTTTCAGAATTTTAAAGTTTACACAGTTCAACAGAACGGCCGGCGTAGTATGTCTAGTATGGCTAGCTCGAGTTGCTCGATCACAAATTGTGCTAAATTTCCTTCCACACCGTGAACTGCCAGTCCTACTTTGTTGACAAACATCTTGTATGAAAAGTTATTTTTCGTTGTGATTAGTTGATTAATCTGCATTGATGCTAAAGCTGTTTGTGTTCTGAATTGCCCGTAAAAATTGATGAACGAACAGAGTGAAATCATCTTCGTGAGTCGTGTTGTTCTTCCTTTTAACCTCTTTTGAATTTCTGTAAATGAACGTTTGTTTTGTTTCTGTTTTTATGAACTTTTGATCATCGTCGATTTTCATTTCTTTACTTTTTTTTTACTTGTACAAGTAGATTAGTCGATCGTTGAATAACGCCACGAAGAATATAACAGCTTTGCATGACTGCACATTTGAATAGTTAAAAGCAGCGACACGAGATAGACTCTTGCACACTTTGTCAGTAAAAATATTTTGAAGCTTTTCATCGTTGAATCGTAGCTCTTTTTCTTTTTTCACGCCGCGGTCATTTGTTTCTCTTTGTCAGTCAAGCCTCTGGAAGCCGTCAGCTTAGCTTTACTATTTTCATGCTCTTTGTCCAGTGTAGAAATACATTTTGTAGAAAAATTTCAGTAAACTGCAAAAAAATTGATTGATGTGGCGCTCCGCTAATATAAAAATTAGGTAAATCTAATAGCGGAGTTCCGATTTAATGAAATTAATTATTCATTCAATCATTCATTCATCCATTTATTCATTCACTACCAATTATAAAAATTGTTGGTCAATCAAATTATCAATCAAAAATGACTATATATATAAAAAGCAAACAAATGAATGAATTAATGTAATGAATAAATCCATTTCATTAATCATGAACAGAAATTAACATAGTAAAAAAATTGTCTTTCTGTTTTTATTTTCATGATCAAATAATCAAATAATCCATTCAAATATTCAAATCTTTATGGGTGGGACAACATTTAATTATACGCAAGAAATATGCACAAAAATGTGGATGTTATCATTATTATGTTGTTATCATAGTAAAAATTGCACTTGTCAATTACCATTGATTATCCAATGAGAAGTTAGAAAAACACTAACATGGCTTCTTTGAGTTGTGAACAAATCCCCGCGCGATTCGCTCGCTTTATTACGATATTTTAGGTTTGAAAAATGTTATAAAAATCGACGAAAACTTCACTTTTCTGGTGAAATGTGTAATAATTAACTTATTAGTAATCTAGCTTTCTAATACGGCTGTGCATTTTTAATTATCAAATGTCAAACTGCTTAACTCGTTTAAAAAATATTTAATAATCTTTATTTCGCCTTGTTTTTTTTTTCTTTCATTACAATATATTGATATACTAATATTAGGCAAGAAAACCTCAGCAAGTCTGAAGACTTTTCTAGGAGATTTCCTTTGATAATCTAATACTATTATTTGTATTGTATTTTGACGGCTTGATTATTAGTTAACATAACTGATATGATCTAATATAACATATACAATTTACAAGATATGTTTATTATTATTTATATATATTAAGAAAATAACTTGATTCCATGCAGCAGTATATATATATATATATATATATGAATTAATATGTAATTATTGTTTCTATTTTGACAAATTATAATGAATTTACAAGCAATTTTTTTATTCGTCTTTTAAATTGAACAATTGAATGTGATTTTTTAATATCATCATTCAGGTCATTCCATATATGAATACCTAAATTTTGTAGGGACATTTTCCTATAATTTGTTCTACTATAATTGATATGTAGTTTCTCTGAAGATCTTGTGTTGTGATTGTGAATCTGATTGTTTGGTTTAAAATAATTCTTGAATATGCCTTGGGGAAGAATGTCTTTATTATATTTGTACATAAATTGAGATGTTAGGTAAAAGTTTAATTGGTATATATTAAGAATTTCTAGTTTTTTAAATAGTTATTTGCTATGATGGTTATAATTTGAAAAGGTTATTGTTCTAAGTATTCGTTTTTGAGTTTTATGTAAACAGTTCAGTCTTGTATGGTAAGTATTCCCCCATATTAAATTACAATATGTTAAATATGGATAGATCATTGAATAATAAAGCATTTGTAAATGGTTAGTGGTTAGCATATCTCTTATTCGTACTAAGACTCCTGATGCTCTACATATCTTTTTTAAGGCAAACTCTATGTGATGTTTCCAATTTAGATTTTCATCGATATGAATACCTAGAAACTTAGTATGTTTGACTTGATTTATAATGTTGTTATTTATGAGAATGTTAGCATTTTCTATTATTTTGCTTTTATTTTTTACTTTGAATAATATGAAATTAGTTTTTTTTAACATTTAGTGAAAGCTTGTTTGCTTTCAACCAAGTTGCAACTTTTGTGAGTTCTATGTTTATTGTCTCCTTAAGATGATTTATGTTCTTATCACTATGAAATAAGTTTGTATCATCTGCAAATAAAATGAATGATAAAATGTTTGAACTTTTGCAAATATCGTTAATGTATAATAAGAACAATAATGGCCCAAGTACGGAGCCTTGTGGCACTCCACATTGTAATTCCATTTCTTTTGAATATATGTTGTTGTATTTAACTATCTGTTTTCTATTTTTTAAGTAGTCCTTGAACCACGATAATGCTATACCTCTTATTCCATAGTGTTCAAGTTTCTGTGTTAAGATTTGGTGATTCACAGTATCAAATGCTTTTGAGAGATCTAGAAATATTCCAATTGTAATTTTTTTTCCTCAAATGCTTTAGTAATTTCATTTACAAGTCTTATTAAAGCATATTGGGTTGAGTATTTATTTCTAAATCCGTATTGGTTGTTGCTTAATATGTTATTTTTGTTGAGGTAGTTTAAAAGTCTCTTGTACATTATTTTTTCCATAATTTTTGAGAAACAAGGGAGTACTGAGACTGGTCTGTAATTATTAAACTGATCATGATTTTCAGATTTATATATTGGTGTAATTACAGCTATTTTCAATTCATTTGGTATTTTTGCCGTTTTAAATGTAAGATTGTATATATGAGAAAGCAGTAGACTTATATATTCGCAAACATCTTTAATTATTCTTGGTGGTATTTGGTCGTATCCTCCACTTTTATTTGTCTTTAGTAATTTGATTATCTTTGATACTTCTTGTTCCGATGTTTCCTCAATATATAGTGAATTGGGATAGTTATCTTCTAGGTATGAATATCACATTGTGGGATATTTTTTTCTAAAACTGGTCCCACATTGTAGTGTCCTGGGAACCCTGTGTTATGTTGGGGTTACCTGTGGTATGTAAGATGGCGGCCACGAGTCAGTAAACAGGTTCAATCCGATATCGTTGTTTATCTAGTCCTTTATTCGGCCATCGAGTGTAACATTGGCGACGAGGATAATCTTAAGCCATTAAAGAGTAATCTGGAAGAAGTATTTTTGTAAAAATGGCGTCGGAAGAGAAAAAAAACGTGATTGGAAAATTCGATTGTCATGGAGACCCTTCGACACTTGGTACTCGATGGACACGATGGCTGAAGTCCTTCGAATTGTTCGCTGATGCTCAGGGATTGATAATTTCCGAGGATTCTGATACGAATAAGCACAGAAGAAGAGCTCAACTTCTTCACTATGCTGGTCCAGATGTACAAGACATCTTCTATACTTTGGCTAATACAGGCGAGAACAAAGACTACCAGAAAGCCGTGGACGCACTCAATGCATATTTTAAGCCAAAAGTAAACACAGCATACGCAAGACATGCCTTTAACCAGCTACAGCAACAAGAAAAAGAGACTGTACTTCAGTTTGCCACCCGATTGAGAAGAGCAGCAAAGGACTGTGGCTATGGAGGGGACACAGACAACCACATACGTGATGAGATCCTCCAGAAGTGTAAATCTCAATACCTGCGAAGGAGACTACTTGAGGAAGAGAAAGAATTAACCCTCAAACGTACTCTAGAGATTGCTGAGCAGTGTGAAAAAGTTGAAACGCAGTTGGAAGCCTTGTCACTGTCCAAACCAACAGAGGTCAAGCCTAAAAGTGAACATGTCAACAAAGTGGATGGTAAGAGAGACCATAAACAGACAAAGAACAACTCCTGTTACAGGTGTGGAAAGACAGGACACTATGGTAGAGACCCAACCTGTCCAGCAAAAGGAAAAACCTGCCATGAATGTGGTGGAAAAGATCACTTTGGATCACAATGTAAGTCAAAGAAGAAATCATCGGACAACAGCAAACCCCGTACCACCCAAAGGAGAAGACCTGGGGGGAGTAAAGCCAATGCTGTCAACGCTGGAACAGAGGAAGACTTCTATGGATTCAGTGTGAGGGACAGCCAGCTACAGAAAATCAACGTGGCAATCGGAGGCTGTCAGCTCGATGTGATGGTCGACTCGGGTGCTACCACCAACATAGTGGACCAACAGACATGGGAATGGCTGAAGAGACAGAAGATAGAGTGTCAGTCAACAAAGTCAAACAGGAAACTCTATACTTACGCATCTGATAAGCCATTGGAAGTCATTGGAACATTCAACACAAAGATAATTGCAGGTAGCAACAGCACTGAAGCTGAGTTCTGTGTGATCCGCGAGAAGGGAGAGTCACTCCTTGGAAGAGAAACAGCCATGAAGCTTGGAGTGCTGAAAATAGGCATAGACATTGCAACAGTAGATGTGAAATCAGGAAACATCGGAGAGTCCCTACAGCGAAAATACCCAGAGGTCTTCAAAGGCGTCGGTAAACTGAAAGACCGCGAAGTACAGCTACACATTGACCCCAGCGTGAAACCAGTGGCTCAACCACTCAGAAGAACTCCGTTCAACCTGAGAGCGAAGGTCGAAGAGAAAGTAAAGGAACTTATCGACATGGACATCATAGAACCAGTGGAAGGGCCCACTCCTTGGGTCAATCCGGTCGTAGTGGTACCAAAGTCCAACAATGACATCCGTCTGTGCGTAGACATGCGCAGGGCGAATGAGGCAATACAGAGAGAAAGACATCCAATACCGACAGTGGAGGAGATCACGCAAGACCTGAGTGGTAGCAAGATTTTCAGCAAGCTAGACCTCAAGTGGGGGTATCACCAAATTGCCCTCACCCAGGATTCAAGAGGAATTACTACATTTGCTACTCATTGCGGACTCTATCGTTACAAGAGACTGTTGTTCGGAGTGTGTTCAGCTTCTGAGCAATATCAGCATGAAATCCAGACAGCCTTAGCTGGCATAGAAGGTCAGCAAAACATTTCAGATGATATCATAGTACACGGGAAAAATCAGGAGGAACACGATGCTCGACTAGAAAAAGTTGTCAAGAGACTGGGTGAGTGTGGATTAACCCTTAATGCTGTGAAGTGCCAATTTAGCATGGATGAGCTGACGTTTGTTGGCATGGTTCTGTCAGAACGAGGGATGAGTTGCGCTGAAGACAAAGTAAAAGCGGTCTTGGAAGCAAGAGAGCCGAGCACAGCTACTGAAGTTCGCAGTTTCCTAGGCCTTGTCAACTACTGTGGACGGTTCATACCCAACCTGGCAACTGTTTCAGAACCTCTGAGACGACTAACAAAACAAGGAACTCCATTTGAGTTTGGAATGGAACAGAAGAGTTCATTCGAGGAACTGAAGAGACGACTCACCAGTGCAGAAACCCTGGGCTACTTTGACAAAGAAGCCCCAACGACAGTCATAGCAGATGCCAGCCCAGTGGGCTTAGGAGCAATCCTTACCCAACAACAAAAAGATGGTCCCAGAATCATTAGCTATGCAAGTCGCAGTCTCAGTGACACTGAAAAGAGGTACTCACAGACGGAAAAGGAGGCTCTCGGTCTCGTCTGGGCCTGTGAGAAGTTCCATCCATATGTGTACGGCATTGCATTTGAACTGGTTACAGATCACAAACCTCTTGAGGTCATCTACGGGCCAAAGTCAAGACCATGTGCGCGCATCGAAAGATGGGTACTCAGAATGCAGCCATACGACTTCAAGGTGAAATACAAACCAGGTGCACAAAACATTGCAGACTCACTATCAAGACTATTGAGCAAGAGTGAAGGTGATAGTAAACATAGTGCAGAGGCGGAGGAATATGTGAGGTTTGTTGCAATCTCAGCAACACCAAAAGCCATGACGACACGCGAAGTTGAAGAAGCGTCGGCTGATGACCAAGAGCTCAGCGAAGTCAGGAAGTGTATGAACGGGACACCGTGGGAACAGCTGAGACATAAGCAGTACATACCTGTAAGCAGTGAACTCTGTGTGATTGGACAGCTTGTGCTTCGAGGACCACGAATAGTTGTACCGGTGAAGCTCAGACCTAGATTGTTGTCTCTTGCCCATGAGGGTCATCTAGGCATAACTGGCACCAAGCAGAGGTTGCGCAGCAAAGTCTGGTGGCCAGGGATGGAAAGGGATGTAGAAAGGTACTGCAAAGCTTGCCATGGTTGCCAACTCGTCAGCCGACCTGATCCCCCGGAGCCGATAAGGAGTACAACCCTCCCATCTGGACCATGGAGAGACTTGGCAGTGGACTTGTTAGGACCCTTGCCATCAGGTGAATCAATTCTGGTAGTAGTCGATTATTATAGTCGATACTATGAGATAGACATTCTAAAGTCAACTGTGACGTCCAAGATTATTACCTGCTTAGAAGAAGTATTCTCGAGACATGGCCTACCTGAGAGTCTGACATCAGACAATGGACCACAGTTTATAGCCGCAGAGTTTGCAGAATACATGGAGAGAGAAGGAATTCGACATCACAAGAACACAGCAAAATGGCCCCAAGCCAACGGAGAGGTGGAGCGCCAGAACAGCTCACTTCTGAAGAGGTTGAAAATTGCTGATGCAGAGAAGAAAGACTGGAAAAGAGAGCTCAGAACATACCTGACTGCATATAGAGGCATTCCACATCCTACCACTGGAATGAGCCCTGCAGAGTTGTTGTTCGGTCGCAAAGTACGCACTAAATTGCCCGAGCTGAGGGATGTACATGTGGAACAAGAAGTTCGTGACCGAGATGCAGAACAGAAGGCAAGGTATAAGGCCTATGCTGATGCAAGGCGTGGAGCTAAGTATTCTGACACAGACATTGGAGATGAAGTACTTGTCAGACAGGAGAAACAGAACAAGCTGACAACTACTTTCAGCCCAATACCATACAAAGTGGTAGACAAGCAGGGGAACAGCCTTATGGTAGAAAGCCCAGAGGGAGTACAGTACTCCAGGAATACCAGTCATGTCAAGAAGTACATCACAGAGAACTCCACTACAAGTGAAGTTGAAGACATCCCTGAGAGGTATGAAAGTCCATCCTCGCAAGATACTGAGCCTAGAGAAGTCTACAACAACCAACCGCACACCAATCAGGCTCCAATTGAGCAACCATGTGGAGCAAGACCACAAAGGACAAGAAAACTCCCAACACGACTGAATGATTATGTTGTGACAAAGACATGAACACTGTTTATGAATTATTGATACATAACCAGAGACCTTACTGTTAGCATTGTTATCACATGTGTCTGATTATCTTGAACACTTTAGATTTTGAACATTTAGGATTAGAGACACTTGAACACTTTTGATTTAGGAATGCTTGTTATTTGTTGTTGTAAAATAGCTTCTGAAAACAGGGGGAGATGTAGTGTCCTGGGAACCCTGTGTTATGTTGGGGTTACCTGTGGTATGTAAGATGGCGGCCACGAGTCAGTAAACAGGTTCAATCCGATATCGTTGTTTATCTAGTCCTTTATTCGGCCATCGAGTGTAACACACATTAATGAAATAATCATTGAATCGGTTTGCTATTTCATTTGGTTCTTGTACTGTTTGATTTGAATCTTTAAATTCTTTTGGTAAATTTTGATGATTTTTCTTTTTCCTTATCATATCATTTATTGTTTTCCATGTTTGTTTGGCATCACTTTTGAATTCAACTAATTTGTCTTGATAATATTTTCTTTTTGCTAATAGTTTTATACTGTTGAACTTGTTCCGATAAGTTTTATATCTTTTTTCGTTTGAGTTGTTTGGATTATTTAGATATTTTTTAAAAAATAGCCGAGTACACTGACGAATACATCAAAGAATTACAAAAATCAAACTAAAAACAACAACAAATAACACATAAAGATTTCAGCGATGGAGAAATATCTTACAAAAAGAAGTAACTAGTTTGTAGTAATTATTGCAAAATGCTTATATGTTGGTGGTAAAATTTTCGTCCTCAGTTCTGTTTACAATAAGCTTGTCATGTTTTCAGAATTTTAAAAGTAAAAAAATTTTCACCGCTTCTAAAAAGTTTACACAGTTCAATGGCCGTTGTATTATGGCTAGCCCGATCACACATTGTGCTAAATTTGCATTTCCATCCACTCCTTGTACTGGCAGTTCTACTTTGTTGACATACATCGTGTATGAAAAGTTACTTTTTGTTGTGAATAGTTTATCAATCTGCATTGATCCTAAAGCACTCCGTGTTTATGAATTGCCCGTAAAATTGATGAACTAGTGAAGAGATTGAAGTCATCTTCGTGATCGCGAGTTCATTTTGAGCTGCAAACGCACGTTTTTTATGAACTTTTGGTCGCCGTCGATTTTCCTTTTAAGAGTAGATAAGTCGATGAGTAATGGTTGAAAAACGAAGAATCCACGAACCCGAAGAATACAGCCGTGTTGACCAGCATCTTGCAAACTTGCCAAATAAACTCTTCCAGAAAATATAACTTGTAAAATCTCCATCTTTGAATGACTTTTAAGCACTAAAGAAAATTTTAACAGCTCTACATGACTTCACATTAATTTTGACTAGTTAAAACCATTGGTACAAGACTTGTCAGCATAAATATTTTGAAGCTTTTCTTCGTTGAATCGTTAGTTCATTTTCTTTTTGCAAATTCGGCGTATGTGTCTTTGTTTCTCTTTATCAGTCAAAACTCTTTTAGCCAGCAGCTATTTTCTTGTTTTTATGTCCATTTTAGAAATACATTTGTAGAAAGTTTCAGTAAGTAAACTGTAAAAAATTATTGTGAATTTTGATGTGTGGAGAATTTTGCCAAAGTTTTGGCGCTCACTAAAAATGGTCAGCGACCTCGCACTTATCTAGGTGTCCGAAGGACTACGCGCGCAAAGGATTGTTGTTGGAAATGGAGCGGCCCTCGTACCCAGTCTCTACAATTCAGATTTTGCGCGGTTGACGAAGTAAATTTTGTCCGCCATCTTTATAAATCGACTAAAAACACACACAATTGTCATCATTTATTTCACCAAAACTCCTTTTATGTCATTTCACTAACATGAAAATACTTTAGGTGACCGTGAAGGTGAAAATTATGAAGTAAGTCAAACAAACTTATGTCTTGAACGATCATGATTTGTTCACTCCGGCGAAGGCAGTGCGATTTTGCTATTTTGTTTAAAATGACTTAATTCAATATCGCAATAAAGAACTTTAACATGATATTGTGGCTATCTGTGTCATTTAGAGAAGGAAAAGGGATATCATAAGGCATATAAATCAGTCTGTAACTAAAATAAGACTTGACTAAAAATTGCTGACAAGCTTGGTGCAATGTTTTTATAGCATCAATGTACATTTTACACAGTCTAATGAGCATGTTATCCAAATAGTCAAATACTGTTGCAATAATACAAATGCTAGAATTTTCCAGCTATGACACTGAAATAGCAGCAATAAACACTTGGGAAAAAATAATTTCATGATCTTCACTTGCCAATTATATGAATAGCAAGAGTCCAAGAGGTAAGACAACATTCATGTGAAAATGTTTTTTTTTTACACAAATGAGAATAAGTTTACCTTTATATGCTTTTTCATAAAGTCAGTAATGCATATATTTATCTACATAGGATAGATAGATTTTTTATTTGTATACAGATCTATACATCTCAAAGTAATCAGTGAGTCATGCATGATGCTGCTTTATGAGACTTAAAATGCAACAATGTAGTACAACACATTTTATATTATTGGGGTGAAAATATAACCCAAAAATTATACACAAGGCTCTCATTTAGAGTTTTGTCCTGACTTGAACCTTTAGTTATTCTATTTCATTCATATCCCTCAATAAAGCTGAAATATAAAAATATAATAAACAACAAAATTATAATGAATGAATACAGAATTGTAATGGCTGTTCTATGTTTGCAATATCTTATTAATATATAGATAAATGCCAAAACAAGCAAAAGCAAAATAAAGAAACTTTCAAAAGTGCTAATAGTGGTGGGTGGCTAGAACAAGCTTTTACCAATGTCTTCAAACTGATCAGACTTAGTACTAGTGTCCCTGGATTAGCTAATATATTTAGACATCAAGACTGGTGAGAACAAGAACACTCCAATGAAAACAATAAACTTTATTTACACTTTTTTGATAACACATCAATTTAACAATATTTAACTTTAGTTGTTTTAGAGGAGTACGAATGGCAAAATGTGTGCAATAACTATCACACTTTAGTAGGAAACAGCACTATAGTTCAAACAAAAGGAAGCAATAGAATTTTAATGACATAAAACAGCACTTTTTGATTGGTGGTATTTTTTATGTAAAAAAGCGAATTATTAAACAATTACATGTCGTGTAGTACCTGGTACATCAGCACAGCAAAATATAAACAGTGTACAAGGATTATAAAAATAAAAAGGATAGTAAATTACGTCAAAAGAACTATAACAATGAAAATATCAAGAAATTAGTTCAAGAGATGAACCTACTTGATCCAACACTCGTTCCATCAGCACAGATCGATATTTCAACTTTCTTTGATGATGAAAATGAAGTCGAGACAACCATAATGCTTTTTGGAGGTGATGTTTTCACGTGAACCATTTACGAACAAACAACAAATTTTAGAAGATTGACGAATATAAAAACTTGTTCAAAAATGCCAGAACGACAAGCACCGCCATGTTGTAAACAAACCATTCACTAAATCGATTTTCCTCGCCATAAGTGTCAAAATATGGATGCTCCAGGCAAGTAAATAATATATTTAGATGTTTTCTCAATTCAGATAATGATTTTAAACTAAAGTCATTGATATTTTTTTTAAATTCTTTGATGTTCTCCCTCTGGATCATCGACGAACAAGTGTCAGACCGCGCGCTTTTTCTTAAAGGAAGACTGAGTACTAGGGCCGCTTGACTGAACATCAAAGTGCGCTGTGATTGGTCAATTCGTGCGCTCATCGGACACCTAGATGGGCACGGACGCCGGACGTATGTACGTATGTATGTATGTACGTATTACGGACGCGCGGGCTTCCTGTGTCTGTCGACGAAAACTCAGCTCGATGGTTTACCATATTTTCTTAATTATGGTGCTCCGCTTGCGCGGGCCTTCGCCCCGCGCGGAGCTCCGCTAATAATAATAATAATATTCAAATAGTTAACTACATTATATATTGTAAACACCATCTATGTGTGTGAATAAAAAATTGAATTGAATTTAATTGAATTGATGTTACTGCATATATGATAAGTTAAGATTTCGTAGAACCTCGTACAAAAATAATCCCGCATTTTTTAGATTTTTGAACATAACTTCTGACGTAGCTGTTGCAGAGAAAATGTTCTCAAATGACACGGCCGGGAATGAAAAATTATATCTTGAAATCTACAATGAATTGAAACTCAATATTTCCACACTAGGTAAGTGTGTATCTTAGCACTATTTCAACAGTGTTTTGGCAGTGTTTTGCCGACTTTGAGTATATTCTAGAGCTTCATGATGTTAAGGGAAACAAATACGGAACGTTTGAACATTTTTTAGATTTGAGAAAAATCGAACAGATTGAATGTTTTTAATTTGTTATCAGATGTTGTGCATTGGTTTGAAGTTTACTATGCAGTTTACCACTTGTTTGAAGCTGATCAATTTTTCGAGATATTTGCGAAAAACCGATTTTCAAAATATCTATTTTTTATCGTTTTAAAAAATGTAATCAAGTAATTTTGGCAGTACTCAAAACTTCAGTCATAACTACATATTTAGAGTAAAAATCAAGCCTGAAGGTGCAGATTAAGTTATCCTTTGCGCGAAATGAAAAGTAGTCGGTGTGCTTCCAAAAATTAAACTGTTGTAAATCGCCTTAAGTACGTTCCTGGGTAAATGGATTTCTAATGTCATTTTTATGAAACTTTGTACAAAGCTATTTCGTCATATGAGGATTTCAGAAATGAAATAAAAATTGTGGATCACCGTGTTTGTTTTTGAGATACAAGGCGTTGAAGGTAGGATATTTTTTATAAAAAAACCGAGCGTATTTGAACACTGTCATGCATTTTCATAAAATAAAGTCATAAAAATGTTGTAAAACAGAAATCATTTATTTAAAATTTGCAAAGATATCCAATACACTGTTGTCCTCAATTCACAAAAGATAATAGGATTGTTTATGCCTTTCTTTACAAATAAAAATGCTTTTAAGCTAAACGATGTCGCTTGATTCGTTGCAAGGGAGGGTTCGATTTTTTTACAAACGTCTAGTGTTCTTCGTTCCATGTAATGTCTTTTTTTGTTTTTTATTTTTCAAATATGTTTTAGTATTAATAGAAAGCTCCATTTCACCAAAGAAAAAATGGTGTTACTGTGTTTGTTTTCGAGATATCTTGTGGCAAAGTTAGAAAAAAATCTGGCCATATTGAATACCGCGCGGAGACTGGGTTACAATAATCTATCGTTTAAAGCGTAAAGCGTCTAATATTTGTTCTTTTTGCTTAAAAATTGACTTTAAAATACAAAAAAATAAACTCAATTGCTTTTCAATCGAAGACAAATAGGACTTAGATGAAAAAAATGGAGGCAAAAATATCAGTAATTTGATCAACGGTAATGAGCGCGCGCGTTCAATTTTGAACGTCCTTTAGGCTCCGACTTGCTTTGATAAACACCATAGTTCTGCAAAAGTTCTGATCTTGATTACAAGACCTACAAAACGGTATTCGTACTAAAACAATGACATAATAAGCTTCCATTGTCATTCCACTGAAAAGAAACAATTGAAAGAAAGAACAACACAAGACAATATAAGCTAATTCTATGAAAGAAACATCATACCACTCGTGGGTGTGATCACATTCTAAATTAGTTAAAGAATAAACCACGCCAGCTATTTTTTACGCACGATTGGTCGGGGTAAATTTGGCTGGTCGCCATTTTGGACGCGCGCCATTTTTAGGGAGACTGAGGGCGAATTTAACGATGACTGAATGACCTATTTTTAGAGAGTCGTAAGGTCGTCGCTATAATTCCGATTACCTATTGATTGACGGCAGTGGCAGCGGCTGGAAATTTCCTGCATTTTGATACCAAATTTTGTGTATTTTTATGAACAAAAGTATTTTTTATTGATCGTGTTATGCAGCACTTTTTTCGAAAAGGACTTTTTCTTTCCGAAGGACTGATTTTGAGCCTTGTTTTTTTTTCTCGTGTGTTTTATTTTAATAGTCAAACTAAAGCTCACAGTGATCTCAGATGAACCAGTGAAAACGTGTTCTTTTTATTTTTTTGATTTTTGTCCTTGGAGCGCGGTATTTGGAGTCTAAAGTTAACTGATTTTGGTCAATTTTCGATGGAAAAGGTCCTTTAAACGGTCAAATAAACAATGATCACGAATGTTGTTGAAGATGCAAAGAATGGAGTTGATTTGATCAATGTTTTTCTTAACAACTAAAAGCCGAAGAAGGGAATTCAAGCAGAGAGGAATTGGTATTTTTTAATGTCGATGATAATCCCAAGGAAGTAGAATTCAAGGTAAATTGATTTAAATGTCAAATTTTGTTTACGTGCGGTGTAATCACACGCGTTGAAAATGTGACCAAAAAAATATCCTTTGCAAAGACAATTGGGTTTTTAAATTTCAATTAATTTGTAAAATATAAATAAGTTCCTTATGTTAATTGTTTATGTGTGATTTACAATTAAAGTAAAGCGAAATGATTTACAATCTTGAGTTTTATTATTGTTCATTTTGTTAATGCACAACTTCATACACCTTTCAAAGGGAAAACATTCAAAACATAATTTTTGCATTGTATTGATTTGTTTGTTTTGCTTTATCTAAAATACTGATCATTGCTTTTCAGCAAAAGTATTATTGTTTGTTGTTGGCAGTGATTGTTGTTGTTGTTGTTTTGAATATTATATATGCAAGACAAAATTACACCTGGACAACAAGCACTACAATAACAGTAAACAGTGAAATTTTTGCTCAAAGGAAATGATTTCTATCTTAGATAAAGCAAAACAAAGAAAACAATTATGTGCAAAAAATATTATTGGTATCATTTTTATTTTATGATTGTCATCATGTGCAGAGTAATAATATGCATTTATTGGACAAGGCTGAATATAATATTGTGATTTGTTAATGACAAGCATGTAAATTATTGTTTGTCGATGCAGAGAGCAGATGCAAATAATTGGCTAGAGCCAACAACAAATCACACCGTGTTGTGAAAGCTGAGTTCAATGATTGTTCTATTGAACAAATTTTCCAGCAATTGAAAAAAAGGCAGTATAATTTGAATCATCAATATTTGAGCCAACCTCACTCATGAGAGCAAACCTCATTGTTGCACTTTGTTTTAATTTATCTATGATACTGATCATTGCTTTAAGGCAAAAGTATTGTTGTTTGTTGTTAGCAGTGATTGTTGTGTTGTTTTGCATGTTTTGTACATAATGAATTGACATATGCAAGACAAAACTACACCTGGACAACAATCACTACAATAAAAGTAAACAGTAAAACTTTTGCTCAAAGCAAATGATTTGTATCTTTGATAAAGCAAAACAAAGAAAACAATAATATTCAAAAACATTGTTGGTATAATTTTAAGTATATGATCACTTCATTGTCATATGCAGGGCCAGAGTAATAATATACAATTATTGGAAAAGTAAAATAATTGACTGTAGACAACAATAAATCACATGGTTTTGTGATAGGTCAGTTCAATAATTGCTCTTTTAAGCACATATTCTTTATATTTATAAAAAAGACAATCTAGTTTGAATCATCAACTTGAGCAAACCTCATGAGATTAAACCACACAATCAGACTAGTTTTGAAATTGTATTGTGCATATGCAGATTTTCATTTGTACCAGTTATTTGCAATTCTATTTGACAATCAATATACTGCACATTAGAGGTGCTTTTTTTGTAGTGCACTCACCCCAAGTTGCCCAGCTACATATGATGCATTGTAATTACCCATGCTAATCTCTTTGATTTCTTGTCCAAACTGATATATAAAACTGGATTTAATTGATCAAATTCAAATTTGAAATTGATATTGAAAAAAGAATGATACAAATACAATGTCTGTTTTGAGTAGAAAATGATTAAGGGAAACTTGCTGACAAAATAAATGTTATGGAATGTAGTTGATCAGCTTTAAATTGAATTTTATTCCTTTGATTGTTTTTTTCATCAAGTAAGAAAGCACTTTTACCTCACAACTCAAAAGGAATAATTATCATTTGAGATTTCCTGTCAATCACCCTATTTACTTTATCATATTCCTTTGTAATTTTTAGTTTGTCTGTTGCCAGTGCAACAAAGAATACACAAAAATACAATTAAAACAATCAGACATGTTGCATCATATAATTATTTGTATTAAACAGAATTATTGTATGAAAATAATACAAACAAATCAGAGAAACATGGGATAAATTTTGAAACAACTCTTTTATTCAGACATTTGATTTAATCACAAAATAATTACAGTGTATGTTCATCTTATTTGCATTATAGATAATAAATCATTACATTCAAAAATACTAAATTCATATGTCAAACCAGTAACAATAAATAACTGGCTTGTTAGAGTTCTCTTTTTCATAAAATGCATTTTCAATAAATCCAAAGGGAGAGTTTTGTCATTTTACAATCTATCATTAGCTATAATGTAGTTTTAATTTTATATTTTCTTTGAAAACCAACCTCTCTGTCTAGCATCAACAATGCTAGCTGAATTAGCTGTTGAATTTCATTTGCCATTTATCTGCAACAAGAAAACATAACTTAGCCAGTCATAAGAAAAAAAAAATGAAAACGAATTTAATTCACGGATTTGAGCAATATTAATGTGAAATGCTTACCTTAATTGAGCCCCTTATATTAGATCTTCCGGCAACGAAACACGTGAAATCACAACTTTAGGTTACATAAACTTTTATTCTGTAAATAGTAGTTGAATTTGAGCCTGAATCCTGTAAAAAATCCACATAAGAAAGCATTCCCCCTTCCATAACAATTCGACGGCCATCTTTAATTTTCTATATTTACGCGCGCAGCCGCTGAACAAAATGTCCGGTGAACCCGTCCCAATCCCATGATAAAATGACTGGGGTGAACACTCGCTTTCCATGGGATATAGGGCCCCTTGCATTAGATAAATTATCTAATGCTTAGCACTCTAAATACCATGGAACACTTTTTTAAGTATTTTTAGCATTTTATATTATGTATATAGTCTTTTTATGTATTAGTCATATTTTTAGTCTAATTTTATTTTATTTCGAGGAACCATCTCATAAATTAAAAAAAAATAAGTAAAAACAGCACTCGTGCTCATTATTTAACCCTTACTTAGTATTCTCTACATAGGGCATACTTATGGTTTTGAATTATTTTATCTTAAAAGTTCATTAGTATGATCTATAGAAATAATACTAATCAGATATAAAATTCCACGCATGAGGTACAGATACAACAACTAACTTCAACAATTTCGATTTTTATTACTATTTTAAAAATGTATCATTTTATTCAAAAATAAAATAAATAAAAAAGAGCACTCGTGCTTATTCATTAACCCTTACTTAGGATTCTCTATATAGGGCACATTTATGGTTTCTTTTGATCATGAATTCTTTCATCTTAAAAGTTCATTAATGTGCTCTATATAAAGAATACTAATCAGATATGGAATTCCACACATGAGGTACAGATACCACAACAACAATTTCGATTTTGATTACTATTTTATTTGTATCACCAACAGATACGCTACACCTCGAGCTTGTCCGTTTTGATGAAACAAGAGTAAGGCTTCTGTGACGACCCAAAAAATCTGCACGTTACAGGAAGGGCTAGAAAGGTTTCTACAGCCTAGATAATTTGTAAAATAGAAGTAAAACCAATTTACTGATAATATACAGAACAGCCAACATGGAGATTTCTCGAGTTAGCGTCTCCTTCTTCATCATATCGTGTATCATCCATCTCGTTTATCTCATAATATCTACTGGAGCTCAAGACATTTTAGCTGGAAGCAACCTACCAACAACGGTTGTCTTATTGGCCGATATATTGCCTAACCTATTGGGGCAGTTATTAACTCCTTGCATAGCGTACAGAGCGTCCTACTTTCTCCGTTTTGTGGTTGTCTCTTTGCTTGTGTTTTCAGCCTTTATGATACTTGGACTGGCTAGTGATGTTAGGTGGAAGATTTTTGGTGTAGTTCTCTCGGAATTTAGCATTGGTGTTGCAGATACCAGTACATTGGCGTTGGCATCGTATTTCGATCCGTCAGCTTTGTCAATGTATTCTACTGGCAGTGGTGTAGGCTTCCTGGTATCGCCGTTGTACTACACTGGTAAGGTATCTGATTAATTATGATAATGTTGATGGTAAAAATAATAGAATTTAGAATTGTATGATAAAGAAGATGCATAAGTTGATGGACCCTGCTGCTTGGCAGAAACTCAAAAGAGCGCTTCAAGTACGTGTTTCGCACCGTACCCGTTTCGGACGGATAAACTAACTCGTATACCAATTATTAACTGATTTCATACCGGTAAGTGAGTTAACGTTGATCTAGATCTTTCCAAAAATCTTAGACTATGTAACAAATTTACTTGGTGACAACGAGCTCGTACGCCCAAAACCATTTCGCGCCAAAGTCATTTCGGAAGTGACGTTATATGATGCTTGCTGGCGTCAGTTCGCACATGCTCAGAAATATAAAGTCGTCCTTGAACAGGTTTATTTTGAGAAATCTCTTCCAAGCAGGGTACAGTTATATGGTGATCATGTTTTGCTGGTGATGATTACAATTTTAGTGACGGTTCTATTTATTTATTTATCATTTATTTATTTTAATCAGTTTGTCGCTATTCGTTATATAGCTATTTGAAATAACGTTGTCATCAGCTTAAGGAAGAAGGTCATTCCAAGATAGATAGACATTTATTAAAATAATTACATTGCATTCAGAAGCTGAATTGCGTAAAATATGTACAATACAAGAGAAAGAAAAAAATAGGGGGTCTATATATATGTATGTATAAGAATATTTGAATATTACAATTGAATTAAAACCTATATAATTATACTTTATTTATCTTGGTTAAAACTAGATGCGACAGCGATAATGTTAGAGTTTTGATGTCTGTTTGTTTTGCATCTTGGTACTGAAAACTGAAACCACTAGGAATGATGGGCAAAAGTAATAATAGAGTGTAGAAATGCATCTTGGACAGTCAAAAAGATGAATAGTGACCTTTTAATCTAAGTAGTGAACAGAAAAAAACTAAATGGAGCGGATTTCGTGTTAACTGGCGCAATAATTATGACAGTAATATTTATATACAGGGTCTGCGGAACAGTAATAGACGTGGGGGGAGGGGGACACTATAATTCCTCACCCCTCCCCACCCCTCCAAACCCCATCCCTAGAGCCCAGTCATCTCGCATTTCCTTACGACACAGGAAAACAGATCATGCATCCAAGGCGGTTATGTATTATGCGTATTATGGCACGTAGCATCTAATTGGAAAACTTTACAAACCAGAAAATCAAATAACATTTTTTTAACTGTGTAAACTGTGTATTTTGTGTGTGTGTAAGGGGGGTGGGCTTACCCCTCTTCCCCCTGGTTCCGCAGTGAATGATATGCAATTATTATGCCAGTAATATTTATATGCAATTGAAACTTAGCCTGAGCAATGGAGAGCTGTTCTACTTCAGTTTGTTGATTAAATTTCATCACATGTGCTATACGCTGTAGATGAAAGCCCGTCAAACTGGTTTAGACAACGAAAAATATCGCTGGATTTTTTTACTCGATCCAGTCTTACTCGTGCGTCTTTTTTTGTAAGTTTGATCAGGAATTTGTATATTTAGTTTATATTTTGTTGTTTCAGCAATGACTACATGGCTATGTATATCTCCACAAACAACATTCATTACGATTGGACCATTGCCTGTATTGATTCCATTATGCTATCATTTTGCCATTCAAAAAGATACAGAAACAAGCAGAAAGGAAGTAACTTACTCTAAGCTGAAGACTTCAGAGGATGAAGATACTTTGTCATTATTAGCAGCAACCCAACCACAAATACCATCACCATCACTGCAATCACCTTCTTCACTGCCACAACCAGAACCATCAATACCACAACAGTCATCTTCATCGCATACATCATCATTCGATGTCACCGAAAATAATCACTCCACAAAAAACAACACACTTTCACTTCGTCTAAAACTCACTGTATTAGGAAAAATTGTACATCTCTGTGGAGTCCAAACATTCATAGCGTACTTCGTGGAGTATATGATATATCAGTCAATCGTCACGACCATAGCGTATCCCAGTTCACCTTTCGCGCCTCGTGATCACTACCAGTACTACGCCCTCGCTGTAATGATCGGAGAGGTCCTGGGGCGATCCCATAGAAGTATCCTCAACATCATTAATCCCAAGATGCTCTACAATCCAACAATGGCACTGCTTTGGGTTCTTTGTGGCATAATTATTTTTCAACTACTATTTCTGCTGAGTGAGTCCTGGTACCGATTCCTTCCCAACGTTGTCATTGTGATAACCATGTGTTTTTCTACTGGGTTTTCATGTGGTGTTATTTTCACGAATGGTTTAGAGCTTGTACGGAGATCGTTTGTTGGGGAAAAAAGTGAGTTTGCTCTGAGTGCATCACCACTTCCGTTTGACTTAGGAGCAATTACTGCTTCTTTACTTGGCTTGTACATTGAGACTGAGTTGGTAAGGCATTGTCAAGCGACTGCACTTGATGTTAAATACTGCTTTACTCGTTCATCCAACCTCGAGACCACCGCTTTTGCTTGTAGAGGACAGCTGTGAGACAAAGTTAGCATGTCTAATAGAAACCTACAGACTATTGAGGATTAATTGATTTTTTTTGGTTGATAACTGAACCCCTCGATATCGAATAATGCAGTAGAGGGAAAGACAGCAAAGAACCTGTTTTTCCATCTCGGACTTCTTATCCTTGTTTTTCTTTAACTATTTTACCCTTCTGGCCTTTTTATAGAGGGGATTTATAATAGAAAGTTGGGTCCCCTTGAGTTCGCAAGGACTAGAGTTAAACATGACAAGCATATTCGACACACATCAGAAATTCTGCGAGTTGTCAGAAGAGTTTCCAGTCATTTTTATAACATTGTTTGCCTATTTTACAACATATCAACTTGGTTTGAAATTGTGGGTTTTAAATAGTTTGAGTTTTTTAAAGTCATAGCATAAAAAAAAAACTCGCAGTACGTTTTCGATATACTACATAACATTACTTATTGTTTAATTAAATTTACTTCGTATTTCTTGGTAGCAGAGTCTCTCTCTTTTGTGATTTTTTACGAGGACGTGAGAGAAAAATGATTTTGTTACGTGATTGATTGACGGTATGTAATCAAAATCTGCCACGTTATTTCAGAAGCTGAAGATGTCGTGATTGTGTGCACAAGCAGCCCAAGCTATTGTTTTGTAATGATTTTTAAAAGCAATGAACATTTAAATTTATCGATTAAAAAAAAATCGAAACAACAATACATTTTTTTGTAATTTTATAACTTAATATGAAGTTTTAGCCCATTTTCGGTCCATTCTCCGAAAAATCATCTGGAAATCCGTAAGTATGCAGCTTACAAAATACGCACCAGGAAAATATTTCTATACCCTAACAAATACCTCGAAACCAAAATGTTTATGCACTTTATAAAAAACGAGCAGAAGTCTTTTATCAAGGTTTTATACTTGATAAAACACGTCTGCGAGTCTTTTATAGCGGAGCTCCGCGCAGGCTGAAGGCCCGCATAAGCAGAGCCATAATAAGAAAATATGGTAACCATCGAGCTCATCTGAAATTGACCACAGGAAGCCCGGATTTCAAAAATACGTACGTTCGTCGTGTACATTCACGCAAAATTTGCTGACCAGTTTTAGTGGTCGCCAAAATAATCAGTATTTTTCGCAGTTTACTGAAATATTTCTACAAAATGTATTTCTACATTGGACTGACGGATTGAGGAGGCTTGACTGCGAAAGAGAACCAAAGACGGAGGCTTGAAAAAGACATGTCAGTGCTTTTCTAACTTCTCATTGGACAATCAATTTTAAGGTAATTCCACAGGAATAGATTCTACCTGTAAAAATCGTTGTTTTTCTGATATTTTCCAGTTTTTGAGATGATAATCGTCTTAAAAGAAAAATAAGTTGGGGTCACCGATTTCGTTTTCGAGATAATTGCCTCCAAACACAAGGTGTTTTTGCCTAGTACGCGCGCAGATTCGCACAATTTTTTCAAAATCATTTACAGGTTTGTCTAATTCTAGAAAGCATGTTTACTTTTCCTAATACTAAAAATCTTAGTAGCACTACTTGGAATAGTCTTTAATCTTATCGCCTACTATTTTTTTGATGGTTCACGAAACATCATCTTAGTTTGTTAGGCATAAAAGCGAAGTGTTCCTCCTCTAAAACATTCCATTTTAGCCTTTCTGGAGGTCGTTTCTAACTCCTAAAACTGTGAATTATTAAAAATCCTACCTGTAAATTTTTTTGATTTCTAAATATGTTGTAGAACTTATTGTTACAAGTATATTTTTGAAATAAAAACTGGGTGTCACCCAATTCGTTACGGAGTTATTTTCGTTCGAATACGCAATTTTAAGCTTTTTACTTTGGGTTACCTGTGTAACTATACCACAGGAAGCCATTATGGTAAATCATGGAGGACGAAAAAGCAGCCGTTCAGCGCAAGGAATTCAGGGAGAAAACGATTCCATTTTTACTTTCCTCCAAACAGAGTGGTTGGAACATCTTTTGCCGTACCATCTGGTATCATTCCTAAGTTGATAAGTAATGGCTTTTTTGGTTATATTTTCTCATTGCAATAGCGCGCGCGGAAAATTACCGTCATTTTAAATTTCATAGTTTCATTTGTTGCAGTTAGTGTGCGCAGAGGAAAACTGTGGAATTCCCTTAATTGCGAGTGCGATTTTTACCATACATAAAAACACAGTTGTCTGTTACTAACAAAATATCATGAATTGGATATTTTTCACATTTTTGTGCATATTTCTTGCGTATAATAAAATGTTTTCGAATGCATAAAAATTTAATTTGAACATTTCAATTGATCATTTGATTATTTGATCATGAAAATAATTATCCCTTACTTCTCATTTTTTGCAATTTTCCTTTCTTTTCATGATTATTTAAATCGATTTATTCATTCATTGATTCATTTTTAATTGTTTGCTTTTTTATCTAAAGTCATTTTTGATTGATAAATTGATCTGTTAACAAACAACTTTGATAATTGGCAGTGAATAAATGAATGAATGAATGAACGAATAACTCATTTCATTAAATCTCCGCTATTAGGTTTACCTAATTTTTTTATTATATTATTATTTAGTCTAAAACATTGTTGTCTGTATGTAAGAATGGTATGATTATTTGTCAAGGAAACTGAGTAATTGTATTTATAAAATGGATGTAAATTATTTTTCATCGAATATGATCGACTGTGAATCAATATTTTAGTGCGAAATTACCAAAAGTGACGGAGCTTTCTTAAGCATTTGTAACGTAAATATTTAAGTAATGTTTTATACGCATATTTTATATATTCATTTTTTATTCAAATTGAAAAAAGAATCAAAAATTGAAAAATGAATTATTTGATGTGTAGTTTATTTCAATTCTTGTTGCATGAAATAAAAGTACGCAATTCACTTACAGAAACTAAATCTTTCTTATTTATTTGATTCAAGTTAACTGGTATGTACTTCGACTTGATCCAAATTGTTATATACTAAGCTAGTAAAAATTCCTATTGTACTGATCTGATGTAATCCAATTAGAAGTCCTTAGGGACCAACAACAAAATGTACTTAAGAAAGAATTTTGTATTCATTAAATGTTCTAAGTTCGACGTTCTACGAGTGAATTGAACTTTACAACTGGCGACGAGAATATTACGGAATCATGTCTATATTTGGAAATCTAGAACCATTCGACGGAGGGGATTTTTCTGCTTACAAGGAACGTTTAGAGGCATTCTTAATGGCAAATAACATCGGACTTGTTGCGACTGATGCAACCGCTGCCGTGAAACTAGCTGCAGAGCAAAGAAAAGTTGCCGTAACAATATCACTGATTGGAAAAAAGACGTATGCTACTTTGAAGGATTTGTGTTTACCGGAGACGCCTGTTGGAAAATCGTACGAAGAATTATGCAATTTGTTGATGAGTTATTACAAGCCAAAAGTTTCGGAATTTGCGGAGTCATATCGTTTTCATCAAGCTACTCAAAACGAAAATGAAAGCGTAATTGAATATGCAAATCGTTTAAAGCATTTGTCTGTTCATTGTAATTTTGGCGCCTTTTTACCTCGTGCTTTACGAGACCAATTTGTTGGAGGAGTACAAAACCCTACTACCAAGAGAAAGTTGCTGTCAGAGGACAGAACCTTCGACCGTGCTGTACAAATTGCTGTTGCTGACGAAGCCGCACAGAAAGAGGCTAAATTGTTGCATACGCCTCATACAGTTAATTATACGAAGGAGATGTTTTCCCAAAAGAAAACAAGTTTCAACAAAGCAAGCAATTATTCAAACGGACAACAAAGACAAACAAATGCAAAGGAGTGTTATCGTTGTGGTGATAAAGACCATTTAGCTGATAAATGTAAACACCGCAGTACTAAATGCCTCTATTGCTCTAAAGTGGGACATTTACGTAAAATGTGTTTGCGAAGGAAACGCCACGAAAAAACACGAACACTGCAAACAAACCAAATTGAAACTTCTGATGAAAGCGAAGGAGAAAGCGAAGGAGAATGCGAGGAGCCTGAAGTTAGGATGTGTCATGTGAATACTAATTATGAAATTGTTGGATCTCTAGAATCGTCAAATTATTCTGTCAATGTAAACATCGATGGGTTACAAATCCCAATGGAAATCGACACTGGTAGTGCAGTCAAATTATTGAACAAACAAGATTTCCTTAAACTGTATGATGATTTGTCAATGCTTCAACGACCAACTCTGCGTTTGAAGAGCTATACTGGAAATTCAATTATGTGCTGTGGAGAAAAGGAAATGAATGTGAAAGTAGGAGAACAAGAAGCAACCTTGATTGTTCGTGTTGTTGATGGCTCAGGTCCATCGTTGCTTGGACGAGATCTACTAGCAAAAATTTACCATGGAAGAGTATTTTCAATGTTACTACTACAGCAGAAGAAATTGTTCAGGAGTACGGTGATTTATTTGACAACTCAACAATTGGAAAGATTGACGGCGTGCAAGTTTCTCTACGTGTCAATGAAGAGTGTCCAGTATTTATGAAGGCAAGAACTGTGCCATTTGCTATACGTAAACAGTATGAGCAAGCATTGGACAAACTAGAAGAAGATGGAATTATCGAGAGTTGATTATTCTGAGTGGGCTTCGCCTGTCGTCCCTATTGTTAAACCTGATGGAAGTCTACGACATTGTGGAGATTACTCGTGCACGATTAATAAGTTTTCTACGTTGGAACCTTATCCTGTGCCAACCCTAGAAGATCTCATGGGAAAACTACAAGGAGGGAAGAAGTTCACAAAGCTGGATTTGTCTAAAGCGTATCACCAGTTGGAGTTATCACCGGAAAGCAAGAAGTATACTACTATCAAAACGACAAAAGGATTGTACCAGTATAATCGCTTACCATTCGGAGTAACAAGTGCAGTGACCATTTTTCAACGTACAATGGAGAACATGCTGAGTGACTTACCGGGATGTGTTGTTTACATCGATGATATCTTGATCACTGGAAGTTCTGATGAGGAACATTTGCATAATTTACGTCAAGTTATGAAACGTCTACAATTGAAGGGATTCAAGTTGAAGAAAGACAAGTTTGACTTTATGCTGAATGAAGTAAACTACTTAGGGTTCGTAATCTCAGCTGCAGGAATTTCACCAACACAAGACAAAGTTAAAGCTATTCACAAGGCCAAGCCACCCACAAATGTGTCAGAATTACAGAGTTTTATTGGGATGGCCAACTACCTACGACAGTTCATCCCAAGCTTTGCAGAAATAATGTCGCCACTTTACAAGCTTCTACGAAAGAATGCAATTTGGAGTTGGAGAGTTAGAGAGCAAAAAGCTTTCACGAAGATCAAAGCATCAATCACATCAGAGCAAGTGTTACGACACTATGATCCCGACGCACCACTAGTACTACAAGCTGATGCTTCATCAATTGGAGTAGGAGCAGTTATCTTACAACCTGAAAATGGAACTTTGAAGCCAGTCGCTTTTGCTTCAAGAGTGCTTACAGAGGCTGAAAAGAAGTATTCACAGATTGAGAAAGAATCCTTAGCCATCGTCTTTGGCGTCACAAAGTTCAGACAGTATCTGCTAGGACGGCACTTTACTTTAAAAACTGATCACAAGCCATTGATAACGTTGTGTGGGGAACACAAACCAGTCCCTCAGATGGCATCATCAAGAGTTAAACGATGGACGTTGTTATTAGCTGCTTATGATTACACCATTGAGTTCATCCCTGGAAAGGAAAATTACTGTGCAGATTGTTTGTCACGAAATCCTGTTGACGGAAAACCAACAAGTGAGCAGAAGGAAACTGTGCAGGTTCTCTTTACTCAAGAAGAAGTAATCAAAGCTGATGTTGTTGCAGCTGAAACAAGAAAAGAGCCACTACTCAAGAAAGTATTACACTATACACGACATGGCTGGGTCGATAACCCGACAGAAGAACTAATGCCTTACTACAACAAACGACTAGACATTACTACAGAAGACGATAAGTTAATCTGGAACGATCGAGTCATAATTCCTACTTCATTGAAAGAAATTCTGTTAAACGACTTGGACGCTGAGCACCTAGGAATGGTGAAATCCAAACAGTTAGCAAGAATGTATTTGTGGTGGCCAGGACTTGACCGTAACATAGAGAATAGAGTGAAAGAATGCTTAACCTGTCAAGAAACAGCAAGAAAACCATCAGACACACAGCAAGCAAAATGTAGCCTTCATCTTGACTTCGCAGGACCATATGAAGGGAAAATGTTCTTGGTCATCGTTGATGCGTATTCCAAGTACCTGGAAGTTGTTCCTATGACAACCATAACCTCAAGTAATACAATTGCTGCTTTACGACACTTGTTCAGTCATTTTGGTCTACTCGAACATATTGTCACCGACAATGGTACTCAATTTACTAGTAATGAATTTGCAACCTTTCTACGCAAGAACAATATCTATCACACAAAGACAGCACCATCACATCCCGCAACTAACGGACTAGCTGAGCGTTACGTAGGACACTTCAAGACTAAGACAACTCAAATGAAACTCAGTGATGAACCACTACAAGTCAGGTTAGACAAGTTCCTGTTTACTTACAGAGTAACACCTACAACGATGGGGAAATCACCTGCTGAGTTACTCATGAATCGACGACCCAAGACAAGATTTGACTCATTAAGACAGAAAAGTCTTGAAACAAGACAACAAGTGAAGATCTTCCAAGACAATGCAGAATTCAAAGCTGAATTGAAACCAAACCAAGCTGTATTTGCCTTGAACTTTGGTAGAGGAGCAAAGTGGCTACCCGGCATTGTGTTGAAAGCATGTAGTCCAAGGAATTACGAAGTTCAAGTCGGAGATGTTGTATGGAAGAGACACTCATCTCAACTACGAGCAAGATTCATCCCTACAAATCTGATACCCGAGAGGAGAGATGCATTTCTACCCACGGCAATACCAACTACGACAGATGAAGAAACTCCACCACTAGCAAGTACCACAGAATCAAACCTCAAGACTACTGTACCTGTACCAACGGTAACTGAGCCAAATGAGCGGGAGTCTACTACTATGCAGCCAAGTATACCAAAACTAAGCAAGCCAAGCTCAAGTCAAACACCGACACAGCCCGTATCTGCAGACCCACGGTACTCCCGCAGAGAAAGAAAACAGCCGGACAGATTAATTGTTGGACATTGATTTATTTGAACACTTATGATTTTTGTATTAGATTAATTAATGTGATTAAGAAACAAGAGCGTAAGCATTTAGAGAGGAAGGGAGAAGTTGTTATATACTAAGCTAGTAAAAATACCTATTGTACTGATCTGATGTAATCCAATTAGAAGTCCTTAGGGACCAACAACAAAATGTACTTAAGAAAGAATTTTGTATTCATTAAATGTTCTAAGTTCGACGTTCTACGAGTGAATTGAACTTTACACAAATCTAAGATGGATACGTTTTCCTGCGTAACAATGTTTTGCTTGTGACTAGAAATTAAAAATTCAATTTCAATATTTCCAGTTCTATTAAAATAAATAAAGCCTTTTTACGTCGTTGTTCACAATTTCATCAATTATATTATATGCATTACACCAGACAATTTGATTTGTAACAGACCTGTTTATTGAGATAATAAAGGAATTTGGTGCTACTCATTTTAGCTAACAAAACATGCTCATAATTAGGTGATTTTAATTTTTGGAACACTTTGTTTGCTCTCTTAGCCACTTTGCAACAAAACTGAACTAGCCCCTCCCCTAGCCCCCCCCCCCCCCCAAAAAAAAAAAAAAAAAAAAAAAACATGGAAAAAGGACCACATTTCCGGTAAAAATTTAAAGCAAGCTATTATCTTTAATGAGAGCAAATTGCTTTCGTGGCTATTTAAACTCGAAGTGTTATTTTATAAATTGAACCGGGATTATATACACAGTTTTTGACACGAAACTGCAGTGAGAATTCATTAACATTGCAGATAAAGGACCACACAGAGATAGCCACTAACCGATATTTCCCTTCATACAAAGGATGACAACCTAACATAACCTCTCTCCGTTGGGCCAATCTTTTTCATGCTATTGGGATTCATGCGATGTGAAAAAAATTATAATGCGTAGGAAGACATCTCGAAGGAACTCATATTTTTGGGGTTTTAACCCAGTCTTCACTCCAAAGGACTTACAAAAAACTGAAAAAATGGGGGGTTCCGGAACTCTTGGGACCATGATCACTGCGCAAGTCCTTGTAGCTGGTAATCATGTTATCATTTTAACTTGCATGAAAATAGCACTTTCATTAACGTTACATATCTTATGCCCCCAAGAAATATCCATAGGTGGTGTCCTAAACAACGATCGCTGACGAGAAAACTTTTGGACGTTAACACAAACATTGTCAACGTTGGTGGTTGCCGTGTCATCGTCTTCAAGCAAATTTACTTTTATATCTGTTAATCCGCTCTGCACGAAAATTAAAAGGTAAGTGTCTGACCACACAAAAGAAAGTCTGGTAACATCGGAGAAAGTCTATGATTAATGATGAACTAGTTATGGGTAGTACCTTTTATCTTATTTCAAAGAAACAACTACGACATTTACATGTTCATCGTTTCAGCTATTTTCGTTTACTGATTTTTTGAAGTGCGATCTGCGAATTGAAGATAACATTTTCGTCTAGGAACCGACATTTTGTTGGTCCTTCAAAATCAAACAAAATGTGAGACCGACTGTCGGGTTTGTTTCACATTGAACACTTTGTCAGCTTTTTGATGGAGTTCACCAAAATGCCAGTTCCTAACCGAGAATTTTAGTTTGGAGTGTCGCAGAGAAATTAAATTGTTGGAAAGAAATTACATTAATTGTCGTTTGTTAGCTTTAAAGCACTGTGTATTAGAGTGCAAAACAACAACTTATGGTTCTTAACGAAGTGAATTATAAGTCAAAACAGGAAATTAGTTTTAATTGTTCTTATTTTGTTACGAAGCAGTTATTTGAATAATTCCGGCATTTAGAATTTGTTCCTAATTAATAAAGGTTTTTTTAATCATCTGTTTGTATCATAACCAGATTTTTGAAGTTACAAGTACTTCGCCTCCAGCTTGTTCGCGTTGTAAAGAATTAAGAGAAAAGCCTTTGTTACCAATACAGTGATTTAATTTCAGAAAAAAAGTATTTTACAAAACAAAGTCACGGTCACAAGTAAAGATTAAGTGGGATAGTGGCTTCAAAGCTCTGCACATCTAAGATCTACGTTTTGTATGCTGCACATTGATGAAAGGGTTATAAAAACATCTACACGTCAAGATATTATACAAACTAGCATGGAAATTTCGAGAGCAAGCGTATCGTTCTTCATCATTTCATGTTTCATCCATCTCGTTTATGCCATAATATTCGTAGGCGCACAAGACATTCTAGCTGGAAGCAACCTCCCGACTACATCAGTCTTAATTGCCGATATGTTACCTTATTTTTTGGGAATGATGCTAACTCCTTGCATAGCTTACAGAACATCTTACCTTCTCCGTTTTATAGTTACATTTGCGTTTGTGTTTTCCGCATTTATGATACTTGGACTGGCTAATGATGTCAGTTGGAAGCTTTTTGGTGTAGCTCTCTCTGAATTTAGTATTGGTGTCGCAGATACCAGTATTTTGGCCCTGTCATCGTATTTTGATTCGTCTGCTTTATCATTGTATTCTACTGGAAGTGGTGTCGGCCTCCTGGTATCGCCGCTGTACTACACCGGTAAGCTACCAATGATGATAGTTGTGATGTTGATGTGACGCACCTTGCTTGGCAGGCACTCAAGAGAAACCGCTGCATGGACTTGTTTCGCGCCGTCCAAAGTTCCAAGGGATAACTTAAGTAACATACCGAATATAATATCAAAGGGAATTTTCTTATATATAATGTCTGTAGTTCCTTCAGTTCGCAGCTGCTCTCCAAGGAAGCCCAAGTTGCGCACTTTTCCCCCTCTTTACATAAATGCTTCTTTGTACGAGTATTTAATTAAAAGCTACTACAAGCTAAACAGAATAGCAAGAACTCGAAACGATGTTGTGAAGCTACTGTTATGTGGACTCTCGCCGACAGACGTCCGCGGACTATCTAACTGTACAATCTTTGCTCCTAAACTTAATCGGTTTCAAACCGCTATGTGAGTTAATCTATTCAAAAATGTGAAATAAACTTTGTAATAAATGGACTTGACAACAAAGTGCGCTATTTTTGCTGATTTTTTAACATTTAATGACTGTTTATTATCAAGAATGGACATTACTTGGAAAAATTGATTAGCTTTTTGTTGCTCAAATCCATCCACAAGGCTACATTGTACAAAAGTGCAAATTTGCCGTTTTACGATGCAAATTGATGGAAATTGAAATTTTGCTCAAGTTTTCAATAATATATGCTGTAGTGAATGTTTGCCTTTTATAGCACTCTTGCATGACAATACTTTGATGCTTTAGATGACATAATGGATCTGATAAATTGATAGTTGACCCTTGTGTCGTGCAATTTTGGCCCAAAATTATACTTGTGATTAAGATATTGCAATCCCGCTACGCAGTCCTACATTTCGTACGATTTTAGTCCAAATTGCCCTGCACTCGACTCAATAACCATTGATGCATGATGCTCGCTGGAGTCAATTCTCGTATATGCTCGACCGAAAGATAAACATATCCTTTCAGAGGTTTATTTTGAGAAAAAAAAACTTTGCCAAGCAGGGTAAGATATTATCATAACAATGAGCTGTTGATGATAACAAGGTTAATGATCGTGATACTGCTAATGATGCAAGTGTGGTGTGGGATGTGGACCACCCCAACTCCATCATCCACAACAACAAAAAACGACCACCCCACCCCACCACCATAAAACACCACACAATAGCATTATTGAATGGAAAATTACCCCCACCTTAAGCTTCTAATAACACCCCACCGGCTAAAACCACCCAACCACCAATAACGAATCAATTCTAGACAATTTGCATGGTTATCACAAAATTGTTGTTAACGAAAAAGATATATGACCATACCATCGTATCCTGATCACTAATTTTGAAAAAAAACAATGAGTGGAATAGTGTTTCTCCTATATAAATTTAAAAAAATCCATCCCAGTAAATACCAGCAAAATTTCCATCACTAAATGTTTGTTAACGATATCTCCAAAAAAGCATTGTTAAAAAAAAAACAATGTTAATATACACTGAAGTGAATCGAAATCATGAAAATTAGATTTTGGGATATTTTCCTTGCAGGAAAAATCTCTTTATATTTAGTTTGTATTTTCTTGTTTCAGCAATGACTAACTGGCTATGTGTATCTCCACAAACCACATTCATTACAATTGGACCGTGGTCTGTATTATTTCCGTTATGCTATTACTGTGTCATTCAAAAAGCTACAGAAACAAGCAGAAATGAAGTAACTTACTCTAAGCTGAAGACTTCAGAGGATGAAGATACTTCACCATTATTGGCAGCAGCACAACCACAAGCATCATCACCATCACTGCAATCACCATCATCACCGCCACCAGAACCATCAATGTCACAATCATCGTCATCATCCACATCATTATTCGATGATGTCACCGAATATAATCACTCCACAGAAAACAGCACACTTTCAATTTGCCAAAGACTCACTGTATTGGGTAACATTTTTTATCTCTGTGGAGTCCCAGCATTTATAGCGTATTTCGTGGAGTTTATGATATATCAGGCAATCATCACAACCATAGCGTATCCCAGCTCACCATTCGCGCCTCGTGATCACTACCAATACTACGCCCTTGCTCTCATGATTGGAGAGGTCCTGGGGCGATCCCATAGAAGCATCCTCAACATCATCAATCCCAAGATGCTCTTTAATCCAACAATTATATTGCTTTGGATTCTTTGTGGCATAATTATTTTTCAACTTTTCTTTCTGCTGAGTGAGTCGTGGTATCGTTTCCTCCCCAACGTTGTCATGGTGATATTCCTATGTTTTTCAACTGGTTTCACAAGTGGTGTTATTTTCACGAATAGCTTAGAGCTTGTACGAAGCTCGTTTGTTGGGAAAGCAAGTGAGTTTGCCTTGAGTGTGTCACTTTTCCCTTTTGAAGTAGGTGCGTGTATTGCTTCTTTACTTGGCTTGTACATTGAGCCTGAGTTGGTAAATCATTGTCAAGCGACTGCACTTGATGTTCAATACTGCTTTACTCGTTCATCCAACCTCGAGGCCATTGCTCTTGCTTGCAGAGGACAGTTGTGAAACAAACATCTTGCTGTCTAAAAGTAAACCTAGAGATGTTAAAGATTAAACGTTTTTTGGTTGATAACTGAACCCCTGTTTATCGTCCACAAAGAAGAAATGGTTTCTCTGTCTCTCGGTTCTTTAATTACCCTTGGTTTTGGTCGTTTTAGCCCATACAAGGGGTTAAAGGAAATAAGAAGTCAAATGACCAAATCAAGTAGGTCTGTACATCTGAAACCCAGAATTGAAAAGAACATATCAAAATTAGTAACACTGCAAAATTTCAGCTTCATATTCTGCACTTGACGATTTAAGGGAGATGAGGTCACGTGACCTCTTGAGCAAGGGGTTCCTGTGTGCATGTGCGTGAATGTTGTGTGATTACGTTCAGTATTGTATTTCACTAACTCTATTAATCGTAAACTCAATTATATGGATGTTCACAAATTTGTAAAAGGGCCGGGCATTTATTTACTCAGTAGCCTTAGTTTGATTTAGTGTTTGATTTATCGTAGTTTGTAATGTAATTCTGGTTATACAGCTAGTCCTGAAAATGTTGTCCAGTTGAAATACTGGTTTAGTGAATAACAATGACATTTACATATATCAAGTTTTGAGTTTTCTTGTTTTAAATACAAAGCTGTACATATTATGTTACATAGTTTATTATAGTTATGTGATGAAAATATTTTGTACATTTTGACTCTTCATTTCTTAAAAAAAAAATAAAAAGATGGGATATGCAAATGACTATTCGCTAAATCGGTATTTTAACTGGACAACAATTTCAATGATAGCTGAATATCTAGTTTTATATCATAAATGAGATACTACGCCCGGGGATCGGGGATGGTTGTCGTTTCTTTTAGGAGTAAAAATTGGCGATTTGGTCTCTTTTAGGGTTTGCAAATATGAAATTTGCCAAATTTCACACTTTTTTGTATCTTGTAAGGGTTGAATAGCACTGAAACTCATGATTTTGGTATCTTTTAGAGATGAAAATTTGTGAAGTCACGCCCATTTAAAAAAACCTTCGGTATCTTTCAGGGGTATTTTTTAAAAATTTCAGGATGATTTCGATAAAGAACTCGCTGAAGCTGTTGACAAATTTGCGACAGAAAAAGGTCGACTCGAATCTCGGGTATACTTTTTTGTTCTTACCACATTTTGAAGTCATCTATGCATCTATATGAGTACAGCCGCACGGAAAAATGGAATTTTTTCTTAAATATTATGTTATGTAATTTGTATTGTCCACGTGGAATATTTGTCATCGCCGATATTGTTTTGCATACTATAGGTTTCAAACAATTTATAATTGGTTAATTAAATTAATTATTCAGTGATTGTAAGTAATTCTAACTTCGTAATTAGTTGTATTGCACTTTACGATCAAATAATTAAAATCATTCAAATAATCACGAATATATATAAAAAAATAGCAAACTAAAAAGTGAGAATTGAGGGATAATTTTCTCTCTCTCTTTTTTTTTCTATGCTATTTTCTTTTCATGATCAAATAATCATATCATCAATTGAAATATTCAAATCTTTATACATGCAACAACATTTTATCATACTCAAGAAACTATTCACAAAAATATCCGACCGTATTTTTGGTTTCCTTTATATTGTTATAAAAAACGAAATTGAAAAAAAGCTAGTACGAAATTTCAACTTAAGGGGCCTGATCACTTAATCGAAAAAATGGATAAAAAACTATATGGTCCCGCGCCCGTTTTCGAGATAAAAAGTTTTGAAAGGGAATCATGTTTTTAAATTTTTGAAGAACAAACGGCAAAAAATACATCTTTTTTTCATAAAAAAAATATTACTCAAAAACTAACAAAGCTATTCACGTAATTTTTACAAGTAATCTCAACCTGACATTATTTTACACAAATATGGAAAAAATAAATTGTATATGTTCTAATATTTTGTCAAAATTTACAGTTTTGTTTTCGTCTTTGACTTATGAAATTGCTTTGAAAAGTGAAACCCTAAACCTCTTACCATCGCGTGTGATGTTGAAAAGTAATCAGGATTTTTTTTTTAAATCTTGCCTAAAAAAAAAGATATTTGCAACATCTTTCAGAAAAAAAGAAAGTAAAATATAGATTCTAGCGCACGAAAAATGAGGGTTTTTACTGGTTGAAGTATAAGACTCATTGTGTTATTCTTATGTTGCCTTTTGGCGGGATTTGGCACGCGCGCGGCGTTCTCAGCAGTAAATTGCTCGCGGCACAGGTTTCAAGCGTCGTTGTTGTTTTATAGTAGTCAGGACCCTTAAAAGATTTTTGCCTGGGAAGAATTGTGCATGAAAACGTCACTCTTGTCTTTGCTTTCAGCTTTGATGAATACTTTTATTTATGATAATATGCTATCATTTGGCTGTCCATGGTCTTTGTCAAAATCAAAGCAAGCTCTTAATGTTATTTTTAATGAGAGCAAATTGCTTTCTTGTTTATCTAAACTAGAGGTATTGTTTTCTAAATTGGGACTATATTCACAAGTTTTGATACGAAACAGAGAGAATTCATTAACATTGCAGATAAAAAGACCACACAGAGATAGCCACTAATCTATATTTCCCCACCTACAAAGGATTTTACAAAAAACGTGTTCAGTTGAAGCGCGTTAAAGAGGGCGAATTACAAATGTCCTCTATGAATTTATTAATTAATCAATCAAATAATTGAATACAAACAATTTTGCTCACATTTTTCTTGAGAGTTTCAATTCCGTCACCGATAATACAACATTGTAAATGACTACCTAACATAGGCACTCTCCGCTGGACCATTGTTTTCCATGCTATTGGGATTAATGTGCTGTGAAAAAAAATTAAAATGCGGAAGAGGACATCTCGAAGGAAAAAAATAACACCACCAAGGCAGCGTTTACACGAAGGTGGCTATTTTCGTAAACGCACATTTTTTATCCGTTTAGCCCTATACCGTTTACACGAAAACGCTACTTAGCCGGCTATTTTCAAAAACGCCTCTCAGAGTGGATATTTTCGAAAACGGTGGCTATGCGTTTTCGTTAAAACGCTTTAGCCGGCTTTTTTCGAAAACGCTGAAGTCATCACTTTGGTTCAGTCATAATGAGAGAGAGTAATTCAAACATTTATTCACCAAAATGCTTACAGATGCTCTTCAAGCTACCGAAAACGATGCGAAAACGATAAGCGTTTACACAAAAACGCTATATAAACGATTATATTTTTAGCCGGCTAAAAAATTAGCCGGCTTCGTGTAAACGCTGCCCCAGTCTCAACTCCAAAGGACTTTACAAAAAAACTGTAAAAAAAGTGATTGTGTCCCGCCGAATATGGCATCATTATTATATTATTCTGTCGATCTGCATCGCCATTGTTTATTAGATACTTGAAACAAGAGAATACATCGACACTTCATTGGTCGTCTGCGCTTATCTGGGGGTAGGGAATTAAGTAACACAGCGTCTCTGATAAAAACTAGCCTTCAAAGGAAATTTTGCAATTTTAAGCAATTAGAAGCGTTTTCCTGCATTTTGAAGGCTTATCTATAACAAAAAAGTTGTTTATAGTCAATTGACGAATTTTCGAATGGTATTCCAATAATAAAACATAATAAAAAACTGAAACTGCCAAATGTCACCACAAACTCAGGGCAAAGACGATTTTCATATATTGCTGCTCAAGAATGGAATGAGTTAACTGATGACATTAAGTCTTGCAAAACTGTAGCGTCCTTCAAAAATGAGCACTTAAAAAGACATTTCTCAATACTTAATAGTCCTTAAGAATACTTAAAGAAGAATTTAACAAATATAAACTTTCAGGTTGTAAAAAAAGAAAAAAAAAAAAAGAATTTAAATACATATATATATATGTAATTATATTATTTTTGTTTTTAAATACTTTTTTAGGGCCTAGATGAAAATTACGCAATGCAATTCTAGCTACCCTCTTTAAATAAAGTGCATTATTATTATTATTATTATTATTATTATCCTAAAAAATCATCGCTTACAAATTAACATATTTGCCCCTGTAGTTGGTATTCATGTTATAATTCTAACCCGTAGTAAATGGCAATTTTATCAACGTTACATATCTTATGCCTCCAAGAAATATCCATATGTGGTATCGTAAACAACAATCGCTGACGAGAAAACGTTTGGACGTTAACACAAACATTGTCAACGTTGGTGGTTCCCGTGTTAACGTCTTCAAGCAAATTTACATATCTGTTAATCTGCTCTGCACGAAAATTAAAAGGTAAGTGTTTGTCCACACAAAAGAAATTACCGTTTATCTTATTTCACAGAAAGAGCTACGACATTTACATGTTGATCATTTTCAACTATTTTCGTTTACTTATTTTTTGAAGTGCGACCCGCGACTCGAAGATAACATTTTCCTCTAGGAACCGACTTTCTGATGGTCCTTCAAAAAGCAGACAAAATGTGAGGCAGACATTCGCGTTTTTTTCACATTGAAAATTGAGTCCACCAAAATGCAAGTTCCTAGCCGATAATTTTAAAAATCATCATAACAGCGATAAGTACATCTCGCAGGAAAAAAAATTACTCATGGTTTTTCGTTTCAAACTAGTCTCAACTCCGAAGGTCTTAATTGTCAGGAACCCCGGAAAGATAAAAAACAAAAACAAAAGAAAGAAAGTTGCCCGCCGAAAAGGCATTTCATCGATCTGCAGTTCCATTATGATGAGATGCTTGAAACGAGACAATACATTGACACATTATTCATTTAAATGTTTTGGTAATCATTTTTTCATTGTTACTTGGTTGGCACTTTTATTAACGTTGCATGGTCCCAAGAAATATCCAGTTGGTCTATTGATTTATTTATTCCACCTACTTGATGAAATAAACTATGCATGTATGTATATATGTATCATGTGTGTATTTATGTATTGTCAACGTTGGTAGCCTGCTGCAGTGGTTCCCGTGTCAACGTCTTTCGATGCCAGTTAATTTTCTACACGAAAAGGTAAGAGCCTTAACTCACAAACATCGGAGAAACAGCGACATTTACGTGTTCCACTCTTAAATGCCATCCCTTAGCTTTGAAACACTGTGTATTAGACTACAAAACATATGATCTATATTATTGTAATACGTTTTGATACTTCAACCATGTTAATTTTTAGTGTTTAATTGACCGAGCTTTCGGTCGACTCGACCATCATCGAGGTTACAGTTACAGACAACGTATTTAACAAACGTAAACATACAATTGAAAAGCGCGTGCAAATAACTAATAGAGTGCTAAGCAAAATGCGCGCTCATGTCAATTTACAAAAGAGATTTAAAACTTTTAGGTAATATTCTACAGTTGTCATTATTTGATATGCTGTTTTTATTTTTAGCAATTTTCCATGCCTGTATCCATTTACGTTATAAACTTAGTCAGTGTTAAATGATAATATTTTGTTATGACGTATTTGGATAGATCCAGGCGGATATAATTTGCTCCTAAAAATAAATTTATTATTACATTTGTATCACAACCAGGTTGTTGACGCTACTTCGCCTAGAGTTGATCCGTTGTAAAGAAACAAGATGAAAGTCTCTTTTATATCAGTGTAGTGATACAAATCCTCAGAACAAACACTATGTAACACAGTCACGGTCTCAAGACAAAATCTAAAGGGATAAAGCTTCACAGCACATCCGTCATCTACGTTTTATATGCTGAATGAAAGGGCTACAAAAACTTCTAAAACATAGCTCATTTTTCAAAGATAAGTAACCTAATTAGTACACTGTGGTAAACATAAAATTTAGCATGGCGATTTCAAGAATTAACGTCTCCTTCTTCATCATTTCATTCATCTCCCATGTGGTATATATCATAGCATTCCAAGGTGCACAAGACATTTTAGCTGGAAGCAACCTCCCGACTGCAGCAGTCATAATTGCCGACGTATTGCCTTATTTACTGGGAACGTTGTTAAATCCTTGCATAGCTCACAGCACCTCTTACCTTCTCCGTTTTATGGTTATAGGTTCGTTTCTTTTTTCCGCATTTATGATACTTGGACTTGCTAGTGATATAAGTTGGAAGATTTTTGGTGTAGTTCTCTCTGAATTTAGTATTGGTATGGCAGATTCCAGTACAGTGGCCTTGTCATCGTATTTCGATTCGTCTGCTTTATCGATGTTTTCTACTGGCAGTGGTGTGGGCTTCCTGGTATCGCCGTTGTACTACACTGGTAAGGTGCCAATGATGATAGTGGTGGTGGTGATAATAGAGTGCACTTAATAACAGAAATGACATGATAAGTGAAATGCCTGAGGTAACTTTGCATAGACTCAAAATGCATGTTTCGCGCCGTTCAAAGTGCGGAGGGATAAGCTAACTCGCATACCGATTATTAACCGGTTTCAAACTGGTATGCGGGTTAATCTATTGAAACATTTGAGGCTATAAATGATGCATGGCAACAACGCGCGCACATACACGAAACATTTTTGCGCCAAAGCCATTTTGGAAGTGATGTTATATAATGTTCGCTGGCGTCAGCTCGTGCATGCTCGACCGGAATATAAATGTGTCTTTGCACAGGTTTCTTTCGAAACGTCTCTTACAAGCAGAGTGGGATAGTATTATAATAACAAGCTTTTGACGATGCGCATGTTAATATTCTTAATACTAATTAATGATGGTATGAATTAAAGATTTTGTATCGAAAAATTGAATGATCAGCAATACAAGTAAATCAATTACAGGTTTTGATAATAGCTCTGTACTAGGTATTCACGGTAAAAGAACCACAAAGTTCAAGAATGAAAATGCGTTTAATGGATGTGGACTCTAATTTCTGTCACGAGTTGGTATTTTTCTGCATGTTATTTTAATTTGGCATTTAAATGAAAGAAGAACAGCAAAAGAAAACCCCAACTTAATTTTTAGAATAAGTTTTCTTCGGTAGTTTTTTTTAATAGCATTTGTTTGTCAGGCTCGATTCTACCAGTTCTATTACTAATAATATTTGTCTTTAAAAATCTTTTCATTTAGGTAATATAATTTTTCAGATTTAATTAATATTCTCTTGTTTCAGGTATGACCACTTGGCTATGTGTATCTCCACAAACAACATTCCTTACGATTGGACCGTTGTCTGTATTATTTCCATTATGCTATTGTTGTGCCCTTCGAAATGCTACAGAAACAAGCAGAAACAAGCAGGAACTAACTTACTCTAAGCTGAAGACTTCAGAGGATGAAGATACTTCGCCATTATTGGCAGCAGCACAACCACAAGCATCATCACCATCATCACCGCCACCAGAACCATCAATGCCACCAGTACAGTCATCGTCATCATCCACAACATCATTCGATGATGCCGAAAATATTCACTCCACAGAAAACAGCACACTTTCAATTCGCCAAAGACTCACTGTGTTGGGTAAAGTTATATATCTCTGTGGAGTGCCAAACTTCATAGCATACCTCGTGGAGGTGGTGTTAAATCAATCAGTTGTCACTAGCATAGCGTATCCCAACTCACCTTTCAAGCCTCGTGATCACTATCAGTACTACTCTCTCGCTGTCATGATCGGCGAGGTCCTGGGGCGATCCCATAGAAGTATCATCAACACAATCAATCCCAAGATGCTCTACACTCCAACAATGACACAGCTTTGGGTTCTTTGCGGCTTAACTATTTTTCAATTATTATTTCTGCTGTGTGAGTCCTGGTACCGTTTCCTCCCCAACGTTGTCATGGTGATATTCCTGTGTTTTTCAACTGGTTTTGAAAATGGTGTTATATTTGCGAATAGCTTTGAGCTTGTACGAAGCTCTTTTGTTGGGAAAGCGAGTGAGTTTGCTCTGAGTTTTACACTATTTCCTTTTGACGTAGGTGCTTGTATTGCTTCTTTACTTGGTTTTTACGTTGAGCCTAAGTTGGTAAAACGTTGCCAAGAGACTGCACTTGATGTTGATTACTGTCTTACTCGTTCATCTAACCTCGAGGCCATCGCTCTTGCTTGTAGAGGACAGCTGTGAAACAAAAATATTTCTTTCTAAAAGTAAACATAGAGATTGTTAAAGATTTAACGTTTTATGGTTGATAACTGAACTCCTGTATATCAATTACTGGGGTAGAGGTAAAGCGGAGATGGTTTCTCTGTCTCTTGGTTATTTTCCCTTGATTTTTGGTCTTTTTAGCCCATGGAATGGGGTATTTGCTCTAGGAAGTCACGTGACCACATCAAGCGAGTCTGAACAATTGAATACCAGAATTGAAAATATTATATCAAAAATAGTAATACTGCAAAATATCAGCTTCTAATACACAACACAATAAAGAATGACAATAAATTGAAAGTCGTGAAATTTCATAAGATTCGTTTGTTGTGTGGTAAATAGTACTACCAATGCGTTTAGGGACGGACCATTGGATATTTGAAAAAAAAAATATCGAGTAAATCCATTGCATTGCAGATGCGTCAATAAAAAATATCGTGCATGTAGGAAGTAAATATCCTGCACAACCATCACATGGGAAAAAATATTCTCTTTTCTCTCTCTTTTATACTCTTTTCATCGTAAACTCAATTATATGGATCTTTACCAATTTGTAAAAGTATAGTATCGCGGGGCAGTTATTTACTCAGTGGCCTTAGTTTAATTTATCGTAGTTTGTAATGTAATTCTGGTTATACAGATATAGTCTTGAAAAGGTTGTCCAGTTGAAATACTGATTTAGCGAATAACAATGTCATTTACATGTATCAAGTTTTCAGTTTTCTTGTTTTAAATACAAAGCTGTAAATATTATAATGTTACATAGTTTATTATAGTTATGGGATGAAGACACTTTGTACATTTTTACTCATTTTACTCATTTAATTTCTTAAAAGAATAAAAAGATGGAATATACAAATATTCGCTATTCGCTAAATCGGTATTTTAACTCGACAAAAAATTTAAGGATAGCTGAATATCTAGTTTTATATCATAAATGAGATACTATGCCCGGGGGTGGGGGGACTCATAGGATAAGCGATCGGGAATGCTCGTCGTTTCTTTTAGGAGTAAAAATCGTCTATTTGGTCTCTTTTAGGGTTTGAAAATATGAAATTTGCAAAATTTCAAATTTTTTGTATCTTGTAGGGGTTTAACAGCACTGAAACTCATGGTTTTTGTATTTTTTTAGAGATGAAAAATTAACCGTTTGAACGTTTGGTATCTTTTAGGGGTATTTTTGAATATTTCCGGCGAGCATCCCCGATCGTTTATCCCCTGTGGAGTCCTCCCCCTCCCCTCCCCCGTGAGAATTTGATTGCTTAAAGGCCCAGTGTAGACCGGGATGCTTTGCGCACCTCCACTGCTTTGCAGCCATTTTTAGATGGTGGAAATTGAGTTAATTGTAATGTCTGATTATAATCCACTTTCATCGTTCATCTCCATGAATGTTATTATATTTTTTTAATATTATTATAATATTTTATATAACGATTATCAGTTAATGATGTTAGCGTCATATTTTACCAACTGAGCTCGTCGGAAGTATTATTTTGAGATATAGTAAATACCCAACTCAACATTAACTAAATGGCTACTAGACAGAAGAAAAGAAGACTACATTTGCCGTAAAAACGTTAGTCAGATTCGACTTATATCGTCCGTTTTCGTGTTGTGAAGGAGTCGAGAGGGCTCTTTGGGGCTCGATAACTAGACAAATAGTGACAGAATAGTTATTTGATCACTGTCGCTACTGTTACACGAAAGAGTCAGGGGAATTCTCATTGTCATCCTCAATAAGCTATAAGCTACAAACATTCAATCTGACAACTTCGCAACATGTTTCAACACGTGGGTCCCGTATATTTTAAACCAATCAGAAAACGACTATGATATGTTTTTTTTTTCAAAACATAAACAAACGCCCGCAAAGCATCCCGGTCTGGGCCTATAAGAAGTGTATGTTATCAGAGAAAAGTTGAACATTTACGTCGCAAATCATGCAATAGCCCATTTTTTGCCTTTTGCTTTGGCAAAATTAATTACTTATTATGTCAGTACAATAATTGACGAAACTTAAAGTGCACCTAAACACTTTCGTGAAAACATGTGAATTAAAAGTTTTAGCCGATAAAATTGCTTCTGTGGAGAAACTTTTTATTTTGATTGAAAAGCGATTTTTTTATGGCCTGTCAAAGTTTGATAAAATTGCCTTTTGCTGTGCCATGGCCGTGATTTGACTGTGACGTCATGTGACGTCATCCCAGTCCAGCAAACAACCTTGACACTTTGACTCAACTATATTAAACACGCTTTGACACTCTCTCCGTACTGAATCTTGACAAAGTTTTTTAATATAAATCGTACTTTTTGGCAAATATGCCTAATACGTGTGTCGTGGGTGGATGTAGCAACAATTTGCCGAATTTATCTGAAGGTATTCCGTTACGTACTATGCCATACTTTGACGATTCAAGACCAGAAGCGAAATCTTCAGGTGTAGGATCCCATCAGTCTAGTTGGCATGTCTTTTATTACAAAACGTCTGAATAATCTGAAGCTAAGGCTTCTTGTGTTAAATCAATTTTGACAAAAGTTACGTTAATCTAATGCAAATTTGTATATATTTTGTTTTCAATGGTGATTACTTCAACTGAAGCGGCAGTGAAACTGGCCGATGTTGTTTATCGTTGATGGAAAGGAAAGAATTGCTTCCTGAAAAATAACGATAATTATATAGATACAATTAAATAAGATATGATGTTCTTGAGTCATATTTTTTTACTTCCAAAACGGCTTCTTTTAATTCTTTGGAGCGGTTTTGACTGTTGTGCAAGTCACAAACAAAGTCTGTGAACATAATCACTGAAGCGCGAATGCTGTCACTTCATGCTAAGTACATGCACGGTAATAAACATATCAAAACGTTTTAGTAAAATTTTCTTTGGGTTTTCAATTTTTATGCCAAAAGTGAATCTGTTATCTGTTCTGTTTAATTCTATCTGAAACTGGACAAACTAAACAATTATGTTAAAACGAGCGGATCTGATAAACTCGGACTTGTTTGTATAAATCGTAGCGACCACGAAATATCACGATAACAAAATTAAAAACAAATTAAACGAAATCTTCTTTTTCATTGTTTTATTCCAGTCTCTTTGTCAACATTCTGTTTCGTCAGTTTTTTTTTCCGTTTTCTTCGTACTGGCGAATCCATTCCTCATCAGCTAATGGTTAGCAATCATGGTGGCCTTCATCGCTTGAATCAGGCCAAAATGTTCTGAAATCGAGTCGACTAAATCATCTTCAAATTCATAAATAAGCTAGGCTAACTTAATCCAGAGTCATTATCAGAGTAATCTGAATCCATTATTCCTTCAAAATATTTTGTTCAGACGTCTCAAATGTAGAGTTATGAACCATTGTTACTAGAATGTTTACTGTAGTTTTGCTACCAGGCAACGTAGCTTGGCCTGGGATGACGTCACACATCGTAGACACACCTAAAGGAGACTGGGTACTAGTCGTATTTTTCGTCTTTTTTGTTAAAAAAATAATATAAATATTTTTCCAAAAACGATCAGAGTTTCATAGAATGTTTAAAATGTTCTAAAGAATGTATTAAAGTTAAAAACTCGTAGTGTTTAGGGGCACTTTAAGAAAATTTTGAAGAAATGCTTCCCAATTGGGGTACGGATGATCGATAAAGAGCTCGCTGAAGCTGTTGACAAATTTGTTGCAGAAAAAGGTCGACTGAGTCTTGTGTGTACTTTTGTGTTCTTACCACATTTTGACGTCATCTATGCATCTATATGAGTACAGACGCACGGAAAATGGAGTTTATTTCTTAAATATTATGTTATGTAATTGTACTGCCCAAGTGGAATATTTGTAATCGCCGATATTGTATTATATAGAATAAGTTTCAAACACATTAATATAGGTTAATTATATTTATTGTTCAGTGATTGTAAGTAATTCTAACTTCGTAAATAGTTGTATTGTAGTTTACGATCAACTTATACATTAAAGATTTGATTAAACCGTTGAATATACTCCAGCTCAAAGTCATTCGAAAATGGCATATCAAACAATTGCTATACAGAAATTGCTGTATAATTTTATTGCGAGTTTCAATTCTTTCACCACTAATACAACATTGTAAATGACTGCCCAACACAACCTCTCTCCGCTGGACCGTTGTTTTATCTTTTTATCTTTGCTGTAATAAAATTCATCATGAGGGAGAAGTACATCTTCGAGGAAAAAAATTGCTCATGGATTTTCATTTCAAACTAGTCTCAACTCCAAAGGTCTTAACTCTTAGAAACCCCGGAAAGACAAACAAAGAAAAACAAAAAAAAAGAAAGTTTCCCGCCAAAAAGGCATTTTATCGATCTGCAGCTCCATTTTGATGAGATGCTTGAAACGAGACAACACCTCATTTTCTCATTGTTACTTGATTGGCACTTTTTTTAACGTTGTATGGTCCCAAGAAATATTCATGTGGTGCTGTAATAACTCACACAAAATGTAATAACAACGCAAAATGTAATAGGTTTTGCCGCAAAATGTAATATTAACGCAAAATGTAATACCTTTTGCCACAAAATGTAATAACTGCTCTTACTCAAAATGTAATAACTTTTGACGCAAAATGTAATAGCGGAGCTCCGAAGGCCCGCGCAAGTGGAGCACCATAATTAAAAGAATATGGTAAACCATCGAGCTCATTTGAGATCGACCACAGGAAGCCCAGAAATTCGTACAACGTACATAGATACATCCGTACATACGTCCGTGTACACTCACGCGCAAATTTGCTGACCAGTTTTAGTAGGCCAAAACAATCAGTTATTTTTGCAGTTTACTGACTTTTTTCTACAAAATGTATTTCTAAACTGGACAAAGACAATGGAAATGGTAAAGCTAAGCTGACGGCTTGAAAAGATTTGACTGAGAAAGAGAAACAGAAGACTAAATAACTACCATTCAACGATGAAAAGCTACTTCAAAATATTTTCACTGACAAAATGGGTTAAAGTCGCTCATGGCGCTGTTTTTAACCATTCAAATGTGCAGACTTGCAGCCAGCTGTCATAATTCATTCAATAGTCATTCAAAGTTGGAGATTTTACAAGTTGTATTTTCTGGAAGAGTGTATTTGACATGTTTGTCAGATGGTAAAAAGGCGGCCGTAATCTTCGTGGATTCTTCGTGGCGTTTTACAATAATTACTTTAATTATCGAGTAATCTACTTTTGAAAGTAAAATCGACGGCGATAAAAAGTTCATAAAAACAAAAACAAAACAAATATGCGCTGCATTTGCAGCAATTCAAAAGAGGTGAAAAGCAAGACGAACACGACTCACGAATATAATTTCACTCTGATCATCGGCATCAATTTTCACGGGCAATTCATAACACTTTATAGAACATAGAACTTTAGGATCAATGCAGATTTATCAACTATTCACGACGAAAAACCTTTCACACAAGATATTTGTCAGCAAAGTATGACTGCCAGTTCAGGGAGTGATTGAAAATGCAAATTCAGCACAATGTGTGATCGAGCAACACGACCTTGCCATCGCCGTCCAGTTGAACTGTATAAACATTTTAGAGGCGATGAAAAATGTTTGCGTTGTTATTACATTTTTCGTGAGTTAATTATTACATATTGTGGCGTAACAGGTGACAAGAACATTGTACGTATATACTTTTTATACTTGTAAATATGATATATGCAGGTCCACATCGGGACGTAAGTCTTGCCTATTTATTTATTTATTCCACCTGTATATCAAATAAACTATGCATGTGTGTATGTACGTATGTATGTATGTATTGTCAACGTTGGCAGCCTGCTTCAGTTTTTTCAGGAGTTAACGTATTTTGATGTCAGTTAATTTTCTACACGAAAAGGTAAGAGCCAGAACACACAAAAGAAATTATTGTAACATCCGAGAAACAACGACATTTACATGTTCAACGTTTACATGTCGTCCGTTAGTTTTGAAGCACTATGTATTAGACTACAAAACAGACGATCTATATTACTGTAAGAAGTTTCGATACTTCGCCCCTGCAAAATCGAGTAGGGACCTGTGACTAGAATGGCCGAGTAGGCCTGGACAGACCTCTTGGGTAGACAGAAACACAATCCAGTATGGCTACAGATAGACCAAGCTAGCAGCAGTGTTGTAGCTAGACAGACAGACGAAAAATATATGAATATTTGATGTGGATTGCATGGTACTTTTAGGTCAACTTTTTTCTACTTTAAAATCAATAAACTTCAATAAAACTCTTATCTTGTGTCGTTGATATATTTAAGAGTGTCATGTATGAATTTGAGCTCATTTCGTTGGGTTTTGATAGCATTCGCCTACCATACACTAAAAGACTAAAGGTAGGACACCATCAGCCAATATCGCCCTTCAAACGGTCGAACATTTCGCCAATAATTTTGCCCAAAAAATGATGCCAGCTCAAAATTTCTTTTGCAAACATTTGCAGAGATGTCCAAAAAATACTCTCCGTCAAATAGAATGAACACTACTCTCATGTTGATGCCCATCGCCTAAGACCACCCTCGAAGAGATACCAATTTTCCTCGTGCCAGTCCCTCTCGGAGATTTAACGGCTTTTGGTGGTCAGAAAATCCGAGTCGGGAATAAATATGGCGAACTAGCGAGCAGATTTGGATACTCGTTTGTAGATTGCGTCTCAAGAATAATGGTTTTGTTGAGGTCTGTCCAGACCTACTCGGCTATTCTAGTCCCAGGTCCCTACTCGATTTTGAAGCGGGCAATTAACCGAAGTTTCGTCGGACTCGACCATCGTCGGGGTTACAAACAAAGAATCTAATAAACGTAAACATACAATCTCAGAGCGCGTGCAAATAGCTAATCGGGCGCTAAATAAGTACGTGCTCATATCAATTTACAATGAAGATTTATAATTTTCAGGTAAGATTCTACCTTATTTTTAGCAATTGGCCATGCCTCCAACCATTTACGCTATAATGTTAGTCAGTGTTCGTCAAGTAATAATGATAATAACACATTTGTATGAGCGCTTATCCAAATAATTTTTCTATGCGCTATAACATAAATGAGCTATAAATCAAAATAGATAAGTCTTGAGTTGAGACTTGAATTCAGGGACAGACGAACAGGATGTTAACATGTACTTGTATTAAGGACAGAGTGAGAGAGTTCCAAAGTTTAAGTGCAGCAAACGGAAACGATCGAAAACCAGGTTTTAAGATTACAATTTGGTGGTTTTAGAAGAATAGAATTTGAGGAACGAAAAAAGTTCTTGAAGGTGTGCAGATGGTGATCATATCATTGATGTGTTGCGGAGATTGATGGTAAAGAACTTTAAAAGTGAGAAAAAGAATCTATACGCTCCGTAACAGGTAACCAGTGAAGACCAAATAAAAGAGGTTTGTAATTGTCAATTTTCGATGTAATGAATACATGAATCAGTTTTTCATTTGTAGCAAAAGAGAGAGATCGTCATATCCTGGCAATGTTCTTTAGATGATAGAATGCATATACAGGAAATTGGCGAAACTCTTGCTGCGTATGTGCGATTATGTTCAATTATTACAGAAATTGGCTCTTAATTATCAAAAATTAACACAGTTGAAGTATCAAAACCTATTACAATAATATAGATCGTCTGTTTTGAAGTCTAATACACAAAACTCAAAACAACGGACGACATGTAAACGTTGAACATGTAAATGTCGTAGTTTTTCTGTTTCATGATTTTCTTTTGTGCTTTCAGGCTTTTACCTTTTCGTGCAGAAACTTAACTGGCATCAAAACGCGTTGACACGTGAACCACTGAGGCAGGCTACCAACGTTGACAATACATAAATACACACATACATATATACATACATGCATAGTTAATTTGATAAAGTAGGTGGAATAAATAAATCAATAGACCACATGGATATTTCTTGGGACCATGCAACGTTAATAAAAGTGCGGCAACCAAGTAACAATAAAACAATGATGTGCTGTTTCGTTTCTAGCATCTCAGATCGAGACCATGGGCCTTTGGCAACAATTGATGCAAAACCATATCGGCTGTCGAGACAAACAAAGCGCTTATTGAGGCAAACATCAATCAAATGGATCGCACAACGAGGCAAAAAGGCGAAATGAATCACCCAAGGACGCAAACAAAGGAAATGAGTCGCCCAACAAGGCAAACAAACAAAATGAATCGCCAGTCGAGGCAAACAAACAAAATGAATCGCCCATCGAGGCAAACAAATCAATTCAATCAATATAAATAGGGTGAAAACTACTAATCTACCTGATAGAGTAGAGCTCATTGAGCCACAAACAACAACAAATAGTTTATTGTGGGCTCTTAATTATAAGGATTTTACAAGGGAAGAATGCTCATGAAACGAGGCTCTATACTTACTTATCTTTGCATTCAGCTTTGATGAATACTTTCATTAACGATAATATACTATCATTTGGCTGCCTGTGATCTTTGTCTCTGAAAGCCACCTTCCAGATTACAATTATAAAATTCGTCGTAGCAATTCACTGTCGAAAGAAATCGCTATTATTTAAGGTTATTCTGTAGTTTTGCATTGCGCACAGTTCTGCGCATTTCAAAAATTTTGCTATTATGATGTTTATCGTGTATTCTAGTGAGATTAGGTTGGATAAGTGCTTTAAAGAAAAAAAACAAAAAAAACCGATATTTCTGTAGCTCGACACAGTCCTCTCCCGGTAATGTGTAGATTTTAACACATTTGAGGTCTTTAGACGGCAATAGCACGAAAACGAACTCGGTCGAATACCTTTCTTCTTTTCTTGTTCTGTCAAGCACTAAGTTTTCTCTCAATATCTTATTGTCAATAAACTTCCATGTCTTTTTTTTTTTAGATATTTCAAATGTTTCTTGAATAGACACTTCGACTACCCTCAAATACTATTCGCTATGCTAGAAATTTAGCATTTTTGGTTAGAAACAAAGTTTTCGCTGATAAAGTAATCACATGATTTTTATATGCATTTATATCCTTATTGGAAAATTGCAAAGTCAAGAGAATTGTGTATGTCTAGAAATATTTATCGACCAGTAATTAATTATTTTTGAATTTTCGAATTTTATTCCCAAAATTAATACAAAACATGGTACTTTTCAAAATATTCACGTGAGAAAACGAGTTCGAGAACCCATTTTTTAATTTTAATTTTAATTCTAATTCAAAAAAAAAAGAAACTTAAAATATTATTGTGGAAATTTTCAAGGCATTTCAATGTTTACTGAGTTTTATTTTTACGGAATTACTTAATTCAAGCTATAGTGGCTTTGTAGTCCCTTATCTTCAAAGTATAGGCCATTCTCATACTTCGTGTCATAAATTGTGAGAAAACAACTTCTCAAATCAAATAGCCACACAAGCAGTTTACTCACGTTTAATTTGTGTACATCTGCAAGATGATTGGTTAGTCGAATTAAATACTTGGGACCAAAGATGGAGCAATCTCTACAAAATCCATTGTTGATATGTTAAACGTTTGGACGACCAAATGAATTTGGATATATCTTTAATAATATAAAAATTAGGTAAACCTTATAGCGGAGCTCCAACAATATGGCTTAAATCATTGTAATTCTCTGGATAATTTTAATTCGTGCGAGAACAATGTTATATATTTTAAGATTTTTTGAGGCAAAGCAAAAAATGCTTCCTTTGCAGCAACTTTACAGAAATATGACCTGGACACCCACCTGTATTTCATCTGTTAACCCCCCCCCCCCCCCCCTCCTTAACTTCCTTTCTGAACAGCCAACACCCTGCTACTTTGATAGCTTTTGTTTATCAGAACACCAGCAAATAAGGATGACATTTTCAGTCTTTATTATCTACATCAATTAATACAGCTACAACAAATCAGTAAAGTAAATATTATAATTGAATATATAATTACAATTTAAATTATTTAAAAGTTCAAGATGTGGCTGGCTGATATGAACAACCGGTCGATACAAAATTGTCCTGGAAAAAAACACAACTATTTTGAAACATAGCGCCCATCCATTGGAAACACATTTTACTCTGGGGCTGAGGGCAACAAAAACCAGTAACAACAAAAATTAAATTAGGTTGATCACATAAGGATATATATATAGCTGTTCTGAATATGGTTGTCTTGTTGAAATACTGATTTAGTGAATAGCAAAGTCAATTGCATATTTCATGATTTTTATTTTTTTAAGAAATGATGGGTCAAAATGTATAAAATAACTTCTTCACATAATTATAATAAACTATGTAACTGTATAATATGTGCTGCGTTGAATTTAAAATAAGCAAATTAAAAACTTTACATATGCAAATGACATTGTTATTCACTAAATCAGTATTTTAACTGGACAACCTTTGTGCAGTGTTGTGCATTGATGTTCAATAATATTTTAATTTCCGTTAAAATTGTACATTGTTTCGCAACCTGTTTTGAGAGATCATCATTTCTTATATCGTTATAATACAATTGTATGTATTATAAAGATAATATAAGAGATAAAAATATCAATTTATATTCTTGTGGTCTTTAATAGTTAACAAATGCCCATTGTGTCTTCAGGAAAATTGCCATTTCTACCTGTGAAATAACAAACAAACAAAATGACTTAGCACATATTATTGACTTTGTGAAACGCAACGTAAATTGGAAGACCTCTAAATTCACTTTGTGTCAGAGTGCAAAATTTATATATGAAATTTCACCATTTAAGAAGAATTAATGAAAGTATCATGTACATATTTTACCATTTTGGGTTATTTCCTCTGCCTCTCTTATCAAATACAAGCAGCATTTTTTCATTTATTCCTTAATATCAATTATAACTGTTGTCTCTGATAAAAAATGCTAAACAAACACACATAAGCTGCAAAACACTGATAAAGAGATTACAACTAACAAGCAAACACACAAACAAAAACTCTAATTTAACATAAAAACGAAATAAACTGAGCAATAAAAAAATAGAAAACAATTCAATGTTCAATTTAATGTCAAAAAGAGAAATGAATTTACAATAATGCAGTAGTCAAGTGGGATTTCAACCCAATAATTATTAGACTCCGCTGACTAAAAACATTGGTTTTAAGCTAATATTGCCATATTCTACCGTTATTTTGTTGATATGCAAATCTAAAAGCTCAAACAATAAATTGCAAAATCTTAACTCGTGAGAATCGTAACTTGTAAAATATCTGGCCATACAATGGGAAAATCATAAACCAGATGTAGCTATAGTAATTTTAGTTAATATAAACATTGTTGTTGTAGTGGTTGGTAATGTCCATCAAATATGACATAATTTGGATTTTTTCATGCATTAGTTTAATTGGAATTGATGCAAATTATATTTTTGTAATAAAGTTTAATTTTAGTTTAAAATATATTTATGTAAAAACAATAAATATTTAAAAGATTAGCAATAGTACATTTTTTTGCTAACTGCATTGTTTTCCATTGTTGGATCAGCACTACTTTGTACTAAATAGTAAATAGTATCTATCATGCAATGTCACTTATCCATAAATGTAATTGGTTTACCCTCATACACATTATTACAAATGTAGTGAGAATGAAAACGTTGTACATATATTTTGCAATAACATCTCATCACTCAACTCATGTTCTTGAACATTATGACTGATGTTTTATCTGAGTTTCTCAAAATGAATTAAATGCTGCTTCAAGTTATTTTCTCAAATGAAAATCTCAAAACATAAGTAGTGGCTTTTTAACAAATTGCTTAATATTTTCTTATAGATACATATATTTTAAGGGCATTCCTAAATATAATTTCTCAACAACAGAAAAAGTAAACTATAGAAACGTGAGTGTTGAGTAATTTTACTTTCAAAACTAATGAGGACATTTTGAGCATTTTAAATAGAACATTTTATACGTTATCAGCCGGCAAATAAATTTACATGATTTAATAGACAAACATTTTGATCTGCAAGGTATTTAGGCTTATATAATTTGGTTAGTTTATAAACAAAACTTGGCTAAAGAAAGACACGAAGAGAATTTCAAAAAATAAAAGTGTATTGTCGGAGAGAAACCACTATCCTGCACTTCTCTAGTGATAATGCTAATTTACAATGGGAAAGGTCATTGAAAAAATTGTGCAAATCCATAAAGCATTTGTTTTACAGCCAACAATAACGATAGCCGACACTCTACACGAGTAGTCCGCCATTTTCTTCTACAGATTTGCGGTTGCTATGTCAACGAATGGACCACTGTCCTTGCTTGAGAAATAGCAATGCCTTTTTTTGTAGATTGTTTTTTCTTTCTAGAGTTTTTAGCATATTTTCTTAATTATGGTGCTCCGCTTACACGCACATTTGTCCCGCGCGGAGTTACGCTATTGCACACCTTTTTTTAAAAAGTCGCCAATTGTAGCTGCAGGCAATGGATGCTCCAAGTTCGAATGACTTTGAGCTGGAGTATATTCAACGGGTTAATCAAATCTTTAATGTATAAGTTGATCGTAAACTACAATACAACTAATTACGAAGTTAGAATTACTTATAATCACTGCACAATAAATATAATTAACCTATAATAAACTGTTTGAAACTTATTCCATATGATACAATACGGCGATTACAAATATTCCACGTGGGCAATACAATTACATGATATTTAATAAATAAATTCCTTTTTTTCCGTGAGTCTGTACTCTAAAGCCTGACTTACACGGTACGATTTGTGCGTGCAATTTATAGTGTACGACTAGTCGTGAAGTTCAAAACGTTCTAACACTAGTCGTAGTACATTCTAAGACACGTTTTAGAGCGCGAGAAACGAGTTACGATTAGTGGTAAACTACAAATTAAATCGCATGCGACAAATCGCACCGTGTAAATCGGGCCTAATAGGTGCACAGATGACGTTAAAAAGTTGTGAAACCAAAGAAGTACGCACGAGACAAAGTCGAATTTTTTCTGACAAATTTTTTTCAACAGCTTCAGCGAGCTCTTTATCGAGATTACCCGTACAGCAATTGTTGAATGTTGTCTTTTTCTTCGTCAATATTTTTACTGACATAATAAGTTTTAAATTTTGTAAACACTAAATGCAAAAAATAACCTATTGCGCTCGTGATTTGTCAGTGACGTAAATTGTGCATCTATACTCTCATAACACACAGCTCTTAACCAATCAAATTGCGGGTAGTATCTCATTTATTATTTTTTTTAAACTAGATATACAGCCATTCTTGAAATGGTTGTCCAGTTGTAATACCAAATTAGCGAATAGCATATCGCATCATTTTTATTTTTGAATAGACGATGAGTCAAATTGTACAAAATATCTTCATCACATAACTATAATAAACTATGTAACAATATAATATGACTTGTGCAGCTTTGATTTAAAACAAGAAAACTCAAAACGTGATGCATGTAAATGAGATTGTTATTCGCTAAATCAGTATTTCAACTGGACAACCTTTTCAAGACTATCTGTATAACCAGAATTACATTACAAACTACGATAAATCAAGCACTAAATCAAAATAAGACTATTGAGTAAATAAATGCCCCGCGATACTATACTTTTACAAATTGGTGAAGGTCCATATCATTGAATTTACGATGATTACAGTTGAGCACCCAAATATGAAATACAATACTAAAAGTAATCATACAACATAACGCATAAGCCCATGCTCAAGAGGTTACGTGACCTCGTCTCCACTAAATCGTCAAGGGCTGTAAAACCGAAAGGTCCAGAAATGAATAGAGCATGATACAACTATTGAAAAGACCAAGTTTAAACTTAATACACACACAGAAATAGCAGTGTTTTCGAAATTAAGAATCGTTCGAGTAAGAGACAGACCATTAGATATCTGAGGGGGAGGGGAGGTTGGCAATTTTTTTTTGGCAGGATATTTTTTTCTCATGTGATGATTGTGCATGATATTTGCTTCCTCTCTGCGCGATATTTTTTTAAATGCACATCTGCCATGTACGATTTTTTTTTCTCCGTTTAAGACTTTGCTCGATATTTTTCAAATATCCAATGGTCCGTCCCTAAACGCATTGGTAGTACTATTTACCACCCAAAAAACGAATCTTAGGAAATTTTACGATTTTCAATTTATTGTCATTTTTTGTTGTGTTGTGTTTTAGAAGCTGAGACTTTGCAGTGTTTCTAATGTTGATATGTTCCTTTCAATTCTGTGATTCAATTGTACAGAGCTGCTTGATTTGATCACGTGACTTCTTAGTGCAAGCAACCCATTGCATGGACTAAAAAGACCAAAAAACAATGGTAAAGAACCGAGAAGCAGAGAAACCATTTCCTCTTTACCTCTACCCCAGTGGTCGATATACAGGCGCTCGGTTAAAAAACAAAAAAAACGTTTAATCTTTAAGTTTAATATTCTCTAGGTTGACTTTGAGATTGCAAGATTTTTCTTTCACAGCTTTCCTCTACAAGCAAGAGCGATGGCCTCGAGGCTAGATGAACGAGTAAAGCAGTATTTAACATCAAGTGCAGTCGCTTGACAATGATTTACCAACAAAGGCTCAACGTAAAAACCAAGTAAAGAAGCAATACACGCACCAAAGTCAAAAGGAAATAGTGCAAAACTCAGAGCAAACTCACTCGCTTTCCCAACAAAAGAGCTTCGTACAAGCTCTAAGCTATCCGCGAATATAACACCACTTGTAAAACCAGTTGAAAAACACAGGAATATCACCATGACAACGCTGGGGAGGAAGCGATACCAGGACTCACTCAGCAGAAAGAATAATTGAAAAATAGTTAAGCCGCAAAGAACCCAAAGCAGTGATTGTGTTGTATTGTAGAGCATCTTGGGATTGATGATGTTGATTATGCTTCTATGGGATCTCCCCAGGACCTCTCCTATCATGACAGCGAGAGAGTAGTACTGATAGTGATCACGAGGCTTGAAAGGTGAGCTGGGATACGCTATGCTCGTGACAACTGATTGATTTAACACCACCTCCACGAAGTACGCTATGAAATTTGGCACTCCACAGAGATATATAACTTTACCAAATACAGTGAGTTTTTGACGAGTTGAAAGTGTGCTGTTTTCTGTGGAGTGATTATATTCGGTGACATCATCGAGTGATGATGTAGATGATGACGATGATTGTGGTTGCATCGATGGTTCTGGTGGCGGTGATGATGGTGATTGCAGTGATGGTGATGATGTTTGTCCCTGTGTTGCTGCCAATAATGGTGAAGTATCCTCATCCTCTGAAGTCTTCACCTTAGAGTAAGTTAGTTCTTTTTCTCTTGTTTCTTTAGCTTTTCGAATGACACAGTAATAGCACAAAGGAAATAATACAGACAACGGTCCAATCGTGATGAATGTTGCTTGTGGAGATATACACAGCCAAGTGGTCATTACTGAAACAAGAAAAAAAATAATTATATCTGAAAAAATTATATTACTTAAAGGAAAAGATTTTCAAAGACAAATTTTATTAGTCCTAGCGGAGCACCATATTTAAGAAAATATGGTAAACCATCGAGCTCATTTGAAATCGAATTTGAAATACATTCACGCAAAATTCGCTGACCAGTTTTAGTGGGCGCGAAAACAATCAATTTTTTCAGTCGCAGTTTACTGAAATTTTTCTACAAAATGTATTTTTACACTGGAAAAAGAGCATGGAAATAGTAAAGCTAAGCTAACGGCAAGAAGAGGTTTGACTGCAAAAGGGAAACAACGACTGCGGCGTGAAAAAGAAAAATAAGTACGATTCAACGATGGAAAGCTTCACAATATTTTCACTGACTAAATGGGTCAAAAAAGCTCGTGGCGCTGTTCTTATAACTATTCAAATGTGCAGTCAAAAACAGTTGTTAAAATTTTATTTCATATTTTATTCAAAAGTCAATCAAAGCTAGATATTTTATAAGTTGTAGTTTCTGGAAGAGTTTAGCTGACAAGTTTGTCAGATGGTAAAAAAGGCCGTATTCTTCGTGGATTCTTCGTGGCGTTTTTCAACTATTATTTATCGGCTAATCTACTTTTAAAAGTAAAATCAGTAACGATCAAACATGGGGTGGCAACGACCAAATTTGAGTTTTGGCACATATTTTAACCATATTAAGGCCTTAGTCTAACAACAATCACTATATAATTAGGGTAAAATATTGCCTTATTCACAGAGAAAATCGAAGAAATCAGTTTTCGATAAATTTTGATAATTTTCGACCGAAAATATAGCTGTAGTTTGTCGGCCGATAGTGAACAAACAAATGATCATTTCATTGTTTTTTCTTTAGAAAATTGTTACGTTAAAGAGTATTTTTTAGTGTTTAAATGATTTTGGGACTTTTGTTTAGTTTTTCTATTTTTGAAAAAAAAAATAGAGGATGATTTTGCACGAGTTTTAAGTATCATGAAAACAATTTTTTTACCCAATGTAAAACCGATAGATTTCCCAAGAAATACCTTTCCACTTAAAGTTGAGATAATATGCTGTGTACTACAAGTAAAATCAATTTGGGTAAATTATTTTTTGTGTGGTAACAATGGGCGTAAAGTTTGGGAAATTCGTTGAAATTTGGGTGTCTCTAATTAGCAAATTGTACCTTTGTACGCCTCAGGGATTTCAGCGACTGAAATAATAAAAAAAATTGGTAAACCTAATGGTGGACCTCCGACTAAGAGCCTTGTTTAGACAATGAATTCATCATCCATTAATCCATCCATCTATTCATTCATTCATTCATTATCAATTATTAAATCATTGGTCGACCAATTAACCAAAAATAATTATAGCTAAAAATGCAAACAAACAAATGAATGAATGAATAAACAAGTAATGAATAAACTCCGCTATTAATCGATAAAATGAGAGGAAAAAACTATCGGAAAGGATATTCTTAACCAAATTGTTCATTTTCATAGGTTATAATTATTTATCATAAATTCACTCACATTGATAACAAAATTCAATATGTGGTCTCAAATTAATCAAATTAGAACACAACTATTTTTGGCGCATTTTTGAACTTTTTCACATGAAGTTTTCAGAAAAGGTACAACAAGAGTAATATCATAAATATTACAATAGTTATTAAAGATTTCTGGACGCTTTTATGAGAAAAGGTTTTCTGAGAAGACTTTTGAATTTAATCCATGTGGTATTGTAAATACTATAAAAGTATGTTTTATAATGTGAAGTTGACAACTTGTTTATGTCGCACTGATCTTAAATAAAAATGGACTGAGTAGATGATAATCAATTCATAAGAAAATGGAGGTTTGCTGTTCGTTCAAAACAATCGTTGGAGGTGTTTGTGGGTTCGATCGCCGAAAGATTGCAAGCAACAAACTGCAATTATTCAGATTTCACTTAACAGGAGTTAATTCTGAAGTTGAATTGATACTAAGTCGAGCTGGAATATTTAGACTGCCTAGTATCAATACGTTTACAATATGTCCACTTCACCGATCGAAAATAGGAATCGGCTGGGTGAGAGCGAATGAAAGATGTAGAATACCTAACGCACTTTCTCATCATAGTACAAGCAAAGTCAAACTGGATCAGGTAAAAAGCAGTGATAATCAAAGTGTTAGAAATTTCGTATTCCTCACTTCATGAATCGATCGACTGTTTTAGGAATTTGCTCAGCCTGTCGCAAATAATTATTGCCTCATAGTCCAGACTGTGAGCTGTTGATAGATCAAATGGATACGTTGACATTGGTACGTAAGTTACACAGAAATAGATTGTACATTTGTACAACTAATGAACAGTAGTCCGAATCAATCTATCTCAAACATTGAAAATTGGAGCTACTTATTTTTTACATAAATGAAAATAAAGGAAAGGAATGAAAAGGAAAGGGAAAGAATGGAAAGGACAGGAAAGGAAAGGATAGGAAAAGAAAGGAAAGGAAATGAATACGTACTTTTGATCATATATTCGCTAGTTATGGACATTGTGTAAATAGCATTATGTATGAAACTGTTTTTAATTAATATTTTTGAAATAATGTTTAGGAAAAGGCGGAAGAAGAAGTAATGTTCAATGTAGAGCCGACTGTGGTGTTAACTCCACTGTCTTGTCAAAGTCCACCTTCTGTACCAGATACACCCTACAGTATGTACATGCCTGATTAATTGTCACCTTCTCAGTCCCGCTCATCAAAGGAAATACTGAATGAATTTTTAAGTAGACGGGATGTGACTCCTATTAGACACGCCCTTACTACGAAATGGGAACAATCATCTCAACGTACAAAACGTCTTTAATTATGTACGGAAAGCTCGTCAAGTTAGTCAAGCTTGCTTAGAAGAAATCGCTCCTGGTCTATCGGCTGTTTTACTAGATTCGTTAAGCTCAGAGAATTCATCCATGGACAATCATTTAGATACAGCTCTTTTAGATTCACTGACAGAGTGCTATAGTAACTGTAATCACTGGGCTACACGTCGTCAAAATCTGTTAATCATGTTCGACAAGATATCGTTTAAAGAGCTACAAAAGTGGATCCCTGACTTGACGAGTATAGGTACAACATAGCAAGACATCAATTACTGTTGCATGGAAGAGGCGCATTGGTTCCAGTTGTAAAGCATTGTAGAGTACACATGAATAAAGCCAAACTTGATCACTTTGTCACGTTTATTACTAGCTTGTTGTAAATGTTGAAATTTCTGTGGTGACCCATGAAATACTGGGCACTAGTTGACGTGGCAGGCATGTTGTTTTGAAGTTGAACTACGTTTGTACTTGGAATAGCGTGTAATTATTCATTCTCTTTGATATTATAACATGGTGTCAGAAGTATAACGATGGCAGAGTGATTTACGTCAAATGGGGACTCCTGTAACCGTTGATTGTAGACGCAAATTCTGCCAAAAACTGGCGTAAGTTTATGCAATTTGAAATTTATCTAATCGCGAACGAAAAGGAGACAAAGTCGGATAAATTGAATCTACTACTGAATTATGCCGGTCCTGATTCGATTGAGTACAGTCATTTTGATGTCAAAGACGACAAAGAGAAAGAATGTTTTGTTGATGTTTGCAGTAAGTTTAAAGAACGTTGCAAGGGAGCAAGAAATGTGATATACGAGCGCCTGGTGTTCAATCAAAGAAACCAGTAGGAAGGCGAATGAATAGATACTTTTGTCAGTGAACTAAAACATTTATCTCTGACTTGCGAGTTCGGGTCTCTGAGAGATTCCCTAAAATGAGATAGAATTGTTGGAGGAGTTGCATCAAATGAACTTTGAGGAGAGCTGTTAAAAAGACCAGACCTTACACTTCAAATTGCACTTGATTACTGCAGGACATATGAAGCGGCAGAACTCCAGAAGTTCAAGTTCAGCTCGTCGTCGTCTGCAGGTGGGACTCAGCAAGTGTTGAGTAGCGTTCAGTCTGCGAAAGACCAAAGTGATAGGGGACGGTCTTGCAAGTTCTGTGGCTATTACCACCCATTTACAAAGCCTAGTCGCTGCCCTGCTGTAAAGAAGAAGTGCAGGAAGTGCCACAAGGAAGGGCATTTTGCAAAAATGTGCCATGAGTCAACAGTCATGCCGTCGATGAGGAGAATATAGATGATGTTGAGAACACTGAGAACAATGTGAACAATTCACATGCCTATTTTGGATCTGTTGAAGTTGAAAGTGTACTCAAAACTGGTAACACAAGTAAAAGCCTGATTACTCTTGTAATCGAAGGAAAGGAAGTCAGAGTCAAGGCGGATACCGGCGCAGATGCAGCAGTAATAACATATAGTTTATACAAGAGGCTCACCAAAAAACCACTCCGACGACTTCAATAACCATTGAAGGGATGACTAGCAACGAAAACAGTTCATCCAGCTGGTTCTGTCCGCCTCTCTACTCAATACAGAAATCGAGAAGTTGACCTTTTAGTTCTTGTTACATTTCAGTTATGGGTTGCAAAGGTTTCGATAAATTAGAAATCACTGTTAAAAAGATCGCTGATTGTTATGGGAAAGGTTTGACGTGGTCCAAAGTAATAAACCTGCAGCTCAAGGAAGCTAAACGATACTTGAAAGGGGACTATCAGATGAGAATGAAGCAGCTCAATTTTCAATGCATAAAATAAACAGACGAACAGACATACGCAAACAGACAGACGTGGTGGCCTAGTGGTTAGGGCATCGGACTTCGGGTCCACTGCCCTGGGTTCGATTCCCAGACCGGGCGATCACGTTGTGTCCTTAGGCAAGATATTTTACTCTCTTAGTGCCTCGTCTTCTCGGATAAGGACGTAAAGCCGGAGGTCCCGTGTACCTTTACTCTGACTATGTTATAAGGTGGACGTAAAAAAATATCTGGCAGTGACCACCCTCAGTGTCTGTCTTAGCAACCAGCATTGAGCCGCACAGTAATTGGAGCCTAGCTCTGTTGTGATAGTCTCACACATATGTGTAAAAGCTAGTAAATTAAATTAAATGTAGCGAATGTGAATGCGAGTGAATGATTTGAATAAGTGAATCAGAATACCAAAATAAATCGTATGAAATGCACAACGAACAAATTCCAAAAGAATGAGCAAATGGATAAACTAACGATCTTTCTAATCAATTGTTTATTCATCTGCTTCTCAGATCCATGTTTCACACCAGTCAAATGTTGCAGACCACTGCAGGACCTTTGCACTAAGCTGTCCTAACGACACAGATCACAGTAAGGAGTGTACCCATGATCATAACGAGAAATGCTACAGGTGCACCATATTTCCCAATGTTCTGGTGCAAATTTGTGCCGCAATTAAAGAAATCGACTCTTCCCTTGATGAGAAAGAAGAACTTGAATACACTACCCCATAGGCGGCCCAATCAATAGAGTCTTGGAAAGCTCACATTCTCAGATCAATTAATCAAGACGATCCACGTCATCATATTGATGAGCACCTGGATTCTGAAAGTGCGTTTATTGTCTTAGATTGAGCAATAAAATATATTCCTCGAAAATACCGAAAAAGTCAACAGGACTGGTTCGGAAAGAGAGGCCTTTCCTGGCATATATCTGTGTTGACAACAAAGACCGACGGTGAAGTACAAATGCTCACTTTAGTCCACGTTTTTAAAGATTGTAATCAACACAGCTTTACAGTTATGGCCATTGTCCAAGACGTTTTGAGACAGCTCACGTTTTGTTCCTGATATACACACCGTCTTTCTAAGACAGGGCAATACCGGGTGTTAGCACTCAGCATACACTCTTCTTTGCTTACCAGCAATATCACTAGCAACTGGTATTCATGTCAAACGCATTGATTTTTCCGATCCCCAAGGTGGTAAGGGAGCTGGTGATCGTAAGGCTGCCCACATAAAAAATCAAATCAACAACTATCTAAATGCAGGAAATGACGTGGAAACCCCAGAACAAATGAAAGAGGCGATATAGTCCTTTGGAGAAATTCCTGTCGTCAAAGTACTACTGTCTACGTTAGAAACCAATTCTGTGGAGCAAGCGAGATGGGATGGAGTACTTAGTTTAAATAACATTGAGTATTCTGACAACGTTATCAAAACATGGAAAGCCTATTGCAAAGGCTCGGGAAAGGTTCTTTATCCGAAGAGATCTCTCAATACCATCAGCACTACCAAACTTAAACTACCAATCTACTTCCAAACCAACCGTATCATTTACAACAGTCGCACCATTAGTACAGCCAAAGAAAGTCCCAAAGGAAAGAGAAATCGAAATCTAGACTGCTTTACTAGAAACAAGCAAATTATTTCTCTATCCTGAGTCTTGATGTGTGAAATCATTTCTACAATACTTCTCGCTAGAGAAGCATTTGTACATCGGAAAACATGATTACACTTTAGAACATGAGACTTTGTACGACAAGGCGAAGAAGCAATATGCAGAAAAACTTGAAGGTCACAGTTATAACCCACCAGCAGTAACAAGCACAGATAATGAGACACGCCCCTCCAACCCGCAAGCATTAACAAACACAAATAAAACATCTTCTATTACCAGTCCAGGACAGATGAAAATGGGATGGGCTCTAAAATCGTCTTCTAAGAAAAAAACGTTTTACGCAGGCACAAAAGCAATAATTGACGGACATTTTTAATGCCGGAGAACAAACAAACTCAAAAGCTAATCCTGATGATGTTTCGAAGGCAATGAGATCTGCCAAAAAAAGCGAGGGCTTACGCATGTTCTAGAAAGATGACTATCTATCACCACAACAAATTTCCAGTATTTTTTTTCGCGCCTTGCAAAAAAAAAAAAAAAAAAAGAAGAAGAATGAATGCCGTTAGGGGTGATTTCAAAGATAACTACGTGGATAAAGATGATGATGACAACTTCAATGAAGAAAAATAATCTGAAATCAACGCACTATACATGGCGGTCATGAGTCAACAAAACTTTCGAAGTTTTCTATACAGATGTTGCAAGAAATATGTACTGCATTAGATCTTGACACGTCTAATATCAAAATAAAGCGAAAAAATGCTAAATAGTTGTCATCGACGTACAATTAAATGAAAATTAACTATGATAAAAACATTAACAAATAATATTATTATTATTAACAAATATTAATATAGTCAATTAAAAACTGTCTGTAGTTTAGCATGAAGCGCTAGAGTAATACGTCCTTGTACGCTAACAGATCTAAAACGTTATTAGCCAATAATTTAAAAGTTGTCATAAGTAATGAAAATAAAAATAATAAATTTAATAAATGTGAAACTTACATTGCGCAAGTTCATGTGGATATATTTACTTGCGCATTACAACAGAGAAACTGAATATTAATAAATTCAAACATAAAAGTGTTAAGAATCCCAACTGGCTAGGAGACAAACCAGTTGGCTATATACAAAGCATGGCCGAGAAATTATGTGTCAGAAACCCAGACAAATACAATTTCTGTGGCCAGAGCGGGAATCGAACCTAGGACCACCGGATTGCGACACCAACGCTCTGACCGCTCGGCCATGTTGCCTCCTCAGAGGATGCAGCATGGTGCATGTACAGTGGAAATGATTGAACAATACGCAAATGTAAAATTATCGATGTGGTATCCATAAAATCTCTACAATGACCTAGAAAGCACAGATTCTCATGAGGCTTGGTTTTCACAGCAAAACTATCCGGCGATTCTACTTGACTGTGATCGAAAACTTTATGTCTTTATTCAGAAAATGTCCGTATTCGGTCCGCATGTTGTTCGACAAAATTTAATTTCGGCTTTTTCGAGTGACAAGACAAAATTTACTTAAATTCGGTTTGAAAAATGTCTCGACTTTATTGCAATGATGCCAATTGAAGTACAGCTCACTCCACATCAAAATCGCGCGAGAGAAAATGATCTTTCCCGACTTCCTACCGCTTTCCCACCCTTCCTGAACCTGAGGGTAAAGGTGTAAAATATCCTTTTGAAATATTTCTACCGTATTAGTATCAATATTAATCAATAAAATCATTAAGGCGTATAATGGTACAATATGCTAATTAGAAGACATTTGATTAATTTGAGACTACATCTAAAGTTGCCGATATTGAATTTTTGTTATGAATCGAACTCTAAAAAAATAATTATGACCTATGCAAATGAGTAATTTGGCTCAGAATATCCTTTCCGATATTTTTTTGCTCATTTTATATATTAATATTTTAGTCGCTGAAATCACTGAGGTACACAAAAGTACAATATGCTAATGAGAGACATTCAAACTTCAGCGAATTTCCCAAATTTTACGGCAATTGTTACCACACAAAAAAAAATTTACCCAGATACTTAAAACTCGTGTAAAATCATCCTTTATAAATATTTTTTTTCAAAAACAATATACACAAAGGTCCCAAAATCACCTAAACAGTAAATAAAATACTCTTTAACAATTTTCTGAAAAAAAACAACAAACAAATAAAAAAACAATGAACTGATCATTTGTTTGTTTACTATCGGCCGTCAAAGTACAGCTATATTTTTGTTCGAAAATTTTCAAAATTTATCGAAAACTTATTTCTTCGATTTCTCTCTTTGAATAAAGCAATATTTTACCTTACTTACTATATAGTGATTGTTGTTAGACAAAGGCCTACCTATGGTTAAAATATGAGCCAAAAGTAAAATGTAGTCTGAAGTGTACATTAATATCACCACCACCATTATCATCATTGGTACCTTACCAGTGTAGTACAGCGGCGATACAAGGAAGCCTACTCCACTAGAAGTAGAATACATCG